>CM024569.1:25630292-26963080 GCA_014182515.1 Eucalyptus microcorys | reverse complement strand
GCGGATAATCTCCATATACGAAAGGGTCTACAAACCTGTAATTGATAGGGAAAATTATAAGCGATTATAGAAGCAACAAAGATGGAGAGAACATGGATTTGAAGAAGAGAGAATCTATGTACCATGCAAAATCGAAAGCTAAAGCTCGTTGGACAGCCAAACGATCGGCCGGAGTGTCGCTGTACGGCTCGTACCATGCAGCAGAAATCACTATACCAATCATTCCTCCTTGTTTTTCCTGATTATAATTTTTTGTTTAGGTTCGCATATATGTTTGTGTATGTCGCAGAAAAAAAAAAGAATTGATGTAAAAGATTTGCAGTGAAGCTATGAAAGTATGAATTGAGCTTTTTGGCCGAGATGTATGAGAACCTCAAGCGATGACAAACTTGGCATTGTGTTCATTCTCATGAATTTCGAAGCATGTAATAGATAAAGTGATGATTTCACTTTCACATCTGAACGAGTCAATTGGTTTATTTCTGTTCTTTTTTGTTCTTTTATGCCAGCTCTCTTGAACAAAAAGATGGTGATGGTAAAAAATGGCAATGAAGCCAGTTAATGCATTGGAAAGAATCAATTCCTAGCTCTTTAATTTACCTGGTAATTCTTCCGGTAAATTTGAGCGGCCGTGGCATGGGACAACACCAGATTGTGGGTTGCAGTGTAGGGTTCCAGAGCGGAGTCACCGTAGGAGCAATTGCCGAATGGGTAGGAACACCGGCCAGGAGGGTAAGTCCCCGACAGGTAACCATCATAGATGAACACGTTGGGCTCATTAAATGTGGTCCAATAAGTCACTCTATCTCCGAAAGCTTCGAAACAGACTTGTGCAAAGTAGCCAAAATCCAGCCTACAAACAATTACAGAACACATAAAGTAAAATCCTGAGATTTTGACTGGATCGTCGTATTGATGAAGATCAGAAAGGACGGCGGCTAGAAAGGACGGCGGCGACAATTTTGCTTACTGTATTTCGGAACTCAACCACCCACCATACCGGTCTTCGAGTAGTTGAGGAATGTCGTAATGGTTCAACGTCACAAACGGCTTTATCCCTTGTCAAAAAGAACATATTACAAATACTCAGAATGGGTAATTCGTTTTCTTCCTAAAGTAATGACTGTATAAGGCAAGGGAAAGAAGAACCAATGAACATTATTAAATTGATACACTGAAAAAACATTACTGAGAATATTGAACTATTACAATGTGAATGTCAAATCGATTTGTGAATTTTGCTTTTACCTCCGACCAAAAGGGCATCAATGAGATTGTTGTAGAACTCAATGCCTTCTGAATTGACCTCCCCGAATCTTCCCTCTGGAGTTATACAAAGCCAATATAAAAGTAAAAATATAGAATAATCATAGAAAAGCCGTGAAGATGCTAACTGAAGAAACGAAAGATAACGAAATTACATACTAGGAAGAACTCTAGACCAAGATATGGAAAACCTGTATGCATCCACCCCGAGATCACACATCAACTCTATATCTTCCTGTTGCACATTAATATATCCAGGAGATTAAAAATAACATCAACCTTTGGTAAGAGGAAATTAATCTTTCTGTTAGTACCAAAATTGTAATTAATCATACACGGGCACCCCTAATTATCAAAGCTTTCTAGCTTTAAAGTTCTAGAAAGCTGACTTAGAATTACAATCAGCCCAATTTAGTGTAAACGCTGGAAGATAAACAATCATCTTATGAAATTTTGGGCTTTGGATGAGGCTGTAATGAGAGAATAGAGAAAGTCAAGTACCATAAAGAGATGATAGTGATTATCCGTCACGTCAGCATTGCTTCCATCTTCTATTTTGCCTGATCATCAAAGGCAAGTCCCTCAGGTATAGAAATACGAGGCTCTCTCGAAAAAAAAAATTCAAATAGGAACATGAAGTGAGGTAGTTTTATCAAAATAAATATAAAAAATTCTTGGTGAGCTAGAAGCATATTTTGACACTTGGCGCGCATGATAAAATTTCTACTTTTCTATTTCTCTGTTTCTTTATTCCCTAGAACAGGTTTGAAATGTAAATCCGTTTGGTAACGCAATTTGATTTTTCTATTTAAGCAGATTTCTATTCTAGAAATAGATTTGAAGAAGAAATCGAAGCTAAAATTTTTAACTTCTTAATTTCTAAAACAGAAATTGAGAAATCAATTTCTGGCCAGAAATCAATTTCTGTTCCAGAAATTTTATTATGCGCACCCTTAATTGCCACTTTAGGACCCCACTTTAGAGCGTGTTTCATGAACTAAATTTGATACCTAGTGTCGTTACATCATCCAATCTTTCCTAACATATGAAACAAACTAATTTTTTTAGGTGGCCATCGACGATCTCTTCGTATTAAACTATTGGTCAATCAATGATTGCTCAATGATAATTATAAAGAGGACTTTAGCAACAACCATAAAATAAAATTATCATTAATAGACTATATAAAAAATGCAAAATTTATTACATACGATAATCTTAGTTTGTATCACCTATTTCTGACCTATCTAAAAGACTGATGATTGATAGCAAGTCATTGTCATCCTATAAATAAAAGAACTCGAAAGATATACAACATCATCCTAATTGTAATTTTCTACAAGTTTCTTTACTAAGTTAAATTGGTCTATAACTGACTGAGCAAAAAAAAAAAAAATTGGTCTATAACTGTTCTTAGACATAGCCTATTCAAATTTTTGAAAAGAAAACTACATAGCAAAAAATTACGCCTATTTAGATATTACTTTGGCTAGCTTGTTAGCTTTTTTATAACCATATAGTAGGATAAAATTAACTATTGTAGAAGTGAATTGACTATTAAATATACACAAAGTGGTCGTTTAAATTTCTAGCCATGCTACAACTTCAATTTTATCACATCGGAGAAGCTTATCAATAGGACATCACTATTTTTCTTCTAAAGATATATGATAAAAAATAATCGGTTGCATTCTTTCCTATACAACTTCACAACCTTCTACCAATTAAACATTTTTTCCAAATACACGTAAGTTTCCTATAATTCGGTAGCATGGTAGGTATAACCCATCACTGTTTCAAAAATGATTAGAAAGAAATTTTTAGTTTTCTTGATTTAGACTAGACGGAGTCATTCGCATTTTAAATTGATATTGACCGAAAGAAATAAACAATTTACACATGTCCTTGTTTGATTGAGAGGGAAATATTGTTTATTTTCTTCTGTCGCTTTCATTACAGCCCATATATTCCTACTTATTTTGCCTATAAAATAAATAATAAATAAATAAAGAAGAAACAGAAAATAGAGTGAGGACCTGGTATGTGTGAGAAGACATCCCAATTGCTGAGGCTTTTGTTCCCCTGCAGGTAGGCCCCTTCAATCTGGCAGAACATATAAAATAGGAAATTATCTAGTATAAATTTGTCGAGGTGATTCACATATAATTCCACAAAAAAACTACCATAAATATTTATAAAGAAAAAAAAATAGCCATTTTCGATTGCTGCTTGAAAGCAGTCGAAGAAAACGTGCCAGACAGTCGCGGACATAATTATATAATGGAGCTGTCTTGTGGATGAGCAAGGCAATATGACATTTTCCAATCAGAATCGCCAAAAAATCGGCTGTCTCGGCTCCACCACCACTGCTTTTATTTTCATCCACCCTTCAACGTTGACCATGGCTTCTGCTCTCGGCTCTAATGGATTATTTCAAGACATTTATTTATGTTTGTGGTACATGTGATTATTTATTTTATTTTCTTTAGACATATATATATTTACATGCAGACTCTGTTCAAAATTTAAACTTTATTGTTAGACTTTTTCGCATGGTATTTAGGTCACATTCTACCTCAGTTTTATTTTCGGGTGTTCGGCCACCCATGTGTCATTTTTAATTCCCCTTACACGGGATGTTGAATGTGTGTTTTTTGTATATACATGCGGTCTCCCTTTATCTATATGCTTAAATTCTAAGTTAGATATTTGGTCCATGAGGGCGATGATCAGCCATGTGAGCTCAGTGGCAGAACTTGGCCATCGCTGTGGCAGCTTTGCTGCAAAGCTCAACCATGGCCGCACAAGAAGAAGAAATAGAAAAGAAAATGAAGAAAAGTTGAAGATGATATGACAAAGAAGAAGAAGAGAGGGCAAGAAAAAGAACCTTAGCAATGAAAAAGAAGAGAGGGAAGACAAACGTGCAATTTTTCAGCTTTTTCACGTGGAGTGGAGCGAGCGACATGTCTGGTGGGATTAGCTCAAATGTACAATAAAATCACTGATTATTGTTTGGAGATCTATGCCCCACCAAATCACGTGAAAGAAAAATAATATTGCACTCCAAAATAATATATATACTTATCTGGAGGATCTTTTGTCAGTCACGAAGGGGATCTTAAACTAAAAATTTACAATGGCATTAGGTTTTCGGCAGCATACTTTACGCAACACTGCGGTAGACTAAAACTATTCTTATTGAATAGCAAGATGGTTATTCCACGTGAAAGCACCCGATTCCATTCTGACCTCGACAGGTGAACGAATCCACTCACAATAGTATAGCATTCAATCAAATGGGCATGAATCTAATACTAAAATCATTATGCTTGATTATGCGTGCAAAAAATAACTAATAGGATCAAGAAACTGGGCACATGCTATGATTGCGATAAAGATATAAGTCCATTAATTATGTTAAAGTACCTCAAGTGACTTTCACTTTCCTTTGTTGTCAAAGTACACGCGTAATTGACATGTGATTTGTAATGGCCTCCGTTAATGTGCAGTTTCCTAATTCCCCGCTAAATAACTTGATGTTTTATTTGACTTCTTAACGAATTTCTTCTTTCTAAACTCGTTTGGTTTTGTACCCTAATAAATTTGGCGGGCTAAAGACGAGAAAAAGAAAAGAATAGAAAGCGCTCATAAACATTATTACTATTTTGTAAGTAGAAAAGTCTAGTAGGGTTTGGAAAGAGAAGCATAGCACATGATTCACGCATTTTCCCATAATGCTTGCAAGCATCCTATCATCGGAAATGATATATAAAATCAACCTTCTTAAAATATTAGATTCCATACTAATAATTGCCTATCTTCATTATTACCAATTGCCCCATGGTAAAATTTCAAGTACCCGGGTGATAATGAAACGCCCTATAAATAGATGGTGATCAGCAAGCAATGTTGAGGACAATTATGCAAGCTTGTCATCACAGCCAACGAAAGAATTTTTTCAGATTGATTCCAAGAGAAATGGATTAAATTCGGGATGACTAATACCAATTAACTTAGTGTCTCTCAATCCGTGTTATACGCGGAAAAAAAATCGGCACTTATTTTTTAGCCTAAGTTTTAAAGTTAAACACAATGCACATGAAATAATGAATTGAGGCCCAAAAAACACGAGTCAAATCTCGAATGTACTTTGAATGCTACCATATGTTGACTAGAGAATGCGGAACTCTTGAAAAAGGCCAAATACTAAGCAAAAAGCATAACCTTTTTATTACTGCGACAAACCTAACACGGCCTTTCAAAAAAATGTGCTTTCATTGTTGACAACGACAAGACACCATGGAATTGATAATATGATGAAAGTGGACTGTATTGGGGGGTCGATCGGTTTTGTACTAACTAACCATTACTAGCTATCAACGCGAGAAGAGTCGGGTGGATTGACACATGGGCGAAATAAGTTGAGAAAGGACGAGATATTGCAGCATGTTATTTTCCTGTGGCAGTGGTACAAAAGGCGGCCCACCTTTTTGTACGTTTGAAAGGTCCAATTAAATCTGTTACAATGGTAAAAAGTTGCGCTTTCGTTTTTCGTTTTTGCCCCATGAAAAATGCTGCGCTAAAATTTTGTGGCTCGAATTTGTAGACTAAATAGGATAGGGACATGCTGCATATGAACGGAAGAAATAATCATTTGGATTTCTTGTACTCGATCTACTGAGATTTTCGGAGATGCAACCGTGCGAGATTAGACTTGGGCACAAAAAAGGTCGAGTTGGAGGAAGATTCGAGGCACTTGCAAGTTTATCAAATAAGGAAGATGTACGCGACATGTGTCCAAATTGTTCGGGAATGCAAGAGGTTCGACCAAACAAAAAGGACTCTTCTTGTCCTGTTTCCCTCACGGGTAGATTTTTGGAGAGAGAAAATGGGGAAAAAGTAAAACAGTTTATGACATCAAGACCGGGGGAGTTTCATTTTATTTTTTTTTTGACATATTCTATTAGACCTTAGTAACTTATTGGATTTCAAGATGATCACTTTCAATTCAGTCAACTCTACTAGTCATGAAGGGAATTCATCAAGAATTTAATTTTTATATAAGGTTCAAATACTCTAGCATACTAGTTAGGTACGGCAACTTGCGATGCATACTAGTTGCAAGTCCAATGAAGCATGCGACTGTGATAATTCTATGCAAGTAGCTTTTCCCATTCGTCATCTAGCTATTCAATTAAAGAGAAGAGACTGACCAGAAAAAAATAAAAAATAAAACCTCAATTTAGATAAAAGAAAATAGAAGACTTGTCATTTATGAATTCAGAAATGAGAACTATCAAACCTAGGGGACACTCTCGTAAATTAAACAATCGAAAAAATATATGTGAGGAAAAGGGTTTTTCTATTTCCTGTTCGATTCGCAAGGAGATTCGGCATGAGGTACAATGATTCGGACTGCCGACCCAAAAGGACCATGTAAAAGAAAATGAGTGATGTGACTCTGACCAACTAACGACACGAGAAAGGCCCGACGAAGAGCAAAAGCTGGACGACTAAAGAAAGAAGCTATCATCCCGCCCCACGAGCAAGCAGGCGAAGAATGCTTCAGAAACCTAAGTCAATCCTCCAAGTCGAATGACCATCTAGAGAGAGAGAGAGAGAGAGAGAACCTGGAAAGAGGAAGTGGCGGTGCCAAACAGGAAGGAGGGAGGGAACTGGCCTCTGTGGACGGTGGTTCTTGAGCTTGCGAGCGGCAAGGAGAGACCATGAATCAACAGCAGACGAAGAAGAAGAAGAATAGCAGAACAAGCTCCTGATCTCATCCTCTCTCTCTCTCTCTCTCTCTCTCGAGTGGCGCTCTTACTATGAGGATAAAAGTGGTGATGGCTTGGTGGACCTTTATATAGGCGACTGTCTAGGAAATAAACTGTCGGGTCCCCCAAGTTGCGCTCCCAGCAATCCAACCGAATCAACCTATCACGATCCACGGTGATGAAATTCACGAACAGGGTCTAACTTCATTAGGTTCTCGAGGCAAAGAAGACGAAGAAGAAAAACTGGCAATTTGAGTTAAAATGCGTCGCTTTCAAAGCCACGACTTTTCGTCGCTTTCAGGGGGGCCGATCGCATCCAAGGAGTGGGCGCACCGGGAGAGTGCTCCTACGGTTTTGGGCAGAATAATAGAAAGGCGGTCACGACACCTCGCGTACGGCCAAATCTAGGGCACGTATTAGATTAGCTCCGACATCATCACTGGTAAAAAGATCAGATTAAAAATCTAAATTTGCCGTTGATCCTGAACTTAGGAATTAGGCGCGTGAAGCCATCCCCTCCCTTGTGTTCCTGCCCTGTTTTCTTGACTTCTGAAATACGTATCCATCAAATTTGAAAATCAGGACCTATGGAATTGAGAGAGAGAGAGAGAGAGAGACTGGTAGTTTTGACTGGTAGTTTGAACTTGGAGAGTTCATGTTACAGAAATCCTATGGCTGCGAAATCTTTTTGGACGGCGAGCTTTTCTTTTTCTTCTTTCTGTTTTTTTTTGGCACGTTTTTGACCTTATTGAAGGATTTTACAAGTAGGGAGGAAACGCCTTGTTGAAATTATATCATAGTTCAGCCACCACCTGCTTAACTGCTCCCCACATGCCTCATGGTAATATCTCACCTACTAGTTTTAATTTTCGTATATTTCGTTGAGCATAGAGTGACCAGCACTACTCCGGGTATGCCGACAGAAAATCTCCAAAGCAGTCGATCAAATTTGGTTTCCGTCCACTTTAGAAAGGACATGGACACCCCCATCCCCCCTCCCCGGGTCACCGCGAGTCCAGTACTGTATTTGTGTTTTTCTTTTCACCTCGAGAGACAGCATGAGCTATTGGCACGGCTATTCTGTTATCGGAAGCGTGCCTGCCCAGCACAAAGCTGGCTCTACTCTCCACGAACGGCATAAGCCCTGCGACGTTCCTTCATCAATTTTTGAGTCCCATTGCTCAAACTAAACAGGTCGAGATCGAAACCCCATCACTAAGTCTCCATTCTTCATTTACAAGCACCATATCAAGGCGCTTCGTGAAGAAGTTAGTTCCCGAACAACACAGCCGGACCAAGTGAATTGCCGCTCTTGGAAATACTAAATCACCTAACAAGAAAATCATCGTATCATCAGATCTTATGCTTCAGTTAGTTACTGAAGTGATCCTAATCTTCCTTCCTACCAAGCAACATCATCAAAGTCACCTGCGATGGCCCTAGTGTTGGCGACTATCACCGGCAATAATCACTCAAGTCAGCCTTCCCCAAAGAGATTCGCCTCGACCAAATGTAGCCAACCATTGCACCGCATTGACCAGTGAATTGGGTTTTTATGAACAAACCAGCAGAAAGTAAAACTGAAGCCTTCCCAGATTCTATGCACAACACCGACATCCCTCCTGATCGCCCTAAAGCTTTTTACAATGGGGCAAATTTGGAGCCGGAATTGGAAATTAAGCTATCAAGTATCAACAGAACGGCCTGATGATCTTATTTCAAGACCACCATACTTGGATTTTTGTTTCCTAATCGGGTTCAACACCTAACCACGAGCATTTGCATATTGAGAGAAATCCACCTCCACCCCTACCCAAAGAAAAAAAATAGCTTGGGGCTCCCCTGCAATTTCCATATTAGTGCCTTGATTATGATTAATTACAAGAGCTTGTAGTAATACAGATAACAGGAAGCAAGAATACTGTCCCTCTCGACATAAGCGTATTTAACATGATTTTTGCTCTCCTATATACACAGATTTTAAAGTCGATGCTCGTAACTACTGGTTGATCAAGATTCTGAGTCAAAAAGACACTATTGCATTAGCTTCATTTACCATGTTCAACACTTTTCCCTGGGACCTTTTCCTTGTGATGCTCTTGCATACTTGCAGTAACCTCACGCCAAAGCCCCCACCTCCCCAAGAAAAAGAAAAAACACTTTCT
The DNA here is from genome assembly GCA_014182515.1 of Eucalyptus microcorys. Classification (NCBI taxonomy): domain Eukaryota; kingdom Viridiplantae; phylum Streptophyta; class Magnoliopsida; order Myrtales; family Myrtaceae; genus Eucalyptus; species Eucalyptus microcorys. Next base: position 26,953,875 of record CM024569.1, on the reverse strand, counting down.
TTTTTCCTTCTCAACACCCAAAAATAATACGAAGACACTTAAAATACTAAATAACAAGCTGCTAAAAAGAACATGACTCGACTTGCAGAACTACCCCTGACTTCAGGCTTTTCAATGCACTCTAAGAACTAAGCAAGGCCGACATTGAGAAGATTTAAGATATTTTTAACACGTTCTCACTTGGCAGCATCAAGAACCAGGTTCTGCTGTTTTCGGCTTGCCGTGTTTTCCAAATCGTCGGGATACAGATGCATCAGATAATGTATCCCATACCTACAGGTTCCCAGCCACATAGGAATCATTAATAAACCATGAAAGGAAAATTGCAAGGAGGTACAATGTTGAATGAGGAAATGGGGAAGATTTCCACTTACTTCAAGTCTCCCCTTTGAACCTCCAATAGCAAGTAATAAGGGACTATCCTCCGAGAAGGAAACAGAAAAGACAGCACCCTAGAACAATGACAAAGCTCAGTATTCCAATTGTTTACTATTGTCAATTGGCACGTGCATAATACTTCAGAACATCGATATGGGAATAGCATAGGGTTTCTTACAGCTTTTGGATTTCTCGAAGCAATACATGAAGGCTGGTTATTGGACAGATCCCAGAGTTTTACCTGCATTTGGTCAATGAACATACAAATATAAGTACCCTCCACCAGGAAAGATCAAGCCAACAACGTTGCATGAGTAACTAAAGGATACCATCTTATCTGTCGACCCTGTTGCGAGAAGCTGAAGTACATGCAGAAGCAGTAGTCATTAATTAGTTTTAGGAATAAAGTCCAGAATGTGCACCAAAAAACAAAGGTGAAGGAATGTCCTGGTTTGTACATTAGGCGCTGCAGGATTGTATGAGATTGTGCTGACAGCTTTTTCATGCGCATGAAGAGTAAAACTTGGCAGTGACTGGGAGGCAGAATTAGATATTGCAGCTCGTACATCAAATCCTCTAACGGTGCCATCTTCAAGGGACACCTGAAAAAGCCAATTGGTTTACAATTAAATATTCCTTAAGCTTTCCGGTGAATCCATATTCTTCATGTCCAAGGAGCATCCTTTCAGATGCCTTTTTACTTGGAAAAAGAAACCAATGAAAGTCATAACCCACCACAAAGGAGTGTTCAGAATGTGGATCCCACGCCAAACTTTCGACATCTGCTGTCACAGACCATCTATACCCAGAATGTGAAGGTATTCTTCCATCCTTCTGCAATTTATAAATGACAAAAAATGTATCAAAATCTCGTAGACATACACTACGCAATGTTATAAAAAGTATAGTAGAGTATGCAAAATCCTGTCATGAGACACTACCATAGCTGTACAATCTACAGCATGAGCCAACAGAGATAAAGCTCTTACACTAAAGTTTGATGCCAACGCTAAAATATATTCCTAACCACAAATTGAGCAATAAAGGGAATAAAGTCCATAAGACCCTAAATGAGATCTAAGTCAAATTTGATTTAAGAATAAACATTCAATAGTCTAATGGTGCGTTCATTTTGCAGAGAATGAGTGATTTGGAAAACATTTTCCAACAAACGATCGCTTATATCATTAAGAAAAATTAGTCAACGAAAAATATTTTCATCATTGATAACAATCTATGCCTAACTATTTTCGTGGGTGATGAAAAATTTTTCCATTCATTCATTTTTCTGAACGATATAAGTGATCATTTTATGGAAAATGTTTCCCAAATCACCCATTTTCTATGAAATGAATGCACCCTAAGATATCAACTAATGATTGAGGTAGGGAAAAATAAATGAAACTGATAGTATTAATAACAAAAATGCCACACTAGCAACTGATTGGGAGCCTCTGAATAGTACAATTCATTACCATGACTACCGAATGATCAAAAGATCCACTAAGAAGAACTTGTGGAGCATGATGATTCCATGCAACTGCTTGAACCTGTCCATGTTAAAGGAGAAAATTCAAATCAAGATGGAATGCAAATAAGTTTACATACCCAAATGGCTAAAAAAAGAACACATGGACAGATAGACAAACAAAGGCTTCTCAAAATAATGCATTGCTCAAATGTCTCTCAATGAGCGATTGAACTCACTCCAAGATTATATGCACATACTTGAGTGCGTTCAAGCTTTGTTTAATGTATCAATCATCAACGTCATACAACTTCTAAGATACAAGAAGGAACTTCCCATCTTCTGATTTTATAACTACATCTAAAATCCTGAACACTTCAATATCAGGTTGTAAGTAACATGCATATCTCCGTGTTCTTTCTATGAAAGACCACCATGTAATTACCCTCATCTATAGCATGCAAAGGTCCTTTCCTGATAAACCAGAAGTTTAACTGCCAGAACAGACTGGATCTTAAGATGAGCAGAAGCTGCAGGTTCATCATACAAAAGAATCAAAACCATACATTAGATGAGATGATTTGCTTGCCTTGTCGGTGTGGTGTTCCATGGTAATATTGCATTTTCCAGCTACAACATCCCAAATTTTGACTTGCCTGTCGGCACTTGCACTGGCAAGTATATTCCTGTTAGAACATTTGCATATCAGTCAGGGATATCATTACACATGGGGAATTGGAGGAAAAAAACTACAAAATTACCAGGACCAAGAGAATAAGTAACACTTTTCAACAACCTGAACTCCTTGTTCCAAGCAAGGCCAAGCACTGAATCCGTGTGACTACCCTCCTTGTACTTAATTGATGCCTATAGATTTGAAGTGCCAAGGTTCATTAAGGGAACCAGCAATATATGACAGGACTTGTCAAAAAGCTTATCTCAATAACATAGAGACATGCATGACACAATAACATAGAGACATGCATAAATCATGCTCTCTTATATATTTTCATATTAGTCAATGAAACCTTATTAAGATAAGGGTATGTGCACTGGCATTAAACGCTGGACATTCCAATAAAATTAGCTGACCTTCTTTCCTTTCTTCTTTTTTTCTTCAACTCTTCTTGACCGCCTAATACAAGACATGGTTCTACAGCATCAATCTACAAAGAAATGGATGAAAAGTCAAACAGACATCTTAAGCAAATCAAATGCAAAAAGAATTAGCGATCTATAGTTAACGTACGTACAATATCAAGATCCCAAATCTCAATGGCAGGCTCCATTGAGCCAACGGCAATAAAATTTCCTGCCATCATATAGCGTAATGTGAACAAAAATAAGTCAATAATACACAGAACCAAAATATTTTCCAATCTTAAAACAATGAAGCAATTATCTTGATCAAAAGAACATACTGACACAAGAACCTAGTCTATATTTAGGAACCTAAGATACATTTGAAACCTTAATGCACATTCTATTCAATCTTTCTTGAAAGGGCCAAAATCAAACCTTTGTCGCCACCTTTAATTGGACAGTCAAGCCATGCTGTGCAGAGGGGAAATTCTGAAATAACTACTTCATGGTGAACATACATATTTGATTCATCATTATCTGATGGCTCCAATAAATAGACCTGCTTTATGCAATGAATTGACCAATTAGTAGCTGTTTTTATGTGAACCCCAGTACAGCCTGAGAAAGTGCAGCGAAAAAATGCATTATCCAATGAATGTACGTGCCTCAAGAAGATTGACTTCATCATCTGTACGTGCACAAACAATGAGAGAGTCCATTGGTTTAATAGACAGGTCCTCAATCTCTTCAGGGTCATCATCATCCTGAGGAAGACAAAATCATATTAATAACTACTAAAGTAGCCAGAATATCAAGGTTGAACCAGATAGAGCACACTCACATCCTTATCCTTGAGGTAGGGATCCATGTCATTACTTGGGTAGTACAAGTCACCAAGTCCAGTGCTAAATAGCTCAACATCTGGCAGAAAACAGAACGAAATCCATGTTCAACACATCATTAATGTTAAACAGTTGGATGGCAAAAGTCCCTAACGATTCATTCATCAAAAAACCTTGTCAAAATCTATTAGGACTATCAACCAATAAATGTAATGAGGTCACATTAGTGTACGCTCTCTTCTAATTTCAAACAAACTTAAAGAACTGGAAAGGTATAAATCCATGTTACAAGACTTTCAGAACAGATTAGAACTGATGCCTTTTAAGTCAGATCTCCAAATTGTTTGGATATAAAAATGCACACAAAGGTCCTCCAATTAAATTTAATTAATAAGTGAATCCAATTAATTCTGAGGCTGTCCCTGCAGTTTTTCAAAAGACAGGAGGAATTTTGGCACTTGGTTGGTTCTCATAATTAGTTTCTTACTCCCATAAGCCCATGTCCTGAAAACAAAGCAAGATGTGCATCTCTTTTATTGTTCCATGTTTAACAAGTTATGTATGGTCATATAACTAATAGAGTATTGGAAGCCAAGTCTTTACTCTCAGGAAAAATTCACTTTCCCTTTATTCCGTCATCATGTTACCACCAGTCCAGAAGATATGGAAGCAAGCTTGGAACAGAACAGCTCTCAGCATTTCAAAAATCAATCAATGGGACAGCCTCTTAGATGCAGCTTCAGGCAGAGGCCTGATTTCCTCCTGGTGTCCTCCTCTTTTACCCTTCCATTAACAGGTCATTAGCCAGTTTCATTCATAGTTTGCCTCCAGGTTTAGCATGATCAGCAGATCAAAGGCACATTCAAAACCTTTAAAATCTAAATTTCTATATGATTGTCCATCCCTTCTCAACTATTCTACCATGCAAACCTTTAAAATGTAAATTTCTATTTGATTGTCCATCCCTTCTCAACTATTCTACCATGCACTAAATTTTATGTCCATGTAACTTTAGATGCTTCACTTCCCAAAGAAGCACTGACATAAACCAAGGTACCTAGCTAGTACCACAACTCACACACTATAGGAGAACTAGTGGAAAGGCAATATAGAGCCAAGTTCTCACACAGTGTGCAGTCTTTCCGGGAAGATATTAAATGGAGAAGACCTCTCACTTGTGCTCATGATCTTGTAGCTATACAAGTATCCATTAACAGAGCTACAATTTCTAGCTTTGGAATTACAGATTATATTTTGTGAAAGATTACACTTTTCTGTAAAGGTAGCTTGACATAGGAGTAATAAGATGGATTGGCATAAAATTAGCATGTTTTCCTTCAAATATTTTTAACAGCTTCTTTTCTGTAGCTAGCAATTCAAAATAGGCTTGCCTAGAACAGTAGAATGCTAAAGCATAGTCATTTCATTTCTCCTTCTTTAGTTTTCTGTGGCGGTGTTCTTGAAACAAGTAACATGTTTTACTTGTCTATTAGCAAGCAGATTTGGCAGCATCCGTTGGCTTTATTAAGCGTGATAAGTGAAGAGCAGATTGTTGAGTTTAATTGGCTCAAAAGGACTTTGACAGGGAAAGCTCTTCCTTCTTTGCTCTTAAAGTTGGCTTGGAAAGCACATCCAGTCCATGTTTGGATTTCTCATACTACAAAGACTCATGATATGTCCATTACTTGTTCTGTTAAATTTGGCTGGCTCTTGATACTGATTTTAAGAGGAAGACTGACATGCCATTAATGTGTATTAGGCGGGGCATTTGCATATGATCCATTCTGATGCTACTTTTTCGGTATCCAAGTAGGAATAGCCATCCAGCTTCCTTTGGATGAACTATGAAACTTACTTATAACAAGAAAACAAGACCAGAGGACCTACAGAAAGGAACTTACCTTCATCTTCTTCATTGTAATTATCCATATCAAGCTCCCTCAAACCATCAGCTATATCCTCACAACCAGATCCAGCTTTTGTCACCTTGGAAATTCTCCCGAGTGCATCAGCGGCAGATAATGCAGTGGAAACTTCATCAGCTTTTTCTGAAGCAACTGCATCCATGTTTTCATCATCCTCCTCGCCATCGCTATCTCCACTGCACGAAAACCAAGCACAAGCTATAAACTGCAGAATAAGTGCAATCATAGATTCTCTCTCGAAAGTTTCATTAAAGCAAACAAAGTTATCCTTCTTGATAAGCTCCTCAAAATACAAAGTACAGCAGCATCAAAACAGAAGGAAAGAAAATGCAAAGACAATCTCCATCATCTCTATCGCAGTAATTTTTCCCTCAATGCTCTTGGAAATGCATGCAGTTCTTACATGCCCAAATAGACGGACCCTTATTCTATATTAATTGACTAATGTAATATACAAAAACAGCTTTCTTGGGCACTCCTCGCCAATTCCCAACACTCCGATTCTAATGCACTTTTCTGGGTCACTGATTCAACTTCATTACGCCACAAACAACTGAGAATCAGTCCGCCTAAAAGGACATCATAGACCTAAACAGATAGTTCAAGAACTTAACCTGACACACATGGACCAAATTTTCGCATTAGTCATTAGCACCATCATGCATTCAGCTCACTAAAACCATACAAAGAGAGACCACCTCTTTAAACGCCATTGAGGTCGCTAGAAACGGAATGAACACGAGGCCGAACACGCTAAAAAGAGAGAGACTTCTTTTTTACCTTCTTTCCACAACTCCACTCTTCAAAATCTCTTCAATTTCCTCCTTGGAAGGCGGTTCGGCCACCTCGGGGACCGCCTTCGAAGCCCCTCTAGGGACCCAGGATATCGCCGCTATCATCCCTTCAAAAGACAAACGACCCCAATTCAATAACCAGACCACCTTCCTAAATCCCCTCCCCTCCAATACTTCGGCACCACCGGTAGATGAGAGTACAGTAACCAAACGGCGGTCAACAAGAAGAAGACGGGAATTCTGCCACTGACGAGCCTGATGTGGAGTTCAGAGAAGGAGGAGAAGCACCGATGAGGCCAGGTTTTAGCTTCTCTTTGGACCGCAATACGCCGCCGCCACGAGGGTTTTAGCTCGCGCGGCGGGCAAAGGTTGTAAGAAACCGACCGGACATCGAACCGGTCTCTATGCCTGTTGTCGGCTCAACCGGATCGATGGAAACCGGTTCTGCAGTGACTCGCTGAAGGGAATAGGCAAGGCGTAGAGAGAACCAGAGTTGCCCTGGGCAGAGGCGGAATTAGGGTTTTTTAATTTAATAACCCTGAAAAAAAAATTAAGATAAAATGAAAATTCAGCACTTCTATTGGTAGGCATGATTGAGTTTTATAAATCCTAATTAGCATTGTGGTTCAATTAAGTTAAAATTCTTGTGAGTGTTCACGTATAAGGTGGAAACGCTTACGGATTTTGCAATTAAGTTAACATGAAATCACCAAAAAATAAATGAGAAATGAGGACACCAAGATGTCGGTATGTATATTTATAAAGAGAATTAAGAGTAAATAATTTATTATAATTGAATGATCAAAGTTGTACCCATTCACACGCTCAAGTGTTTCTTATATTTAATTAAGCCTAAGAAAATATTTTAATGTTATATTATAATCTCATAGAAAATTCACTTAGAAAATTGAGAGAGAAAAAAATCGACAATCATTCTTTTTGGCTCTACGTACGGCTGAGCCAAGGACGTCTTACATGTTCTTTCCTTTTCTTCTTTCTGTCGTGGGGCTCAATCTACTTCACCGTACAGCTCCTCGCTCTTTCTCAAGTAAACCCGCCAGCGGCTTATCATATCTAAAAGGACGAGAGGCAAAATAAAAACCATATCTTTTACTTTTTCTTTCTTTCCTCTCAGAACCTTTTCTTTTTACTCCATAAATAATAAGCCCAATCTTTTGTCATGAAGGATGCATTTGAAAATTTTTCTATTCTCAATAGTAATTTTTGTTCAGAAATAATTTTTTTCCATGTTTGTTCTCAAAAAAAAAAAAAAAGATTTTTGTTTACTTTTATTTCTAGTCCAAATGTATATCCTAGTCACTTTTCTTATTTTCAAGAATTGAAAAATTAGTAGACGTTATCAAATAAGTTTTTGTTCTTATTTTATTTCAAAAAATAAAAGAATAAAAAAATGATTACCAAAAAACCTTGTAGAGACCAATATTTCCATTTGTTGAAGACATCCTCCACCGTACTGAGAACTGGGTTCGGTTCAAACCAGTCAAGGAGTGAATGTTTATCTTCTCCAACATAATGAAAAATACACGAACCAATTTGCATCCAATCAATCAGATGGATCTCATATACGAACTTAAATTCAAGATATAATTCAATTATTTTCCGAGGGAGGATTAGTTTTTTTTTTTTTTTTGTAAAGAAGGGAGGATTAGTTTATTCATTAACAACTAGTAATTAGAACTATGCCTCTTGTGGTACTCATATTTGCTAATGATCATTGCAAATACATAATTCTACAAAATATGTTCCATTTGTTTTACAGAAAATGTTACATTTTTTTAATAATATTTTTTGATATTTGGCTTAAATCAGAGAAGAAATCGAAAAATCTTTTCCATCGTTTGATAAAGAAATTCTAATTTGATTTTTCTAAATACACAAATTATACATATGCACGTGTGGGCAATCAAGAAACCAATCCACTACGATTTAGGGTCTAGCCTTGATGGACTTGACCTAGCTATTAGGCACTTAGGTTTTGAGAAAGAGCACAAGCACCAGTCCCAAGTCCACAAAGGTCGAGCTCGAGGCATCAACACTCATGCTCAAATCCCCAACACCCAGTCCGTGGTCCACAAAAGCCACATGTAGGACCTAATGATTTGGGCTAGAGCCCATAGATACAAGATTGGGGATCTAGTGCTCAAGCTCGAGATGCTAGTGTTTGTGCCTGGGTGCCAAGTCCATTGAGGTTAGGCCTGGTGCTCGGGTCTCAGGTGCCCAAGCTCATGACCCTACTGCTCGCACCTGAATCTTTGGCACTCGAGACTGAGCCTCCATGGATCTAGGACACAAGCACTAGAATCCCAATCCGTGGCCTCAATGGATCCAAAATCAAGTGCGCGGGATTTAAGCATGGACACTTGGGTCCCTATGGCAACCTTCATGGACTCGAGCCTAGCCTTAGTGGATCCAAGCCTGAGCATCAGAGAACTATGCACGAACATCGAGGTCCTTGGTCTCAGCCTCAATGGACCCAAACTCAAGCACAAGGGACTTGGGTATAGGAATCAAGTCTCGAGCTTGGCCTTTTGGACCTAAGAGCGGTCTCTATGGACTTGGGTTTGAGTGCCAATGACTCGAGCTCAACTTCGGTGGATGTAAGCATTAGTGTCAAGGTCCCAAGCTTTAGACTTGATGGACTTACATTTGGATGTGGGATGTGCGAGCATGGGCATTGGGCCTCGAGCCTGAGCACCAAGGATCGAGCCAAGCAATGAGGACTTGAGTACAGTCTTTGTGGAACCAAACCTAAGTGCTAGAGACCCTAGTGTGAGCGCTGGGGACCCACACACGCCCTTTGTGGACCCAAGCCCGGGTGTTGAGATGCCAACCTGAGTATCGGGGTCTCACACTCAACCTTTGTTGACACTTGGATTTTTATTGATTGGTCTAATAGAATAAAAACTCGAGACTTGAGATTCCATATCGCAATAGGGCCCATTTCTCAGCCAAAAAAGAAGAAGAAGAGTTTTTGAGAGATTTGATCTAGGGACCATGGTATTTCAAGCCCAATTTCAAGTTTAAATGGATTAGCTAACGTTCCTTCACATTAAAATCAATTTGCATATTTTTAATCTAATTAGGCCAAATTAATTTAATTTCAATAATTACTTCAACATAATTAGGATAATTGGGGAGATTAAGCGAAAATGACCAATTGGGGGGTCAAGCCAATTGACTTGATTGGTCTGACCCATTGGGTTGAAGCTAAATAAGATCACCTCGGCCCAATGGACCAAATAATTAGGCCACTTACCCATCAATAATTTAGCCAACCCACAAGGCAAAGCAATGAAGGAAATGTTGACTTTAGTCAATACTTAGCCTTCAAGGATCAATCAAAGCCATACATTTTACCCATTCCATCTTAGTTGCCCAGGATGTCATATCATCCATCCATTATACAAACAAAGCCATACATTTTACCCATTCCATCTTAGTTGCCCAGGATGTCATATCATCCATCCATTATACAAACAAGAGCTAGTAGCATCAATACTTGCTCATTGATCATAGGATGAGGTACTTAACCAAGATTAGTTCTTAATTCAAATTTCCCTCCAATTATTCCCTCTCACACCCTTTTGCTAGTTGATTCTCGTCCTTCCTTCAACGTTGGTCCTTCAGTCTTAACTTGCGATAGCGATCCTCAACCTTTCCTCAAGTCGGCTATGAGTGATATTCACCTTGATTGTTGCCGGAATCGTCACATTTGGGACATTTCTTTTGCTTGCTCATTGGTGAATAAATTCAAGGTAAAAAGACAAACTTTGATATCAATTTCAAAAGATCATCCAAGGATCCTTGGCTCAATTATACTCCAAAATTTAAGTTAAAACTTCAATCTATAATTGAACTCCAAGGTAGGAAGTGATGAAATTAAATAGTTAATTATTGTTGGAACAAGTTCAATTTCTGGAAATCGAAATCAATTGCATGTTTAGATCAATTTAGGGCCTCAATTCCTTAATGGTTGGATTACCATAAGCAAATGTTAATGTTTATTTTGCATGATTGCGTGTAAATTGAATCAAGCCTTGAATGTTTAGATAATAATCCTTAGGATTTAGCCTTAAATCAAGCTTCATGAAACTATTTGCCTGCCCAATTCCTCACAAAGATGATGTTAGCCATAATCTATAGGAGTGAATTTGAGGTTCATTTGAGTGCTAGTCAGATTTAGATTGATGTTTGTTTTATGAATATGATTAGGAGTAAGTTGAGTTGATTTTTGTCATCATCTCCATGATTCTTTGATTCAATTAAATGATGTTTGTTCATTGAAGTTTGAATTTAGAAGAATTGTTTGAATGCTCATATAGTTGAAGATGTTCTAAGTCTGGAAAATGTTAAGAACATAGGTTGGAGAAGTTTGAAGGCTTATAGAAAATTGCAGTATAATATGACCTCTTTGTGTTCTTCAAATATTTTAGAAAAATCCGTAAGGAATTATGAAAACTTGTCTTCAGATGAATTGCAACTGATATTCTTAGCTTTAAATTGATATATAGATCATAAAATTTGAACAACTTAAGTGGTGAACGCATATGAAATCTCCAAAAAAACTGGAGCTAGATCTGAAGAAATTGTTACCGTGTCTTCTAAACTTATTTTGCAATTAATCAATATTTGGATGACTAGTTTACACAACCTCAAAACACATAAGTTGTAGGGGAGGTCTTGAATTGCAAATACACAAGATTTTATTAAATTCGAAGCAGACTATGTCAGTTAATTGAATCAATAAGGTAAAAGTTGAAATTGGTCTAAAAAACTATTTCAAATTGAGTCTTTGGCGAGTAGCTTATGAATGGAGATTACGCCTCAATTATGAACTTAATTTAACCCACTACTTGATGAAAACGTAAGGGTAATAATTATTTAGTATTAACTAATTAACCCCTAGTTGACTACAAGGTTGAAGGGCAATCGAATTGCATGATTAACATCAAATTCCCGAATCTAGCTTGAAATTCTTGATTGATAGATTGATCGAGTGAACCTACAACTTTGATTGAGTGATTACATGAATGATGAAACGAAATTGATGTGAAAGATTGACGGCTTGAGGCTTAGAATTGGCAACCTAAAGTGGTGATTACATTTAAGTTTATTAGCTTAACTCAGTATTTGTTAAGCTAGTCTAGTTAATAAACATATGAGTTAATAATCAAATAGCTTAGAATTTCGTTAACATAGGTTAGCTAAAAAGAAAAATTTCAAAAAAAAAAAAAAATAGACGTAGAACAATTCTTTTAATAAATGATAAACTTAGTCTAGATTAGTGTCATTGTCCTTAACAAAATGTATAGAATTTAGGCTCACTTAATCTAGGATTAGGATTGATATGTAGGGTTCATGTCCCAAGACTTATAACAAGACAATGTAATAGTTTTTGCTCTACTTGGTATCCCGTCAAGCTCATGATTAGGCAATGTAATATTCTTTGTCCAACAAGTATCGGGTTTTTATTTTTGGACTTTTACTTCAAGCTTTCATTACTTTGATATTTAATTCCCGCAACTTCAATATATTGGGTGCTCTTTTCCTTCAAAATGATTATGATAACCTTAGGACCATAATCAATCCAATGCATGAATATGTAGCAACTTAAATAACTTTTGTGGTTCATAATTGGTAAAAGCCGTTTAGTCACTTAGATGAACATTCTAAGAAAACTCTAGTCGTATAGGAAGTGAGATAATCTCTCATGCCTTCCTTGGTTTCTCGTTGACTCCTATAGGCTAGTGGTGGCTTCGTCTCATGTATAATATGATAGGGTAACTTGAACTTAATTAACCTAAAATGGCACAAAGTTAGGGCTTGGAAGAGTTTGCACCTAATTGAGGGCCATTGACTTGCCTTATGAGCATTACCTCTAAATCTTATCCTTTTCTCCCAACGAAAAAGAGGAGGATCACGACACATAGGTTTGCTAAAACATGTAAACCGGGTTAGACTTAGGATCATTCTTTTAAGAAGTGATTAGCTTAGTTTACATTAATATCATCACCCTTAATAACATGAATAGAGTTTAGGCTCACCTTAATCTCTAGCATCAAGCTTATGGAGGTTCATGCCTTAAGACTCATAAGAAGGTGATGTAATATTCTTTGCTTAACAAGTATTGGTTTTTCATTTCCGCTTTTTCTTCAACCTTTCAACAAGAGATTATAATATTGAGTGTTTACACTCAATGTATTAAAGATCACACTATCTCGCTCAGTTACTCTTTTAATATTTCTCTCACGATCACAAAATCGAAGCTTACTAAAGACAAGCGTACGGTCAAAGTACACTTAGACCTTGGAATTTAAAAAATTTGGGCCATATCTCTCACATGCTCCTCAACACCTTAGCCTTTTTAAATATTCCTCTACTTCCAAAATAGCCATTAGACAATCTCCAAAGGATTATCTTCCAATCAACCCTTTGGAAAAATCTCTATCAAGGAGATTGAGTAACTATTAAGTGAAAGAAGCTAAATCTCCACTTAATTCTAGTTGCTCATACAATCTGAGTCTTTGTTTCCACAAATAGAGCTTTTTCCTTTCAAAAGGACTTGTCTCAAGACTAGCTTACCAATCAAATAAGATCAAGTTAATCAAATCTTTCTAGGTGCAAAATCCAAACCAGATTACAAGCTATTATACATTCTAAACCAGGGTCTCGTTCTAAAATTATGTCACGTTTTGAATATGAGTCATGTTTAGAACTTGTGTCAGGATGGGAACAAAAATAATTTTTTGAGCTTGAAGATCTTAGTATTCAACATAGAGTCTAAACTTAAGTCTGAGCTTGTTCTGTCTGAAGTAGACTCAAAATCTAGACTTGAGTTTGACTCGAATCAAGATTTTTAATGGCTTCATTGTGAGAGTATTTCCTTTATTTGACATACGTTGAGACATTAATTAGACTTACTAAACTCTTATGGATAGTTTCGCTAATTTCAAAATTTATTAGGAAGTTTTCTCAACTAGAGGTATCGAAAATGCACTAATTAGGCTATTAATATAATCAAGTTCCCGAACCTAGAAAAACTTTGATTACAAAACTAGTGAGGCAATCTTTTGTGCCTCGCTTGGTTTCTAGATGATCCCAAAAGGCAAGTGGCGATTGTCTTCTTACATAAAAACCTTTAAGATTAATCCAAACATAAATGAACCCAAGATCATGCAAAGTAAGGGCTTGGGAGAACTCATGCTTAAATGAGGGTTGTTAACCTGCCTTTTGGGCATTATCTCTAAACCTTATCCTTTTCCTCAAATGAAAACTTAGGAAGGGCTGTGATAGCCATTGTGGAACAAAGCTTGGGTGTCGATGTGACAGCATGATTTTTTTATTCTATTTTCAATTGAATGAATTGAGCTTTTTATCGATACGCCTATAGTTTTTTCTCTGAGCTGATCACTCACAAGATAATTAATATATTTAGTGAAGCTGTTAAGGAATCTAAACGTAACTGATTTGAGAATTCGACTATAAATCGATTGCTCGACCGTGCTAATCTGCAAGGGTTAATTCGGCACCGTCAAAATCTATTAGAGACTGGAGATAGGTCGATTCGACAATGGCATGTGATTAAAGTGTGGGTGATTTTACCTGATTGCAAAATTCTTGTCGAATGGCACTAGATCGATTTTCTGTCGTTTTTATACCCTATGCCCATATTTGAAATCTCGAGATTTTCACAACAACAGAGAGTCACCAATAAGTCGAAGATGCACAATGTGGCTAGGAAATTATCGACCACTAGTCAAATGCGTTAAAAATTCTTAAAAGCTATTCAGTAAGTTAGGTCATGCTAAAATCGCACCCAATTGAAATTAACCATGAAATTGAACCTAATTTCAGAAATTGAAAGTTCTGTCATGTCACAATTTATTTTAGGAATGTCAACTCATCCTCCAAAGAATTTTTGGCAAGTTTGGATTTTCAGCGAAAAATCAAATTTAGGCAATTTTGAACAGGGAAATTAAGAGGACCATTTTTGTGTTGATTTTTGGCATTCAAGATGGATCAATTGGCAAGGAAAAATGTGGAATTGAGTGTGGGCACCTATCTTGGCATTTTGGCCATTGAATTGGATTAAATTGGAGAGGAATTGAAGTGAATTGAAAGAAGGGAAATGTCTCAAATTCGTAGCCATGGGGGGCAGCAACACTTGGACCACCTAGAGTGGCTTGTGGAGGAAGATTGGTGAGGGAAATTGACTAAGGATGAGGCTCATGGCTGGTGGGGGCTTTGTGATGATAAATGGAGATATTTCTTGAAGACTTTTGAGGCAATTGTCCCCCTTTAGCTGCAGCCCTTCTTCTTCTTCCTTCTTGCCTCACCTTTCTCCATTATTGCTGTCTTTGAAGAAGAAAACTAGTAGAGAACCAGAGGAGACTAGCCAGCCACCATCGACGCCCTTAGCTACTCATCCGAGCGCCGCTGAGCCCACCGAAGCCGTTGATCGCGCCTGCAAGCCCTTCCGCATGTCCCTTGTCGTCCCGCTTGCCCGCGTGACTCCAGCCCTGCACTACTTCCTGCTCGCTACTCTGCACCCGTGCGTCCGTCGTCCAGCCACCGTTTGCTGTCGCCAAGTCTCTCCATCGCTCGTCCAAGCAACTGTGCCACCTCTCGTGCCGGCCCAACCCGTTTTAGCCATGTTCCGCCCTCGATCCAGCCCCTTCTAGCCTTAGACAGAGCCAAACTCACAACCCAAGTTGTGAGCTTTATGGCCCATTTCCAGCCTTTTCCCGGCCTCGTTTGGTGTCACCATAAGCTTGTGTTCCACTCGCCTCCGCATCGTCGTCGCTGTCACCGTGAACTCATCGGCTCACTAATCTGGTGGATTTACTTGCTAAATTCATCTTAGGGGGTTAATTATGCTTAGGGGATAATTAGATTAGCTTAAGATTGGTTTAGGTGGTTAGTTTAGTTTAATTAGTGGTTTAGTTGGTTAATTAGGCTTATTAGGTGGTTATATTATATTAGTTAAGGGTTAATTACATTGTATTATTTAATTAGTATAGTGCATTATTTTTCTAGGTCTGATTAGGTGGTTGGATTAGCATATTTAGCTTAATTAGACATTTATTGAGTTAATTTGCATTTATTTAATTAATTTTGCTATTTATTTAATTATAATATTTGTTGAAAATTATACGGGGATAGTCGGTTGTTAGAATTTCGTGATGATTGCCGTGGTGTGATTAGTTTGTGTAATTGAATGCTAATTTGTGCAATTGAGTGATGATTGTTGACTTTCAGTTATTATTTCAAAATTATGAAATCTTGGTATTTAATTAGAAAATACCGGGTGTCAGGTTTTGATACCAAAAATATTTTTAACTACTATATCAAATAGTGGGATTTTAAAAGGAGGGATATCAATTTTTATGGTCTGATCTAACCGTGTACACACACGCGATTATTTTACCGAGTGTTTTTAATACGAAAAAAATAAGACAAATACATTATTTTAATTGAGGCATTTGAGTGCAAAGCACAATGTCCTTGGTTGGGGTCGGATGTGCATGTGAACACCTGGTACCTTGACACGTTTACGCAGGGTAGTGAACTCGTCCTAGTGCGTTTACGCGGGACGTTGCTCCTATATGGAATGCCCCGGACAACGGATGCTGAATTGCGGTAGAGGCCGGACCGATGCTCTTTCGAGAATGCCATCTAGATGTAGACGTTACCATGCTCGATGGGGCAAGATGACACTCGACTATGTCAGAAAACTACTAACTGTTGAGTCTGCCATGGCCGTTGGATTATAATCAATTGGGATGTATGAATGATTGAAATTGACGTGCTTGATTATAAGACAAAATTGTGTGACACGAAATGGGATGTGTCATAACTATTTGGCCTTATAATCGGGACCCCTGTGATTGATTGAGATGTGAAGTGAGGCGTTCCAATTGTTGAGTGTGATTACTACATATATTTGTTATATGAACTGTACTGATGTGCATGAAGGAACTAAGGTGAGGTGAGTCTTCTATGATGTGTGATTAAACTGCCTCTAGGTGTATTTTCTTTCTAATCGGGGTTTAAGGCGTGAACTTGCTAACACATTGTCTCACCCAATCGTGGGTTTTATCTTTTCAGGTCCTCAGATGGAGGCGCGCCACGTCCGTTTTGGGTGGCCGCGGGAGGCGGAGACGCAGCGTATCATCTTCCCAGTCCACGAGAACCCTGACTGGACCCGTGAGCTCGTGGTTACATTATTTGGGTCGATGAGGGCCGACCTCAGTTGGTACCTCATTGATTCAAGGGGTGGTTTCGTCGCGGGCCCAACGGTGTCCGGGAGGGCCCCTTGTATGGCTTTGACGGACCTGCCGTCGATGACGAGTATTTTCAGCTCGACCCCGTGCATGATGCCAATATCATAACCGATATCGAGGTAGATCGTGGACCCGAGGTTGAGGGGCCTGCAGTAGAGGAGATAGCTAACTCGCTAGACCTCGATATCCCTGACGGTGTCGTGACAGACCTAGATCCCAAGTAGGAGGGTCCGGGGTAAGGTTGGTTAGATAGTCCTTTTTGAGACTTCGACTTTTGTGTAGGCTAACCTTGGTTGTTTATAAAAGTGTTTTGTGAAATTTGTTATCTTGCTTTTCTATCCCATATTTGTGTTGTTTAGGGATTGTTTTATTATATGCTTCCACATGTGCAATAAAATGAATGGGTCGGCAACGCGTTTTAGGACGTCGCAAATTTTATCGACCACCGAGGGATGTGTGCGCGCTCAAGATTTGGGACGTGACATCCCCACTCGAAGTGATATCAGAGCTAGTTAGTGTATGGAGTGATAAGGTGCGATGGTTTTTTGGATAGTTAGTAGGAAATGCCGTTTTATTATGCTGATACATGTGATTGATAGCTGATTAGTAGCTTGTTGTGGGTCACTCAATTTCTAATTCTATATGGAATTGGAAAATAGGTTCTATAGAGGGTCTACGAGATGAGTGACCAAGAGTAGAGGATGCCTAGAAAGAGAACCATATGATCTGTTACTCGGGGGAGGACGTTGACAGGAGTCGGTACCCAAAGTGGCCGAGGTAGAGCGCAGGCTCAGGCTAGCATAAGAGGATTATTGTCGCCACAAGTTGGTGCTGGTATAGCAGCACCTGGCGATTCTAGAATTGAAGGGATCATGCAGGCGCTAGAGACGTTGGAAACCGTGGTAGGGAAGCTAGCCCAAAATCAAGCTGCTGCCGCCACCACTACAGCCACCGCTACCACTATCGCCACTATTGCCGCCAATGTCGCCGCTGATGCTGCTATTACCGCTGTTGCTGC
The DNA here is from genome assembly GCA_014182515.1 of Eucalyptus microcorys. NCBI lineage: Eukaryota > Viridiplantae > Streptophyta > Magnoliopsida > Myrtales > Myrtaceae > Eucalyptus > Eucalyptus microcorys. Next base: position 26,936,063 of record CM024569.1, on the reverse strand, counting down.
TGCTGCTGCTGCACATGCTGAAGTTCCACTTGGGAATGTGGTTGTCGAGAGGCCTATGCCCAAGCTCGTGGAGTAGTTTTTGAAGTTGAACCCGCCAAGGTTCACAGGTGTAGGAGATCCCGAGGCTGCAACCCTCTAGATCCAGGATTTAGAGAAGGCCTTTGCACTGCTGAGGTGCATTGAGGAAGATAAGGTTGTCCTTGCAGTGTATCAATTGTAGGGCAATGCAAATACCTAATGGAGGGCCACCAGAGGCAAGATATTCCCAGAAGGCGTGGTTTTGGTATGGAACGCCTTCCTTGGAGCTTTCGATGACAAGTACTTCTTTGATAGTGTAAAGGAACAAAAAATGGAGGAATTCCAGCGCCTTCATTAGGGTCTAATGTTTGTAGACCAATACGAGGCTAAGTTTGTTGAGTTGTCGCAGTAGGCCTCGAGGTTGGTAGAAGATCCAGAGGATAGAGCTAGGAGGTTCAGGAATGGCCTTAGGCTGGAGCTGAAGAATCCACTAGTACCGTTCAATCTGAAGGACTACAACAATTTCTATGAACGGGCCTAGTTGATAGAGAGGAACCTGAGTGAACAAGCTACCGCATTTGGGTCAAGATTTAGTTCGAACAGAGATGGAAACTAGTTTGGGAAGAAGCTTATGACCGGAGGAAGGTATCTTGTTCCGCCTAACAGGAAAGGTGGGGTAGGAAAGTCAGCACCAAGCTATAATGGCATGTGTCGCTTCTGCGGAAGGCGACATGGATCAGCCCTGTCCCAGTCTAGGACGGGTGCTTGCTATAGATGTGGCCAGTTCGACCATCGATTAAGGAACTATCCGCACAGGCATATGGGACCATAGTAGTTGCCGCAGCCGCCACCGATGGGCCAAAACAGGGGATTCACGCCGCATAATGCACCACAAGGTGGAATGAACCGACCTCCAGCTCAAGGAAGAGTGTACGTCGTCACTAGAGGACGGGTTGAGGACTCGCATGACGTGATCATAAGTACTGTTTCACTAAACGACCATACTGCTTATGCTTTATTTGATCCCGGTGCTACTCATTCATTTATAGCCGAGCAGTTCGTTAAGTTGGTAGGGTTGAGTCCTGCATTGTTGGAGTCAGTGATTAGTATATCTACACCGTTAAAGGATAATGTGTTATCTACAATAGGCTGTACTAATTGCAAGTTAGCTATTGGTGAGTGAGAGGGAATGATAGACTTGATAGTCCTAGCCATGTATGATTTTGATGTGATAATTGGCATAGACTAGCTTACCAAGCAACAAGCTACTGTCAACTGCTATCATAAAATGATTCAGTTTAACCCGTTAGCGGGTGGAAGTTTCGAGTTTATTGGGTGTCGAGGAGGACCCTCGATTACCTTAATCTCATCGCTTGAGGCAACCCGTTTGTTAGACGAGGGTTGCCAAGGTTACTTGGCGACTATCATGGATACGACAATAGAGGAGCCGAAGATCGAGGACATTGCTGTGGTACAAGAGTTTCCAGATATATTTCCGAAGGAGTTACTAGGTCTGCCCCTATAAAGGGAAATTGAGTTTGTAATTGAGTTAGCTCTTGGGACGGAGCCAATCTTTAAGGCTCCTTACTGCATGGCGTTGTCAGAGCTGAAAGAACTGAAGGTGTATATGCAAGAGTTGTTGGATAAGGGATTCATACGTCCCAGTGTGTCATCTTGGGGAGCACCGGTTCTGTTCTTGAAGAAGAAAGATGGTTTGTTGCATCTTTGCATCAACTATCGTCAACTTAATCAAATGACGATCAATAACAAGTACCCGCTACCGAGGATCGATGACTTGTTTGACCAATTGTAGGGAGCATTGATATTTTCTAAGATCAACCTGAGGATAGGGTATCATCAGTTGAGGATCATAAAGGTAGATATACCAAAGACGACATTTCGTATGTGATACGGCCATTATGAGTTCACTATAATGTCGTTTGATTTGACAAACGTCCCAGCTGCTTTCATGGATATGATCAAACCGGGTGTTTAAGAAGTATTTGGATCAGTTTGTGATTATTTTCATCGACGATATCCTGGTGTACTCGAGAAGTCCTGAGGAGCACAAAAGACAGCTCAAGACAGTGCTTCACACTCTACGAGATCATGGACTGTATGCTAAGTTCAGTAAGTGCAAGTTTTGGTTTACTCATGTGGCGTTCTTAGGTCACGTGATTTCAGGTGAAGGAATCTCCATGGACCCAACCAAAATTGAAGTAGTTATCAACTGGCCAAGACCAACGATAGTGAAGAGATCAAAAGCTTTTTAGGATTGGCAGGTTATTACAGAAAGTTCGTGGAAGGGTTTTCAACATTAGCCTCGCCTTTGACTCGACTATTGAAGAAGGAAGAGAAATTTGTGTGGAAAGATAAGTGCGAGCGTAGTTTCTAAGAGCTTAAGCAGAAACTAGCTACCGCACCAGTGCTGATAATTCCGACTAGTCCTGGAGGATACAAGATTTACAGTGATATGTCGTTTAAAGAACTGGGTTGCATGTTGATGCAGCATGGCAGAGTTGTTGCATACGTGTCTTGTCAATTGAGACCTCATGAGCTGAATTACCCAACGCATGACTTAGAACTCATAGCGATCATCTTCACTCTGAAGATTTGGAGACATTATTTGTGCGGAAAAAGATTCTAGATCTTCACAGACCATCAGAGTCTCAAGTATTTCTTCTCTCAAAAGGAGTTGAATATGAGACAATGTCGTTGGATGAAACTTCTGAAGGACTATGATTGCGACATCCTGTATCATATTGGAAAGGCCAACAAGGTCACGGATGTGTTGAGTTAGAAGTCTTCGATTGCGCAGATGATGGTTAAGGAGTGGGTCTTACTTGAAGGAGCTCGAGATTCGGTTTTCAAATTTGAGGTAGGCCACCTTGCAAATCTTATGACCACCCTGGAATTGAGCTGGAAGTGCAGATTAGAATCAAGACATTGCAAAGGACAGACCTAGATATCCAAAAGATCTTGCAAAAAGATATAGAAAAGAGAAAGGCAGATTTTCAGATTTCTAATGACAGAATACTGAAGTTTCGTGGATGATTGTGTATACCTGACGATGTAGTGCTTAAGGAGGAGATCTTGTCAGAAGCTCATCATAGCAACTACAGCATTCATCTAGGCAGTACGAAGATGTATTAGAATCTACGTCAACACTATTGGTGAATCGGTATGAAGGCGGATATCGCCAAACATGTCGCCAAGTGTCTGACGTGTCAGTAAGTGAAAGCACAACACTGTAAGTCGGGAAGACTTCTGCAACCTCTCGAGATTCCCGAGTGGAAATGGGAACACGTCACAATGGATTTTGTAATGGGCTTACCAAGGAGTTAGAGGGGTAATGATTCCATATGGGTTGTGATTGACAGATTGACGAAGTCGGCTCACTTCATCGCCGTACGAAAGGACTATGCATTGGATAAATATGCAGAGTTGTACGTGCGTCAGATTGTTTGTCTACATGGAGTGCCAATGATGATTACATTTGATCGAGACCCAAAGTTTACACCAGCCTTCTGGAAAAGTTTACAGACTGCCTTGGGAACAAGCTGCAGTATAGTACAGCCTATCATCTGCAAACAGGTGGCCAGTCTGAGAGAACGATTCAAACTCTCAAAAACATGCTGAGAGCTTGTGTTCTAGACTTCAAGGGTAGCTGGGAGGAACAGCTTCATCTTGTCGAGTTCACCTACATCAATAGCTACCAACAGAGTATTCAGATGGTACCATTTGAAGCGTTGTATGGCTGAGCATGCAGAACACCAGTGTGTTGGGATGAAGTTTGAGAGCGAAAGATCACAGGCCTAGAGTTGGTTCAGCAATCAGTGGATGTAGTTGCAGTTATTAGGGATAGATTAAAGACCGTTCGGAGTCGTCAGAAAAGCTATGTAGATAAGCGTTGAAGACCATTGGAATTCCAAGTTGGTGAGCATGTCTTTTTGAAAGTGTCATCGATGAGGGGTACTTCGCGCTTCGGCAAGAAAGGGAAGCTGAGTCCGAGGTATGTTGGTCCCTTTAAGATTCTAGAAAGAATAAAGACTTTAGCGTATCATCTTGCATTGCCGCCAAGATTGGCGCAAGTGCATGACGTATTCCACGTGTCGATGTTGAGAAAGTATGAACCTGACTCGACCCACGTGCTGAATTTTGAAGAGTTAGACGTGGATGACAGAGTGTCATACGTGGAGAGACCAGTTCAGATTGTGGATCGCAAGGAGCAGATTCTGCGTACCAAGACGATCTCGTTAGTCAAAGTGGTTTGGTAACACTACGGGACAGATAGAGCAACCTGGGAAAGTGAAGATTCGATTAGACGACAATACCCCCGCCTTTTTGTTTAAATAATTATAATGATTTAAATTTCGAGAACGTAATTTTTATAAGAGGGAAAGAGTTGTGACAGCTTGATTTTTTTATTCTGTTTTCAATTGAATGAATTAGGTTTTTCATCGACATGCCTATAATCTTTTTTGTCTGAGCTAATCACTTATGAGATAATTAATCTATTGGGTGAAGCCGTTAAGGAATCTAGACGCGACTAATTTGAGAATTTGATCAGAAATCAATTGCTCGACTGTGCTAATCTACAAGGGTCAATTCGGCACCGTCAAAATCGATTAGAGACCAGAGATAGCTCAATTCGACAGAGGCAAGTGATTAAAGTATGGGTGATTCCACTTGATTGCAAAATTCTTTTCGAACGACATTAGACCGATTTTTCTATCTTTTCTATACCATATGTCTTTATTTGAAACCTCAAGATTTTCATGACAACCGAGAGCCGCCAATAAGTCAAAAATGCACAATGTGGCTCGAAAATAATTGATCACGAGTCAAATGCGCTAAAAATTCCTAAAAGTTACCTGATAGGTTAGGTCACACTAAAATCACGCTCGATTGAAATTAACCACGAAATTGAACACGATTTCAGAAATTGAAAGTTATGTCATGTCACGATTTATTTTAGGAACGTCGACTCATCCTCCGAAGAATTTTCGGCAAATTTGGATTTTAGGCAAAAAATCAAATTTAGGTGATTTTGGACCGGGAAATTAAGAGGGTCATTTTTGTGTAGATTTTTTGCATTCAAGATGGATCAATTGGCAAGGAAAAATGTGGAATTGAGTGTGGGAACCTACCTTGGCATTTTGGCTATTAAATTGGATTAAATTGGAGAGGAATTGAAGTGAATTGGAAGAAGGGAAATGTCTCAAATTCATAGCCATGGGGGGCAGCAACATTTGGACCACCTAGAGTGGCTTGTGGAAGAAGATTGGTGAGGGAAATTGGCTGAGGATGAGGCTCATGGCTGGGGGGGCCTTGTGATGATGAATAGAGATATTTCTTGAAGACTTTTGAGGTAATAGTCCCCCTTCAGTTGTAGCCCTTCTTCTTCTTCCTTCTTGCCTCACTTTTTCTCCATTATTGCTTTCTTTGAAGAATATAACTAGTAGAGAACCAGAGGAGACCAGCCAGCCATCGTCAATCGCCCTTAGTTGCCCGTTCGAGCGCTGTTGATCCCGCAAAAGCTGTCGACCGTGCCCGAGAGCCCATCCACGCATCCCCCACTATCTTGCTTGCCCGCGTGACTCCAGCCTCGCATTTGCTCTTGCTTGCTACCCCGTGCCTATGCATTCGTTGTCCAGCCATCATTCGTAGTCACCAAGTCTCTCCACCGCCCATCCAAGCCGCCGTGCCACCTCCTGCGCTAGCCCAGCCCGTTTCAGCCACTGTTCTACCCTCAGTCCAGCCCCCTCTAGCCTTGGATAGAGCCGAACTCATAGCCCAGGCTATGAGCTTCGTGGCCCGTTTCCAGCCTTTTCCCGACCTCATTTGGTGGTGTCGTAGGCTTGTGTTCCACTCGCCTCCCCGTCGCCATCGCCGTAAACTCACCGGCTCGCTGATTCGGTGAGTTTACTTGCTAAATCTTGCTTATGGGGTTAATTATGCTTAATGGATAATCAGATTAGCTTAAGATTGGTTTAGGTGGTTAGTTTAGTAAAATTAGTGGTTTAGTTGGTTAATTAGGCTTATTAGTTGGTTAGATTAGATTAGTTAAAGGTTAATTTGATTGTATTTTTTGATTAGTATAGTGCATTATTTTTCTAGGTCCGATTAGGTGGTTCGATTAGCATATTTAGCTTAATTAGACATTTATTGAATCAATTTGCATTTATTTAATTAATTTTGCTATTTATTTAATTGTTTAATATTTGCTTGAAATTATACCGGGATAGCCAGTTGTTAGAATTTTGTGCTGATTGCCGTGATGTGATTAGTTTGTGTGATTGAATGCTAATTTGTGCAATTGAGTGATGATTGTTGATTTTCAGTTAATATTTCAAAATTACGAAATCTTGGTATTTAATTAGAAAATATCGGGTGTCGGGTTTTTGACACCAAAAATGTTTTTAACTACTATATCAAATAGTGGGATTTTAAAAGGAGGGATATCAATTTTTATCATCTAATCTGACCATGTACGCACACATGATTATTTTACCGGGTGTTTTTAATATGAAGAAAATGAGCCTACCACATTATTTTAATTGAGACATTTGAGTGTAAAGCACAATGTCCTTGGCCGGGGTCGGATGTGCGTGTGAACACCTAGTACCCTGATGCATTTACGTGGGGTAATGAACCTGTCTTGACGCGTTTACGCGGGACGTTGCTCTTATATGGAATGCCTCTAATAGCGGATGCCAGATCGTGGTAGAGGCCGGATCGATGCTTCTTCGGTAATGCTGTCTAGATGTAGATGTTGTTGTGCTCAATGAGGCAAGACGACGCCCGGCTATGTCAAAAGACCGCTGACTGTTGAGTCTGTCGTGGTCGTTGGATTGTAATCAATCAGGACGCATGAATGATTGAAATTGACCGTCAGGATCGCCTAAATTATTGAAATTGACCGTCAAGAAGAAAGGAGATTTTGCCACATAATTGAAAGTTTGGGTTGATGTAGGTCTTCCTCATAAAGTACCCCATCAATACAGATCATGGTACTGTCAAGATCGTAATGGATAGAGAGAGGGCCCTATACCGAAATTTGAGATACCTTTGTACGTGCTGGAGGTTGCTTTTGGGAAAGGCAAAGCAGATCCTCCTGGTGGTTCGGTGGTAGACCCGGATCTTTCAGATCCAGGGACTCCGGTGTATTCAGCCGAAGCTCCAATAAGGAGGAGGAAGAGGATCTGTAGTTTTATAAACCCCCTTATTTTGCAGACCTTGTGTATATACGTATCAACTAGTATTGTATATGACTTAGCTTGATATATGTATATATAAGTTTGCTGTGGTTTGCTTTCGAAAAACTTATGGTCCTGTTTTTCTATCCCATCTTTTTGTTGTCGGGGGATTATTTATTCGTTTTCGCATGCGCATTAAAATGAATGGGTCGGCGATACGTCCTAGGACATCTCTATTTAATTGATCGCAAAGGGATGGGCACGTGCTCGGAGGATCAAGGCGTGATGTCACCATGTAAGTGGTATCAGAGCATGGTTAGTGGTTGGAGTGATAAGGTGCGTTGGTTCATGGGATAGTTAGTAGGAAAGACCTTTAATTCATGCCGGTGCATGTCTATGATAGCTAATTGGTAGAATTGTTTGTTTGTGTGGATCGCTCAACTTCTAATTTAGTGTGGAATTGGAAGATGGGTTTCAGTAGAAAACTTAGCCATGAGTGATCAGGAGCAGAGGACTCCTAGGAAACGTACCATTAGGCCTGTTACTCGGGGTAGGACGTCGATGGGGGTCGGTACTTGAGGAAGCCGTAATAGAGTGCCAGCTTTGGCTAGCGCTAGCGGAGTAGCACTGCCTTAGGTTGGTGCTGGGGTAGCAGCCCTTGGTGATCCCAGAATCGAAGGGACCATGCAGGCGCTTGAAGCGAAGAGAGATCTGATAGGGTAGCTGGCCCATAATCAAGCCGCTACTGCTGCCGTTGCCATCACTGCTGGGGCCGCACTTGTCGAAGTTCCAACTGGGAACGTAGTTTTGGAAAACGAGAGACCAATCCACAAGTTAGTGGAGCAGTTCTTGAAGCTAAACCCACCGAGGTTCACCGGTCCGGAGATCCAGAGACTGCCCACTTTGTATTCAAGATCTAGAGAAGGCCTTTGCACTACTGATGTGCACTAAGGCAGAAAAAGTGAGCCTGGCAGTATACCAGCTGCAGGGTAACGCGAATACCTGGTGGAGAGCGCCAGAGGTACAGTTTTTCGGGAAGGCGAGGTCTCGGTGTGGGATGCTTTCCTCAGAGCTTTCAATTACAAGTACTTTTTGGGTAGTGCCCGAGAACAGAAGATGGAGGAATTTCAACACCTCCACCAAGGGACAATGACCATTGACTAGTATGAGGTCAAGTTTGCAGAGTTATCTCAGTTTGCTTCGAGGTTGATAGAGGATCCTGAAAACAAGGCTCGAAGGTTCAAGAATGGCCTTCGACTAGAACTGAAACAACCACTGGTGCCGTTTGATCTGAAGGATTATCATGAAGTGTACAATCGAGCCCAGCTGATAGAGAGAAGCCTGAACGAACAAGCCGCCTCGTTTGAATCGAGGTTTAATTCGAATAGAGATGGGAATCGATATGGGAAGAAGCTCATGACCGAAGGAAGATTCCACGTTCCGCCCAATAAGAAGAGTGGAGTTGGCAAGTCAGGGCCAAGTCAGAATGGTACGTGTCACTTCTGTGGAAGGCGACATGGTATAGCTCGATGCCCTCGAAGACCAGGCGTTTGTTTTGAATGTGGCCAGCAGGGTCACATAGCCAATTGTCCTAGAAGGCCAAGAGGATAACCGTAGTTACTGCCGCCACCAATGGGTCAATTTAGCCAGATGCAAAGCTTGTCATGAATGAACTCAAATAATCCTTTGCACATGGTCTCCTATGAAATGATGCCGAATTTTAATATACTTTGCCCTTGAATGGAGAATAGGATTTTTGGTGAGGTTGATCATACTTGTGTTGTCACATCTAATTTTAGTGCAAGGTTCTTCTATTCCAAAGTCCCTTAGTTGTTGCCTGATCCAAAGAATTTATGAGCAGCAACTTCCAAGAGCAATATATTTTGCTTCTGCCGTTGAAAGTGCCACAGTGTTATGCTTCTTTGAGAACCAGGATACCAACATTTGGTCCAAGAGTTGGGATGTTCTTAAAGTACTTTTCCTGTCAACTTTACAACTAGCTAGATCAGCATCTGAGTATCTAATTAATGTAAAGTCATCTCCGTTTGGATACCACAAGCCTAACTTTAGATTTGTTGCAATAAATTTGATAATGCGTTTAACAGCACTGAGATGAGATTCTCTAGGATCGGCTTCGAATCTAGCACACATACACATACTGAATAGAATATCGGGTCGAGAAATAGTAAGGTAGAGAATAGAACTAATCATGCTTCTATATGTCTTTTGGTAAACTTTCTTTCCATTTTCATCCTTGTCAAGTTTGGAAGAACTTGATATGAAAGTCTCAGTCTTGCAATTTTTTATCTTAAACTTCTTGATAACACCTCTAGCATATTTCTCTTGATAAATGAAAGTTCATTTCTTTGATTATCTGACTTGTAGACCCAGAAAGAATGTTAACTCACCCATCATGCTCATTTCGAATTCTTCCTGCATAGACTTTGAAAATTTCTTCCACAGACTTTCGTTAAAGACCCAAAGATTGTATCATCTACATATGTCACACCCCGATTCTCGAGCACATGCCCATCCCTCGGTAGTCGATTAAATTTGCGACGTCTTAGGACGCGTCGCTGACCCATTTAATTTTTAATGCACATGCGGAAGCGAATAAATAAATCCCCAAACAATACAAAGATAGGATAGAAAAGTAGGGCCATAATTTTCGAAAACCAAATCACACCTTTATACATATTAGATTAAGTCATATACATTACTAGCCGATATTTACAAGGTCTAGAAAAAGGTCGATTCTCGAAACAAGCTGTCTTATGACCAGCTAGTCCGACTCATTCGCCGATTCTTCAGTGTCCACAGGAGCCGGGAAAGACGGCAGGTTCTCCACCACGCCATCAAGAGGGTTAGTTGGATCCTCGTCCAGAGCAGCATCAACTACCACTGCGGGAATATGAAAAGTCCTAAAGGAACCTAGCCTGACGCCATTGGGAGCGTAGCGGAACCACACTTTGAATCGATTAGGTATCTCATGATGTGGAACCTCTTCGATCCAAATAGTGGTTACAATAAGCTCATAGACCCAAAAACTTATGGGATCGGGGTAACTAGAAACCCGCTCAGTAACCCTCATGGGATGACCATGACACTCGGGAGGATTCGCCATCTAAGAACCTAAAAAATTAAGCCCACGATGGGGTGAGACAATATCTCAGCAAGTTCACCCCCTAAGCTCTGAATAGGAAGAAAATACATCCAAAGGCCATTATGCATGCATAAGACAAATGACTTACCTTTGCCTCTGTTCCTTCCTACAAGTCAGTAAGCTTCATACATTCAACGAATCACTTCAACAAATCAAATCATCCAATCAGATCGAGCCATCGATCAATCAATCCAGTCGATTCCGTACCATTAAGACCATCTCTCGGTCAACCCATTCAGTACTATCTATCAAGTTTGATCATGTTAAGAACTGCTCACCCTAAGCTGAAGATAGATAGTATGGCTCGCCAAAAGCTGATAATAGAGTATACTGCTTACCCTAAGCTGACATATCAAAGCCTGTAAGCTAATATAGTATACTCATAATGCTCATCAGAAGCTGCTAAGGTATACTACTCGCCAAAAACTGACATATCAAAGCCCTTAGGCTGATATAGTATACCGGTATACTTCTCACCAAAAGCTGACATATCAAGGCTTGCAAACTGATATAGTATACCATCCCAATCATTCAACAATTTCACCACTTTTATCATACCCGATAAAAACAATCGTGTGTGGGTACACGGTCAGCCTTAGCCAAAATACAATATTTTCCTTTTTGAAAATCCCACCATTTAATATGATCCACCAGAATATTTTTAGTGTTATAAACCGACGCCCAGTGTTTCTCGATTAAATACTAAAAATACTCAATTTTAGGTTAAATTCCCAGAATTAAAAATTTTACTCAATTAGCACAAAATAGCAGTCAATTAAATAAACCAACCACACCATTGCAATCAACACAAAATTCCGGTCACCAACTATCTCGATCTACTTTCCGGAAAATAATAAATAATTAAATAATTACCAAAATTAATTAAATAAATACCAATAAATGCTATAATTGTAACTTAGGTCGGAAAAGCCTAATTAAATATCGAAACGGACCTGAAAAATTTTTGAATCTATCTAGATAAATAATATGACCTATTTACTTACTAATTGTGCTATTCTAATCACTTAACATGCAATATCGAACAATTAAATTGCTAATCCATTCTAACTAACCACCTAATCCAAGATTAACCTAAACTAATCAACCCCGAAGCATAATTAACCCATAAGCAGAGTTTAGTGAGTAAGCTCACTAGATTTGAGAGTCGGTGAGTCCACGGCGACGGTGGCTGACAAACTCCGAAACGGCGGCACCAACGGGGACCAAACCGAGACCGAGATCGGCCTCGCAAAGCTCATGGTTGAGCTGGGCTTTTGCTTCTGCGCCACTAGACTTGTTGCCTTGGTTCCGCTCGATTGAGCTTGATGGTCGAGGCTGCTAGTCTTGGCTTCTAGTGGGTTGGATTGGCGAGGATGACTGGCTTCGATGTATGAAATGATGGGCTGGGCTGACCGGTGAGTGGAGATGGGCAGAGGAAGAAACCGACGAAGGAAGGAGCTGCGTCGGTGGGGTGTGACGTCGTGGCAGAGGAGCAGCTGCATTCGGTGGAGCTAGAGTCAACGCTAGAAGAAGAACTTTGTTGGATTGACTGGTAGGGGCAGACGGGTTGACGTGTGGGCTGAGTTGCCCACGTCAGTGGAGCTACAGGGAGATGGGACGAAGGAGAAGAGACAATTGAAGCAGCAAACTTCGGTGAAAGATAAGCCCGCACGAAGAAGAAAGAGGGAGGAGAGAGATATGGATGTTAGCCAAGGGGGGAGAACGAGAGAGAGAGAGAGAGAGAGAGAGAGAGAGATAAGAGTGGGCCCACAAGTCAACAGAGAAAAAGGCAATAAAAGACCGAAGAAGGGGGGAGAAAAGCTAAATAAAACATCCCATATTTATCCATTCTTGGTCCCACAAGCTCTCATACAAATCCCTTTTGTCCCTTAAGCCTTCATGCACATTAAAATCCACAAATAGCTAGGTTGATGTCTACAAGTTGCAGGCCCTTGCAAGCCTACGAATTTCACTCAATTGGACTTCAATTTCTTCAATTTGATGTCCAATTTTGCTGAGGAAGAAGTCCACACAAATTCCATAACTTCCCTTTGCCAAATAGCTCACTAAGGAGGCCAAACATCCCTTCAATTTGGCCCATCCGAATTTCCATTCTTTTTCGAAACGTCCGAATTGATTTTCCGTAAAACTTCTGAACTCACTGAAAATTCTTCGAATGATGGTCGACATTCAATTTCTGAAATCGGGTTCAAATTCACGGTCAATTTCAATCTGGCGCGATTTTAACTTGACCTTGCTTACCGAGTAGCTTTCCGGAATTTTTGGTGCAATTGACACGTAATTGATTTATCTCAACTCACAATGTACATCTTCAACCTATTGGCGACTCTCGTTTGTCGTGAAAATCTCAATATTTCAATTACGGGCATAGGGTACCCAAAACGACAGAAAATCAGTCTAGTGCCGATCGACGAGAATTTTGCAATCAGGTGGAATCACTCATACTTTGATCACACATCTTAGTCAAAAATCAACATATCATTGATCTCTGATTGATTTTGACAATGCCGTAATAACCCTTGCAGACTAGCACGGTCAAGCAGTCGATTCCTCATCGAATTCTCAAGTCTATTGTATTAAAATCCCTTACCGACTTCACCTTATAGGCTAGTTATCTTGTGAGTGGCCAACTCAGAGAAAAGAATTATAGACCCAACTTATCCAATTGAAAACGGAACCTAAAAATCAGGATGTCACAACATATATTTGAACAAGTATAAATTCTTTTTTTTTCCCTTTTGATAAACAATGTTGTGTCAACAATTCTTTTCTTGAAATCATTATTTACTAAAAACTTACTCAGTCTCTCATACCAAGCTCAATGTGCATGTTTTAGACCATATAAAGCCTTCTTCAGTCTGTAGATAAAGTCTGGTTCTTTGGGATCTTCGAATCCTGGTGGTTGTTCCACATAGACTTCTTCTTGTATGAACCCATATAGGAAAGCACTCTTGATATCCATCTAGAATAATCTGAAATTATGAAAACATGCATATGCAAGCAATAGTCGAATGACTTCCAACTTGGCTATAGGTGCATATGTTTCATCATAGTCTATTCCTTCCTCTTACGTATAACTTTTTACAACAAACTTTGCTTTGTTCCTGGTTACTTTACCATTTTCATCCATATTGTTTCTGAACACTCACTTTATTCCAATCACAGATTTTCCTTTAGTTTTGGGATTAACTCCCAGATATTACTAAAACTGAATTGTCTGAGTTTTTTTTTGCATTACTTCTATCTAGCCTTCATCAGATAAAGCTTCTTCTACTCCCTTTGGTCCGAACAAGAACTCTCAGTTCGATTCTCCGATTCCTGGTTCTACCTGGAAACCGTGCTCACCCCTATTAGCGAGTCCTTCTGTGAGCATTATCAAAAGAGCTCCATGCTCGCAGTTGGATTGTCCGAATTGAGTCATAACTATAAGTCAAAGCAAGCTGATCATTGCCACACCAAAAGATGCAAAGTTGTGATAAAACTTCGTCTTGGTTTATTGGGATTTAATGAACCAACATTAAATTTGGAAACATTAGCTAAACAATCATATCTTGTGGCATTGGAAATAGTATTCTTGCTGGATTTCTCATTGTTTTTGCTGTTAAATTGTTGATAGACCCTTAAATAGACGGTTACCAGACACCCATGGAGAGGCACATTATGGTACTTTTATGCTTATAGTAAAAGTTTATTGAACATTTTTCATATGCCTTGTGTACAAACTAAACCTACGCTAAAGATGATTCAAATTTCTGAGATCGAGGGGCGATTCGAGGATTTTGACTCAGTGATGAAATGGGTTCAAACCACATGGCAGTAAGTTTTATACAACTCGGAGGAGGTTGGGTTGTAGTGTTATCTTAACTCATCCACATTAATGTTTGCGCGGTTTTTTCAACTTGTATCTTCTTTGGGATGAAGGCATATCTTTATTCGTTGGATTCCAATAAAGACTTGACCTTTTTTAGAAAAAAGTAAAAACAAGTTCTTGCAATCATTAGCATAATAAATTGTCTATATGGCAATCAGGATTTATTCATGATGATCACATTATATTGCACTTTCAATAAAAGGTTGAAGACGCGGTCTCTTTTCCATGAAGATGTGGACTTAAGTGCACAAATTATAAGGTTCAAGACTTGATTGTCTTTGTTTACTATATACGTTGTGGACTTAATAGCATAAATCAAAAGATTTACCACTTTGTTGTTCTTATTTAATACGATTCTCCAAGGCGGAAATAGAAGATTGCTTAAGTTATGGTTATAAATTGAATTTTTCAGCAAAAGTTTAAGAAAACTTGATTGTACTCTTTAGTATGATCATAGAAGTAATGCTATGAAAAAAATGTTAGTGTCGAACAACTGGAGTGCCAAAACTTGAGACGGAGAAATCCTTAAGTGCTAAAAATTACGAAAGTGACACTTAAGTGTCAAAGTCATAGCAAAATGGATCAATTAAGCATTGATAAAGAGAAAATCTAGCCAAAATGCTGACATGGCGATTTTCTGACCAAATCAGTACAAAACGACGTCGTTTTGCATGCTAATGTGGCTAGATAATTAATATAAATATTAATTAAATTAAATTTATTCATTAAAAAAGAAGAAGAAGAAGAAAAAGAAGATGAAGATTGCAAGCAGTTGAGGGAGGCCAAGGCCCAGCAACCCTAGCCAATCCTCCCCCACCGTTGTCGGCTCGTCTCGGCGACAGCAGGGAGTTGACAACGAGGGTTGAGGCCTCACCTTCTGCCTTCTCCTTTTTTTTTTTTTTTTAACATAAAAAATATAAATATTTTAATTAATAAATTTTTATATTTTAACTTTTTTAAAAAAATTAAATAAAAAAAAAAAAAAGATAGCGACATCGTTTTGGTTCTTCGTTGCTAACTCAGCTCTTCGACGTGCTACATAAGTGAGTTGTATCATTAAAAAATTGTCACGTAAGATTTCTGACCACCTTCATCGGACTTGGCACTCACTACTCAGGTGTTCCATTTGTTTAAAAAAAGTGACACTCAAATATCACTTTTGTAATTTTTGACACTTCTGTCACGTCTTGATCCTCGGGCGCACGGCCATCCCTTATCTGGTCAATTAATTTGCGACATCCCAAAAAGGTCGCCAACCCATTCATTTATATACTTATGCGAAAGCATAAAATAATCCCCAGACAATAAAACAATGGAATAGGAAAGTAGGACTACAAATTTTTCCAAACAGATAGCTTTTTATAAACAAACAGGTTTATATACCATATCAGGCTGTTTACAAAATATCGGCTTAATAACAAAAGAGAACTGTCCTATGACCCCTTAGTCAGACACGATTGCCGATTCTTTGGTCTCCACCTTCCCAAACTCCAGGGTTCCCGATCCTTCACCAACATCACCTAAGGACCTGAAATGGTTATACAATAACCAATGAGATAACGTCTCAGTGAGTTCTACCCCCTAAGACTCGATTAGGAAACCAATATGCCATAAGGGCTGCCTATGCACATCACGGGTCAGAGGACTTACCATGGCCTCAGATTCCACCTACAATTCAGTACAGTTCAATAGGCACCCAAACAATCACAACAGATCGATGTATCAATCAATCGACATAGTCAATTACATGTAAAACCGACCATTCCCCGGTCACTTCATTCAATACTGTCCATTCTCCAAGATAACCTATCAGTTACCAAGCCAGTATATTACACGATTCATTCTCCGAGATGACCTACTAAGTCACCGAGTCACTATAACATACTATTCATTTTCCAAGATAACCTATTGGGTTACCGAGCTAGTATATTATAATATTCATTCTTCGATATGACATATAGAGTCACCAAGTATATTCATCATAACATACATTCTCCAAGATGACATGTTAAGTCACCGAGCCGTTATGGCATGTCATCCATTCTCCGAGGTGATCTATAAAATCATCGAGCTGACATTTCATACCGTCCACTCTCCAAGATGACCTATAGGGTCATCGTGCTGGTATACAAGCAATTCTTTCTCAAGATAACAAGAGAGTCATCGAGCTATAATAGTATAATGTCTATTCTCTAGATGACATACGAATCATCGAGCCGTTATAGTATTTTTGTTCTGAAGACACAATCAATTTTACAATTTTTATCATATGTGATAAAAGTACACGTGTGTGGGCACACGGTCGGCCTTAACCAAAATATAATAATTTCATTTTTATTCACCCACTCCTTTCAGCAGTACAAAAATAGATTTTTGACGCTGTAGACCGACGCCCGATAATTATCCAATTAATTATCAAAATCAATTTAATTTAGGAATAAATCCTAAAATTACCCATAAATCAATTCAGCATAGACTAATACTCAAATAAATAAACGGACCGCACCACGATAATCAGCATAAAATTCTAGTCACCGGCCATCCCGATTGAATTTTCGAAAAATAATTAAATAATTAAATAATTACAAAAATTAATTATTAAATAGCAATAAATCCAATTTAGGCCTGTAATACCTAATTGGAAGCCGAGACGAGCTCGAAAAATTACTGAGACTCGTTCAATAAATAATATGAATTGTTTGCTTGATAAGTACACTAACTATTTGCCTAACATGCATAGGTGAATCCCTAATTTAATTATTCTAAACTAATCTAACCAACTAATCATGCTTAATTAACACTAATCAACCCTTAAGCATCATTAGTCTACTAAGCAAGGATTAGTGAGCTAAACCACCCGTTTAACAATTCGTTTGGATTGAAACGTCGGGAACGTCGCAAGGGACGTTTTTCTCCAAAGCGGGCCTATGATTCGAGGCTCGAAAACACCTCAAAACGGCCCTAGGAGTCGCTGCAATACCCACAACTCAGCCTCTATTCTTGGCTGCAAAATAGAAGAAATGAAGCTGGGTTGGTGCGGTGAGGACTACGGTGGATCGGTGGAGACTCCGGCAGCTTGAAAGGGCAGTTCACAGGGGCGACTGGGAGCTCCGACGGCCACCGGGGGGGGGTTCTAGAAAGCTGTTGGGATGGCAAGAGGTGAGGCTGAGCAGGTCGAGGTCGTGCTGTTGACACCTAAATTTTGACGACCCTAGGAAAGTACAATAAAAATCGCATCAAAACAAGAAAAAGAAAAAAAAATGGGGAAAAACAATCTGATTGATTATGCATGGAAATTGGAAATTCTGATGAATATTCAAATTTTGATAGAAGCAATTTAAAAATCAAGTGAATAAATGGCAAGAATTTTTACAAAATGGAAGAAATCAGAGTAAGATCGAGCTGATTGCGAAATCATGCTTCGATTTGCAGCTTTGATTTAATGTAACAAAAGATGGAAATTCAAAAGTCACTATAAAAAACGGCTGTCTAGAAATCACTATAAAAGGAGCCACAATTTTCGTGCCCAAGGGGGGAGCGAATTCGAAAATTCAGAACAAAAAAAGAAGAAGAAGAAGTCATGTTAGAGAAAGTTCATGCAAAAGACAGCCGTAGAGAGAGTTTTCTTTTTTTTTTATTATTTCCTTTGGTCTTTTCAAAGTAAAAAAAAAAAAAAAAAAGAAAGAAAGTTTTTGCTTTTGGGTGAAGGGGGTAGAAAGTACACAAGAGACAAAGAGAAGAGACGTAGGAAGTGATGTGAGAGAAGGGTGAGAAAAAAAAAAGGAAAAGAGGTTGTTGATCATCTTCCTTGAAGAGCTACCGGCGTCGCCGCTAACCACCTCTGCTAGTCCCTGCACCGCCACGCCTCAGCCCCACTCGTCGTGCTTCCGTCCGACGCAACCCGCAGCAGCACCGCCTCCGCGTCCCCTCGCCGTCGCCGCTCGCCACTGCCTAGACCACCTCCGCCTCGCCTGCAACCCGCCGATCCGCACCTCTACCTAAGCACCAACGCCCTTGCGTCTGCAACTCACGACCCAGCGACCACCAGCTTGCGTCATAGCCTCTTGACGCCACTCCGTCTCACCTCTGCTCCGCCCAACGCCGCTGAAGCGTCGCTTGCCTCAGCCCAGCACCAAGCGCCTTCGCCGCATGCTTCTGCTCACCCGACAATCGTGCCTGCAGCGCTCACAACCCAACACCAGCAGCCCACGTCGTGCCTCTGCATCCGCTTGAGCTAGCACCATCGCGCCACCTCCGCACTGCTCGCCATCACCCGTGACGCCACTGCACTCATCGCAGCTACAACCCGCGAGCACCTACACCGCTCCACTCGCCGTTCGCCACTGATCGCCCGGCACCACTCACCCCTCGTCGTGCCACCTCCGCTCGTCCGCTTCACTATCGCCGGAGTCCGATGCCACCGCGCTTCCCGTGCCACGCCTCCTTGTGCCACACTCGCCCGCGTCGACGCTGCTACTCTCCTCCATTAGGTGGCTTATTTTTTATTTTATTTTTTTATATTTATTTTTCCTTCATTTTTATGTTATTTTATTTTATTTATCTTTTTAAGTTTCAATATTATTGTATAGGAAGCTGATTTTCATATTATGAATATTGTAGGCATTAACCTAAGGGGCTTTGCCCAAAATTATTGTAATTACTAATTTGATCCATAAGATGTCGGATCATTTTTTTAATTATATTAATTTTTAGGGCTTTTTAATAGTATTGTTAAATCATTATAATTATTAGTTTGATCCATAAGACTTCAGATCCGATTTTTAATTATTTTGAGCTTTATGTTGTGATGTTTAGGGTTAAAGTAATTGCTAATTTAACTGTGAGACAACAGGTTATTTTTTCGATTATTTTAATCATTTATTTGTTAAATGTCTTGATTGTTTAGATTTAATGTTTATTTGATAATTACTTGCCTTGGAAAAACACTAAAAAATAAAATAAAATAAAAACTCAAAATCTTACTTCAGAATATGTAGGCTTAGTAATTAGAAAATTATTCATTTTAGATAGTTTAATTAGGTTTTTATTAATTCCGAATTTCAATAAAAATACAAAAATATTAGGTGCATGTTAACTAGTTTGCATAATATGGTCATTTAATTAGGATTTGTTTGTTAGTAAAATTAGGTTATGTAGTTAAAAATGCATTTTTATAAAAGAATTCTAATTTTCAAGAAAACCCAAAAAAAAAAAATTGTTTACTTTGTGTGATGCAATTTATTTTTATTTATTGAATTTTTAATAATGGTTGAGCACCCGTGTGATTATCTTTCAACATGATAGTAATTTAGGTTAAAATAAACCCAAGCTATCTACAAAAAAAATTTTGAAAATTAAAAAGAAATGGTACCGAAAGGGCATTAGAGAAATCTAATGTAACCAAATCCCCATACCCTTAGTCTTTGGTTCGTAGGAGTAAAATAATTCTTCCATTATTTTACTTAGGTGTCTAATCGACCTACCATAAATCGATTAGTGGCGACTCCTAGATAATAATCATTTACATGTTAAATATTTGAACCTTAAGTCGCGAATTGGTATGGGCTTGGGAGAGTCCGAGTTAAGTTTAAAACTTAGTAGTCTATTAACCTAGTTTTAGGTGGTGCACCCGACATTTAGGTCGCGACACGTGCGAACTGGCGCGGGGCAACGGCAGCGTTACGACGGTGCACGGTGATGGCAGGCGGTGCTGGCAACGTGCAACTTGATCCGGCAGCTTCTCCTTAGTCTGCTGGGGTTTGCTCGATAGGAAGGAGGGGAGGAAGGAGAGAGGCTAGAACCGGAGAGAGAGAGGAAAGGGAATGGATAGAGATGAGGGGGACCAAGGGCCCCATTTGGCCAAACTTTCCATCCAATTGTCCCCTAGACCAACCTCAGCCATGTATGGCTTCCATGGCTGAAATTCAGCCACCAAGACCTTCACTTCACAACCTTGAAATGGTCCAAAGACCATAGGGAATGGGGGCACATGAATTTGCAAGCATATGGCTTCAATTGGGCACCTCATCTCACTTGATTTAATCTCAATTGACCTCAATAAATTCAATCAATCCAACATCGGTTATCTTGACACTTTTCCCCACCCGCGGATCCGTCTTGCTTTCAAATTTTGCAACCAAAAGCGATCCCCAATATTTTTTGAATAAAAACGGTCCTATGCCGACTTTTTCCCAAAAAGTTTCGAGTTGTAGAAAAATCTTTTGAAACTAAGTTGACGCTCCTAGAATTTATTGTGACATGACAGAATCTTCAATTTCTAAAATTAGACTCGAATTCGCGGTTAATTCTCATTCGGTGCGTTTTTAGCATAATCTAGACTACCGGGTAGTTTTTAGAACTTTTTAGGGCAAATGACCCGTGGTCGATTTTCTTCGAATCACAATGAACCCACTCGACTCATTGGTGACTCTCGATTGTCGTGAACATCTCGAAGATTCAAATACAGACACATGGTACCAAAACGATAGAGAAATCAAACTAGTGCCAGGTGATGAGAATTTTCCAATTTAATGGAGTCACCCACGATCGGCCACATATCTCAGTCGAACTAACCTATCTCTTATCTCAAATCAGTTTTATATTGTGCCATAATGGCCTCTAAAGATGAGCACGGTCGAGAAGCCGATTCCTAGTCGAATTCTTGAGTCTATTGCCTTAAAATTCATTAATGGCTTCCCCAGATAGTCTAGTTATCTCGAAAGTGATCAACTCTGAGAATAACCCTATAGGCGCATCGATGAAATGCTCAATTTATTCAGTAAAAGACAGAGTTGAAAATCTGGGATGTCACAACTTTAGTGTCCTTTCATACCAAATTTTGGCACTCCAAGCATTCTTTTTCTAAAAATATGTCATCTTGAGCTAGAGTAAAAAAGTAATGCTTGAATCAATGATTGTTTTGTAGTAGACTTTTCAAAAACAACACACTCGACTATGAGAAATTGAAAGTCTTCTTTCTCCTCTCTCTTTTCCCATCATCTTCTTCAATCTTCAGCCATGGGCCCTCTCTCTTTTGTTGATTTTGTTTGTGTTTTCTTTTTTTTCCCTTACTTTTTCTTCTCTCTCGATTTAGATCTAGGAGCTCTCTCTCTCTCAGTCTAGTTCTCAATTTAAGAGTTTGAACTCTTTTAATCTAGTTCTAAATTTGGATGCTACCATATCCCAATCTAGATCTGGGTTTTTACTAAATATGCTCAATGCCCCTCTGCTCTATTTGTGTATAGGTTTTCTTCCTCCAACCTCAATGATGATCGCAGAAGGTTTAACATTTTACTAATTATAGAGATTTGGTCCTCCACATGTTAGATATGTATTTGGTTAATCTATTCTGATTGTTTTCGTACGACACTGGTGTAAGGGAAGGTGAACCTAAGTGCGCATCGCTTACTGGCAACGTCATAGTTATTGGAGAAGGAATTTCTAACTCATGCTCATCATTAATAAAGACATGAGATCTAGTGATTGTGATTGACTACCAATTTTGTTTGATAGATCCGTTCTTGTGGAATGAATTTGTGCATAACTTTACTAATGCTCCAATGATCCTCCTTATTTTTTGGATTTGGCTTTGCTTTTAATATTCATGCTCTATTTCGATTTGCATTGTCATGAAGACTATGTACTTTTGTATTCTTTTGAAAAACGAGTACAATTTTCTTTCGAAAAAAAAAAAAAACTATGAAAATTGCAACTAATATGAGGGTGGAAACTATTTTCTCCAAATTTAAACCTCTTGTTTTAAGTCCATGGAAAACATGTTCCATAGATGGATTAATTTTCCATCATCCAAACACCGGAAAGTGGAAAAACAATTTCCTAGAAACAATTTTTCTTCAAATAAACGGATCCAAAATTAATAACATTTAGTAACTAGTTTTTTTTTTTTTTGGTAAAAGTAAGCAATATATTAGGGAGGGTCAAACTGTACAAGCAACACGGCTCCAAAAACTTACACTCAAAATGAACACGCTCATTATGAGTGGAAGGAAGCCGCATAAAAAGCAACAAAATGACCGACAGAAAGCCAACGGCAAACAACGCCTGGCAAAAGCAACCTAGCAACCAACGAGAAGCCTATCTAGTTAGACTACGATTAGTGGCAGCGAAGATAAAGGGATCCACATCCCACGAGCATTGCATCCGCCTGTTCCTGGGAAAGTCCTCAACATTCTTAAAGGTAAGGGCCTTATCCTTAACGACCTTGAGGAGATGCTTCTTCATGGCCGAAATAGATAACGACTCCCCCCTGAAAAGAATATTGTTCATGTTCCTCCAAATAATGTGACAAAGCGCCCCAAAGGAAAACTGGGCAACACACTTAAAAAAATCCTTGCCGGTGAGCAAGTTAATGGCCCAACTGAGAGTCTCCTCCCAAGTTATGTTGGTCCAAGGAAGATTGCATATAGTAGCCCAAAAGAAGGCAATACTCAAAGAAATGCGACATCCAAAACAAAGATGATTGATAGAATCAGGCACCTCGTTGCAAAAAGGGCAGGAAGTAGCATCAATCCTACCATAAGACATGAGAAGAGACTGTGTAGGCAACCTCCGCTTGATGATGAGCCACAGGTTCAGTTGGTTTCGAGGCAGGATGGCATTACTCCAAATGAAACAATGTCAATTGACTCTAGCCTTCTTCCTCCTTATGGCCTCCCAAGCCAAGGCCACCGAGAACAAGCCCGTCGAGTCCTCCCTCCAACAGAACCGATCTTGGGCTTTAGACAAGGAAGGAAGTGGCGAACCCCAAGACTCAATCTCTGATCTGATAACCCGTCCATCCTTAGAGAAGAGATCAGCAACCAAAGCCTGCCTAGAGAGACCGGAGCTATAAATGAGGGAATTCATGAAAAATAAATTCAAAGGACCCCTGGGATGCCAATTATCGAACCAGAGCAACGCTGATAAGCCATCGCCTATCCTTTAGTGGAAGCGAAGCGGAATTCTGTCCTAAGTTGTAGAATTTTTTTCCACGCCCAAGAGCAGTTGGTCGGCTTTTTAACAACCTAAAAGTTCCTGGTTTTTAAGAAGGTCGAGTGGACTCACTTACACCATAACGACTCCTTGTCTGAAAATAAATTCCAGATATGTTTGAGCATAGCCGCCTTATTGCACTCTCGCAATCTCTAGATACCACCTCCCTCCACTTTAGGAAGGCAAACATCTTCCTAGGAGACTTTGGCACCCCCTCTGCCCAACTCAAGTCCCTTCCAAAGGAATTGTCTGAGAATACGCTCTATTTGGTCTAGCATAGCTACAGGAAGAATAAAGACACGTGCCCAAAAAGCTTGAGTGGCATAAAGGACTGACCTGATTAGTTGAAGACGGCCAGCAAAAGAAAGAAACCGATGGGTCCAATATTGCACCCTAGAGGTAATGCACCTCACAAGATCAACACAATTTGCCTTCTAAAGCCTCGACGTGATGATTGGAACCCCAAGCTACCGGACTGGAAGGTTACCCTCAACAAAGCCAAGCTCCAGGAGGATTTGATTTCTTAAGGCCGGCAAGCCTCCCGAGAGGAACACCTCGCTTTTCCTTAGGTTTGGGAGAAGTCCGCTCCAAGAAGAAAACAGATGGAGACCTTTCTTGAGAAGCTTCACAGATGGCAGGTGGCCCTCGCAAAATAGGAAAATATCATCCACAAAGAACAAGTGCGAGAGGCAAATAGACTTACATCTCCAGTAGAATCTAAAATCCGGCTGTAATGAGCACCTCCCAAGAATCCTAGAGAGCAACTCCATAACCAACGTGAATATGTAGGGAGAGATGGGATCTCCCTATCGCAAGTCACGCCCACTAGGGAAGAAACCATGTAGCTCCCCATTCAACGGAATGAAAAACTGAGGAGTCCTCACACAGGTCATGATGAGGTGAACCCGCCAATCAGGAAATCGAAAAGCAAGGAGAACACTCTCAAGAAATTGCCAGTCCACGGTATCATACGCCTTTCTGAAATCGACTTTGATAGCACACTTGGGAGAATAGGGTTCAACATGAAACCTAGAGAAAAGTTTTTGCGCCAAGAGAATATTATCCCTGATTCGTCGTCCCTTGACGAAGGCACTCTAAGACGGACTGACAAGGTCTTTTAGCATAGTGGCAACCCTATTCGCCAATACTTTGGTAATAATCTTGTACACCGTATTGCAACAAGCAATAGGCTTGTAGTCGTCAATGGTAGTCGCATTGGGAACCTTCGGAACCATGACCAAAATGGTGTTATTGATTTCCTTGAGAAGCCTCCCCAAGGTGAAAAAGTCCTTCACGGCTTTCGTGACCAGCTGACCCACCGTATCCCAATTCTCCTTGAAGAACTCAACCGTGAAGCCATCCAAACCTGGAGCCTTTCCCTTAGCAAGGGAAAAAAGAGTATCTCGAATCTCAAGATCAGCCACGGGGCGAACAAGAAAGGTGATCTGGTTAGTAACTAATTATTATCAAGGAAAATTATTTATTTTTACTTAAAATTTATTGCTCAAATTTCAAATTAATATTTACACAAAACAAACCCCTTTAAATTACCGAGAACGTTAGAAATACGATTTTTCATTGGAAGGCCCCTTAAATTTAGCTGTAAGACGTAATGTGAGAATAGTTCCTCTTGGCGATTAACCACTTACACGATGAATATTTTGAATTTTCATAAGCGATAAAAATCTATACTTATTAATCATTTGTAGCACCTAGAACTTTGCAAATTGGGGGTGATTAGCTACTAGTGCCTCTGTTCGTAAGATCTTCTTGACATTCTAGGTTCGGATAATCCACGATGTGCGATATGATCTTAAGCTTATAAACTAGACTAGAGTGCCAAGTACGCATGAAATGGATTAGCACATCCCGTGGTACCCTTTTCGATATGGTAGCTCTATTTTTTATTAAATCCCAAATCATTTATCAATTAACTTTCTAAGTATGCATGATGTTCTGTTTTGAAAATGTGAAATGCCGCAGCCTTTGATGTGGTTATCGATTAAGAATACCGGCTTTTTTTGTGTGTGTATAGTGGTGTGTGATTCCATTTGTGTGTACAAGTGTGTATGCAAAATTCATTTAGACACGTAATTTTAATGTATAAAAGTTGGACTCAAATAGAATGCCGGAAATGACAAGTCATGATAATATTTGCAGGTAACATGTCGTGACAAATTTAGATGTAAACATCATAGGGAAAATAATATAAGATGATAATATTCATATGTAACATGAAATGGCAAATTCGAACTCAAAACATGATGAGTAAATTGACATGAAATGGCAATCATCACACGCATAACAAGACAAACTAGTACAGCGCTTGGTGCAGGATAAGAATACCACAAGTGTTATGACTTATGTACGGCATTTATTTGAGTGTCATAACTTTTTTCTTGACCATTTAAGTATTATAGCTTCTAAAAAAACGTTCATTTTAGTGCCATAATTTTCAATCAATCACTTAAGTGCTGAAATTTTTTAAAATGTTCACTTAAGTGTCGGAAATCTAACATGGCTTAGCACTAGGGTTATGCAAAAGAATCAGGAACCATTCGAACCACCTAGAACTAGACCGAATTGAATTGGAACCAACTGTTCCCATGGGCGGCAGTCCATTTCCCAGTTTTTAGCCATAGAACTGCCATCATTCAACCGAACTGGATCAGTATATACATACATACATACATATATATATATATATATATAAAGAAATTCCATCTCAATTACTTAATTATTTTACAGTTTTTCAACCAAATATGTATGTACATATATGTATATTTGTAGTTATTGCACATTATTAACTAATTTTATCTCTTGGGTGTGTAATAAGATTAACCCTCTACTTTTTTCTTATCATTCTAATAATCTTTTTACTTGCTTTCTCAACCAAAACAAAATAAATAAGTGTAGAGGAATGAGAGAACCAATTAGAGATGTCCATAAGAGCCAATGGCTCGTTTTAAGAATACCATTAGATCTCTTCTTATCTATTTCCATGATTAATTTGGTTGACATGATAAAAGATGAATCAAGATATTAATGTTTTAACTTCTGTAGAGTCTAATTCTCCACATGTTTCCGGTTTCGAGAAACCTTAAGAGGACTACACCATAACCTTCAAAGAAATTAAGTTTTTAGCTAACGAGTATTGTCTATTCGTTTTGTCTTATAAACTTTAGTCAAATCACTGGCTCGCAATTCAATCCAAATATAAGGCCAAACAAGTTTTATAGGGATTGGGGGCCAAATCCATGGACCTACCTAGGAACCGGATCGGAGCGGTCCGGTTCTCAAGTGAATCCATGGAACCAATGGATGGGTCTCAATTCCAAATTTTCAAAACTGGTCCTCAGTGGGCGGTTCCCGATTCTAAGGTAGGACCCGCCCACCCGGACCATGCTCACCCTTACTTAGCATTTGTGGTGAACGTTTTTAAAAAAATTACGACACTCAAGCTATCGATTGAAAAATTATATAGCACTAAAGTGACTGAAAAAATAAAAATAAAAAAGTTAATGACACTCAAATAAGCACGTCATCATACATAAGTTAAGACACTAAAAAATTTTATGGCTCTCGAGTGAGGCTTTATAAAAATTATGACACTTGTGATACGCTGTTCTCCCTGAGTGCAGGAGAAATCTTACAACCCTTTTTCCTATGCCTATTGAGGAAGATAGTTGCCGCATCGCTTTTAAGCTCCAACCTTGGATAGTTTCTTGCCATCTCTGGGTTGCTCCTCTAACAATTCCAATTCTTTCTTTCTTCTCTCAACCCCTCTTCCTCTTGTAAGGTGGGTGCTTAACAGGCTCACCAATAACTTTTGCCCACGATTTGTGTCCATTCATGGCTGGCAATGTAAGCTCATATCATCTCCCTGCTTCTTTCTTGAAGCAGTCATTAACATAATCGTTAGTCTCGAACTTCATGATATAGCAAACTTACATGGTATTCATGTAAAAGGAACCACTTGCCCGTGAGATTTATTGCAGATAAAAGTAATTTGATGACGCCAAGAACTTCAAAAGACAAGAAAAACGGTACCCTGAACTTTGAAAATGGGGGATGCCAAGAATGGGGGCTCTCAGAGATCTGGCTGGCGATTAGGCCTTGCCGGCCCTCGTTCGGTCGGTCGTCTATGGGACATGGTATAAGCGCTCCAAACCACGGGAAAGGCCAAATGTGAAACATGATTGGAAAAGTGGCTACTTTAAGCGGTTGCTGGTGTTGGCTTTGGAGGAAGCCATGAGGGCTGAGCTTGAGGCCTCTGCAGTTAGGCTTGCCAGAGACGACAATGATGGCTGCTTATGGTCAAGTAATATTTGACGATGGTGGCAGCATGCCGGGGGAGGTCCAGGCTACAGTAGGCAATAACGGATGAGCATCGCAGGAGCTTTGGCTAAGTGACTGTGAGCTTGGAGACGATGAAGAGGGAAAGGAATTATAAGCTTGAAAACAGAATCGTTTTGTTGAAAATAGTCCCCATCGCGCCAAACTATTAAATGTAAGATAACCGGCAATGACTAGAGTACCACGTTAAAAATATTCTGCAAGACTTGGCCAAGAGGACTTAGTTACATTTTCTCTCAAATGTTTAAGATTCCATTAGTCCAATTAAAAGATTTAAAACTCGATTAGTCACTGTACAATATGTTTAGACTGATTCTGTAATTACTCTAGAGCAAAAGCATGTGGACAATAAATATGGATCCAAGCAAACCTCAAATAAAGGCATATTTCCGATTTCTGACTCACTGTAAACCGAGCTGTTAATTTTATTGGAGATAATACCTTATATAGGACAAAGCATAAAGAATAGAACAAACATGATTGAGAAAGAAACAAATTCTGGAGACGTCAATAAGACATCTCCAAAACATAAGCTGAAAATTTCGGATAAAGCAAAGGAGGACAAAAGAGATGAATTTTCTAAATTAGAGCTAGTTTCTTGAAATTTCCATATTAATTTCTCCAGAGGAAAAAAAATAAAAGGAAAAGAACACAACAGTTGCTGTCACAAATTTTCCTCCCCGAATTTGTTGTTTCTTTCAGCAGTCAAATTGGAAAATTCTGAGGAAAAATGGTCGAGTGGATAAAAGGTCTTCCCGTTCGACGATGACATGTACTCAATAGAATTTCCAAACTACCATTCCTGAAATGACACTTTAGAGAACCAAGGAGAAAATCAAGCTCCTTTGGGCGGCATCACTAGAACATCAAGCCCTCGTCAATCGTCAATGCTGGACGTGAACGACCTGCTTTTAACCGACTCGATACGTCGGGCGGACGTCAAAACTTGGAGGTGATGGATAAGAACGATATTCCAATATGGACGAAGCTCCGGCTGTGGTACACGTATGACTACTCTCATCCATATATTATCTAGCACCTAATTAATTAGGATAGTATCGAAAAGGGGGTGTTTTGTGATTTTCTTTTTTGTCAGTCAGGTGGTATCCGAACCAGTTTTTATGTGTCGACTAATCTACTTTCTTGGGCGATCTTAAGGATGGGGAAAAATTACTTGATCAGTCATATACTTATTGTAAGGATATCAATTTAATTCTAAGTTTTCAATTTTCTAATTTAGTGTTAAATCTTTGAGCAAATTTCTAATATAGTCCTTCCGGCTAGTGTCCATGAAAGACTGTCCTATGAGTACACCGCCACATTAGCGATCTCTGGCGAAATTAGCCAGAATGACCATATGTCGCGTGCAATGATTTAGGACTAATTAGCAAAATTGAAAAGTTTCGAACAATTTGACATTCATATAATAGGTTTAAGACCTACTGAACAATTTATAACCCCACGTCGGCTTAGCACATTCACGATTTTATTCTTGAAGTGCTGCCAACTAAGTTTGAGCTAAAGGTCGCAAGGAAATGAGCAAGACTCCCTCACTGTTCAAGCAAGTACCCTGTTTTTGTGTTTACAGATTTCACGTACACCTCGTGGGAGTCAGTCTCTCCTCATCCTGTTATATCGAAGTTTGACCTGAAAGATGCAACATTAGAGGACTGAGTCAGCCGGGTGGATGATCCTATGGCTCAGCCTTACTCGCTCTGGATAAACACCCTGACTTGATCACACCGGTTCTTTAATCGCCGGATTCACCAGCACAGTTCGTGCATCTTCTCCGCTGCAAAGTGAGATTCAAGCCCTCATCTCCACTCTCACTTATTTGCTAGAACAAGGACATGAAGAAGCTCACCTCATTATTGAGTCTGACTGTCTAACTCTTGTGGAGATCTTCAATGATCGAAGTCTACCGCCATGGGAAAGCCGAGCGCTGGTCGCTGACGCCACAGCTTTGCGTCTCTGTTTTCCCTATCTGCGCATCCAACATTGCCGAAGAGAAGCCAACGCTGCAGCTGATTGGGCCGCTAAGGCCCATGCCCGCAATACACTTTCACCCACTTGGCCTTCCTCACCTCCTCAAGCATTAATGAATTTGCTATGTATCGACGCCCTTTCTATGGGTTGTAATATCCGTCCTTCTTGAATGAAAGGCATCGTTTTAGACCCCCCCAAAAAAAAAAAACACCCTAACTCAGCTCCGACTCACCGCACCGCCGTTTCAGAGATGTTAAATCACAACTTCTGAAGTCAATTCAGCGCCCAATCTTGAAGTCACCCTTTTGCTTTTTTTCGTAGCAAAGAAGGATAAGACATACTTACCGCAACGGCTTGATTGTCAAATTGCATCGTGCGACTCGTTTCAATTCGAAGTCTATGTAATATCTATTTCTTAAGTGAATCGCATGAAAATCCATCAATTCGCTAGTGAATATCTAATTTAATATGTTCCTTATCAATTGAAGTTATTCAATCTTATTTATGTTTATCTACCAAATTATGTGCCGTTTCTCGTATTTTACTGTGTATGTCATATTTTGACACATCAATTACGGCAACCAGCCTTATTTCACTATGTGGCATAAGTTTTATGGATCATCATCATCGCGCTCTATATTTTGTTAGATTCTATTTGAGCTCTAGAGACTTTTCATGCTCTTCCTTTATCATCTCATTTCACGTCCTTCTGCCCTTCCTCTACTCCTTTTAATCAATGCATCAAATCCTTTTTCACATCGCCTCACTAGGACGTCTGAAGGCCTTTCTTCAACGTGGCCAAATCATCTTAGACGACCTTCTCTCATCGTATTCCCAATTAGAGTAACACTTGCATTTTTCACTGCTAGCCGTCCTGTAAAATTTTCTCTCAAGCTTAATTGCATTTGATGGTCGTACAAAACCATAGATGCACTTCTCTACTTCATCATTCTGCAGTTACTCTTCGGGTGAGATCTCCATCTATTTCGCTGGCTCTCTGTAGAATGGATTCAACGTAGGTTTAATATCACAAAAAAATATCAAATTATGCCCACTAAAACCCTAATTTTTTTTTGTCATAAAAATTCCAAACTCATATCAATATGACAAATATGCCCTATATAAAACTGAATAAATGATATATATCACACATGCACAAGGTTAGAGGTTTTTTTGTGACACAAAAAAAAAGTTTGAGGTATTTATGTCCCAATAGACATCATTTACGATTTTTTGTGCTATTTACCCTCCAAGATATCGAAAACGTTCACATTTAACACTTTTCATCTCCACCTTTTACCAAGAGGTCGTTTGAACTTCTGCCCTTACTAAAATTACATACCATATATTCATTCCGTCTTAGTTCGACTCAATTGATAACCTTTATATTCCGTATATGCTGTATTTTGATAGTTACAAAGTAGTTGGATGCAAACAATGCACTTTACGATGCAATGAAATATAAACATGTGTGGCCGTCGAATGTAATCTTTATGTTAGTAGAACGATGGGGAATTACATCTGCTTATGCATAGGATTTACCACATGGATTGAAAAATTAGGATTTCCATTTCACGGAGATAAATCTTACTAAGAGGACATATTATAGTATTATTTTCTATATCCATCGGTTCGATTTTCAATTTATACATTCAAATGTTCAATTCACGATACATACCTCGATTTACGGATTTGGAGGATAAACCTATTTTGTGTTCGTTGTATACCTTTTCTTAAGACTAATGTGGGAAGTTTGCAGATATGAGAGCACGCGATGAGCTCCCTCAAAAGTACGATAGTTCCACTCCCACTCGAGTTGGATAAGTACCATACACACAACCACGGCTTCCTTGAGAGTGCTTGAAGAGAGAACATAGACTCAATTTGTTTCATGAAAAATAAATGATTTGAAAAATATTTTTCTAAGATTATTCGCTTGTATCCTATAAAATAATTAGTCAATGAAAAACATTTTCATTGGTGACAACAATTTTTGTTTAGATGTTTTTGTAAACGATGAAAATATTTTTTAAATTTATAGTAATTATTTTAAAAAAATTCAAATTATTTATTTTCTGCGAAGTAAATAGAATCGAGCTTTGAGCAAGAAAGACCACGCTTACCACTAAAGTAACATCGGATTGTAGTTGTCCTATACTGATATTTACATTTCTATGGAGTTTCATTATAGTTCGTTGCATATCATTTTTCTCCTTCACTTATCGATAAAGATGCTAATGGGAAAATCGCATATATTTTATCTTATAATAAAGTAAGTGGGTATTACACTTATTTCTTTTTATGCATATCATTTACATGCAAACTTGATATGAATTAAATGCAAGTGTTGTTCATACTTGTTACCCACCAATCACGAAACTGGTCTGAAAATGTTTTCTCTATACCTATATATGAAAATCATGGCCTAGACTCCTTTTTATAGATCATTTGTAGTCATAATCTCAAGGGAAATCATCTAATCAGTCCTAAACTTATTGTGCGGATACATATCATTCCTAAATTTTTCAATTTTAGCAATTTAGTATTGAATTTGTGTTAAATTTCAATATAGTCCTTTCAAGCAAAAAAGACATATATGACATGGCAAAATGTTTGTGGGACGACGATATTGACTGAGCCGCTTCATTAATAATTTCCAGTGAAAATTGACCGGATATATTATATAAAAATATCACACAAAGATTTAATACTAAATTGGCAAAAGGTAGCCATGTCTAGTTTCTATATATATCCATTTATCAAACTTTCCATAATTCATTTACCATCACTTGGAGCATATATTTGAATGTTGTAGGAGTTCACCAAAATCGAACAGAGAACTCCAGAAGGGTAAGGCATTTGATCCCAATGCTAAAAACGACGAGTATAAAAATTTGGAGATTGCTCTTCGAAAGATCAAGAATTAAAGTCATTTAATCTTTCGGAAGGGAAGTGTAGGCCTCACCTTTAATCTAAAATAGGAGGTTTCGATGAATAACCAACCTTTTAACTCATGTATAATAAATTCGGTGATTTAAGGAATTACATAAATTATTAAAAGCCAAGTTGAAATGAGTTAAGAATAATTAAAGCACAACTAGATTAAGGTGTTGATAGGTTTGGGACATTATCCATTTTCAACCCATTTTTAACTGAAGCAGGTACAATTTGGAATAAAGAAGAATTTGAAAGATTCGTAGAGAGAGGGTGGAGGGGGGAGGGGCCGCCACTAGTGATGACTGTGGCTGTTGGCAACGTTGCCCCCGGTGGCAGATCTCTCAGGCGATGTCGCTCAAAGCCGCGGCCGTTCCCCAGTGACATAAGACACCGGATCTCTCCCTCTAGATCCACTCGTGTTCTTTAGATTCCATCGGCCTATCCCTGGTGACAATCAGACTATGAGATCTCTCTCGAGCACACGACACAGACCAGTCACGGTGATCAAGTTATTAATGGCAGCTGCAATACAGAAAGTCGAGAGAGAGAGAGAGACCGTCGGAGGCCGCTCACCACTACCAGCAACAATGCCTGTGGCAGCAGCACCTTCCCCAAATCCAAATCTGCAATCATCGAGGCGTGCAGATCTCTTTTTGCCTCCGGTTCCTAATCTTCTTTTGATTTACTGAATCTGTTCAAGGTCTACGTCTGGTTTAATCTGATATTTCTTTAATTTGTCTACTTTTCCATTGACCAAACAAGTAGAATTTTCAGACACAAGCTGTTTCTTTTGGTTCGACTTATCAATACAGACAAATATACGAGCTCTTCAAGTGAACCCAGGCTCGTAAAGGTTCTACTGCATGAAAATTGATAAATATGAGTTGACCAAGTCAATTTGGCCCTAACTCATTCAGGACTCACGTAAACCCCACCTTAACCCACCAATTTGCCACATATCTATCTAAATTCTAGCCTTAAGATCAGACAGAGGGTCGATGAGTGAAAAGTTTTAAGATGATTCTGTAACATTGCCATACAACGATACCTGCATCAAGATGCTTGAGAAAACGCTGATGGCTGCGGAGTTCAACCCAATGAAACAACATGTACGCCCGATGTAGTGCATCAAATAAGAATAAAGCAGTCATTCAGACTCATAATACTGTCGACGTTTGGCAAACATGTACAGCGCTGCTACATAAATAATCCATGCCACTAGCAAACTGTTGAACTCTCGAGAAGCCCTTATTGGATGCAGAAAATTATAGGCTGATTCCCCACACCGCAGTCTACCCACGTGCACAATGAATGCGTTCCAATCAAGTATTTGTAACCGCATGTATTGCTCTGTAAGAGTTTGTCTTTACAGATTGGTCTTAGGCTTGGGACTAACCCGTCTTGTGACTGACCTCATGGTTACGAATTCCTCCGCAGCAGAAGGATGGATTCCCACCTGAAAATGAAATTGAGATGAGCCGCAGGGGTCAAGTCACTACTATAGAAGTTGCCCAACCAAGTTCACTACTATCACAAAGAGTACCCAGTACACAAAATCTGCAGACGTCTTCATGCACCTGTATCGAACGTGCTTGCTCACCTACTTGTGTGTGTTTGTGCATGTTCACTTACCATGTGTTTGTAAACCTCTCTCTCTCTCTCTCTCTCTCTCTCTCTCTCTCTCTCTCTCTCTCTCTCTCTCTCTCTCTCTGTGCAACTTGTGGATGTTTGAGCTTGGACATCCATGTTTGAGCGTGTTGTAGTGGGCATTTGGGTACAAGAGTAGACGATGTGGTGGCAAAGTTCGATGAGCATGTTGTAGTGGGCATTTGGGTACAAGAGTAGACGATGTGGCAGCAAAGTTCGAAATCTAAATTTCCCTCTCTCCCTCCCTCCCTCATTCTCATATGGGCAACTTGAACATCCATGCTCAGCATGTTATAGTGGGCATTTCAGGTACAAGAGTAGACGATGAGGTGGCAAAGTTCAAAATCTAAAGTAAACATCGCATTGCAACTAAAGATTTTCCAAAGTAGGAAGAGAGATAATAAATCTTACCGTGCTGTCAAATTGGGCCTTCGTTGCACCACACTTAAGTGCGATGGCAATGCCCTGTAATGAAAGTAGACATCATACAAATGGACAAAAGAAAATCATTACAGGAAGAAGATTTCCTATATAAATCAGTTTGTGTACAAAATAGTTAATGTTCACACATAAATTCCCCAAAATCCCAAAAAGATCATCCACAGCAATATGTGTGTGTATCTAGATATAGAAAGGATATAGATATATATGTATGTACTTTTTTTCCTTTTCCATTTTGCAGCAAGATTTCTAAGTACAGTGGCACAACAGAAACTCCAATTTCTTTTATATAATTGAAGGAGAGATTACTCAGTATAGCTTATTTTGACAAATGACTCTGACAACGACCAAATAAATCTTACCCAATTAAGTTGGGTGAGCTATATAAGTGGCCTGGGCTACATGATCCTTTTATGATATTGCATTTCATTCTGTATCAGTCTTGTTCTCCCATTCTGATAAAATTTTCAAATTCCAAAGTGGACAAGGCATGATATTGCATGCACGAAAAACTAGTTCGCATGAAAAAGTTGGAAGCAGAAATTTCCCAACAATGTAGCTTTTCGTTATTATTATGAATCAGTAATGGGAATCGCCAAAGGAAAAAACAGATTTCCAGAATGTTCAGTTTGTCCATAAGTATTTTCATTTCGACAAGCAAAATGCCAAGAAGTTAAAAGTTCACTGGTATAGAAAATACAGCATGAACATATGAAAATAAAGTATGGAGGTCTCAGCAAATAAAGAACTAAATCAGATGAATACCTGCATAATTTCAGGTGCATCTGGCCCACACATGGAAGCGCCAACAACCTTATCTGTCTCTGCATCAACAAGCAGCTTCATGGCTGTTTTTTCTTGCCGCCTGGAGCCAACAATTCAAGTTAGATACATGTCAGAACACAATAATTGGAAGAAAAAATAAGAAAGCCTCATATATAGTATAATGGTGCAATTATCCATTTTGCAAGAACCAGTCATGTAATTTGTCCAGCTTTTTGAGTTGAACTTTGCACCACCAATTCACACGTCTTGTGATCTTGAAACATAAAATCAGGTTTTTTCTTTTACCATCAGTGCTTAACATAGTTGAACCTCAGTCAATCTTGCATCTGCTATATCTCAATTGACAGTGAACTTCTACCAGAAAAATCTAGAATAAATGGCTAATGTCTGAATAAAGATACAATAGTAAGGAAGCTACATACAACATAGTCGCTGCAATATTAGCTTCATAAAATGCAATATTAGCTTCATAAAATGCTTGGTTTTAGTCATAATCCATGGAGTTTACGGTGTTTTATAAAACAACTGCTTTCCTACATTACACATAGCATCCCACACAATAATCAGGATACACCTTAGACTTGTCTTGTGAACAAGAAATTAATGTGTCCTTCCAACTGTCAACCCAACAGGATACAACATTTTAACGACCAGGTCCATCAGTCTATTCAGAGGTTATGAAGTATTTTCAACACTCAAATCTTATACCAATACGTACCCAGAGACTGTGTTCTTCATTGGGTTGAATGTAGATGTGTGAACCAAAATATCTCCATTAGCTTGCTCTATTGCCTGCTCTTCACTCAGTCCAACCACAGATAGAGGAGGTATGCTGTGTGCAATGAAACAGGAAAGCAATAAATTGACATAATCTAAAGAGGCGGACTAGTATACTTGTCACTCATTAACAATAAGATATTTTCCTAAGTAGTTATCAGGACAAAAAAAAAAAAACAGCTGTAATTGTATTACTTACAGAAAGCACTTTCAATTTGCATACGAAGTACAAAGATGAACATCCCTAGGACTATTCTCATAATAAATACCATAGATATCCTGTGGCTGAATTCAATGGATTTTTTATAGGCTAAAAAGGCAGGGAAGGAGCGACCAGTTTTGTTAACCCCACTTCGTATTGCCAGAGAGTTCCACACTCAAAACAAAATGTTTGGTTTGAGCCATAGCTACTACTCATATTAAGCAAGCGGATCACCGCCACCCCACCACAATGATAGAGAGAGTAGAGCCGGATATCCTAAACCATGACACGGTCAAACCTACATGCCACACACACCAAGGCTTCTCGAGGCCAAGGAGCAATTAGGCTTATTTTGAGCAAGCCCTCACTGCCATCCCATCATAATGGTGGTGGGAGTAGAGCCAGGGATGTCATATATCATGACATGGTTAAACCTACACCACAGACAAACCAAGGCTTCATGATGCCAACTAGCGACTTGGGATTTCACACCCGTAACCAAGGGGCCCCAAACCACTTGCAAGGAGTCCCAACACCAGTAGGCCAACAACCAAGGTGGTTACAAATAAGTATTCACTATATCAGCAGAACACCATAGAGGCAAATGTCACTTGGACTGGCAGAATAGTCCTTCGATGAGAAGAGAAGGACATGGACGACTGAAACTAGAATAATGATCAATAACAGGAAAGAGGACAAAGATACAGCTCACAATCTATCAATCATAGTGCCTGACAATTGGACAGAGGGCATTGATACTGAACCAGTAAAACATGCTTCATCTCTTAATCAAATCTGAATAAGAAATCTATTCCTTTTGAAATTATCTTATAATACTGCTAAACATCAAAAGTTCATCTAACACATTAGCAAAACTATGGATAAAGATGTTAGGTGGTATCTTCTAGATTCCCATAACACCTTAATTGGACATCCTAATCAAATTTGCAGTCTTAGAATCCTA
Organism: Eucalyptus microcorys; assembly: GCA_014182515.1. Taxonomy (NCBI): domain Eukaryota; kingdom Viridiplantae; phylum Streptophyta; class Magnoliopsida; order Myrtales; family Myrtaceae; genus Eucalyptus; species Eucalyptus microcorys. Next base: position 26,898,704 of record CM024569.1, on the reverse strand, counting down.
AGAATATTAAATCCGACATGAGAAATTTTATTATTCATACACCAAGAAATCATTCTGCAGCCCAAGTTTTGATATGGGGTATTAATTTCATGACACGTATGCAGCAAAAGAATATCCTCCTTTCTTTGGTGTTTATAGTAATGTAGAAGGAAGATTAGTGCAGAGGTGAAATCTTACAATGATATAAACCAAGGTCTTAAAGGAAACATATGGTGACTTTTGTGCATGACAATAAACAATTAACATCTTTGCCTACTCTGCCACCCATTTTTCCAGTTGGGAACAAAAAAAGAAGTAACCTCTCTTTTTCATCTTTTTTATCAAATTTAGAGAACTTTAATATGGTTAAAGTATACATACATGCAGCTGAGCTTGCCAAAAATTCCATTTATGTTGTTTTACAACCAGAAAACTTGATGTTTGGCTACAGTTTCTTCATATCAGTTGGATGGTCCAAATGAGTAGTGAAGAGGTATTATTTTTAGGTAGCAATTCAATTTAGTAATCAATTCTTTTTCTGCACACGGCGCACAGGTATATCACGGGTACAAATAAAGTGCAGGATTTTTGTTAAGCAATTTTGATGACACCCAACCTTGAGTTCAATCAAGAGTACACCTTTAACTCATCTGAGCCAACTTAATATAATTGTTAAGCATCCTAAATCCTGGGATTTGTAGGTTTTTAAGCATCTTATATATATTTTCCACCCTCTAATAGTTTAAGGTTTTAATTAAATGTCTATCCTGTTGCCCGATCCAATTTCTTGGCACCCTTCCAATGACTCATATCTCATGTCAAAAAATAAGTCCCTCATCCTTCTATTTTACATGCCTCAACAACATTGTTCAGCATTCCACATCCCTTAATTATCTAACTTCAATAGGTCTTCAAACGCATGTAGTCTCCATTCATCTAATAGCTTGAAGGTTATACATTGGACTGTCTAATGGTAATTTACAACTTATTCTCAATGGATTTATGTTTCACTTTTAACTGCCCGCAATCCTTTACCTTTTTAATCCCTTACTACCATGATTTATCCCTTGAAGAGCCAAGTCTCTGGATATTTGCATCTTTTATCTTTCAATTCTTCTACTACGTCAGAATACCTGTTCAGTTGCATTACCAGTAATAATTCCTCTCATAGTCAATAAATCTAACTGTATCCGACAAAGCCTAAATCATCTCTGTTCTTTTAGGTCTTTTGGCTAGCAATCTTCCCAACCCAATATGTAGTCTTACTTCAAAAGACAGTATCTAGAAGGGTGACAGCCACGAAAATCATCATGTTCAGTTTTTTGGAATTAGCTACTGAGTAACAACCACAAATAACTAACACTACTCCAGCAAGAATGCCAAAAAAAAGTACGTTGATCTCATTATTCCAAAAGCAAAGAGGTTATCACCAGAACACCGCGTAAGGCACATTGATGTAGTCTGGTTTGCTAGGCTGCCCACCAAAAACAGATTTCTGGAAAGATTGGAGAAATAAATGAGCACGCGAAAGTGAAAACAGGACTGAATTGTACAAATGAAAAGGAATCTGTAAAAAGGAGCAAATATAAAGCTGGCAAAGATGATGTGGATCCAGTAAAAGGAAGGACAAAAAGTTCTAAAACATACAGCAAAGCACGTTCCCTCCATCAGAGCAACAGGGGTGAGATTCATCCGATTGGTAACATCGCCAACAGCCCATATGCTAGGAACATTAGTGCAGGAGTACTCATCGACCTGGAAGAAGAAACTAAAGCACATGATTTTTACTGGACAACCGATAAGGTCAAGCTCAAATGTATGCTAAGCATGACAGTTAGTCTGTCGGGGATGAGTTCAACTTTCAACTGCTTCGCAAATCTTGCAACCCTTAGTTTTCACTTTTATTTAACATGGAAGACTTCAAAACTTCAGAAATTACAAATACATGTAGAATCGTATACAATGCTTCGAGACTAAAACATCTTCCATTTTCAAATTTTGAAGAAAAATTCAGACGTAGAAGTTAGAAGTAGAAGAAAATCCCTACCAAAAGGTTATGTCATACAAGTTGATAGGTCGAGACTGATATGCTATTTCACTACCCATTGAGTAGTATCAGCAAATACCAATGTAATTAATCATGCAACCCAAGTCCTCAATAATACAAAAGATTGCATGAAACCAAACAAGAATTGATATATATAGCTGGAATAGCATGGAAAAAAGCGAAAAGACATCAAAAGCCTATTTTAAAAAAAGTAACAGCTCATCTAAGAACATGGATAGATTAAATGAAGAGAATCCATGTGTTCATGCTTATTAAAATATTACCACTAGATATTTATGATATGCCCAGTGTTCATGCTCATCAAAACAAGTTTAACTTTATGGCAAAAGAAAACAGCAGATTTGAAGCATTAAAAGATCTCACAACCTTCACAGCACCCATTGTATCAGTTTCAACGCCCACAGAAGCCAAATTCAACCTCTTCGTATTGGGAATTCGACCTGCAAAAATCAAACAAAGACAACCACCAATTGTTCACCACCATGAACAACTTTCTGGTAAAACTACCAATTCATCTCAGTCATTGTACTTTTTATTTTTCAAACTTGACTTTGATTTTACTTCCAATCAAGTCACTTCTGGCACAAACCAGTTAGTGGTTCTTTGACCAAAATCCAACAAAGTGACCTAATTACAATACAAAAGTGAAATCAAAGTTGAGGGGCTTGATCAATGGCTAACACGAAACTATGACTGAAGTGAGATGTCTACAAAAGTAGTTTACCTTGTATACGCCCAATTAGTTAAATTGCATGTAACTAATCAACTGGAGCAAATCTTAACAAATTCCAAAACTGAATTCTTTTGCTGATTCCCACTTCCAAGGAAAACCTTGAATCAGTGACCATGTCCCCTATCAGTTAAATTGCATGTAATTATTCTACTAGACCAAATGTTAACAGTTTTTGAAACTACTAATTACCCTGAATCAGTAACTATGTCACCACTCAAATGCTTGGCAATATCACTTATTCAAAGCATGGAATTCAGGGCTATATTATGGCAGCTTAGGCTCTACTGGTTAGTCCAAGATGTGGAAACTGCAAAAGTGCATATGCAAGCCATATGCAGGAGACAACTCTACGCTACAGAAGAGAATCGATTTCACATAAATTTTGGGAAACATAGTAAGCATGATGATGCATATACTACATTTATGCAAATCACGTTTGAATTAGATGGAAAGGGATTTTTCCTCCTATTTAAAAATTAACCTAAGTATATTGGCCAGTTTCAATTTGGCGATAAGCATTAATATAAAAATGCAGCCATTTAGTGTAATAACCCCAAAATTATTGAGCAGAAACCACACTCCAATGTACAAGTACACCGAATCTTCTCAAACGGGTAATGGAAATACTAAGGACACGGGTCACTATAATTGGCCCATCTAACCACTATATAAGAAGATGGGTAATATCTAACACTTGAAACTAGTTATATGAAAAAAGGAAGAAAAAAGTATTGGTTCAGAGTAATTGCCCCACGCAACTAATATAAGAACAATCACATTAATACTTCAAATGACAGAACCAGATCCCACAAAAATAAAAGAACCTTTGTTACCTATCTAATGAGTTGCTTATCATTGTACTGATGAGAAAAAAGTGCTGATAATAGTTTCAGCCCATAAAATAATTGGAATAAGCCCAATTGAACAAAGTATATCTCTTATATATTAATTACCGGTGGCAAAGAGTACAACATCTGCATGCAACTCTTCCCCATGGTCTGTGATAACTTTTATGCCATCCTCCGTTTTAATCAACTGCAATTGCAAATTCATGTTTAGTGTAATAATTCAGTTAATGAAAGGCAAGACACTAATGACAAAAGGTCTAAAAACTACAGTCAGACAAAAACGAGAGAAATAAGCAATCTACAACTTCATGACCTAACAAGCAGGATGAAGTACCTCTGTCAAGTTTGTCCTTGGATGCAAATTAATTCCCCTGCCTTCAAGATTTCTTGCAACAACTGCCCTCATTTCGTCGTCAAAACCTCTAAAAATTTGCCAAGTGAGAGTATTAGCATAACACAGTAGCTATCTAACCAAGGATATTGACAATAACTGGCTAAAAACTAAAGATCCTCTTCATCATGTTTAGAAGATGGGGCAGGCACCATAATTAAAATGGCAGTTGGTATTATGAGTTGTACATGGTGTCCAAGTAAACAGTACTGCAAATCTGGTTTGCAAAGTGCAATCCCGCATATCCATGACAAATTTAAACAGCAGCACAAAAAAAAGAGAAGGCTACAATTTTTTAGAAGCAAAGTCAGCATTTGAACCTCAGTGGGAGCTCTTTTCTGAAAAACAGATCCACAGTGGCACCCAATCCACGCCATATTGAAGCAAATTCCACTGCAATGTACCTGAATGGTCCAGAGAAAGAACAGTTCCAAACATTTAAAATACTAATAGACTGAACATCATGTAACAAGAAATTTTGGATATTATGACAGACCCTCCTCCAAGCACCACAGCACGCTTTGGTAAGTCCTCCAAGCTCAATGCTTCATCAGAAGTTATACCCAACTCCTAGAAAATCAATACAAGAGAGATGTTCAATGATAATGGTGAAGACAATCATACAGACATACGTATATTCACAGCTTCAACAACCAAATCAGTCATTTCCAACTTAAAGTACACATGCAGGTTTCATGAAATGCTAAACAGATAAAACCCAGGAAAACAGGATAAATACAAATATATGCCTCATACATTCATAAATACCAGCTAATACTTGAAATTTATATGAGCACATAACCGAAAATGGCATAGACATCAACAACCACAATTCATACATGCAAATTCTACTTTTGGTTGTCTAACAAGGTCAGTTTCATTCATTCTGTCCAATCTATGAATAAATTGTAATTATCAGGTGGGTCACCCCAGCTTGGGATTGCTTTCCTACAGCCAATGAGCCTACAGCCTCCTATCCATTCCTTGTCAACAGACAAAAAGTTCTAAAAGCCTAAAGTATGCAAATGAATGTGCAAACTCGGGCCAAATGCAGTGAATAACTTGATCAGTTTCCACCATCAGACCAGACTTCTTCAGCAAAAACAGTTCATTGATTACGTGATTCTTGGAAAGTGCTTCAGAGGACCAGTTGTTTGACATATGTACTACAAGAAACATTAAGGAAAAACAAAACTCCTACCTGCCCTGGGATATTAGGACGTTGAGCTCTGCCTCCAGTCGCAATAAGTATGTGCTTTGCAGAGTAGCACAACTTCGTCCCATCTAACTGTGTCACCTCAACTTCGTTGGGGCCAACTAGCTTTCCTTCTCCTTCGAATAATTTGACACCAGCATTTGCCAACAATCGCTTGTAAATTCCATTTAATCTGGTGATTTCCTCTGTCTGTATATTTCAAAGAAAAAATCCATTTTACAGTGGGTCCTAAAACATACAAAATTCTTCACTTGCATGGCAGATGATCTAGAGAATGGAGAGAGAAGACAAGCAACTAGTAACTAGATCAATCATATTGTCAAATGTATAAAGCTCAAGAGAGTGTTAATTGGGCAACGCGTGATTAATATCAACCCAGCTTTTCTACATGAATATTCAACTTGAATTAAAAACAGGGATAGAGAATAGAAAAGTAAAAAGAGTATTTCAGTGTCATGGTAACAGCCAGAAGAATACCAATATGCACTAATAGTTAATGATATTAAGGTGAACAAAGATAATATAATTGCAATAACTGAGACCCAAAAGGCTTTGCATCGGCATACTTCAGAACATTCCCCTGCCAAAAAATCCATGCTTAAAGCAGTCAAATTTTCCAATATCACAGATTAATCTTGCAGAGAGAAAAGCTATTTTCATCTGCCCTTTAAAACCCTAAAACATTTGCGCTGCAAAAAAACTTAATTTAAAAGTCAGCAACCTTCTGCTAGTCAAACATGCTCCTGTCAGACTGATTGACATTGAATTAACACCACCTACCACAAATCTCAACTAAAGCTATCCTAAGGTCTAACTACATAAAGAAACCCTATGCTTCGTGGATTTTACAATTTTATCTTTAAAGGCTTTCCTTCCAACCATGAGCTTCATTGTCAATTTCGGAATTACCCCACTAAAGTGCTTGACTATTTGCCACTATTTGCAGATGCAGAACTGACAAGGTGTCATTGAGGCATTAATGTGGCATGGAATTTTTCAAACCAATAAAACATTAACCATAAAGTCGAATTAGCAAGAAACAGCACATCAACAAGGGGAAAAAAAAAACAGTAAAGACACAAGAGTACTGGCTTAAGGTCACCAGTGATTAACATCTACCAAATTGCTCATCAATGCCAAATGACGCATCACTTGTTCAGATACAGGAAACTCGATATAGGTGCTTGCATGTGCTAATTATCAGGTAGATTGTACATTCAAGTTCAGGACAAAGTACTTAAAGATCAGGAAGAATTGACGACACTCAACAAAGGATTTTTTGAAATAGTTAAGCCTTCTTATGAAAATCTTTCTATACCAAGTTCTTCACAATAATATTAACACAATACAAATCAATGACAGCCAATGTGATGACTAACAAGGTTCACTGAGACACTGATGTGACACAGATACAAAATGGTAAAGGAGATACTACATCAATCAAGCCGATAAAAAAGGGAAAGTGAAGAGTTGTGACTTGAGATATAGTTACTAGCAATTCATGTTTGTTCAACTTCATCAATGTCAGATCCAAATAAACATTCGGGTATGCAATGTATAATTATGTGCTTGTAGGTGAACTTATAATCGGACAGGTTTGGAAAAAGAATAGATTAAAGTACAGTACAATCTCAAAATTTATGTCTCTGGAACCGAATTTAACACCCCTTAAGATGCACAATTTTCAACGTATTTAATCCAATTTTTAATATATGTGTATCCCCTATGCACAGTCTCACAAAAATATGAATAAAAGACAAATCAGTGAAATTCACTTGCCCATAATCACTAGGATCTCTCGTCAGTAAATTGATAAAAAAGCTTCAATGTTCATTTCAATTGATAATTTAAGAGAAGACATGAATCGTTACCTTCTTGTGCAGAAGCTTTTTCCAGTTAAAGTCAACTTTCTCATTCAATTCCCATCCATAATTCCTTGCATCCTACAGAATCAACCATCAACATTAGTTTGAGATCTTAACAATAAGAATGAGAGTAGATATCTACAATCCCCAAAAACATGCAGTAGTTTACACAAAATAGGCACCAACTAAGGACCGATAGGATGGAACCATTTAGCATGGGAATAAATAATTACTTTAAGAATGATGCCATAAAAGCCAATGTCCCAATTGAATGCAGTAACTTCCAGGCTTCAGTTCAAGACATGCTAATATCTAAAATTTAATGTCGAATATGAAGTTTTGCAGCTTGAGTTTCATCTCCATCAGATAAACTCAAATTCACTAACTCCTAGAATGGATTAAAGCCAAAAGCATTTTAAGCATTCCAAAAAGTCAAAGACAACAAATTGGCAACATAATTGTTTGGATCACAATCTGGATCATTGGATCACTGGGAAACAGATCCAGACTGCGGCAAAAATCGCAAACAGGTGGGATCGCAGTAGGTTCATGGAATTCTGATCCTACCTACGATCCTAATGATTTTTTCCAGGACAGAAAATTCATTGATTCAGCTGAAGGGAACGGAATTTGGGCCTTGCAACTAGCCCAAGAGCACAAGACCCACTCCTCCTTTGGAACATATTACTTGGCTCATTAGCAGAATAGGGCCAATGAATCAAGGCCTGGTCTGAAGTGAAGACTCTATATAGAGTGAAGATTTCTGCCCGTCCTTTTGTCCTTCATGACGTACTCATCAAGCTTCTAACTTAAACATAATTTTTATCGATTATTTGTCTGAAGCTTTCTTCTCTATTCTTTTTTCTTTTCAAATAGTTGACTCTTCAGAACCTACCAACTTCTCCTTTACGTGCTGGTCGATGCTGCAATCCAATTTTGAAGCTTTCTTCATTATTTCAGATTTTTATTTATAATTTCTCTGTTTGCTGTGTGGCTCTAATCTACATACATTCTGAAGTTTTTTCCTTGTTTTCTCATGTTAAACTTTCTACACTGATTTTTTTGCTAAATTACTTTCTTTTTTTTTTTTTTTTTTGGTGAAAGGTAATGAATATATAAATTACATTATTTGTTGTTGCTGTGATCAAGTCTTTGATAAATTTCCTGTTTGGGAGAGGATGATTTTAAAAAAAGAAAGGTAATAGTTGTCATAAGGTGATTTTTTAATATAGCTTGCATTAAATTCATTTGGTGGTTTAAATGACACGTCATGTTTGAACTATTGAGTATTTCTACATACCTAGATAACTTCGATGTGGAGATTTGAGAACGCAAAACTCAGAATTTGACCTTACTCGAGCTTAATTCTCCCTTTTCAATGTTAGCAAGCATGTAATTGGGTAAAACAATGTTAAAACTTTGCATTTTAGGTCTCAATCTGTGAATTTCTAGGAACTTACGATCCTCAATCCGATCCTATGGCTTGATCCTCGAAGACCTCCAAAAGATCCTACTTAGGGTCCCAATCCCGACAACCTTGATTGGCAACATATACAACTTCATAAACAGTTGCCACAGACCTTCTTTTCATTAACACCAGAGTCTATTACACTTGAAAAAAGATACACTAAGCAAGCTGACGACCTAGTTTTTAACTTTTAACCCGAAAAGTATGTAATGAGCTAGAAAAGTAATCTCTCCTCTGATGAAGATAAACTCACCTCCAATTCACCCCCAAAAGCTGCCCCATACACCAATATTTTCTTGGGAACACAACCACGAAGCACACAACTGCAAACCAAAAGTTCTCAATAATGTTATTCATCCAGACCAGATGGTCCACATTCAAAGAGGAGACATGTAAGATTCTCTTGGAAGCAAACAAACTGAAAGAATAGTCTGATCTATGTCAGTACCCAAAAAAAAAAAAAAAGTCACATTTGTCAAGCAACCAGATAGTTGATAGCAAAATAGTCCTCATGCCCCTCACCTAATATTTGAAGCAAGAAATCCAATGATGAAGTTGCCATTATGCACAGCAATGAAACACTTGATACTGAGATTACAAAATTCAGAAGGTCCAACCATTGTGCAAGTTCCATAGTACATATTTCTCATCCAATCTAGCAATACAATGAATCTCAGTACAGCATAAAGGATTCACATCTACGCAGAGCAATTAACTCAATCAGTTGGTCCTTCTAAGAAATAATGCAACATTAGGGAGTGGTTCATCACCTGCCTCAGTTCAAAATGAAAGAGACCCTTCTCAATTCAGAGGCTTTTTTTCATATAGGTAAGGAGACATAGGGCACCCAGGGGGTTGAAACCCATACACAAAAAACAGCACAATCATAAGACAAAACTACAATGCCAACCAATGCATCTACAACCACAAAAAATTTTCCCCTATACCAAAATTGCAATATTTTGAACCAGCTTTCAATAATTGCAGAAAAAAGATGACTCCTAATTCAAAGGCTCTTTTACTCTGCTTTTCCAAATCAGCCAAGAAACTGAGAGAACTATATGGTATAACCAACAATAATTGACAATAGTTGAATCCACAGCTTTGAGATTACATATAATATGAAAAAAAATTCTGAGCTAAAAGTTAATGATGTGTTTTAATGGATTTAGACCAATTAGTATAAAGCCTCTCAGATATAATTCTAACCATAAATCAATCCAGAGAAGATTTAATTATGTGAAAAGAGCAAAATGTCGAGGCAAAAAGTTCTAAGATGCCACTTGAACCAAACTTTGGCAGACTTACGTTCCACCAACTCCTCCAATTACTTCCGAGCTTATCGGATGAAAGGGAAGTTCACAGATTCCAACCTAAAATCACAGAACCAATAAATCATTAGAACCCAGAAAAAACTTAAGGCTCATCAACATCCAAAAGAATCTATTAGTCCTTTACCCAAATGAGAAGCAACTATATGAATGACTCAAGAGGATGAGCTCCTCATTTTCGGAAGATAACTCAATGAGTGCCTAATACTACCACTAAAACCAGTTTCAAAGCATTATAGACAGGGACAGACTAGGCTTATAAGAAGGGTGGCAATTGCCCCCACTAAATTTTGTATGATACATAAATGCATCTTATGTTTTTAAAAACTTTTAATTTTGCCATTTTGCCCCCACAAAATTTCTCAAAAAAGTAAATAGTGAAGTTACTATTCCACATTTTTTTCCTTCATCTTGCCCCCACATTTAAGGATCAGAGTAGACAATTGTAATGTCTCCACTATATCGTTGCTATTCCAATTAAATTTATTTAAGAAAACTTCAATTTTTTTCTTATCTATTAAATTATTTAACTACAAAAAGCTCAATGTTAGTCATTTAAGAAATTAAATATATGAACATCTAATAACTTATTGAGTTGGCCCACAGGGGAAATTGTTCTGGATCCGTCCCTGATTCCAGCACTAGAATATGCCCAACGAAAACAATAACTCAAGCAAACCAAAAAACAGAACTAGGAACACTCAAGAATCATCACGAAGGAACACAAGATCCCCGTTAACCAACTCTTCTTTCGTTGGAAATCCAAAGCCCTTACCTTGGCTCCATAATTAGCAGCAAACCGGCCAGCACGGACACCCCCGCTGCCCGCACCGATCACGAAGAGATCGAAATCGTAATGCACGTCCGCTTCATCTGGTTTGCCCATCTCCCCATCAATCAGCATCTTCCTCGCCATATTCTCCTATACAATCACAAACTGATCACCGGTCCAAAACCAACAAAAAAGGAAAAAAAAAAACCGTGAAAGAAGCGTACGGACTGAAATAGCAAAGCTCGAGCAAGACTTCCAAAGCCTCCGAAAACTGACGATCACGTTAAACTAGCGTGGATCACTCGAAACCACACGCGACAAAACCACGACGTCCCCGGCGAAAACCACGCTGCCAGCAGCAGCAGCAACCGACGAAAACACAAAAAATGGGCAACCTCAAAAAACCGGAAAAACGGACGAGAGTTGAAGCGACGCGCCCAGCTCCTGCTTTACCGGAAAAGCGAGACGCGACAATGGAGTCGCGAAGGATTACCTCAGCGAAGCAGCGCGTTGCAGGGGGGAGGCGTTAGGGTTTTGCGAGCGATCGAGAGAGAGATGGTGAGGAAAAGGCCACGAAGCGTCGCGGAAGAAAATGACGGACTGGCGATGGGGGGTGGCGTCGATGAACCAGCGAGGACCGGACGCGAAGGTGGCTTTTATACCGAATCAACGCGAGAGAGAGGGGGACAGATTGAATTTTTATTCTTCTTTGAAAGGAGGATGGGAGCGCACGATGCCGTTTCGGTCGTTTTTCCATTCTCGTCCTCGCATGGCGGTGTGCGGGAAATTCAGCCCGTAAGCTGTACATATTGACATTTAGGTGTCGTGAGCATCTTCTCTCTCTCTTTTCTTTTTGGTGGTGTGTTGACTGTGGTGTAAGCAGTCAATGCGACCTAATAATCGTGTGGCAAAAAATTCAAATTGTAGGACCACCTGCTGGCTGCGTCGTGGGCGACTTACGAGGATTCCGGAATCTTGGATTGGATCGTTGTTAAACTCATTATGATCTGAACAATTTTACGGGATTATGTGCGTACATAATGTAGTGTTGAATCTCGGGTTGATTGGTTTCTAGTTTTCGAAATCAAGAATCGGACCGAAGGTTCTTGGGACTAGATTGGACTGGACTACTGACCAATCCGATCCAATTCCACCGAAAGAGTAGAGTAGGCATGAGCATCATAGGGCAAAAGGGAAAGATCAAAAGATGAGAGAAAGCGTGTGTGAAACATTGAAAAAAAAAATTAAAAACAATCAATCTGGCCTTGCTTTGGAACCAAGAATGGAACGCTCAAACATTGGTTCCACCTTTAGGCTGACATTTCGACATGTCGTTTTTAAAAAAATAGAAAATTTCAATATGTTGGAACACGTTATATTTTTATATATTTAAATCAAATTAAATACAAAAATAAATAAATAATAATAAAAAAGAGTCGAGAATGAAGTTACATAAAAAATATTAATCCACTATTTGTTAATATCATTCATCGTTTCAATATAACAATTCAACTCCATTTCAATAATTTATAAAAGTTGGAAGGAAAAAAAAAAAAAGCAATACACATTTTGAACTTGCATATCACAATGTGTCGGAAGAGAAGAGAACAAAACAAATTTGAAGGGTTAATTGTGCGTTATGGGAATTAAGAGTCAGAAGAGAAGAAAAGACTACATTTTTCTCTTTTTCCAATTATTTTATTACATATATACATTTTAATCCATCATTTATTATTTTTTTAATTGACCCATGCATATTGGAATCATGTGTCGGAAATTCCAAACTTGTATATCGAAATTCCGGATTCACATGTTGGAGAGTGTCAGGAGAGTTGACTAGGTATTGGATTTTCTTACATGTATTGACTGAGTGTCGAAAAATATCGAAGAATGTCCGATACGTGTTGAGGTGTCCGACACAGCACCAAAACACCCGAAAAGTGTCAATTTTTCATAGCTTTTAGGAAGCAAAAATTGGATCCAACCGGTTTGTTTAATCTAGTTCAAGCGATTCTCGATCACCCCTAATTAAATACTAATATAACTAAGCACACATTTATTTCGATTTATAAACCACATTTGAAATTAAATCATCCCTATCCTAACCCTCTCGAGAATGTGGAGATTCGAACCCACCTTCCTTTGTCATGTTGGAAGGGTGGCCATCGGGACAAATTCCAGTGGTTAAATGCATTGCGTGTTTTTAAACCGTTGAATGACAGTTAAATCCAATTCTAGAACAATCTGTTACCAATTCTAGAAAATGAAACGGACGACAACGCCATAACCTAAAAGAACTTTTCTTCTTGGCTCTCTTTAACAATGACAGTTTAGTTTGATTCCTCCCTTAATTTCGAAATGTACTCACCTGACAAATCGTGATCTCTCAATTCGAGTGCTAAAACTCTTTTCGTACAGTGCACATTGGACCGCGCACGCATCTCGCGGGTTCCTTACCCCTAACAACCAACATCTCTAATTTTGCGAGACTAGCGTGACAATTCTCGTGCTCGTGCCAATCCTCAAAATTTGCATACAAAAATCCGGACCGAAGTTGAAATAGTAGAGGCCGGGTTGTCTTTTTTTTTTTTGCCTTTTTTTCTTTCCACGTAAGGATGTTGCCCAAGCCAGCCCATCAGATAATCGAGCCGGATAGGGGCGGCCGAGGAGGTGCCGTCCGTTCTGTAGTCATCTCCAACTAGCGTGTGAGCCTCATGAGATGAACCTCTTTTATGATGGGGGACCTCATTGACTCCATCCGAAGGAGACGAAGAAGACGTATAGGAAGGATTTTGCAGTCGGTCTTCAAGGTCGAAACTCATGTAATAAATGAAGATGTAATCTCAGGTTGGATTTTTGGACTGAACAATTCCCTCATTTTTTTTTTTTGGTGAAAAAACAATCCCCTCATTGATCTTAGGAGAGGACAATAATCCTAATGAAGGCGCATAAGTAGTTTAAAATATAGGCCAAAGTAAAAAAAAAAAAAAAAAAAAAAAAAAAAAAACCAACCGTTTTGACAAATTTTTTGAAGAGTTTTGGAAAGATAAAAATTGCATTTCCAAATGGCAGGTTCCAAGATGCACTAGTTTTGGGCATTAACATAAATATAATTTTTTTCTTTCAACTTTACCTTCACTCAACTTTCATGATTCTATAAATATCTTCACCTCACTTGATGTATCCACGAGGCCAAATTTAGCTATCAGCAAGCTAGTCTAGTGCTGCCCGTGAACCCAGGTGATGATCGCCTAGGGGCGCATGACTCTAGCGATGCTGCTTAAGGTCACCCAAGGGAGGCTAGCCGATATTTAGATCTGGCTAAAAACAATTGAATCCCGTTGCCTAGTAGTTTGAGAATTTAAAAAAAAAAATTAGCAAAAGTCTTTTACTATATATTTTACCAATTACTATTTACATTTTAAAGCCTCTTTCTCCTAAAATCTTTACATTTTTCCAAAGGTTTTTCCCAACCTATTTTTAAGTGGAGATAGTCTAACGTTGAAAATTATTGAAAAAAAAAAAAAATACAAACAAGTGGGCCCCACTTGGCCTTTGCACTTTAATGGCGACCATGTCCTGCATAAACATATTACCTAGGTTGAGTTATTGGATCGCTCCAAACCCTCGGCATTTAAGACATGAAAATTGCAAGAATCCTCTCCATAGATGATCCCAAATTTGTGGGTTGCCCAAAACAAAAAAAAAGGTATTTTTCTTCGATTCAAGAAGCGACGAGGACATTAACCAGAATCTGAGCTTTCTTTCTCCAAAAGTGGGCCCTGTAAACTCTTTAGAGGTAACACAACTCCTATGGAGAGTGACACTAATAACAACTCGCACTTAATTAAGATATGAAACGATTGACTTGATGGTGAAATGCCAATCGTCTTCTACGAGATCCCGAATTCAATTCACAGCGAAAAGGAAACTTCAAATGGCTCGTGCTGCATTGTCCAATATTGACATATCCCATTTGTTACTTTTTCATCTCGGGCAGCTAGCATTTAGGTAGGGTTGCAGCGACGAATTCACCCACACAAGAGTATGCAACCACCGCAAGCCATCACGCGGGGACCGTCTCCTTTCCATTGAAAGACCTCGAGCTGTTCGTTGCATAAGAAAAGTGGTCGACGTTTCCCTTGAGAAAGAGGAGGCATAATTCATGCTACCACTCATGGAAGTTCAATGACCGCATGCGATCGGTGACCTTCTTTAAGGGGCCACGCATGATTTTCGCCTTCAACCAATGCCAGCAATGTCGGACTTCCTGTTTGGCGACTTCCACGAGAAAAAAAATCAGGGAAGCGACCGTACCGCTTTTTCTTTCTTTGTTTATTTGGGGCCCACAACTTTTTCGTTTCTGTCCCTACTTTTGCCCTTTCCCGTGTTTCGGTCCAGATACAAAACGGACAATTGACAAAAGCGGGTTGCAATATCTATGCAAATTCGAATGAAAATGAATGGTTTGAAATATAACTTTCTATATATAATCGCTCGTATCTTCATTCATTTTTGTGCACAATACGGATAATTATTTTTAGAATAATATATTCTACATCATTTATTACCCTTAAAAGCTTGAAAACGCAATAAAAGACATGTAGAATCCACGAGTCATATGGACGACAGCAAGGCAAAGCAGTTCATGCTGTGGAGGATTGTGGATTGTTAGAATTGGAAAAGGTTTTGTTGTCTCTTGTATTTAAGAAATATTCTTATCTAACACAATTTTAAGTTTTTCCGATAGCGGCTAGTCGACAAGAGTTTCTATTGTTTATATACATATCAGAATTACTATGATATATATGACGTATAATATTTTTATGTTATGCTTGTGAACTTTTATTTTTAAACTAATTAGTTGCTTTGGCAACTACGCCGAATACCATCTAAGGCAAATAAGCAATGATTGGAAAACAAAACCAAATTCTTCTGAGGCACATACATATATATTCTGCTTCCAACAATCAACCACAGAAAATGGGAGAAGCTTTTTGCATCCCTGTAAAATCCTGGAATGGCGAGGTTAACAGCATCACGTCTGGCCTCCTGCATCTTGTCAAGTAAACAGACTGAACATCATAGTAGACTATAATTTTCAAGCGTACCGACTAGGGTCGGTTTTTGCCTAAATAAAGATGGAATATACAGTGAATGGCGCTGAGAAGCATTCATAATTCATTCAGCAGTTTCTTCCCTAGAAACCTCCCCCGGCATTTTACTACAGCCAAAAGAGGCATCAAAGGAAGTAGAATGACATTTCTTTACAGATTACGAATAACTTAAGTGTGTAAGTCTCAACATGTACAGCGGAATGAGGAATTACCGAAGCATCCTGCTCTGTGAGCAACTATCCGGACACCTGATCCATTGCCAGAGGGCCATGAAATCATGGGTGACAAGCGAATCCTGTCCATCATGTTGATCTGAGGGGCCTCCATAATTGCCTTGGGTAGGGACAGTGCCCATTGCATGCCCCAAATTGAGAGCGGTCTCATGTATATTAAAGACCGAAAATGTCCATCAATGGTCCAAGCCTCAGGTGTCTGGAACCAGTAACTGCATGTAGAAAATAGAAATACCACAGAGAAAGTGTTATCCAAGATTAGGATGACCTCCAAAGAGGAATTGATCCAAATGTTCTCTCATGGGGAAGAAAGGGGTAATAATAAAATAAAGTTCGGGAGTTTCCCAAATCATGCAATAAAGCCCGGGAGTGTCTGAAATCATGCAATTTGAGAAGCTCAGTTTTCACATAAGACAGTACAGTTAGATGCAGCGTTTATCACATCTCAAGCATGGTATAATATCCATGCTTCAGTGTAGAACCGGCCAATGCTTAGGTAGCATGAGAATTACAATAAAACCGAGTATTAAAACTTTTCAAGGGTCAGGAACAATTCATGAAATTAACAAAGCCACAAGGCAGCTATTCTACAGAGCTTGGCAGCCTGTTTGGTGGCCTTTGAGTGACCCTTCATGTTAAATTAGTGCTTGATAGATATGAATCCTAATAAATGAAGTGTGACTCGCAATACTTCATTCCAGAGCTTTTAACTCAAGACTACTTCAAAATCGTAAAGACAATGATACTCAGCCTATTTGTTTTTCTTTTTTCTCTTTGTTACTTTTATATTTGTAGAGGCCAAAACTTATTTTTCATGCACCAAATCCATAAGTATTTTTGTATGAACCAAAAACAACCAAAAGCTAAAACCAAATGAAAGAATGGAATAAGCCCTAGTCATGAGTTTTATCATCAGCAGCAGCAGCAATCTAATCTTGCACTACACATTATAAAGAGATAAGCCAGTCATATTCCACATTTCCATCAGAAGAAGCCACTGGAAGTTTTACATGTAAAACAAATTAAAGCAGGTGTTTCTGACAACTACTTCTGCTCACAGAGACTAGACAAACATTGTTACATCAAAAATCACTGCTGAGACAACTCTAAGCAACAAACATCCGCACAAACAGGATTAGCTACAGGTTTAGTGCAAGAAAGAATAATAAAAGGAGAATCTCCACTGCCTATTCTGCCTTTTTGGCAATGAAAATGGAAATAATCATGTAACAAATGGCAAGCATAGAAACTAATTATCTGTCAACAATGAAAATGCTCTGAAACTTACCCGTATCCTTCTTCTGACCACCCAGCAACAAAAATGCCTTCAGCAGTGGTAAATGCCTGTTCTTCCATCCCAGCAAGTATCATATTTGCTGCCACTCCATAAGTCACCCCTGTCCATATTTCACGTGATTGCATGCAGGTCTCATCAACCTTCCCATTAGGATGCATTCCATTTACAGCACCCATCCTGCCACCCCTTACTTTCATTACATTGAAATCATAGATCTTCTGAAGGGAACTTCTTATTTTACCATCATCAAAAAGAGGAGGCAAGCCGGATGATGCAGTATACCATTGCCCTGCAAGCTGATCTGCTTGTATAGACTTGCTGTTACTGCTTGCACCACTGTCATAGTTAAAATAAGAACCATTCCACAATTTCGCTTCAAATACTGGCTTTGCCTTCAAAAAAGTGGCTTTGCACCATTCAGCAAAGTCTTTGTCACCTATCTGAACGGCCATTGCAGCTGCAGCTTGAAGTGCAGCAAGCCACAAGCATCCACAGTAGGCACTGATGCCATGGACTGTCCAAGTATCATATGTTTGGTCTGGAAATCCATCATTTTCTATAAGACCATCATTGTCCCTATCAAATTGTTCCATATACTCCATGGCAGCACGAACTGATGGCCAAACATCAACTCCAAAAGCCAAATCCCCAGTGGCAGAAAAATCTCTATACACCTGCAGCACAAACTTTGGATTCAAATCCTTCCACTTACTCGTATCATGAATGTTATATGCATTCATTTCATTCCATGGGTCATGTGTTCCCAGATCGTGAGGCACAGCTCCTCTAACCTTACGAATTCCCCAATGTCCTTCTGCGAGAAATCTTACTTTCCTTCCGTCTTCAGATAGAACAGCTTTTGCAAAATCACGCTGAATACTGAGTTCGATTTTGGGAAAAAGCTCAAGAAGTGCAAAAGATGCATAAAAGTGAACATCATATGTGCACCACATAATATATTCTACTCCTTCCAAATACAAGAACCTGCCAACATCATCTCCCTCATTTTGCGGGTCTAAAAATGATAAGGAATGAAAAGAATCTATAGGATCTCCATCCTCAGTGCTCGCCGACTCGTCTTTGCAGGGTAAACCAGCAAGTACTGCTCTATCACTTTGATTTGATCCAAATGTAGCAAAATGCTCTACTCGCTCTGTGTAATCCACTTTTCTTCCTTCAACTCTCATCTTTTTCTCCTCTAGCTTTCTTGTTGTACGTGGAAGATTTACCGTGTGTTCATCAGGCGACTGAGAGTCTGCATGCAGAATAAATCCATTCATATACTTCTGACAAAGACACAAATGCCAATTAAAAAGAACGAAAAAGTTCAGGGTGATGGATCCCTTTAAGGAGATAGATATATAGTATGAAGACATGGTTTACTACCTATCCAAACAGTTCCACCAGCAACTAAAAAATAGAGCTCATTGAACAGTGTGAACTTGTACCTGCAAAGGTCCAAAAGAATATGAGATCAAAGAGGAAACATAGTAGAATAGAACATACATATATATAGAAAAATCTAAACTACAAAAACCTTATATCTGCATCAAACCTACATCTGTCATGGGTAGGATTGAGTCAAAATATAATACTGCAGAAAACTTAAATTTGAGATTCTGACAACAAATATTTTTCATCTTAATGAAACAACTGCTCTAGAGCTGGAGAACAAACAATACTAGCAACAAGCTTCTCAAAACCACATTTGCTCTAGCCATTTAAATTAAAAGTAGGTCATTATGAATTTCCATATTTTGTTAGACAAATTCATTTATAAATAAGACAAGAGTGCAGGGCCCGTGCCCAATAATCCTTAAATTCCAGAGCTTCAAACAACCCATACTTATGCTCTGGAAGGTACTCAAGCCAGCCAAAATAAGGTCATACAGGAACATCCCCCCACCCCCCACCCGCCAAAAAAAAAAAAAAAAAAAAAGACAAGCATAAATATTACAGTGAACAGAATGAAAATTACCACTCTGGAAGCCTTTCATCATGGAGGATAGGATTTTGCCATTTTTCAATTTCCTCTTCCCATTGCTTGTAATCTAACAAAAGATAACATGATGTCAGGTATGGTTTTGGACCAGTTACGCTATCATGATCTGGAAAGGAAAATGTAACGTAACTCCCACACCATTGAAACAGTTTCTGTAAAGGTCCTACTGAACGAATTCAATCCAATAGAACACAAATAAACTAAGGGGAGTATCATGAGAAAATTAAGAAATTAAAAGGAATTGAGCACTATACAGTGAAATGGAGCTTACTTTTCAATGCATCATGAACTAATTGATGAGCTGCTCTTTCAGAAGTGCCATAATATTTGGTGTACCTCCTGCAAGTGAAAAGAACCTCAAATCAGAATACATGATTCTTTATTATCAGCACGTAGGCAGGCCAAAGAATAAATGAATTTTCGAATAGTTGATCTCAAGCAAAGCATTCTGAGAGCATGTTCAAGTTAATTCAAATAAAATCCATGATGCCTAACATTGGTGCAATTTAAAAAGCTGATTTTTCATTCTCCTGGCAGCAAGAGAACATAAACACGGTTGAAAAGTTATATCTCAGCTGCACAAAGATATACATAGAAGCATGCATTGTAATATAACAGAATATGGGCACAAACAGACCCCACAAGTATATTTTTGCAGGTATCTCAAGAAAGGTTGCACGGGAACAAGGTTACCTATAGTACAAGCTTCCCTTGAGAAATTTCACTTTTGGAGAGGACCATGCAACAGCAAATGCAACAGTGCATTTCCCATGTGGTTCCACCCATGCAGAAGCTGAAACTGCAGCGCAGAGCGTTTCTCCTACCGAGGAAGGCATAGTAGGCCCACTACTGAAATTCCCCTGATCAAACTGACCATCCTAGGTTGTGGAAAATAATTAACGAAGTCATGAGAGTGCCTGATATCGTTCAATGGAATCTTCAAATTTGACATATAGCTAGACTGTGTGATAGCATAGTCAAATTAAGTTATTTTTCCTCAAGATTAGATTCTTATGCTGGAGAGAGACAAAGCTTGACCATCCTACAGATTTTGGAAAAAAAAATTACCCGAACCATAGTGCTCCACATGTCCTTTGCTGTAATGCAGCTCCCTTGAGAAAGCCCAAAAGAAGGCAAGACAGTGACATTTACATTCTGAGTTTCACAAGCAGCTATTGCAAAAGTAACAGGAGGATTCCCTTTTGCTGTCCTGCAGCCACGCAGTATCTCTCATTAACACTTGAATTTGCTGTTACTGACTTGGGAAGAAAACCGAAAACAAACATGCTGGCAGCTGGCACCCAAATTTCATCATTGCACATTTCAAAGGATCATATACACATTGCCAATCTAGGGATGAGATGAGCTATGAAGAGTAAATGAATGCCTCTTGAATTGTGGATCTGGCTGACAAAGACAAGTACAATCACTGACACATGTATCCTAACTACAATCAGACCAATAGCAAGGCATATATGACTAACACATGAAAGCTACAATATACATTTGCATATTTGAAGACATTAAACGGTACAAAGTGTAGGCAACATAAAACACAAAGTATCTAGGTGACACGAAACAAAACTAACTTGTGCTACGGAAGATTAGATTTAACCTAACAAAAAAAAAAATATATCTTGCTGTGTGAAAACATAAAAAGTCAGCGAAAATGTCTTAAATGCAGCAAGATTCATAAGGATCCCAAATTGTGATATTTTCCTAGTTGTAACGAGCTTCTGGTCATTTTCAGACAGTAGCCTTTGCTCATTTCCTTTCAAGTTATTTTCAGGAAGCATATTTAATTTCTTTCAATGCACTGATGACTTGTGCTTTTCTGTGCTCCCAACTTTCAAGAATTCTTGCCATGATCTGTGTGTGTGTGTGTGTGTGTGAGAGAGAGAGAGAGAGAGAGAGTGATAGGGGCAGAGAGAAAAAGTCCAAAATCCCAAGCTGTCCCATGTAAAGATTTTTAAAGATTTCTATTGTTTTCTTTTCATCAGAAGCCAATGGCATGAAATCGCTAGAGAGGGCTAAATTTTCAGTCAGCTGCATATTTAACAATGGAACAAAACGCATGGAGCTGAGAACTGGAAAAGTTAAATCTTGGGTCAGAAGAGCTACGTTTTGTGTGAAAAAGGGATTTGGTCTGTTTGCTATATCAGCACGATACAAAAGGATTTGAAATGTTTAATGATTTGCTTATTACATGAGTTAGTGCAGGGATTTGAAAATAAACAGTCAAACTTTTCCCATCATAGATATTAGATGAGCTGGAAATGAAGATAAGGCAAAACCCTAAGAAATAGAACCCCAAGCTGCAAAATGGACGGGAAGAAGCTTTAAATTAGAAGGTTCTGCAAATTAAACAAGCTAATACTAAGATTCAAAAATTAAGAGTTAAATTTGTTGGCCTCTCCTTAACAAATGAGCCAAACGAGCAAAGAAAGAACTCGGGCTAAAGAGTTGATGCACATGTGAATTAAATGGACGGCATGAATTAAATGCATGGCATGGGTTCAATTCTCCACACCACCGAATGCAGACAACCCAGATTTGAGCCACCATGGCTTTCGCTTGCATTTTACTTGGTCAATGGTAGCTGTGTATTTTGCGAGTCTTTAGAAGCATTGATTAAAGAGAAGCAATGTCGCTAATAGTCACAATGTTACTAATGGTCAAACAAACATCTTTTCATCCTTCATCAAATTTTTTGTACATGAGGTGAGTCTGCATTTCCTCCTCAGAGGGGTAGCATATTGACATACTTCACACTGCATCCTCTGGATCCATGTATTGCAAACTTCGTTCAAATATTAAGCAAGTAACTTTTTACAGAACGGACTTTAAATTTTTTCCCTTTTTAACCAATTTATATTTTTCTTTTTGGGGTTTGACTGTGGGCATATGCTTGGTTGGTGCAAGGAGCGCGAAGAGGGAAGGAATGATGGATGATTCACCTCAAGACCTCAAGTTTGACCTCTCAAAGACAACAAATGAAAAAGAGAAATCTGCAAACCAACCGTCACATAAAGCTACAGGGTTTGATCACTTGCTTGTGATGCAGTAGTACTCCAGAGACTCCATCTTCACCGCTATCATGTGAAAAGATCAAAGGAAAAGGTCAGACAGATTTCAGAACTTACAGGTAAAAAACTGAAAGACATATGCCACGTTCACTCACATGAATGGTTCATTTATATGGTCTCCTGACAAGTGTGAGCTGTCACCAACTGAATTCTGCATAAGCAAATAATCATGATCTAACTGAATTTCTGAATACTCACTATGTATATGGTAAATTGATGGAGACAGAAGAAAATGATCATACCGCCCATGTAAAGAGAAGACTCACTTTTGCTCTTTCCCTCCCAGTGTTCACCAACTACAAACAGATGAAAATAATAGATAATAGAATGAAACCAAATATTGGAAGCGACATTTAAATAGCTCAAACAGTTGCAGAACCAGTGAGCACTAAAACCATGAATAATCATATCTTAAATCTTCCTACGAATAGCAATTATTCCTTACAGCCGTCAAAACCAAATCTCTTTCTAACCAACAAAAGTTGCGACTGAGAATCAAGTTCACTTAAAAATATGTTTGCAGAACCACCAATTCTAAAGATAAGTTTATTCCACTGACACAGGTTAGAGAACCAATTACAACCTAATGAATCTAAAATTGCACGGTGAGGGATGTTCCAAAATTAGTAGAAAAACTCCCAAAATAGGATTGTATGATTAATTTACAACAACTTCAACATAATAAGACAGGGTAGACTGAAAGTGTAAGCGAACCAAATAATTCTCTGCTCAACCAAAAAGAGAAAATGAAAAGAACTCCCTCATTGAAGTTACACCAGTATTTGCAGTATAACGAAGAACTCATAATTCAGAGATAGCAGTATGGGTAACAGCTTTTGAGGGTTCAAATGGACAGATCCTACAAATTTGTGATCCTCTGGAAGCAACCTAAACACTATAGCTGAAATGAGAATGAAAATATCCTACAAATTTGTGATCCTCTGGAAGCAATCTAAACACTTCCTATAGATGAAATGAGAATCAATTAAACAGTAAGTCACAAAAAGTATATGGGAAGTGTCTTGTATCCCTCTAGCAACACATTTCAACAAAAA
Organism: Eucalyptus microcorys; assembly: GCA_014182515.1. Taxonomy (NCBI): domain Eukaryota; kingdom Viridiplantae; phylum Streptophyta; class Magnoliopsida; order Myrtales; family Myrtaceae; genus Eucalyptus; species Eucalyptus microcorys. The sequence continues at coordinate 26,875,243 of CM024569.1, read as the reverse complement.
TCGAAATCAATGTCATTTTAGAGGGGGCCACAAACCTAGGAACTGCTATAAAGAAGCTATTCCTAAAATGCACACCAATCTAGTCCACTCAAGCAATTGATAATCTCAACCTTGATGCTTAAGGAGAGTATATATACAGGATGTCTTCTGTGGAAGAATTATCCCGCATCGCTTGCCTATGAAGTTTGTTTGGCCCTTCTGTTTTTGTGTCATCCCCTACCTTATAGCTTAAGCTTTTGAATTGGACTTAATGATACCAGACCCAAGTTCAACCCCAAGTTTTGCAGCTACCCCTTCGTCAATTTCATGTGTTGTTCTCAATCTAGTTTACACATGCGAAGAGCTCTTAAAATATTTTCTATCCCTTGTCTATGAAGTTTCAATATATAAATAGTCTCCCTGCACCCAATTGTTTATGCTTGTTAGTTGGATATGTCATCAAGAGTCATTCTTCACGCCTGTATCAAATATATTATTTCGCATGTGGTTATTGTTTGTCCTATAACCCCATTCGTCAATTTCACATGCTGTGCTTAGTCAGATTTGCATGTGAGAAGAGGTGTTAAAGGATTATCCCACATCACTTGTCTATGAAGTTTGACTGGGCCTTGTATGTGTGTAGTTGTTCTCCGCCCAATTGTTAAAGCTGTAGCCTGTCGGATTGAATATCCTAAAAACTACATTGTTAGAATATTCAATGGATGATGGTAATGAGTTCGCAAGAGAAATACCGTGTAAACAAAAACTGCTGTAGGGAGACTGCTATCTTTGTAATTATGTGGTATAAAAGGTGATATCTGACGACAAGACACCTTCAGATCTGGATCCGGTTCGCCTGACAATTCATTGTTGTTAGTGTAGCAAGTCACAGACATTCGAGTGAAGATTCTAAGACTTAAGTACCATCATAAATTGTCCACGCCCTTGGAAATAAAGCATGATATGTTGAATTCTGGCCACTAAGGTTCCAACCCCAAGATGATATTCCATAATCGTCTTGTTTCCTGCAAGATCGAAAACACAAGGAAAAATAATATTTGAGTACCTCCAAAAAGGATTCCAAACATGGAAGCATCAAAAAGCTATACCATAATTTTCATCAATGACATCTTAAGTCCATGAATGTTCAAATTTCCAAAAAGATCCAAAACATAGGAAATCAACAGATCTTTGGGCTGCTTCCTTAAAATCCGCCAAGATAAATTTTAGTTCTATAGTAAATATGGAGCTACTCCTACATCATTCATCCTGTTTGCAGAATGATTGAATCCACAATTGAACATATATAATAACATAATTTGGTTTTCCATTTGCAAGGATAGAAAGTTCCACCCCCCCCCTATTTTTCGCTAACACACAACAATAGAAAAAAGATAAAGAAGCTCATTTATAAAGCCCAGACACCAATTCCAAAGGCCTGGGCAACCTTTAGGACTGCAGGAGTGTGGTTATGAGGGAACAACTCTCATTGCAATTTGCAAAAGTGGGAAATGGAAAAAGAAAAAGAAAAAGAAGAAACTAATAGACAACTATGATAGATCTTTTAAGGAAACCTTCCCTAGGCCCATTATGCACCGGTTCTTGACAAGTGGTTAACCAGCAACCGCCGTAGCTGGTCACAGGCCGAGAAGGGGGAGGGGGGAGCGCAGTTGGTGAGCATCATCGACAAATAATGATGATGGCCAACGACATCCATTAATAGTACTAACATCTCTCATTATGACGGCTCCTTTCTCCCTCTTCAATTTCTCTCTCATTGATCAACTATAATATATTCCCCCCACCATCCCTTCTCTTTTCCCTTGTCTTTCCCCTTTCCCCTTTTATCCTATTCTTCCCAGAATTGTCCAGCCAATCGCTGTATTATTTTCTATATGGATTTATAACTCCAATAACTGTTGGTCAACCAGTGTCAAATAAGATTCAACTATTAAATCCACTTTGATATGAATCCATAAATGGTAACCAAATACGACAGACAAGTTATGCTCATAAGTCCTCAAAGATACTACTTCTTTGTCTCCCTTACTGTCAATGATATGAAGATCGTTAACAAGATGAAGTAACCATAAACCGAGGCTGTCTACAATATGCCTCACTGTCTCAATTCCAGCATTTCAGCTGAACTACAAAAGAAAAGTATGATTTCCAGCACAAATACCATTAGAAGGTAATCTAAGGTCTTACCCTAATCCTTCATGTTGGCCCGGAGCCAAAACTGATGCATATTTTTTGTTTCCCCCGTCACGAGATATAAAAATCTGTACAATCAAATAATCATCAGAATGCCGGAAAAATCCAATTCGCAAGTTCTACACAAGCGAAACTCATTCAATCAAACTTCACCATATTCCTAGAAGTATCATTTAAAGATAAATCAGATGACAACAATCTGATCATTAGAAGAACACTATAAACAGGGTAAATTTGCTACTGTCAAGTAATAAAACAAAATCCTGTGGCAATTGCACCATAACTTTGAGGGAAGAGCTTTACAGAGAATTGATTAGCCAAGACAGGTGAGGCTTCGCGTATACCGGGAATAATTTGCCATTGCCTGAACTCCCCTCTGAATCCTCTCGATATACTGCCGCTTCTGTGGCATTTACATGATTTTACTCCATTTTGCATGAAAAGGTGCATCATATCATTAATCTTTAGGTGGGACAGGTGCATTGACCCAAACTTACCCCATCCCTCCAAGTGGAACACCTTGAGATGCTGAAGGTTTGCAACTTTCTCGAGTAAAAGGATCGATAGGTGCTTTCTACACATAGAGCAGAAGTATACTGAGTAAGCTGCAGAAGCTTCTGATGTTACAAGTATCCAGAAATTTTTTAATTTTCCTTCATATGAGCTCTGAAGGTGTAGGCAGCCAGTAGCACGCTAAGGAGGGGAGAGAGAGAGAGAGAGAGAGAGAGAGAGAGAGAGAGAGATACCCTCCCACAAGCTGCCTCCTCCCTGATGTAAGACCATAGGCGAATACCTAGTCGAACCTAGAAATTTGAAACTTTAAATCGTAAGAACGAGAATAGTGACCAAAAGGATTAAAAACAAAAGGAATAGTTGAGGGTGTGCATGGCTTTCCGTTAAAGTTTACTTGAAGGTACACATGAACACCACAAAAGTCATACCATTTTTATTGCCTCCCGAAATGTTACACTGAATTCCTTAAGAATATTTGCATGACTGTCCAGTCTTCTTCTCCATGCATGTTCAGGTGGCGCAGCACTATCAAAATCAAACTGCATAAAGGTCGGGGTAATCAGTCTAAGATGAACATTGTCAAACCAACGAGCTACTTCGACGAGGACACCAACTCAAAACTACAAACATTTTAACACACCACAGGTCATGATTACCTTAAAGATTATAATGCCCCCTAAACAACGTCATCTCTAGCCCGTTAGTTTAGCAATGTTATATTTTGAAGGAATAAGCCACTGAAAGAGACAACTTCATTAGCAACAATAGCTGGTGATGAGACAATTTTCAAACTTTTCACTTCAAAAATGAGTAAACAGATCTTTGACCTATAAATCGATCTTAACCTGGACAGCAAGAATTGAGTATATAACGACGACAGCAAAAAGAATTCAGCTCAAATAGAGGAAAAACAACAAACGTCCTCAGACCCAGCTCAGCAATCAATAGCAGACCCCAATTTAATGAGAGAATCAAACACTGCAAGATCAAGTGAGAAACCCACCAGCTGCAAAGTAGCCCTGCTGATATATTCTTCAGGTGGCCATGAATGCTTCCTCCGCTGGAATAAATTGCTACCCACCATGTTGACTAAACTATCTTACTTCTATGGCGGCCTCACACAGACAATCAAAGTAAGACTAACCACTGAACACTCGTCTCCGTGACACACCCTCGAATCAATGAAGCTAAGGAAGAGCCCAGAGCCTCCAATCTCGTCATATACAACATCTTCCGCACCTAAGCTAGTGTACAGCGAAAGCGAAGCGACCAGAAACGTCCACTCCACATGAATTATACTATAAAAAAAACGACATAACCCACCACGCACACGCACAGAAATCGGGGCCTCGAAGATCTTGAACCGCAATCAACTCCCACATGTGCCCCTCACTTCAAGCCACTATCCTGGAAACGAAATCAAGAATTTGGAATTGAGCGAACCAAGAAGTAAGACAGCGATGCTGATCGCGTTCTGGAACTCGGAATTTGGAATCAAAGAGGCTTCATGGAGGTGCCACGGTGGAATCGCCAGCAGAGGATCGATCGCCCGTCAGCACCTGAAAAGCGGTTCGGTCTCTCTCTCTCTCCCTGTCTGCGTGTGACAGATGTTACGCAAATCGTTGCCAGGTGGCCAAGGGACTTGAGTGGAAAACAAAGAAAATAGAAAGAATATTCCGCTTGAGAAAACTGAGAATTACGATTTTTTATAAGATGGCAAATGAACGATCAAGGTGGAATTGCAAATATGGCCAATTTAGAATTATCATATTCAATCTTGATCCACGTTCTTCAATTTGTGATAAATTGACTTCAAGATTTTATAAATAATGCAAAATGCTGATAAAACGCGGTAGTGGCTCTTCCCTAAATAATCACCGGTTAAGTGTATATCATTGAATAATTGTTTAGCCCATATGAATTAAATTAGGTTACAACTTTAGCATTAGGTAATTTAGTTTTCAGTATTAACCTTGATGCGACGTTTGATCTTGGGATGCTTAATTGGTTGTTTTTTTACCTACATTTAGGTGTTTGGTCCATGGGAATCGAATTTGATCACAACTTAGGCTTTGGTTAGTTTATTTTTCCATTATTAACATCCATGCCACATGTTGACTTGGGATGCTTAGTCGACGTTCTATCTACATTTGAGTGTTTGAGCCAGGTGAATCCAATTAAATTACCATAACTTTAGGCGTAAGTAATTTATTTTCATTATTAACATCAATGCCACATGTTCATCTCGAATGCTAAATCGATGCTTTTTCTGTCTACTTCTAGACAGAATTACGAAATTAATCCTAAAATATGATTGGAAATTAGTCTATGTTACCATAATTGAATAGGGACAGCAGTACAAATGCTGCATTTGCAATTTCCCCTCGCTTGTGTTGTTCGTTCATTCCATATTAGCGTCGCACTGCATTTTCCATCGTTATATGGGTAGCAAGATAATAAATGTTTTGAAATGGTAACTAGAGGTTACTTTAGGGATTAAATTTGTCACATATAGAGATTCTGCCCTTGTTCCGTTGGGTTAAAAAAGAGTGAATATTGACAATAATACGGGGATTGATTTGTGTAATTATGCCTTAAAAAAACATTGGCTTCTGAATTTAAATTCAGATAGCCAATAATGGGCCTAATACCCTAAAAAATTATCAACTTTAACTCTAGTCCCAATTTTAGCTTGAATACTTTTCGTCTCATAAAATATCCTCAACTTTTGATTCAGTCCCAATTTTATCCTAATTTTTTTTTTGTCTTATGAAAAACCAACTTTAGATTTGGTTCTAATTCTATCCTAAACTTTTTTTGTCTTAAAAAAATCTAGCTTTAAGTCTGATCCTCATTCTATCATAAACTTTTTTTTTTGTCTCATATGAAAGAAACTTTAGGTCTAGTCCTAATTCTACCATAAACTTTTTTTTCTCATAAAATACTATCAACTTTTACTTGAGTCTTAGGTTGCGTTTAGTTCAGCTTTCCTATGAGGCTTTTGGCCTCCAAAGTCCCTTAAGAAAATGTTAGGGCGTTTGACAACCATCCCCAAGGAACTTTCAAGTGAAAGCCTAGAATTGGGAATGCTGAAAGCTTAAGGAGATGTCTTTCAGAGATGAATTTTCACTTTATCCCAAACGTTCCCCTATTAATACTCCGTCCAAAGTCACCCTTTTGTGATGTGTCATTTCCACATCATTGCTCTAGTTTTTCATCACATTTCATATTCAAGGAGACGTCTTTCAGAGATGAATTTTCACGTTATCCCAAACGACATCTTCTTGGATATGAAATTTGGGTGAAAATTAGAGCAATTATGATTGGTCTTCTTCAATTGCTCTTCCATCTTGCTTAGGGATCTTTGATTTTGCGCTTAGTATTCAATCTATCGTGCTCGGGAGTCTTCCATCTCTCATGGTTAGAGAGCTTGCACTCGAGTTTTTAAGAGAAATTATGGACAAAGAGTTAACAAGGGCAGATTTGGGATGCAAGCAAAAGTTGATGGTTTTTCATGAGGAAAAAACAAAATTAAAGTAGATTTAGACCAGACCTAAAGTTGATGGTTTTTTACAGGACAAAAAAAAAGTTTAGAATAGAATTGGGACTAGATCTAAAGTTGAAGGTTTATTATGGGACAAAAAAGATTTAGGATAAAATTAGGACTAAATCTAAAATTGGGGTTTTTTAGGTTATTAGGACACCAATTCTGGTTTAGAAAATTTTCATGTTCTATTGCGACATGGGTTTTCTATCGTTGGCCATTTAGTAATTCCGTGTAATGATAAGAAGTCAGCAAATATGACAATAATGAGATAGAGAACAGACTTAGTTAATGATCATTGAATAAAAGAGACAGATAGATAATAAGCATGGTGATGAACGTGAAATTTATTGCAAAAGGAAAAAAAGCAAGAAAGTTAATAACCAATAAAGTCCAATCTTCTGGGAAAAGAAGAAATAACAAATATGGGCAAATCAAAACCATTATAAAGCAATGCAATTTAAAATTACATGATATCTTAAGCATTTAATAATCAAAAATAAAATATTAAACTTTGGAATTATTAAACCCTAGTTCAATCACGTTTCACCTTATATATGTAGTTTCATGAGATTTTGAATGATAAGACGGATTCTCTATTTACCCCAAAAAAAAAAAAAACCTGAAGATTTTAAATTTTAAACAAAATTTGGTGATCCTTTCATTTTCCAAGCGTACTGAAGAAAAGGGACCCACAGAGTTTATCAATCATGACATTGAAACATTATTTATAAATTCAATTATTCATTATGACTTAGTTAATTGTACTAAGTTAAAGAAACAAACAGACCAGTGCCTTGCACGGGTGGTTAGCCTAGTCAGAGTAATCAAAACAATAAACTAATGAGTTCTCAATCGATCGACAATTATATATTTCCCTAATGATACGAAAGCCGATAAAATTACCAAAAAAAGCACGAAACCGGTAAATAAATCTTGATCGGTCAAATAAGTCCCTCCGTTTGTCCCCCTCACAACTCTCTCTGCTTTGCTCTCTCTCCTGTTCTGTCTCTTTGTCCTACTTGCTGTTGTTCTTTCCAGGTCTCTAAATTGAGTGGATTTTTATATTCCAAAATATCTAAAACCATCCACTCTTCTAAGTCTTTTCAAGAGAGGTATGATCAAAGCAAACTCAATGGTCTCCCCTCAATTTTGGCTATGAGGTTTCGATTTAGTCCTAAAAGACCAACCCAATAGAACCTTTTTGGTGGTCTTTTCTATTGTAGAAAAAGAAGAGGCATTACAGTGATGACCAAGCATAATGAGGCCAACGGCGGCAATGACAACTCTAATATCAAAATGACACTAGTTTTGTGCATCGCTTCCTCATAAATGCATACGGTCTCTTTGTAGAAGCCGCTAGTCACAGCATGTGGGTGCATCACCTTCCCAAGGAGGAAGCTGTTCAAGAACCTTGGGGTCAATCATGTCTAGAGCATCAATTATTGGGTCGACTAAATGAAAGCTTCTCCTCCAGCCCATGAGAAGAGATAAGGATATTATTGAAAATAGAAAATGGGAATTTTATGTATAATTTGATATTTACCAAAGAATGTATTAGCCTATTTATAAGCTTTCCAAGATAACTATTTTAAAATAATATTTCGATCGAGATATGTACAACTAAAGGGAGATATATGTGTAAATTATCATAGAGAAAGCTTTAATTATCTCTAACAATCACTATATAAATGAGTAAGTCTTGTTACAATTGTGCACAAAGTTCATCACACATTATCTTATTAATCAATTTTGCACATCAGTTTGAGCAAGCCTATAGCATTGTTTTGCAAAAATTGTCCAGAAGATGATGACCAGAAAACGGCAGGACAATATAAATAAGGATTTACATTTTCTCTGTGGGACCAGCTTTTTAAGAGTTTTGGGGTGGTGGGTGGCTTTGGCCTTTCGTCGATTAGCTTTTCATTCCAACTAGAAGTCCCACGCAAGTCCCTATTGTCGTGACCTTCCCGAATTTTTTTGAAGGTGAATTATCTAAAGAAGGCTAATGGATTACTAAGTCCGAAGATTTGGCACGGACTCTCCCAAATCCTACCAATCGCGACTTGATATTAAGAAATTAATCTATTTAAACATGTAATTATATTCAATTCGGAGCCACCACTAACAAATTAAGGTTGATTAGAAACCCAAGTAAAGTATGGGAGAATGCTTTACTTTTGTGAACAGAGATTCAATAAGTCAGGGGATATGGTTACTTTGGATTAATCTAACGCCCTTTCGGTACCTTTTATTTTAATTTCAAAAATATTTTGCAAGCAATGTTGATTAATTTTAACTTAAGCTACTAACATGCAAATGGTAGTCATGCGAGTGCACAATCAATAAAATAACATTCAATAAAAATGCTAATAAAAATGCATGCCCTAAACATGATTTCTAAATGACATCTAATTTTTTATTATTATGCAATCTTAATCTAAACTTAATACGCATGGATTTTACTTTAATGATATGTGAAATGCGATTCATATGGCATAACTTGAACTATCACTATATGTATGCAATCTAATTTATATAATTCTAAAGATGCATGTGTTTCATGATATGGGATGAATGAATAATAATTCTATATGCATGCTCTTTTTATGATTTTTTTTATGGTTCTTTTTTAATGTATGCAACCTATACTAAACAATGACAACATATTTTTACCAAAAAAAAGAAATATATATAATTATGACATAAAATGGGATTAATTATGAACTAACCTATTAACTAACCAAATAAATGACTTTTGTATTTTTCTTTTTTTAAAATGACTTAATAATTCTTATTAAGAAAAACAATACTAATCTTTGGGTTTTTTTTATTTAAAAAAACTATACGACGGGAATATTAACCTATGACCCACTAATTAAAGCGCAACATGTGGTGAACACATTATGAAATCTATATAACCTAAATAACATTTTTGTTCTTTTTTTGTTTTATTAAAGGAAAATTAACCTAATCCTATATGAATCTAAAAAAAAAATCAAAATGCAAAGCTTTAAATATGAAATGCATATGGACCTAAATACCTAAATCCTAGATATGACATGTAATGCATGACATGTGATGAACAAATAACACATCAAAAATGTCTTATTGAAAATTCATCAATATAAATCAATGACATATTATTTCAAAGATACAAAGCAATTCATGAATTTGTCATAAAAAAGTTGAAATAATCAAAAATCTAACCCAACGTCTCGCGGCTCAATATTTTTTATTATCATGACTTAATATAACAAATTTTCTAATTGGATAATAAATCAAAACAAATCAGGTTAGAACGAAAAAAAAAAAAAACTATGGAACCAAATATCTAAAAAAATTTACCTAGTCTAACTCATGGTGGACTTGAAGAATGGCGAGGAGCAGCTGGTGGTTCGGTGATGGGTCGCCGTTCAGAACAGGGGTGGTCGTCGGAGGTCCGGCGAGGTCCAGCAGTAACCACACCTGCAGCAAAACAGGGGAGGCAGCAGGTGGAACACCGCGTGCACAGCAGCGAGTGGAAAAAGCTGGGTCGCAGCTGTTGGCGTCGAAGACGGAGGTAGCAGCAGCGTCGGTGGATATTCGAGTCGTCGTGTGTCGGGAATAGAGACAGCGACGAAGCTGGGCTGTCGGCAGCAGCAGAGGTGCTGGATCAACGGCGTCAGGAGCGAGGTCTCGAGCAGCGGCGGGGGCAGGGCGTCACGGGTGCTGGTGCGAGTTGCTGGTGTTGCCGTCGCAAGTTGCTACAGGGGCTAGGAGGCGCAGCGACCAGTGTGGGCTGGCGTCGTGCTAGCTGCAGATGAGAGCAGCAAACGTGGAGCCGGCAATCGGAGCCACGAGCAGCGAACGTGGAAGGCCGTGGTCGCGGGGCGGAGAAGAAACAGGTCCGGTCGTCGCAGGGGAGGAAGCGAGTAGCAAGTGCGAGGGAGACGATGAACAGTACACGTCCAATCACCCCCTCTCCTCTGCCTCTGCCTTTTCTGCTTTTTTTTACTTTCCTTCAACTTTTCCCTCTTTTGTGTTTCCTCTCCTCTCGTGAACCCACGGATGAGCAACTCTCTCTCACACGTCTCCTCTGCTTTTCACTGAACCCTCACACATTTCAATCATCAGTCTCTCTCTTTCATTTCTCTCTCTTTGACCTTTTCTGTTTTTTTCCTTTTTCGACGAAGAGAAGCCCCCCCTTCAACCGAAGCTTTGCCTCCTTTATTTATAGAAGAAAGACTCGAGTTTGTTTTTGCAGGTGGAGATTTTCCGATATTCACTTATCTTTCCAACAAAAATGGCTCCAAAAATCATACGATTGTTGAGTTTTTTTTTAAAATTCAAAATGAGGAGATTTATTCAATAATCAAATGTTTTATTATTCAAAAGAAATATTCAAAATTTCCCCCATAACCAAATGCTCTATTTTTTAATTTCTAAATTTAAATTAGGTGTCAACACCTATGTCTATCACCCCCCACAACTCTCTCTCTCTCTCTCTCTCTCCCTCTCTCTCTCACTTTGTCTCTTTTCTTTTTTTGGTCGAAATAAGAAATATTATATCACTAAATAAACGTATTACAACGTCCCGCAGCTTGGGCATCCGCGTACATAAGATCCGAAAGGAGGGGAGGGAGTGAGGAGGCCCAGTTCGGTGATAGTCTACCATGAGAATGGGCCTTAGTAGCCCAATCAGCCACCTAATTGGCTTCACGCCTACAGTGACGAATCCGTAGGATATCGAAGAGAGGAAGTTTCGCCGCCGCTTCTGTGAGTAAAGGACGCATCTCCCAGGGCGTCGATGATGGGTTATGAACTGCATCTATCAAAGTCAGACAATCAGATTCAAGCACAAGTCGTCCGTGATGTTTTCCATGCTATAGCAGATAGTCAAGAGTGTGCAGGAACGCCTGGATCTCGCTGTGCAGAGCCGAGTTTGCTGTGTAACCGCAGGTAAAGCCATGGAGGAAGGTGCCAGTATGATCTCTGAGTATACATGCCATAGCACCCTGTGATGTTGCCTGTTGATATGCCCCATCGATATTGATTTTGATTTCACCAGGATCCGGAGGTCGCCACAAGCGATCTGGTTGGGAGGAAGCTCGGGCTGTACACAGCAGCTGTTGGGATGAGAGCGAAGAGATCCGCACCTGAGCAAGGGCCTCCTCGACGACCAGCAATGGATTTGGCCGCTTGTGTCGAAAGATAAACCCATTTCGAGCTTTCCATATCTGCCATAACAGTGCAGCAATAAGATCCATAGAAGGTAAGCGACCCCTACTTTCAATCTGTTCTGTGAGCCACTCATCCATTCGCTTGATTGAGCGTGGGGCAATGGGAATGCTAATCTGGGGATGTGACCAAACTCGACGTGTCCATGGACACAAAAGCAACAGATGTTCTGTGGTTTCTGGTTTGTTGTGATTACAGATAGGGCATGTTGGGACGGCGGAGATGTGCCTCTGATAGAGATTATCTTTGGTAGCTAGGGCATTATGACAAACTGACCAAAGGAAAGGGCGAATTTTGGGGGGTAATTTAACTTTCCAAATAGTTTTCCATAGAATCGAAGGAGGTTTATATGATGATGATGCTTGAGTATGATGCATGCTGTTCTGGTATTGCCGAATGGTATGGTAGGCACTTTTGACCGTGTAGGCACCATTATGAGTTTTGGTCCAAATAACACAATCAGTAGCATAATTAGGGCGCACCTGTATAGAAAGAATCTCGGCCATTAGGGGGGCATCAAAGTGCTGAGTAAGAAGGGGAATGTTCCAGGTGCTGTTATTTGAATTGAATAGGTCCACGACCATTTTAGGAGCCTCACGAGCAACAGGACCTCCGATAACCCCACTCGGAAGCCAACGGTCTTCCTAAATGTTGATAGAATGGCCATTACCAACTGACCATAGTAAATGAGGTATAATAGCATCCCTTCCAAGCAGAATACTCCTCCAACCCCAAGATGGTTTTGAACCTAGCTCAGCATGCATAGAGTCCCGAGCATGAAAATACAGACCTTTAAAAAGGTTGCTTCATAAAGAGTTTGGATGTTGAAGTAGTCGCCAAGCTTGCTTACCAAGCATGGCTTTATTGAAATCAAGCAGATCACGAAAGCCAATACCCCCACTTTGCTTGCTATTTTTAAGAGTGTCCCTAGTCTTCCAATGGATACCCGATTTCTTGCCATCACTTTGCCACCAAAATCTAGCAATTTTCTTCTCTATGGATTTACAAATAGACACAGGTATCTTGAAAATTGACATGGCGTACTGAGGAATTGCCTGCACGATAGCCTTTAGTAAAATTTCCTTTCCACCCTTAGAAATCAAATTTTCTTTCCACCCTTCTAATTTGGCATTCACTTTTCCTAACAGCCAAGCAAACATTTCTCTCTTAGATTTGCCCCAGTCAGATGGTATACCAAGATATTTACCGGCCTTGTCTAGCACAGGTATTCGGAGTTCTCGAGCAAGATTTTCCTTGAGGGTAATAGGACAATCCTTACTAAACAAGATTTCGGATTTATTTCGATTGACTGTTTGGCCAGTAGCATAGCAATACTGATTGATGATGTTAGCCAAATTCTGACATTCAAGTAATTTACCATCTAAAAAGAAAATGGCATCACCCGCAAAAAAGAGGTGAGATAAAGTGGGACACCACCTGTTCAACTTAATGCCTTTGAGAAGCCCAATGGTAATTGCTTGATTCATAAGATGAGATAAAACATTTGCCAATAGGATGAATAGATAGGGTGAAAGAGGATCATCTTGGCGAATACCTCTGGATGGTTTGAAAGACTGAAGCAGTTCACCATTAAACTTAACACTAAAGGAGACTGTCGTGATACACTGCATAACCCAATGTACCCATGTAGTGTGAAAGCCAATCTTGAGGAGATAATCTTGTAGGAAATTCCACTCAACCCGGTCATATGCTTTCTGCATATCCATTTTCAAAACAGCTCGAAATTGCCTCTTGCATTTTCTGATATTAATCTGATGAAGCACCTCTTGCACTATTAAGATGTTGTCTTGTATTTGGCGGCCACTGACAAAAGCATTTTGTTCCTTGGATATGAGGTCAAGCAAGTAGGGCTTCAGGCGATTCGCTAGCACCTTAGAGATGATTTTATAGCCATAATTATAGAGGCTAATTGGGCGATATTGATCAAGCCTTTCAGGATGAGGGACCTTAGGAATGAGAGAGATGATAGTCCGATTTAGGAGAGGTGGCATGACTCTGGATAAAAAGAACTGTTGCACAAAAAACAGAAGGTCATCCTGAAGAATATCCCAATGAGTTTGGAAAAATAAGCCATTTAAACCGTCGGGACCGGGTGCTTTAGTAGCTCCCAACTGGAAAGTAGCATCTCGGACTTCCTCCTTAGTGACCGGCGCTATTAGAGATAAGTTCATTTCCTCCGTGATTATACAAGGACATTGATTCAATATAGGGCCATAATCTCGATTCCCCACTGTCTGATAGAGAGTAGAAAAGTAATCAGTAGTCATCTGTTGTAAAAACTGAGGATCACGCACCCAAACTTGATTGTCATCTTGCAGCATACTAATCCTGTTGCGCTGTCGCCTCTGAATAGTAGTTGCATGAAAAAAACTAGTATTCTTATCCCCCCACTTCAGCCACTTTATTCGAGATCTCATAGCCCAATATTGTTCTTCCTGCTGCCATAATGTCTGTATTTGCTGTTTCAGACGAGAGATCAGCAGTTGATCATAATGATGGTGGGGTTGATTCACACGTTGCTGAAGCTGTTGATGTAATACTGCAAGTTGTTGGTGACCCTTGGAGAATTTTTGTCTACTCCATTGAGCTAGTGCAGAGGAAACCAACTTCAGTTTAGAAGTAAAGGAGGAGGTTGTTGGGTGTTTGGAACGCCAAGACCGAGTTATAATGTCTCTGCACTCCGGGTCCTGAATCCAGAAGGCTTCGAAGATAAAAGGCCGAGCCCGACGATGAGGTACTCCATCCGTAATCAATAGCAAGGGACTATGGTCTGATCCCACGGCTGGTAAAGCAAACACTTCGGCCTCGGGATATGTAGGACGCCAGTCCAAAGTGCAGACAGCCCTATCTAATCTTTCCTTAACAAAATCAGCACCCGCCCTATGATTCATCCAGGTAAAAGAACATCCCTTGCTTTCAATATCCATGAGGGAACAATCATGTAATACATCCCTAAAAGATTGCATCCGTTGCGAATTAGCCAAATGCTTACCAACTTTTTCCCAATGATAGAGAATGTCGTTGAAGTCCCCAATACAGAGCCATGGCAGATTATTGGAAACACTGATGAGACGTAAGGTTGTCCAAAACTGAAGGCGTTGCTGCAAAATGGCTGGTGCATGAAGACAGGTTAGTCGCATCCTCACACCAGTAGGTAGATCAGTACAGAAAACATCAAAATAGTCAGAGGATGAAGCTGCCAAGGAAATGTCTAGCTGGTCATTCCAAAAAAAGCAAGGCCACCAGCTAAACCTATAGGATTAATAATAAGAGAGCTAGGGAACTTGAGCTGTTTTTGTAGACGTAGAAGTAAAAACTGCTGATTTTTGGTTTCCATAAAAAAAAAAATACCATCGGGCCTCTCCTTAGCCACTAGGGCTTTAAGGGACCGGACTGTTAGGGGGTTGCCTAGCCCCTGACAGTTCCAACTCAAAAACTTCATTTGTCTAGCGGTGGCTTTTTTGGGCAAGCCACCATGGCCCATTTTCCAGCTTCATCAGTTTCAAGGATAGAAGTGTCCATCAGTTGAGTTTCGTCAATGGGGTCATACTGATGGATGCGCGATTCATAAGGGCAATACCGCTTTAACTTTTTCGAAGTTCCTGCTTTAATATGAAGCTGACTGTGCTTCTGTCGCTTGGTGTTGGAAGAGCCCACTCCTAGGTCTTGAATGTTTTGCACAGGCGCAATGGCTATAACTGGCACTGTTGAGGTTATATGGTGTCCTGACTGATCTGTAGGGGTTAGATGTTGTCCTGATTGAGCTGCAGGAGGTTGTTGCTGGACAACAACGGTGATGTCTTTTCGAGTAAGGTCAGTGGTCAGTTGAGGTAATGTTGTGTCTATTGCACTACTTGGACACTTAACTGGTTCTAACAGAGGTTCTGGTAGGGGAGTCTCAGGTATAACTTCTTCTGGTGAATCAGTTGGGTATTGAGATGCATAAAAAATTTTCCAATATGGGCTGTGCTCCCTCACTTCAGCTCGTAACCATTGTCCATATGCCATTTTTTCTCTGCCTTCCATCTTCGCGTCAGTGAAAGGAATGTCTTTGCAGTAAGATGCATAGTGGCCAAGTATACCACAGGAATAACAAAAGTGTGACAATCGCTCATACTGAAAATCCAGCCACAAGACTTTACCACTGATTCTTATAAGCTGACCCGTCTTCAAAGGTTGCTGCAGGTTAAGTTCAGCCCGAGCTCTCCCAGCCCGCAGAGAGGTGCCTTCCTTATTCTCAGTCTGAACCTCAAGAACTTTTCCTATAGTGCTAACTGGCTTTTCAATTAAATGTGCAGAACACCATTCCAAAGGCAACCCAAAGACTTGCACCCAAAAAGCGCAAGTAGAGAAATCGTAACAATGCAGCGGTGTATTGGGAAGCCAAGATTTAAAATTCACTAAGTGACTAGAGAAACGCCACGGACCACTTTCCAAAACTCTCTGTTTATCGGAAGTAGATTGGAATTTAGCAACATAGATACCAGCTTCCCGTTCAGATATTTCAAACACGCCGCAAAGTACTTTGAAAGGCCTGAAGATTAATTGAAGGAGTTGATAAAATTTGACCTACCAGCATCAATTGACATTCTTCGAGTTTCTCCACAGGTAGTGATTCATCCCAATTGTCTATGCCGTGCTCCGGCTAGAGGTGACCCAAACGAGAACACAGGGCAGCCAGCCGATTTTCTTCCTCCTGGTCAGGATCAGCCATAAGAGTAGATAACACAGCACAGCGGCAAAGTGGGTATCGCAAGCGGAAGGGTGGGTATCACGGCAACTGGGTGCATGCAACAGGATCCAAGTCGATGGAAGCGAAGACTGTGGGAAGTTAGCGAATTGGCAAGGAACAGTGCAGGACAATATCTCGATTGAAGAAGAGTAATGGAGAAGAAGAGGATTGGAAGAGGCCCATTCTTCAACAGGGACAATTCCACCGTACCGAACAACAGACCATCTTAGTAATCAAAGACAACAGTCAGTAGAAGTAGGGATGAAGAAAGGTGAGGTTAGGGTTTGATAAGTTGAAACTACCATGTGGGTAGATGAAAGCTCTACATAGTCGAGAGAGATCGGATATATATGACTGATAAATAAAAAATCAAAAATCAAAAATCAAAAATCAAAAATCAAAAATCAAAAATAAAAAATCAATGGGTCTCTCCTCAATTTTGACTATGAGGTTTCAGTTTAGTCCAAAACAACCAATCCACATGAACCTTTTTGATGGCTTTTTCTATTGTAGAAAAAAAGAAGAGGCATTATGGTGATGACCAAGCATACTGAGGCCAATGGCGACTACGGCAACTTCAGTATTGACATGACACAGGATTTGTGCGATGCTTCCTTGTCAATGTACATCGTCTCTTTGTAGAAGCCGCTAGTCGCACCAAGGGGGTGCATCACCTTCCCAAGGAGCAAGCTATTGAAGAACCTTGAGTTCAATAGTGTCCTGAACATCAACTCTTGATGAAAGCTTCTTCTCCAACCCATGTGGAGAGATAAGAATGATAAGGAAAATAGAAATTGAAAATTTTTATGTAATTTGATATATATTTATGAAGTATGCTTCAACCTATTTATAGGCTTAATTAGATAATTATTCTAAGGTAATATGTCAATCAACAAATGCACAATCATACATGCAATCTTGAGATATACAGATAATCAACAAAATTATCAAAATATCCCTAACATAGAAAATTATCCTAGAGAGAGTCCTAATTATCTCTAAGAATGACTATTTAAATGTGAGAGTCTTGTTTCAATTGCCAAAAATTTCATCACACCTTATTTTGTTAATCAATTTTGCACACCATTTGAACAAGTATTCAATATTTTTGCAAAACTTGTCTGGAAAATGACAACCGAAAAATGATAGGACAAGATAAATAAGGATTTCTTTTTTGCACCATGGGACCCACTGTTTAGGATTTCTAGGGTGGTAGGTGGCTTTGGCCTTTCATCGTTTAGTTTCTTCTCCCAACTGGAAGTCCAACACAAGTCCCTCTGTCTGTCACCGTCACAACTATCTGCTTTGCTCCGCCGCGCCGCGCCCGCCCCCCACCCCCTCTCATCTGCTTGTTGTTGCTCTTTCCAATCCATGGATTGAGTAGTTTTTGTGCTCCAAAAAGTCTAAAACTATCCACTCTTCTAAGTCCCTTCAACAGAGGTATGATCAAAGCAAACTCAATGGGTCACTCCTAAATTTTGCCTATGAGGTTTCAATTTAGTCCTAAACAACCAACCCAATTGAAAAATTTTGGTGGTTGTTTCTATTGTAGAAGAAGAAGAGGCATTATGGTGATGACCAAGCAAAATGAGACCAACTTTGACAAAGACAACTCTGGTATCAATATGACATCGGATTGGTGCATTGCTTCCATGACAATCCACACAGTCTCTTTGCAGAAGCCACTAGTCGCACCAAACGGGTGCATCACCTTCTCAAGGGGGAAGCTGTTGAAGAATCTGGAGGTGTAATAGTGTTCAGAGCATCAACTCTCGGTTCAACTCAATAAAAGCTTCTTCTCTTGCCCATGCGAAGAGATTAGAATAATATGAAAAATAGAAATTGAGAATTTCTGTATAATTTGATATATATATGTGTATATATATTAATGAAGAATAGATCAACTTATCTATAGGTTTTATTAGATATATTCTAAGATAATATCTCAATTAAGATATGCACAATTAAAGAAAGATATACATGCAATCTTGGAAGATACAAATAATCAACAAAATTACCTATACATCTCTATTGTAAAAATATTCTAGAGAAAACCCTAATTATCTCTAACAATGATTGTTTAAATGAGTGAGTCTTGTTTCAATAGCCCACATTCATCACATTGCCTTATTAATCAATTTTGTATATTGATTTGAGTAGGTCTATATGGCAACGTTGGCTCAATTATTATTATTTAGAATTTTTATTATGATCTTGTGGATGGATTATTCATTAGGTGTACGGTTTTGTGCGGTTGGCTGAGTTTTACTACGCAGGAAGCGATGGCATGGACATTAAAAGGCCCAGCGAAAGGCCCAAAATACGAGAAGGTGACTGCATATCAATATGCTTTATTATGAAAACAATTTTTTCCCCTTCCATTATTTTCAGCTGGGAAATATTGAAATTTGATGTTCAAGTCTTCCTTAGGGGAATCCAGCCATTCTCGATCAGCCGGCCAGCGAATTTCTTCCGATGATCGATGAGGTCCCTCTTATTTCCTGGACACTTCTTTTCATTTATACTAGTTCATCAGTACATTTGCAACGACTGTCCATAATTAAAATATATTATTTATTTTTTTCTAATTTTTGCATTCTTTTGAACTTTCTCACTCTCAGGTACACAAAGAACTTGTAAAGAAAACTAAATCGACACCAGAAGCTATGCTGGAGAATAATAAGTTTTATATCCCACCACCGCGTCAACGTCAAAGTACACCATGATAGTAACTATTTCTCTTAGTTTCTCTTTTATATATGCAAAAAGAATGAAGGACTAACAACCAAAAACCTCCACAATACATGCGGAAATTGATTGTATTGGCAGGGTGTACCCAAGAAGTACCCAAAACTTGGGCTGACTCAAGGAAGGAAGGTTGGTCTAACTTTGCCGTCTCGAAGTTAATCAGTAACTTAGGGCTTTTTTTCACTCGTCATATATACGGGTTTAAATACATACATACATACATACATATATATATATATATATATGTATATGTACTGTGTTTTTTTTTCAATAATACCAGGTACTAGAAATTCGACCAATCACCGAGCGGAACAAAGGGGAGGCCGTCGAATTCTTATTAGTCACTTGGTAAGTCCACGTATATCTAGGACTTCATTTTCTAAATAGTGTCATTTGGTAGACCTTGAAAAGTTTTGAAGTCCTGATTGACATTGAGATGATTGGTGTTACTAACTATTTTTACTGAATTTTAATGAAAAGGGTTTGCGAATTTCTCTAATGTATTTCTGATTTACATGGGCGATGATCGGACGGATGAGGACTCGTTCAAGATATGTAACTTTTAATCCTTCCCAATTTTCTTTTAGAGGTTATGATTCTTTTGTAGAGTAAAATGCTATTTTTCTTTGTCTAGGACAGTTGAGAGACGGGACAAGGTTTTGGGATTCTTGTCTCCAAATTTCCAGAGGACACCGATGCATCTTATACTGTACAAGAACCAGCAGGGGCAAGTACAAGTCACCCGTTTCAATTCAACTTAATTTATTTAAATTTAATGACCTACAGTTTGAGTGCTCTCCTGGCTAAAGTAATCTGAACCGATTTTGTCTTGTTTATTATTTCCAGGTCATGTTTTTCGGACGATTGATTATTTCCAGGTCATGTTTTTCGGACGATTGATAGGGATAAATTTACGTAGGCAACCAAAGGTATAGATTAAGGAGGGGAATTTGAAAAATCGCCCGCACAACCTTAAGAATTTGCATGGGCGTGTGGCATCATGTTCATAATATCAGAACGAAGAAATTGAACAAGAAAATCTCTAAGTACATGTTTTTTTTAACTGTTTTTGTCTTGGCGTAATTCCATCTCTTCTCTCTCTCTCTCTCTCTCTCTCTCTCTGATAAAATTAACTTAAAACCGCACCTTCTCTATACAAGGGACTCTTGTCGAATAGAAAATTGAGAATTTTTTTAAAATTGCACAGATCCTGAACCATCATGCCTTCAGTCTAATTATATTAGAGGTAATATTATTTCACGAATCATTTTTTTAGTATAATTTTTTCAATGACACTATTATTAACAGAATAGATAAATCCATATGATAATAAGATAACTAATACTGAGGCCTTTATAGTTTAGTTTTAGAGTCAATCAATACACAATTGTAGACTGAATTCTTGATTCTTTTAAGAATTTAATATTTACCCGCATTTACTACTGTAAAAAAATTATATAAACACTTTAAAAATTGCGACTTCATGATCATGTATTAGGCTTTTTAGTTTTTTGCACGTGAAAGCTGCATATTATTTAATTCAACATTAATAATGTGAATTTGTTTGTTTTATAAGCCTAAGTGGATATGTTGACACTAATGAAATGTACACTTTGAGAAGTTAAATTAATTGGTATGGGATTTTATGGTTGGGAAACAAGCAATGGAAAGTGTCGAAGCAACACTCAAGTGCGGCGTGTTTGATGAAAAAAGTTGTCTTTTTCAAAACATCATTTGTTTCATGTTAAATATAATTAGTACATTAAAAATGAAAATATTCTCATGTACTATTGTCGAGACACCTTTTCCGACTAGGTCGTCGGGAAAAAGGACGTTTTAGAGGTAATGCCCAAAGGTGTGGCATCCTAGAATCTCATGTCAATCCTTAGATGCGCTTTGATCAATGATTTGCAATAAGATTTAAGGTCAAGCTTTTTAATGGATAATTATTTGATAGGAAAGAAAATTCTATTCTTGGCTATGTGATTTATAGGCTGGAATTTATTAATTTATGTTGCAAGTTTTATGGCCCTAGAATTTTCAATTAGGTATTTATATAAGTAGGAAAATTAAGGTGGATTATTAGGAATAATGGTGGGCTGGATATTTAAGGACCAAACCAGCCCATAGCCCCACCATTCGACCGGCCCAAGAAGCCCAAAGGGAGGGCTGCCGTCGACCATGGAAGAGAGGAGCGGAGGGAGAGGAGTCCGGCCCATTCGGCCCATCATGTGCATGGGAAAAATGCCAAGTGGCTAAGGGGATTGGCCAAGTGGCATTTGCATGCAATCTAATGATTGCAAATCATTGAAAAAGGGAAGAAAAGAGAGGGAGAGTGGGCGGAGAGAGCGAAGCAGCCGAGGGGGAGAGAGAGAGCTACCGTGCGAGAGAAGGAGAGAAAGAGAGGAAGAGAGGAAGAGAGAAAGGAAGAAGGAGGTCCGTTCGCTGCCATGCGTGCCACCGAGTCACTGCCGTTGAGCCGCCTTGCCCCGCCGTTCTTGCTTGCTGTGTTTTTGCTTGGATTAGAGGCAAGTAGAGTCCATTGATCTACCCTTTGCTTGCTATGTTATATGTAAATTTCGGATGTGGATGAAGTGTGAAATTTCGAAGCTATAAGAGTTGTGTTCTAGCCTAGTGTTCTGTTTCTGAAAAAACAGTCCGACATTTGATGATTTCGTGAGTTGCATGCAATGTTCTAGTGGGAATTTGGCTTCGACTTCTTGATGAAAGTTGTAGAGGACTTCTTGGAGAGTAACATATCAAAATTTCAGAAGAAATGAACAAGTATATACTGGTGAAACTATTTTTCTTTGAAGAAGTTAGATCTGGAAATCGTAATGCTGACCTAGTGTGATTCTGTTAATTTTATAAAATTTTCCGGTTGAAATTTGATCTCGTGTTCTGAATGAAAGTTGAAGATGACATGTTAAGGAGTAATATACTAAAATTTTATAGGAAATGGATGAGTTTAGGTTGGTGAAACAATCTTTATCCGAAACGGTTAGATCTGGAATTCGATGCCGAGGATTATGGACGGTTATGGTTGTTATAGTTTTTAATTTATCACAAATTAGATTTCGAGTTTTGTATGAAATATTTACTTCTGGAATTTTTCTATAACATATAAAAATTTCAGAAGTTTTGGAGCTGATTTAGGATTTTTACCGAATTTGTGAATGAAACTGTGTATGGTAATATTCCGAAATTAAAAAGACTGTGATGCGTGGACTGTACCGAATTGTATGATGTTCTTTTGATATGGTGTTCTGCACGAAATATTTTCCTCTAGATCGTGTATATAACATGTCAAAATTTTTAGAATTTATTAAGGCTGTTTACTAATTTTTCAAGAATTATGACCAAAGGAGTGCAATATGTTTTTATCCGAAAATTTGCTGTATTTTCAAAATAAATAAATTTGCTCCATGTGATATAATGTCTTGAGTGGTTGATTATGCTGCATATGTGGTGACATTTGGCATGTTATAGAACATCAAAAGCTGGTTTAGACCTTCGATATTATTGCATCAAATGCCATGTTGAAATTGAGATACATATGTGAATATAAATTATGATAATGATGATATTGTCAGAGGTGTGAGCCGACGATGCCCCGGGAGTGTTGGGATGCCGGGAGTGTGGGTGCCGGATGCCCTGGGAGGTCTGGGATGCCCGGAGGTGTGTGCTGGAGGCTCTTCGCGATGCCAGGTTGGGTGCGAGTGATAAGATGGGGGATGCAAACATTGGTCCTAGAGAAGAAAAATGATGTGATCTAATTGAAAGATAAAAATCGAGAATTGAATCATGCGCATAGATGTGTGCATATGGCATGGGATAAACCTCATGGGAATGCAAGCATGAAGTGCATGGTGGTATATGCACGTTGCATGGTGATATATGCATGGCCGCTTGATGATATATGTACAAGTGCATGGTGGTATATGCACGTTGCATGGTGATATATGCATGGCTGCTTGATGATATATGTACAAGTGCACGGTGGTATATGCACGTTGTATGGTGATATATGCATGGTTGTAAGGTGAGGTATGCTCGAATGCATGAATGATATGTGCTTTATTCATGATACCTTAATTGTTCTGTCTGATGCATTAGGTAGTTTGGTGGATCTTTACTGCTGAGTGGTTGTACTCACCCCTTTGGGGACTAACATTTCAGATTGAGAGATACCTATATCACCCGTCACGCGTGGTACGTTTTATGGATTACCGTCTAATGTGGAGGTCGAGTGCTCGGAGCACCCCTGCGTCGATGTTCATGGTTTGATGTTTATCCTCGTCCATGTTTTGGTCATGTATGATGTGGGCTTACCTGATGGCCCCGTTGTACAAGAGTTTTTGGTCTGCCCATGTTCGTTAAGATGGGAGGATGATGGGGATGCTGCCGTCGCCGCCAGCTGATGCACTGGGATGGGTGTGATAGGAGCGTGTGACTGGTGAAGGTTGATACTTTTTGGGATGGTCGACACTAGCTGATGGATAGATGATGTTCACGTTTGATGTATAGTCGGGTTTCTTTTTGGGTTTAGCCGAGCTTACTTAAAGTCTTGGCCCTTTTGTTGTATTGACTTGTGAAATCCAACTTAGT
Organism: Eucalyptus microcorys; assembly: GCA_014182515.1. Taxonomy (NCBI): domain Eukaryota; kingdom Viridiplantae; phylum Streptophyta; class Magnoliopsida; order Myrtales; family Myrtaceae; genus Eucalyptus; species Eucalyptus microcorys. Next base: position 26,851,664 of record CM024569.1, on the reverse strand, counting down.
ATGTAAATAAAAGTGATTTGACCCTAAAATGCATATATATATGAAAGGTTGTAGTTGGTGTGTATTGCATCGTATTATTTAGTTTGTGTATGGGTTAGGGAGATGATAAGTATGCTTCCGTTATATGAGCTGCGTTGGGACCGATCTAAAAGATGCGAACCCCCGGGTTTTATGGACATGCTACAATTGAAATGGTATCAGAGTGAAATGTTATTAGGACAAGTGATAGGTGAGCGAGCTGTGGCGACCCTAGCGGATCGAGGGCCGTGTCGAGGGGTGCCACAAAAGGATGGGCCAATGATCCTCAATTAGGCAAGGTCTCTTTTAAGCTCTTACCTTGCCCATGTTGGATTCATTTTAAGTGCAAATTAATCCTAAAGAATTTTACGTGAGACAAGAGTCACCATTAGTGTTATGCCCCGATCCTTAAGGGTGGGTTTGGGAGTGGCATTTGGAAGCCACTTTGAACCCCCAAAGCTCCTTGGGCTAATTGTTGAGTGTTTAGTAAAAATTCTCAAGCCCCATTTGGGGAATGCCAAGCCTTCCAAGGCTGAAAGCCCAAGGCAGGTGGGGGGCTGCCTTGGCTTTCAGCCTTCTCGGCATGCTGAGAGCTGAGCTTAAAATATAAAAGTTTTCTTCCCAAATTGTCCTCGTTGATTTTTCGTTTTTCCCTTTTTACCCTGACTGTTCATCTTCTTCTTCTTTCTTCGTCGTGAGCGGTTGCCCACGAAGGGCACGTAGTCGCCGGCGATCGTCGCGCTCGCCACGCCGACCAGCCGTGCCACGACCTCCACTGCCGCCGCGTCACCCTTCGGCAAGGGTCGTGTGACCTCGCTCGAGAGGTCGCCGCGGAGGTCGCGACCGCGACCCATTTGGTTGCAGATCTGGTTGCTGGCCGCGACCTTCGCGCTGCGACCAGATGGGTCGCCGGCCGTGACCTGACCTTCGCAGAGGTCGCGACGCAGATCTGGTAGTGACCAGATCTGCGTTGCCGGCCGTGCTTCAGGCGACCTCTGCGGAGGTCGTGACCTTCGCGGAGGTCGCGACGCAGATCTGGTAGTGACCAGAGCCGCGTCGCCGGCCATGCTTCGGGCGACCTCCGCGGAGGTCGCGACCTTCGTGCGACCCATCCGGGTCGCGCAGATCCGGTCGCAGATCTGGTCGCAACTAGATGTGGTCGCCGGCCTTCGACCTCCGCGTGCGACCAGATGGGTCGCCGGCAACCTCCGCGGCGCGGTGGGTCGCGCGACGGCGCGGCAAGGGTCACCGCGACCCTCGCCGGATTGCCTACCCTTGGCTGGCGGTGACCGGTGAAGCCGTTGGCCGGCGGTAACCGGCGAAGCCTTGGCCGGCCAACGTTCCTTTTTTTTTTTTTTAATAATAAAAAGCCTTTTGCATTTTTAATTCATCCAAACACTATTTTCTACAAAGATATTTCACAATACACTTTCACAAGTAAATTTACCAAACACACTTTGCATTTTGAAAAACACCCTTAACTCAAAGACCTTTATATTTTCTCAAAGACTTTTCCCAAAAGTCTTTCCAAACGCACCCTAAGTACGTGCCCATCCCTCACTTGGTCGATTTAATAGCGATGTCTCAAGACGCATCGTTGACCCTTTTATTTTAATACACATGCGGAAGCATATAAAATCCATAGACAATAAAATAATGAGATAGAAAAGTATGGCTATATTTTTCACAACTGAAAAACCACAACCACACTTTCATACAAGCAAACCTCATAATATATATTACAATACTATTAACAAGTCAGATCTATCAACTGTCAGATCACAACTTAGAGTTTGTAAAACAAGGTGAGGTCTCAGTCCTCATTCGGGTCATACTCCGGATCATCCTCGGGATCCTCCTCGAACTCCTCCTCTGGTTCCTCATCAGGGTCCCCCTCTTCGGGTTCTTCTTCCTCAGGTTTCTCCTGAAATGTTGTCTTACAATCGGGATGAGACTACGTCTCAGCAAATTCTACCCCCAAGACCCGATTAGGAAGCCAATACACCTTAGGCTGCCTAAGCACAACACGAGTTAGAGGACTTACCTTGGCCTCAGTTCCATCCTGCAAACCAACGTTACTTACAGATGCCTTATATCACTTTAATCAATCAATTCATAACATTAGATCAAATCATTGATCAATCGACCTAGTCGATTACATGTTATCTCGACCATTTCTTGATCGGCTCATCTCATATTATCTATAAAGTCCGTTCATATCAGGACTGCTCACTGCTAAGCTAATAAATAGATAGTATAACTCATTCTAAGCTAATAAATAATGTACTACTCTCAATCTAAGTTGACATATCGAACCATTGGGTGGATATAGTACATTAATAATGCTCCCTCTAAGCTGATAAAGTATACTGCTCGCAATCTAAGCTGACATATTAGAGCCCGTAGGATGATATAGTATACTGTTAATACTCTTTCTAAGCTGATAAGGTATACTGCTCGCAATCTAAGTTGACATATCAGAGTCCGTAGGATGATATAGTATACTAATATACTGCTCGCAATCTAAACTGACATATCGCATGTAGGTTGATATAGTATACCATCCCGACCATTGAATCAATTCTATATTTTATCATTCTCGATAAAATAGCCGTGTGTGAGGACACGGTTGGCCTTAGCCAAAATATCATAATTTCACTTTTTGAATAACCCATTAGTTTCAACAGCCCATTATGTATTTTTGGCACTGTAAACCGACACCCGGTAATTTTCCCTTTAATTACCAAAATTAATCAATTTAGGAATAAAATCCTAAAATTATTTTTAAATCAATTCAACACGATTTAACGCTCAAATAAATAAACAGATCACATCATCACGATCAACATAAAATTTCGATCGTCGGCTATATCCGAACCTAATTTCCAGAAAATAAATAAATAAATAAATAATTACGGAAATTGTTAAATAAATGCAATAAATCCAACTTAGGCCCATTATAGCCTAATTGGAAGCCGAGATGAGCCTGGAAAATTATCGAGACTCGTTCAATAAATAATATAGCCTATTTCTTGCTAACTACACCAATCATTTGCCTAACATGCATTAATAAGGCTCTAAACTAATTGCTCTACTCTAATCTATCCATATAATTGCATTTAATTAAATCTAATCAACCCCTAAGCATCAAACCGATGGGAACGTCGCGGGGGATGTTTCTTCTCAAAGCGGGCCTAGGTTTCGAGGCTCAAAACCACCTCAAAATGGGCCCGACACCTTGTTGGAAACACACTATTTTCTCCCTCTGATTTGAGTTGCAAATAAGGGAAATGAAGCTGGTTTGGTGTGGGAATGGCGACGGTGGACCGGTGGATGGCTTGGAGAGGTAACTGACAACCGAACGGCGAAGAAACGGGTTGATTGGAACTCCGGCGAGTGGGTGGTCGGCAACCAATGGCTCCCGAGGTCAAGGGGGGATGTGCTAGTGGTTGGAACGGGCAAAGGAAGGGTTGGAATTGGGAAAAACTCACGAAAAACGTGAAGCAGTTCACTTGGTAGGGCTCTAGATGGTCCGATGACCGGTAACTTCATGCCGGCGTACCAGAAGGTTGGTGGCTCCGTTCGGGGCGAGGTTGGGCTTGATGGAACTGTTTGGATGTCCTTGTCACGGCGATGGGTGGCTCGTTCCCTGATTCATCCGGAAATTTGACTTTTTACTTGGATCTTTGACGAAAGGTCAGCTGGAGCAGAAACCGGCAGAAGTGAAAATAGAGGAGGAAAACGGTCCGGCGATGGTGTGGTTGCTCTGGCGACTTCCTTGGCCGCTGGTGGTCTTTGAATAGCAAGGATGGAGGGAGAGAGAGATGGCTTGGATGGTGGATGAAGGAGAAAGAGGGAGAGAGAGGAAGGGATAAGGGGAAGGTGGGCCACCATGGCCAATTCTTTCACAATTTGTTCTCCAAGGCTCCTCCTTGGCCAAGCATCCTTCCTTGGCTCACAATGAGCCACCAAGGCTTGTCCATGGACACTTGAGATGGTCCAAATGGCTAGGGGAAGAGGGGTACACGAATTTGATACAAAACTCTCTCAATTGGACACCATTCCTCACTTAATCCAATCTCAATTGGCCTTTATAAATTCCGTTGACATCTCAATGCTCCAATTGGTATTTTTCCTCACTTATAGATCCATCTTGTATTCCAATTTTGTGATCAAAATTATCCCCGACCTTTTTCTGAACAAAAACGGTCCTATGCGGACTTTTTCCCAAAAAGTCTTGGGGCGCAGAAAAATCTTCTGAGATTGAGTCGATGTTCCTAGAATTTATTGTGACATGACAGAATTTTCAATTTCTAAAATCGGACTCGAATTCGCGGTTAATTTCCATTCGGCGTGTTTTTAGCGTGACCTAGGCTACTGGGTAGTTTTCGGAGATTTTTAGTGCAAATGACCCATGGTCGATTTTCTCCGAACCACAATGAACCCACTCGACACATTGGCGACTCTCGATTGTCATGAATATCTCGAGGATTCAAATACGGACACATGGTACGAAAACGACAGAAGAATCAGTTTAGTACCGGTCGACGATAATTTTCCAATTTAGTGGTGTCACTCACGATTAGCCACACATCTCAGTCGAATCGACCTACCTCTGATCTCAAATCGATTTTATACTGTGCCATAATGGCCTCTAAAGATGAGTACAGTCGAGAAACCGATTCCTGGTTGAATTCTCAAGTCTATTGCATTAAAATTCCTTAATGGCTTCCTCGAATAGTCTAGTTATCTCGAGAATGATCAGTTCTGAGAACAGCCCTATAGGCGTGTCAATGAAATGCCCGATTTATTCAATAGAAAACAAGACTGAAAATTTATGATGTCACAACTAGTCTTTTAAGTCAGTTAGAAACTAAGTGAGGCACGAGAAATTACCTCACTTTTTATATATTTATAGTTTTTTTTTATTAATGTCCTTTCAATACCTCTAGCTTGGTTGGGCTATTCATCTAAATGATTAAATGGCCTTTATTACCAATTATGAGCCCTAAAAGTCATCCAATTTTGCTATGTGCTCATGCAATATTTTTCAAGAGTTTAATATGAAGCTAAGGTTTATTATCCTAACTGTGCTAAAAAAGGAAAAGAATTATCAACTTATTGAAAGTATGGAATGTATTAAAAAATGCTTAAAATAAAGTATGAGAAATAACCTTGTTCTAAGCCTCAGGACATGATCCCCATGAGCTTGATCCAATACCAAGTATGGTAAAGAATATTACATCGTCTTACTTTAACCCTTGAGATATGAACCTCATAAACTTGATGCTAAAGGTTAAGTCTTTTTTATTTTAAATTTGAGCTAGATTAAGGCAAGCATAAATTATACTCATTTTATTAGGAATGATGGTATTTTTCTAAACTACTTATTTATGAAGAGGGTGATTCATAGTCTATTTTTATTTTTAATTTTCCAGCTACATTGTATCAACTCGAATGATGGCTGTTTTGATAATTAATTCACAGTGACTAAACTAGCCTAATTGATACTTAGCTAAGTTAATGATCCTAAATATAACCACCACCTCAGACCGCCACCATGGACCACCACTTCGAGCTTCTCGACTGCCGGTCTTTCATTAAAATCACATTATTTATTCATGCATTCACTCGATCCACACATTAGCAAGTTCACTCAATTAATCATTCTCCAAAAAATCGATTTTGATTTGTGAATTTAATGTCAATCATACAATTCGAGCAGCCATCAACCTCGTAATTAACTAGGGGGTTAATCAATTAATGTTGAATGATTATGAACCCCCATTTGCCGATTCCTCAAGCAGTGGACTAACTCTTTAAGCACCTAATTAAGCACTAATCACATTCTTAATTTTTTTTATCGAAGGGTCATGTATCACTAATCAAGATTAAAGCAAGCAATCAACAGTTCAATCAGAAGCAAAGCCAAATAGACATGCATTAAGGCTAATTAGCTGAACTAATTTTAAGTGATCCTAAACTAAACTAAGAATCCACAGTCTAATTTAACATGAACACACACATCATCAATCAATCAATCAAGTAAATGAACAAATTACACTAACAATCAAGAAATAGAATTTCCCTAACTCTATGAATTCGAATGAATTGAAACTAAGCTAAATCTAATGTTAAAATCCAACAATTTAATCAAAACCTATTTTTCTAATCACTTTTTCAATTTTTTATATTCGAATTGTTTATTATTTTACTTATTATTTTTTTGGTAACAGGGACTCGGCTCGGCCCTTGGGCTTGGTCTGAATATGATCTAAGTTTCACAGGCTTGGGTCAAAGGACACGATCGGGCTTTTGTACAGAGTCCCTTTTAATTCTAACCCCTCAAAGCCTATTTTAAGAAATTCCCCCCTCGAGTCCAGCATTACTATAACTTTATTTGGCCCATATCTACCACACTAACGCCAGCCCTCATACCAAGCCTTTACTCACATTAAGGGCCCCTTTGGCAAAAACTATTTTTGTTCCTCGGAACAACTATTTATGTTCTTTTATTCTAGGAAACGAAAAAAGAATAAAAACATGTTTGATAAAATTTTTGTTCCTGGAAATAGATTTAAAACAAAAATAAGAAGTAGAAAAAAGTAACTTCTTGTTCTCGGGACCAATTTTTTCTTTTCTCTTCTCTTCTTCTCTTTCCTTTCCTTCTTCTTCCTTTTGGCTAGTCATTGGCGACCTCGCCAGCCCCTGGCGATGCCGAGCCATGGTGAGACTCGTCAGCCTGCCACGGCGAGGCTTGGCCTCGTGGGGCCATCGCCAGGTTGGTGTCGCCTAACAGTGGCCCAACGAGGCCAAGCCTCGCTAGTGGCTGAGCGAGCTTAACCTTGCAAGATTTGGGTGAGCTCGGTCTCACCAGGCTAGGGTGAGGCCGACCTCGCGCGCCCGGGCGAGGTCGAGCCTCGCGGTGAGCTCATTGGCCCTGGCCCATCCAGTTGCCAGCCGCTACCGTGGTCGGCGATCGGCCACAACGAGAGAAGAATGAGAGAAAAGAAAAAAGAAAAAAAGGAAAAATATAATAAAAATATTAAAAATTAAAAGAAACAACAAAATTCTACAATTCTACAAACGTATTTCTATCCCAGGAGAAATTTTGTGCAGTTACCAAGCGCGTTATTGTACTCAGAAATTGTTCATGAGAACAGAAACAGAAAAAATCATTTCTGATAAAAAATTGTTCCCTAGGACAAAATCATTACCAAATGTGCCTTAAGCCTACTTTTTCAATACAATCAAACTGAACTTTCACCAAATTCGTGTTGAATCTTATTATGGTGAAGAACATTCTATTTTATTCCCTTTTCTCTATCATTCTTTCTTTCTTTCTTTTTTTTTGCTTTTTCCTTTTTTTTTGACTACTGAGTGGTCTTTGCCAAGTTTATCGTCTTCCCTATCTTACTAAAAGCTCACCGAAAATCTACAAAGCTAGGAGAACACAAACATATATTCCACTATCAGTCAAGCATATTGGTTCCAGCCCCTCATCATCGTCTACGCACAACTATCAGACAACAGCCTCATTCATTCACAATTTGCTAAGCAAACATCCATCTTCGGTCACCATTGATTACTACTCTCTAATTTAAGAGAACAACTTACCGAGACAAGCAAGAGAGAAATATGTGCAGTGAAACCACCGCACGGAAGCCGATTCAAAACTGCTCGGTGAAAGGGGAATCCATAAATGTGACCTCAACTCCAGCCATTTTCTCGCAAATCATCAACGTTTAACACCATTGGTTCATGGAACACAAAACAGAGAAACGTAGTGATTTAGAAACAAGTTCAAGTATCATCAAATGGCTAAAATCATGCTTACATGATCGAGTGACATCATTTAATCCAAGTTATGATACTTTCTAATTAGCCAAAAACGAAGCTGGCTTGTTCCAAGTTTTCAGGGACATTTCATTAAAAACAAATCTTTTCTGAAATCTCAAAGGTAATCCATTGAATAGATGATAATCACCTCAAATTACAGCCCTATACGCAATGCCCAGGCTTTGTGACATTTAAATCTAGACAACGATGTCAAGAATGGGGGAGGGGGCTCGTGGGGCGGGGGGGGGGACTTAACCAACAGACAATTAATGTTAGGTGAAATGAACATTGGATCAAGACAACTTAACCAATACTCAATGTTAGGTGAGACAAATATTAGATTAAGGTAATTCGAAATGCCTAGATCTAGACCAATGTAGTCTAACAAAAAAATATCAATGAACATTTATATCCAGAATGAAATGTTTAACAAAAAGATTTGTGGCATTCAGATCTAGATTGATATGTCAAGAATTGATTGAAAGTTATTAGGCGAGATATCTAAATCATGGACTCTCAATTTTTGAAAATTGGTTGAGATGCTCAAATTTTACTTGAGCGATCATATCTAAAATTAGAAAATGAGTTACTTGAGTTTTATCTCTGGTACTTAAAGAGATTTGATACTTACATGTTCTTACTTGAAGGCCTGATCGGATTGCTTGAAGGTTACTTGCTAGCAATACTTTAGGAATCTAAGAGTGTTTGGACATGTCATAATGCTTCAGAGAGCGAATTGAGTATCACAGCTACTTCATTTTCATGAGAACTTCACCTGTTGAATATGGTCAACAACAATATGTATATGCATTCATCACAGGCAATCAATGTTATTTAAAACAAATATTTCAATCCATTTGTGATTCATGCATCAAGATTTTATCAAGCTTGCATTGCCGAATCTCCACTAGAAGAATTTTAGGAAAATAATTCATTTCAAGCACATAGGTGTCATGGATGTATCAAATAAGGGATCTTTCGGTCTGAAAGGCCTTTAACCTTTTGGTAGAAAGAAATTTTGGAATATCCAAGGCATACCCTAGATATCTATGAATGTCTCTCACTTTCTAGTAGAAAGAAGTTTTGGAACATCGAGGACATTGTGACATCCTGAAATTTAACCCCGTCTCAAATATATGAAATGGTTGTTTCGTCGATGCGCTTATGGTTAATTTACTCGGAAGTAATCACTTACGAGTTAACTAATCTATTAGGTGAGACCGTTAAGGGATATAAACGCGACAGACTAGAGAATTTGATCGGAAATCGACCGCTCGACCATAATAATTAGCAAGGGTCAATATGACACTATTATAAATCAATTAGCAAATGGATATAGGTTGATTCGATGGAATCATGTAGTCGAATTGCAGGTGGTTCCGCACGATTGTGATATTCACGTCGAACGATAGTAAACCGATTTTCTATCGATATTATATTTGTAATACGTAATTGAAACCTCGTGATTATGTGAGAACCGAGAGTCGTCTACGATTCAGAGATGCACAAACGTGGATCGAAAATTATCGACCACGGGTCAAACGTGCTAAAATCCCTAAAAGCTACTCGATAGGTTAGGTCATACTAAAATTGCGTTCGGTCGATTTTAACCACGAAATTAAATTCGGTTTGGGAATTAGACATTCAAGCGTGTCATGATTCATTTATAGGACGTCATCTCATCTTTCGGCGAATTTTCGTCGAGTCCGAAAATTTTGCGGAAAATCGAATTTCGGACAAAAAGAAAAAGAAAAGGAAAATTCGGATGGGAGGAAAAATGGGATTTTTCTACCCCTAAAATGGTTTATTTGTGAGAAATGAGAGCTAATTTGGGATTGGATGACCATTTGACTTAGGAGCATGAAGACTTTGGGGTAAATGTGATGATGGGTTAGATATTTTAGCTAGGTTTGTGATTGGTTCTCTAATTGACTTTCTTTCTTCCCTTCTCTCTCTCCAATTCCCTCCCTCATGCGTGTGTGAATCCCTTCCCCTTGCTACGGCCGACCACCTTCTTCATCTCAATTCTCCTTCACGTCTCCTTCTTGATTGTTTAAACACCATAGCAGCTCCTTCTCCATTGTTGTTACTAGGGGTGAGCGGTTCTTGGTTCCGGTTCGGTTTCGTCTGGAACTTGGAACCTACCTTCGGGTACAGGTTCTTCATTTTTTGGAACTCGGAACCTACCCGTTAGAACAAAAAACTTGGAACCTACCTTGTCACGGGTTCCAGGTTCCAACAGGTTTTTTTTTTTTTTTTCATTTTCAAATTTGAACTATAACAAAGAAGTAAAGAGACAAACCAAAGCTTCTATGTCCATAAATTGCCAAAAAATAGTTCCTTGGGAGTAGAAGCATCCAAAAAAAAAGAAAAAAAAGAACCTTTCTGTCCCTTTGACTAATGTCGCTCTAACAGCAAACTGAATTTTCATAAATATAGCTTTATTCTTCATAGACTGCAATGAGAAGATCTATCTCTTAGATGAAACAACAATTACAGGAAGAAAAAATAATGGCAGAAAAAGGCAGCATCACAGTCAAAGTTCATATTAACATGTCGATTTGCTATTGAGTGATGCAAATCTCAACTAAACCAGACAGTCTTACCCAACCTGTCCAATATAATGAAGAGCCTGGCTCCCTGCACTCAACCACAAGGTACTTAAACTCATGTAAAGATGCAGCTGCTTGAGAAAACCTAGAACCCTGTGGAAAGGCATGTAATAGAAATAAGACAAAGAATTGCAATGACTTACCAAGTGAAACTAGTTAATTTAAATTATACCTTTCGAAGGGTGGAGGTAGACTGCAAAAGATGTTGCACCATGAAGTCCTTGCAAGTCAAAATATTGAGCAAAACCCTCCTAAAGGCAATGAAAGGCTCTAAAAGATTCATGTGCAACTCTATTCGTTTCACAATCCATTCCCAATCAGAATTCAGCTAGACCATCTAACTTGAAGTCAAATGGAATAGATTAGTTGGTGTGATAGAAACTAGAGAACCACATACAAGTTAACATATAATAGTAGTAAATGTTGAGAATTAGCAACCTCTCCAACAAGTTCCTCCTCTCTATTAACCCGAGATTCCCGATATCAAACCTTCTTCTTCGGCGAGAATGCCCTGCCAAATACACAAGTATGTTGGAAGCTTTTCAAATGCAACCCTCACCATTAGCTGTCTTCAGTCGTCCACATATAATGAACATCACCTCATTGACAGGGTCCCCTTCCCTCACTATGTATGTACTTAGATCAAGGCACACAAGCACGACACTCCCACATCTCAGAAATCGACCAAATAAGGCAGCTAAAATGTTAGACTAAACCGAACAGTGAAGATTAGATTAAATCTAATAGTGAAGAGCAGAAACAACAAGAGATTGGACCTGTGATTGAGGCTGGAGGAGACGAGTTTCTTTGGTGTCGAGGGCGGTGAGCAGTATCAAGAGACGTCGAGTGGCGTTGAGGGGGTCGACTGGGTGTCGAGGGGGCTTTGCGGCGTCGAGGGGTTGAATGGCATCGAGGGGGCGTCGAGGGGCTGAGAGGTCTCGAGCGGGCGTCGAGGGCATCAAGGGGGCCGAGCGGTGTTGAGCGAGCATCGAGGAGCCGAGCGGGCCGAGTGGTGTCAAGTGGTTGAGAGGCCTCGAGCAGGTGTTGAGGGGCCGAGCGTCATTGAGGGGGCGTTAAGGGGCCAAGCGGAGTCGAGCGGGCGTCGAGGGGCCGAGAGACGTCAAGGGGCCGAGCGACATCGAGCGTAGTCGAAGGGATAGGGAGAAGACTCAAAAGAGAGTGAAAGAACCTTAAAACTAAAACAGAGGGAAGTCGCGAGAAGGAAGAACAGAATGGGGAAGGTGTTAGGGAAATCCCTTATAATGTTTTGAAGATGACAAAATAAATCAAAGGCTACTAATGTATTTGCTGGTTGAGTAATAGACTATGCAGATGCTAGAACGTGTAAAAGATATTATCAAAGTCTATTCTTGGAAGAACCGAAGAAGACAGACTCTATGCGAAGCGAACCGAAGACAAACTCTATGCTGAAGCAGAATATGTTCAGACTCAGATTGTAAAGTCTATCGCACTCGACTCAGATTGTAAAGTCTATCGCACTCGGACTCAGATTGTAAAGTCTATTGCTCTCAAACTTTACATCCAGATTCGACGAACGTAACTCAAGCCCAATCATATAACGGCTAGTGATCTGGTTTGGATTCCACATCAAGATTGATTTGATTGATTCAATCTAATTGATTGACGATTGGATCTTGAAGACAAGAACTTTCTATACGAAGAAGCTTTACTTATGGAAACCAAGATTCCGTTTGTATGGGCGATCGGAATCAATTTGGGATTCTACCTTTGTCACTCAACGACTACCAAATCTTCTAGATACAGAGCTGTCCAATGGGTATATTGGAAGACGATTCTCCGGGATACTGTCCAACGGCTAGTTTGGAAGTGAAAGAGTATTTAAGGAGATGAAGGACCGATGAGCAAGTAAGAGATAGAGCGTAGAATTTATAATTCCAAAGTCGAGCGACCTTCGATCATACACTTGTCTTTGGAGAGCTTAAACGTTTGTGATCGTGAGAGAAATACCAAAAGAGTGACTTAGTGAAATAGTGTGATCTCCTAAGTGTTTGCACTCGAAGTTGTAATTTCTTGTTGATTGCATAGTGGAATCCAGCCAAGAAGGCTGTTAGCATGGGAGAGTGGACGTAGGCTTGGATTAAGCCGAACCACTATAAATCTTGTGTTCTTATTCTCTTTCCTAACTCCTTTGTTTTACTCGAATTTTATTTTATTCCGCATATATTTGCCAAGGTTTAGTTTAAACACCTATTCACCCCCCTCTAGGTGTTCATACTAGCACTCTCAATTGGTATCAGAGCCAAGTGCTCGGTTTATAAAAGTGTTTTTTTTTTTACTTTTGAGCTAAAGATCTTTTATGGCTAGTATCTTGGCACCAGGACTTATGGAGGGACAAAGCAACACAAGGCCACCATATTTTGATGGAAAGGAATACAACGTGTGGAAGAACAAAATGAAAGCATTCCTAAGATCTAGAGATCCCTTGCAATGGGATGTTGTGGAAAAATGAATCAATCCCACTGCTGCATCTACATCAAATAAGAATGGCAAAGACAAAGAAAGCAAACCCCCCGCTCCTATGTCTCGAACAGAGATGTTCAAAAGAGAAGCGCTTGATGCAAAAGCTATTTATTCTTTATATTGCGCATTGTCTCCTGTTGAATATAATAGAATCTCTTCATGTGAAACAGCAAAAGAAGTTTGGGATAGACTTCATGTTACATATGAATGGACCGATCGTGTAAAAGAGACAAAAGTAAACTTCTTGCTCGGCAAATATGAATCCTTCAAGATGAAGCAAGGAGAGTCGATTGGAGATATGTTCAATCGTTTTACAGAAATTGTAAAAGGTTTGGCATATCAAGATCATCCAATTTCTTCCCCAATGAAGGTCAACAAACTCTTGCGAGGTCTCTCAAAAGATTGGAACCATGTCAAGACCTCAATCCGAGAGACTCAAAGGATTATACCACTCTCCGTTGATGAATTGATTGGCACTCTTCAATCCTATGAAGTGGAACAACTCAACGATGAAGATCCCGAAGGTAAGAAGTCCATTGCTTTAATATCTAATGTTGTTTTTGATGAAACAGACTCAGAAAATGACATGGACGACGAAGAACTTGCTTTTATGATTGAGAAATTCAAAAAGTTGAGTAGAAAAGGAAGCAAATTCAGTGGAAGAAGAAAATACAAGCAGAATGGCTAGAAAAGAACAATAAAAGAAGATGATGAACAAGGAAATCTATGCTTGATGGCACATTCAGAATCTGAGTCTAACTCGCACACGGACTCGAGAATCAAAGTCGACTCGGACACGGACTCGAGAATCCGATGAGGAAATCGAGGTAAGCAATTCAAAAATTCCTCTCAAAGTTTCAAAGTATATAAATGAGCTTTGTTCAAATCTCAAATCTTCTCTTAAAAGGATTTTCGAACTTAAAAGGAGAATTCTCGACTTAGGCAACAAGATCTTTCTCAAAAAGAAAATTTTGAAATTTTGCAAAAAGATTTTCTACAAACAAAAGAAAATCGAGATTTGCTTGTTAAAGAAAATGATTCTTTGAAGAAAGAATTTTCAAATATTTTGACAAGATTTTCAAATGGATCAAAAACATTAGAGCATATTCTTTCTATACAAGTTCCTTACTATAATAAGTCGGGACTTGGTTTCAATAAGAAAAGAGATTCTCTGATTGATTTTCCTAAAGTCAAGGAGAGACTTAGACAAAGACCTCCAAAGGCATTTTACAAAAATCATTTTCAAAAAGTGTTTGTAAAACCTGTTGGTCGAAATGCCCTCAAATGTTCAAATTGTGGAGATTCTGAACACGTTGAAAAAGATTGTCCTAAAGTCTGGAGACCTGTTAAGAAAAATTGGGTAAAAACAACATATTCTACTAACTCTCATGGACCCAAGAAAAAATGGGTACCAAAGAAAATGTGAGTTGTTTTTGCAGGATATAAAGAAGAAAGAAGGAGAGTTTGGTAAGAAATGTATATATTTTTATTCTCAATTTGGTTTGAGTACACAATTTAAAATTTCTCATTATGCTTGATATTCGATATATCCTTGGTTGATTGAGATTTTATGATGATCATATTCCTTGATTTGTTTTATTGAAGAAAGAATCGCATGATTTGTTTTTGTGATTCGAGATTTAATTTGATACGTGTGATCATTTTTGATATCATGCTTAAAGACAAAAGAATTTATTTGGTTTGATTTTATACTCTCAGATTTGATTTAATACGTGTGATTACTTGAGATAATTCAATTTATTTTGTCTAATTTGATGCTCTCAAATTGTCATATTTTGCAAAGTAAAAATCTGATTCTATGTGATACTAATTTTGCAATATTTTTTTTATGAGATACTCAAGGATTTTATTCTCTCTGATTTTATCGTATTATGACTAAGTGAGAATTTCTTTTTAAAGATATTATTGTGCATAATATTCTTTCTTTGAATACTTTGTTACGATGAATTAAGAAAGAATATTTGATTATGGAGATTTTCTATTTTACTCTAACGAAATGGAAGGATCCAAATTGATGGATACCAAAAAGGGAAATGAGTTGATTGCAGGAAATTCTTTAAGGGAAGGATGATTGCGAATCTACGCAAATTTTGGTGCAATCAGAAAATATCTCCTGCGACAATTGGTAATGATTTTTTTTTAATCAATGGTATATTTGAAACATATACCTGGGTAAGAGAAATTTTTTTTCATCCCGCCTTACAAATTTGTACGTGCATTTATCATGATTTTGGATGATTGTTTATTATATTGCGAATATATTTTGTTTTAAATATTAGGTATTGCAATTTTAACACGTGACAGAAATATCTATTTTCCTTTTGCAAAATGCATATCTGAAATTTATGCTAAAAAAAAAAAAATTCTCTTTGATCTCGAAAGATATTCTGCATATTCATGGATATTCTTGCTATATTCTTAGAAGATGTACTTTATCTAGCAAGTCTAATTCGCAAATCAAAGGAAGATATTACGTGACATTTTTGCAAAGATGATTATCCATTATACAAGAATTTGCAGGTAACAAAAGAATCTTCCATGTGAATTTTGGAAAGTTTGATCTGAAAATTATGAAGATTCTATACTATCTTCTGAAGGTTGAAAGATTCTATTCCTTATGCAAAATTTTTGCTTATTAAGGAAATCCCTTATGTGTCGTACGAAGGGTTGAATAGTTCTGAATTTTAATATTTGATAATTTTATATATGCTATTCATCTTTTTTTTTTTTTTTTTTTTTTTTAAGAAAGGGCATTATATATTACGTGGATATTATTACAGCTTATTTGTGCAAAAAGTTTGTTAAGTTGATGCAGGTTGAATTCGAGGAGAGCTTGATAGAAGAAAATAAATTTTGCCTCGAATTTCAAAGTGCAAGTGATCGTTGCGGATGTTGTTGCTACAAAGGGAATAATGGAAAAATATTATGTTCAACGTGCACAAGCAACGATTGTTTCTATTCGCAAATATTGTCATGATGACAGGGGGAGAAAATAAATCCAAGAAAAAGGAAAGAATCATGATCATCTCAAAAAGGCAACAAATTGAGGGGAGCATTGATCAATTATGGAAAAATCCTTTTGGATTGATCGTGATCTTGTTATGAAAAGAAGGAAAGGTAAATGTGTCAGAATTTGTTCAAAAAAAAAATCCGGTTAGTGCATCTTTTATTACTTTTTGTCATTGATAAATCTTGTATTGATATTATCATTTTATTATGACAAAAAGGGTAAGTGAATTTCATGATGCATTTGTGATTTTTATTGGATATTTGCTGATATGATCGAAGTGAGCTATATTGCATATCTTTAATATTCGATAAAAGATGATTTTTGGAAATTGTGTTTTATGCAAGATATTTGTTATAATTTTATATTCTCTACGTGATACTATTTCCATTGTTATCGCTTTTTGATTATGACAAAAAGGGGGAGAAGATATGAATATGCATATGTGTTGATTGATTGATATTATTTATTGCATAATATTGAGCTATGATTATTTTTCTATATATTGTTATGCTCAATCTATTTGCTATCTTCTGATATCCTTTGATTTAAATTAATATTCTTAAAATTTGCATATTCAGAGATTGTTTTGTCATCAGCAAATCAAAGGAGATTGTTAGGGAAATCCCTTATGATGTCTTGAAGATGACAAAATAAATCAAAGGCTACTAATGTATTTGCTGGTTGAGTAATAGACTATGCAGATGATAGAACGTGTAAAAGATATTATCAAAGTCTATTCTTGGAAGAACCAGAAGACAGACTCTATGCTGAAGCTGAACCAGAAGACAAACTCTATGCTGAAGCAGAATATGTTCAGACTCAGATTGTAAAGTCTATCGCACTCAGACTCAGATTGTAAAGTCTATTGCTCTCAGACTTTACATCCAGATTCGACAGAACGTAACTCAAGCCCAATCATATAACGGCTAGTGATCTGGTTTGGATTCCACATCAAGATTGATTTGATTGATTCAATCTAATTAATTGACGATTGGATCTTGAAGACAAGAACTTTCTATACGAAGAAGCTTTACTTATGGAAACCAAGATTCCGTTTGTATGGGCGATCGGAATCAATTTGGGATTCTACCTTTGTCACTCAACGGCTACCAAATCTTCTAGATACAGAGCTGTCCAATGGGTATATTGGAAGACAATTCTCCGGGATACTGTCCAATGGCTAGTTTGGAAGTGGAGGAGTATTTAAGGAGATGAAGGACCGATGAGCAAGTAAGAGATAGAGCGTAGAATTTATAATTCCAAAGTCTGAGCGATCTTCGATCATACACTTGTCTTTGGAGAGCTTAAACGTTTGTGATCGTGAGAGAAATACCAAAAGAGTGACTTAGTGAAATAGTGTGATCTCCTAAGTGTTTGCACTCGAAGTTGTAATCTCTTGTTGATTGCATAGTGGAATCCAGCCAAGAAGGCTGTTAGCATGGGAGAGTGGACGTAGGCTTGGATTAAGCCAAACCACTATAAATCTTGTGTTCTTATTCTTTTTCCTAACTCCTTTGTTTTGCTCGAATTTTATTTTATTCCGCATATATTTGCCAAGGTTTAGTTTAAACACCTATTCACCCCCTCTAGGTGTTCATACTAGCACTCTCAGAAGGAAAAAAAAATTGAAAACTAGGGTTTTCCGGTTCCAGTTCTAATTCCAGGAACCGAGAACTAAACCGGAAATTGCCGGTTCCTAAAAAATAGAACCGGGAACTGGAGCATCCCTCCTTGGAACCTAGAACTGAACTGGAACCTCCGGTTCGATTCTCCAGTTCCCGGTTCTACCCAGGAACCACGCTCACCCCTAGCTGCTACTCTAGCCCACCGTCCCATCTTCATTTCACCACCAACCCTAACATTTGTTCCATCTTTAACAGCCAGCCAGCATAACCAACCTAGCATTCCAGCCCAGCAACGCCATCACAGCCAACCTCACCACCCGACCACAGCACCAGCTCCGTGCAACTCCAGCAGCCACCTTTGCTAGTGTCCCACCTCCACAACCGTACCACCACAGCTGCGTCTAGCCACCGTCCCAACCAGCAGCACCGCTAGTCGCTGGTCCAGCCATTTCCGAGGCCACCCATCGGGCCGAGTCTCCCACTTTGGCCGAACCTTGTAGGGTAGCCTTAGCTGCCGTCAAGCCTCTGTTCGAGACGAAGTTGTCTCGAGTTCTCGCCGCCATTATAATCCCATGAGTTAACTCCATAATTTTGGATTAGGCCGTTAATTACGCTTAGGGGGTTAGATTAGTGCTAATAAGGATTAGTTTAGTTAATCCTAGGTTAGTGTTAACTAGCTTGGTTAGGTTAGTTTACTTTGGTTAGGTTAGTTAACCATGGTTAGGTTATTTAACCATGATTAGGTTAATTAATCATGGTTATGTTAATTGAGTTGGATTAGCTTAATTAATCGAGATTTACTTAATTAATCGTACTTAGCGTAATTAGTGATGGATTAGCTGTTTCATAGAATTTTACACTCGTTTTTTTGGATGAATTTATGCGTGAATTGGGTGACTTATATATGCTATGATGTGCCATTGATTGCTTGGTGGTAGTTATTGATTTTTAGTATAAAACTCGATTTTATGGGCTTTTAAATAGAAAAATGCCAAGTGTTGGTTTTGGACGCCAATTTTTATGTACTATATAAAACTGTGGAGTTTTAAAATTGGAGCGTACAAAGTTTGACAATTTGATTTTGAATATGTGACCGCGCACAATTATTTTACTTGAATTTTTAATACGAAGAAAAAGTGGCCAAGTTCATTATTTGAAAATGAGGTATTTGAATGCAAAACATGGTGTTCTTGGCTAAATATGTGCTCGTGTGGTCACTATCAGAACCCATCACCCAACGAGAGTTGGAGGGCCATGCCTGATTAAGTTCGGATGCCCCACGTCAATAGATGCCGAGTCGCGGTGGAGGCTAGGCCGATACTCCTTTATAGAATGTCGTCTAGGTGGAGGATGCTAGACGTTGCCGTGCTTGATGGGGCAGGACGATGCCTGGTTACACCGGATGACCACCAACTTTTGAGTTGGCCGTAACCGAGTCGTAATAATCGGAACACGCCTAAATGGTTATGCCATTGTGCTCGATTATGAGGCAAAATTGTTTGGCATGGTATGAGACATGTCAAAACGGTTTTACTTTATAATTGGAAGCAATGTGAATGTTGAAGGATGAGAATTATGTGTTTTGGTTATTAATTATGCTTGTATTTATAATGGCATATGTAATGCGCTAATATGCAGGGACGTGCCGAGGCGAGGTGAGTTTTGTATGGTTCGTGTTTAGGACTGCCTTTGAGGCGAATTTGTGTCCTAATCGGGGTTTAGGTTGTTGACTCGCTGAAATTTATCTCATCCCGTTGTGGTTAAACCTTTTTCAGGTCCTTAGTATGGAGATACGTCCCGTTCTTTTTGGGGTTCCGTGGGACATATAATCAGAGTTTACCTCCTTCCCTATTCCCGAGACCACCCAAACTCGCTTCAAGGCATGGTTCATTAATGAGCACAATGGTGCCCGGGAGGGTCTCTTGCAGGGTTTTGATGAGCCGCCCGTCGGAATGGAGGATGGGGAGATAGGTCACCCCATAGACATTGACATCCCGGATAGTGTCGTGGAGGATCCCGAGCCCGAGTCGGAGGGATCCGAGGTGTAGGTTGCCTATGGGGTTTCTTTTTGAGACAGACTTGTGTATATGAACCCATAGGGTTAACTTGGTATGTATATAAAGTATAGTTTGTGAAAACTCACTAGCATGATTTTACTATCACTATGTTTTTTTGTTGGCCGGGATTTATTTAATTCATTTTCACATGTGCTTAATTGAAAGATAAAAAGAATGGGTTGGCGACGTGTCCTGGGACGTCGCATTTTTAATTGACCGCCAAGGGATGTGCGCGTACCCGGGGTTTGGGGCGTGACATCCCCGCCCGAAGTGGTATCAGAGCCTAGTCAGTATCTGGAGTGATAATGTGCGATGGGTCATGGAATAGTTAGTAGGAAAGCCATTTTCCCTATGCTGATGCTTGTGATTGATTAATTGTTTTGTGCGGGTTGCTCAGATTTCTAATTCTATGTTAGAATTGGAAAGCGGGTTCTATAAAGATTCTGCAAGATGAGCGATCATGAGCAGAGGATTCCTTGGAAAATGGCAGTTTCGATTGGTACTCCAGGTAGGACATCGACTATGATTGGTACCCGAGATAGAGCGCCGGCTCAGGCTAGCGCGAGGGAAAGAGTACCGCCGCAGGCTGGTACTGGGAACTGAGCACCAGGCGATCCTAGGTTGGATGGGATTGTTAAGGCACTAGAGACTTTAGGGAATATGATGGGTCAGTAGGCTCGGGACTAAGCTGCTGCTACCGCTGCCGTCACCGTTGTCGCAAATGCCATTGCCGCTGTTGCCGCCACACCTGCTGAAGTCCCACCAGGAAATGGGAATGGTGAGTGGCTCATGCATAAGTTGGTGGAGTAGTTCTTGAAGCTGAAACCGCCGAGGTTCTCTGGAGCAAGCAATCCTGAGGCTACAACCCTCTGGATCCGAGAGCTAGAGAAGGTCTTCGCACTACTGAGGTGCTCTAAGGAAGACAAGGTAATCCTAGCAGTCTACCAGTTAAGGGAACGCAAGCACTTGGTGGAAAGCCACTAAAGGGAGAGTATTTCCCGAATGTACGGTTCCGGAGTGGAATGCTTTCATAGAGGTCTTCTACGGGAAGTACTTTTAGATTGTGCTAGAGAGTAGAAAATGGCCGAGTTCCAACGTCTCCGGCAGAGTTAGATGTTAGTGGACTAGTACGAGGCGAAGTTTGCAGAGCTGTCCAAGTATGCAGCAAGGCTGATTGAGGACCCAGTGGACAGAGTGAGGAGGTTCAGAGATGGTTTGAGGCCAGAGATCAAGGACCCGCTAGTGCCGCTGAATCTCAAAGACTACAATGAGCTATACAAGAGGGCCCAACTAATCGAGAGGAACCTGAACAAGCGAGCCGCCACATTTGGGTCGCGGTTCAGGCCCAATAGAGATAACAACCGATTCGGTAAAAGGCCAATGACAGGAGGAAGGTATTCCATTTCTCCCAACCGAAAGGGCAGGATTGGAAAACCAGCACCCAACTCGAATGGTGTGTGCCATTTCTGTGGAAGAAGACATGGATCAGCCCCGTGTTTTGCTAGGACGGGAGCTTGTTATGGATGTGGTCAGCACGGCCACCAGATCAAAGACTGTCCGCGCAGGCCCATGGGAGCACAGGCGCCACTGCCACAAATGGGACAACCAAGAGAGAGTGCATCACGGAATGCACAATAGGGTGTTTTGAATGGGCCTCTGATGCAGGGAAGGGTGTATGCCATCACCCGAAGAAAGGCGGAGGACTCACAGGACGTAGTTACAGGTACGGTCTTGCTGAACGACCATGCTGTTTATGCTTTATTTGACCCTGGAGCCACGCGTTCATTTATTGCTGAGCAATTCGTTAAGTTAGTAGGATTGAGTCTAGAACCATTAAGAGCAGTAATTAGTATATCTACCTCGTTAAAGGATAAAGTATTGTCTGCGATAGGATGTCCTAGTTGCAAGTTAGCGATTGGTGAGCGAGAGGAAATGATAGATTTGATTGTATTGGTCATGTTTGATTTTGATGTGATCATTGGCATGGATTGGCTCACCAAGCAACGAGCTACCGTAGACTATTATCATAAATCGATTCAGTTTAACTCGTTAGCAGGTGAAATTTTTGAGTTTATTGGAAGTAAGGAGGACCCTCGATTACTTTAATCTCGTCGCTTGAGGCAACCCGTTTGTTAGAGGTGGGTTGCTAAGTTTGGCAATTGTGGTAGATACGTTAGTTGAGGAGTTGAAGATGGAGAACATCACCGTAGTGCAGGAGTTTTCTGACGTGTTTCTTGAGGAATTGCCTGGTTTGCCCTCAGAAAGGGAAATCAAGTTCGTGATTGAGTTGGTCCCTAGGACGGAGCCAATTTCTAAGGCTCCTTACCATATGGCGCTATCAGAGTTAAAGGAACTAAAGGTGCATATGCAGGAATTATTAGACAAAGGATTTATATGTCCTAGTGCATCGCCTTGGGGAGTGCCAGTTCTGTTTGTAAGGAAGAAGGATGGTTTGTTGTGTTTTTGCATCGATTGTCGGCAACTCAACCAGGTAACGATCAAGAATAAGTATCAATTGACAAGGATTGATGACTTATTTGATTAGCTACGGGGAGTGTCGATATTTTCCAAGATCGACCTGAGGACAGGTTACCATCAGTTGAGGATTAAGAAGGAAGACATACCAAAGACGGCTTTTTGTATGCATTACGGCCATTATGAATTCACCGTAATGAGGTTCGGTTTGACCAATGCCCCAGCTACTTTCATGGATCTGATGAATCGAGTATGCAAGGAGTGTTTGGACCAGTTCGTGATTGTGTTTATCGACGACATTTTGGTGTTGTCGAGAAGTCCAGAGGAGCATGAACAACATTTAAGGATGGTACTTCAAACCTTGCGAGAACACAAGCTGTACGCCAAGTTCAATAAGTACGAGTTTTGGCTAACTCGCGTAGCTTTCTTAGGTCATATGATTTCTGGTGAAGGGATTTCCATGGACCCGACCAAGATTGAAGCTGTGATAAACTGGCCAAGACTAATAATAGTGATAGAGATTAGAAGTTTCTTGGGATTGGCAGGTTATTATAGACGATTCATGGAAAGATTTTCAGCAATAGCCATGCCTTTGACTTGATTGCTGAAAAAGGAAGAAAAGTTTGAAATGATAGACAAGTGCGAGCGTAGTTTTCAAGAGCTCAAGCAGAAGCTGACTACCGCACCGTGTTGACGATTCTATCTGGTCTTGGAGGATATGAGATCTATAGCGATGCGTCGTATAGAGGATTGGGTTATGTTTTGATGCAACATAGGAGAGTTGTTGTATATACGTCCCGTTAGCTGAGGTCTCATGAGCTGAATTACCCGACACATGACTTAGAACTCACATCGATCATCTTTGCCCTGAAGATTTGGAGACATTACTTATGTGGAGTATCACAGTACTCCATTTTCATGAGAACTTCACCTGTTGAATATGGTTGGCAACAATATGTATATGCATTCATCACAGGCAATCAGTGTTATTTAAAACACATATTTCAATCCATTTGTGATTCATGCATCAAGATTTTATCAAGCTTGCATTACCGAATCTCCACTAGAAGAATTTTAGGAGAATAATTCATTTCGAGCACATAAGTGTCATGGATGTGTCAAATAAGGGATCTTTTGGTCTCAAAGGCCTTTCACCTTTTGGTACAAAGAAATTTTGGAATATCCAAGGCATACCCTAGATATCCGTGAATGTCTCTCACTTCCTAGTAGAAAGAAGTTTTGGAACATTGAGGACATACCCTAAATGTACGTGAAAGTCTCTCACCTCATTGTAAAAAAAAATTGGAATATCGAGGACACACCTCAGATATATTTATGAAGCTCTCTCACCTCCTAGTAGAAAGAAATTTTGGAATATCTATGATGTACCTTATATATCCATGAAAGTTTCTAACCTCCTAGAATTTTGAGTGTATCACAAGGCTTTTGAAAGCAACTTGAATGTCATGAGCTCTTGGGTCTTCAAGGAAACATTACCTGTCAAACATGATTAGAGCAAAAATACATGCATTCACCAAAGAAATAAGCAATTAAGACTATATTAGAATGCACACTTCAAATTTCGCTAAAGTTTTTATCAATTCAATCAATGTTTATGCAGAATGATTTTACCATATTTGCATCACCAAATTTCCGTTGGGTAGAATCATCATCAAGACAATTTTCATTCATAATGTAGACTTGTTAAGAACGATAAATGAGAGATTTAGTTAAAAAGTACTTTCACTCACTCTCTATAATATTCCGAAATTTGGCCATATTTTGAAATATATGAAATGGTTATTTCAATCGATGCACTTATGGTTATTTTACTTTAAACAGATCACTCATGAGTTAACTAATCTATTGGGTAATACCGTAAAAGGTTAAAATGAGAAAGACTAGAGAATTCGATCAAGGATCGATTGCTCAACCATAAGGATCGATAATGGTCAATACTACATTGTTATAAGTCAATTAGTGAACGAATATAAATCAATTCAATGGAAGTACGTAGTTGGTTCACAGGTGATTTCGCACGATTACGATATTTACATCGAATGATGATAAACTGATTTTATATTAATATTTTACACTGAGTACATAATTGAATCCTCGTGATTAGATGACAATCAATGATCGTCCACAATTCGAAGAGGCACAAACGTTGATAGAAAATTATCGACCATGGGTCAATTACGCGAGAAACCCTAAAAACCACCCGATAGTTTAGATCGTACTAAAACCATGAAATTTAATTCAATTTCGGGTATCGAACTTTCGAGAGTCGCAAGACTAATTTATTGGACATCATCTCATTGTCCGTTGAATTATCGGCAAATTTGAAATTTTTAGAAAAGGAATTATCGAACATAAAATTGAAAGTCGGAAATGAAAACTGAACCCTATGGCAAGGTTGTAATTTTTGGACCAAAAAACTTGTTTTTAAGAAATTAGAAATAAAAGAAAATAGATGGGACAAGAGACTTGGTAATGAGGGATTTAGGGGGAGTTGGTGTGATGAAAATAATGATTTTTGGGGGAAAAATCTTCCCAAAATCCTCTCTCTCTCTCTCTCTCTCACGTTCTTTTTCCTCCTTCCCCTTCTTCAACTGACTAGCCCCTTTCTCCTTCCCCTCCTCCATTTTTTCCTCTCTTCACCATCTTCTTCTTCTTTCTTGTTTATCCTCCTCAAGTTGCCCATCTCCACCACCACTACCACACCACCTTATCACCACCAACACACCATCTCATCACCACTATCCCTCAACCGCAAGCCACCACCACTACCTCCGTCTTCACCTAAACCGAGCCCAAGGAAGCCATGGACTTGGAGGAGCCACCACTGCCATCTCCATCGCCACTACCTTGCCACCTATTAAGCCACCCACGTCACCACCACCGTTCCCAAGCCACCGTCACTGTCACCATCCGCCCAAACTACAACCACCAAACGCCCAAGCTCAAGCCATGAGCTTGAGCTGCTGCTGCTGTTGACCTCCATTGGAGTCACGAGCATCACATTCTCGACATTGTCACGCCTCCGTCGCCACAAGCTCGCCGTTGCCGGAAAACCGGTGAGTTAAGTCCTAATCCTTTATTAGGTAGTTAATTACATTTAGGGGATAGGTTAGTTAAGGTTAATGATGGTTAGTATTAGTTAATTTTATTTTAGCCTTAATTGCAGTTAAATACGATTTAGATTAATTTTAAGTGAGATTAATTTAAGTAATTGTGGTTAGTCTTAGTTAACCGTGGTTAGATTAATTAATCATGGTTAGATTAATTTATAGGATTTATTTTAATTAATCATACTTATTTTAATTAAAATTGATTAATTTTAATTAATTATAGTTAGATTAATTAATCAAATTAGTTTAATTAATTGCAATTAGCCTAATTAATCACGATTAACTTAATTGATCTTGATTAGTGTATTTAATGATAGATTAGCCATTAGGTAGAATTTTATACTTGTTATAGGATGGATTTATGCATAATTCCGATTGATTAAACTTATTATGCCATGCTATTGATATGTCCAATGTATGTACATTATTTACTATTTCCAAAGAAGGTTTTCATGGACAAGAAAATAGCAAATTTTGAGGTGTCGGGTTTGGATGCCAAATTTTATGTATGAAATGGAGCAATGAGGTTTTAAAATAGAGGTGGGCAAATTTTGACGGGTTGATTTGAAATACGTGATCACGTATGAATATTTTCTTGGAATTTTAAGTGTAAAAATTTGCCAAAGTTGGTTTTAGGAATGCAAACTGTTTGTACTAGGCTAATTAATGACAATAAAAATTGGTTTGATTGTTGATGTGCTTGAGTGGTCATTTAATCGAACCCGTCACGCAACGGGAGTTTGGGGGCAATGCCCGATTTTTATCGTATGTCCGGCGGGGGTCCGAATACCGAGTTGCGGTTAAGGCTGACCAATACTCCTTTATGAAATGTCATCTAGGCGGGGGTTCTAGATGATGCCGCACCTGATGGGGCGGGACGATGCCCAATCATGCCAAAAGATCGTCAACTTGTATGTTGGTCGTGGCCTGAGAGGTCATAATAATTGGAACGCTTATGTTTGATAGTGCGCCTAGTCATTGTGAATGTGTTCTGATTATTATCTGTGTTTGTTGCACTAATATTGCAATGTGTGATGTATTAATGTGCAGAAGTGTGCCAAAATGAGGTAAGTTCGTATAGCGTGCGTGTTTAGGCTGCCTTCGAGACAAATTCGCGTCCTAATCGAGGCTTAGGTTGTTTATTCACTAAGATTTTATCTCATCCCGTTGTTGGTAATTATTTTCAAGCCCGTAGCATGAAATGAACATCACCTACGGTTTGGGGTCCTGATGAACCAAGATGCAAGCATGCCTATCGTCACTTTTGGTTAGCCTCTCGTTAGAGATGTTAGGTTAACCCTAACCTTAGCAGATTTTTGAGTTGTTCAATAGGAAGTCACCCTTTGAAATGGGCTTGTAATTATTAAATTTCTTAGGGTTAATTAGTTAATGAATAAAGGTTGTGCCTTAAAAAATGTTTGTAGTGTTTACTATCCCTATTCTTTGTTGATTGACTGGGTGTTGTTTATATTATGCTTCCGCTTGTGTCTAATCAAAATATAAAAAAAATGAGTCGGCGACACATCCTGGGACACGCAATTTAATCGACTACCATGAGATGTCTGTGCGCTCGGAGGTTCGGGACATGACACTCTCATTTTGAAGGGCTATTTTATGAGAATCACTTCATTTTACTATCATCATATTGACAATGGTCCGAGTATTTTGGCAAATGGTACAACCTTACTAATCTAAGAGGTCTTTAACATGGACTCTAATGTGGACTTGGTCAATGACTTAATAAGGAGACTCTTTGAGCCAAGGTTATTGAAAGAACAATGTAGCAATCATCTATGCCAACGACGTAGTCCGACGACAAACTTGTCGACACGTCACGGACCATTACGTACTCGAGCTCAAGCGAAGTCCGGATGTCACAATTCTCCCCTCCTTAAAGAATTTTGTCCTTGAAATTGGGTGCTTCGTACGTCTCATTGAAAAGATGAGGGTACTTTTGTCTCATCTCCTTTTCACCTTCCCATGTAGCCTCTTCTATGAGAATCACTTCATTTTACTATCATCATATTGACAATGGTCCGAGTATTTTGGCAAATGGTACAACCTTACTAATCTAAGAGGTCTTTAACATGGACTCTAATGTGGACTTGGTCAAGACTCTTTGAGCCAAGGTTATTGAAAGAACAATGTAGCAATCATCTATGCCAACGACGTAGTCCGACGACAAACTTGTTGACACGTCACGGACCGTTACGTACTCGAGCCCAAGCGAAGTCCGGATGTCACAATTCTCCCCTCCTTAAAGAATTTTGTCCTTGAAATTGGGTGCTTCCTACGTCTCATTGAAAAGATGAGGGTACTTTTGTCTCATCTCCTTTTCACCTTCCCACGTAGCCTCTTCTATGTCGTGATGTCGCCACAATACTTTCATTAGTGGAATTACCTTCATCCAGAGGACTTGCTCTTTCCGATCCAGTATCTGTATTGGCTCCTCCACGTATCTCACTTTTTCATCTACCTCGATAATCTCATGATCAAGTACATAAGCATGATTGGGCTGATACTTTCTCAACATTGACACATGGAAGACATCGTGCAGATTTGCGAACTTAGGTGGCAATGCCAATCGATAGGCTACATCCCCTATCATTTCAAGGATCTCGAAAGGTCCCACAAATCTTGGACTCAACTTGCCTTTCTTTCCAAATCGTGATATACTCTTCATCGGAGATACCTTTATGAAATACATGATCTCCTACGTCAAATTCTAATGGCCTTCTACACTTATCTACGTAACTCTTCTGTCGACTCTGGGCCGTCTTGAGTCTATTTCTGATAATTTCTACCGCATTCGTAGTAGCTTGTACTAACTCGGGTCCTGTTAGTTTCCTCTCACCCACTTCATTTCAGCAGATAGGCGTCCTACAACTTCTCCCATATAGCTCCTCATAGGGAGCCATACCGATACTTTGCTGGAAACTATTATTATACGTGAACTCCACCAGGTGTAACTTCTCATCACAACTTCCTTTAAAATCAATCATGCAAGCTCTCAACATGTCTTCCAGTATTTGGATTACTCTTTATGTCCGTTCATCCGTCTGTGGATGAAAAGTAGTATTAAACTAAAGTTTGGTCCCTAATGCTGTTTGGAGACCTCGCCAAAAATTTGAGGTAAACCTCGAGTCTCAATCTAACGTGATGGTTATGGAACACCATGTAAGTGTACTACTTGGCTTACATATATTTTGGCATATTTATCCATCGGATAATCCATACGTACTACTAGGAAATGGGCAGATTTAGTCAGGCGATCTACGATTATCCAGATAGAGTCACGTTCTTGGTAATCCTTGCACGAAATCCATTGTTATGTGCTCCCATTTCCACTTCGGTATATCCAGTGGTCTTAGTAGTCCTGCGGGCTTGCGATATTCCGCCTTCACTTGTTGGCATGTTAAGCACTGAGAAACGTGTTTAGCAATATCAGCCTTTATACCATTCCACCAATACTGTTGACGTAGGTTTCGATACATCTTTGTATTTCTAGGGTGGATACTATAATTACTTCTATGTGCTTTCGATAGAATTTCCTTTCTTATTTCTTCATTTCTTGGAACACATAGGCGTCCCTAGTATCTCATTGTTCCATCCTCAAAAACTTGGCACTCTAGTCTTTTCCCTAACAATACTTCATCTCGAAACTTTATGATTTCCAGGTCAGACCGCTATAGCGTTCTAATCTTTCGAATAATTTCTAGTTCGATCCTTAGTGTGGTTAAGACACCGGTGAGATGATCTATTTCCAATTTAAACTCCGAATTTGCTATCATCTCCAACAGGTTCCATTATGTTGCCCTTATGCTTGCCACATCCATTGCTGACTAACATCTGAGAGCATTCGCTACCTTATTTGCCTTCCCTGGATGATACTGTATCTCATAGTCGTAATCTTTCAGCAGTTCCATCCACCTTCTCTGCCTCATATTTAATTCCTTTTGAGAGAATAAGTACTTCAAACTTTTGTGATTTGTATAGATTTCAAATTTCTCTCCATACAGATAATGTCTCCATATCTTTAATGCGAATATTATTGCCGCCAATTCTAGATCATGAGTTGGGTAGTTCAATTCATAAGGTTTCAATTGTCTCGATGCATAGGCTATAACCTTACCATACCGCATCAAAATACATCCCAATCCTTTATGGGAAGCATCACTATATACCGTGAATCCACTAGTTCTAGATGGAATAGTTAGTATTGGAGCTATAGTTAATCTTCTCTTGAGTTCTTGGAAATTTCTTTCACAATCACCACTCCACTCAAATTTTACATTTTTCCTAGTCAATTGTGTCAACGGGTCTGCAAGTCGTGAGAACCCTTCTATAAACCTCCTATAGTAACCTGCAAGTCTTACGAAACTTCATATTTCAGTTGGAGTTGGAGGTCTCGGCCAATTTACTACAATCTCGACCTTCGTTGGCTCTACCAAGATTCCTTCTCCTGATACCACATGCCCTAGGAATATTATCCGATCCAACCAAAATTCACACTTACTAAATTTGGCATACAATTCATGGTCTCTAACGGTTTGCAGTATTATTCTCAAGTGTTGTCCATGTTTCTTTGGCCCCTTTGAGTATACCAAAATATCATCAATGAAGATGATTACAAACTGATCCAAATAGGGTTTGAATACCCTATTCATTAGATCCATGAATGCAGCTGGGGCATTCGTCAATCCAAATGGCATAAATAGGAATTCATAATGTCCATAACAAGTCCAAAAGGCAGTCTTAGGAATGTCTTCCTTCTTAATTTTTAGCTGATGATACCTTGACCTTAAGTCTATCTTAGAAAAGATTGAACTTCCCTATAATTGGTCGAATAGATCGTCAATTCTAGGCAACGGATACTTATTCTTGATGGTTACCTGATTCAATTGCTTATAGTCGATGCACAGGCGCATCGACCCATCTTTCTTCTTTACAAACAAGACTGGTGCACCCCATGGAGATGCACTTGGCCTAATAATTCCCCTATCAAGTAATTCTTGTAGTTGTACTTTCAACTCTTTTAGTTTCGCCAAAGCCATTCTATACGGGGTTTTTGATATTGGTTCCGTTCCAAGCATTAGTTCGATTTCAAACTCAATTTCCCGTTCCGGTGGTAATCCGGGCAGTTTTTTAGGAAATACATATGGAAATTCTTGGACCACTCGAATTTCGTCGATTTTGGCTTCTTCTTTAGTATGGTCCTTTACTACTACTAGGTATCCTTGACACCCTTCGTCAAGAAGTGCATGTGCCTCTACTAAGAGCCACTAAGGGATTGGTCTGGTATCTGTAAAATTCAAAATGAGGTTGATTAGGTGGGTTGAACTGAATCATCTTTCTATAACAGTCCACTCTAGCCCGTTGTTTACGGAGCTAATCCATTCCTATGATGACGTCAAAGTCATACATGACCATTACCACTAGGTTTATTTCCTGATCTCGCCCGCCTATAGATATCTTACATCTCTCGCATACTAATGTAGATAACACTACATCTTTCAAAAGCATAGAAATACGAAGAGGCATATCAAGAGATTTGGTTCCTATTTCACCCAGTCGTCTATATCTTTCAGACACAAAAGAATGTGTAGCACTCGTGTCAAATAATGCATAAGCCTTCTTGTCATTTAAAGAAATCTTACCTGAGATAACATTTTTGGAAGCTTTCGCTTCCTCTTGGGTGATTGCGTACACCCTTCCTTGTGCTGGCGGCCTCTGTGGATTTCCTTGTGGAGGTGGTCCGCCTACACGTTGTTGCATCTATTGTGTCGGATCAAAGTTCGACTGCGACCTTCCTTGTGGACAGTCCCTCCTAAAGTGACCTTTTTGTCCACATCCAAAACACCTGTGGTGATCTAGGCAGGGTCTTGGCCCATGTTGTCTACCACACCTTTGATATAGATTATTTGGATATGGCACTTTACTTGGAGCGTGACCACCCCTGGCTTTCCCGAAATTTCTAAAATTCTGCTTCTTCTTAAAATCCCAAGGTAGCTCTCGGGTTGGATAGGGTCTTTTACCCCGCCGGGCATCACTTAGTGTCATTGGCCACCCTGATTCCATTTGCTCCCTCATTATTTCTTGCTCCACAAGTTGGGCCCGTTCATAAATTTCATTATAATCCCTTATATTCAGAGGCACCGGTTGCCTCCTGATATTTGTTCTCAGGCCCTTCAAAAATCTTTTAACTTTCTCCTCTTGATCTCCTACCAATCTAGGAGCATATCTTGACAGTTCAGAAAATTTCGCCTCATATTGGTCTATCGTCAGCTTAATTTGTTCTAGTTGAACGAATTCGGTTATTTTCTTATCTCTGGCACAATCAGAGAAATGCTTTCTATTGAAAGCCTTGACAAATTCATCCCAGGTTATGGCAGTACCAAGTGGAAAGATTGTGTCTCTAGAGGCTCTCCACCAATGTTTGGTGTTTCCCTCCAATTGGTACTCTGCCAAGGTTATCCTTTCCGTGTCATTGCAATTCAATAGTCGGAAAATTCTTTCTATCCCATCGATCCATTGCTCCACTTCTTCAGGACTTCCCATTCCGATAAACTTGGGTGGCTTCAACTTCAGGAATTGCTCCACCAACCACTGAGTACGACGTTCCGCTCCCGGTTGTTGTTGGGCTTGTCTCTCCATCAGATTCCCTATATTGGCCAGCGCTTGCAGAATATCCTCCATTCGGGGTTCTGCCCTCGAAGTAGTGGCTTTAGTCCTTGATGGGGGAGAACTCCCTGTTCATACCATGCTTTCCTGCAAGTTATTGAACATTTACCATAGGAACAATTGGTGACCCAGTGTCACTAATCGACTAAGAAGAAAAAGTAACGTTCTCACGTTACTGAGAACATCTAAGTAACATACAAATGTTACTAGCACGCAAAGGTAACTCACAATCGTTACCAGTACTTTACGAGTGAAAATCCGTCACTCGTTATTCAAGACAACCAACTACACGAGCTAGAAACTTAGATTATGATTGTACGGACGACCGGAATCAACGGATTTTCACCTCAATCTTCAAACGGCTACAAGATTTCCTTAATCGATTATGTCCAATGGATTGATTGAAAGAAATTCCTCTGGAGAATGCCAACGGTTAATAAGGCGTAGAGGAGTATTTAAGGAGGTCATTCAATCTATTTGAGATAGAGCGTGAAAATTGAAATTTCAAAGTCTGAATCCTTTCCAACCACTTGTTCTTCAACGACAACTCTTACAAATTGTATTCAAGAAAAAAATCACGAGAAGAGTGACTTAGTGTGAGAAAAAGAAATCTTCCACTGAGTATTTGCACTCGAAATATTGTACTTCTCTGTCGATACTTTAGTGAATTTCAGCCAAAAAGTTGCCAATATGGGAGATTGGACATAAATATCTTACTTGGTCAATATGAATCCTTCAGAATGAAGCCTGGAGAGTCTATTAGAGAGATGTTTTGTCGATTTACATAAATTGTAAATGGGTTGGCATATCAAGGTCAACCAATTTATGCTTCAATGAAGGTCAACAAACTTCTGCAAGGACTCTCAAAGGACTAGAACCATGTGAAAACATCAATTTGGGAGACACAAAGAATCATGCCTCTTTCTGTTGATGAGCTGATAGGCACTCTTCAATCGTATAAAGTGGAACAAATCAATGATGAAAATGATCTAAAAGGTAAGAAGTCAATTGCGCTTAAGTCTAATACTGATTTGGATGATACAGAAATAGATGATGATATGGACGACGGAGAGCTAGCTCTCATGATAAAGAAATTCAAGAAACTAAATAGGAAATGAATAAGATTGAACTAGAAAAAGCAAAGCAAGCAAATTTTCTAGAAAAGATCGATGGAAGATGCTGAAACTAGCAAGGATGTGATATGCTTTGAGTGCAAGAAGAGGGGACACATCAAGCCTAATTGTCCCTTGCTGAAAAAAGAAAAGAAAAGGAAAGTATGAAAAATACAAGAAAGCTTTAAAAGCATAAACCTAGAGTGACACAGAATGTGAGGAAAGTGAAGAGGAGTTTGCAAATATCTGTCTGATGGCTCACTTAGAATCATACTCAGAATTAAAGTCAGACTTTGATACAGACTCAAAATTTGACAAGGAAATTGAGATAAGTCATTCAGAAATTCCTATTAAAGGTTTAAATATATAGATAAACTTTTGTTGAACCTCAAATCTTCTCTTAAAATGATCTCCAAATTAAAGAAGGATAATTCATATCTCGTTAATTCAAAACTCGGGCAACGAGATAATTCTTGGAGAGAAAAGTTTGAGAATCTGAAAAATGATTTTGATGATTTGAAAGAAAATGCTTATTCTCTTTCAAAAGAAAATGAATGTTTGAAAAAAGGAGATTTCAGATATTTCTACAAAGTTCTCTAAAGGATAAAAAAAATTTAGAGAAAATAATTTCAATTCAAATACCCCATTATAACAAATCTAGTTTGGGTCTGAGTAAAGAAAGTACTCTTTTGATCGATTTTCGTAAAGTCAACGAGAGACTTAGACAAAGACCTTCAAAATCTTCTTACAAAAATCATTTACAAAATGTTTTTGTAAAACCTGTTGGCTGGAGTACTCTTAAATATTCTAAGTGTAACGGTTTAGAACATTTTGAGAATGAATGTTCTAAAGTTTGGAAACCTATTAAGAAGGATTAGGCAAATGCTATCTTTAAAACTAACTCGTTAGGATCCAAGAAAATTTGGGTACCAAAGAAAGTTTGAGATTTCTTTTTGACTGTAGGTTACTGTTAAAAGGAAAAGCAAATGGTATTTAGACAGTGGCTGTTCTAAACATATGACTGGAGATTCAAGTAGTTTCATAAAATTAGAAAAACAAAAAGGAGGAAAAATTATTGGACATGGAACATTGAGGATTGGAAGTTTGATTATCAACAATGTTTTTCTGGTGAAAGGTTTAAATTACAATCTTTTGAGCATAAGCTAGCTATGTAAATACAGGATTTAGAATCAATTTCCAAAAAGATGTTTGTTCTGGAGTTAGTCGAGATTTCTCTCAATCTTTCACTGGGCGAAGACATGGTAATATTTATCTTCTGGACATAAGTCCAAAGAGCTCTCAATGTTTTATCTCAATTCAAGATGAAGCATATCTCTGGCATCGCAAGCTTGGACATGTGAGTATGAAACAGATTGCTAAACTATCGTCTAAGAAGCTGGTTCGAGACCTTCCTAGAATGGCGTACCATAAGTCTGAGTTGTGTACTCCATGTATA
Organism: Eucalyptus microcorys; assembly: GCA_014182515.1. Lineage (NCBI taxonomy): Eukaryota > Viridiplantae > Streptophyta > Magnoliopsida > Myrtales > Myrtaceae > Eucalyptus > Eucalyptus microcorys. Next base: position 26,817,125 of record CM024569.1, on the reverse strand, counting down.
TTAAGAAAATAGGTCAGAAGCTCATTTAAACCTATAAATTAAGTTTCCTCTAATCGCGTCTTGCAGCTTCTTTACATGGATCTTTTTGGACTAACTAGAACACAAAGCATTTGTGGTAAGAAATACCGTTTGGTAGTTGTGGATGATTATTCAAGATTCACATGGGTTTTCTTCTTGGCAAATAAAATAGAAACCTTCTCATATTTTTCAAAGTTTACTAAAAAGGTTCAGAATGAGAAAGGTTATGCCATTTCAAGCATAAGGACTTATCATGGGGGAGAATTTCAAAATTAAGACTGCAAATTTTTGTGATGAGAATGGTCTTCAACATTTTTATTCTCTCCATACACTTCAGAACAAAATTGAGTTGTAGAAAGGAAAAATAGGTCGTTACAGGAGATGGCCAAAACTCTGCTAATAGAAAGTAAAGTCTCTCTTGTTTTTAGGCAGAAATAGTTTTAATTGCTTGTTATATAAATAATAGAATATTTTTAAGGCCCATCTTAAAGAAAACTCCCTATGAAGTTTACAAAGGAAAAAAGGAAAATATCTCTTATTTTCATGTGTTTAGTTGCAAGTGTTTCATTTTGAAGAATAGAAATGATCGGCTTGGGAAATTTGAGGAAAGATCGGATGGATGTATATTTCTGCCACTCTACCTCTCAAGCAAAGCTTACAGGGTCTTCAACAAAAATACACAAATTGTTGAAGAATCCGTGAATGTCAGATTTCAAGAAAGTGTTCAGAACCAACAAGATTAGACTCAACTTGAAGAGTCTGAATTAGTTTCAGACTTAATAAAGTTTGATTTCCCCGAGGAACCTCAATCTTACGGTGATCAAAGTCAAGCAAAAGAAAAGTCATAAGAATTAAAGAAAACTAGCATTCAGCAAACCCTTGCAGAAAGTGACAAATCTAAGAGTAATTGGAAGTACAAATCAAGCCATCCTAAAGAGCTCATTATTGTCAATATAGAAGAAGGGATTCGTACCAAATCCAAAGTAAAAGAAGACTCAAGTGCCCTAGCTCTTATTTCTGAAATAGAATCAAAGGGAGTAGAAGAAGTTTTATCTAATGAAAGCTGGATAGAAGCAATGTAGGAAGAACTCAGACAATTCAGTATTAATGATGTTTGGGAGTTAGTTCCAAAACTAAAAGGAAAATCTGTGATTGGAACAAAGTGGGTGTTCAAAAACAAGATGGATGAAAATGGTAAAGTAACAAAGAACAAAGAAAGGTTTGTTGCAAAAGATTATATGCAAGAGGAATGAATAGATTATAATGGGACATATACACCTGTAACCAGGTTAGAGGCCATAAAATTATCGTAAGTATATGCATATTTCCATAATTTTAGGTTATTTCGAATGAATGTCAAGATTGCATTCCTATATGGGTTTATACAAGAAGAAGTCTATGTGGAACAACCATCAAGATTTGAAGATTCCAGAAAGTCAAACTTTGTCTAAGACTGAAGAAGGCTTTGTATGGTCTGAAACAGACACCTCGAGCTTGATATAAGAGACTGAGTAAGTTTTAGTAAATAATGGTTTCAAGAAAGGAATGGTCGATACAACATTATTTATCTAAAGGGAAGAAAAAGACTTTCTACTTATTCAAATATATGTAAATGATATAATCTTTGGGTCTTCTAACGAAAGTTTGTGCAAAAAAATTTCAAAGTCTATGCAGGAAGAATTCAAAATGAGCATGATCGGTGAGTTAACATTTTTTCTGGGTTTACAAGTCAGACAATCAAAGAAATGAACTTTTATTTATCAAGAGAAATATATTAGAGATGTTTCAAGAAGTTTGGAATGAAAAACTGCAAGAAGACTGAAACTCTCATGTCAAGTTCTTCGAAACTTGACAAGGATGAAGATGGAAAGAAAGTTGACCAAAAGGCATATGGAAGCATGATTAGTTCTCTTCTCTACCTTACTACTTCTCAACCTGATAGTCTATTAAGTGTGTGTATGTGTGCTAGATTCCAAGCCGATCCTAGAGAATCTTATCTCAGTGCTATTAAACGTATTATCAAATATATTGCAACAAATTCAAAGTTAGGTTTATAGTATCCAAAAGGATGAGACTTTGCATTACTTGGATACTCAAATATTGATCTAGCTTGTTGTAAAGTTGATTGGAAAGGTACTTTAGGAACGTGCCAACTCTTGGGACAAATGTTGGTATCCTTGTTCTCAAAGAAGCAGAACACCGTGGCACTCTTAATGGCAGAGGTAGACTATGTTGCTCTTGGAAGTTACTGTTCACAAATTCTTTGGATCATGCAACAACTAAGGGACTTTGGAATAGAAGAATCTTGTATTGAAATCAGATTGACAACACAAGTGCAATCAACCTCACCAAAAATCCTATTCTCCATTCAAGGGTAAAGCATATTGAAATTCGCCATCATTTCATAAGAGACTGTGTAAAATGGCGAAATCAATGTTCATTTCATTAATTCGAAGAATCAACCGGTAGATATCTTCACCAAACCATTGGAGAAAGGATTATTTGAGTTCATTCGTGAAAAGCTGAATATTACTCTTGCATCTGGCTAAAGTCTATGGACGAGTAGACTTATCAGTTCAACTTATGGTGGAAACATCCTTCTAAAAGCCTTCCAGACTCAGGTAGTTATATTTCAAATTTTGGCATGTAAGTTTCTTTCCTTTTTGAACATGTATGATTATTCTCGAATTATTACTTGCATTTTATATTTTTGAAAATTGTTATATCTCTACTGTTTTTTCGAAATTAATTTTTCAACAATTGTTGACAATTATATTTAAATCTTTTTTTTTAAAAAAGGAAGTTCTTTTGTGCCTATTCGGTTGCTCTGGTTCATTTTCTTTAAATAAAATCTTCGACCATTTTTCCCGATAACCAAACTATCTACAAACCCTAATCTTTCTCTCAGTTTCTCACTTCTCTTGATCTATTCTCACATTCTTTGCAAAATTTCTCACTCGATCACTCATGAACATGTCATCAAAATCCTCTAAGTCCGTTTCAATGTCTTATTAGAGGAAATCCTCTCGCATTGCTAGTCGTGAGCCTCGATTTGTTCTTTAAGGTCCAACGCATATTGATCTCACCGAGGATGAATCGCCTCGAAGCACGAATCGACAATTAGTGAAAGAAGAGGTTACTCAAGAAATGACACCTATTTCGATAAGAAAGCCCAAGGTTTTTCTCAAACATTATGAGTTTTTGAAAAAGGGAGGAAGGTAAGATTTAGGGTATATGTGCTTGATGATATGGTTTAACCTTCAACAGGCCGAAATCTTCATCATGTATTTTGACTGTTTTAATGTTTAGCTCATTCTAAAGCTTAGAATCCTTTCCTTATTCAAAAGAAAAATCGGGATGAAGGGCAAAATCTTATGATCTGAAATCAAAATTAAATGGAGAATTCTCGCTTGTGCTTAATGTCTACCATCAATTATCATGTGCTACTAAAGTGTTGTATTGCAAGATAACTTCAGCATTAAAGTTTTGTCACCATAAAAAATGAGGAGATTGTTGAGAAAACTCTTATCGGGTTTTGAAGTTGACAAAACTTTCTTGTTCTTGTTCTTATTCTAAAGAATAGTAGACTTCTAAAAACATATCGTAGACTCTTGTCAAAGTTTATTTGTTTTGGAATTCTTTCACACTCTAACGTAATCTAGACTGAAACCAAGTCTAGAACGAAGATATAATCGGACTTAGATTTATTAATCTTGCGACAAGGATTCGGTATGAACATAATAGAGATTTATTCCTTAATATCTAGCTTTCTGGCGAAAAATCTCACTTACCTTTTATAGATATATTGATGGAATCAATCACGAACTGATGAAATCAATCTTGAAGACAAGTTCCTTTTTAGGAAGCATCTACTTATGGAAACTTAGATTATGATTGTATGAGCAATCGAAATCAACGGATTTTCATCTCAATCTTCAAACGGCTACAAGATTTCCATAATCGATTTTGTCCAATGGATTAATTGGAAGAAATTCTTCTGGAGAATGCCAATGGCTAGTGACGCGTAGAGGAGTCTTTAAGGAAGTCATTTAGTCTATTTGAGATAGAGCATGAAAATTGAAATTCTAAAGTCTGAAGCTTTTCCAACCACTTGTTCTTCAACGATAGGTCTTACAAATTGTATTCAAGAGAGAAAATCACAAGAAGAGTGACTTAGTGTGGGAAAAAGAAATCTTCCACTAAGTGTTTGCACTCGAAATATTGTACTTCTCTGTTGATACTTTAGTGAATTTCAGCCAAAAGGCTATTAGCATGGGAGAGTAGATGTAGACTTGATCTAAGCCGAACCACTATAAATCTCATGTGCAATTTTCTCTTCCTTTAACTCTTTTCAGCTGTATTTGTTGCAACGTTTTAAGTTTCGCAAAAACCTATTCCAACTCTTGTCTGATTTTGATTTTTCATCAAAAGTCTGGTGACTCTTTTAATCAAACTTTGACTCTTTTATAGACTTTGTTTGCAACTTATTTTATTTCACATTTGTTTGTCAAAGTTTGTTTTAAACACCTATTCACCCCTCTTTAGGTCTTAATACTGGCATTTTGAAGACATGCACATGGTATGTGGCTTGATTTATACTCTAGACAACTTAACAAAATGGAGCCACAATGATGATTGGATTAGCCACGGGCATGCAAATCAAGGTGGGTACTTTTGACTCTAAGAAAGAGATTTGGGGATTGAGATGAGCGACTAGTATCATGGACATGCACTCGGAGTGGTACCCATCTGAATACCATCCTAAGTGATCTTGTGCGCCCTAGGTCCAGCAGCAGGTTGTGTGCGTAAGAGTGTAGTGTAAATGCCTAGGCAAGCACAACAGCTTATATGTAAACAACACTTCAATAATTCAAATTAAAACATTCATTCCCAACTCCAACCTACAAGACAAGGGTTAGCAATCACTACTCCATTTATATCTCTCATCTACAAAAAAATTTAACACCTTAAATGTTTGGGGCGTACTTGGAATTCTCATTGCCAAACAAAAATATTTTTGAATAAGAGAAAATTCGGCCTAAGTCCACCAAAAGTTTTAACTCAAGTCCCTAGCAGAGTCGCCAAGCTATCGCAACCTCCCCAAAGCGGGTGGGAGCATGTAGGGGCTTGGTTAATGGATTATTAACCTTAGACTTAACTCAGGCTCTTTTAAGCTCATACAAATTCGTGACTTGGGACTTAAGTTCTTAACATGTAAATGATTTTTTAATTAGGAATCGCCACTAATCTATTTTTAGTGAGTCGATTGGAAACCCAAGTAAAGTAATGGGAAAATTACTTCACTTCTACGAACCAAAGATTAAATGAGTTCAGGGACTTAATTATGCTAGATTTCTCTAACGCCCTTTCGGTACATTTTCTTTTTTATTTCAATAAAAATGTTTTGCAGGCAACTTGCATTGATTTTAAATTACTCCTAACTTATGAGGTGGTTATTGCGGGTGCGCAACCATTATTTAACATTCAATAAAGCAAAGCAATAAATAAATTGTAAGCACATGAAGGAAATACTTACCTTAGAGTAACGAAAGCATTTACAATGTTAGTTTAAGAATTACATTAGTAATCCTAGATATGATCTCTAATTAACACGCAATCACTCAAATTCTTTTAGGATTTTCACTCATTTAAATGAAACCCAATCTATGTGTAAGGTAATACAATGATGTATAAAAATGTCTAATTAAAATGACATGTAATGTGCAACCTAACATGCAAACTATATGTCACGCGACATTAATTATATGACCCAATATATGACGAAAATATTAAATGCAACTATCCAAATATGTCATACATTTAAGTGATCCTAAACATGCAATGACTAGATGTTGCGCAAGGGATGACCTAGTTCTCTGTGACACACATATGATATTTTTTAGGTTTTATTTTCCCTTTTAATAAAATTCGAAATTAAATTTGCCCAATAATTAAACATGCAATTTAAATTAAGGAAAAGAAAATCTAACATCCTAAGGTATAGTTTTAGGTATTTTTTTATTTCAAAAATTCAGAATAAATAGATTTCCTAATTTGAACATGCAATCTATCCTAGAACAAGTAATATTCTAGCAAAAATTAAATCCAATTCAATTATATTTTTTAGGTTTTCTTTTATGGAAGCAAAATCAAATCAAACAAAGCCATCTAGAGCAAGAATCATTTCCATATCAAGCATGACGCTAAATCACACAAAATATTATTTTTATCCATCTGATTTTAGAAATAAATTAACGAATCATATCTTAGGCATGAGATTAGATTAAACAATTTTTCATGAAATCACGAATCATATCTTAGGCGTGAGATTGGAATGACGATTTTTTCCGTGCTATCGTGAATCATATTTCGGACATGAGATCGAATTGACGATTATGGCACATTAGGAAATTAAGGAATAATTCCTAATTTAAAACGTTCCTTGAGATTTTGGGTAGGACAATATATCAGGGAATTCAACCGACATTAGAATATTTCAAGGAATGATAGCAAAAATATGGAAACTGAAGTAACCAAAATTCTTACCTAGCTCTCGATGTTAGTTGGATGGGTTTCCATTAAGTTTAAGACCCTTCATCTAAGTCCATCTGCCATTGGTCCAATATAAATGAATATAATTTATGCTTCTAAAACTATATGATATGCAATTTTATTCTAATATTTTTGTTTTGAGGTTTAAAATTTAATTCTTAATTTTTATGCAATAAATTATTAAATTATTAGTAAAAAAACTAGGTGTCAACAGTAACATGGACGAAAAAAATGAAGGATATTGTGTCAAACCGCTCGTCAACTCAATAAATTCTCCACATGCATTTCAAAAATTGGAAATTTGTCTTGGGGCACGATTTGAGGAAAATTAAACAAATCTTTTTAAATGTTTGATCGTCTCAAGGTGAGACTAATCATGGTCGTTCACCAAGACGTGCTTCTTCATGGATGATTCGCTGGCCCCACGCCATAATCACATTTGGCATTTTTCATATATACTTGGATTTGTTGTTTTTTCGTGAACATTTTCTACGGTCCTATTGAAGTTGGCTAAATTATACGGTTTGATTTTATTTTATTTTTTTAGATTTTGAATTTGAATTTCGACGTTTTAGATGGCTTAGATGCCTGGTATGCAATTTTAAGGATTCTTTTTGTAGTTTTTTCCCATATGTATTCATGAAACATCAAAAATCGTGGAGAGAGTGACCCTCACAAAATAACAATTTATTCATTACTTTATTTTCCAAATACACATCATTAGCCCCTCAAAGATGGTGTAACTAGATGACTCATTAACTGAAATATCGAAATTTTAAGATAAAGAAAAGACCCCATTCATTTTAATGAATGGCCGAAATTATTCCTACGATAAAGAAAAGACCCCATTCATTTTAATGAACGGCTGAAATTATTCCCACCTTTTTTTATTCCCTTTTTCTTATTTGGTTTTACCCACGACCCCGACTATTTAGGGACACCCCGCATTCCTTCCGGGTCCTCCATAGAAGAAATAGGTCCCCCAGCCATCGAGCGTCGTCCCTCGTTGGATGTCGTAGCAATTTGGGTATTCCGCCCAGGTCTGGAGGTTTTGTGCAGGGATGAGGGTGTTGTTCCCATCCACCACTTGTAAATTCCGAATATAGGCGGCTTTTTCCAACCCTTCGCCGGCGAAATGCCCGCTCCCCATCTGGGTGCTCGTATGAGAACCCGAGGGCCTCGAGTTCACGATCTCCCCGCCAAAGTCCACAATACTCGCGTGGTCCCTGAGGTGAGTGAACAGGACCGATGGCCAGTACCCGACCCAGATCATTGGTTCGACTAGGAGTCACCAATTCCCAGTGGGCGGATCCTATGCAAGGTGAGAAAGAAGGACCATATGAGTACTTGATGTCCAAGGCAATCAAATCAACCTCACGCTCACCAAACTCTCTTTTCATGCAGACATTTCAATGGATTGGATGAGGACATCATTATATTAAGTAGGTCTCATCAACTTTTCCGAACGCACTAAATTTAATAACTATATAGAATTTTAGTATATTCACTCAGTCACCTAATAATTTCTTCATTTCAAGTGCCCTGTTGCAAACAAATGAATCAATGCTCACAAATGGAAGCCCAATTGCATTGTGGTCCATCGGATCGACTTAAAACAATTCATATGTCTTTATTTAATTCCCTGTCAAAACAAAGAGATTATTCTTTATTTTTTCAAGACACAACCCTACAAAAATTCACGCATTACTTCAAATGACTTTAATGTGGAATTTCTATTTTTAAAGATTAGCATTGTTTTTTTTAAACAAAATCAAGAGTTAAAAAGAAGAAGAACATAATAAAAGCAAAAGATCATCACAATCACACTAAAAATAAATCGATTTTTTTCTATCCTGGTATCCATTTGATGAATGACACTACGGTGTCCAATTTTCAAGAAACTTGTCGAAATCTTGAAATTGTCGAATAAGTTGTGAGAATTCCGCTTGCTGATACTCCATCACAAGTTAGAAAATAAAGTTGCATTTTCCTCAAATTTGATTGCCGGAGAGACTTACAAAATTTCAAACTTGACTTAGAAGTACTGAAAATTCCATTTTCCAAAATTGGTATCAAAGCAAGCCAAAGTGATTAAAAAAAAAAAAAGAACAGAGAGGAAAAAGTGGAAAGAATTTTGGAGCACAAAGCAACAAGGCAATCATGGTAATTATTCCAAGTTTGCAGTGCAAGTGTCAATATATATTTCAAAACTGTAGCTATAAGCCTTTGTAGGGTGACCATCAATCTTATATTATTTTAATTTTAGAGGGTAATTTTTGTTCTTTTTTTCCACCTAAATTCAACACCTCTTTGAGCCTCTAAAACAATTTCTTTTCATGTCTGATTAAGGCAAAAGGTGTTGACATCAGATGGTCCAAGTTTTTCTTAGCTTATAAGACCGACAACTTTTGTCCATTGTCAGTCGCGAAGGTGGGCCCCCTCTAAATCTCCGCTGTTAGATCGTGGGGGTTCGATGCCACGTTTAAGGACGAAGACCCTCTCAGGTTGCCTTTGTTACAGCCAGGTGATGCAAGTATTGCCAAATAACGATAAAAACTGCCAGTAGGTTTAACAGTTCAAGCACCCTCTGGTGTTTCCCTCTGTAAATAGTAATTCTTGGTTGTCTGTATAGTTCCGCTTTAAGTTTATTACCATAAAAGCAAAAAATATTGCCCTCAATATTGGTATATTCCTAGGATTGGTATATGATGATTGGTATTATAGTGCCTAATTAATATCCGACGTGTGACTTTACACAAATAATGTACACAAGCTACTTGATTCGAGGATCAGATGACATCAAAGATGCTGGTCTCAGGATCATCTTATATCAATTTGAGCACTACGACAATTCTAATTTTGAAAATAAAAAAGTAGTTTTCAATTATCGTGAAGTGGAAAGTAGGTTTTTTTCATGACGAGCAAGGTTATTTTCATTCTACTTTTTGACAACAAGAATTACATCATTTTCATTCAATTTTGAGCAGGTTTTGGATGATGGGTGATTCATAAAAAATAAAATAAAATGCAAATGCAGAAGCATGGACTTTGAATCCATAATACCTTTTTTTTTTTTTTTCTAATTAACCGGAAAAAGTAGGGCTCTAAATTAATTATTACCTTCCAAACCATCAAGGTAAATTCAGTTTGAGCAGCATTGTAGAGGGACCATGGACTAAGTGTTCCCCCAAGTACAAACCCATTGTTGGTCTGGACAAATCCTGTGCAAACCAAGTTGTAACATCCTGATTGGTAGTTATCATTCTGCATGGAATCAAAGTTGCAAAAAACATTAATCTCATGATTTTAGGAAACTATATATGTAGGAAAATTATTTTATTTTATTTTTGTTACTTACTGTCCAAAAAATGAAGAACCTCGGATTGCTGTCCCCATACAATTGTGGATATGCCTGAAGAAAATAAAAATAAATTTATTCTCTAATTAGTAATCCCGTTTGACACAGCAACAATGTCAACTAACCATTAATGCAATCAGTTGGGAAACTAAATTTGGTTTTTTACGTGTTTATATTACATAGTCAGTGATTTGCCAACTACACAATAATTGCATGCCAGAATAAATTGACCCAAGAAACATAGGATTTTTAATGATTTTGCTGAACATATACATAAATATTTTGCTTCTTCGATTGGACCATCTAATAATGACAACCCTTTGGTTTCCTTAATTTCCCCAACGTTGGCACAGCCAGATAATATTCTAGTTTCTATTTCAAGTTCTGGGCACTTAGTTTTAAAAACACATCATTATATATTTTAGATTGGTTAAGTATATTTGAGTTTGGCACTATCTCCTACCAAAGAAAGAAAGAAAGACAAGAACTTGATTAAAAAACCCAACTTCTGGGGAAAAAAAATTCAAAATCTCTCAACTCAAAATTAGCCAAACATTAAGATCAAATTTCCATTTAAGACAGAAAAATAATTTCAAATGTTTCAATTGGTATCTCAGAATTTCTTAATCAAGAGATGGGTTGACCTAAAATAAACTACTCATCCATGACCCAAGGACCATCCACAAATCGAGAAATACATGTGAAAATCCAGTTGTTTTCTTTGACCTGTTGAGATTGTGAATTAAAACCCTAAATTTACTTTGTAGCTGAAAAAAGGGGCGAGACCAAGAGGACTGGTCAATGCTAATTAACTATTAGGAAATGTATAAAAAAATTAAAACTTTTATTGGGGGGGAAATGGAGGAGAAGAAGAAGATGAAAGAGTACCTGCCAGCCAACTTCAATGGTGTTAATGTCAACGCCTATAGAGCCCGCGGTGACCCACAACTGGGCAAGGCTAAATTCATCTTGTGCCACATATGGTGCCCACAAGTTTATGCTTGCTCGGGCTCCATAGTATTGATCTCCACTCACATACCCCACCGCATGCTGCACAAAAAAATATATAATAAATAAATGAAATCAACCATTACAGAAGAAAAACACGATTTATAATATAAATTTAAAAGAATAAAAGGAGGCGATTTTTCATGATCCTAGATTGAAATTGAATTTTCGTAATTGTCCGTAAGAGTCTGGCTACACTCGTTGCCACTTTGGCAGATTGGCACTTACAAAATCCTACGGAGGAATTTCTAAATTTCAAAATTGAGTTTGTAAATCCGGTTTGACTTGATTGAGTTCAAAACTAGTATGTACCGTATGTTTTTCTTCTTTTAAAAAAAATGAAAAACATGAAAAGATGTTTTCGGTACAAAGTGAATGAATATGTTTCGCTACCTTGATAGCCCGCAAAAATTGGAGGAAAGCGCAAGCAAACATAATGTCAAAATGAAAAACCAGTCTGAAAGGTACAAGCCGAAAATTAAAAGCAGTTTCCTGTCTTCATGCTATGACTTTTCCTCGAAGCTAAATTTGACCATCTAAAAAAAATAAAAGGGAAAAAAAAGGGAAAGCAGCAGAGAGACTGAACACCAACATAAGGAGGAGGGAACGAAGAGACGATTGTGTCTAAATTTTCTCCTCTACTTTTGAGACAAAAATAGGCAAAGAGACTTATTTTCAGATATAAATTTTATTTAAACTCAGATGATAATAATTTTTCAAATTGAAATGAAATTATTATAATAAAGAAAATGCTTGAGATGCACTAATCTTTGCTCAACTTCAATGGGAAGGTCTCTTCTCATTACCTCATGAGCAGCGTTTGAACCGTCTGTACTGATATGTCTGCTCACTTTCTTCCCAAACATCTGAAATGAAGAAGCCCTCAACATGTCTGCTTCACTCGTCCTCCGAATCGGCACCGTCCCTTCTGGGCATGCCTCGCCTGACATTCTCCACAGTTGGAACGTCTCCGTGGCCGCAGCGGTCGAATTATGCCCAATCGGCCTCTTTGGCGGATCCTGCGAATTTCGTGAAAAAAAAAAAGGAATAAAAAAAAGGAAAGGAAAGGGTAAAATTCAAGGGCCTCAAAAGTCACAGAATTCATTTTCTTGTCATAGGTCAAAGAAACTAGGGTGATACCAATGGCTTTTGTCCCTTTAATAGAGGATGATCAAAGGCTGGTTGCTGGTGAGATAGAACGCAGTCTATTATATCTCCATCAGGACTCTGCAAACAAGGGGGAAAAAAACAGAAACAGAGAGACAAGAAGGAGAGGAAAATCAAGGTCAATTGGCAAAGAAAATGTAGTTTAGCGGATGAAATTAGTTATATGACTAGTGCAGCATGCGATCGATGGATTCAGGAGCGATGGTACAAGTTATTTTTCTTCTCTCATGATGATGTGGACTGTTTGGTGTCCAAGGTCTCTAAAAACAGAGCGGTTCTCTTTCTCAAAAGCAAAAAGAGAAAGTTGGATATGAGATTTTATGAGATCATTGTTGAGTATTATAAAAACTATTAAATGAATCCGTGATTTATTATTTAAATATTCTAATACTCCCCGTCACGTTTTAGTATGGTCTTTTTTTTTTTTTTTTTTGGGTAAAGACGTTAAGTATGGTCTTTTGCCTATTACTAAACGTGGAAATTTTTTCGAACCAAAAAAAAAAAAAACGTGGAAATTTAAATAGAGAGGCAAATAGGATCTAGTTAGATTTGAACTCAAAATCTTCAACTCTAATATCACATGAGATTTTATGGGACCAATGCTAATTATTTTAAAATTTTCAACTGTTAGATAAATGCGTGATTTATTATTTAAATATTGTAAAAGTGGGTTTGCCTGAATTATTTTGACGGGAGGCTTGTTGATTTCCTTGAGACGAGCCCTTATCATCTTCAGCTTTTGCAACTCATCCTCGGGCTGGAAAGTCCGATTCGTGGCACGAGAGTCAGCAGTTTTCAACGAACGAACGTGACAAAAGAAGGGAGAAGGGACAAGGAGGAAGAGCACTAAAATGGGAATGATTGGCGACGGCGAGAGGGATATCTTCAAGGAGGAGAGACGCCAAGGACAAGCGCGACAAAAAGAGCTGCTCGCGCCACGATCCATAATGGCCTTTGAGAAGCTTCCTGCGAGGGCCTGTCGTACCGATTTCCGCTGAGAGATTGCACTCCCCCCCTTCGGTATTTATAGTCTGACACGCCTCGAACATCCAGAGACGAGAGGAGCTGCTTATTTCACTTACTATATTCGCAAAAAGCCAACGATGAGCAAACGATGGGGATAGAAAAGAAAATTATGTTTTTCGCCTTCTAAACATGCTTATCTTTTTAATTAGGATTAGTACTACGAAAAATTTTAAATTAGTACATTTATGACAAACTTACTCCTAACAAATTTTTGCGTAATCAAAAACCTCAAATTGGTAAAACTGTGATAAATTTACTTTGAACTAATATGAATTTTCACTTGGACTTGCCATGTTAATAAAGTTATTGCTAGATGTCATTCAACCCAACAAATTCATGGTAAAATTTGATGGAAGCTAATAGAGGATAAATATGTCACTAGTATATCGGTTTGGGGTTTTTAGTGAGCTCAAAAATTAGTTTGGGATGAATTTTTTAAAAGAGTGTCAATTTGGGGTTTATGGTGACCCAAAGATTAGTTTGAGAAAAATTTATCACGGTTATATCAATTTGAGATTTTCCGTGATATTAACTCTTTTAATTTCATGTATGAAGAATATTGCATAATAAATCTACATAAGAATGGAACCAGAGAAAATTATTTCATTTGTTAAAAAGTGAAATAAATGATTTTTCGGTCGATATGTGCATGGACAAAAAGGAGTAAGTAATTTAGAATTATTAAAAATGAAACGGGAAGAAAGTCCTTCCTTAATGTCAAATTCAAGGAGTTGGCTAGAAGAGCGGTGTTTTCGGTCGGATTCCCTAGCCTTGACATAGTTTTAATTAACGAGTCTTTTGAACTATTACAATAAGTTGCGGAAGGCTCAAGGCTCGCGGCGCAACAAACCCTTTATACTCCTTTTTGGCTCCACGGATAATTTTCAGTAATACAGACTTTTCTCACCATATGAATTTTCAAAATCAAACATTCCTTTGCTAAATATGCTTGATAGTACCGTCAAGGCACTCGACACTCATAAACTTGACCACAAAAAAATACTAATCATTTATTTTTTTGACTCTATTGCCCTTGTGGAAAGTTTCAGAATACTTTGCCAGTTATTTAACCATTGTACCAATCTTTTTTTGCTGTGGTGCCATGAGCAAGCAAATTGTTCATGATCAAGGGCTACAAGTTTCTGCACGTGTAACAGTTAGATTATGGAGTAGGTGCATGCTCATGTCTGACCTCCCAGCCATGTATCCATCTAGATCGTGGAGGGTTTGCCGTCCATAATTAAATTTTAAAAAGTTATTTATCGGTTTATCAAATTGTGACCTAACAACTTTCAGCATGTAGAATAAATATACCATTGACTTTTCTAATGAATAAACAATTTCCACCAACCTTTTATTCAAGGTCACCATTAAATTTGCTGTCCAAGCAAGATGCTGTGACACATCACGTGAATAAAAATGACTTTTTAGGAAAAAATAGTAAGAAAAAGAGCCAATCAATCTCAATAAAATTATGTGAGGCAAGTAAGTCCTAATGAAGAAGAATCATAAATGACGACAGCTTAGACAAATGATGTCTTGGGGCTTTTGCTGTCGTGCCCATGGTGTGTTTTTAGGTATAGCTGAGGTGTACTTTTGTACACATTAGTCTAGTTAGCCTCGTCATTTGCCACATCAGTTGTTTTGGTGGATCTTTTTCTCCATCAAATAAAAGTTCGCGATTTCTTTCTTTTTGGATCATTTGAAAAGTTAGGATATTTTTGTCTTTCGAGTAAAAGTTGGTGGGTTTTTTTTAAATTTTTAGGAAGTGAGATTTGATCAAACCATAACTTACACACTACAACAATAATGACTTATGTATTGGCTTTTGAAAGTCAGATATTTGTCCCGAAAATGGATATTGCCATTTCAAAATGTCTTTAGTGAGGTCAATGATTCCTCTAATTATGACCTTTAGTTATCATTTATGTGCCTCTGGATCATTTTTCTAAAACACGTGTCTTATATAACTAAAATAGAAGCAGAAGTATTTGCCTCTAAAATAACATTTTTAAGCATGTGAATTTCCCTGTAAAGATCTATTTGACCAGAATGTGCTTTGCTAATTACTGAGTACGATTTTACTTTTCCCATGTTTGTTGAATGATTGATATTTGGAGGCAAATGAATATTACCAATTTCAAACTAATCAATTCAAATTTCTTGTAGACGCGCTCCACAATTAAACCTCTATCTTTTACAAAATTATTAATCGACTTAATTTAGAAATATGGACTTGTGGCTATGGTGGTTGATGTCGGCAGCGCCAAGGTGAGGTGGATGCTACCGTTGGTGGCTAAAGGGTGGAAAGTGCGCATAAATTAGGGGATTTAAAATTAAGGTTTTGGTGATGATGGCATTGGATCATGGTCTCGAAGAGAGTGGTGAGAGCGACAAAATATGAGAACCTTAGACCTAATGGAGCTCAAAGTAACATATCGTCAAAATCGAAAGGATGTATAACTAATTTATGAAATGTTACATGGCCCGATATACTAAGGAGAATACACAAATATCAAATCATCGCGTTATAAGCCAACCACATATGGTATGTGCTCTTATCCGAATCAATTATTTGAAGTTTGATCCTAATTTACAAGTACCATTATATCTATGTGCCCTAGAAATATATGCATATTGACAATGCATCTAAGACGATGAAATGACACAATCAAAGGGATAACAAGACATTAGCCCCACCTTTTTTTTAAAAGAAAAAATGCATTTTATCTATTGAATTGCATGACGGTAACACATGAATAAAGAAGTCAATCATAAAAGAGAGTTCTCAAAGTTCAAAGCAAAGTTTGTCTCAATTCACATCACCTACAAAATTGAATGGTGGACATGCACAGGAGTATGTTTTCGATGAATTTTTTAAAATCAAACCTTCCTTCGTTAAAAATGCTTGACAGGTACTGTCAAGGCACGAGGCACTCATAGACTTGACCATAGAAAATATTAATTATTTATTTTTCGACTCTATTGTCCATATCGAAAGTTTCGGAATACTTTTCTCAATTATCTAACCATTTCACCAATCTTTTTGTTATGCTGCCATGAGCAAGCAAATTGCATATGATTAGGGCCTACAGGCTAAGAAGCACCGACACTCTCTAGAAGCCTTCGTGTCGTGTCCGACACTCCGACACGTGTCCAACACGCTCTAACACATTCTGACATGTAGTCAACGAGTGTCAGGAAATCCGACGTGTGGTCAACTCTTCCCGACACGCTCCGACACGCGAGTCCGAAATTCTGACGCGCGATTCCAACACGCATGGGGTCAATTTTAAAAAATTTCAATACTTGAGGGGTCAAAATATAAATATATGAAAAGAATAATGAAAACAAGAAAAATAAAGAGGAAATAAGAAAATTCTCACTCTCAAGTTTCTCACTTATAAGTTTTGACATTCCCATGAGTGACGATAGAACGCCCCTCTTCTCGTCGGCATCGCTCCGCCGCCCCTGCAAACTTAAAGTTGTGATTTTTTTTTTTTTTTGCTTCTTTCCACCTCTCGCAGGCGTCGCCTGTGAGTTATCTCTTTTGGTACATGTCATTAGCTTGTAAGTTATCTCTTACATTTTCCATGATGAATTTAGTTATTTCCTTTTCTTTTGGTCGTACTTCGAGAGTTCTTGTCCTAGATTTTCATTTTTCTTGAACCTTGCTTTGCAGAGGAGCTCCAAGCCAGTCTATCTCTTGAACTTCGAACTCTGTCTAGGACTATAAGAAATCTCACTAATTTTTCACAAGTGTAAGAAAACATGACATGTTCCTTCAAATCTACTCTTTTGTGTTTGCAATTTTTGAATTTCTTATTCAATCTCTGTCAAATTAAAACAATGAATAATATTAAATGCTGAATTAATATTTTTAGTATAAATTAATTATAAGCTCTTTTTATTATTTATTTTTGCATTTATATATAAAAATATATATTTAATATATAACGTGTTGGAACGTGTCGGAATTCTCTAATTTTTTAGAAATAACGTGTCGGCGTGTCGTGTCATGTCGTGTGTCGCATGTCCGTGTCGGTGCTACATAGCCTGCAAGTTTCTACATGTGCAAGAGTTAAATATGGAGTAAGCACATGCTCATGTCCAACTCCCCCCTTCCCCAAGCCATGCATCCATTTGGATTGTGGAGGGTTTGCCGTCCGTAATTAAAGTTTAAAAAGTTATTTATCGATATATCAAATTATGGCCAAACGACTTTCGGTATGTAGAATAAAAATACCATTGACTTTTTAAATGACCAAACAATTTCCACAAACTTTTTATTCTAGGAATGAAAACTTACCATTAAAATTTCGGTCCAAGCAAGATGAGGTGACACATGATGTGAATAAAAATGACATTTTAAAGAAACAAATTAGTAGGAAAAAGAGCTGCATCGATCTCAAGAAATGTATGTGAAGCAAATAAGTCCTAATTGAGAAGAATCATAAGTGACTAAGGTTTAGATAAACAATGTCTTCGGGCTTTTGCTAATGTGCCCATAGTGTCTTTTTAGCTCAAGCTAAGGTGTATTTTTGTACACATTAGTCTAGTTAACCTCGTCATTTACCACATCAGTTGCGTCGGTGGATATTTTTGTCCATCAAATAAAAGCCTACGATTTCTTTCTTTTTGGATCACTTGAAAGGTTAGGCTATTTTCATCTCTCGAGAAAAGTTGGTGGTTTTTTTTCATTTTTAGTTAGTGAGATTTAATTAGACCAAAACTTACACACTACAATAATAATGACTCCTGTAGTAAACAATATTTGTTTTTGAAAGACAGATTTTTGTCCCAAAAGCTTGTAGAGTCAAATAGAATAAGAAAGGTCTTTAGTGAGGCAAATGACTCCTCTAATTATGACATTTAGCTATTATTTATGTGCCTCTAGATTATTTTTCTATGGCACAAGTGTCTACGTATAACTAAAATGGAATCAGCAGTATTTGCCTCTAAAAAAACATTCTCAGGCATGTGAATTTCCCTCTAAAGATTTGTTTAACAAGATTGTGCTTTGCTAATTGCTGAGTACGATTGTATTTTTCCCATGTCTGTTGAATGATTGATGTTTAGAGGTAAATGAATATTACCAATTTTAAACTAATCAATTCAAATTTCTCATAGATGCACTCCACAATTAAACCTCTATCTTCTACACATTCATTAATTGACTTAATTTTAGCAATATGGACTCGCAGCTATGGTTGTCGATGACAAAAGTGACTTGGTGACTTGGAAGCTACCGGTGGTGGCTAAAGGGTGAAAAGTGCACATAAATTATGGGATTTAAAATTAGGGGTTTGGTGATGATGGCATGGGATTATGGTTTCGGAGAGAGTGGTGAGAAAGATAAACTATGAGGACCTTAGATCTAGTGGAGCTCAAGCTAATGTATCATCAAAATCAAAAGAATGTATAATCAATTTATGACATGTTATATGGTCCGATATATTAAGAAGAACACACAAGTCAAATCATCTCATTATAAGCCAACCACATATAGTATGTGCTCTTATCCAAGTCAATTATTTGAAGTTTGATCCTATTTTATGAGTATCGCTATATCTATGTGTCTGAGAAATATATGTGTATAGACAATGCATTTGCGGCGATACAATGGCACCATCAAAGGGATAACGAGACATTAGCCCCTCCTTTTATTAAAATAAAAAATGCATTTTGTCTATTGAATAAATCGCATGACAGTAACACATGAATAAAGAAGTCAATCATATACAAAAGTTCTTAAAGTTCAAAGCAAAGTTAGTCTCAATTCACATCACCTACAAAATTGAATGGTAGACATGCACAAGAGTATGTTTTCAAATAATTTTTAAAAATCAAACCTTCCTTCATTACATATGCTTGATAAGCACCACTGAGACACGAGGCATGGGGCACTCGTAGACTTGACCACGGAAAATATTAATTATTGTTTTCGACCCCATTGTCACTGTTGAAAGTTTTGGAATACTTTGCTCAATTATCTAACCATTTCACCAATCTTTTGGTTATGGTGCCATGAGCAAGCATATTGCATATGATTAGGGCCTGCAGGTTTTTGCTTGTGCAACAATTAAATAAGGATTAAGCATATGCTCATGTCCAACTCCCCCCCACCTTCCGCAAGCCATGCATCCATTTGGATCTTGGAGGTTTGCCGTCCATAATTAAAGTTTGAAAAGTTATTTATCGGTATATCAAATTGTGGCAATAAAAACTCACGATTAAATTTTCGGTCCAGGCAAGATGAATAAAAATGACATTTTAAAGAAACAATGTCTTTGGGATTTTGCTAATGTGCCTACGGTGTCTTTTTAGCTCAAGCTAAGGTGTAGTTTTGTACACATTAGTCTAGTTAACCTCATCATTTACCACATCAGTTGTATCGGTGGATATTTTTGTCCATTAAATAATAGACTGCGATTTCTTTCTTTTTAGATTACTTGAAAAGTTAGGATATTTTCCTCTCTCGGATAAAAGTTGGTGGTTTTTTATCATTTTTAGGAAGTGAGATTTGATTAGACCAAAACTTACACACTACAACAATAATGATTTATGTAGTAAACAATATTATATGGTCTGATATATTAAGAAGAATACATAAATTTCAAATCACCACATTATAAGTCAACCGAGTATAGTATGTGCTCTTATCCAAATCAATTATTTGAAGTTTGATCCTATTTTACAAGGATCATTATATCTTTGTGCCCTAGAAATATATGCATATAGACGATGCATCTACGGTGATAGTATGGCACCATCAAAGGGATAACGTGACATTAGCCCCTCCTTTTTTTTAAAGAAAGAATGCATTTAATCTATTCAATAAATTGCATGACAGAGACACATAAATAAAAAAAGTCAATCATATATGAGAGTTCTCATTTATGACATATTCTATAGTCTGATATATTAAGAAGAATACACAAATTTCAAATCATTGTGTTATAAGTCAACCACGTATAGTTAGGGGTGTCAACGGTTTGATTCGGTTCGGTTTTTGAAAAACCGAACTGGTACCAAACCGCACCGAACCGTTAGAAAAATCTTCCAAACCGAACCGAATGAAACCCGAACCGAATACGAACCGAACCGAAATTTCGGTTTGGTTTTTCAGTTTTTGGTTTTTGGTTTTTGGAAATCGGGGGGCTTCTCTTCGTTCTTCTAAAAAAACAACACAAAAATGAAAGAGCAAAGAAAGCTTTAGAGGGAAAAGTCAAAAGGAAAAGCTGTACAGCAACAACTGCAGAGAAGAGATAGAGAGGGAAGGGACGTGAAGCATAGGCCAGCAGAAGGAAAAATCGGAAAATATGTTCATCTTCTTCCCCCTACACTCGCTGCCCGTGTCCGCTATTCACAAGCCCAGCACAGGCGGCCTAGAGGCCGGTCATCGCCGCTCCGCCGGTCTCGCTCACGATGTGCAGCCCTGTCGCTCGAACGCCTCCGCCACTACCCGTTCAGCCATGCCAGAGCACTCGCCGCCTCCGAGCGTCTTTGCCTGCAACCTGATGCCAGAAAAATCCCGGGCCAGTCACCCTCCACCCGCGAGCTCGCACCGCTACTCCGCCAGACTCCTGCAGTGGCGACACCGCTCACCCGTTCCCTGCAGCTCCACCCTCTGAGAGACGGCACCACAACAGCTTCCCCTCCGCCGCACCTGAGTGATCGTCGTCGCCGTCACCGTTGCACCTCGAAGCCGACCAAGACGAGACACGAGAGGAGAGGACTCGGAGCTAGAGGAGATAGAAGTCGGGAGAGAATAAAACCGAATTTTTAATTGTTTGATTTTATTGGTTTGTGGTTCGGTTCGGTTCGGTTAACCAATAAAAACCGAACCAATAAAAAAATATTGGTTTTTACTGAGAATCGAACTGAAAACTAAACCGAACCGAAAGAACTGAATTTTTTGGTTCGGTTAAGTTTTCGGTTCAGTTCCTGACACCCCTACGTATAGTATGTGCTCTTATCCGAATCAATTATTTGAAGTTTGATCCTATTTTACAAGTATCATTATATCTTTGTGCCCTAGAAATATATGCATATAGACAATGCATCTATAGTGATAGTATGGCACCATCCAAGGGATAACGTGACATTAGCCCCTCCTTTTTTTTTAAAGAAAGAATGCATTTAATCTATTCAATAAATTGCATGACAAAGACACATAAATAAAAAAAAGTCAATCATATATGAGAGTTCTCATTTATGACATATTATATGGTCTGATATATTAAGAAGAATACACAAATTTCAAATCATCGCGTTATAAGTCAACTACGTATAGTATGTGCTCTTATCTGAATCAATTATTTGAAGTTTGATCCTATTTTACAAGGACCATTATATCTTTGTGCCCTAGAAATATATGCATATAGACAATGCATCTACGGCGATAGTATGGCACCATCAAAGGGATAACATGACATTAGGCCCTCCTTTTTTTTTTTAAAGAAAGAATGCATTTAATCTATTCAATAAATTGCATGACAGAGATACATAAATAAAAAAAGTCAATCATATATGAGAGTTCTCATTTTATGACATATTATATGGTCTAATATATTAAGAAGAATACACAAATTTCAAATCATTGTGTTATAAGTCAACCACATATAGTTAGGGGTGTCAACGGTTCGGTTCGGTTCGATTTTTGAAAAACCAAACAGGTACCGAACCGAAACGAACCGTTAGAAAAATCTTCCAAATCGAACTGAATGAAACCAGAACCGAATACGAACCGAACCGAAAATTTCGGTTCGGTTCTTCAGTTTTTGATTTTTCAATTTTTGGTTTTCGGAAATCGGGGGGCTTCTCTTCATTCTTCTAAAAAAACAACACAAAAATGAAAGAGCAAAGAAAGCTTTAGAGGGAAAAGTCAAAAGGAAAAGCTGTACAGCAACAACTGCAGAGAAGAGACAGAGAAGGAAGGGACGTGAAGCATAGGCTAGCAGAAGGAAAAAGCGGAAAAGCTGTTCATCTTCTTCCCCCTACACTCGCTGCCCGTGTCCGCTATTCGCAAGTCCAGCACAGGCAGCCTAGAGGCGGTCACCACCGCTCCGCCGATCTCGCTCGCGACTTGTAGCCCGGTCGCCCGAACGCCTCCGCCACTGCCCGCTCAGCCGTGCCAAAGCACTTGCCGCCTCCGAGCGTCTTCGCCTGCAACCTAATGCCAGCAAAATCCCGAGCCGGTCACCCTCCACCCGCGAGCTCACACCGCTACTCCGCCAGACTCCTGCAGTGGCGCCACCGCTCACCCGTCCCCTACAACTCCACCCTCTGAGCGATGGCGCCACAGCAGCTTCCCCTCCGCCGCACCTGAGTGATCGTCGTCGCCGTCACCGTTGCACCTCTAAGCCGACCAAGACGAGACACGAGAGGAGAGAACTCAGAGCCAGAGGAGATAGAAGTCGGGAGAGAATAAAACCGAATTTTTAATTGTTTGATTTTATTGGTTTGTGGTTCGGTTCGGTTTGGTTAACCAATAAAAACCGAACCAATAAAAAAATATTGGTTTTTACTGAGAATCGAACTGAAAACTAAACCGAACCGAAAGAACTGAATTTTTCGGTTCGGTTCAGTTCCTGACACCCCTTCGTATAGTATGTGCTCTTATCCGAATCAATTATTTGAAGTTTGATCCTATTTTACGAGTATCATTATATCTTTGTGCCCTAGAAATATATGCATATAGACAATGCATCTACAGTGATAGTATGGCACCATCAAAGGGATAACGTGACATTAGCCCCTCCTTTTTTTTTTAAAGAAAGAATGCATTTAATCTATTCAATAAATTGCATGACAAAGACACATAAATAAAAAAAAAGTCAATCATATATGAGAGTTCTCATTTATGACATATTATATGGTCTGATATATTAAGAAGAATACACAAATTTCAAATCATCACGTTATAAGTCAACCACGTATAGTATGTGCTCTTATCCGAATCAATTATTTGAAGTTTGATCCGATTTTACGAGTATCATTATATCTTTGTGCCCTAGAAATATATGCATATAGACAATGCATCTACGGCGATAGTATGGCACCATCAAAGGGATAACATGACATTAGCCCCTTCTTCTTTTTTAAAGAAGGAATGCATTTAATCTATTCAATAAATTGCATGACAAAGACACATAAATAAAACAAGTCAATCATATATGAAAGTTCTCAAAGTTCGAAAGCAAAGTTAGTCTCAATTCACATCACCTACAAAATCAAATGGTTGACATGCACAAGATTATGTTTTCAATAAATTTTTTAAAATTGAACCTTGTGTTAAATATGCTTGATCGGTACCATTGAGGCATGAGACACTCGTAAACTTGACAATAGAAAATGTTAATAATTTATTTTTCGACTCTATTGTCCTTGTCGAAAGTTTTGGAATATTTTGCTCAATAATATTACCATTTACCAATCTTTTTGTTATGGTGCCATGAGCATGCAAATTGCATATGATCAGGGCCTACAAGTTTCTGGACATGCAATAGTTAAATATGGAGACGCATGCTTATGTCCAATTCTCCCCCAGGAGAAAGTTTGTAATTTTTTTTGTGACATGAAATTTCTTTTAATTTAAAAAAAATTGAGATATTTTTTTTTTCTTTTCCTCTCTTCTTCTTCCTCCTTTAGCCGGTCACCGGGTGGTAGGTGGCAAGGAAAAAAAAAAAGAAAAAGAAAAGAAAAGAAACCGATGTTATCAAATGAATTTATGTTCTTTTTCTATTTCTTATTTTAGAAATTATTCTCGGGGACAAGAAACCATTTTTTTTACTTCTTATTTCTATTTCAAATTTATTCCATGGCTACTTTTCTATTCCAAAGAATAGAAAAATTAATTGATGCTACCAAACGAATTTCTGTTCTTTTACTATTCCGAGGAGCAAAAGAACAAAAGAACAGAAAATGAGAAATGTTACCATGAAGACCCTTAACGATAACTTATGTGCAACATTTCAGAAATTTTTACTCCTAATTCCTGTAGGATTTGGGGTTTAGGGTTTAGGAAATGTTCTCGGCCTATATAAAATCTAATAAAAGTTATATTATTTAAGTATCCATGACGTTTTGCAAAACACAATAAGCTATTAAAATTTAATATTTTGAATATTTTATGAAATTCTAAACTGCATCACGATAACATTTATGCATGATTTTCTGCACTGGGTTAGGACAGATTCTACTTTTCTGAATCATGCACAATATAGGTGGATAACTTCAAATTATTTTGGACATATTACATTAGCAAATTGATTTGTTTTATGTGTGCAAAACATTATAAATGTAAGAAAATGTGTGACATCCTCAATTTGACTTCCATCTAAGGAATAGAATTACGACGGTAATCGACAAATCATAGAAAAGTAAGGGATGATTACTTGAGGATAAAAATTCAATTTTACATCGGCAAACTGTGAATTTTCGGAAAAGTGAAAACGGGTAGCAAACGAGGAGCTACGAAAGCCCAAGCCACAGACAGGCCCAATGGGCCTCACGCCCATCATTGATGGCCTCAGTGGGCCCATTAAGACGAACTAAGCCCACACTTGGTCTGTTGGAAGTTTGTACATTAATTACCTATGTGCATGAATAATGTTTCATACTATAGTTTAATTAAATCTCCAAAATTACCCCTTCTAGAAGCTTGTTGGCTTAATAAGACAAGGATTGTTGTCTTTCATGGAGGGGCAGGCGCCTATTTGAAGAAGGGAAAAGGAAGAGACCGACCTAGCTAACTTCCTTAGCTTATTTCCAAATAGAGCACATGCTTGAAATCTAGCATTAAAGGAAGAATGGATAGGAAGATTTCAAGAGCTCTTGGTGGTCATTCAAAGGATTTGGCCAAGAGTAATTTAGAGATTTTTGTACTAAGCTCATTAAGACTTTGAGCAAACTTGGAAGAGAAACTCCTTTCTCTCACTCATTCTTTCACCATCTCCCTCATCTCTCATTCTCTCACCCTCATCACTCTCTCTCTCTCTCTCAAACACTCTCATGCTCAATCTCTCTCTGGCCAAGAGTAATTTAGAGATTTTTGTACTAAGCTCATTTAGACTTTGAGAAAACTTGAAAGTCGGTCCCATGAGTGACTTCCTAAATTAATTAGATAGTATTTACACTTGGGATTATGGTTATGATTAATGTGAATGATAGTTAGATTAAGAGATAGATGGATTAGGTGATAGGTTATCTTGAAAGGCACTTGTGATAGCTTATCTTGAAGAGTGATAAATGCTTATGATAGCTTATCTTGAAAATTGATAAGTGAATGTGATAGCTTATCTTGAAATGCGATAATTATTAGTGATAGCTTATATCGAGAAGTGATAAATGCTTGTGATAGCTTATCTTGAAATGTGATAAGTACCAGTGATAGCTTATCTTGAAAATTGACAAGTACTTGCGATATCTTATTTGAAAAGTGATAAGTTCTGTTGATAAGTAAACCCATGGTATGATATTGTGTGGAATTGAGGGGTGACTGCCATGAGGATATAATTTAGTAAATTTTGTTCTAAAGTATTTTTGAAAAAAAAAAAAAACTTCAAAAGGCATAATAGGGTTGATTCATGAAGTACCGCGGTGAGACATCAAGTTTTATGCGTTTACATTGATAATAAGGGAAAAGGTTATCGTATGGTTATTTTGGTGGATAAATAATCAATGGGTGATCACGTGGGATTATTTTATGCCATTTTTGTGTGTAAAAATTTGCTAGTGTATAACGTGGGAGCACTAAACACTCTTGCATTGACTAAATTGGAAGATAAAAATTGGTTTAAGTAGTTGGTGTGCTCATGTAATCACTTAAATGGTTTCGTAGTCATATCACTATGAGGGTCGGTGCCCATTGGATTTTGGATGCCTGACGGAGGCCTAAATGGCGTTCAAGGATGGATTTCAGAATGATGCTCTTAATTGAATGCCATCTTTGAGTAAGGTTGAGACGTTGCCGTGCCCGATAGGGCGGAAGAATGCTTGTTTACCTCGGAAGACCACTGATGTGAGTATTAGTCATGGCCAAGAGCAAACATAATAATCTATCATGTGGATGCATTGTACATGAAAGTGATAACAGTTGTGTCTAGATTATTATTCGTATTTGTCATATGCCTACTGGAATTGTGGACTCACGTGGAGAATTATTTATGTGATTATTGGATACGTTGTTAGGGCATTGTATAGAGAGTTGTTATTTCATATTTATGGATTATGCAAAGCAAAGGCTTTGCTATTGATCTACCATCAACAATTAAGCCACACGTATAAGGTGTCTTTGAGGCAAAGTATTCTCTTATGCGAGGTTTAGGGAGTTTACTCACTGACTTTTCTCACTCGTTATGATTTAAATTTTTCAAATTCTAACCACGAATAGTCCATTCTGCCACGTGCAGGGTACCCATAGATCAAGACACCCAAGTGACTCCCTTCCTGATAGAGGGGATCGGCACCATATACGAGAAATTCGTGACCATCATTTGGGTGGATGAGTGGCTGATGAACTTTGTGCTGGGATTTTGACAAGCCACTTGGCGGGGGATCCAGGGGTGCCATCTGGGACCATATGGTAGTGGATGTCCCCGAAGACTCCATCACTAACCTGGAGTCGAACCTGAACACAGAGTCCGATCCCGAGCCCGAGTCATGGTACTATGTCCACATAGGTGAAATACCACTTTTTGAGGTCACCCTCATAGGATAGAGGAGCTAGGCTAACCCCCAACCCCTTTTGGTAAATTGACAAGAATCTGCGTGTAAGCATTATTTCCAATGTACTAAGTTGATATATATATGTATGAAAGTGTTTGTTGATATGTTTTCCTTGCTATTCTTATTGGTGTGTATGATTGGGTGGAGTTGATTATGCTTCCATTTGTATTTAATCAAAAGATAAAATAAATAGGTCGGCAACGTCTCCTGGGACATCGCAATTAAATGACCAAACGAAAGAAGGGATGCCACGCATCCAAGACTCGGGGTGTGACAATGTGAAAATTCCAAATAATGTACAATAAGGGTACATGAAAAGTATTAAAAATGAAAACATAGAAAAAAAATATTATGTTCAACATAACACCAAAGATTAACTTAAGAATTATCTTACATGCCCGTATAACATCTTTAATAAACGTTAAATATCTATGAAATTTAACATCTTAAAAGTTGACGTCATAACAAAATGTTGTAAAAAATCAAAAATGTTTTACATAGCAAAAAATATTTTCGATGTTTCAGTTTGGATTACAAGGGAACAGCCCTTTGTTTTCCTCAATTTTCCCAACGTTGGCACAGGCAGATAATATTCTAGTTTCTATTTCAAGTTCTGGGCACTTAGTTTTAAAAACACATTATTATATATTTTAATTGGTTAAGTATATTTGAGTTTGGCACTATCTCCTACCAAAGAAAGAAAGAAAGACAAGAACTTGATTAAAAAACCCAACTTCAGGGGAAAAAAATTCAAAATCTCTCAACTCAAAATTAGCCAAACATTAAGATCAAATTTACATTTAAGAAAAGAAAAATTACTTCAAATGTTTCAATTGGTATCTTAGAATTTCTTAATCAAGTTATGGGTTCACCTAAAATAAACTACTCATCCGTGACCCAAGGATCATCCACAAATCGAGAAATACATGTGAAAATTTAGTTGTTTTCTCCGACCTATTGAGATTGTGAATTAAAACCCTAAATTTACTTTGTAGCTAAAAAAAAAGGGGCTAGACCAAGAGGACTGGTGAAAGCTATTTATCTATTAGGAAATGTATAAAAAAAATTAAAACTTTTATTGGGGAATGGAGGAGAAGAAGAAGATGAAAGAGTACCTGCCAGCCAGCTTCAATGGTGTTAAGGTCAACGTCTATAGAGCCAGCGACGACCCACAACTAGGCGAGGCTAAATTCATTTTGTTCAGCCACATATGGTGCCCACACATTTATGCTTGCTCGAGCTCCATAGTATTGATCTCTACTCACATACCCTGCCGCATACTGCACAAAAAAATATATAATAAATAAATGAAATCAACCATTATAAAAGAAAAACACGATTTATAATATAAATTTAAAAGAATAAAAGGAGGCGACTTTTTCATGATCCTAGATTGAAATTAAATTTTAGTAATTGTCTGTAAGAGTCTGGCTACAGTTGTTGCCACTTTGGAAGATTGGCACATACAAAAAATAGAGAACGACCTACCAAGGAATTTCTAAATTTAATAAACATTAAGTTGGTAAATCCGGTTTGACTTGATCGAGTTCATAGCTAGCATGTACCGTATGTTTTTTCTTCTTTTAAAAAAAAATGAAAAAACATGAAAAGATATTTTTGGTACAAAGGGAATGAATATGTTTCGCTAGCTTGATAATAAATAGCCCACAAAAATTGGAGGAAAGCGCAAGCAAACATAATGTCAAAATTGAAAACCAGTCTGAAAGGTACAAGCCGAAAATAAAAAGCAGTTTCCTGTCTTCATGCTATGACTTTTCCTCAAAGCTAAATTTGACCAACTAAAAAAATTAAAAAGAAAAAAGGGAAAGAAGCAGAGAGACTGAACACCAACATAAGGAGGAGGGAACAAAGAGACGATTGTGTCTGAATTTTCTCCTCTACTTTTGAGACAAAAATAGGCAAAGAGACTTATTTTCAGATATAAATTTCATTTAAACTAAGATGATAATAAATTTTCAAATTGAAATGAAATTATTATGATTTCTCTTAAATTACTCAGAAAATAAAGAAAATGCTTGAGATGCACTAATCTTTACTCAACTTCAATGGCAAGGTCTCTTCTTGTTACCTCATGAGCAATGCTTGAATCGTCTGTTGTGAGATGTCTACTCACTTTCTTCCCAAACATCTGAAATGAAGAAGCCCTCAACATGTCTGCTTCACTCGTCCTCCGAATCGGCACCGTCCCTTCTGGGCATGCCTCACCTGGCGTTCTCCACAGTTGTAACATCTCCGTGGCCACAGCGGTCGAATTATGCCCATTCGGCCTCTTTGGTGGATCCTGCGAATTTCGTAAAAAAAAAAAAAAAAAAAAAAAAAAAAAGAGGTAAAATTCAGGGGCCTCAAAAGTCACAGAATTCATTTTCTTGTCATAGGTCAAAGAAACTGGGGTGATACCAATGGCTTTTGTCCCTTTAATAGAGGATGATCAAAGGCTGGTTGCTGGTGAGATAGAACGCAGTCTATTATATCTCCATCAGGACTCTGCAAACAGGAAAAAAAAAAAAAAAACAGAAACAGAGAGACAAGAATGAGGGTAAAATCAACGTCAGTTGGCAAAGAAAATGTAGTTTAGCGGATGAAATTAGTTATATGACTAGTGCAGCATGCGATCGATGGATTTAGGAGCGATGGTACAAGTTATTTTTCTTTTCTCACGATGATGTGGACCGTTTGGTGTCCAAGGTCACTAAAAACAGAGCGGTTCTCTTTCTCAAAAGTAAAAAGAGAAAGTTAGATATGAGATTTTGTGAGATCATAGTTGAGTATTCTAAAAGCCATTAAATAAATCCGTAATTTTAAATTTAAATATTCTAATACTCCCCGTCACGTTTACTATGGTCTTTTGCCTAATACTAAATATGAAAATTTAATTGGAGAGGCAAATAGGATTTGATAAGATTTGAATTCAAAATCTTCAATTCTGATATCATACGAGATTTGAAGGACCAACGCCAATTATTTTAAAAACTTCAACTGTTAGATGAAAACATGATTTATTATTTAAATATTATAAAAGTGGGTTTGCCTAAATTACTTTGACAGGAGGCTTGTTGATGTCCTTAAGACGAGCCCTTATCATCTTCAGCTTTTGCAACTCATCCTCGGGCTGGACAGTCCGATTCGTGGCGCGGGAGTCAGCAGTTTTCAACGAACGAACGTGACAAAAGAAGGGAGACGGGACAAGGAGGAAGAGAACTAAAATGGGAATGATTGGCGACGGTGAGAGGGATATCTTGAAGGAGGAGAGACGCCAGGGACAAGCGCGACAAAAAGAGCTGCTCGCGCCACGATCCATAATGGCCTTTGAGAAGCTTCCTGCGAGGGCCTGTCGTTTCTCTCTTCGGCTACACCTGGTCGCCCGCTCGTCTGTGCGCAGCAACATTGGCCTTGTCCTCTTGCGCAAGTACCGATTTCCGCTGAGAGATTGCACACCCCCCACCGTATTCAGGGTCGCGCTGCTTCCATTCCAATCCCCCTCCCCCTTCGGTATTTATAGTCTGACACGCCTCGAACATCCAGAGACGAGAGGAGCTGCTTATTTCACTTACTATATTCGCAAAAAGCCAACGAGGAGCAACGATAGGGACAGAAAAGAAAATTATGTTTTTCGCCTTCTAAACATGCTTATCTTTTTAATTAGGATTAGTACCATGAAAAATTTTAAACTAGTACATCTATGACAAACTTACTCCTAACAAATTTTTGTGTCATCAAAAATCTCAAATTGGTAAAACTGTGACAAATTTACCTCGAACTAATATGAATGTTCACTTGAACTTGCCATGTTAATAAAGTTATTCTAGATGTCATTCAACTCAACAAATTCATGGTAAAATTTGATGGAAGTTAATAGAGGATAAATATGTCACTAGTATATCGGTTTGGGATTTTTAGTGAGCTCAAAAATTAGTTTGGATGAATTTTCTAAAAGAGTGTCGATTGGGGGTTTATGGTGACCCAAAGATTAGTTTGAGAAAAATTTATCACGGATGTATCAATTTGAGATTTTCCGTGATATTAACTCTGTTAATTTCATGTAGGAAGAATAATGCATAATAAATCTACATAAGAATGGAACCAGGGAAAATTATTTCATTTGTTAAAAAGTGAATTAAATGATTTTTCGGTCGATATGTGCATGGAACAAAAAGGAGTAAGTACTTTAGAATTATTAAAAAAATGAAACGGGAAGAATAGTCCTTCCTTAATGTCAAATTCAAGGAGTTGGCTAGAAGAGCGGTGTTTTTGGTCGGATTCCCTGGCCTTGACATAGTTTTAATTAATGGGTCTTTTGAAACTATTACAATAAGTTGCGAAGGCTCAAGGCTCGCGGCGCAACAACCCCTTCATACTCCTTTTTGGTTCCACGGATAATTCTCAGTGGTACCGACTTTTCTCACCATATGAATTTTCAAAATCAAACCTTCCTTTGCCAAATATGCTTGATAGTACCATCAAGGCACTCGACACTCATAAACTTGACCACAGAAAATACTAATCATTTATTTTTTGACTCTATTTCCCTTGTGGAAAGTTTCAGAATACTTTGCCGGGTATTTAACCATTGTACCAATCCTTTTTTGCTATGGTGCCATGAGCAAGCAAATTGCACATGATCAAGGGCTGCAAGTTTCTGCACGTGCAACAGTTAGATTATGGAGTAGGTGCATGCTCATGTCCGACCTCCCAGCCATGTATTCATCTAGATCATGGAGGGTTTGCCGTCCATAATTAAAGTTAAAAAAGTTATTTATTGGTATATCAAATTGTGACCTAACAGCTTTTGGCATGTAGAATAAATATACCATTGACTTTTCTAATGACCACACAATTTCCACCAACCTTTTATTCCTAGGATAAAAACTCACCATTAAATTTTCCATCCAAGCAAAAGATGCTGTGACACATGAGGTGAATAAAAATGACTTTTTAGAAAAAAAAAATAATAAGAAAAAGAGCTGATCAATCTCAATAAAATTATGTGAGGCAAGTAAGTCCTAATCAAGAAGAATCATAAATGACAACAGCTTAGATAATTGATGTTTTGGGGCTTTTACGATCGTGCCCATGGTGTGTTTTTAGGTATAGCTGAGGAGTACTTTTGTACACATTAGTCTAGTTAGCCTCGTCATTTGCCACATCAATTGTATCGATGGATATTTTTGTCCATCAAATAAAAGTCCGCGATTTCTTTCTTTTTGGATCATTTGAAAAGTTAGGGTATTTTTGTCTTTTGAGTAAAAGTTGGTGGTTTTTTTTTTTTTTTTTTTTTTTTAATTTTCAGGAAGTGAGATTTGATCAAACCATAACTTACACATTACAACAATAATGACTTCTGTATTGGCTTTTGAAAGTCAGATATTTGTCCCGAAAATAGATATTGCCATTTCAAAATGTCTTTAGTGAGGTCAATGATTACTCTAATTATGACCTTTAGCTATCATTTATGTGCCTCTGGATCATTTTTCTAAAACACGTGTCTTATATAACTAAAATAGAAGCAGAAGTATTTGCCTCTAAAATAACATTTTTAAGCATGTGAATTTCCCTCTAAAGATCTGTTTGACCAGAATGTGCTTTGCTAATTACTGAGTACGATTTTACTTTTCCCATGTTTGTTGAATGATTGATGTTTGGAGGTAAATGAATATTACCAATTTCAAACTAATCAATTCAAATTTCTTGTAGACGCGCTCCACAATTAAACCTCTATCTTTTACAAAATTATTAATCGACTTAATTTAGAAATATGGACTTGTGGCTATGGTGGTTGAGGTCGGCAGCGCCAAGGTGAGGTGGATGCTACCGTCGGCGTTAAAGGGTGGAAAGTGCGCATAAATTAGGGGATTTAAAATTAAGGTTTTGGTGATGATGGCATTGGATCATGGTTTCGAAGAGAGTGGTGAGAGCGACAAAATATGAGAACCTTATACCTAATGGAGCTCAAAGTAACATATCGTCAAAATCGAAAGGATGTATAACTAATTTATGAAATGTTATATGGCCCGATATATTAAGGAGAATACACAAATTTCAAATCATCGCGTTATAAGCCAACCACATATGGTATGTGCTCTTATCCGAATCAATTATTTGAAGTTTGATCCTATTTTACAAGTACCGTTATATCTATGTGCCCTAGAAATATATGCATATAGACAATGCATCTAAGACGATGAAATGACACAATCAAAGGGATAATAAGACATTAGCCCCTCCTTTTTTTAAAGAAAAAATGTATTTATCTATTGAATAAATCGCATGACGGTAACACATGAATAAAGAAGTCAATCATACAAGAGAGTTCTCAAAGTTCAAAGCAAAGTTAGTCTCAATTCACATCACCTACAAAATTGAATGGTCAACATGCACAAGAGTATGTTTTCGATGAATTTTTGAAAATTAAACCTTCCTTCGTAAAAAAATGCTTGACAGGTACCACCGAGGCACGAGGCACTTGTAGACTTGACCATGGAAAATATTAATAATTTATTTTTCGACTCTATTGTCCATATCGAAAGTTTCGGAATACTTTTCTCAGTTATCTAACTAACCATTTCACCAATCTTTTTGTTATGGTGCCATGAGCAAGCAAATTGCATATGATTAGGGCCTGCAAGTTTCTACATGTGCAAGAGTTAAATATGGAGTAAGCACATGCTCATGTCCAACTCCCCCCTTCCCCAAGCCATGCATCCATTTGGATTGTGGATGTTTTCCGTTCATAATTAAAGTTTAAAAAGTTATTTATCGGTATATCAAATTATGGCCAAACAACTTTCGGCATGTAGAATAAAAATACCATTGACTTTTCAAATAACCAAACATTAAATAAACAAATTAGTAGGGAAAAGAGATGCATTGATCTCAAGAAATGTATGTGAAGCAAATAAGTCCTAAGTAAGAAGAATCATAAGTGACTAAGGTTTAGATAAACAATGTCTTCGGGCTTTTGCTATGTGCCCATAGCGTCTTTTTAGCTCAAGCTAAGATGTATTTTTGTACCCATTAGTCTAGTTAACCTCGTCATTTACCACATCAGCTGCATCGGTGGATACTTTTGTCCATCAAATAAAAGCCTACAATTTCTTTCTTTTTGGATCACTTGAAAAGTTAGGCTATTTTTGTCTCTTGAGAAAAGTTGGTGGTTTTTTTTTCATTTTTAGTTAGTGAGATTTAATTAGACCAAAACTTACACACTACAATAATAATGACTCCTGTAGTAAACAATATTTGTTTTTGAAAGACAGAGTTCTGTCTTGAAAGCTTGTAGAGTCAAATAGAATAAGAAATGTCTTTAGTGAGGCAAATGACTCCTCTAATTATGACATTTAGCTCTAATTTATGTGCCTCTAGATTATTTTTCTATAGCACATGTGTCTACATATAACTAAAATGGAAGCAGAAGTATTTGCCTCTAAAAAAACATTCTCAGGCATGTGAATTTCCCTCTAAAGATTTGTTTAACAAGATTGTGCTTTGCTAATTGCTGAGTACGATTGTACTTTTACCATGTCTGTTGAATGATTGATGTTTAGAGGTAAATGAATATTACAAATTTTAAACTAATCAATTCAAATTTCTCATAGACGCACTCCACAATTAAACCTCTATCTTCTACACATTCATTAATTGACTTAATTTTAGCAATATGGACTTGCAGCTATGGTTTG
Source organism: Eucalyptus microcorys (assembly GCA_014182515.1). NCBI lineage: Eukaryota > Viridiplantae > Streptophyta > Magnoliopsida > Myrtales > Myrtaceae > Eucalyptus > Eucalyptus microcorys. The sequence goes on along the minus strand of CM024569.1, from coordinate 26,782,568 downwards.
TCGATGACAAAAGTGCCTTGGTGACCTGGAAGCTACCGATGGTGGCTAAACGGTGGAGAGTGCACATAAATAATGGGATTTAAAATTAGGGGTTTGGTGATGATGGCATGGGATTACGGTTTCGGAGAGAGTGGTGAGAAAGATAAACTATGAGGACCTTAGATCTAGTGGAGCTCAAGGTAATGTATCATCAAAATCAAAAGAATGTATAATCAATTGATGACATGTTATATGGTGCGATATATTAAGAAGAATACACAAATCAAATCATCACATTATAAGCCAACCGTATATAGTATGTGCTCTTATCCAAGTCAATGAATTGAAGTTTGATCCTATTTTATGAGTACCGTTATATCTATGTGTCCGAGAAATATATGCGTGTACACAATGCATTTGTGGCGATACAATGGCACCATCAAAGGGATAACGAGACATTAACCCCTCCTTTTTTTAAAAGAAAAAATGCATTTTGTCTATTAAATAAATCGCATGACAGTAACACATGAATAAAGAAGTCAATCATATACGAGAGTTCTTAAAGTTCAAAGCAAAGTTAGTCTCAATTCCCATCACCTACAAAATCAAATGGTTGACATGCACAAGAGTATGTTTTCAAATAATTTTTAAAAATCAAACCTTCCTTCATTAAATATGCTTGATAAGCACCACCTAGGCACGAGGCACTCGTAGACTAGACCACGGAAAATATTAATTATTTTTTTCAACTCTATTGTCCCTATCGAAAGTTTCGGAATACTTTGCTCAATTATCTAACCATTTCACCAATCTCTTTTTATGGTACCATGAGCAAACATATTGCATATGATTAGGGCCTGCAGATTTTTGCATGTGCAACAATTAAATATGGATTAAGCATATGCTCATGTCCAACTCCCCCCCCGCCCCACCTTCCGCAAGCCATGCATCCAGTTGGATCGTGGAGGTTTGCCGTCCATAATTAAAGTTTGAAAAGTTATTTATCGGTATATCAAATTGTGGCCAAACAAGTTTCGACATGTAGAACAAAAATACCATGGATTTTTCAAATGACCAAACAATTTCCGCCAACTTTTTATTCAAGGAATAAAAACTCACGATTAAATTTTCAGTCCAAGCAAGATGATGTGACACATGATATGAATAAAAATGACATTTTAAAGAAAAAAATCAATAGGACAAATAGGCGCATCGATTTCAAGGAATGTATGTGAAGCAAATAAGTCCTAATCAAGAAGAATCATAAGTGACTAAGATTTAGTTAAACAATGTCTTTGGGCTTTTGCTAAACAATGTCTTTGGGCTTTTGCTGATGTGCCTACGGTGTCTTTTTAGCTCAAGCTAAGGTGTAGTTTTGTACACATTAGTCTAGTTAACCTCGTCATTCACCACATCAGTTGTATCGATGGATATTTTTGTCCATTAAATAAAAGACTGCGATTTCTTTCTTTTTAGATTACTTGAAAAGTTAGGATATTTTTCTCTCTTGGGTAAAAGTTGGTGATTTTTTTTATCATTTTTAGGAAATGAGATTTGATTAGACCAAAACTTACACACTACAACAATAATGATTTCTATAGTAAACAATATTTGCTTTTGAAAAAGAGAGATAGGAAATGTCTTTAGTGAGGGAAATGACTCTAATTATGACATTTAGCTATAATTTATATGCCTCTAGATCATTTTTCTAAAGCTTATGTCTTTATATAACTAAAATGGAAGCATAAATATTTGCATCTAAAAAAACATTTTCAGGCATGTGAATTTCCATCTAAAACTCTGTTTGACAAGAATGTGCTTTGCTAATTGCTAAGTACAATTGTACTTTTCCCATATTTGTTGAATGATTGATATTTGGAGGTAAATGAATATTACTAATTTCAAACTAATCAATTTAAATTTCCTCACAGACGCACTCCATAATTAAACCTCTATCACAATTATTAATCGACTTAATTTTAGAAATAAGGACTCGCGGCTATGGTTGTCGATGACGGCAATGCCAAGGTGACCTGGATGCTACCAATACTGGCTGGAGGGTGGAAAGTGCACATAAATTATGGGATTTAAAATTAAGGTTTTGGTGATGATGGCATGGGATTATGGTTTCGAAGAGAGTGGTGAGAGAGATAAACTATGAGGAGCTCAAGGTAATGTATCATCATAATCGAAAGGGTGCATAGTGAATTTATGACATATTATATGGTTCGATATATTAAAAAGAATACACAAATTTCAAATCATCGCGTTATAAGTCAACCATGTATAGTATGTGCTCTTATCCAAATCAATTATTTGAAGTTTGATCCTATTTTACAAGTACCATTATATCTTTGTGCCCTAGAAATATATGCATACAGACAATGCATCTACAGCAATAGTATGGCACCATCAAAGGGATAACGTGACATTAGCCCCTCCTTTTTTTTAAAAGAAATAATGCATTTAATCTATTGAATAAATCGCACGACAGAGACACATAAATAAAAAAATTCAATCATATATGAGAGTTCTCAAAGTTCGAAAGCAAAGTTAGTCTCAATTCACATCACCTACAAAATTGAATGGTCGACATGCACAAGATTATGTTTTCAATAAATTTTTGAAAATTGAACCTTGTATTAAATATGCTTGATAGGTACCGCCGAGGCACGAGACACTCGTAAACTTGACAATAGAAGATGTTAGTAATTTATTTTTTTGACTCTATTGTCCTTGTTGAAAGTTTCGGAATATTTTGCTCAATTTTATTACCATTTTACCAATCTTTTTGTTTTGGTGCCATGAGCATGCAAATTGCATATGATCAGGGCCTGCAAGTTTCTGGACATGCAATAGTTAAATATGGAGTAGATGCATGCTTATGTCCAATTCCCCCCCGACCCGAGAAAGTTTGTAGTCTTTTTGTGATGTGAAATTTCTTTTTTTTTTTTTAAAAAAAAAAAAAAATCTCTTCTTCTTCCTCCTTCAGTTGGTTGCCAGGCGGTAGGTGGCAAGGAAAGAAAAAAAAAAGGAAAAAAAAAGAAATTGATGTTACCAAACGAATTTATGTTCTTTTTTCTACTTCTTATTTTAGAAATTATTCTCTTGGACAAGAAATTATTTTTTCTACTTCTTATTTCTATTTCAAATCTATTCCTTGGCCACTTTTCTATTCTGGAGAATAGAAAAATTAATTGATACTACTAAACGAATTTCTATTCTTTTACTATTCCGAGGAGCAAAAGAACAAAAGAACAAAAAATGAGAAATGTTACCATGCAGACCCTTAACGATAAATTACATGCGACATTTCAGAAATTTTTACTCCTAACTCCTATAGGATTTGGGGTTTAGGGTTTAGGAAATGCCCTCAGCCTATATAAAATCTAATAAAAGTTATATTATTTAAGTATCCATGACGTTTTGCAAAACACCATAAGCTATTAAAATTTAATATTTCGATTTTTATATGAAATTCTAAACTGCGTCACGACAACATTTATGCATGATTTTCTGCACTGGGTTAGGACAGATTCTACTTTTCAGAATCATGCACAATAAAGGTGGATAACTTTAAATTATTTTGGACATATTACATTAGCAAATTGATTTGTTTTATGTGTGCAAAACATCATAAATGTAAGAAAATATTTGTGACATCCTCAATTTGACTTCTATCTAAGGAATAGAATTACAATGGTAAGCGACAAATCATAGAAAAGTAAGGGATAATTACTTGAGGACAAAAATTCAATTTTACATCGGCGAACCGTGAATTTTTGGAAAAGTGAAAATGGGCCGCAAACGAGGAGCTACGAAAGCCCAAGCCACAAACAAGCCCAATGGGCCTCACGCCCATCATTGATGGCCTGAGTGGGCCCATTAAGAAGAACTAAGCCCACACTTGGTCTTTTGGAAGTTTGTACATTAATTAACTATGTGCATGAATAATGTTTCATACTATCGTTTAATTAAATCCCTAAATTACCCCTTCTAGAAGCTTGTTGGCTTAATAAGACAAGGATTGTTGTCTTTCATGGAGGGGCAGGCGCCTATTTGAAGAAGGGAAAAGGAAGAGACCAACCTAGTTAACTTCCTTAGCTTATTTCCAAATAGAGCACATGCTTGAAATCTAGCATTAAATGAAGAATGGATAGGAAGATTTCAAGAGCTCTTGGTGGTCATTCAAAGGATTTGGCCAAGAATAATTTAGAGACTTTTGTACTAAGCTTATTAAGACTTTGAGCAAACTTGGAAGAGAAACTCCTTTCTCTCACTCATTCTTTCACCATTTCCCTCATCTCTCATCTCTCACTCTCAGCACTCTCCCTCTCTCAAACACTCTCAAGCTCAAGCTCTCTCTCGCCAAGAGTAATTTAGAGATTTTTGTACTAAGCTCATTAAGACTTTGAGAAAACTTGGAAGAGAAACTCCCTCCCTCCCTCCCTCCCTCCCTCCCTCCCTCTGTACAGTGCGCCTCACCACCGTCTCATGCTTGCCGTGCCGCACGCCACTGCCACAATCCATCACCGGCCACACGCCGTTGTCATTGCCGCTGTTCGCCGTTGAAACTTGAAAGTTGGTCCCATGAGTGACTTCCTAAATTAATTAAGATAGTAGTTACGCTTGGGATTAGGGTTATGATTAATGGTAATGATAGTTAGATTAAGAGATAGATGGATTAGGTGATAGGTTATCTTGAAAGGCACTTGTGATAGCTTATCTTGAAGAGTGATAAATGCTTATGATAGCTTATCTTGAAAATTGATAAGTGCTTGTGATAGCTTATCTTGAAATGTGATAAGTACCGGTGATAGCTTATCTTGAAAGTTGACAAGTACTTGTGACATCTTATTTTGAAAAGTGATAAGTTATGTTGATAAGTAAACCCATGGTGTGACATTGTGTGGAACTGAGGGGTGACTGCCGTGAGGATATAATTTAGTAACTTTTTTTCTAAAGCATTTTTGAAAAAAAAAAAAAAAGACTTCAAAAGGCATAATAGGGTTGATTCATGAAGTACCACGGTGAGACGTCAAGTTTTATGTGTTTACATTGATAATAAGGGAATAAGGTTATCGTATGATTATTTTGGTGGATAAATAATCAATGGGTGATCACGTGGGATTATTTTATGCCATTTTTGTGTGTAAAAATTTGCTAGTGTATAACATGGGAGCACTAAACACTCTTGCATTGACTAAATTAGAAGATAAAAATTGATTCAAGTAGTTGGTGTGGTCGTGTAATCACTTAAATGGTTTTGTAGTCATATCACTACAAGGGACGGTGTCTTGGATTTTGGATGCCTGATAGAGGTCTAGATGGCGTTGAAGGATGGGTTTCGGAACGATGCTCTTAATTGAATGCCATCTTCGAGTAAGGTCGAGACGTTGCCGTGCCCGATAAGGTCGATGCCCATTTACCCCGAAAGACCATTGATGCGAGTATCAGTCATGACCAGGAGCAGTCGTAATAATCTAGACTCATGTGGATGCATTGTACATGAAAGTGATAATGGTTGTGTCTACATTATTATTCGTATTTGTCATATGCCTGCTGGAATTGTGGTCTCATGTGGAGAATTATTTATGTGATTATTGGATACGTTGTTAGGGCGTTGTATAGTGAGTTGTTATTTCATATTTATGGATTATGCAAAGCAATAGCAAAGTGCATCATGATCCTTGATCCAAAATGCTCGGCAATGATCCCCATGATGAAACGAGTGACCGACACAAAGACCATCGCCATGATCCGACACCTCGACAAGAGCTTGAAGGCCAAGAAGCACATGAACAAGCTACCATCCATGGAGATGGCGAAGGAAGAGTTGGATCCTCCTACTCCAACTCGCGACATGCCGATCCAAGTGCTCTTCCCCGAGGTCAAGTGCTTGTTGAGTGCCATGCCCGAGCCGAAGTTGGAGGCATGTGGTCTATCATTCGAGCTACTCCAAACCAAGCGGAACCTAGAGAAGAGAGCTCGCGTTTGTGCCAAGAAGACTGCCCTTTGAGCCGTGAGCGACAAGGGCATCGCTCAAATGAGTGGGGGAGAATGTCACGGCCAAGAGGTTTCTGTAGCTAAAGGGCCATGCCTTTCCGAGGAGGACCTCCTACGATCGCTAGGATTCCTAATAAGAAGACTTTCATAACGTTCCAAGGGCAGGCGATACGGTAATTAAGCCGAAGTCCAAAACTCTCCTGTCATTAGTGTCGGTAGTTGGTAGGTTTGGCGGTATGATCTCGTCCGCCTGATGAAAAGTTGATCAATGGTTGTAATCCGAGGGCCTCTAGTATAAGAAGGGGTGCCCTCCCCCTCATTTGTAACCATCCAACCATTCAGCAATACAAATGCTCCTTTCTTTCTAGAGCTTCCCTCTCTAGAAACTCTCTCTCTACGATCCGGGTGAGCGAGAGAGTGTGCAATCGATCGAGCAAGGCTTGACTTAGGCATCCCGATGATCCAAGTCGATCTAAAAGAGCCTAAGTTGCCACACAATCTTGATCCCAATAGATCGGCCCATGACACTTGTGTGTTAGATATGTTCAGAACCAATGGTTTTGGCAACTAAGAGCATAATCGTTGAGTTAAACAAAAGAGAGAAGTTGAATGTGATAACTATGAAATATGGCATATGAAAATTCAATATGTGCTAAAAGAGCAAGAGGCGCTAGAAGCTCTTAACCTGATTATGGAAGAGTCTGAAGATGGGAACACTGCACAATACAAAGGAAATAAGGAAACATTTGCTGCATGGTAAAGAAAGAACTCACTTGCTCGCATCATGTTATTGAGCAGCATGGAGAATGATATCATGCGAAAGTTCAGGCGTTTTGATATTACCAAAGAAATGTGAGAAGCATTGGTAGCAAGATTTGGTCATACATCAATGACCAAACTGAGACAGCTCACTATAAGATTTGACTCCTACAAGAAGCTTTATGGTCATACCAAGAAACAATATTTAAGAAAGACATCAAACATGATCAATGAGCTGAAAGATGTTGGCCACATTCTTATTGACAAGTAGCAAGTATAAGCAGTAATCCATTCCTTGCCTTAAAGTTTGGAGCATATGAAGGTGCACCTAACCCATAATGAGAATATCAAAACATTTGAGGATGCAGTGCACCACCTTAAGCTAGAAGAGAACCACCTCCTAGCAGTTAAGTCGGAAAATGGATATATATTATGCTGGTTCTAACTCACAAGGAGCTTTGAGCTCTAAGTGCAAGCGTCCTGATTCGTTCAAAAGGTGGAAAGGCAAGGGAGCGAGCTCTTCGAGAAAAAAGTCAAGATTTAATCAACATGAGAGAAAAAAGTGTCATTGAGTGAACACAATGTCAAGGGTAAAGTGTTAAAACTACAGCAAAAGACGCCACTATGCTCGCCACCATGGCGAGCCAAAGAAGGTAAACACCCATTGTATTCTTAAGAATTTTGCTTATGTATCAAGTTTTGTATTTTTCATTGAATTTAATCCTTTATAGACTGTAGATTTGGGAGCAACAAATCATGTAGCGAAACTTTATAGAATTCCGACGAGTACCAACTAGAATAAAGTGGACTTATGTACTGAACAACTCTAGAGCAAAAGTTAAAGGCATTGGCACATGCCAATTAATTATGCATGGTGGACGCACTTTGTTCCTACATGATGTACTATATGTTCCGGAGATTTTTCGGAATTTAGTGTTTGTGTTAATATTGGTTAAACTTTGTTTCAATTTAAACTTCCAAAATAATTGTGTGGATTTGTATTTAAATACAAACTACTATAGTTGTGATTATTTTCCGGATGGTTTTATTGTATTGGATATTGACTATAGTATTGTCAATGTTTGTTATTCCCTCTTCACGTCTTCTAATTCATATGATAATGATGTGAATGTGTGGCATACTAGTCTTGGTCATATTGGCCAACAATGAATAAATAGATTAGCCAAAGAGGGCTTATTAGGCAATATTGAAAAAATTGATTTGTCCATATGTGAGTATTGCCTAGTAGGGGAAACTACAAGGAAACCATTTAGAAAATGTACAAGAGTTTAATTTCCTTTGCATTTAATCCATGCTGACATTTGTGGTCCAATGAATGTAAGAAGAATGTATGGGGTTGTTTTATTTCATCACATTTATAAATGATTATACTCAATTCGAATATATTTATTTGATTTCTCATAAATCTGAAGTATTGTGTTATTTCAAGAAGTTTAGGAACTTAGTAGAAAATAAACAAGATAAGAAAATAAAAGCATTAAGGTTCGATCGAGATCAAGAATATCTATTTAATAAGTTCGGAAATTTTTGTGATGAAAAAGGAATAAAAAGACAATTGTCTATCCCCTACACTTCTCAACAAAATGGCATTACGAAAAAGAGAAATAGAACTCTGCTGAAAATGATTGGGTTCATGATGGCATATGCTAACTTACCTATCACTTTTTAGGGTGATATTTTATTAATTGCTGCCTATATACTCAACCGTGTGCATTCTAAATTAGTTACTTCTACTCTGTATGAATTATGAATAGGTAAAAAACTCGACTTATGTTTTCTTAAACTGTGGGGTTGTGCCATCTGTACTCACAAACCCTCTCACAAGTATGGTAAATTGGGTCCTAGAGATATGAAGAGTATTTTCATAAGATACTCAAAACACTCGAAATGATATGTGTTTATAGGTAAGCAAGAAAGTGAGAGTATAATTAAATTTGAATCACGGAATGTCACATTCTTAGATAATGTATTTCCTAAGAATGGCGATATAGATGAGGACTACTCCCTATTTAAAACCTTGGATCAAGATAATAAACTTAATGGAGTTCGTCCAAGTGGGAGTAATGTAAGTGATGAATTAAATTCGACTTAATCTCAATTACAATCACCTAATAAGACGATATTGTCATTATCTAATCCAAATATGAGCATATGCAAAGTGTACAATCTCCCGTATGGTGAACAAGTCACAAAAATATTCCCCGTTGACGTTTTGACATAGAAGAGCAAACTTTCTTAGTCGCTCAACAAGATGAAGATGAGCCAAGGAATGTGAATGAGGCTTTAAAATGCCCTAATAAAGAAAAATTGATGCTTGCAATGGAAGAGAAAATTGAGTCAATAAAGTCAAATCATGTTTAAGAACTGGTTGATCTTCCCAAATGACGTAAAGCTATTAGGAACAAGTGAGTTCTCAAAATAAAACATAAAGTTGATGGTTCAATAGAAAGATATAAGGCTCGCCTTGTGACGAGGGGGTATAATCAATAGAAAAGAATTAATTATAAGGAAACTTTTTCACCTATAGTGAGATTTACCTCAATTCACCTTATTCTAGCATTAATGGCTAATATGGATCTTGGACTACATCAAATGGATGTCAAAACTGTTTTTTCTCAATGGAGAATTAGAAGAAGAAAATTATATGGAACAATCCGTTGGTTTCATTTTAAAAGGTTAAGAACAAAAGGTATGTCAACTTTTGAGATCAATATATGGCCTTAAGCAGTCATCGAGATTATGGTATATATGTTTTCATAATACCATAACAGCATATGATTTTACAATGATTAATAAGGATCATTGTGTATATATCAAAAGATCCAAAGATCAATTTGTGATCATATCATTATATGTTTATGATTATGAAATTTGTTAATACTGTTAAGAATTGGTTGTCTTCTAACTTTGAAATGAAAGATATAGGTGAGACTGCATATATTCTTGGAGTTAAGATTTCAAGGGATCATTCAAAGAGATCATTATCTCTTTCGCAGAGACATATATAAACAAGATTCTTGAGCGATTGCGTATGCAAGACTGCAAATCCATAGATATTCCAATTGCAAAAGGTGATGATTAAGCCATAAATTGTGTCCAAAAACTCCACAAGATAAGGAACAAATGCAATGTGTTTCTTATGCTAGTGCTGTGGGAAGCTTAATGTATGTTATAATGTGTACAAGACTTGACATATATTTTGCAGTTGGAATGGTATGTAGGTACAAATCCAATCCAGGTCAAATACATTGGAAAGCCGACAAAAAAATACTAATATATCTGAAGGAACTACTGATTATTCGCTAAGTTATCAAGAAAATGATTTGTGACTTGAAAGCTATTCAAATACTGATTGAAAATGAGATTTAGATAAAAGGAAATCTACCTTTGAATTTGTTTTATTATTGAATAATAGCGCCATATATTGGAGTAGTAAGAAACAAATATGTATAGGTCCACAACAAAAGCCGAGTTCGTGGCATTATCAGCAGCTATTCAATAGGGTGTTTTGTCACGCCCCGATCCTCCGAGCGCGCGAACATCCCACTCTGGTCGATAGAAATGCAACTTCCCAGGAAACGTCGCCGACCCATTCAATTTTATTACGCGCATGCGGAAGCAAAACAAATCCCCTGACAACATTTAACTTGGGATAGAAAAGCAGGCAATCAATTACAACCAAACAAGCTTTCTTATAAACACATAGGTTTATATACAACACTGGATTGTCTACAAAATAGACAGGCTCAACAACTAGGGAATTGTCCTATGACCAACTTGTCAGACACGTTCGCCAATTCTTCAGCCTCCACCTTCCGAACTCCAGGACTTCCGGTCCTCCCCGACCATCATCTAGGGACCTGAAATATTTTCCCCAAACCGGGATGAGACTACGTCTCAGCGAGTCCTACCCTCTAAAACCCAATTAGGAAGAAAATACGTCTCAGGGCGCTCTAACCACACAAATGGGATAGAGGACTTACCTCGCCTTCGATCCTTCCTGCAAGTTAGTACATTTCAAATATCAATCAATCCAATCACTCAGATACTTCATTTAGATTGAAGTCATCGATTAATCGACTAAGTCGATTACATGTCATCAAAACCACTCTTCGATCATCTCAAGCGTTCCAATTCCAATTTCACTCCCGGCTCAACGAGCTGAACTTAATCAATCCTCCAATATAAACCACGGTCCAAAGGACACGACCTATCTTTAGGTGGAAAATTACGGCCCAATGGGCGTGACCTTTAATAGGTGGCAAGTTACGGCCTTATCAGGCGCGACCCTTATCGGGTGGCAATTTACGGCCCAACGGGCACGACCTGTCGGTGGCGGATTACGGCCCAACGGGCGCGACCTTTATCAGGTGGCAAATCACGGCCCCAGTGGGCACGACCGATTCCCAATTCGGTGGTATATCACGATCCAACAGGACACAGCCGAGCTTCGATGATTTTCTAGATCCACTCACAACCTTTCTCGATCAAAAACCAATCGCATACCAACATTAAACAGATTGGGATGAATCCCCACATAAACATCCATTCACTCAATCCAATCAATCAATCGATTCAAACTGGTCATACAAACCAATTACGGTGCTAAAAGCCAACACCGGGTATTTTCAAGTTAAATACCACAACTTCATCAATATCACTCAATTCCACACTTTTGGAATAATTAACCATAATCATCAATCACTCAATTTCTCAATTTAAACATACAATTAACACAAACCGACCGCACTACTTTGCGATCGGCGCAAAATTCTAACGACCGGCCATCCCAAGCATAATTTTCGAAATTATTAAATAATTAAATTTAATTCCGAAAATTAAATAATTAAATAATATTTTATAATAATATAATTTAATAAAATAATATTTATAAATTCGAAATAATTATTTAATTAAAATAATTAATTAGGGCTTAAACTAGATTACACTAATTTAAACATACAATTAGCCCTAATTAAACATCCATTAAACTAATCATACAACTAATCTAATTTACATTAAAATAATCTAATTTAATCACATAAACCTAATTAGACTAATCTAAACACCCCTTAAGCGTCATTAACTCACTAAGCAAGAATTAGAGGATAAACTCACCGGATTAACGAGCCGAACGGCTCAAAACGACAAGGACGACGCGAGGGTCGATAGTCTCCAAGGCGGGCCTAGCTTCCGGGGTCGGGAAGCCGGCCAAAACGGGCCAAATAGCCGCTGTCATACCCATTTTCCAACTCTCTGTCCGCTGCTGGTTGAGGCCGAGAAAGGGCGGATTCGGAGCCGGCTTGGGTCGGAAACGAGCGGAGGAGCTGAACCGGACCTAGGCGGGGCTTCACGGTGGCCGGAGTTGGGCTGGACGGCTTCAGCGGAGCTCCACCAGATCTGAAATGGCTGCTGGACTCGCGGAACAGTAAGGACGAGCAGGCGCACGGCTGCTGGCTTCGTCTGCTTGTGACAGCGAAGGGGAGGTCGGACGGGAGGCTCCGGCTGTTCCGGGGACAGGACGACGGTGGAGCTGCTTCGACGGTGGTCTGAGGACGTCGGTGGACGCTGATGGACGCGAGAGAAGGTGGCTGTACCTGAGACAAGCGCGAGACGAGCAGGGAGCTCGTGGGGCTAGCGACTGGGCGCGACGGGCGAGCCAGCTGATCCGGCGGCGTGCGGTGCTCGGACGGTTGCAGGGCTGCTCGGCGATCTTCGGCTTGCTGGACTCTTGAAGAAGAAGAAGATGAAGATGGAGAGAGGAGGAAACGGTCGCACGGGAGAGAGGAAGGAGAGAGGTGACGGAAGAGAGAGAGGGAGGAGAGAGAAGGAAGATGGGACCACTTTTCTCTCTCTCCTGGCCCACCATGACCTCATGGACGATGTCACCTTCCACTATCTCCCACAACCTCATTCCAATGGGTTCAATTTCATTTTCCGCCGTGGCATGGAATCTTGTACACTTAATTTAATCAATTCTCAATCAATTCCATCCAATTGAAGCTCAATTAAATTAACCCATGTGTCATTGGCCTTCTCACGACAATTCCCCATCAAATGATCCAACTTGCATCCCGAAGATTCAATTAAAAACGGCCCTCTGACAATCTCGAACAAAAACGGCTTTACTTTGCTTTTCTGCCAAAAATCTCGGTTTGTAGAAAAAACTTCTGGAGATGAGTTGACATTCCTAAAATGAATTGTGACTTGACAAAACTTCCAATTTCGTAATCGGGTTCAATTTCACGGTTAAATTCAATCGGCGCGACTTTAGCGCGTCCTAATCTACCGGGTAGCTTTTAGGAATTTTCGTGCAATTGACCGTGGTTGATTATTCTCAAGCCACAAAGTGCATCTTCGACACCTTGGCGACTCTCGATTGTCGTAGAAATCTCGAGGTTTCGATTACGGACACGGGGTACCCAAAACGACGAAGAATCGGTCTAGTGCCGGTCGATGAGGATATTGCGATCGGGTGGAATCACCCACACTCTAATCACATATCTCGTCGAATCGACATATTACGATCTCGTTCGATTCGACAAAGTGTCGTAATGATCCTTGCAGATTAATACGGTCGAGTAGCCGATTCATGGTCGAATTCTCAAGTCTATTGCGTTTAGATTCCTTAACAGCTTCACCTGATAGACTAGTTATCTCGTGAGTGGCCAACTCAGAGAAGAAAACTATAGACGCGAAGATGAAATGCCCGACTTATTTAATTGAAACCAGAATTGGAAAATCGGGATGTCACAACTCTTCCCCTCTTATAAAAATTTCGTCCTCGAAATTTACACCATTAAAATTCTTCTTCAAAATGGTGGGGTATTGTCGTCTCATCAATTCTGCTCCTTCATTCTGCTTCGCACTGCTATCCAAGATCCTCGGTGCCGACGAAACACTTCCAACGTCCAGATCAAATCTTGATTCCAAAAGGCTAAGCACTTATCCACATTTACAAAAATGAAAACTGCAAAAATTTTGGTTCTTTTTCTTTTCTTTTTATTTTTCCACAAAGCGGCTAACTGCCGCGTCGGGGATTCGAACTCCCGACTTCGGACCGTTCGCTTCCTTCCCGGGTACCACTCGGCTAGAGGCGCCGACGGTGTCCCAAACCGCTTTCTTTTTCCATTTAAAGCCAAAATCCTCCTTTGATCTCAAACTCGAAATATTCCGCCATTTAAACAGTTCCGGCTCTCCTTTCTTAACAATTCGAGATGTCCCTATCCTAGGCGACATTCAAGAATGAACAGGATTCTCAACCTGAAAATTCAAAGGTTTTCGACGCTTAACTGCGTAAATTTCCTGGCGGCTCTGAGCGGTCCTTAATCTGTCACTGATAACTACAACTGAATCACTAATTTCTGAACCAACTCTGGACCTACGATTTTCTGATCTCTGACCTCAACTCAACCAATTGAAGTTCTGAACACTCTGCTCTGCACTGACTAAAAAGGAACTATCTGACTGATCTGCTGAAACTGGGAACCTCTGGTCAAGATCTGATATAACTCTGACACTGACACTCTATGCAAACGAATTATCTGATGCACAAACACCTCTGCATTCCTAATCCAATCAAGATCCTTCCGCACAGCCACAAAGTGGGCTGATTTCATCAGTCTGTCAATTACTTCCCAAAATGAAATTATTACCACACTAACTCCTCGATAGACCTGTCACAAAAATCTATTGTGACGCGATCCCACTTCCACACGGGGATCTCAAGAGATTACAAAGGTCCTCTCGAATTGCAAAACCGTGCTTTCTCTTGCTAGCACATCTGACACTTGTGACCTGTCAGTGATATCTGTCTTCACAACGGTCTACTAATCCTGTTGATGCAAATTCTGACCCATCTTCGTACTGTCTGGACAATGTTGAAGCTGCTACGACGAGTTTCCGATAAGATCTCTTCTTTAATCTTAGTATCATCAAGTACACTCAATCGTCCTCAGAAATCTGAAAATTAGTTCCCCTCTTCTCGGTATCCTCTCACAGAATCTTTTGAATTTCTGAGTCTGTCCACTGAAGCGTCTGATTCTAACCTGAATATCCGGTTCAATTCTGAGAGTGGCCATAAAATTCGAAGGTGGCCTACCTCAGATTTGAAAACCGAATTTCAAACTTTCTCAAGTAAGGTCCATACTTTAACCAGCATATGCACAAATGAAGACTCTCGACTCAACGCATCAGTGACTTCTTTCCTCCTTCTAGGGTGATACCAGATACCACCATCCTAGTCCTTCAAAAGATCTGGTTCACAGTGCTATCTCATATTCAATTCCTTCTGAGAGAATAAATACTTTGAGACTTTAACGGTCAACGAAGATCTGGAGTCTTTCTTCGCACAATTAATGTTTTCAAATCTTCAGAGCAAAAATAATTACTGCAAGTTCTAAGTCATGCGTCGGGTAATTCAGTTCATGAGATCTCAGCTGACGAGGCATGTATGCAACAACCCTGCCATGCTGCATTAGCACACAACCCAGTCCTCTAAACGACGCATCACTATAGATCTTGTATCCTCCAGGACCAGATGAAATGGTCAGCACAGGTGCGGTAGTCAGCTTCTGCTTAAGCTCTTGGAAACTACGCCCGCACTTGTCTTTCCACATGAACTTCTTTTCTTTCTTTAGTAGTCGAGTCAACGGTGATGCTAAAGCTGAAAACCCTTCCATAAACCTTCTGTAATACTCTGCTAAACCCGGAAAACTTTTGATCTCTTTCACTGTAGTCAATCTCGGCCAACTGTTCACTACTTCAATCTTGGACGGGGTCCACGGAGATTCCTTCTCCTGAAATCACACGACTTAGGAAAGCAACACAAGTCATCCAAAACTCGCATCTGCTAAGCTTTTCATAAAAATTCAAGAGTCCTCAAATGACTCTCATGCTCCTCAACACTCTTCGAACACACCAAGACAACTTCAATGAACACGATCACAAACTGATCCAAGTACCCTTTGAACACTCTGTTCATCAGACCCATACAAAAAGCTAGAGGGTTCGTCAAACCAATCGATAATATAGTGAACTCACAATTGCCATATCAAGTACGCAATGCTGATTTCGGTATGTCTTCCTTCTTGATCCTTAACTGATGATATCCTGTCATCAAGTCGATCTTGGAGAATATCAATACACAAACGCAACAAACCATCCTTCTTTTTCACGAACAGAACGGTGCTCTCCAAGGTGATGCCCTGGGACGTAAGAATCCCTTATCTAACAATTCCTGCATCTCCACCTTCAGTTCTTTCAACTCAGATAAAGCCATTCGGTAAGTAGCCTTAGGGACTGGCTCTAATCCGATTACTAATTCAATCACGAACTTTACTTCCCTTTCTGATAGCAGACCTGGCAGTTCTTCGGGAAACACCTCAGAAAACTTCAATACCACGGTTATGTTCTCCATACTCGGTTCCTCAACTGTCGCATCCACTATAGTTGCCATACAGATTTGGCAACCTACAACCAAAACCAGGTCGTCTTCAGTGACGAATAACAAGGAACGAAGGTCCTTTCTGACTTTCAGTCACTCAAAACTTTCGTACGCTAACTGAACCAACTGAATTATATCACTGCCACGATTCATAACAGCAGAAAGCTCCTCGAGCCAAATCTTTTATAAATGACTCCCAGGTTATATATAAGCAAACCCTTAAGGTACAACAATAGTCAGAGATTCATCTTCATTTTACTTTATTACAACAACGGAAACTTCACAACTTTCACTCAAAATCTAGCTGCGCTACTCTGATAATAACTCCTCAAAAACATTCTTTCTTTGCTCGATGCATGGTCGATCCATTCGTGTTCCTCTAGCCATCTTAAGGGCGTCATGTCGACGATAGCGATGTTCGAGTCCTCTTGGACTTACACGGACAGTTCCCATCCCAATGGCCGTGCTGGCCACATTCAAAGCACGCTCCCGTTGCACTTGGTCACCAGGCTGACTCACACTTCTTTTCTCAAACTTGACACACAATCAGTGAGTCCTCTATCTCCTGTCAGGTAACAGCATGCGCTCTTTCTTGTACTGAAGGCCTGCTCTACAAACCCCACGATGCGTTCTATGGCGCATTCCTTTCGATCTGTCTCATCGGCTTTCTAAGACCATTTCTGGCTAGGTAACCCTGTTGGTTACACACAAAACAAGCACCTGTCTTACCAGGACACGAGGCTAATCCATGTCGGCTTCCGTCAGCACGACACACTCCATTCTGATCCATTCTGATCCATTGCTGACCTGACCATCCCACATTTCTAGTTAGACGGAAATGGGATACTTTTCTCCGATCATAGGCTCCTTCCCAAACTGGTTTCCATCTCTACTGAATCTGAACCTTGACTCGGATGCAACGGCTTGCTCCCATATCACAACTCTAGCTTGGGCCTCAACAGGCGCGGCAACAACAACAGTGACAGCACTGGCAGCATTAGTAACAGCGGCAACAGCGACGGCTCAGTCCTAAGCTTACTGACCCAACAAGCTTCCAAGAAACACTAGCGCCTGAACGATCCCATCGAACCTAGGATCGCTCGGTGCTGCTACACTAGTACCGACCTACAGCGGTACTCTCACACTCGCGCTGGTCTAAGCTAGCACTTCTCCACGACCACCTCGGGTACCGATCCCTGTCGGCATACCACCCCGAGTAACTGGTCTAAAGGTTCTCTCTTAAGGAGACCTCTGCTCCTGATCACTCATCTACAGGATCTTTACAGAAACCTGTTTCCCAATTCTAATCCCAGATTAGAATTTGAGTGATCCTCACCAAACAATTTACAAAACAACTATCAGACACATGCACCGGCATGAATTAAAAGCCATTCCTACTAACTATCCCATAAACAATCGCACCTTATCACTCCATTCACAGACCCGCTCTGATACCACTTAAACGGGGATGTCACGCCCCGATCCTCCGAGCGCGCGAACATCCCACTCTGGTCGATAGAAATGCGACTTCCCAGGAAACGTCGCCGACCCATTCAATTTTATTACGCGCATGCGGAAGCGAAACAAATCCCCTGACAACATTTAACTTGGGATAGAAAAGCAGGCAATCAATTACAACCAAACAAGCTTTCTTATAAACACATAGGTTTATATACAACACTTTGGATTGTCTACAAAATAGACAGGCTCAACAACTAGGGAATTGTCCTATGACCAACTTGTCGACACGTTCGCCAATTCTTCAGCCTCCACCTTCCGAACTCCAGGACTTCCGGTCCTCCCCGACCATCATCTAGGGACTGAAATATTTTCCCCAAACCGGGATGAGACTACGTCTCGCCGAGTCCTACCCTCTAAAACCCAATTAGGAAGAAAATACGTCTCAGGGCGCTCTAGCCACACAAATGGGATAGAGGACTTACCTCGCCTTCGATCCTTCCTGCAAGTTAGTACATTTCAAATATCAATCAATCCAATCACTCAGATACTTCATTCAGATTGAAGTCATCGATTAATCGACTAAATCGATTACATGTCATCAAAACCACTCTCCGATCATCTCAAGCGTTCCAATTCCAATTTCACTCCTGGCTCAACGAGCTGAACTTAATCAATCCTCCAATATAAACCACGGTCCAAAGGACACGACCTATCTTTAGGTGGCAAATTACGGCCCAATGGGCACGACCTTTAATAGGTGGCAAGTTACGGCCTTATCAAGCGCGACCCTTATCGGGTGGCAATTTACGGCCCAACGGGCGCGACCTCTGTCAGGTGGCGGATTACGGCCCAACGGGCGCGACCTTTATCAGGTGGCAAATCACGGCCCCAGTGGGCACGACCGATTCCCAATTCGGTGGTATATCACGATCCAACAGGGCACAGCCGAGCTTCGATGATTTTCTAGATCCACTCACAACCTTTCTCGATCAAAAACCAATCGCATACCAACATTAAACAGATTGGGATGAATCCCCACATAAACATCCATTCACTCAATCCAATCAATCAATCGATTCAAACTGGTCATACAAACCAATTACGGTGCTAAAAGCCAACACCGGGTATTTTCAAGTTAAATACCACAACTTCATCAATATCACTCAATTCCACACTTTTGGAATAATTAACCATAATCATCAATCACTCAATTTCTCAATTTAAACATACAATTAACACAAACCGACCGCACTACTTGCGATCGGCGCAAAATTCTAACGACCAGCCATCCCAAGGCATAATTTTCGAAATTATTAAATAATTAAATTTAATTCCGAAAATTAAATAATTAAATAATATTTTATAATAATATAATTTAATAAAATAATATTTATAAATTCGAAATAATTATTTAATTAAAATAATTAATTAGGGCTTAAACTAGATTACACTAATTTAAACATACAATTAGCCCTAATTAAACATCCATTAAACTAATCATACAACTAATCTAATTTACATTAAAATAATCTAATTTAATCACATAAACCTAATTAGACTAATCTAAACACCCCTTAAGCGTCATTAACTCACTAAGCAAGAATTAGAGGATAAACTCACGGATTAACGAGCCGAACGGCTCAAAACGACAAGGACGACGCGAGGGTCGATAGTCTCCAAGGCGGGCCTAGCTTCCGGGGTCGGGAAGCCGGCCAAAACGGGCCAAATAGCCGCTGTCATACCCATTTTCCAACTCTCTGTCCGCTGCTGGTTGAGGCCGAGAAAGGGCGGATTCGAGCCGGCTTGGGTCGGAAACGGGCGGAGGAGCTGAACCGGACCTAGGCGGGGCTTCACGGTGGCCGGAGGTGGGCTGGACGGCTCCGGCGGAGCTCCACCAGATCTGAAATGGCTGCTGGACTCGCGGAACAGTAAGGACGAGCAGGCGCACGGCTGCTGGCTTCGTCTGCTTGTGACAGCGAAGGGGAGGTCGGACGAGAGGCTCCGGCTGTTCCGGGGACAGGACGACGGTGGAGGTTTGACGGTGGTCTGAGGACGTCAGTGGACGCCGATGGACGCGAGAGAAGGTGGCTGTACCTGAGACAAGCGCGAGACGAGCAGGGAGCTCGTGGGGCTAGCGACTGGGCGCGACGGGCGAGCCAGCTGATCCGGCGGCGTGCGGTGCTCGGACGGTTGCAGGGCTGCTCGGCGATCTTCGGCTTGCTGGACTCTTGAAGAAGAAGAAGATGAAGATGGAGAGAGGAGGAAACGGTCGCACGGGAGAGAGGAAGGAGAGAGGTGACGGAAGAGAGAGAGGGAGGAGAGAGAAGGAAGATGGGACCACTTTTCTCTCTCTCCCTGGCCCACCATGACCTCATGGACGATGTCACCTTCCACTATCTCCCACAACCTCATTCCAATGGGTTCAATTTCATTTTCCGCCGTGGCATGGAATCTTGTACGCTTAATTTAATCAATTCTCAATCAATTCCATCCAATTGAAGCTCAATTAAATTAACCCATGTGTCATTGGCCTTCTCACGACAATTCCCCATCAAATGATCCAACTTGCATCCCGAAGATTCAATTAAAAACGGCCCTCTGACAATCTCGAACAAAAACGGCTTTACTTTGCTTTTCTGCCAAAAATCTCGGTTTGTAGAAAAATCTTCTGGAGATGAGTCGACATTCCTAAAATGAATTGTGACTTGACAAAACTTCCAATTTCTGTAATTGGGTTCAATTTCACGGTTAAATTCAATCTGGCGCGACTTTAGCGCGTCCTAATCTACCGAGTAGCTTTTAGGAATTTTCTGTGCAATTGACCTGTGGTTGATTATTCTCAAGCCACAAAGTGCATCTTCGACACCTTGGCGACTCTCGATTGTCGTAGAAATCTCGAGGTTTCGATTACGGACACAGGGTACCCAAAACGATAGAAGAATCGGTCTAGTGCCGGTCGATGAGGATATTGCGATCGGGTGGAATCACCCACACTCTAATCACATATCTCAATCGAATCGACATATTTGCGATCTCGTTCGATTCGACGAGTGTCGTAATGATCCTTGCGGATTAATACGGTCGAGTAGCCGATTCATGGTCGAATTCTCAAGTCTATTGCGTTTAGATTCCTTAACGGCTTCACCTGATAGACTAGTTATCTCGTGAATGGCCAACTCAGAAAAGAAAGCTATAGACGCGAAGATGAAATGCCCGACTTATTTAATTGAAACCAGAATTGGAAAATCGGGATGTCACATGTTTAGCTTAAGAGATTTTTGGATCATTTAAGTATTACTAAGAATTAGGGGTGAGCGGTTCCCGGTTCCTTACAAGTTCCACTTGGAACCTGGAACCTACCCTCGGGTACAGGTTCCTCATTTTTTGGAACCTGGAACCTACCCGTCAAAACCAAGAACCTGGAACCTACCCTGTCACAGGTTCCGGGGTCGGTTCCAGGTTCCAACAGGTTCCAATAGGTTCTTCTTTTTTTTTTTCATTTTTAGTTTTAAAAAAATGGAAATGAATGCAGCAATAATAAACAAACTTGTCATTCATTGAAGAGAATATACACAAACAGCATTTTAGAAGAAACAATAAACAAATTGAGTGAGCTTGCTATTACGGTAAGGCACATGAGGAAACTCTTTTGGATATACGGATGCATGTAGAAACTTCGAAGTGCTTCTAAAAGTTAAACTGACTTGAGCGCACTAACCAAGTTGTGTGTCTAGGCCCCAAGCATGGATCAAATCATTATGTGAAGAAAGTTAAGAATGCACACAGTGGTGAGTAACCAATCTACCTCTGTAAAAGGTTAGGCCTAACTAAGTCACCCTATACCATCTATGAGTTTAAAATGTAGTGACTAATAATTATCATCCTCTTAGACACACACAGATTATCAATGAGGCAGTTTCCTACTTTATTATTCCGGTCCATAGCAGACAGCATCCAATTCAAAGTCAAATTCAAACTCATACGATAAAGATATCATCTTCCACAACTCAATGCCTACCTATCTAACCTAGAGATCTCTTCTGATTGACATGGCCCCAATATACAAGCAGACACTCTGATGTCCTAGAAAGAGACAAACACCAGACATAATAAAATGGCACACCTAAATCATATACCATACACAGCGCTAGGCAACTCTGGAGAAAACTGGAGCCATCATCTCTATCTACCTGTAACAGATTAAATCCACTTAGTTTCTACAGAAGACCATACTAGAAGATCAGCAGAAGGAAAAAGAGAATATAGTATCTCAAAAAAAAAAAAGACCAACAAGCTTAGCCTAAAAAAACAAACAATCCATCCGACAATATAAAGTACAGCCAACAGATACAAGGCACTTTCAATAGTATATGGTGTAGGGCACCTATCCAGTGCATGGAGGAGTTGTACTGTTAGAACCACAACCTTTACCACGACCACCAGGCTTGTAAGTCCTCCTGTTAACAAAAGAAGAAAGATAGTACTTCAATCCACAAATCAATAACACTCTAAAGTTGCTGACTTTCAACCTAATATTGTCATTGAGTAAGTCGATTGACATTTTCACAAGTTGTCCTTCGATGAACATATTTACATTTCAGATGGTGCTAAATGACTGATTTTCGCCATCCTTACAAATCTATGTTAAGTGTCAAGTTATTCAAGTTAAAAAGCAACATTGCATGGAAATCCCACAGATAAAGTGCTACTGTAGCCCAAAGAAAATTGGTTTTGGATGGTTGAATCCCACCAATTAGTTGGTTTAATGGTTATGGCAATTTTCTTAGGCAAGATCCTGAGGAGCAAAACATTGCTAAAGCCTGGCATGTCTGGATGTTGGGTTGGGTGATACATTAATTTTACCTCCCCTAGTTCCTTATTTGCATTTGAGACCATCCATCACTAGACAGAGGTTAGCAGTATAAACCATGAAGATGAGCACACATGTTTGCACTACTGTACCCATCAACATTCCGCACCAGATCCCCTGCATATCAATGAGCGATCAGGTTTGACTATCTCGCGTTAGTTTTTGTTTATCAAATCAGCAGTAAAATTACTGCAAAGAGTCGAACTGTTACTTCCAAGATGATTGAGCACAGAAGGAAACTTACCTTGACACCCCAGTTTAGCTTAAAGCCAAAGACCAGACCCAGGGGAACTCCAAACAGATAATAGCAGGCAATGTTCACATATGCGACCGCGGCTTGTCATCCAGCTCCAACGGCCACGCCTATTAAGAAAAGTAGGAGCACCGTCGCACATTTAAGATTTGTGTAGTTGGCAAAGTGAGAGCTAAAAAGAGGAGAGAAAGACTGGCAAATCTACCCGAGAGCACTGGTTGGAAGTTATTGATGACGATGCACAAGGCCAGCACTGGCGTGAGCTCCTTGACCAGAGCCTAGATGGATGAGTCGCTGGAGAATAGGGATGGATATATGTCCTGAATGGCAAGCAAGATCGCCGACAAGACCAGACCAACCATGAACGAGGAGATCACTGCCACTATGAGCGAGAACTTTGCCGTTCTTGGATGAGCTGCTCCGAGTTCATTTGACACCCTCACACTGCATGACCAGGGAACCATTTCAGATGCAGAGAGAGATTTTTCTGAGGGCCTACGATTCTAGTACCAACCTTATGGCTGCATTCATTCCAAGAGCCGCCATGAGTGTCCGCCCCAGTATGTTCATGCTGCAACATCAAATACAGCGCCTCAAATCAAACATTAGAACCAAGAATCGAACTGCGCCCTCAATCACATTACTCTTATCCAATTACATTTTAACCCCGTTACCAAGTGTAAACAACCAAAAAATGTGTACTACAGTTACCGAATAGAAACATCTGTGTCATGTTTGTGGGTCCTATATACGCAACTCATAACAAATCCCCGTCTTAAAAAAATGCAGCTTTACCGTTCTCCTTTAATTGAACCAGAAATAGAAGAAGACAATGAATACACGACAAAGAAGAAAGATGAGAGTAAGATATTTCATCTGAACAATGATAGGATGTTTGGTGCTCTACAAAAACGTTGAAGAAAAACGACGAACGACTAATGACGATGGAACCTTGCCAATCAATTGAACCTACAGGTAAAGAGAACAGTGCACATCCTAGAAATAGGTTGCAACTTTTCAGCAGATGAAACCTTATCATGCTTCTCAACTCGTGATGTCATAGAAACCGAATAGGTTATCAGTGCAAATCAAGCGAATGCCATATTCTCGCGTTTCACAGTGATTCAATCTCTCTCTCTCTCTTTCAAACTGGTAGGTGGGCACTTCAAGATTACATCACTTGATATCTGGTGTTATATATATATGTATACGCATGCTAATTCAGCCAATCTCTACTGTAAAAGATAACTAAACTCACAACTTAGCACAATCCAACAATAAGCAAAATGACTTGGAAGAATAATATGTATAGCAAGAGGCACTTGTGAGATCAAACAGGTCTTGGAGTCAAACTTTGGCAAAAGATAGTAGGACATAAGATCACCTGTGAACAACTGTTCTCCTCCCACGTGCAGTGATTTGGTGATGCACCTCTGATTTCATTGGATCAAGGGCTGGTTGTGATATCTCAAGCCCTTCAGTCTTGATAATAGATATATACCTACAAGAATATGGTGTTATGGAGAAGGGAAGAGCCAAATATCTTGTCAAAGACATTTTGAAGTTGGCAAAAGATAGTAGGACATAAGATCACCTGTGAACAACTGTTCTCCTCCCACGTGCAGTGATTTGGTGATGCACCTCTGATTTCATTGGATCAAGGGCTGGTTGTGATATCTCAACTTGGAGGTGGGGGTGCAGGGCCTGAGCTCCAAGAGTTACCATCTTTCCTGTGAAGAAGATCCAGGCCCATAATGCAACGAAGTTGCCATTTGAGAGAAAAATACTGAATTGACTTAAATTTAGATGCTCACTGGAGATTAATATTTTTCAGCTGTGCCGGTACCCATAATATTTTTCAGCTGTGCCGGTACCCATCCTGTAAATTGATTGTGTGCGACATTCCTAAGATACAAAAAAGTGCAAAATCAGGTCACTGAGGAGCCAGAATCAGATGCACGACAAACTTGCAATGGTGATACTCTTACTCACAGATTTTCGAGGGGAAGATTGGCAAGGACATTTATATCCCCAGTAAACTGATTGTCTTGCAAGTACCTTCACAAGGATGAATGAGGATGGTAAGGAAGGCATCATCATGATGGACCAAGTTTTACAGGTAAATCAGTGGCCAGCACTTACATGGTTGTCATGCTTGAGAGGGAACTAATACTTTGAGGCAGATTACCAGATAGTTGATTAGAAGAGAGATCCCTGAAACATCAAAGAAGACCAACGAGGGAAATAGTTATATCAACTAACCAAGGAGGCACTAGACACTTTGTAAAATGATGTTCAAAAGAAAAAAATAAGTATTTTTATGGCTGATGAAATCTCTGAAGACTCATCAACCTAGTGTATGTAAAAATGAATGCCAATGAATAATTAATTAAAGGAGGATGAAGAACTGCTTCAACATCCTCAGTTAAGCAAAAGTAATTTTCTACAGTCCACCGACATAAGTGCAGGTAAGAAAGGGATCTCACAGGGTATCAAGGGAAGAAAGCTGTCCAAACATATCGTTCAATGCGCCTTGAAGCTGATTGTGGCCAAGGTTTCTACAGTTCAACAAAAAGGGATCCTAAGTTATAAATTCCAACAGTATTGACCACAGATAACAGGATCGAGTCCACTTACAGTATTGCCCAGTAAACTGATTATTAGCAAGGTTTCTGCACAAAAAAGAAAATATTAACGCAACCACTTCAGGTTGGAAAGATAAATATAGCAGATACGAAAATCTTTAAATAAGAAAAAGTAAATGAGAAGACAGAAAATGAAGGGCACGTTTAACATACAATCTTTGTACATTTGGAGGAACTCCATAAGGTAGCTGTCCTCCAAGATTGTTATTGCTGAGATCTCTGTGAAAAAACAAAATGTTATGAAACATTTTGTTGAATAACCAATTTAGGCAGAGCAAATTACGTCATCCATCTTACAGATTTGTCACTGATGTCAGGCTTTGAAGCTTGTAACCAATTGACGACCCAGAGAGGCCAAGACCCGGTAATTTACTGACAAAAGATGATGACAGAGCACATATTAGAGATCAGAAATTGTATAGAGATAGCTAAAGATGAATCAAGGTCAACATTAGAATATCACATTTCAGTGACCCTGGAGCCCGAGCAAGTGATTCCTTTCCAAGACTGTCCACATGGATCACCACCGCTGCTACTCCATTGAGTCAGTTGAGAAGGTTGGTTTAGAAAGCTATACATATCCTGTAAAGCAGCAGCTGTGCATCGGACAAAACACAAGCAGAAAAATTAACTGGTGTAAGATCGAACCAGAATATGAAATGAATTGATTAGTAAATTAGTTGCTGTCAAACTGAGAATCTCTCAGACATGCTTTGATTTAGTAATGGAAAGTCAATCATAAAGCCTGACCTGCTGTCAATAAAAATTATGAATTCTAGGAAACATAGTCAAAATCATTCGACAGGTAAAACAGCATTTCTGAAGGTAACAAGATGGAGCATGAGAAATTGCCTATTACACTTCTAGTCTGTTTCTCTTCCATAAATTAAATTCTTTGCTAATCCACTTATTTACTTCACTTAATGTTTATTACACTGCAGCAACAGTCTCAATCAACATAAAATCTCATCAAACCGTAGATGATGATGTACAATGTTGAACCTTTCGGCACAAACTGCTAGTCTTAGCCAAACCATTAGCAGGACTCAATACAAATTCCGAATGGTCTTAAAACCTATATTTTCAAATCATCACTCCTTATCCTTAAAGAATAACCAACTTCTATATATTTCATTGTCTGATACTGGCCACAAGCTCCATTTAAGCATCAACCAAGCAAACTCCCACCTGAGTTTGAAATTCAGTGAGTTTGATATGAATAATAGGCCGATTATGTAATCATGAACTAGTATTTGACATTTGCACCGACACAAATCACTTCCTATATGAGCCTGCAATCATAACAGTGCTCAGTAATAAGAAATCTATCTGAACTCCCTAAAGAACCAACTTTTCTTCACCATCAGCTGGCTCTAAAAATCCTTCGATCTGATCTGTCCTCCAATGCAGCGGACAACATACAAATCCAGGCATAAGAAAAGGCAAAAAGCTCAGTGAGTGATGAATTTCAAGCAAATTTTTCAACCCAGAAGGAACTTTCTTTTTTCAATAAAAAGGAAGCTTATGGAATGAAGGATAATGTTGCAGATTGCAGACTCTCAAGCCCTTCAGTCTTGATAATAGATATATACCTACAAGAATATGGTGTTATGGAGAAGGGAAGAGCCAAATATCTTGTCAAAGGCATTTTGAAGTTGGCAAAAGATAGTAGGACATAAGATCACCTGTGAACAACTGTTCTCCTCCCACATGCAGGTTCGACTGTTTTCCACTCTGTCCAGGAAGTAGGGGCCTAATCCTACAATACACTCTAATATTACCTGTGCAACACACAAGCTACAAAAATCAAAAGCTGCGGCCCTCACAAATGCCACGTGTATTGGAAGTGCGAGTAGAAGTTCATGCACCTTTTAGATCTTGAACCTCATTAAATAGCCTCCTATTTTCTGCAAGAACTTGGTGATAGTTCTCTGCTGCGTCAGCTAATGCTTCAACCTGTAATCTTGCAGAAAAAGATTTGAGTGGATTTTTGAAATCGTTCCATAAATTAAAAGATTTGCATTGATGGACAGAAAAATTCTAAGTCATGGCTTTCCTTCTCTTTAGTCAATCTACCTAAGTCTTCCTCTTCAAGCTTCCTCTTCTCTTCAATCTTCTCTTCCATGTTGATCTTCTTAGCCTGCATGATGAGAGCACCACTGAATTAAGAGATGAATGGAACTGCTTTTCAGTTCACGTACTCCAAAAATTACAGATATCGAGACTAACGTGTTAGGATATCTTCTGAATATGTCTTTAATAACTATAATGGCTTCTTGAACCACAAAATTGACTTTAATCTTAATCAGCTCTAGCAAAACACTGATGCATCGCTCTGCTGCTCTCTCCAACTTGATTGCATAGCGACCAATAGCACGGGCTGCCTTTCTAACAAAATCGACATCTACTTCTGTAGCATACTCCTTGAATTCCAGTAGAACCTGCAGCATTTAGTTAATAAGACAACATAAAATTAACCATTTTGAGTAAACAAGCAGATTCAACAGGTTAAATGCTCTTTAGTTTCCATGCCTGGTCAATATTTCAGGAACTCACCAAGCTTTATCATGATTTCTAACTTCTCCATCAGCACCTTCACTTGGCCCGCATAAGACCTACTGCTCTTGAAACATAAAAAAGATATACAACACAGTTATATTTGGTTCATACTATCTCTTGAAAGCTGAAATAAAAGCTATACTTTACTTTTCAATGCAAGGCATCCTTCCAGTGATAAACTCTATTTACCGACGATAATCTCCCCATTAATACCATCCATATCTATAAAAAGAAGAAAAGAGATTAAATAAAATATTCACTTATAGATATACAAAAAAAATTACAATATATAAAGATATAAACAATGTCACTTACCCAACTCAAATTTTTCTGCATTCTCGATGCACTCCTCAACATCAATCGGTACACGAACGGCTCTCAACCAATCTTGAGTGCAAATCAAAGCTTCCACTACTTTGGGAGTTAAAGAACTTCGAAAGCCATCAAGCACACGACCCGATGCATTAAAAGTTGACTCGGAAGCAACGGTAGTTACGGGAATGGACAAAATATTTCGAGCCATCAAAGAAATGATCTTATATTTTGAGCCATTAGTCTTCCACCACATCAAAAGGTCAAGATCAAGATTCTTTTTCATTTTTCTCTTGAAGATATTGATCAAGCTCGGACTTGTTATCATCACACCCTTGTTCATTCGAGTATAAAAACATTTTCTTCCAAGCTTGTCCGTCATACTTCTTTATTCCTTCACTACCACCCGAATCGACATTGGAAGCACTACTACTTACACCCGAACTATGGCCACCAAAATTTCGATCACTTGAAATAAGAAAAGATTGCTCATAAAATTCATACAAATGCTCAAATGCATCCATCACCTTGTAATGCATCTCTTTAACTTTCAATTCATCATCATAAATTTGTCCATACAAGAAAGTCACATAATTCAACTTAGCTTTAGGATCTAACACAACCGCAATCAAGACCATCATATTCACTTTATCCAAGCTTTCATAACATTTATCAAATTTTTCTTTCATTTTCACACCCATATCTTGAAGCCTAGGATCCAAAGCATTGACCGCATTTTTCAAATATCTATACAAAAGAGCTATTCCTTCAAAATAATCATTTGAAGTAACATATGAACTCCTCGACATCCGATTGGTGGCATCATAGAATAATTTTAGAAAATCTGAAAGAATAATAGCATTTTCCCAATCATCATCACTAGGAGTTTCATAATTCAGTTCACTTGCAAATGATAGATTGTCGTCTTCCATTCTTTGAAAGCTTTTTTGAACTTGATGGTGGTGTCTAACATGAGATAAGTAGAATTCCATCTAGTGGCAACGTCAAGAACTACCGAACCTTTATAAGTGATATTTTCACTCTTAATGCAAGACTGAAATGCATTAGCTCTTGCGGGAGAACTCTTTACATACCTAACCACATTCCGGACACATGCAATGGAGTCACGTACCGTAGTCAAGCCATCTCTCACAATCAAATTTAATATATGAGCTGTGCACCTCATGTGCAAAACACTACCATCCAATATCAACAACTTTTCTTTGGAAAATTTATCCCTCAAATAGTTAATTGCAACATCATTCGAACTAGCATTATCCACAGTGATTGTGGACACCTTTTTTTCAATTCCCCAATCTTGAATGCATTTCTCCACCATTTTCTCAATCTCCATACCCCTGTGACTATGCATCACCATAAAGTTAATGATTCTTTTATGCAACTTCCAATTTTCATCAATAAAATGTGCAGTGAGACACAAATAATTCAGATTTTGAATGGAGCTCTATGTATCGGTCGTAAGTGCGATCCTAGAATTAATCTGTCGAAAATAATTCTTCAAAGAAGTTCTTTCATCTAAATACAACTTCATGCAATCTTTTGCCATTGTGAAACGTGATATATGTTTGAAGAGAGGCTGTAACTCACTAATAAACTCACGAAATCCAATACGCTCAACTAAAGAAAAAAGTTGTTCATCACTGATGATGAACCGAGCAAACATTTGCCTACAACGTTCTTGATTAAACAACCATGTCGATAAGA
The DNA here is from genome assembly GCA_014182515.1 of Eucalyptus microcorys. Classification (NCBI taxonomy): domain Eukaryota; kingdom Viridiplantae; phylum Streptophyta; class Magnoliopsida; order Myrtales; family Myrtaceae; genus Eucalyptus; species Eucalyptus microcorys. The sequence continues at coordinate 26,752,533 of CM024569.1, read as the reverse complement.
TACTACCAGTATTAGAATCACCTCATGACTTGCCAGCCATGTCTACATTACATGGTGCAAAGAATTTCTGTCTCTTATCTACATTACGGGGAAACCTCCTGCATGTGGTCAAGTGCTTCCTCATCACAGAAGTACCGTTAGCAACACGATACTTAAGCATTGTCCCACAATGTATGCACTTCACTTGATTTAGTTTTCCATCCTTATCATTGATTCTCGTATAATGATTCCAGCATTCGGATGTATATTTCTTATCCTGAGAAAGATGAGAACCAGGTACCTTACTCGTGGCACTCATGGTAGGGGGTGCCTTTTCTTCATTTTCATGGCCAGAAAACTCCGATTCCGTAATCGAAGTCATATCCCCATGTCCCTCCACCTCCATTGATGTGCTATCTTGATATATTAACTTTGCACTACACAACAATAACAGAATATAATTAATTTAGTTGATAACAACATTAACACAATATAATACAGCATACCGATGCTGTATAAAAACATAATACAGCACTTTTATACATAAGTTAAGTCTATTATATTGAAATACAGCATACCAATGTTGTATAGAAACATAATACAGTACTTTTATACATAAGCTAAGTCTATTATGTTGAAATACAGCATACCAATGTTGTATAGAAACATAATACAGCACAAACCATCATCGCCTACCTTAACCAGAAAGATTGCAAAGTTATCTCACTAAAATGTACGAGTAATGTTGAAATTTGATGGTCAAACAGTGTCAGGAAAGCCCGACTGACAGCTCTGGGACTGATGTTGAAATTTGGTTTGGCTGTAAGCACAGGCCTACGAAGGGGCTCAGCAAGGTGAAACCATGGAAAAAAAGGATCAAGAGAGAACTCAGGCTTCTTCAAGTACGCATCTCCTATAGATCTGGATACCTGACAAAGTTTCACAGAAAATAATAGATGTGAACTCCTATAACAAAGTGATGATCGGCACTTACTTAAGTACATATGTATAATGAGTATACTACAAACAGAATTCCTTTTGTCAAAAGAAGAAAAAACAATTTGGGTGAGCTGCCACCGCAAGAAAGTTCACCCATTATGCTGAGGAAGAGAGAGGTGCGGCAAAAACCAAAAGAGATGGTATGTCTATTGAACAAAACTAAACGAACAATCATGCTATTTCATTTATATAAATCTATTACATACATAAAAGATTAAAAAAAGTATTAAGAAAACATATTGTAGAAGCAATGATGTTTCTACTTGATGAACCTTTTGATTATCTCTATTATAAAAAGTTTAGCCCAAGACTCCATCATTACTAGAAGATAAAGAGGCAGAATGAGAACACCACGAAAATTCATTTAACCAAGTGAAAGAAAGCCATTATTCATATTTCTAGTGTGTGCGTATATTTTTTAAACAATATGCAGAACCCAATACATGAGATGCCCAAACATTCAGATAAATCCATGGAGAATATGTACTCCAACACCAAAATCCACAAGTCTGTATAGACTGCATCTATTGTGTGACATGTGACTAATCAGAAAATAAAATTGACAAGCGAAGGACCATACAAAGGCGTGGAGAAGAACACCGCAGTTTTATGAATGGTACATCACTCAAGCGTGCCCACGAACAATCAACAACAGCCAATCCTTTCCTCTTGATTAAGTCGTAGTCTTCTTTTTGAGACACACTATTTCCCAACAGGACTGTACGAAACATAGTAAAAGAGTCAGTGCATCTGTCCAGGATAAGATACAGGTTTTATGAATGCAAGCATAGGATGGTTTCATCTTATATACATTCCAAGAAGTGCTTTTGCTTGTTAGTGGCTCTAAGACTTGAACGAAGCATGCTAGAAGCTTCGATTTTTTAGACATGCCAGCTACAAAAGATCAAAGACATTGATCTAGCCAAATTATCTAAACATTTGATTTTAAAATCAAATTAGCTACATTTGGTTAGAACATATTAAACAGCAGCTCCATAAGCATATGTGACACCTACAAGACAAAAGGTATGATAAAGCACATGTGAACTGTTAATGAGTGTATGAGGTTAAAAGGTATTCTTGTCTTTCTGTACTACCATTATATGTTCTATATAGAGTAGGATGCCACAATGGATCAAAGATTTTTCACTCTCTCTTTTCTCTACTCTTCACTTTTCTCTTGTTCTTTTCTTTTTTGACATAGCAACAGAGAATTCAAAAGAGAAACTGAAGGCTCGTTCATACACTCATGAACATATAATGGTTGAATAAAAAGACAAGAACACCCCAAAACACTCATAAAAATGAACCATTAGAAAGATTCTTAAATACCTCAAAGAAATGCCACCAAACCCACTATTCACGCGCAGCTCCTGCAAGGGTTTTTTCATCAATCAAATCACTGACATTTAATAAATAGTTATCTCACAAGACTTCACAAGGTATTAAGCATCATCGTTAAATCATAAGTAATTGTGCAAATAGCATCTTACCAATTATAATATGTCCAACTAAATCATATACCATTAATGTGGATTTGCAGGGAAAAAAGCACCTATTCAGCATATTGCCTCTATGTCAGGCAATTTTAGTTATTTCTTTCTGCTAGTTTTATATCAGTGACTCTGAAAATCAATAGGTGATTGTTCTATAAAATTCCTAGCTAGTTCAGTCAAAACAAGACAGATAAAATCATAACTCAAGAAACCAATTCTACTTAAGCACTTATAAAGCAGCAAAAATATATTCCACCTCAAGCAATACTGGACCTCAAAAGAGCAGCTTAAATACATCAATAGATTGCAATCTCAAGGTTCTAGCAACTACAGCTATCCCTCTCTGGATGGGCTAGTTTGAAAGAAAAGAAGGCTCTTTGATTTGGGTGCTAGGTTGAGATGATTAAGAAAGAAGGTGCAAAGAATGGTCTGAAATTTCATCTCAATCTTGCGGAGGTAATGCTTCACTGCTCCCAAGTCCCAGAAAGGGCTCCATACCTCCAACAACCCAACTACCAAGCTTTAATAAACTAACTGATCCAAAGCGAGCAAAAGAAGCTAACTGTGAGCTCCACCAAATCTTCTGAACCAAGGAAGGGGCAGAAACTCCTCATCGATGGACTGAAACACCGTATTAGTCAGAGAAGGAAGATGCCAATGGAAAAATATGCTAGATATTGATTCCATTCAAGAAAAAAGGAATGGTACATATTAACTTTTCTATATACATGAATGCTGCTACCTCAATTCAACCATTCAAGCCCTCTGAACAACAGTTACGAACAGTAGAGACACAATAGAAGAGAGGAAGAAAGGGGGGGGGGATGTTGACCAGTGAAACGGGACAAAAAAGAACAGAAGACGCTGAACAATAGTTACGAACAACAACATCAAGAAGTGGCTCGAGTAGAGGTCACCACTCACCAGTGGCTCACCGAGTAGAGTTCATCGGTGGCATCGAGGGCGAGCGGCGGTGGCATTGAGCAAAGGTCGGCGAGCGACGGTGGCGTCGAGGGCAAGTGGCGAGCCAGAGGTCAACGGCGATACCGTCGAGGAAGAGCGGAGGTGGCCTCGAGCAGGGGTCAGCGAGTGGTGTCGTCGAGGGTGAGCGGCGGTGGTGTCGAGGGCGAGCGACGGTAGCGTCGAGGGCAAGCGGCGAGCCAGAGGTTAGCGGCGATGCCATCGAGGGCGAGAGGAGGTGGCCTCGAGCAGGGATCAACGAGCGGTGGTGTTGAGGGCGAGCGACGGTGCCGTCGAGGGCAAACGGCGAGCCAGAGGTCAGCCGCGGTGCCGTTGAGGGCGAGCGAAGGTGGCCTCGACCCTCGAGCAGAGATCAGCGGCAGTGGCGTCGAGGGAAACCGGCGGTGGCGTCGATCAGAGGTGGAGAACGGACGGGCAAAGAGAGAATTGTGAGTGAAAACTAAAAGTGTCGTGTGGAAGAAGTGAGAGAATTTTTTATTTGGGGGGGTTTTTTGAGCCCTAACCGGACCGGTTCCTGTTCCCGGTTCCGGTTCCGGTTCCTAGTGCCGGTTCCGGTTCCCATAGGAACCGGAACCGGAACCGGGAACAGGAACCAGTCCCTTTAGAATCGGGAACCCAACCGAAACCTCCGGTTCAGTTCCCCGATTCCCGGTTCTACCTAGGAACCACGCTCACCTCTACTAAGAATGCTACAAACTCATTGCTAAGTTAACTGTAATAGTCAAGCAATAATAGAGTACACCAAGGATTTGAAATATCATGACAAGACCAAACATATAGTTACCAAGTATAACTTTGTCAATGATATGGTTTGCATGAAAGAATGTAAACTTACAGTACATATCTATGCATAAAATGATAGCAAATCCTATGATGAAGTCAATATTTAGAGATGTGTTCTATGACCATGTAAAATCTCTAGGACTACGTAAAGACTGATGTATTAAATATTGTAATTTTCCTAAATGTTCACATTTAATGAAATTATATTTTATTATTAATGCATATGAGTTTTTTTGTTTGACGTTTATGTGTCTTAATGCTTAGTGCATTACAAAATTGAGAAGGTATGTCGGACAAATAAGAGATTAGCTTACTCACATAGGTAATGATAAATAGAGATGAGAATGTTTTTAAACTTATTATCTAGGTGATAATCGAGAGCTCAAGCTTAAAACATAGATGTCGCCTTAACTAAGTGTTAAGATGAGGATATAATATTTACTATGTCCAAAAATAAAACAACACATATTTTACTTTATTTGTCTTTGATGCAAGATGTGAATTTTGATGGATTATGTGAATGAATAAATATATGAACTCAAGTTGGACATTAAATATATCTGAACTGTCATCTGTACGGTATGGAAATTGAAAACATACACTCCATAAGAAAGGAGTTAATATTGTAATATGTATTTTATACTACGTATGAATAACATGACTAATAAGAGTGACAAAGTTTTGATCTTAACTTTTATGCCATGTGAGACTCTTGAAAAAAAGAGTTCCTCAATTAAGTACCCTCATGACTCTTACTTGTTCTCAAGATCTCTATTTAATGTTTGTCATTGTAGAATGTTGCCAATGATCATGGATTGATTCAATCTAAAGGGACATTTCTATAAAAGCAAGTAGAACTAAAATTGAGAGTTTCAAGGCAAGAAGAATATTTATTTTAGAATATCACATTCTAGTTTTGTATTCACCGGTCCACCAATTATGATTATTTTTGGGATAATTACAAATTGTGAATACAATATGTCATTATTAAAAAGAGATTGAGAGAGATATAAATATGATCGATCGATCAATCTAGGATAATGTGTACTATATCTACTTGAAAACATAATGCCCATTTTAAGCTTCTATATATTCCTAACAAATATATGGTAATGAGCTTTTGAAATATGCTAGTTGCACAGATTAATTATTGATATGAACGTTGCAGAAAGGTAAACAAAGAGTTTTGTTCGGCCCACCATGTGCTAGTGAAAAATGATGGGTTTTTTATTTGATGGGCCAAGTCAGACCTGTTCGCCCATGTTGGGCCAAACCCAATCTATAAAGGAAGAGCTCATGAGAGAGAAAGAGCAGTCATTTTTTCAGTAAAAATTAACTGTTATAGTGAATTGCAAAAAACAAAACAATACGTTCTTTCTCTTTGATAAATAGTGAACTCTCTCGAAGAACGGAATTACAAGGGCTTCAATTCATCTAAGATTGCAACAAGTACTTAATATGTGGCAAATAAGATATGTTCGTATTTGTGATATGCCTTTTGATCGGTGTTACATGTTTTCCGGGCCCGTTTCCACATTTTGTTTTTTTTATTCAATCGTTCGAGTATCGATTCTGTTGTTTTTTTTTCCTAAAATCCAATTCCAACAATCTCTTCCGTCATGTGCCCTGCAATTAAATCTTCAGCCTCTTTGTTTTTTTCTACCAGCTACTATAGAATGATCTTTCTACAGCTTTGAACAATTAATGAGGGATAGATGACAGGGAGACTGATTTTAGAGTCCAGCCGGCCCCATTAGCATAGAACAGTTCGACAATTTCTTGGACATGGCAATCAAGCTCTCTTCTTTAGAAAGAACAGCATTTCCTCTGGAACTCTCTTCGTTTGAGTTCCTCGAGGTCCTCGGGACTTCCGATAATTAATTGGCGCAGTATGCAAATAGTTCGAGCAAAATCTTGTTAGTACAAGGAAGACTGTTTGTCTCTGCTCGGATATAGAACTCCACCAGTCTCTAAGACTTCCAGTAAAACAGGAAACAGACTCTGAGAGTTCCACTGTTAAAGCTGGTGGTAAGCATACGGAAAACTCTAGGAGACAGGTCCAGCCATTTGTGATGTGGAAAATCATCAAGATTGAAAGTTGTTTGAGACATTGAGGCAATAATAACTGGCCTTGGAGTTGGATCTGGATCAGATGCCACCGAATCAATATCTTCTGGATAAAAATCTCAGGGCCATCTCCTCTCATCATGAAATTGCAAGCAGTTTTTCTTCTGAAGTTTTTTATGACTTGCCTAATTCATTTATGTCGCTGGAGGTTGAGCCATCAAGATAGATTCAGCTTAGAGAGAGGAAGTCCGTGCCTTGACGGAGGTGGTGAGGGTGATGTCGACAGAGGTTGAGATGTAAGTGGCTTATGCCTTATACCATTCGGGACGAGACTAAATATTTAGTATTTATCACCATCTTCTCCAAGAGGACCAATGGACACATCACATCTTCATATATTCTGAAAGCTTATGTACAGGAGAACACTTCTTTTGCTATCTTATGAAGGAGTGCAGACGGTTGTCACATTAGCAATTTGGATTACAAAAACAATGTCCAGCTTCTGCATTCTTGAAACAAATAGTGCAGCGAGCCTTGTTGATCAAATGAGTGGAGGATCTTCTCTGTTGGGCGCTTATCCTCTTATAGATTAGGAATTGGCTGCATCAACATGATTGTCGTAAAAGCAGAACGAGCCTCCACCTCCTCACGGGAGTGGTTGGACTTGATAGTAGCTATGTCGTCTTTTCTTTTTTGTTAAATTTGGCTCGATATATATGTATAGAAATGCTCCTTCAGCACCTGGGAGACTAAGATAAACGGGATGATCCTGTACACGGTTAGCCACCTGATAAGGCAAAATGGCTGCAATCGAATTTGGAGTTGAGGAGGCACTCGTGATCTAATATTGGACTTTCAAGGCCATGAGTATGATCATAGAGTGCCATGTTGAGATGGAGACTGATTAAATTTCTTTGAGAAAGATCGCTTGAAGCTATTGTTAACCTGCAATTGTGATCACGGTCTACTTTTGGCTGTTGTGGTGAATTACATCATCTCCTTTTCTTTTATTCCTTTTCTGTTGAGTTCTCTCGTCTTAACAATTTCTTTTTCTGCTTCTACTTCTTACCTTTTTTTTCTCGATAAAACATAAGATAGATACCCAATGCGAGAAAATCCAAAAGAAGTATGCACAGCATGATCGAACTCAGCAGATGACGCCAAAGAGGCCAGCAGGCTAGCATGAAAGAGTTGCCAAATGTTACAATGTATAGCTTATCGTCTGAATTACTCACCCCAAATTCCAGGGTGGAATGTACATTCCTCTCCGTCGAATGAAAACCAGTCGGTAATCCAATTTACAAGTCCATAACTATTATTCAACAATAGAAAGTGAACACCCTCACCACTAAAATGATCAACAGCCTCTATCCATTTTGTACTTCATCCAAACCCGACATTATTGACATGTATACTGGTGCATTTCCATGACAAAATCTGAAAAACTAACATCAAGGATTTTCTGCAAAAACTTGAAAATTGGAAGACTCGGGTTCAGTGAGGGCCAGCATAAGAAGGAGCAGGTAGAAAAGGAAAGGGCGCATAAGATGCATATGCAACCGGCGGTTGTGCTTGTGTCCTCAAACCCTTTTGTCTCTTGGAAGAACCATTTTCTTCTAACGGAGTTTCCAGAGAAGATGAGAGCTCGTTATATTTAAGTGAGTGGCTTTCTGAGAGATCTTGATGACTATCCAAGAGATGGTGAAAAAGAAGGCCAGACATAAATACAGGAAGATACAAGAGGCTCGCATGGAACATTCTTCTTGCCTTCTGCATGGTACGGTCCCGATAGAACGAAAATGCTGTAGCACTTATAGCGAGCGTAAGGACTGTTGATTCTAGACAGAACCACCCGGTTGCCAAACCCCCTGCAGAAAGAAATTAAGTTGCCAGCACCTGAGCTGTAAGAATAGTAAATTTCCTTCCAGGTGGAAACTGAGAAACCTCTTAAGAAAGAAAACAACACCTCAAAGAGATTGAAGAAAAGATATATAGATTTTAAATGACACATCCTGTAAATCCACCCAACATTTATGCACCTAATTATAAGCAATTTAGTCCAGCCAATTCACAGAATAGCACGCAAATTTGTCCAGATCACAATTCATAATCGCTGTTAAATTAAGAGGTAGAAAGACATCTTTAGTCAAGTAAATAGTAATAAGAAAGTTTCGTGAAACCCAAGCAGAGGAAAGAAAACAAGAGAACTATAGCATCTGAAAAGAACAAAGCAGAGAAGGTTTTCCATTTCTTTCCAGAAGGGAAAGGGGGTTAAGGAGCACATAAAACTCAGAATTCTGTTTTATTTTTTACATAAATATAAGCTTGAGCTGGACAAGTTGATAAAGTTAAAAAGAAAATATGTTCCCATCCACCACCTATTTAGTGGAAACCTTAGATATAAAACAAAAGGTCCAATAAAAGGTCAATACATTGCAGCAAAGGCCAACTTGAGAAAGGCATATATCTTAGTCAATCTGACAGAATTTAACTAAAATTGAAAATTTCATACAGAAGTATAAAAGTTTAAGGTATGATGGACTTACAGTCATAGGCTAAATATCCCAAAGGTACCATATAGAGGCAGTTCCTTAAAGCTACTAAAGAAGTTCTCTGGCCCAAAGCATCACCAAGGGATAGCATTTTAAACCTAACGTGCGAGAAGGAAGGAGATAGTAAGCCAGCAAAGACATTAAGCTTTTCATCAACAAGTACCTAGACCCAATACTCATCTGTAAAGCAGAAAATTACAAGAAGACCTAAAATGAAGGTGTTTTGCAGTATCCCATTTTCTTTTTTTTTTTTTTTTTTTTTTTTTTTTTTTTTTTTTTGGGTCGAATGGTGTTTTCCAGTATCCAGAAAGGCTAGAAATACAAGTTTCAAAACAAAGTTCTCACGACCTCAACAATCTTAAAGCACTGAAAAGATCATGCTGACAAGAAAGTTTATGTTGATTGTCGAATGACTGCAGATTTTCACACAAATATTTATCAGAAATATGGACATACCCTCCAGCAGCATAATCATTGCGACACAAGTGTGCCAGAGCCATGAAATGGGGTATTTGCCAGAAATAGAGAGCAGCAGGGAGAATCATCGAGTTAAGAGAAATTTCACCAGAAGCTGCAACCCAACTGAAATGCCAAAAAATCAAAAGCTTTAATGCATAATCTGATATCTATGCAAAAACATAAGAATATACAAAATAGCTGCAAACGATACTTAGAGAATCAAAAGTTTCATCATTATAGAACAACTGAAGAGGCGCCACTAAGTGTTTACTTTAACCACCACTCAAAAACTGAAGAGGAACCTTAAAGTAGTTTAATTATTGATCAAGAAGTCATTGATGATTTTTCCTTCGTTTTGGACGAGAATTCAATGAGAAGGTGATCGTTTAGGTGATTGCAGAAATAATATCTGACCAAATGTTATTGGTTAAAAATACTAGTCATCTTATCTCTTCAATACCCACCAATAGCCAATCACCAATGGCAGCACATGATTTCTTTGTCACCGTCAAATCCATCTCATAATCATTAGGCTATCCTCCAAAGCAAAAATCACAAATCTCTCCACAATCAGGAATCAGACTTACTCACGCTAAAGTTATATATTATGTGTCAAATATAATATAGCCCTCACACAATCCAGAAATTCCAACATTCCAGACTCCCAACTCATCTCAGGCTCAAGTCTGCTCCTTGTCCTCCTGCCCAAATATATACCGATAATTCATTCTTTCAGACATAAGATAAATCTAGGTGCAACATTATGCCCCTGTGTAGTTATTTGCATTAGGTTTAGGTTATCTTCTTCTCATATGAAGAGACACCGAAGATAATTCAAACTGCAATTTTATGCTGCTATGCACTTAACAGCACAGGGTTTAGGGCTTCTTCTCTGCTTTTGAAGGGACACCGAGAAGTCAAAACTTCTAAAACTATGAAGTTCGAAGCTTAGCGGTATTGGTCAAATTAGGCTTCAAAACCTTTCGATGGCTAATACTGTAATCACAGTTTCAGTTTGGCTACACAACCAAGACAGTGAAATGGCCCATTAGTTAACACCATCTGAAGCACAACTTACATGCTTGTCTATCGAATCTTAATCGAAATGTCCAAATAACTGGAAGAAATAGCCCTGTTTGACCAACACCCCTGGGCGCATTCTCTTCCTCCCTCTCACCATTCATTAGGCAAAAGACTTCAACTTTTTACTTTCGAAAACCTTTTGTACTGTCACTCTTTCTAGTTTCCTTTCCATACCACCCCACTTTACAAGTTTATACATTGCAACAAACAGTTCCATGGAGGTCAAAGTCAAATCAAGAGGGCTCATAATGATTTAAGCAAAGATCACAGGGTGCGGAAGTCGCAGTATGGACCCATCTGTAGGTTTTTGTGAAAGGGTTGCACTTATCATTTACTTTTCTCAAGCTCTGAATACAAATGAGGCGGAAGCTGACTAAGGCAGAGGATATGAACCTGCCCCAAAGAGTGTCAAATCCATTGGTTAAAATCACTCCTGACTCCATTTTGTCCACTCCCAGTGTGTTTTTTCAGAATAAATACAATAAAATTAGTTTCTTTCATGGTCAAAGGAACACATGGCCAAAAAGGTACGTGCATAGAAGCGTCAATCTCAGTAAAAATAACCTCAGAGCTGACTTTTTCTTTAGCTTCGTCAATGAGTCACTACCTGATGCAACTGCCCTGCTTGACCCAGATTGAACCAGGTCAACTCCAGCTTGATCCAGTTTTTTAAAGCTACAAATTCAGGCGTCCGGACCTGCCTTTGTTGGATGGACTGGTCCAATCGGGATTCTCAAAAACATTGATTACAACCAAAAGTCAAGAATCAGCTCTAAGTCCAACTGAGATCAAGATTCAAGCTCCAATCACAAAAGGAGTTTCCTATGGCTATGACCACCATGGGCCACACAGCATGGAGATCCCTTTAGGTGAAAATCTTTAGATTTCATGCTTCAAAATTAGAATAACTTTTAAACTTATTAAGGAAAACACTGTAAGCAAATCAACAAAATCGCATAGATAAGGCAAAGAGACTTCAGAGATAAAATTACCCAAGAAGGGGTGGAATGGCACCAACAATAGCTCCAACCCAAGTATTTACAGGGTGAATCTGCTTCAGTGGTGTGTATACAAAAGCATAAAGAATAAGATTGGAAGCAGCAAACCCTGCAGCCAATGCATTTGTCTGAAACAGCCTTGTCAACAGGACAGTCAAATTAGTCCTCCAAGCATAATGAAATGTCAAAGTGAAAGAGATGCACAATATTCTGACTGCCGAGTCTAAAGTAATGTTTTTAGTGCTATTAGGTAATTAATTTGGTCACCTTATATGCCAATAATGCAGTCCCAACTACACCAGCAGAAGATGCCCAAGCAACTGCATGAGGTACAGATATCCTCCCCGAAGGTAAAGGTCTTTGCTTTGTTCTCTTCATTTTAGCATCATTGTTTATCTCAAAGACCTGATTAACAAGGCATATAGAATTAGAAACTTTCTTCTGACGGATTACACTATTCTACACATCATATCAAAAGAAAGGAACCCCAATAGAGAACTAATTAGGCTGTCAATAGTACCAAACTATCTATCTCCTTCATTTTATACATTGTCGCCCCATCTCTATCTTCCAACTCAGTGAACCAGAACATAGTGCACAGGTACTCTCTTCGCGGGTGAGTGAAGCTGCCGATCCCTCTCTCTCTCTCAATCAAAGAAACACTACTCTCCCAAGAGGGATTGTCAATTTTTGACTCCATCCCTCCCTCATCCTCTTGTTAAGTTCATGACAATTTAAAACCTAATATTGACTTAAAGTGGAAAGTAGTCAATAAACTGAAATTAATCAGGGACAGACAACTCAACTTCATCTTCTTTTTAAAAGACAACTACTTTCCTTCTTGATTGGCACTAAAGACCACTTGCTATTAAAAGAGGGATTGTTGGAATAAAAATATCCATGAATGGCATGGTGCAAATCAAATAGCGGACAAAGTAAATACAATATGAAATGATTCTAATTGGGGATGTCAATAGAAATCAAAAGAGAAATTGTTGAATTTTGGTTACCAGTCAATTTGATTGAAATAACTGATTCAGTTGATTAGTTAAAAAATTCCAATTGAGTGTGATATTTACTATATACCTAAAACCTTATGTCCTAATGATATAGCTGATTAGGATTCTGAACTTAACTTGGATTTGATAATTAAATAGGTTGAACTACCATATCAATGCTAAAGCAATCCTTGTAGATGCATTTGCTCAATTAAAAATGATAGGATACTCATATAACCTTCCTAACTTTCTTCCTATCTCCCTTAAAAAAAAAAAAAAATTCCAACCAATCGGCAGAGTGACAAGGAAGTAAATGATATATGACCAGATTGGTCGCACATAAAATCAATTCATTAGAGTCTACGCTTTTAAAGCCCAGTGGTTACAATTCACATCTCTTCGACTGCAATAGTCCAGGTCCCTGATATTTGTCTCTGAGGACTATTCTTCCATAGAACTCAAATAATGCAAATAGTGCTCATGATGCAGTTCTGCTTCTTTTTGTTCCTTCTTTTCTGAACAGTTTCATTGGTGACTGCGCGGCCTTTGTAAACTCAAGACTTTCAGTAAAGCTGCAGGCGTCTCTCATGAGGCAATCTTTTGGGTTCTTCATATCAGTTAAAAAGGTCATTCAGCTAGAAAGAAACCCAGAAAAAGCAAATGCAAGATAACCCACGAGTTGCCCTTTTCTGGGAGTTAATTCTGAGTCCTAGTACAAACCCACTACTCTTCTGTTCCTATTCAAAGGCATGTTTGCCAAAGCATAAACAAGTGCTTTAACCTACTACTTACTTTCCTCCAAAAATTTGAAAACAAAAATAAATTAATCTCACAAAGTACTAAAAAAATGATAGATGATCCAACATGTCGATTTGAATATTTTGATTAGTTAAATGAAAGTCGAATTCTAATGATCCACATGTTTACATTCATGAATGGCTCAGTTACAAGAAACAGTGATGCGTGAAGAGACTAGCAATGAAGGGAAAGTCTCGTGGTGAGTAATTTCAGGTCAAATGATACATGCGACATGCTTGGATCTTTGATAGGACTTTTTGGAGTATGATCGAATTATTTTTCTAAATAGGTTTTAGTCTTGTCGAACCTTTTCCACTACCCCGAGGTTTACTTACACATGAGAGACCGTAGGAAGAAACAAGAACTCTCATTAAACTACAGACATTAAACCTATAATCTCATTATACATAACAATATGAAGTTTTAATGAAATGCAAAATGTCCACTTTCAGGGACACACTCTTGTCTTAGAAGAGATGCAAGATGAACACCCCATACTAGATCATCAGTTAACCAGAAAAATTATCCACTCAACCGTTCACCAAAATCGCAGGTAGCCAATTATGACAGCAATGAGAATTCTATTGAAATACCTACCTGATTCAAGGAGTTTGCAGCAGCTGCGACCATCATGGTGCCACCACACGTCCAACAAAGCCCTGGAATGTCAACCACACTTCCACTCCCAAGAACAAACCCAGTTCCAGAGGTAGCAACAACTAACAAACTAGAGAGAGAGAGAGAGAGAGAGAAAGATTTTAGTTCTGTGCACAACGATTCTATGCTCTAAACTAACTACCCCCATTTAGCATGTATAGGGAGGTATCAATCAAACGTAACTAGTGAAGAGGTTCTTTCTGTGTCGCCAGGAATCCCCTACCTGCTCTATCAGGGTGAATCAAATGCTTTGAGAACTGTCCAAGGGAATAAGCATCCAAGCACTACCTTATGAATTGGTTGGTGAACACAAAAGTTTGATATGATATAGATACAACTAAAGTGGAACTATTTCTTAAGGAACAGTGTACGCTCTGTGAAGTAGTTTGGATGATTCCAAACATATCTGGTGAAGGACTTTAAATATAGACTGACGAGATGAGCATATGTAGCCGTTACTAATGAAAACTCCACAAAGGCAAATTGTCAGGTCACCAGCTGAGCTAATACATGCAGGATCGTCTCTGTGACCACTTTCAACACGAGCATTGCAGTTTACATAAAGAGGTCCAAACAAATAAAATGAAGATTCTGAGATGATACGGCATTGAGTGCAGAAATAGATTGAAATGTCTATTGCGAAAGATTTCACCATAATTTGAGCGGCCTCCTAATTAAGAAAATTCATAGGCCCCCATGACAATGGTAAACCAAATTTAGTGCATTCTCAAGCATACATAAATCCTTATGTGATCCACAGAAGTAGCTTGTAACATATGATCCCGCATAACAGATCACAAATTTCGAAACATCAAAGCAAAGCACAAAGACCACAGTTTTTGTCCACAAGTCCATGGCAACCCCGGCAAGTCGTTCAAGCTACCAAATTTCGAAAACCCAACAGTCGAACCGCGAGCCAAGAACATCTTCACTCAATCAATCAGAACAACAAATCTAGATCGGAATATCCCCGAATTTAAACCCAAAAAGGGCTAAAGGACGCTTTACCTGAGGCGAGCCTTCGACAGCTCCCAGTAGCACCGTCCGTAGTGACGAGCCACATCCACTGCCTCCCTCGCTCTCAAGGAAGCGAGCGAAGAGACGTCGAAGGCGGCGGCGGCGGTGACGGCAGCGGGAGAAGAGGAGGAGGAGGCAAAAGCCCTGACCCCATCGGCCCCGCCGATGAACCCTACCCCCGAATTCGCAGAAACCGACGGATTCGGATGCGACGGAGGCGGCGCCGCCGCGGAGGGGGACGAGGGCGATCCGGAGAGGGACTGGAGCGGTCGTCGAGTGGCGACGCAGCAGAATGACGAGTGATGGGTTGACGGCGACGGTGATGGTGATGATGAGAGGAGTCTTCTCGCGGAAGAGAAGCCCAGGGTGCTCCTCCACATGGTGGTGGCGGCGGCGACGGCGAGGAGGAGGAGGTGGAGCCGTGGAGGAGCCGGAGATCAGCACGCGCTGCTCGAGTCCACTTTGGAAGCCGCGAGGTGACCGAGGGAAGACGTTCTTCTGCCGCCTCCCCCGAACAGGGGAAACGACGGCGTTTAGGATGCTCGGCGAAACGCACCGTGTCCGCTCGCAGGTTTGGCCTCTAGGCTCGTCTTTTTTATTTTCCCGATTGAGGAATTGCCGTTCCTTCTTATCCGTGTTTGGCGGCGGCGGCGGCCGCCACTCCCGGCCAGTCTCCTGGCCGAGCCCTTTCATTTCCTTGTACCTACCCAGGGTTGGTTAGATCTCTCTTCGTGCCGTATAAGACAAAAATGTCATCAGTGCGACGTAACGACGACTATTGCTTCCCATGAGCTTAGGGAGAAACGTTCGATCTTCTTTGGTGGTCAAAACGGATCGCCACCATCACAAGATGCTCTTACACTTTTACTTGTTCTTTGGGGTAGTATTTGAAGTTTTTACGATATGAAGTCGTCCGCCCTTAAGGACACCATTTCTATTATAGAGAGAAGGCATTGAGAACTTCTGCCGGTGGTGGTGGTTGGAGGGGGGTAATTTGGCAGTGGTATCCATGCTACTTGTGCTATCCGTGGTAGTGGCCAAGAATGGTTGTGTTCTTGGCAACTAGGGGTACAGAGCAAGCAATTAGTTGATAGACTTGAGCAGAGCTCTACTTGTCCTATAGTGGTTTTGAAGCTATCCTACCTCACCCAGGCACATAGAAAGCTACTATAATTCCTTATCCAACAGAAGCCCTCACCTAGGCCATGAGTTCGTTTATTTATTTTGTTTTGACTAAGGAAACAAGTAAATGAATTATTAGAATGAACAAAAATTAGGTGGTTAATCTTATTACACTCGAAAGACAATTAGTCAATAATATTCGATACTACAATTATATATACACACATATATTGGTTGAAAAACTAAAAAATAATTAAGTAATTGAGTCGGAATTTCTTTATATATATATATTGGTCCGGGTAGACAAATGAGTGGTTCCACTTCTAAAATTGGGAATTAGACTAATATTCACCGGTTCTAGTAAATTGAAACTGAGAACTAGATTGGTCCCCATGAGAACTGTCGATTCTGAGTTGGGCCAATCCAATCACCTCCAGATAGTTCCCGATTCTTTCGCACACCCTTATTTCACATATTGTCCCACCTGATATCAAGAAATCATAAGGTTTCATGAATTCTTCGTCAACTTCACTTTTACTATGCACTTAACATCCCCAAGTTTGTTCACTCGTCTTTCAAAAGAAAAATATATATATTGAATCAACAAACAGAAAGATTCAATGTAAACTGTAATTGATGAGGTAAGTTGTCCTCATCAGTCCCTCATGAATTATTATTAATTTCATATAGTCCTGGTCTTTGTTCCACGTTCAATACATCCTCTAATTTTTTTTTATTCAATTTAGTGCATAAACTTTTTAGATTTGATTCAATATCATCCCTCCATTAAATAAACTAACGAAAATTGCTGATATCCAACCTAATACCGATAGTGTGCCATGTGCGATCAAGTGTTCAAGCTGGCATGTTCCATGTGTTCATACTCATCCTTCATTTTCAGCACAATACATTATTTTTTTCTATAAAAACTCATCCCGCATTAAGAAACCTCTGCGTCTTCAGCACCACCGCCCATTGCCGCATCGCCCGGCCCGACACTCAAAACCCATCACCGCCACCAAGCCCGGCCTCCAAAGGGCATGGCAAGCACAAGCTCCCCGACCGACACTGCACTTATTTGACGGAGCTAGTTGTCTTAACAGAGAGGGAGAGGGCGTGAATGGGGGATTGATTGACGATCCGGTGGTGACGGTGGTGAACTGCGGGGCTGGACGATGGTGGTGGAAGATTGCGGCTTGCGATTGTAAGTGGGTGGTGGAGGACATGTACGCGCAATAAATGGAGAAAAATTACCAGGAAAAAAAAAAAATCAAGAGGCCTCGATGCTACTCTATAGCCATGTCAGGAAAAAAAAAAAAAAAAACACAGGACATGATGCTGCGCTTAATTAGGAGATGACATTAAACTCAATTTGAAATGTTCGGGAACTAAAATTAATTAAAAAAAATTCACGGACAACATTAAATAAGAAGCAAAAGTTCTTAAACTATGGCATAAAAATGTCTATTTCCATTTAATTTTCATCCAATTATGACTTGTTTCCCAGATGAATAGTTCTCATGTTAAGTGGTGTCTAAACAATTAAACCACCATTTTCAGTCTTATAATCCCCTCATCCTTAAATCTTGAATACGCGAAACTTACGTATGACGACTGGATGAGACCTGCACCGGACGAGAATTAGTTGGGATGCTAAAAAGTTCTCGAACACCCCATTATTAGAAAATAAATATAAATAAATAAACCCTGTCTTGGTGATGGCGACTGGTGAGAGAAAAAAATGCTTGAAGAATTTAGCCAAAAAAGGACTTTAACCAGCATTCTTGATAATGCTAATGAAGGATAAATCTTGACATAAAGAACGAAAAAGAAAGAGAACTGAAGGCATTGCATATTAACATGATCAAAACATCAGCTTTCACTTCAGTGCCAATCTATGCCACCTAATGTGGTAGATCCCACCCCTTCCCATACTTCACTCTCCCCAACCTCCTCAGTCTCAAAGCCCTCCATGCCACTGTCCCAAAAGCCTCCACCATTTGCATCTGGTAGGAGAGAACATGAAGCAAAAATTTGCCTGAACAAGTTAGTCATGGCCAAACTTCCCCATTTCGCTGGAAAAAAATTTCAATTCCATGAAATAGAACTTCAGAGAAGTAGAACCATCTGGAGATGACATGGTTTTGATGCTTTCTTCATTGGGAGGAGAGTTTAGAGACTTACAGTGGTTATAGAGAGGCCTTCTTTTCTCGTTCAGGCTAATATTCTCTGCCTTCCTTCGCTGCTCGGGACATGGAGCTTGTCCCAGAACTATAACTCGCTTCAGAGGGGAGACAATTCCACCTTGCAAGTAATACACGGAGTAAGTTATGCTTATATTTCCCCCAGTAAGAAGCATACACAGATAGGATCAGGGCATTCTAAGATGTCATCATGTGTACTAAGGTAACGCTTGCTTGCAACGTTCATTGCATCATGCTTTCGAATATTCATCTGGGTCATTCACCAAGCAATGTCTTGTTTCCAGGAAGTACCGCGTGGCCATGAAAGAGGGAAAAGAAGTGTGAAGTTTACCACATTAGGTTCAAAAATCCAATGGCCATATCGTTGAAGTTGTATCTTATGATTTCAAAAGCTTAGTAGATTGGCATGATATTTATAGCTAGCAAACTGGGCAAACACCATCGTCGTAAATTCAGAATTCACTTGCCTGTGCAAGATTGGATCAACCAGGCCACTAACAATCAGCGATCATGGATGTGAAACCACTGAAAAACCAGGATGAAGCTCTGCTGTTGCTCTTCCAGGAATGTTCTAGCGATACCCAAGACTATAATGTGTCGTTTAAGCTAATTATGTAGCTTTCATGCTCCATTCAAGGTTTTGCATCGTACTTTTTCCCTGTGTAGAGGAGCCCTATCTGTCGACAACTGATGAAACACAGGGCTTAAACGCCCATCATTTTCAGCACATGTGCCCAGAAAGAGTTTTTGGTTTGACTGTAATCTCAGATAGGTGGTGGGTTACTTTTATCTAACCAGTCATAGAATTGCCTAATCACTATCTTTCAATGCCCTCTGAAATTATTAATCTTCAAATTCAATCAGCAGAGCTTATTTCACATGGCTGCTGATGAATAATAAAAACTAAAGTGACTGGTGATTTTATAAGTTGTTAATCTTATAGATAAACGTGGAGGCCTTAATGCTAGACTAGACTCATGCTTGAAGAGCCAATTGTAGAGATAAAGGACCAATCTTTTGCTATCATTTGTTGCATCAGATCACCCAAAAACATAGTGAGAACGATTGACAGTACCGAGGTTTATAGGGTGAGAACTGAGATTAAAGCACCAACCTCCAAAAGGGTTCCGTCTCTTTCTGGACTCCCTCCCTTCCTCAACATCTGCGGAGTCTCCGACCTTACTGGAGCTGGTTGCAACTTTGTGATCTTCTCCACTTTCTTCACATGTAAGCTTGAACTGCTCAAAGACATTACGATCTTCTCCACTTTCTTTACACGTAAGCTTGAACTGCTCAAATAAAGCATTATCGACACTGCGCTTATTTTCTGCCAATGCTTTTTTTTTGCAGTCTTGCGAATTGCCCAACTCGCTTGAGTTTCTAGCGCCCAGGAGTGTCAAAAAAGGCTTTACTTTGCCCTGCCAAGGAAAGAGCTTCCCTCTCTCAATCAATTCATTATTCAGGCTACTGAAAATGATCAGCTGGAAAGGAGCACGCATTTGAACCAAATGGATCTAGCCCAGAGTCAAAATGACCCGACTAAAATGAGTGGGAGAACAATTCATATCCAGACAAACACCGCATGTTATTCTTGTTTGGTAATTTCTCATGAATAACTTGAGCTATTTCAAAGCAGAAACTGTCCCGGACTAGGCATGCATGCATTTCCCCTGCAAATTAGACACAGAACTTGAAGGAAACAAAGAAAAGGAAAAAGAATCCTCCAACACACCTAAAAAGAGAGACTAGATTATCGCAAGGTGGTGTGATTGATTTCTACAAGCAACTCAGTCAAAACGAATTTGGGTTCTTGTGACTCTTATCTGTCGGGGAAACAAAGGGAGTATCTGCAATGTCCACACAGAGATGGTAATGACAGTCCTAGACAATTGATTCATCACTCCCAACAGGGCTTCCCCAAAACCTGGCAGCCTGGTAGAATACGACAGGATTTCAAGATTTTCCTTCACTATCTCGGCAGCCAAACACAAGGTCGCAGACAGACTGTACCTGAACCGTGCCCGGCGGAGAGGAGGTTCTCTGCAGTTTCCGATCAAGAAACTCAGACAGAGAGACGCGCGTCCAGCCCGCTTTCTGGTCTCCGCTCGCATCCTCCTTGGCGTCCTTGCCTCTGATCCCACGACCCATCAAGAAAGAACCCAGAAAAGGGGACACCCAGAGACATTCATTAACATAGCATGCTAGCAAATTTCGAAGGATCAAGAAAGAAAGGTTGGTACATGATGGGCTAATCTTACGGGTTCGAAGAACGAAAGAGGGCCGACGACTTGATCGAACGCTGCCCGAACACTTGCAATGCAGAATCTTTGGAGCTCATTTGCGCTTTGGACTAGAATTCTTCGGCAATTTCAATGTTCTGCTTTTGAGCTCCGTTCTTGGCTTTCCGTTCGCGCTCAGGTTTTATGGCGCCATCAATTCAAAATAAGGAATTGGAACAGGGTAATATGCTGTTGGGCCTACTGATCGAAGAATGATGGGCTCGACGATAATCAATTTGAGGTTGTATAGAACAGAGCGAAAAATACACAACCAACTATAATTTTTTTTTTTTCAGATTTTTCAATTTTACCCGTCCAAATAAATTGTTATCACACGGCAAAAGGAAATTCTTATCGCATTAATTCTGATGAAAAGATAATGCACGCAATTAGAAAATTTTAGCTTTAGCAAGCGGAGGATCTTTAGAAACTCTCGCCGGCAAATATTCAATGAGCTATATTTGGTGATCAAGACATAAATAAGGACAAGATCAAAATCAGAATTGGAAAATCATGGTGTTTGGTTGCTGTCCAAAACAAGTTAAAACCCGATTATTAAGGAAAAAAATATATGGATTTAAAAAATCCCATGTTAAGGGTGAGATAAAATTGAATAAGATTTTTTTACCATTTAGACAAAATCGACCTTAATTGCTTTCATATTTGCGTAATAGTCATTAACCTAGTTATTTTCCTTTTATGATTTTAAATCAAGTTTAAACTTATTGCCATTTAGGAAATAAAAATTAGTCTCTTCTTCATCATTGTTCTTAGAAAAAGCTTCCAAAAACCCCAAGTTAGGACCATTGTGACAGATTTATCTTAAACTATTTTATTCCAAATATCCCAAAATTGTACCTACATAATACATTTACCATACGTCGAAAATCTATCAATAATCACCATTATACGACCAAAAATAATAATAATCAGCATTAAAAATCTACCTTCATGGATGGTGGAAGGCAAATTGTGTTGACAATAGTATCATTACTCAAATAAAACAAAAACGACATTGTTTTTAGCTAAAAAATCATCAATCGGATCTTGATAGAGGGTGAATATGTCACACATGTACAAATTTGAGATTTTTGATGTCACAAAAAAAAACTTTAAGGTAAAATGTCACAATAAATATAGTTTAATATATTTTATGTTGCAAAATTTTTTAAAGTAAATGAATCACGGTATATATAAATTAAGGTTTTGATGGTTTTTCCCTTCATCTTTCTATCTCGAAAGCTCACCTATTGAGTGTATTTTTTTTTAACAAAAAAAAAGTAGTTTTTTTTTTAATTCATTGGTATAAAAAATCAAGTTTTTTTTATTTACAATATTAAGAAATTTGTGTTTTTTCATTACTATTGGCAGACATTTTGAACAAACAACGTGCAAAACATTATAAAAATATCTAGAAATACATTAAAAAATTCAATGTGAAAAGGTTATACATATTAAGGCATCTTAATATTTTTTCATAAACACTCAATAAATGATATCAATTTGTATCGGTCCAAAATGAAGGAAATTTCTTGTGCACTTACAAAAATATCTTATTTTGTGCAAAACTTTGATTCAATATAATTTCATGTATTAAAGTTTCACATTGGTGATTATAACTATAATTTTATTTTGGAAAATCTTTCAAGACATTCGATCATCTCATCATATGCATATATAAAAGATAACTAATAAAAAAAAAAATTAAATAGCAATATGCATAACAAAGTAAAAGTTATAAACATAAAATTATGTTAAAAAATTATTTATGAATATTAAAATCTCTCTAGGTTTTACCTTACAGTTAATATATAAATTTGCTAGATAACACAAAAGAGAACTAGATTTCTTGAAATTTTCTCTTTTCAACAAAGCTAACTTGCATATAAGTAAAATCTAAAAATAATAAAGGAAAAATAGTGCGTTTAATATAAATGAGATATCCACAACAAAGAAAAAACACAACAAAACAAAACATGTTGTATTATTTATTACGAAAACTAAATTTTAACATATAAATAGAAAAAACTAAAAAAGAGGAAAGTAAATAATTATGGACAATCACTTTAAATTGGAAGTTGAATTGGGGAAGACAATTGAAAATGGGTGAATTTAATTATGCAGAGTGGAAATAGCCTGCCGTACTAGTATAAAATCTCCTCCTTACCCTCCTTCCCCTCCTCCTTCTCCTTACCTCTTATGATGCCTCTGATGGTGTAATCTGCAGCTTCACTCTCTTGGTCAGTCGATCGAGCTCTCAGCTGATACCAGCAGCTCTCCTAAGCCTCGCAAGTCATCACCAAGATGAGGCCGCCTCAGAGAGGTAAGCCTTCGCCATGTCCCTTCTTGCTGCGACTGTGTGGGAAATGGGAGGGTGCAGAGGAGCTTAGCTTTGGCTGGCTGCATTTGAAAATCACGTGTCTGTCTTTGAGCTGTTTTTGCAACCGAGGATGATACTAAGTTTTGATTATGGATTGTTGCTGTAGAAATTTGGGGAATACTGATTCTGCTTGCGTTCTGTGATTCTTGGTGGTGGAAGATAAATGTGTGGTTATCGTTTTCTGCTCCTGGGATGAGCTGGAATTGTCTTTTTTGAGATTTTATTGTGAATTTCTCAGCTGATGGTGACTGATTTTCTACTGCCGTGTCTGCTATGTTTTGGTTTTCAATGTGCTGTTTTTTGCTCTACTCGGAGAACTTAACATGGTATTGGAGCGCCTATTTTTTGTTTGACGAAATGGCCTTCGTTTGGTCATTCGCAGGTCGTGGTGGTGGTGGTGGTGGATTTAGGGGTGATGGAGGGAGAGGAAGAGGGAGAGGCGTTGGCGACAGAGGTAGTGCCATGAGAGGGCGTGGTGGTGGATGTGGTGGGGGGCCACGGGGGAAGAGGACGCGGTGGAGCCTCATAGACACGAGGGGTGTTCATTTCGAAGGGCAAAGAAGATGCTCTTGTTACAAAAAATATGGTCCCTGGAGAGGCTGTCTACAACGAGAAGAGAATCTCTGTGCAGGTGAATATGTTTTTTCATTCATCTTGCTAGTGATTGCTAGGCTTTTTGCACTGATTTAATTGGTTTTCAAATATTCGAACCGATAAAACTCCCAATTCATCTCAAGATAAATTGAAAAATAAAAATGGTTTTTCTTGACTTTTACTAATGCTTGTGGGAATGCTAACTTTTTTTGTCTTTTTTTTTTTTTTGCTATCTATACTTATACTACCCTAATTTTATTTGTTAAGGGGGATCTGCGTTAGAGTTGATTCTTTGATTTATGTGAGGTTCCTTTTGCCAGCGGTATTAAGTAATCTACTAGTAAATTTTGTTGCTACAAATGCAATTTTCTACTGTTTAGATCTTCCTGTTTTAGGAGCATAATGTCATTGACCTCCCTTACATTCTTTGACTGTCATTCTCATGTTAAATTTGAAAGGTTCTTTTCTTCATTGACCTAGAAATGTAACTAAGCTGTATTTCTTTGTGTTTTTTCTGTTGTTAGAATGAAGATGGAAGTAAAGTGGAATATAGAGTGTGGAACCCCTTCCGATCAAAGCTGGCAGCTGCCATTCTTGGTGGGGTTGATGAGATATGGATTGTGAGCATCTCTCTTCCTTTTTCTCTGGTGTATCATAGATGTGTAGCTTCTTCCATATCACTGATCATGTTTCATTATTTTCAAATTCAGAAACCTGGTGCTCGGGTTCTCAATCTGGGAGCTACTTCTGGGACCACAGTATCTCATGTTTCTGACATTGTTGGCCCTGTAGGTCATTTTTTTACTTGGAAGGATGATTATTTTACCAAATGACTTCATTGGATGACTGACTTTTTGTCTTCTGTTCCTTTTGGCAGACAGGAGTGGTGTATGCGGTCGAGTTTTGCATTGCAGCAGAAGGGACTTAGTCAACATGGCTAAGAAGAGAACGGATGTTATTCCTATTGTTGAAGATGCTAGACATCCTGCCAAGTACTGTATGTTGGTTGGAATGGTGGATGTAATATTTTCGGATGTTGCTCAGCCAGATCAGGTATTGACTCATCTTTGCCTATGAAGAAACTGAAAATATTCTTATGAAGGTCTTCCTGGCCAAAGTTTATGTCCAGGACTTCATCTTGCGTCTGGACCACCGAAAAGAAAATCCTATATCATCCATCCTACCTTCATTTCTGCTTGACTTACTGCATGGTTTTGTTATATGTTTGTAGCAATTTCTTTCTCTATTTGGATTTTTCTTCTTTTATGTAAATGCAGATTTATTACCTTTTGATCCTTTGGAAGCAGGTTCCATGAATTGCCAACTTTTTATTTCTGATTATGCAAATCAATGCATCTCCTTGCAGCCTTCATTTTTATTTGCGATATTTTCATGATTAGTTTCATCTTTGGGGCGTCATTTTCATGCCATGGATTTATTTTCTTTCATCATGTATTCGTGAGGCTTTGTTTTGTATGGATGGGATGACTTGTTATTTGGGCATTAACTTCTTGGTTTTGTGA
This sequence comes from Eucalyptus microcorys, assembly GCA_014182515.1. Classification (NCBI taxonomy): domain Eukaryota; kingdom Viridiplantae; phylum Streptophyta; class Magnoliopsida; order Myrtales; family Myrtaceae; genus Eucalyptus; species Eucalyptus microcorys. The sequence continues at coordinate 26,727,564 of CM024569.1, read as the reverse complement.
TTTAACTTTTATTATATAAATCTACATATACTCCTGTAACTACAGTTTTCTTCATTGCTATGTTAAGCGTAACGTTTTGCCCCAGAAGTGGATTGTGTTTTTTGTTTTCACCAAGAGGGAAACTTATGCTCATGAGAATTAACTCGGATTCCCCTTCAAGACAGCATGGGTTATGCAAGCTTGAGTTTTATGATGCATATCTACTTTAACTCAATTTTTTTTTTCTCTAATTAAAATTTGGTTTACTTTGTGAGATTTGATAATATAGTTAATTCTTTTTTTTTCCCTTTTCTTTCCCTTAAAGATAAGTTTATCACATGCCTTCTGGTCAGTAAATTCCATGGCTATTCCCTGCTCTCAATTATTACAATGCATTTGATGAAATACTTGGAATCCCCTTCAAGACATTTTGGGTGATGCATTCTCGAGTTTCTGAGGTGGGTTTTATAGCCTTTCAAATTGTTTCTGTTGTATGAAGTTTAAGGATTTATGAAAATCAGGTTTGTCATTCAACTAGTGTACATGAAAATCAGGTTTTAGTGTTACTATGCGTGACTGCAATGTGCAACTTCCCAAATTTTTGCATCTGGTTAGGTCCTTGTTCATGTAACTGTCCTTTTGACCAATTCCTGATTTAGGTTACCATTTCAAACTTTGTCGATAAGGCTAACCTTCCCTCCAGATTATAGCACGGTTGTTTACATTATGTTGCCTTTACGGCTTTGAGCTGGGGACTCTTAATTTAATAATTACTCAAGCATATGCTAAATTATAAATTCACATGTCTTGTCAGATTGCACGTGCTCTTATTATTAGGTTTGATATAGTGCATGCAATGACATGACTTATTATGAAATGGTGTTGGATGCACGCAATCTGTCTCTCTGATCACCTGAAAGATCTTTCTGTTTGTACATAATATTTAAGTTGCTGTGATAATACTCATGGAAGTCTCTCTGCATTTGACTGTTTATCAATTGAACACCTACTATGAAAACACTTGCATGACTTGTTGAAGCACTTATTACACTAGACTTAAGCTTTGGGTATTGAAGTGTTCGTTATACATTATAGGGGGAGAAATGCAAGGTCTTTATTCTGTTATTTGGATAACCTTTCTACCTGTTTAGAGTGCTTTACTAGAAGATGTCTCTCGTTAATCTGCGATGTTCAATGATATGTGGTTACATATCAGGCAAGAATTTTGGCTCTAAATGCATCATATTTTCTCAAGACTGGAGGTCACTTTGTCATCTCAATTAAGGTATCTCTCTCTCTCTCTCTCTCTCTCTCTCTCTCTCTGTGGACAGATGCGCACTTGGTTTTTCTTTATTCTTTTTCTTGAGATGTAGCTTGTTGGATTAGAGGACTGCTGGTCACGCTTATTTTTCTTTTTCACTTTATAAGTCCTTAGAAATCAAGACAAGTAGCTGGTGCTAGTTTTTACAAGCGTAGGAGATAAGCTGTGACATCAGAAATGATCTCATCATATTTGAGGGAGGGTGAAGACCAATCCACTTGGGAAAAAGAAACACTGGAAATGTTACTTCAATGAGAACAGATGGGAAATCGACACCTTTTGGTTGTGCTTGTTTTTGCAGTAAACTGTATCGATTCTACTGTTTCAGCCGAGATAGTATTTTCCCAGGAAGTGAAGAAGCTGCAGGCAGCGCAGTTCATGCCTTTTGAGCAAGTCACTCTCGAGCCCCTTGAGCGAGACCATGCTTGTGTTGTTGGTGGCTATCGCATGCCAAAGAAACAGAAACCTGCTCCCGCATCATAAAAGTCCCAGGCCACCTTAGCTGTTTAATCTTCATGTATGTCTTTATTAGATTGGAAGTTGGAACTTCAATGTATTCAAGGTTCTGGCAGGCTCTTGTAATGGACCAATATTCTGAAATGAGTTCAGATTTTTTCACCTTGAGGCTGGTAATTCAGTTGATATTTTTTATGTCTAATTATCTGAAACGACAATTTACTGCCTTGTTTGAATGATCAACTTCTAATCTATTTGCTCTGACAACATCTAATTGAATAAACTGCACACTTGCATTTCAAATCAATGGATGCTTATCAAAATTTTCCAGAAGGGCTAATGATACTCATAATTTTCTATATATAAAGAACTTATTGATTAGTGTAAATCAAATCGAGATTGCAGAGGATGACCAGCTATGGTAATATTATTAGAGTTTCACAAGGTGTGTAGATGAGGCTAAACATGTCTAGAATTATTCTGTGCAAATCATGTGATTAATAGATCATAATAGGCTCAACTTTTTTTAATTTGAGGTTGTACAAAGTGGAACACAATACACAAACTACTAAATTTTCTCAGATTTCTATCTTTTGCATCGAAATAAATTGCTTATAGACGGCAAAAAAATGTTCTTATTGGAAAATTTCTAATGAAAAGACAATGACAAGCATTATGGAAGTTCTTTACGAACTATTTTTAACGAGATACTCATATTTTTACGCATGTTCATAATTAAAAGATATGCAAAATCGAACTGGGCGAGCTCGAAATTCAATTAGATATTTCATAATATAACAGAATAATTATTAAAATTGTAATGAGCACCAAGTAGCCTGAAGATAGCTCCTTGTCCCTACTTGTTTAAGCAATCACCAATTGTATCCTCAGAACACTGTGAATGCATATGTGATTGAAAACACATGTCAATAATTTTCAATTGGTAAGTGGGCTAACTAAATTGCTGCAAATTATAGCCACACCATTGGCCTAGAGTTATGACACTCTCAATTGGTGTTCACAAGAATAATTGGAACTTATGTTACACGTAACAAAGTAGCTGGTCTGCATGGATAAATTGTTCACAGTGACCGCAATTATAAATACATGAAAAGGTTCGTGGAAGAAGGAATGCATTGAGCTGCCGCCGAATTTAAAAAGCTACTTGCAGTTCTTGCAATGATTGGGCTGAAACTTGAGTTTTATTGATAACATACAAGATTGAGTCCTCAGTCGGAGACCCGTTGCCGTTCCCTAAATCAGCATGCACCCCCTTTTCTAGGGCTAAGCATGGAAGAAGAAAAAAATCCAACTGAAATTGCAGAAACTGACGTCAAGTACTCCTGAGTTCATATAACCTGTAAGAGACATGTAGATTCATTCATTCATTCAGCAAAGTTGACATTTTTTAATGTCAAAAGCACTTAATAAAGCTACATAAATGTCCTGAAGCCATCGCAATTTGGTGAAATTGCAAATGCATATGCTGAATATATTTAAGGTATGGGGTCTATGGTTAGCCTCTCATCCAACTTGATCATAAGAATTTCCTCATGGTGCCCTTAGTTCTAACAGTGATTCTACAAGATGAATTCTCTATTTCTTTAATGTGCATTCATGTAATTCAGTTGGCAGTCTTCCTTTTTGATTCACAAAAACCAGAAAATTGAGGAATTGTGGGTGCATTTTTGAGTTTATTCACACAAGCAGGCACATGAATGCATACTTATCGTCGCATATACGGCAATGATCTGGTCGTCGAAAGGAAAATAAAAAATAGAAAGGCCATTGACCTTCTATATTACCTATTCTTGGAAACCAGCTGCATGAAGTTTATCCTTGATAAAATGCAGCTGAGCTGCGACTTCTGCAATGTTCATCCGCTCTCTACGTGGTTGGACGGAGCAGGCAACCCCAATTCTATAAACCATATCCAGACACTCGTGAGCTGCATCACCTATGCCGATGCCCATGTGGCTCTCCATTTCTTGAAGTAGGAGAGGATCGGTAATCTCTAGCAGTTGTTCAGGCAAGGCTTTCTTGACGAACTTATGAAGGTCAAGATTTTCTTTGAACATTTCGTTTGTTGGACTCACACCCGTGAACATCTCAAGCAAGAGAATGCCATAACTATAAACATCGCCTTCTCTTGAAGCCACGCTTTCCATTCCATATTCTGCGCTTCATTCGAATTGCAAATAAAAGATAAATAATAGCAACAAAACCAGTTAAGGCAGATGGAAATAGCGTGTAAACACTTACTGCGTTTTTATTGAATGTAAAGTGTCCGTTTGCCTTTAGGGGATAAAGGAGACTCACCCGGAGCAGCATAGCCGACAGTTCCTCTTACACTAGCAGAGCTCATTCTCGCTTTAGTGTCATCGGTGGATTCAATCACGACCTTTGCCAAACCAAAGTCTCCAACATGTCCAACCATTTCAGCATCTATCAGGACGTTACTTGGCTTCAGATCACAATGGATAATAGGGCTTTGCAAGAGGTTATGGAGATAATCTAATGCTGAAGCAACGTCGATGGAAATACTTATCCTTTGGATAAGACTCAATTTATGTACATTCCCATTTACATTAGCTGATGATGGACTTGGATGTAACCAAGCTTCTAGGCTACCATTGACCATGAACTCATAAACCAAGGCCCTAAACTCATTGCCCCTATAATCAATGCTCGAGCATACTGTTAGGACTTTCAAAAGATTGCGGTGTCGGACATTCCTTAAAGCCTCGCACTCGTTTATGAAGCTCTTCACAGCACCATGAAGCGTCAAATTAAGTACCTTCACAGCAATGATAGTTCCATCCTCGTCGAGGACTCCCTTGTAAACAGATCCAAAACCACCGATCCCGATCAAATTACTTGAAGAGAACCCATCCGTTGCTTTAACGAGAATTCCATAAGATAGCCTCAATGGTGAATCATCTTTGGAATTTGTAGCTGGTTCTCTCCTTTTCTTCTTCTTCTTCAACCAACGAAAGTATGCAAGAGCAAGAACAAGAGCTATTCCAAGAACCCCGAAAAAAATCGAGATGGCGAGCTTCCACTTACGGATTGGTTCTCGGCCTAAGTTTCTAGAGCTGCATTTTGGGAGATGAAATTCAAGCATTCCTGCGCAAAGCTTGTCATTTCCAAAGACAAAAGTAGCGCAAACATTATTAAAGATTCCTTTAGTCGGTAAATTGCCTTCAAAGTTATTGTATGACAAATTCAAGATCTCCAAGAAGGGAAGTGCCTCAAAAAACTTTGGAATCTGACCAGATAAATTGTTGTGTGAAAGATCTATATCCTTGAGATTCCTCAACATACTAATAGATGAAGGAATCGGGCCTCGGAAATAATTCTCCTGCATTTTAAGCACTTCCAATCCAACACAACTGCCAAGACTGGCTGGAACGTCACCGTCTAACATATTTCTAGAGACATCCAGTTGAGTCAAAAGATTCAATTTCCCAACTTCCTCAGGCAGGACACCGGTGAGATGGTTTCGAGACAAGTTCAGAAGTATAGATAGTGATGAGAGGCTTATGGACTCTGGAGGTATAGTTCCATTTAAGTTGTTACTAGATAGATCAAGCTCCACCAAACTTTTGCACTCTGATAGACATGAAGGAATGTAGCCATGAAAGTTATTGTGATCGAGATAGAGTCGTGCTAGGTTTACTAGGTTTCCTAATGAAGAAGGAATTGCTCCGGAAAACTTGTTATACGATAATTTCATTTCAACTAGGTTATGAAGATTTCCCAAAACGAAGGGAAGCGAACTTGAAAACCTATTGCGGTCCAAAAAAAGCCTTTCCAAGTTGACAAGATTTCCGACTATTTTAGGAATCGTGCCAAACAATAAATTCTCGCTCAACGACAATTCCACAAGTGTAAAGGAGAAATTACCGATGCACTCGGGCAACGTCCCACCAAAGCTGTTGTTTTGTATGGTCAATAGTAGTAGAGTGGTGGCATTAGTCAACGAGCAAAAGAAAGTCGAATCATCATATCCTCCGGTTCCCAAGTAATTAGAATCAACGCGGAATATTTGGAGCTTGTTTAAGCGGTCCAAAGGAGGCATTTTCCCTGAGAGTTTGTTCTGATTGACTTGTAGCCACCTTAAAGTGGTTGCATTAGACATTGATCGCGGAATCGCTCCAGTGAATTGGTTAGTGGCTATGGTGAATTTCTCGATGTTTGGAAGAGTAAATCCTATATTGGCAGGAAGATATCCTCCTATTTGGTTTGCGTGGATCTCGAACACCTGCATGGAAGAAAGATTGAAGATAGATGGAGGAATGGTGCCTGACAACCTATTTTCTCCTAATTGAAGCCTTTGGAGTTTGGTTAATTTTCCTAGAGCTTGGGGTATCTTCCCACCCACCTCATTCCAACCAAGACCGAATTGCTCTAATGATGACATGTTTCCGATGGATGAAGGAATAGTTCCTGTTAGATAGTTCTTACCTAAGCCAAGAAGCTGAAGGTTCACTAAAGAGCCGAACTCAATGGGAATTTCTCCAACCAGCCGGTTATGAGTAAGGCTGAGCCTTGTAAGGTGAGCGCAACTTGACAAGTTTCTCGGGATTTCACCTTCCAATGTGTTGTTGGATAATCCCAAGACTCGTAGACTGTGCAAAAGGCTCACTTCTTGTGGGATTTCGTGATGGAAACTATTGTTGTTGAGCATCAGGACTCTTAAGAAGCTCAAATTTCCAATGTGAGGGGAGATGGATCCCAAAAGCTTCAAGCCTTGTAGGTCTAGTCCCGTGACTCTGCGGTGAAGGCGACCACATGTGACACCATGCCACCGACAGTGGTCGGTCGTATGGTTCCATGAATTCAATGCCCTAAAAGGGTCCTCAATTATCGCAGCCTTGAACGCAAGCAATGCGAGCTGGTCTGTTCTGTTATGAGTTGAAGAGACTAGGCTAATGCATGGCAAAAGTACTATGCATGTGAAAAAGAGACGACATGACGACACGAACCGAAGGAAAGACAAGTTGTGAGGCTCCATATCACTTGAGGTGAAATCTTAATAGATACCTGGGAAGGTTGATGGGAAGGAAGTTTCAGGATGATGAACAGGTTTTGTTGTAATATGTGTGGAGATGCTTCGATGGAGAAGGTATTTGTTTGCGAGCTCTTTGAAGTCAAATCTCAGCCGTGGACGCCAAGTTAATGAGTCATCCTGCCCCATAAATCGTGGCAATAAGATTGAACGTTCACAGATCTAACACATGTGAAAGCGTGGGAATTTTTTAACATGAATATTTAATTGTTTCAACGTAGAGTATCAATTGGCAAATCTAAATATAAATGGCTCTATATTTGTTTGCGAGCTCTTTGAAGTCAAATCTCAGCCGTGCACGCCAAGTTAATGAGTCATCCTGCCCCATATATCGTGACAATTTGTAAAAACATGACTCATTTTGTTATCTAGCGAATGAGTCGCCTTCATTTTCATACATTTAAGAGGGGCGGACGCATGGGACCACATCAGACGACAATGAAGGAGTGACAGTGACGCAAACCTACCGAGCAGGACATGCAGAAACATAAAAGGGTCACCAACGTGACCCACGTTAGTTCTATGTGTGGTTCTCATGTGAGCTCCACAAAATCCAATAGCCGCACCGGGTTCCTAAACCTTGGTTCAAGCGAGAATTTCTCCATTTTCTTATGCCTATCAGGTGACCAATTGACCCGTAATTTTCTTGTTTTTTATAACTTTCACTCTAGACTAAGGCCCCAACTTTCATATGTTCTCAGTTTTCTGTTTTCAGTTTCATTTGAAACAAAAGCATTAGAGAGAAAAAAAAACATTTGTTTAAGATTTTGAAATTCAGATAATAAAAAAAAGACATTGAAAAGAAATTTTGTTATAATTGTTTTCTGTAATGAAAACACAATAGATCAAGAATGAAAACAAGGGTTTCATAAGCAAAAAGTTCCATCTTTAACACCACAATCCCTATCTTTCCGATATGACTATTTCTATATTCTACATTGGAAACAAGAAAAGACTTAGAGCACGCAGGGTGGAAGGGAATCGACTCGGAATGTGAAATTAGAAAATAAAGATGGTTAATTACTCCAAATTTGTCCAATGAAGTTCTTAATTGGATTGAAGATTGTGAAGAAGCTTTAGGAACATTAATAAGCCAAATAAGCTACAGAAGCCTTCTATACATTAAGAGCATATATTTGGAGCTAGATTGGTAGCCAAATATAAGATGGATAGGAAGAACAATTTGTTCGTGTGAAACCTCAATGGTTAGGGATGTCTGAGAGCACCTCATCTTTGTTAATAATATACACTACGTGATTATCTACAAGATATGACTCCATAGCCACTAACACTAGAGACGTAATATTCCTCGACAGTTCATGGCATCTTGTAGGAGTTTGCATGAAATACCATTGTCAGTTGTCAAGTGAACCACAACTAAGTCTACATGTGAATATCTGCTGCTGCTTTGAAAGCAGTTTGAAGTATTACTGTCTTTGTTGAACTTAGTCAAGTCTAGGGGATAGTGCAAAATGGGCATCTTTTGTCTTCAATTTCAAGTGGGGACTATTCACCCATAGATCCGAGGCATGCTTTTAAAGGCAAAGATAACAAAAGCAGAAACCAAAAATTACAAGAGGAACAACAAATGAGCTAGGTCAGCACCGTTGAATTCGTGTCCCTAAGTTTTATGTTTTCTGCAAATGACATGGCTTTAGTAGAATTGAGGGACTAATTCCAAAGCTCGGAGCACGGGACATAATGAAAGATGAAAGTTTTATCTATATAGCATGAAGAAGAAATTGGACTGTATATCTGAGAGGAAGAGGGTAGCGACAAAGCTTCAGCAAAGCAAATTAGATACCTTCGCTTCATTTTGGCAAATGATAATGTATTGATTGAGATGTTACAATTGACATAGAAGCATGATGGATGCAATGAAAAAAGTGTATCCAAGTTCAATATGTTGTATTGGTCAATAGTAAGGCTGTATATGCTCAATGTAACAGAGTGTTGAGAAGCTAAGGGGGGGTGCATGATAACCGCCAATTTCTGTTTTAGAAATAATTTTTCTATTCCATACTTGTTTCTGGAGTAGAAATTTGTTTGATAAAATTATTCCATTTTTCTATTTCTGAAATAGATTTTGGTTTAAGAAATAGGTTTGGAATAGAAATTAGAAGTAAAAATTTTCTACTTCTCTATTTCTAGAATAGAAATGAGAAATAAAAAATTTTCTTATCGTTCGTCGCCGCCAACCATCGTCTGTCGGACACCACTGCCGTTGCCACCGGGCTGCCGTCAGTCAATCGCCGATCGTCGGCTACCGGCCGCCACCGCCATCGGTCGGTCGCCGGTCACCGCCCACTACCGCCGTCCGCCAGTCGTCGGTCACCGCCATCCAAAAGGAAGAAATTTTGTGTCGTTATCAAACAAATTTCTATTTTTAGCATAGAAATTTTGTATCGTTATCAAATGGATATTTTTGCTTAGAAACTCATCTAGAATAGAAAAATCTATTTTCTTCCAGAAATCAATTTTGACCAGAATAGTTATCATTCGCGCTCTAAATGTCTTGATCTATAAGCTGGACATAAAAGACACAGTCAACCACTTTGAGGATACCTAGGTGGAAGCTTATTCAAATCCATTCACAAAAAGAATGTCGAGGACAATTTCCTTCTTCACAAACTTTAGCATCACAAAATGAGATAAAATAGGTTGACATCATGACAAAAGCTCCTTATCAAGTATATAGCATACCACGTCATTGGACTTGCATTGCATCGACATGTTCATTGATGCTCAAAGGAATATTTGGGTCTAGAAAATGAGAGAGTTGTTAATATTTTAGGCTACTAATGCAAGTTACACAACTCAAGAAATGGAAACCAATGATGATTATTTTTGATTCTTGTATAAGTAAACGCGCTCGACTAATATGGTTCCTAGAGGATGCAAACCATTACAGTGTCTTCTAAGATAATGGATAACAATTTAATAAAAAGCAAAAAAGACTTACTTTGCAATATGACGTAATTGTCTCAACGCAGGAGCATAAAGGTCATTACATATGCATATTACCTTGTAGTATGCGGATCATTGAAATTGAATAAAAGAAACTTAGAAGAAATATGTCTGAGCACCGAACTAACAGGTCTCAATAGTGATGAGTCTTCTGCCTCTTTTTTGAGATCTTTCCAAATTGTTCTTCTTTTGCAGCATTTTGCTTTCCTTCCTTAAATTTCCTTCCAGCAGAGACCTTAATATATTATGCATTGAAACGAGGATATTATAAGTTTGAGCCAAATAAAATACTTGATATGATAAAAACCTAGTTTTGAATAAAATAAAAAAGAGTTACCATGAGAATCTAATTAAACATAGTGTGCCCTACTCTCTCTTTAATTTAGACATAAGAAAAGAAATCACACATATAAAAGGAATCATGAATCCTCAAGCTTTTGATCATAAGGACTTGATTTTGGGAATCCAATCCTCAGTTTTTAAGTTGCTTCTAATAATAGGATTGTGTACATGCTCTTTCCAAAGAAACCAAGACCTCAAACTTTTTCATTTTCTTTTCATAGGTAAAAAGGATAGACTATAGGGTAACAACCAGGTGCAACTACCATATAGAGAAGAGTCCAAATCACTAAAGACATGTATCAAGCAGTTCTCAAATTCAAGTCAAATTTTTTTTGTTATTGGGATAGATGAATTCTTATAGATCCATCCTACGAAGGAACCGGACAGAAGTTCCATAACAAGACGAATCATCAACTATATAGACCAAGGCATTTACATCCTAAGCAAGTTTCCACTTTGCCAAAAGTGTGAAATGTTAAGCCAATTTTCGAAAAAAAAAAAAAAAAAGAGAGAGAGATGGGAGATTCTTTTCCATCAAAAGCTCTCTTGTTCCGCTCCTCCCCAATCAACCAAAAAATAGAAACAGGAGTTGAGGTAATCCATCTTTTCTTATTGTGCTGTAAGTGAATGCCCTGCCAAGCCCAAATTTTTGCTCAATAGAACCTCCAATAACCCAAGATAACCCAATGCAAGCAGAGGAAGCTGTCTAAACCCTTCTCATCCGAGAACAACGAACAACAAACAACGAAGGAGGAGATGCCGAATGGTCTCTGCCTCCTTTTTGCAGACGAAACGCCAATTAACCAATACTTTGCCTCTTTGTTGTAGGTTATCTTCCCAAGCAAAAAAAGGAAACTCTTGATGGGATTTTCAATTTCCAAATTGCTTTTCAAAGAAAATCCAATCTACCACGAAAACTCTCCCAGCTTGTAGTAAAATTTTATAGAAAAGATTCTGCCTCTTTCACTGTTCTCCACCAAAGCATCTTCCGAAGTAGTAGAAATCTTCGAATTGCACAAAACACTAGGTCCATTCATTCCGCAGAAAATTGGCCATTTCCGGAAAATAATTTTCCCAGAAGTCATTTTCCAGGAAAATGATAATATTTTTTGGTGTTCAGCTAAAACTTGAAAATTTTTGGAAAATATTTTTCTGGTGTTTGGTAAGGAAAATATTTTCCGCTTACCAAATTGGCAAGCGCGAGCGTCAAGCTCGAGGCTTGCTAGATCAACGAGCTTGAGGTTCACCTTGTGATGGCCGACGATTAGCCAAGAAAGAAGAATATGGGAAACAAAGAAAAGAAAAAGGAAAGCAATAAAAAAGAAAAAGGAAATTAAAAATAATTCAAATTAAAAAAGAAAATTAGAAAATTAGAAAATAATTCAAATAAAAAAAGAAAAGAAGAAGAAGAAAGGGGAGGAGGAAATGAGGATTTGTAGAAGTGTGAGATAAGAGAGATCAAGTGAGAAAAATATTTTTCACTTTTCAAAAGTGAAAAACATTTTCCCATAATTTATAAGACTTTTTTCCTTTCATGGAAAACATTTTTCCAAAGGAATTCATTTTCCATGAAACGAACGTCGGAAAATCTTAAAAACGTTTTCCCGGAAATTATTTTTCGCGAAACGAATGGAGCTAAAAAGAATAAAATAAAAATTCACACACCCAATCTTGGGCTTGCCCCAAACAATCAATAATGACCATATCATCGTTTAAATAATAACAATCTGCTACCAAAGCCTCCTCGTTCCTGGTGATGTCAAAATCATCTAGGAACTGATCTTTCAAAGTTGTCCCCACACCAAATGTCAAACAAAACTGTGTCCTATTTCCATAAGAAGAAACTCGCTTCAACCTTCTCTAATCTTCCTTCGTACATTGGTCTGTGTGAAGCTCCCCCATCCTTAGCGATCCAACCTGCCTTTTCAAGGCCAAATTTTGCACCTACCACTTTTCTCCGAAGATGTTCATTTGCAACACTGAACCGCCAACGCAATTTGCCGAGAAGAGCCCTGTTGATTAACAAGGACTTGATGGCTAAACTGCCATTTCAAAAAGGTCGTTTGACTGCTTTCTGATTCACCAAATCAAACTTGTGAGCCTCCTCAATATCACCGCATAAAAAATCATTCTGAGTGGCATCCAAACTTTTAGCCATCGAGCACGGGATGGGAAAAAGAGAAATGAAATAAATAGGAAGATTGGGAATAGTACTTTCAAAAAGACCAATTCTCCCGGCTTTGGAGAGGGAAGAACTTTTCCAACCAGACAATATAGTACTTTCAAAAAGACCAATTCTCCCGGCTTTGGAGAGGGAAGAACTTTTCCAACCAGACAATCACTCATCAAAAACAGGCTCCAAGATATGCTTGTTCTTGGAACAAGAACCAAAAAGGGAGACCCAAAACCTATCAGTTACGAATTAGCACAATTCCAGAACTCTTTCGTAAAATCATGTCATCTCTCTGTAACGTAAAAGTCCAAAATCAGTTCTTATTGGGGAGGGATTGGATTACGAAGACTCATAGACTCATAACGTTTGCTTTCCATTAGGGTCATATATGCAAATGTTTTGATGATTAAGATGTGAAGTAACAAATTTAACATCGTTTAATCAAAGCCCTTTTTGGGAAATGACAATGGAGGTGCGGGAGTTAAAGGTGCGGGGCACCTAATTATGGAAATCTGTCCAGAGAAATTGAAATAACTTCCGGAGTTTATCTGCTTCAATGTCGCTCATGGATGTAAGACAAGATCTTGGATTGTTTTGTGTTGTGGTTAACTTGTGATAACATTTGTATGACAATTAGCCGCACTTCTGTGCCATAGCATTACATAAAAAGTGCTGCACTTTCTAAGACAAATAGTCATTCCATCCACTGGAATTCAAGGCCTGATTGGAACATTGATTAGCTCACGTTGGTTAGTTTAAATTATGTATTATTGTAATTCTTCCTTGCGTTCTTTGGTTGTTATCTTAAACCAAAAACCTATAAGAGAGAATGAGAGATGAAAAGAATTTCATAATTGGCGCCATTTGAATTGAATTTCTTTTCTACTCAGAACACAAGTTAAATTAAAGAGAATAGTAGAATTCTTAAAGTAAAATGACAAGTGCAGGTTAAGAAAAAAGCATGGTCCTGAGACACGCCAACTAGTTCTGTTTAGTGTCACAACCTTTCATTAAAGAGGCTTACTTTTAAAGAAAAACAAGAAAGAATAATCTTATCATAACTATGGTAGCATGCCAAGTTATTGATTATTACCTCAATTTGGACCCAAAAATAAGCATACCATTTGACTATCAGCTACTCACTGCCGTATTATTAATGCATGCATTGAATATTTGATGTCATGTGAAAATTTTTAAATGGCATTGGTAAATATAATCATAATCAGCAATAAACTTTAATGTCATAATAAGATATTCTGGAAATGACTTACCAACCTTAGTATAACCTCCACCGCCACCTTTGCTTTCCCAAGAGCACCATCAATTTCATCAATTATCTGCACAATCAACATCACATTCATCATCTCCAATAGTAAAAAAATCCCCAGCCAGACATTTTTGAAAGACACAGACCAAACACTTGGGCTTTGAGTCAGCCATGACAGAGTCCATCTGAACCACATCAAGGATTTTAGCTTCAACTGTTGCTGATGACCAATCATCACTAGCATTGATCTACACAGACAGTCTTTCAGTAATTATAGCTGGAACACAACTAGCAAGAGAAGAAACGCGCTATGAGGCCTAAATGAGAAAAGATGCTCATGAGAATGACCCCAAACATAATTGAGGGGAGGCGGTGGAAGTGGCAAATAATCTATTACATTACAAGGACAAAGACAGAAGTTCATGGCTAGAGTCTAAAATAACCACACAATCAGACTTGTGACCTTTTGTCATACGGAGAAGGGATATGATAAAGAATTTTATAAGAAATGCACTCTTATTCTTTCTTATTTTCAGACAAACAGCTAACCACCCTGAAAAATCTGGTATAGAGTTCCTGTCTCAGTTCAGCAGATGATGCATTCTGTAATTGTTAAAATGCAGGGCAATCTGATCAGCAGGACTCAGAACCCGGCTAAGCACATTTTTTATAGGTCCTCAAAAGTTGTTTCCCAATTTGTCATCATCAACATTTACAACTCATCGATGCCTTTTCAGCTTTTTGATGTTTCTGATCAAAAATAGAGTTTTTGATGTTATTAGGAAAACCAGCACATAAATGAGAACACCTAAAGAAGGTCTAATAAGAACACAAAGCAAAGTATTAAACCTACTGTAACCATAAATCAGCCAAAACCAAGCAGAAATGTATATACTGCTTTGTCTTGCAAAGAAAATATGTCATGAAACATTTTCTGATGCACCTCATTTGCAATTTTAAAGTCACCCAAAACTCACACAGTAATTAACAGACTAGTATATCTATATGAATATAAAATATTGCCAAAGAGAATCAGATAACACCTCCACTACTCGATACCCGCAATGTTTAGCAGCTACATGAGCTAGTGTAGTTTTTCCAAGTCCTGGAGGACCACAGAGTAGATGGACCTGCACAATTCGTAACAAACATCCAAAGTAACAGATAATCTATAAGATGCATATGGACATAGTAAAACATTGCAGCCTTCTGAGAAATATAGAGACAATGTTAAAAGTTAGAAACAAACAATGATCTAACTGTTAATGTTAAGAATATCTCAAAAACAACAAGATCTGTATAGTCGGTTCTGTAGCAGGGCATAAACATCCTGCTTTTGAGCATCAATGAACAATAATTTAGCACAATGAACGAGAAGATTGCTGCAAGTAATGCAGTACTGTTACAATTACTTTAGATTCTATTCTATTATAGCAGCACTTTCTCCAAGGGATTTGTCCATAATCCAGAAAATAATTAGGTTTTTGAGATTCACATCCATCCAACTGCATATTGCTTCACAGCCTCTAGCTATTAATACAATGAGTATTGGACGAGCAATATCATTAAATGTTAAATAAATCCTTTATGATATTTTGAAGATGACAAAATAAATCAAAGGCTACTAACGTGTTTAATGATTGAGTAATAGACTATGCAGATGATAGAATATGTAAATGATATTGTCGAAATCTATACTTGAAAGAATCAGAAGATAGACTCTATACTGAAACTGAACTTATTCAGATTATGTCCAGACTTTAAGGCTAAATATATTCAAAAGCAGAATATGTTCAGATTTATGTTCAGATTGTAAAATCTATTTCAGATGGAAGACACTCAGACTTTACTTCAGATAGAACACTCTCAGACTTTACATCCAGAACGAGACACAAGTTCAGAACGTAACAGATTTAGAACGAAGCATGTTTAGAACGAGACAATTTGACAAAACGTAACACAAGCCCCAAACATATAACGGCTAATGATCTGGTTTGGATTTCATATCAAGATAGATTTAATTGACTTAATCTAATTGGTTGACAATTGGATCTTGAAGACAAGAGTATGAGCGATTAGAATTAATTTGGGATTCTACTTTTGTCACTCAATGGCTACTAAATCTTCTAGATATAAATTTGTCCAATGGGTAGATTGAAAGACAATCCTCTAGATAATGTCTAACGGCTAGTTTAGAAGTGGATGAGTATTTGAAGAAATTAAGAACCGATAAGCAAGTAAGAGACAGAGCGTAGAATTTATAATTTCAAAGTATGAGCAAACTTTGATCATACACTTGTCTTTGGTGAGCTTAAACGTCTGTAATCGTGAGAAAATACCAAAAGAGTGATTTAATGAGTTTAGTGTGATTTACCACTGAGTGTTTACACTCAAAATTGTAATTTATTGTTGATTGCATAGTGGAATCCAATCAGAAGGCTGTTAACATGAGAAAGTGAACGTAGGCTTGATTTAAACCAAACCACTATAAATTTCATGTACAATATTCTATTTCCTTAACTCTTCATATTTAAGTCTGTTGCATACTTACAGGTTATTTCAGAGGTCTGTTTTATCGCATAACAGATTCTGAACATCTACTAGAAGTCTGGTGGCTCGTTTATTCAGACTCTGATCCTTATTTAGACTTTGCTCGCAACTTATTTTATTCCACATTTATTTGTCAAGATTTATTTTAAACACCTATTTACCCCCCTTTAGGTGATAATACTAGCACTTTCACTAAATAGATCTTTACATGCATGACCCTCTAGGTAACAAATTTGATTTAGATATCAGTTGTGAGATGCCTGTCCATATGTACTGAAAACTATACACCACCTTCAGTCAGCACTTCATCAACAACCCTTCCTCTAGCACACTTAACAGAAAAAGTGCTGACCTTCTGCTCCAGCGGGCCAGTAAGCCTTGAGCTTTTGCTGCATGTATCCAGAGTTCCTTTCAGTTCGGCATCTTTGTGGCCTGATTTATGAGGATCTTCAAAGCTCTCCTTAGTCCATCTTTGCCATCTACTACTCTTGAGTGTATTTAGACTACTATATTTTCTCTGCTGACTATGAGAAAAATGATGTCTAAGTGCCAACAGAACCTCATCTTTAGTGCTCCTAATTTCAGACCCATAAACACATGAATCCCACTGTTTTAGCCACAAAAGTACCTGAAAATGCAACAAGACTCTTGTTAAGACATCAAGGTTGGGAAACTATTGAAAAGTTCATTAAACAGAAGCATTGTTAAGGCTTAGCCAAGACAAAAAACAGGAGCTTTTGAAAAAAGATACAATAATTCCGAGAAACTCAGAATAAAGTCTTGCCTCATGATTTGTCTGTTCATCACTAAGAAGCTCGCTAAAAGAATTTGGGGCATATTTATCCACCCAAAGTTTCTCCAGTATTATTGGCATTCCTGGAAGCACTTGATCTTTCATTTCCTCCGAACTCACACGTAGAGCCTTCAAAAAACATGATCATTGTAATGAGAAAGCTTGCACTCAGAAGGCGTGTCTTACCAAACAAAAACCTAATATCCAAGATCAGCGTTCACTAATGAGTGTAATACCCTTTAATATCGATAATCATATTAACTAAGGTCCATAATTTCTTAGACAGGAAATGAAGCTGATACATCTTGCAAAGAAAAATACCAGATGCAAACCGTTGTGAGACCAAATAAAACACATCAGTATAAAAGATATCTCGATATTTGATGTGATGCAGTTAATACTGAGCTGATTACATTGAAATACTTAACCGAATTCACTTTAGAATAGCATGGCTACCCAGATGACCTAGTAGGACCTTAACAATTGTATCAATCTACTCTGCATGATCCGTTGATTAGGTTTTTCAAGGAATTCAGACAGACAAGTAGACTGATTGAAGATGATGCTTTTTGTTTGGGTTCACCTTTTAATGAGGATATTTTATCAGCTGCACCAACTTGAACTGAAGTTTATCACCTCACCTTGCAGTTCATCTTGCACCTAAAACTGAATTATTCCCGACATAAAGTTACTTCGTGCCATAAGAGATACCTCCCGTTTTACTTTCTAAAAGAATCCATCACATGAACAAAACCTTTGGGATTTATGCGTGCTGAGGTGTTCAAGTCAGTCTATAACATTACAGAAGATAAATCTACAACAACTCCATAAAAAATCTCACATAAAACAGGATGGTTCTGTGAGACCAATATCGGTGCACACTATTGACCAACTAGGGTAAAAAGGTCAAAAAAATCTGATAATACAGGATAGATTGCATATAAATATATTTCACAAATAAGACATTAAGAGTGATTCCACTCACCAATGTACTAAACTTTTGCTTGTTTGTTGTTAGATGCACTCTGATAGGTTTTAGAACAGTTTCCTGAAGAAGTTCTTAGAGGGTTGGCAACCTTCCTCTGGAGGTGAGGGACGTTTGCCAGCCCTCTTCCCCTTCTTTCTTATGTTCTACTTTGTTCAATCTCTTTTAATTTTTTAAAACATTTTTGGAACTTTTTAGTAGGGGCCAGATTAGAAACCACATCAGCACCCCATGGTCACAAAGTTGCACTCTGTCAATAATGCGTCAGTTGCAAGGAATGAGAGCATACTACCTTGGTTAATTTGGAAAACTTACTGATCTAACTGCACCAATTTTTCAGTGACCATCAATGAAATTCACCAATCATACATGCAACACTTTTTGAAAAATTAATTCGTCATAATAGCAGGCTGAGAATCAAAGCACAAGGAGTTCCAAATAGCATGTTTTCTTTAGTATTCTTATTGTTTTATGTCTCAGTGTTGAGCTGTTTTGGTCAAGAAGCAACTGGGGTTGGGTGCATGGGCCACAAGGTCTGGGCTACCGGCCAGAGGCCTGGAACGGCCAACCATTTCTATGAACTGGCCAAGCCCTCAACCGCTAGCCCTGAAAAGGTAGTCCATTTTGTGAACTTGACAGGCATCTTTCCCTGCCTGACTGAGCACCCAGTGGCGATGCAAACTTTTCCTTTTTTGTGCTTTTGCGCCTTTTCCAAGTTAATTGCTGTGTTACACATATCAGCCATCAATGAGTGTTTTAGGGTTCTTTGTGTGAAGTTTTGGTGAGCAAAGCACTGAGATAGTGTGCAAATTATAAAGAGAGGCTTTGTGTAATCAAGGACTGAAATTGAGAGACATAGAATTAAGCTTGTAATCTCCATTGTTCAAAGTGCAATTACCATTGTTACCTCCCCATGGACATAGATCACTCTAACCGAACCATTTTACTCCTGGTATTTTCTCTTCTCTTTCTGGTTAAGTATAGCAATTTTCCACATCTTTCAGAAGTCATTTCTGTAAGAGCATTTGCACTAGCAGCAAACTCGGATAAGCATCTTTCAAATTCTTAATCATGCCCCAACACTTAACTTGCATAAGTTTTACTAGTGAAATGGATACCTTGGTGAATGCCTCCTTTTCACATCTTTGTAGCAGAAGATTGACAGGTTCAGTGATTAGGCCTGCAACATGATTTGTTGCTAACGTTATCAAAAATAAACTTTGATAACTCACATGGAATGAAAAAGATTGTGAAATTTATTACCATAGGCCCTCTATAAATAAGATTTCCTAGTACAAAACATTCTTCAAGCTGAACATAAAAGCAGCTTCCATCATGTAGACAAAAATTTGCATGTTAGAGCACATATTATGAGTGTTATGAAAACTGATTCTCAATGATGCTTAACAGCCAAGGGATTTTTCTCAATCCCAATTCTTAAGTCTAACAGCAATCTTGAGAGGCGTGGAGACTAGAAATAATCTAAGGTCTATATTTGATCCAATTAAATTTTCCAATTGTTGGTTTTGCTGCACCACTGTATAAAGACATTCTTCGCTGACGATTGTCCCTATCTTATGTTTAGTTATACTAAGTATCCAACTCCACGTTACACAATATTTGCAAGTCAGTCCTTTAAATTGACATGGCCCACGAGTGAGTACAGCCAAGGGTAAAGTGTAGGTTTATGCATTCCCATGGTGGACATATAGTTATGTTAAAGTGCATCGTAAGCATGTAGTTCCCCCAAAGCATACTAATTAACATCATGAGTTTAATCTTACACAATACCCATGAATCAATACACAAGCGCGAGGCTCTTACATTTCTGGTAATCTTGCATATTTCGCCACCACTGATTTCATTTTTTTCAATAAGTAAATTACCTTAATTGCAAAACCAGACAGATTTGATGAGCTACGTCCCTTTACAATCTCAACCACTGATTTCTTCACTTCAATCTACTATTCATTAAAATCACTTTACGTTGCTGGATTGTATCTACTATCTGCCATTATACCTCCTGTTTTTCTAATACCAAGTTATTGGTGTAATCTCAAGATAAAAATCAATCGCCTTGACTGGCTTCAAATTGGATACTAACATAAGCTTTTCCTCTTACATTATGTTCCTCACCCACCCAAAAACCACAACAACACTAAAAATTATTACAAACAGGTAAGGCAAGAGGGCAAGAGGGCAAAAGGAGATTACCATCAGATCGAGCCCTTGTATCCAATTTCTTAGGCCGTGAATCGATGTAAAACCTACAAATCTTCGCATAAACCCTGTCACCTCCAGATGCCGTCACCGGGAAACACTCACCATCGATCTGAGACGCGTATCGCGAAATGGCGACCTCCTCGGGCTCCAAAATCTCTTCCTCTCGCAGCTCCGCGTGATCGGTCTCCGGTGGAGGAGAGTAACGCAGCCAATCCTCCTCTTCGTCGTCCTCATGGTCAGCAACTTTGCTCCGCTTCTTCTTCTTAATCGGACCAGCAGCTTCATCTCGGGAAGGGCGTTTGTGGTTTTTGAGCTGCTCGTCGACTGATTGCGGAGATTTGGGAGGCAGCGACGCTTGATCGCCCCGAAAGTTGCGCTCTTCTCCTTCGTCTTCCTCGTCGCCCTCGGGAGGGTAAGGGCAGGGATCGGGGGGTTGGAGGTCCACCGGGTCGTCTCCGTGGAGGCGGGAGCGAGCTTCGAGCCACTCGAGCTCGTCCGGGAGAGGAATGTCCATGTCCGCGTCCATCGGTGGTTCCGCAGCGGCGATGTGCGGCGTTGTGCGGCGGTGCTGCTCGACGCGACGGAGAGAGAGAGCGGCCGAGTGAGGAAGGCGCGGCGCAGCAGATGACGGGGGGTTTTGGCGGGAAAAGAAGAAGGTCTTGATCATGCAGCACGCGAGGGGTGGCCAGCTGGACGTCGCACGCCTGTTCGACGAAATGTCTGAAAGAACCGTCGTCTCTCGGAACACCATTATCGCTGGTTATTCTCAGTGGGGAAGGTACGGGGAAGCTCTGAGCCTTGTCTCGAGCATGCATCGCGGCGGTGCAAAGCTCAAGGAGACCACTCTTTCTAGAGTACTGAGCGTGTGTGAATTCTCAGGCGTCATATGATGGAAGGCAAATCCATTGCCTTGTTCTGAAATCGGGTTTTGAGGATTTCAAGTTTGTAGGGAGTGCTTTGATGTATTTCTATGTTAATTGCTTTGAGATCGAAGAGGCGAGGCGGGTTTTCAAGGAGTTTCGTGGTAGTAATGACTTGTTATGGAGTGTAATGCTTGCGGGCTATGTGCATTGTGATCTTATGGACGATGCTTTTGCTCTGTTCATGGAGATGCCTGAAAGAGGCGTTGTTGCATGGACAACGTTGATTTCTGGATTTGCAAAGCGGGTCGATGGCCGTGAGAAGGCTCTTGAGTTGTTTCGGTGGCTGAGAAAGACTAATGAGCGGCACCTAATGAGTTTACTTTCGATTGTGTTTTGAGGACTTGTGGTAGACAAAAGGCTTAGGGTGTAGGGAGAGCTGTACATGGTCTGGTGGTAAAATCAGGTATGAGCGTGACCAAGAAGTTTGATAAACCTTTCCTCATCTTTTCTGTTACCTTCGGTAAAGTATCTTAATGCCACTACAATAAGAACCGACAGACAAAATCAAGACATTAACAGCTGTACTACTGAAGTTGATATTTATAGATATTAACAGCTCTCGTTGCGTTAAATTTCAATCATAAACTACTGTGGAAGAATGCAACTTCTGGTCTATAATTGGTTTTCATCAAGATGTTACTCAAAGCTTCAACATATGGCCCATGTGACCTACACAAGTTCTCCCTAGAGTCCAATAAGATTTGTCATCAAGAAAGTTTGTCTCCGAAAAATTCAACCAAAGCACCTAACACATGGAACTACAATACCATACAAGTCAATGCATGCGAGAATTTAGAGTTTTGAGAAAGACAAAGGATTGCTTTCATATTATCAATACGGGATCCTCATAGACCATTGACCCTCAAATGATAAGAAAAGTTGGTAGAGGGAAATACTACTATTCCTCCATATTTCACAAATTTACACTGGAAAGACTCTGAGAAGTCACTTTGCCAAGTAGATTGGCAAATTAGAAATGAGTATACCAAGTGAAAATATTCAAACTCCCAATAAAACCTTGGCACATCACTTTTCCGAAGCAATTTTACAGATACTTTTTTTTTTCAACATAAAAAGACCATTTCAAACGAAAGACAATCATATAAATTGAGTAGCAGTAAATTACCAGCCTCAAATTAGATGGAGAAAGGATATGCAACAATGGAGAAACTGAGTCTTCAATAACGGACTTAATTGACAAATACCCTGATAGATGAGGAGGAATCCTATGACGCCAGTCTCTTAAAATGTCTGCCCTCTCCATTAGCATCGTTCGACATATGAAGTTCATACAAGAAAATAAGACAGGGCAAGAAATGAAAATTACAAGTTTTTTGCATCAACTTCAATGTCATGCACCTTTGGTAAGACTTCGGCCACTCAATATTTGCTTTCTGAACTTGAGCTACATGGCGATGTACGGCTATTGCAATAGAAGGCTGATAAACTTGATAATAGAGCAGCAACTAAATAAGCTTGTCAAGTACCGGACACATTCGACATGGATAAGTTGACATTGACAGGTAACACACCTTACCTTGAAGATGCATCTGCTGCGAACGAAGGATATATTGGTGAATTAGGACAGAAATGCTATCGAGGCACACAACCTTTTGGCTGACGCAATAAAATCAGATCTCAAGTCATAGTAATTTATGCAGTAATGTCATAGTTCAACATAGCCATCTGAACTAATGTTATATAGTCTTGATTTTTGTTCGATATCCAATATATTCTCTAATTTTTTTTGTTGAATTAGTCCTTGAAACTTTTTAGATCTGGTTCGATATCATCCCTCTATTAAATAAACTAACGAAAATTGCTCATATCCAACCTAATACCGGTAGTGTGCCATATGCCGTTAAGTATTCAAGTTGGCATCTTACGTGATTAATCAAACGGTCTAGATGCTTCTACGTGTTCATATTCATTCTTCATTTTCTAACACAATAAATTATTTTGTGAAAAAACTCGTCCATCATTAAGATACCTCTGCATCTTTACCGCCACTGCCCATTGCAGCATCTGCCCGGCCCCGTACTCAAACCCATCACCGCCACCAAGCCCACCCGCCAAAAGGCATGGCAAGAACGAGCTCCCAAACACTGCACTTATTCGACGGAGCTAAAGATTCCAGTCATCCCAGCAGAGAGAGGGAGAGGGCACGAATGATGGATCAATGGACTCTTCGCTGGTGGCGGAGGTGAACAGCGGGCTGGATGATGGTGGTGGAATAGTGCGGCTTGCGACGGTGAGTGGGTGGTGGAGGACGTGGATGCGCAAGAAATGGAGGAGAAAAATTACCCAAAAAAAGAGAGAAAAAAGAAGGAAAAAAGTCAACGGGAAAATTTCAAAAAAGAACCCGAAGTACCCTTATTTTCTCAAATAAGGACCCGAAGTGAATTTTGTTTCAAATAAAGACCTGAACTGGCCTTGGTTGTTTTAAATAAGGGTTTGAAGTGACTTTAGTTGTTTCAAATAAGAACCCGACTTCACTAGTCACCGGCCCATTAAATTTTCCAATTGGTCAAGGGTATTTTCATTATTTGCCATTTTCCCTTTTTTTCTTTTTCTTTCCTTTTTTTTTTTTTTGGTTCTTCTTCCTCTTTGCAGGTGGCTGGCTAGCCATCGGCGATGCCCACAGAGGGCTAGGCGAGGGTCGCCCTTGCCGACAAGGGCCACCCACGTTGGCCATAGGCCAAGCGACCCTCTCTAGATCTGGCGAGGGTCGGCCTCACCTGCCCTAGATGAGGGCTCGACCACCCTAGCTAGTGGTTCGTGAGGTTGTCCAACCCTCGCCGGCCGCGAGCAAGACCACCCTTGCTAGCGAGCGAGGACCCTCGCCGACCCTTCCTAGCGGTCAATCTAGCGAGGGTTGCCTCGCCCAGGTGAGGCCGTCCCTCACCTATGGCCGATATGGGCGGCCCTCACCGGCAAGGGTGACCCTTGCCCGGCCCTTTGTGGGCATCACCGATGGTCGGCTAGCCACCGGCGAAGAGGAAGAAGAAGAACCGGAAAAAATAAAAAATAAAAAAAAAATAAAAAAATAAAGGGAAAAATGGCAAATGACAAAAATACCCTTGATCGTTAGAAAGTTAGATCCTTATTTGAAATGGACATAGTCACTTCAAGCCCTTATTTGAGAAAGTGATGTTACTTTAGGTCTTTATTTGAAACAAGATCCATTTTGGGTTCTTATTTGAAAAAATAATAGCACTTCGGGTCCCTTTTTGGAATTTTCCCAAAATCAACAGGCCTCGATGCTACACTATAGCCATGTCCCAAAAAAAAAAAAAAAAAAACACAGGACATGATTCTACCCTTAATTAGGGAATGACATTAAATTCAATTCAAAAAGTTCAGAAACTAAAATTAGATAAAAAAAATTCACGGACAACCTTTAAATAAAAAGCAAAAGTTCTAAAATTGTGGCATAAAAATGTCTATTTCCATTTAATATTCATCCAATTATGATTTGTTCCCCCGATGAATAGTTCTCATGTTAAGTGGAGCATAAACATCTACACCATTTTTAGTCATATATTCCCCTCATCCTTAAATCTTGAAAATGAGAAACTTACTTTTGACTCCACGAGATCTGCGCTGGGCGGGAATTAATCAAAATGCTAAAAAGTTCTCGATTACCCCATTATTAGAAAATAAATAAGATGAATAGATAAATAAATAAACATTATCTTGGTGATGGCGATTGGGGGAGACATGAAATGCTTGAAGAATTTAGCCAAAAAAGGACTTCAACCAGCGTCCTTGATAATGCTAATGAAGGATATATCATAACACTAAAAAAATGAAAAAAAGATAAAACTGAAGGCACTGAATATTGACATGATTAAAACATAATAATCAACAGCTTTCGCTTCAATGTCAATCTATGCCACCTAATGTGGTAGATCCCACCCCTTCCCAAACTTCACTCTCCCCCACCTCCTCAATCTCAAAGCCCTCCATGCCACTATCCCAAAAGCCCCCACCATTTGCCTCTGGTAGCAGAGAAACATGATGCAAAATTTTGCCCGAACAAGTTAGTAATGGCCAAAGTTCCCCATTTTGCCGGGAAAAAATTTCGATTCCATGAAATAGAACTTGGACCATCTTGAGATGACATGGTTTTGATGCTTTCTTCATTGGTAGGAGAATTTAGAGACTTACAGTAGTTATAGAGAGGCCTTCTTTTCTCATTCCGGTTAATACTCTCTGCCTTCCTTCGCTGCTTGGGACTTGGAGCTTGTCCCAGAACTACGACTCGCTTCAGAGAAGTAACAATTCCACCTTGCAAGTAATACACGGAGTAAGTTATGCGTATATTTCCAACAGTAAGAAGCATACACAGAGAGGATCAGGGCATTCTAAGATGTCATCATGTGTACCAAGGTAAGCCTTACTTGCAACGTTCATTGCATCATGCTTTCGAATATTCATCTGGGTCATTCACCAAGCAATGTCTTGTTTCCAGGAAATACGGCGTGGCAATGAAAGAGGGAAAATAAGTGCAAAGTTCACCACGTTAGGTTCAGAAATCCAATGGCCATATTGTCAAAGTTGTATCTTATGATTTCAAAAGCTTAGTAGTTGGCATGATATTTATGTCTAGCAAAACAAGCAAACACCGTTGTCGTCAATTCAGAATTCACTTGCCTGTGCAAGATAGGATCAACCAAGCCACAAACATCGGCAATCGTGGATGTGAAACCACTGAAAACCATGATGGAGCTCTAGTGTTGCTCTTCCAGGAATGTTCAAGTTATCCCCGTGAATATAATGCGTAATTTAAGCTGATTATGCAGCTTTCATGTTCCATTCAAGGTTTTGCATCATACTTTTCCCAGTTTAGAGGAGCCCTATCTGTCTGGCAACTGAGGAAACACGGGGGCTCAACTGCCTGTCATTTTCAGCAACATGTGCCCAGAAAGAGTTTTGGTCTTAGCTGCAACCTCAGATAGGTAGGTTACTTTTATCCAACCAGTCATAGACTTGCTTATTCACTATCTTTCATTGCCCTCTGAACTTATTATGTTCAATCAGCAGAGCTAATTTCATATGGCTGCTGATGGATGGTAAAAACTGAAGTGATGGTGATTTTATATGTTTTTAATCCTATAGATAAACGCGGAGGCCTTAATGCTTGACTAGACTCATGCTTGAAGAGCCAAACCTAGAGATGAGGACCAATCTTTTGCAATAATTTGTTGCATCAGATCATCCAAAAACATTGTGAGAACTGTACCAAGGTTTGAAGGGTGAGGACTGAGATTAAAGCATCAACCTTCAAAAGGGTTCCTTCTCTTTCCAGACTCCCTCTTGTCATCAACTTCTGCAGAGTCTCCGATCTTATTGGAGCCAGTTGCAACTATAGGGAATATCGGATTCCCAAAAAATCGGATTCGACACTAAATCGAACCCCTAAAACAAGTGCAGAAGACGAGCCGGGAAAATCACATGTATCACCGATCCTAAGGCACGTCACAAAATCGAACGTACCTTTTTAGCCACAGATTAAACACCGACGCCAATATGAGGAAGAGAAACCAATCCCGTTCGATCTGATGACGTGAATTCGCCTTGAAGGGAAGAGAGTGTTGTTACTGTTTTTGTTTTTGGAGGGAGAGAGGGAGGAGGAACGTACGTATTGTCAAAAAGGTGCGTTCCTCCCTCTCTTTTCCACCTTAAATACGTCCTCTCCAAAGGACGTGTCCTTCGGCAAAAGATGTTCCCCCAAAAGTTACAACTCTTCAACGTATCCCTCCATCCATGGACTTAATCTTATAGGCCAGGCTTTTAGGCCCAACATGGGCGGACGGGCCGACTTAGGCCCATCACATAAATTAATAAAACCATCAGCAACATTACAATCTTCTCCACTTTCTTTACATGTAAGCTTGAACTTCTCAAAGACAGCCTTATCGACACTGTGCTTCTTTCCTGCCAATGCTTTCTTTTTGCAGTCTTGCGAATTGCCCAACTCACTCACATCTCTAGCACCTAGGAGTGTCGAAAAGGGCTTTGCCTTGCCCGGCCAAGGAAAGAGCTTCCCTCTCTCAATCAATTGATTATTCAGGCTGTTGGGATTTTCGGATTCCCAAAAACCAGATTCGACACTAAATCGAACTCCTAAACTTGTGCGGAAGACGAGCCCGGGAAAAACACATGCATCACCGATCCTAAAGCACACCACGGAGTCGAGCGTACCTTGTTAGCCACAGATTAAACACCGATGCCGATATGAGGAAGAGAAACCAATCCCGTTCGATCCGATAACGTCAATTGGCCTTGAAGGGAAGATGGCGTCGCCTTTTTGCTCACTGTTTTTCTTTTGGAGAGAGAGAGGAAGGAGGAACGTACGTTATGCCAAAAGGTGTGTTCCTCCCTCTCTTTTCTCCCTTATATACGTCTCCTCCAAAAAAGAAACGTACCCCTTCATCATATCCCTCCATCTATGGGCCCTAATTTTGTGGGCCGGGCTTTTAGGCCCAACATGGGCGGACGGGCCAACTTAGGCCCATCACATTAAATAAAACTATCATCTCCCACTCGCACATGGTGGGCCGAACATGATTCTCTTTACCTCTCTTCAACATTCATACCGGTGAATAATCCGTGCGACCAGCATACTTTGAGAGCTCGTTGCTATACATCTGTTAGGAATATATAGCAGCTCATAATGGGCATCACACTCCAAGTAGATTTAGTATGCAGTACCCTAGATCGATCAATCACATTTATATCTCTCTTGATCTCTTTTAAACAATAATATATATATATTGTATTCACAATTATGATTATCCCAATGACAGTCATAATTGGTCGACCAATGAATACAAAACTACAATGTGATTCTCCAAATTCGATCTTCCTCTTTTCTTCAAACTCTCAATTTCAGTTCAGCTTGCTTTTCTAGAAATGTTCCATTAGATCGAATCAACTCATGATCATTGGCAACATCCTAAGATAGCAAACACTAAATATAAATCTTGAGAATAAGTAAAAGTTATGAGGGCACTAAAAAATGAGGAATTCTTTTCCTCAAGAGTCTCAAACGGCATAAAAGTTGAGATCAAACTTTTGCCACTCTTATTGGTCGTCTCATGCATACGTAGTATGAAATACGTATTACGGTATTAACTCATTTCCCATGGAACGTATGTCTACACCTTTAATACTGTACAGATGATCGTTCAGACATACCCAATGTCTAACTTGAGTTCACGTATCTACTCATTCACATAATTAATCAGAACTCACATTTGGCATCTTAGGCAGATAAAGTAAAACATGTGGGGTATTTTACTTTCGGACATAGTACATATCATGTCCTCATCTTAACACTTAGTTAAGGCGACATATATATTTTGAGCTTGAGCTCTCGATTATCACCTAGATAATAAGCTTAAAAACCGTCTCATCTCTATTTATCACATAGTAAATAGAGGTGATTACCCGTGTGAGTGGGCTAATCTTATATCTGTCCGACATACTTTCTCAACTTAAAGTAATGCACTGAGCATTAAGATGCATAAAGATCAAACAAAAATTCATAAGCATTAATAATGAAAAAACACAAGTTCATAAATGTGAACAACTAAGGGAAATTACAATATTCAGTACATCAGCCTCTACGCAATCCTAGAGATTTCACATGGCCACAAAACACATCTCTAGATATTGGCTTTGTCATAAGATCTGCTACCATTCTATGCGTAGACATGTACTGTAAGTTCACATCTTTTCGTGCAACCATATCTTTGACAAAATTATACTTGGTATCTATATGTTTGGTCTTGCCATGATATTTTGGATCTTTGGTGTACGCTATAGCTGCTTGGCTATCATAGTTAACCAATAATGGATTTGCAGCTTTCTTAATAACACCTAAATGATCCAAAAATCTCTTAAGCCAAACTCCTTCTTGTACCGCTGCTGATAATGCCACGAACTCAGCTTCCATCGTGGATAAGGCTATACACGTTTGTTTCTTACTGCTCCAACATATGGCGCCATTATTCAGTAAGAAAACAAACTCAAAGGTAGATTTCTTTTCATCTAAATCTCCTCCCCAATCAGCATCAGAATAGCCTTAGAGTCGCAGATCCTTTCTTTGATAACTCAGCGTATAATCAGCAGTTCCCTTTAGATACCTCAGTATTCACTTAACGGCTTTCCAATGTGCTTGACCTGGATTGGATTGGTATCTACTCACCATTCCAATTGCAAAACATATGTCAGGTCTTGTACACATCATAACGTACATCAAGCTCTCAACAGCACTAGCATAAGGAACATGTTTCATTTGTTCCTTCTCTTGTGGAGTCTTTGGACACACTCTATGGCTCAATCCTTCATCTTTTACAATAGGAGTGTCTATGGGTTTATAATCTTGCATACGAAATCGTTCAAGAATCTTATTTATATATGTTTCTTGCGAAAAAGATAATGATCTCTTCGAACGATCTCTTCGAACGATCTCTTCAAACGATCTCTTGAAATCTTAACTCCAAGAATGTATGCAGCCTCATCCATATCCTTCATCTCAAAGTTGGAAGACAACCAACTCTTGGTAGTATTAACAAACTCCATATTGCTTCCGATAATTAGTATATCATCAACATATAATGATATGATCACAAATTGATCCTTGGATCTTTTGATATATACACAATAATCCTCATCAATCATTGTAAAATCATATGCCATTATAGCATTATGAAAACGTATATACCATTGTCTTGACGACTGCTTAAGGCCATATATCGACCTTAAAAGTTGACATACCTTTTCTTCTTGGCCTTTTACTATAAAACCAGTAGGTTGTTCCATATATATTTCTTCCTCTAATTCTCTATTGAGGAAAGTAGTCTTTACATCCATTTGATCAAACTCAAGATCCATACTAGTCACTATTGCCAGAATAATGCGAATCGAGGTAAATCTCACTACAGGAGAAAATGTTTCTTCATAATCAATTCCTTCCTGTTGATTATACCCCTTCGCCACAAGGCGAGCCTTATGCCTTTCTATCGAGCCATCAGCTTTTCGCTTTATTTTGAGAACCCACTTGTTCCCAATAGCTTTGCGTCCTTTTGGAAGATCAACCAGTTCCCAAACATGGTTTGACTTCATTGACTCCATTTCTCTCCTATTGCATGCATCCATTTTCCTTACTAGGGCAATTTAGAGCCTCATTAATATTTCTTGGCTCATCCTCATCTTGCGGAGCAATCATAAAAGTTTCCCCTTCAATGTCAAAACGTCGACGGGGAATACTTTTGCGACTTGTTCGCCGTATGGGAGATTGTACACTTTGCACATCATTCCCCATTATGCTCCCACTAGGATTAGACAATGATGATGTCGTCTCATCATGTGGTTGTAATTGAGAATGAGTTGAATTCAATTCATCACTTCTCATATTACTCCCACTTGGACGAACTCCACTAATATCATTATCTTGATCCAAGGTTTTAAATAGGGAGTAATCTTCCCCTATTTCGCCATTCTTAGGAAATTCATCATCTAAGAATGTAACATCCCGTGATTCAAATTCAGTTATACTCCCGCTTTCCTGCTCACCTATGAACACATACCCTTTCGAGTGTTCGGAGTATCTTATGAAAATACTCTTCTTTCCTCTGGGACCCAATTTCCCAAACTTGTGAGAGGACTCATGAGTATAGGCAGCACAACCCCATGGCTTAAGAAAACTTAAGTCCGGTTTTCTACCTATCCATAACTCATATGGAGTGGTGGTAACTGATTTGGAAGGCACTCGGTTAAGTATATAGGCAGCAGTTAACAACGCATCACTCCAAAAAGTGATTGGTAAGTTAGCATGCGCCATCATGGACCTAATCATTTCTAGTAGGGTTCTGTTTCTTCTCTCCGCAACACCATTTTGTTGAGGAGTATATGGAATAGACAACTGTCTTTCTATTCCTTTTTCATCACATAATTTTCTGAACTCATCAGATAAATATTCTCGACCTCGATTGGATCGCAATATTTTTATTTTCTTGTCTAATTGATTTTCTACCAAGTTCATAAACCTTTGGAAACAACTCAATGCTTCAGATTTATGAGAAATCAAATAGACATATCCGAATCGAGTATAATCATCTATAAAAGTGATGAAATAAACAGCCCCATGCCTTCCTTTCACATTCATTGGACCACAGACGTCAGAATGGATTAAATGCAGATGAAATTCAGCTCTTTTACCTTTTTCAAAT
The DNA here is from genome assembly GCA_014182515.1 of Eucalyptus microcorys. Taxonomy (NCBI): domain Eukaryota; kingdom Viridiplantae; phylum Streptophyta; class Magnoliopsida; order Myrtales; family Myrtaceae; genus Eucalyptus; species Eucalyptus microcorys. The sequence continues at coordinate 26,696,273 of CM024569.1, read as the reverse complement.
GGTTTCCTTGTCGTTTTCCCTACTAGGCAATGCTCACATATGAGCAAATCGACTTTTTCAATGTTGCCCAACAAGCCCTCTTTGGCTAGTCTATTCATACGTTGTTGGCCAATATGATCAAGTCTAGCATGCCACACATTCACATCATTATCATATGAATTAGGAGACATGAGAAGGGAATAACAAACATTTGCATTAACATAATCAATATCTAATACAATGAAACCATCTAGAAAATAACCACAACCATAGTAGTTTGTATCCAAATACAAATCTACACCTCTATTATGGAAGTTTATATTAAAACCAAGCTTGACCAACACCAAAACAGACACTAAATTTCGACGAATCCTCGGAGCATATAAAACATCATGTAGGAACAAGGTGCGTCCACCACGCATATTCAATTGGCAGGTGCCAATCCCTTTAACTTCAACTTTGGAGTTATTTCCCACATAGATCCACTTAGTTCCTGTTGGTACTCGTCGGAATTCCACGGAGGATTCTCTATCCTTCGCTACATGGTCTATCGCTTCTGAATCTACAGTCCACAAAGGATTGGATTCAGCCAATAATACAGAACTTGACACATAAGCAAAGTTCTCAAATGTATAAGAGGTGTTTACCTTTTTCGGCTCACAACAGTTGCGAGCATAGTGACATTTCTTGTCACAATTGTAACACCTCACCCTTGATTTTTTCTTCACTTGAGGACGTTTTCCTCTCTTGTGTTGGTTAACTCTTGATTTCTTGCAATTATGACTTGATCCTTTGTAATCCCACATATTGAACGAATCAATACGCTTGCGCTTAGAGCTCAAAGCCCTTTCGAGCTAGAACCAGCATTACAAATATCTATTTTGGCTCAAATGCCGTTAGGCGAGTCCTCTACTAGCTCAAGGTGGCGCACAGCATCCTCAAGATCTTCCATAACATGGTTAAGAACTTCTAATGCTTCTTGCTTTTCCAGCACATATTGAATCTTCATATTCAATATTTCACAATTATTACCGTTCATATCAGCAATTACGTTTTTAATTGCTGAAACCATCGATCTGAACACATCAGACATATATGCATGAATAATTAATACCTATCATTTATGCATCCTTTTTGCACAGACCCATCATATTAATGAACAATCTCAAGTAAGGTTTCAGAATCAAAAGGTCACTATGTTTCCAATTATCCTCCAAAAATCCTAACTTAAAACTATCATTAATATAATTGTCTTATGCAAAATAAATTCTATGAAGCTACAAAAACTTTTATGAACTACCCACATCAACCAACAATAACAGAAAGCAAATAATATTTGACATCCAATAGAATAATAATGCTTTCACATAATACAACTAACATATCAGTTGCTACATCAACAACAATCAGGTAGTAAACTTTACATAAGACGTTCACAGAGCACACTTAACAAAGGCTAGCCAATACATCTAACACCAAGTCAGTACACGAACTGGGAAAGATCTTCTTTTGTTCAATTTCTTGATCTTTTCCCTTGTAACAATCCAGTAATAATCATCTATAAAATCCATCACAATTTTCCTATACGAAGTAGCTTTGTTGACATCTCATATGCGATTCAACACTCTTTGCCATTCTGGTGGAAGGGTGTTCATGAAAAATCGCACCATCTCAGACTGTGGCATAGGATGACCATTCCATATGACCTTTTGAATTTTCCCGTTGACTTCAAGAACGTGATCAATTAAGTCACCACTCTCCCATCAATAATCAGTCAGCTCAACTATCAACTTAGAAAGCCTTTCCTTTTATTCATCGGTAATTGTGCGAATAGGTGTGCGCAACCTAAAAGGAGGCATTGTTCCTGCAACAAATGCAGAACAAATAAGGGATCACATATAATCCACATAGACTTAATTGGAAAAAGAAGGACATTCTTTTTCTCTTTTTTTTTTTTTTTTTTTTTTTCATTTTTTTGGGTCAACGGTCAAAGTCAATGGTCAACGAGTCAACGGGTCGGGCCGCCGGGTTGGGTCGGGCTGGTCGAGCCGGGTCGGACCATTCGGCCCGGTCCGATAAGCCGACCGGCACGTGCCACGTGCGTGCCTAGATGACGTCATGATGATGTCATCCGGCACGTGCGCGGCACGCGCCAGCACAGTGCACGCGCACCTGCGTCGCACGTGCGCTCGTCGGCCGAGCGCGCGTGTGCGACGCACGCGCCTTCCCCAGCGAATTGGTGCGTGCGTTGTACGCGCCGAAGACGCCGTTTCGCTCCGGCTGCGCGTGGGGGCGCGTCCGGTGGCCGTTGGCGGCGTTCCGCCACTCGTCGCGATCGTTTCGACGAGCTCTTCCATCCTACGTCATCAGAAATCGATTTCGACTTACAGAAACTCGAAAAAATGGATGAACAGTGCTCGGGTGTCGGGATTTTTCCGCCCCGATCGGTGTCGGCCGATTAATTTCGCGAAAATTAACAAGAAATCATCCATAAACATGCAAGGGGTGATGAAAAACATGGAAAATGATCAGGAAACAAGAACTACGGCTTTGATACCAATGTTGGGATTTTCGGATTCCCAAAAACCGGATTCGACACTAAATCGAACCCCTAAACTTGTGCGGAAGACAAGCCCGGGAAAAACACATGCATCACCGATCCTAAAGCACACCACGGAGTTGAGCGTACCTTGTTAGCCACAGATTAAACACCGACGCCGATATGAGGAAGAGAAACCGATCCCGTTCGATCCGATAACGTCAATTGGCCTTGAAGGGAAGATGGCGTCGCCTTTTTGCTCACTGTTTTTCTTTTGGAGGGAGAGAGGAAGGAGGAACGTACGTTATGCCAAAAGTGTGTTCCTCCCTCTCTTTCTCCCTTATATACGTCCCCTCCAAAAAGAAAACGTCCCCTTCATCATATCCCTCCATCCATGGGCCCTAATTTTGTGGGCCGGGCTTTTAGGCCCAACATGGGCGGATGGGCCAACTTAGGCCCATCACATTAAATAAAACCATCACAGGCCACTGAAAAAAAAAAGCATGTATTTGAACCAAATGGCTCTAGCCCAAAATCAAAATGACCTGAGAACAATTCATATCCAGACAATTGCCACATGTTATTGTTGTTTGGTAATTTCTCATGAATAAGTTAAGCTATTGCAAAGAAGAAATTGTCCCAGAGTAGGCATTCACGCATTTTCCCTGCAAATTAGGCACGAACTTGAAGGACAAAATAAAAAGAAAAAGAATCCTCTGACACACCTAAAAAGAGAGACTAAATTAACGCAAGGTTGGGCTGTGATTGGTTTCTACAAGCAACACAGTCAAAACGAATTCAGGTTCTCAGGGAAATAAAGGGAGTAGTATCTGCAATGTCCACACAGAGATGGAAACGACAGTCCTAGACAATCGATTCATCACACCGATATGGTTTCCCCCAAACCCGACGGCCAAGTAGCACACGACGGGATTTCACGACTTCCTTCACTTTCTCGGCAGCCAAACACAAGGTCGCAGACAAACTGTACCTGTACCGTGCGCAGCGGAGCAGAGGTCCTCCGCAGTTTCCGATCGAGAAATTCAGACAGAGAGACGCGCGTCCAGCCCGCTTTCTGGTCTCCGCTCGCATCCTCCTTGGCGTCCTTGCCTCTGATCCCACGACCCATGAAGAAAGAACCCAGAAAAGGGGACACCCGGAGGCATACATTAACGTCAACAGGCTGGCAATTTCGAAGGATCAAGAAAGAAAGGTGGGCACATGATGGGTTAATCTTACGGGTTCGAAGAACGAAAGAGGGCCGACGACTTGATCGAACGCTGCCCGAAGACTTGGAATGCAGGATCCTTGGAGCACATTTGCGCTCGGGACTAGGATTTTTCGGCAATTTCAATGTTTCTGCTTTTGAGCTCCGTTCTTGGCTTCCGGGAGTTTTACGGCGCCATCAGTTCAAAGTAGGGAATTGAAAGTGGGGTAATATACTGTTGGAGATAAGTACACCACAAGTCTACAAGTATCAAAACTCAAAAATTATGTACGGCCCTCTTTTTATTACCGGATTTTTTTTTTCTTAATCACTTAAGTGCCACTTTTTAAAAAAAAAAAACAATCACTTAAGTACCAAATTCGATCTGAGTCATCAAAAATCTGGCGTAGTTATATTTTATTAATTTATTAGTGGTATACCTAATAACCCCTAAACAATTTCATCTAAAGTTGTAAATAGTGATAATTTAAGTGTCAAATTTTGTATAAGTGATCATTTCAATACTGATCATTGTTAAAAGACAATCACTTTAGTGTCAATTATGCCACGTGGACTAGAATTTTTAAAAAATTTGCCAAGTCTGATTATAATTTTAATTATAAATGCCATGTAATCAATTTACTCATAGTTTATCGCCATTGGCATTTAATTGATCTTTTTTCTCCAATTTGACACTTAATTGAGTTGGCAAAAACTTTTAACATTAAAATAAGCGCCGTATATTACTTTTGACACTTCTAGTATTCTTATCTCGCAGTTGGGCCTATCGATCGAAATATGATGGGCTTGATGATAATCCATTTGAGGTTGTATAGAGCTGAGCGAAAAATACACAATCGACTTTTTTTTTTTTTCAGATTTTCTTTTTTACACGTCCAAATAAATTGTTGTCAGGTGGCAAAAGGAAATTCTTATCGGATTATTTCTGATGAAAAGATAATGCACGCAATGAGGAAAATTTAGTTTTAGCACACGAAGGATTTTTAGAAACTCTTGTCGGCGAAATATTCGATGAAGTATATTTGGCAATCAAGATATAAATAAGGACACAATCAAAATCTGGAAAGGAAAATGATCGGTGCTTAGTGGATAAAATCATATTAGTAAGGATAAAATCTGGATTTAAAAAATTCTCATGTGTATAGTGAGATAAAATTTGATGAAATTTTTCACGAGATAAGGCTATATGATTGTATCCGCTCAATTTTTACCATATAGACAAAACCGGCCTTGACTGTTTTCATGTTTGCATAATTGTCTTTAATTTAGTTTTTTCTTTTTTTATGATTCCAAATCAAAGTTAGACATATTGCCATTTAGAAAATAAAAACTAATCTTTTCTTCATCGTTGTTCTTAAGGAAAAGCCTCCAAAAACCTCAAATCATAACCACTGTAACACATTTATCATGATTTTTTATACTAAATATCCCAAAAAAATATATGTATAACATATGTACCCTACGCCAATAATCCGTTGATGATTACCATTAAAAGTCTACCTTCATGGATAGCATAAGGCAAATTGTGTTGATAATGGCACCTGCATTACTTAAATGAAACAAAAACGACATCACTTTTTAACTAAAAAATCATTTGTTTGAATTTTATAGAGGGTAAATATATCATATGAGTACAATGTTGAGATTATTTATGTCACAATAAAAATTTTAACGTAAATATGTCATAGTACGTATAGTTAATGCATTTTATGACGCAAAATTTTTTAAAGATAAATGGATCACAATATATATGATTTGGAGTTTTTGATAGTTTTTCCCTTTTTCTTATCACAAGTTATTTACTCTTCATTTTTCTATCTCAAAACCTCACCTTTTTGAGTGTATTTTTTTAGACAATTTTTTTTAAATTTTGATTAGTATAAAAATAATCAAGTTTCTTTATTTAAAATATCAAGAAATTTGTGGTTTTTCAATACTATTGGCAAGACGTTTTAAACAGAGCATGCAAAACATTACAGGAATGTCTAGAAGTACATCAAAAAATTTGATGCAAAACTTTATATACATTAAGGCATCTTAATATTTTTTCATAAAAACTTTAGGGAAAATTCCAAATAAGGATCCGAAGTGAATCTTTTTTCTCAAATAAGGACCTAGAGTGAACTTTGTGTCAGATAAAGACTCGAAGTGAACCCATTGTCTCGAATAAGGATCCGAAGTAAATTTTGTATCAAATAAAGACCCGAAATAATCAACTTAATCTCTATCGAGGACCTTAGCTCACCGGCAAACATTTTCTGGCGATTAAAATAAGGGCAATTTTGTTAGAAATTTATGATTGGATAAAAGGGAAAATTCTAAATTAATTAAGTTTAGGTTATTCATTTAGATGTTTATGTTTTCTTCTTTCTTCTTCCTCACCACTCCTCAACCAAATCGCTGCCCGATCATTGTTGCAACTCAATTCTCGTTGCTCCTCGCCTTGCTCGATTCTCGTCGCTTCTCACCTACCCCTTGCAAGCATCGATCTATTGTTCACCATCATCTATTCTTTCTAGGGTTTCGATGTCGACAAGCTTCAAATTCGTCATTCAAGTGCACCGCTTGGGTGGCCACGATGGTGAGGGGTTGTCTCTCTGGGAGGCACCTCTGTTGGTAGCAATGGTCGGCGACCAGGTAAGGTGACTAAATTTTAGTCGCATTCTACTTGTTGATCTCTGTTGCAGATGCTTTATTTAATCAGATGGTGTACTTTTTTGTTGTTGGAATTTTGGAGTTCTTGAGAACATTAAATGCTTTAATGTGTGGTGGGGAGGGATATTCTGCCTTGTATTATGGTAAATTTGACTTCTGTTAGCAATACAAATATTGCTAGTTCATTGGAGCTTGATAAGGCCAAATTATTTCTTGGAAGTGCTATAATGTTGTTGTTAGCCAAGTAATGATATTGCTAAGACAACGGGGTTTGCAATTGATTCGTGATATTATAGATGAAATCAAAACTCCGACTATCTGTGGTGATTAGTTATGAATTCAACAAGTATTGGCTGATTTCTTGTTAAATATGGTGAGACATGCTCCATCTCTAGAAGGTTGGGTGGAGATTCACATTCATCCAAGTTTGAAGCAAACTGCTAAGGGGGTGCATGACAACTGCCTATTTCTATTCTAGAAACAATTTTTCTATTCCAGACCAATTTCTGGAATAGAAATCCGTTTGATAAACTTATTATGTTTTCTATTTCTGGAATAGATTTATATTCCAGAAATAAGTTTGGAATAGAAATCAGAAGTAGAAATTTTTTACTTCTCTATTTCTGGAACAGAAATGAGAAATAAAAATTTTTCTCATCGTTTGTCAATCGATCCTTCATCCGTTGCTGTCGACCACCGTCCGTTGGTTGCCAGTCGCCCGTCGACCCCCATCGCCGCCGGTCACCGGCCGCCACTGTTGTTGCCGCCGCCACCGATTGCCGCCCACCGCCCACCACCGCCACCGCCACCGCCATCCGTCACCACTATTTGCTAGTCCGCCGTCATCCGAAAAGAAGAAATTTTGTGTCGTTATCAAATGAATTTCTATTTTTAGAGTAGAAATTTTGTGTCGTTATCAAACGGTTATTTTTGCTTAGAAACTCTTCTAGAAATAGAAATAAAAAAATCTATTTCTGGAACAGAATGGTTATCATGCGCGCCCTAAATGACCAACTCTTGTGCACGAGGAATTTAATTTTCCTTTGATAGGTTTCTATCTGTTTTGAGAATGTTATGTGGATAATGCATTGTCTTATTTGGAGATGGTTACTTGATATGGTTTGCTTATTAAAATTTCGTCTCTATTAACTCTAAAGCACCACTTAATACTATCAAAACAAAATTTTTACATTGAGCTCGAAACTTATCATACTAATGAACCAAATCCCTCAAATCCTTCATTTCTCTGGTTTTTATGAAATAATTTGTGACTTCACATAAAAAAAAAAAAAAATTGAACCTAAGTCAATTGTGCTATATTTTGTGGTGATCTAATATTCATTGGTAAATGATAAGCACCTATCTTCTCATCACTTATCAGGGTTTTCTATTTTTATGAATTTAGGCTTATGTGATGCAAGATGATGGATTGATCTCAATGCTACTGTAAGAGAAGTTGTTTACTACACAGCTCAACTACAATTGCCAAACTTGATACCAGTATTTGAGAAGAGGGAAATGGGAAAAATGGCAATAAGGGCAATGGGACTGCAAATGCCATGGACATAAAAATTTGAGGTTGAGGGACCAAAGGACTAAGAGATGGTCAAAAGAGAAGAGTTAGCATTTGCCTGAAGCTTGTCACCTACTTGGAGCTTCTCTTCCTTGACGAAACCAACTAGTGGACTCGACGGCGTAACATCCTATTATGTCATGAGCAGAATAACCATCTTTGACCAAAGAGATGGAACCCAAAGAACTATAATCGCATCAATTCATTAGCTCAGTAGTGGAGTCTTTCAACTTTTATTGGGTGCTTTAGATTGGTTGTAGTAGAGGATGGGATGTGATAATTGCATATGATCAATGGGAGTTTGTTTTGTAAATTCAATTGTTTCTTCACTTTCTTATAGCGTTGTGCGCATTATATGTGCACATATTAAAGTTGTAAACTCATATTTTGTTATCTCTTTTTATAATGGAAATATTGAAGTTCAATTAACTCAAGTGTTCAATGATGAATTAATAATGATGCTTTTTGGTACTACAAGCTATATTTGGTTTCATTTGAGTCGGATAATCTATATTTTGTTGTGTATAGAGCTCAAGTTTTGACAAAGCCCATTGACGTTCTATATTTTTCTTTGGCCTATACTGTAGTGCATTTTAATTGGGTGTGTTGTTGGACTGCTGTGTTCGTTGCTCTTCGTAGGTCATTTTTTTATGCTATTGTTTTATATTTTCTTTTTTCTCATTGGATTGATAAGCTCATGTAGATTTGTTGTGAGTACCACCATATTACAATGAAATGCTGGGACATTCCATAGCAAAGTAAATAGCACTAGATAAACTTGAATTGAGACATCCCAACACAAGATATCTTCTCAACAAAATTTATCTACACATATTTTAAGATGCTTCCAAAATAGATCCATCCATATCAACCAACGGTAAACAAAAAGAGTTTGTGTTTATTGGTCTTGTTGCTCTTGTGTATCTCCAAAAAAGTTGCTCATCTTTGACCACTTAAAAGTTGAGGTCCTTACATCCTTCTCTTTACCTACGCTTGAAACACAAAATAAATCATTAGTTAAAATAAAGTCAAGTATAAGTAAGAACAGTTTTATGACTAAGTCAAGCATAAATAATTACCTTTATCTTCTCTCTTCTCATAGATAATATAGAGCTTGAAATTTTGCCAAAAATTGACGCAAGCAATTCCTTGGTCTCAGGTTAACATGTTGGGTCTGAGGGAGTGCTTTCTACCACATCTTGTGAACATGAGGCAACCATAAAATCTACAGGGGCTGATGCTGTTGCTACTGATGCTACTGGTGGATTCTTACAATGATACCTGTTATGGCCTAAACACCACATTTTCCACAAGTAATTGTGGTATTTTGTCTCTTCAACTTTGTTCCCATCGGCTCTTACACAACTTTTTTTCTTTCTTGTCTTCAAATTTCTATCAGTTGTTTCATTCACTGATTTTGTTCTTTGTTTCTTCTTTCTGCCAACTTGCTTGGGCACATTTGGTGGGAGTAATGGCTCTCTATCAGGCCTCGTGTCTTTAGAATCCACAACATGCATGACATGGCTATATATTTGCATGAATGTTTCCTTACTAAAACTTGTGTGAACCCATTTTTTAGGTTCTTCCCTCATGTATATAAGAGCCGCCACAACATGACAACAAGGAATCCTGCTGATGTCTCATCTTCTACAGCTACAAGATCTATGATTAATATAAACAACTCTCTTGTCTCCAGATGGCCCACTTAATTCAAATTCATCCTCTCCATTCTAGGTTGGAATCCATGATGCCGAAAACTGTTTTTGGAGATCTATTATCTTCTGGATATTAGGACAAATCACACCAGTGTATTTGGTCATCCCATCCCTTTGCTTATGAATTCTCTCTATGAGCTGCGCTCTTATAGTTTCAAGCATTGTGATGATAGGCTTGTCCCTTGCATCAATGATACTTTTGTTGAAACTTTCACACTAGTTGTTCAAGGAAATGTCACATTTTAAACTTGTCCTAAAGTAGGACTTGCTCCATTGCACTAGAGGCCTCTGGGATAACTAATCATAAGCTTTCTCATCAACTGCCTTCAATTGTGCCATTGCCAAGTCAAAATCACATACTCTAGTTGCCATGGCAGCCTTCCAAAGAAGCTTTTTAAGTTCTACTCCTTTGTGATGTAGTTTAAAGTTTTCATAAAGATGCCTTAAGCAAAATCTATGTTCTGCTTCGGGCATTAGATGTGCTAGTGCTTCCACCAATCCCTTTTGTTTGTCACACAAAAAAGTCCAGTACTTTGAATTTTCAGGGTCCGTAATTTCCAAGTCTTCTGCAATCAAACTAATAAACCAGTGCCATGTCTTGTATGTTTCTTGTTCGACAACTACCCATGCAAAGGGATACATCTGATTGTTGCCATCTACGGCCATCGCCGCTAGAAGTATCCCCTTATAGCCTGATGACAAATGGCAACCATCGAATCCCACAAAGCGCCTACATCCTTCTACAAAGCCCTTCCTTAATGCATCCAAACAAATGTAGATTCCCTTTGTTAGAGAAAACTCCTTATATGTTTTGAAGTTGACAAAACCTTTCCAAAGGTCTAGTCTAAAGACTTGCAGACTCAAGTGTTATATTATGAAGAACTCAAGACTCTTTTGTCAAAGTCTGAAGACCGTTAGACTTTTGTCTCAAAGTTTGACCTCACTGACAGATTCCAGACCGACGAAGTGAAGATTTATCCAGATGCGAGTTTATCTTTAAGGATTCGGTTCATACAGTTTGAAGAAGATCTTACGGCTGGAGATAGCACTTAGTGATCAATTATGCTTATTGGAATCAATTCAGATAATCGGATCTTTTAAAAGGTGAAGTATACTTGGAAGGTTCTGCTTATGGAAACCTAGATCCTGATTGTATGGGCGAGCAGGATTGGTGGGCTATCATCACATTCCTTAAATGACTTGAGATCTCCTTGATTGATTCTGTCCAATGGGTAGATTGGAAGAACACTTTTGGAAAGTGCCAACGGTCATAGAAGCATGAAGGAGTATATAAGGACGACTCTCAAGTTGTTCGAGTGTGTGTGTGAAAGAATAATTCCAAAGTTTGAAGCTTTTAGTTCTTTGCTATTTCAATCGTTGAGCTTATCTTGTACTCAAAAGAGAGATCAAACACTTGTTAGACCTTGAAGAAGTATAGTAGAGTTTCTACACTATGGGGCCAAGGATGTGAGACTGTAAAATCTCTTTTGATTCATAGTGAAATCCAGCCAGTGGGTTGTCAGTGCGGGAGAGTGGACATAGGCTTAATCTAAGCCAAACCACTATAATCTTTGTGTTTCTATTCTCTTTTCCTGAACTCCTTATTCTAATTCGTAGTTTTATATAACTACTTATAGTCGTTTATATATTCAGTCTACTATTCTCTAAAGTCAAGCTAATTTGTTAAGTCTTGAGAAAATTTCTTTTAACACCTATTTACCCCCTCTAGGTGTTCTTACTAGCCCTATCAATTGGTATCAGAGCCTATGTGCTCATTTTATTGAAGTGTTTTTACTTATGAGTTAAAGATCTATGGCTAGTATTTTGGCTCCAGGTTTGGTTGAAGGCTAGAGCAACACCACACCTCCTTACTTTGATGGGAAGGAATACAATGTGTGGAAAAACAAGATGAATGCATTCCTGAGATCAAAAGATCCCATGGAATGAGATGTAGTAGAAAAATGGATCATTCCTAAAGCTACATCAACATCATAAAGAGGAAAAGAAGTTGTAGATGCTGGCGAAATGGGACAAGAAGAAATAACCAAGAGACAAACTCTTGATGCTAAAGATATCTACTATTTATACTGTGCCATATCTCTTACTGAGTATAATAGAATTTCATCTTGTGAAATAGCCAAAGAAGTTTGGGATAGGTTGCACGTTACCTATGAAGGAACTGATCAAGTTAAAGAAACAAAAATCAATATTCTACTCAGATAGTATGAAGCCTTTAAGATGAAGCAAGGAGAATCTATCACTGACATGTTTAGTCGTTTCACAGAAATTGTAAACGGTCTAACATATCAAGGACAGCCAATCTCAAGACCAATGAAAGTTAACAAATTGCTACGTGGACTCTCCAAAGACTGGAATCACGTGAAGACTCCAATAAGGGAAACTCAGAGGATCATGCCGCTTTCTGTAAACAAACTGGTTGGCACACTTCAATCATATGAAGTTGAGCAAATCAATGAGGAAGAAGATCCTAAAGGTAAGAAGTCAATTGTTTTAAAATCTAACAATGATTTTGATACAGATTCAGAAGATGATATGGACGATGAAGAACTAGCACTCATGATAAGGAAATTCAGAAAGTTGAATAGAAAAGGAAGAAGATTCAACTGGAAGAAGCAAAGCACTCAAAAGTTTCAAAACAAATAAATTGAGGATGATGAAGCCAACAAAGATGTGATCTATTTTGAATGCAAGGAAAAGAGACATATCGAACCCAGCTGTCCTCTGTTGAAGAAAAAGAAGGGAAAAACTGAGAAATACAGAAAGTCTTTCAAAGCAGAGACATGAAGTGATACTGAATACGAAGAAAGTGATGAAAAATATGCCAATATATGTCTAATGGCAAAATCAGAATTAGACTCAGACTCTGAGACAGATTCAGACTCAGACATAGACAGGGAAATCGAGGTGAGTAATTTAAAAATTCCTACTAAAGTCTCGAAATACATAGATGAACTTTGTCTCAGTCTCAAAATCTCTCTCTTAAAAGGATTTCCGAGTTGAAAATGGAGAATTCTACACTTAAGCAACATGAAATTTCTTGGAAAGAAAAGTTTGAAAATCTAGACAAAAATTTTGTCAATTTGAAAGAAAATGCATATTCTCTTTCAAAAGAAAATACTTTCTTAAAAGAAGACATTTCAAATATTACAAAAATGTTTTCAATAGGATCTGAAAATTTGGAATATATTCTTTCAGTACAAAGACCTTATTTCAATAAGTCAGGTTTGGGAATGACTCTAGAAACTATTCCTCTAATTGATTTTCCAAAAGTAAATGAAAGAATCAAATAAAGACCTACAAAAACGTTTTACAAAAATCATTTTCAAAAAGCTTTTGTAAAACCTGTTGGCCGAAGTACTCTCAAATGTTCAAAGTGTAACAGCTCAGAATATTTTGAGAAAAAATGTCCTAAAGTCTGGAGACTTGTTAAGAAGGATTGGGTAGAGCTGTATTTAAAACTAACTCCTCTAGATCCAAGAAAATCTGGGTACCAAAGAAAGCTTGAGTTCCTTTTGTAATTGCAGGTCACTATCAATAAAAAGATTAAATGGTATTTGGATAGTGGTTGTTCGAGACACATGACTGGAGATTCAAGTTGTTTTATAAAGCTGTTGACACCTAAATTTTGGCGACCGAGTCATTGATTTTTTACATAAAAATTAGGGATTAATTTTAACCCAAAAAAAAAAATGCATTAGAACAAAAAAAAATGGAAAATAAGGGGATGATCAATTATGCATGGAAGGTGAGAATTCTGACTAGCTATTATTGCTTCAATTAGATATTCAATCTTGGTAAATGTGGAGCCCAATTTCTAGCCAAAGATCAAAAATCAAGAGAATAAAAGTCAAAATGGAAACCAAATCCAAAATCAGCGAGGATAATGGCTAGATTGATAAATTGAAAGGAAAATATCAAAGAATTATACTCATCAGGGCTAAAATTCAGTAATCTCCACAATTAAGGAAGCGTGACTTCGAACTTTCTAAAGATAAATGGAAGTTTTCTTTATAAAAGAATGGCGTGGAAGAAATTCGAGAAGGGAGGAGAATTGAAAAATCTGTGAAAAGAATTCGTGCAAAAAAAGTGCAAAGAAAAGTGTGAGGGAGGGAATTCGAAAAAAGCGTGAGAGAAAAAAAAAAGACAAACCTCCTTTGTTCATTTTCAAGTCAAATAGAAAGCCATCTTTCTTTTCTTCTAACAAGCTGCAGAAGGAAAAGAAAGAAGAGTGCAGCAAAAGGGAAAAGTCCACAGCAACGTGGGAAAGAGGAAAAGAAATAGAAAAAGAGAAACGCAGCAAGCAGGTCTTCTTCCTTGCGTGGGCATCCTTTGCCCCCTTGCCGGCCTCCGTATGTGAGCACTGCACCAGCACCACCCACGCCGGCAACCGAGCCGTCGACCACCGTTGCTCCGCCACCGACCCATGAGCCCTCTCTACTCCCTTGCCACTGCTGCTCATCCTCCGCTGATGTTTCGCCTGCTATGTCTTTGCCCGTCCGCGCTACCGCTTTGCCAGCCACAACCGTCGGTTGCCATTGCTCTAGCACCCATGCATCTCCGCGATCCGCCCACCACCGGCACTACCGCGCCTCCACCCGCTAGACTGCAACCGAACAGCACCTAAGCCCGTGCTGCCCCTTTGCAACCCGCGCCTAGCAACCCCGCGGCCTGTGATTTGCCCATCGTCGCCGCCACCACAGCAGCTTCAGCGTCCGACGATCGTGCCTCCGCTTGTCCCCGGCACCAGCAGCCCGTCTCGCCTGCAGCCTACGCCGATCCAACCTGTTGCTTGCGACTCTATCCCCTCGCCGCTGCACCTTCGCGAGCAGCCGGCAACTCCTTTGTTCCCCTTTGCTGGTCGCCGCTCGCCACGCCGCTTGCCGTCGCCTCGGCACCACCGTCTGCGACGCCCCTCACCTTAGACGCCAGCCATCTCTCGCCGGAGCTCCGACATCGGTCACCCTCCGCTCGGCACCGATCACTTTGCTGCTCTCCTCCATTAGGTGGCTTATTATTTTTATTTTTATTTTTCCTTTATTTTATTTTTTTTAAGTTTCAATATTATTGTATAGGAAGGTGATTTTCATTTTATGCATATTCTAGACATTATCTGCAGGGTTTTACCCAAAATTATCATAATTATTAATTTGATCCGTAAGACGTCGGATCATTTTTTTTAATTATATTAATTTTTGGGTATTTTGGTAGAATTTCAATTGTTGAATCATTATAATTATTAATTTGGTTCGTAAAATTTCGGATAAGATTTTTAATTATTTTGAACTCTTTGTCATGATGATTAGGGTTATAATAATCGTTAATTTGACCTGTGAGATAATATGTTATTTTTTTGATTATTTTAATCATTTATTTGTTGAATATGTTGATTGTTTAGATTTAATATTTATTTAATAATTACTCATCTTAAAAAAAAAAAAAAAAAAAAAAAAAAAATCAAAATCTTGCCTGAGCATGTAGGTTTAGTAAATTATATATATTTATTTAGGATTACATTTTTAGGATTGCATTTTTAGATAATTTTTTGAAATAGGTTAGGGTTGGACCTAAATAACTTTTTTTTTTTTTTTATATATAAATAGGGTTTTAGATAATGTTTGCATATTTTAATTATCTCATTTTTTCTATAAAAAATAGTTTTCTAAATAGGAGAGGGTTTAAGTCAAATTAATCCCTAAAATAAATTAGAAAATTATTTATTTTAGATAGTTTAATTAGGTTTTTTTTTATTAATTCCAAATTTCAATAAAAATACAAAAATACTAGGTGCATGTTAATTAGTTTGCATAATAGGATCATTTAATTTGAATTTGTTTATTAGTAAAATTAAGTCATGCATGTTTTATAAACATTCTAATTTCAAGAAAACTCAAAAAAAAAAAAATTGATTGCTTGCTTTGTGTGATGCAATTTATTTATTTATTTATTTTAATGTTTAATAGTGAATGAGCATCCGTGTGGTCACCATACTTGCATGATAGTTATTTAGGTTAAAATAAATCAGCTACCTGCAAAAACATCTTTGAAAATTAAAAAAAATGGTACCGAAAGGGCATTAGAGCAATCTAGTGTAACCAAGTCGCTGTACCCTTAGTCTTTGGTTCGTAGGAGTAAAATAATTCTCCCATTATTTTACTTAGGTGTCTAATCGATCTACCGTAAACTGATTAGTGGCGACTCCTAGTTAATAATATTTTGCATGTTAAATATTTGAACTTTAAGTCGCAAATTGGTATGGGCTTGGGAGAGCCCGAACTAAGTTTAAAGACTTAGTAGTCCATTAACCTAGTTTTAGGTGGTGCACCCGAAATTTAGGTCGCGATAAAAGCTTGTGCATTTAAATGGTGGAAAAGTCTCTTTGGTGGAAACAACAAAGAAAGAATTATTGGGTGTGGAACTATAAAAATTGGAAGTCTCACAATCAACAATGTCTCCTTGGTGGAATGATTAAATTACAATCTACTCAGCATTAGTCAATTGTGCGACACTGGATTCAAAATCAATTTCCAAAGAGGAATCTGTTCGGGAACTAGTAAATATTTTTCTCAATCTTTCACTAGACGAAGACATTGATATATTTATCTTCTGGATATAAAACTAGAGAGTTCTCAGTGTCTAATATTCATTCAAGATGAAGCGAACCTTTGGCATTGAAAGCTTAGCCATGTTAATATGAAGCAGATTGCCAAGATTTCTTCCAAGAAACTTGTTCGTGGACTCCCCAGTTCGACTTATCAAAAGTATGATCTATACACACCATGTGTTTTGGGAAAATGGGTTAGAAGTTCTTATAAACCTATAAATCAAGTTTCTACTAATCGTGTTCTACAGCTTCTGCATATGGATCTCTTTAAACCAACCAAAACTCAAAGCATTGGAGAAAAGAGATATTGCCTAGTAATCATGGATGATTATTCTTGATTTACTTGGGTTTACTTTCTGGCAAGTAAGTCTGAAACCTTTTCTCACTTTTCAAAGTTTACCAAGAAAGTTCAGAATGAGAAAGAATATGCTATTTCAAGTATACGAACAGCCCATGGAGGTGAGTTTGAAAATCAAGATTTTGCCAAATTCTATGATGAATTTGGTTTTCAGTATGTTTTCTTCTCTCCATACACTCCAGAACAAAATGGAGTTGTGGAAAGAAAGAATAGATCTTTGTAGGAGATGGCAAAAACTCTTTTAATTGAAAGTAATATTTCTTCTCGTTTTTGGGCTGAAGTAGTTTTTACAGCTTGTTATATTATTAATAAAGTATTTTTAAGGCATATTCTAGAGAAAACTCCCTATGAGGTATTTAAAGGGAAAATGACAAATGTTTCTTACTTTCATGTGTTTGGTTGGAAATGTTTTGTTTTGAAAAATGCAAATGATCGACTTTGTAAGTTTGAGGAAAAATCATATTAGAGAATTTTCCTTGGTTATTCAACTACAAGCAAAGCCTACAGCATATTCAACAAGAATACTCAGTCTATGGAAGAATCTTTGAATGTCAAATTCCAAGACTCTATGCAGAATCAACTGAATCAAACTCAACTTGAAGAATCTGAACTTGCTCCAGACTTTACAAAGTTTACCTCCCTTGAAGTGGTTAAGACTTCTAAAGAACAACAACGAACAGAAATTGAAGACTCAATTGAAGTAGAAGATCAGCAGACTATCAGACCAACTGGTAACTGCAAACATAAGTCTAGTCATCCTAAGGAACTCATCATTGGCAACATTAATGAAAGGATTCGCACTAGATCCAAAAGGCGAGAATAGTCTAGCGCTATGGCACTTATTTCTGAAATAGAACCCAAAAGCATAGAAGAAGCTTTAGCTGACGAAAACTGGATTGAAGCTATGCAAGAAGAACTCAGACAGTTCAGCATTAACGATATTTGGGAACTAATTCCTAAACCAAAAGGTAAATCTATTATTAGAGATAAATGGGTTTTCAAGAACAAGATGGACGAGAAAGGAAAAGTGGTCAGAAACAAAGCAAGACTCGTGGCCAAAGGATATACGCAAGAAGAAGTGATAGACTATGATGAGACCTACGCACTAGTGGCAAGGTTAGAAGCAATTAGATTATAACTTGCTTTTGCCTGCTATAAAAATTTCAGGTTATTCCAAATGGACGTGAAAAGTGCATTCCTAAATGGATTTATCCAAGAAGAAGTCTATGTGGAACAACCACTTGGATTTGAAGATCCAAAAAGACCAGACTTAGTCTTTAGACTGAAAAATGCTCTATATGGATTAAAGCAAGCATCTCGAGTATGGTACGACATGTTAAGTAAGTTTCTAATTCAACATGGTTTTGTTAAAGGAAAAGTGGATACTACTTTGTTTATTAAAAGAGAATGTAAAGATTTTCTACTCGTTCAAATTTATGTTGATGATATCATATTTGGATCATCTAACGAAAACCTGTGCAAGAAGTTTTGTAAGTCTATGCAGGATGAGTTTGAGATGAGCATGATGGGTGAATTATCTTTCTTTCTCGGATTACAAGTGAATGAAGAAATGAATTTTCATTCACCAAGAAAAATATGCAAAAGACCTCGTCAAGAAGTTTGGATTGGAAAATTGCAAAAAGACTGAAATACCAATGTCGAGTTCTTCGAAGCTAGACAAAGACGAAGGAGGAAAGAAAGTTGACTAGAAACTCTACAGGAGTATTATTGGTTCACTTCTTTATCTTACTGCTTTTAGACTTGACATTTTGTTTAGTATTTGCATTTGTGCTAGATTTCAATAAGATCCTAAAGAATCTCATCTAAGTGCTGCAAAATGCATAATCAAATATGTTGTAACTACTTCAAAGTTAGGTATGTGGTATCCTAAATAATGAGACTTTACTCTCCTTGGGTATTCAGACGCAAATTTCGCAGGATGCAGAGTTGATAGGAAGAGTATTTGGTACTTGTCAATTGCTAAGAAGTAGGACAATATCTTGGTTCTCAAGGAAGCAGAGTACTGTAGCTCTTTCAACAGTAGAAGAAGAGTATGTGGCTCTTGGAAGCTGCTGTTATCAAATCTTATGAATAAAGCAACAGCTGAAAGACTTTGAAATCGAAGATTCATGCACCGAGATCAAATGCGATCACACCAGCGTAATCAATCTCACAAAGAATCCAATTCTTCATTCAAGAACAAAGCATATAGAGATTCGACATCATTTCATTAGAGATCATGTTCAAAATGGAGAAGTCATAATACAGTTCATCGACTCGAAGAATCAGTTGGCAGATATAAAGCCTATTTGAGTCTATTCGTACCAGACTGAACATTATATCTTTATCAGTTAAAGTCTGAAGATGATCAGACTCACAACAACCAAAAGTTGCGACTGTAAGTTAATCCTGTGTTAGTAATTTAATTTCTGGGTGAAAATTTGAAAATGTATGTTTACTTTTGAATCGTTACTTATCTATTTTATTTGTAACAATTATCTTTTTAATTTTGAATTTATGACAGTTTTCATTTTCAAAAAGGAAGTTTTTTATTTTCAAAAAGGCAGTTGTTTATTTTCAAAAGGCAGTTTGTATTTTTCCTTTATGACAATCTGTATACCTCGTTTCGTTTGCTTTATATACTGTTGTTTTTCTTCTTCATTTTCACTCACAAACCCTAGAATACAGAACTTCACTTTCTTACTTTTTCTCTCTAGTTTAATCCATAAAGTTCTCATTTTTTTTTTCGCGAATTGAGTTCGAGAAATCTCTCAAAGACTGTGTGATGTCTTCCCAAAGAAAGTCCTCTAGAATTGCGAGCAGGGGACCACAGCATATGCGTGAGGGTCCCACGCACTTTGATCTGACCGAGGAAGAAGACTCTCCACAACGGCATTAGCAAAGTCAACAACAATATTCTCAACCGTGCCACTCTTCTCAGCCTAGGACTCAAGTTCCTCCACAACAACAAGTAGAGGAAGAAATCATCGAAAATGTGGAACTTGTAAGGACTTTTAAGCCCAAATTTCTTTTCAAACTCTACACCGCTTTGAAGAAGGGTGGTACTGCAATGACCTTCATTGATGAGTTTTTGAGCGAGAAAGAGTACAGAAATAAAACCAATTTTTTGAGGACAATGGAGAATATGGGCATTGTGACTGCTGGTTCAGTAGAAAGGGCTCTTGCAAATTTCCCAAGTGATCCACGGTTTGGATCATTTAATCAACTTGAAGGAAAAGATGACAATAAGAGGACGTTCACACATTTTAAGATTAGGATGGGTGTCGCTGCGAACATTCATGGTGAAAGGACGGATATTTTTTCGTTCTAAGGATCACAAGAGAACTTATTCTAAACTGTTGAAGCGAGGGGTGATGAACCCTAGGAGTGTAGATTTTGATTTTCTTGATTCATTGAACATGAAACTGAGGGAGAAGTTTGCACTCCTTCAACTCGAACGTTTTTGCTCTAAGACGACTGTTGCTCATCTAGAACTTATAGCTTATTTCTATTCCAATCTATCCTTTTTAGATGTGAATAGATTTTCGTTTACTATTAGAAACCAGGATTTTGTGGTCAATGTGGACACTCTGGTTGATGTGATTGGGGTGGAAAGAGGGAGTTTCCAACCAATCAGTGTGTCTGTTGCTCATACTCCAAAATGAATGCCTCCAACATCTTGCTCCACAAGATTGTCATTAACTGTCTTAGACCCAAATCAACATCAAAGACTGATGTCTCAAACTCTGAAGCGAAGCTGATGTACGCCATTAACATTGGTTATAAGTTCTCTTTGCCTCACACTATCCTTATGCATATGTATAGGACAATGGTGAAAGACAAGGGTCAATTACCTTATTTTGCTCTTGTCACTCGTTTGTTCACACTTTAATATTCAGCCTACCAAAATTCTGTGTGTTCGAACCATTGATCCAATGGTAGTGGGACTGAAGATGGTTTCCAAGATGCGTCTGAAGGAGCTAAACAAGGCCTTAGAGAACATTAAGGTGAAGACCCCTATCAAGACAAGGCAAGACAAGACTCTGCAGCAGGAAAAAGGAAAGGCAAAGAGCCCATAACAGAACCATCTAAGAAGAGGAGAGCACTCATCTTGCAGGATGAAGAAGAGGATGACATCACTCTCTCTGCTTTTGCCTTGAAGAATTTACAGAGTTTTGTTAGCTTTCTAGAGACAGAGGATTGAGAGAATCGAGAAAGAGAAGAGACAGAAAAGAGAGACAAAAAGAGAGAAGCGATGAGGATAGAGGAAGAGGAAGGAAGAATAGAAGAAGAAGAGAGAGGAAGAGAACAAGTAGAATAAGATGATCATGGTGATTCTCATGCAGAGGAAGAAGGACAACATCCCCGAGATGCTGACGAAGAGCAAGAGCAAGAAGAAGAGTACTTTTCTCCACCCGAAAGCACAGACACAGGGGGAGCTGCTGAGAAATGAGGTACCTCTTTACTTGCTTTTACTAGTGATGATGTTAGTCATTCTCCTGCCAATTCAAAGGATGTGTATGCCTCTCAATTTCCTGAATATGGTAATGAGGCTTCATCTCCAAGTCTAGATGTTCGTACTGAAGTTCCATCATCAGTCAACACTCCTCAAACTGACTGTGCTGAAGCGAGTACTCAAACCGATAATACAATAGACTTTAAAAGACTGCTCGAGCTTCTTCTGGAGATCAAAGCTTAGGTTTATAGGTTGGCGTGTAAATTTTAGAACATGTAGTCTGCACATCAAGCCACTTTAGTTTCTTTGCACGATCAAGTTTAAGCCCTTAATTTCAAGTTCAAGCAAATGCAAAGGGTGAGGATATCAAGCAACTGAAAGTGGACCTGAGGAAGCTAGAGGAGATTGTCAAGTCTATGGGGGATTTCCAGCTCGTTTGCATCCCTAAGCAGCCCTGATTTTATCCAAATTTATTTTTCATGTTCTCCACTTTTTGTTGTTGACAAAAAGGGGGAGAAAGTTTATGCAGATTTGATTTTATTGATCTTTTGATGACTTATTAATCTTTTGATGACTTTTGCCTGATTTGATCTTGGTTTAATTTTGGTTTTCTTTTGGACTGATGAACCTTAGATATTTGACTATTATTTGGATTTGGACTTTTCCTTGCGGCAACTAAGATTGTGATTTTAATTATGGATGGATAGTTATTTATCTTGCAGGTTTAACATGTTTTCTGTGGTTGCAGAATCAATACTATCCAGGCCTTAATTATCTTATTATAAGTTATCACGATTTGTTTAAGTGTTGTAGGTTAAAATTTTGCAAATCTGCAAGAAAGTTTTGTCACCATCAAAAAGGGGGAGATAGTTAGAGAAAACTCCTTATATGTTTTCAAGTTGACAAAACCTTTCCAAAGCTCTAGTCTGAAGACTTGCAAACTCAAGTGTTATAGTCTAAAGAACTCAAGACTCTTTTGTCAAAGTTTGAAGACCGTTATACTTTTGTTTCAAAGTCTGACCTCACTGACAGATTCCAGACCGATGAAGTGAAGACTTATTCAGATGCGAGTTTATCTTCAAGGATTCAGTTCATACAGTTTGAAGAAGATCTTACGGCTGGAGATAGCACTTAGTGATCAATTATGCTTATTGGAATCAATTCAGATAATCAGATTTTTTGAAAGGCGAAGTATACTTGGAAGGTTCTACTTATGGAAACCTAGATCCTGATTGTATGGGCGAGCAGGATTGGTGGGCTATCATCACATTCCTTAAATGACTTGAGATCTTCTTGATTGATTATGTCCAATGGGTAGATTGGAAGAACTCTTTTGGAAAGTGCCAATGGTCATAGAGGCATGAAGGAGTATATAAGGATGACTCTCAAGTTGTTCAAGTGTGTGCGTGAAAGAAGAATTCCAAATGCTCTTAGTTCTTTGCTATTTTAATCGTTGAGCTTATCTTGTACTCAAAAGAGAGATCAAACACTTGTGAGACCTTGAGGAAGTATGGTAGAGTTTCTACACTGCGGGGTCAAGGATGTGAGGCTGTAAAATCTCTTTTGATTTATAGTGAAATCCAGCCAGTGGGCTGTCAGTGCGGGAGAGTGGACGTAGGCTTAATCTAAGCCGAACCACTATAATCTTTGTGTTTCTATTCTCTTTCCCTGAACTCCTTATTCTAATTTGTAACTTTATATAACTACTTATAGTCGTTTACATATTTAGTCTACTATTCTCTAAAGTCAAGCTAATTTGTTAAGTCTTGAGAAAATTTCTTTTAACACATATTCACCTCCCTCTAGGTTTTCTTACTAACCCTATCACCCCTAAACTTGAATTGGTCTTGACATTGCTCAGTCTTGATTATACATGTGGATCCTAGGTTGGCATCAAGAAGTGCCTGGCAATAGCTCCTAAGCATCCAAAATTGCTCCTCCTCATTCCCCGTGATCATACTCATTGCTATTGCCCTAGCTCTATAAGCCATTGTCCTTGACAACTTCAAAACATTCTCAAACTCCATTGTTTTTTTCATTGAAGCACCTGGCCATGTAGGATTGTTTCTTAGCCTATCACAGTACTTATTCGCTAGCCATTTAGTGCTTATCTGAGGAACTTGTAGTGTTCTATTACATGTATGTACTGAGTTGAAGGTTCTGACTTGTAAAGTATGCTTCATTTGCACTTTAGAGGCATATATGAGCCAATCATAGCCCTCCGAGCACACTGCCCTCAACTTATTAGGTGTATTTTTAACAAACCTCACCTTTCTCCCATTTTTTTATGGCATAGTTCCTAACAGCTTCTCTAAATTCCTTCGCATTACTAAAGCACATCCCCAACTTGAAGGTAGGATTTTCCATATTAACCTCAGCATTGAACTCAGGATGCGTATACTCATTTTCACTATTCTTGTTCAAGAAATCTGCATTATCAGCTACTACATCTACATATAGATTGATATCTCCAATCTCCATATCCCTCTCCATTGAACCATCATCGTTTACACATCTAGTTTGTATATATAACTCATCAAGATCAATAAAGGGAAACCCATTTTCTTTAGCACCCTCAGCATCCTTACCACGCCTACTACCATACATGGAATAATTCACTTCTTCACATCCCTCAACTGGTGAAAAGTGGAAGCAAAAAATAACATCAATATACTCTTATGCATAATACGCACTGGGGAAAAACAAAACAAAAACTATAAAAAATTGCAATATATATGTACCACACTACTGTTAATGAAAGAAAATTAGTCACGCTAGTGACCACGTACCACACTTTTATTAGATACCATTTGTCAAAAAAAAAAATTGTGCATTATTGACTTAAAATGTTTTTTGTGCTAATGATTTGGTAATACACATTAGGACTCATGTGGGTATGAAAGTGCTACTGCTATGGTGACAGACCATATCCTAAGTATGGTCCTTCGTAGCAAGAGCATCATAAAAAACCTGCACCTTTTATTAGTGATTTATCCTTGGTATGGTCAATGTATTATAGCTCAAAAATCATCAAAAACTAACATTTAGATTTTAGGACATGCCATGAGCTCTAGCTATTAACGATAAAGTATACACCAAAAAAAAAATAGAAACAAAGGAATAACATTAAAAAAATTGCAAAAAAGAGACCACTGACACTGGCACATAGGATCACAACACAGCATATCCAATTAAAAAAAATCATAGTGGACGTAACTAATATGCATTGATTCGGACAAAATAAGACATTCACTCAAAAATCCATCAAGACAGGTAAAAACAATACTATAAAATAGAACTCTCTTGTACCAGCATTGTCGTCGCTGCCATCCGTGTGATATTCCATCACATGCCCACACCTTGTTGCCATGTTGCTTCAATGAGCCACAATCACTTTCTATTCAACGAACGAATGATTGGGTATACCAATTGGAACGAAACTAACCACGGTTGAATGTGAGTGCAAATTGAAATAAATGGAAAACCTGGAAAAAGATGATGGAGAATCAGGCTTTATACACAAGCTTTGTCTACATTTGCCGGTTTAACGTGAGTGAATTCTAAGATGGAAAAACTAACCTTGATTGATGGGGAGGTGGGCTTGCTTAAGCTTTGTGATTCACGAACAGAGAAAAGTCAAATAGAAGACTTGGGTCTCCGCAAACAAAGAAAGAAGAATTTGGTTTTTTTCTTGTTTTTGAATTCATGCCTCAACCGGCAGAGAATTTGGGTCTTTGACTTTGCAGAGGATGGGTACAAGGAATGAGGATACTGTAGAAAACCTAGGGTTTTTTTGTTTCTATTTTAGGATTTCTTAATTTTTCCCTAGATTTTTTTGGACAAAATTGCCCAAACTCTGATCGTCGGAAATGTCACATGCTTGATAGCCAGCAAATATTTGGCTGACCAGCAAGCTTGGGTCCTTATTTGGAATTGATTCAACCACTTTGGGTCATTATTTGAGACAATAGCTCCACTTTAGGTCTTTATCTGACACAAAGTTCATTTCGGGTCCTTATTTGAGAAAATTAGTCCACTTCAGATCCTTATTTGGAATTTTCCCAAAAAAGTATTAAAAGCATCTGTTGAAACTGTTCGTCATTTAGGCTTGCACAGACTTCCCACCTCTTACTCACAGTCTCCTCAATCTTGATCCAATGAGTAAATTTAGCATTTAGAATACCATCCCAAACTACAAGATGATTATAATCAAACAAAAAGAAAAAGAAGAAACCTTGGGAGGGAGCATTCTAGTCTATTTTTAGAGGCAGATTTTAGATAGAGGCCAACATATTCAGCAAATGTTTTGTCAGGAACCCTTTTCCCATTTGGCTTGACCTTTGCTATCTTCCCAAGTCCTAAGTAATACGGACAATGACATGCGACATGCGACACAACACAACACGACACACCGACATGTTGTTTCTAAAAGAATAGAGAATTCCGACACGTTGGGACATATTGTATATTAAATGTATATTTTTATATATACATGATAAATTATCATTTTTATGATTATTTTAATCAAATTAATTTAATTCAAATTTATAAATAAAAAAATAAAAAAGAGCCTAGAATGAATTTACACTAAAAACATTCATCCACCATTTGTTAATAAAATTCATTATTTTAATTTGACAAATTCAACTCCATTCCAATAATCCATAAAACTTAGATGAAAATAAAAACAAGTAATCCATATTCTCAACTCGCAAGTCAGAGCTTGTTGGAACAGAAGAGAAAAAATACTTAGGGAGTGAATTGTATGTCACAAGAAGTGAGAGTTAGAAGAGAAGAGAATATTAGAATTTTTTCTTTTTCTCTTTATTATTTTTATTATTTTTATTTTTTTCATATTTACATTTTGACCCCTTATTTATTGAAAATGTTTAAAATTGACCCCGTGTGTATCGAAATCACGTTTCGAAAGTCCAAACTCACGTGTCAGGATTTTGAATTTGCATGTTAAAAAGTGTCGGGAGAGTTGATTAGGTGTTGAAAATTCAACACTTGTTGACCAAGTGTCGGAAAGTGTCAGATACACGTCGAAGTATTCGACACGATATGAAAACACTCAGAGAGCGTCGGTGCTTCCTAGCTCAAGACACCCAGCCAAATCAATCAGGCACTTTTTCATCAAAGCAACCGCATCATCTTTAAGGTGTGTCATGGTAAACTTTGCTGAGTCTTGTTTAAATGAGACCTTGGTTCAGTTTTCACCAAGCCTTGATATGAGGTGCACCCTTTATTCCCGTGTTCTTTGAGAAAACCTTTATGCTGCGTTTGACAATAAGGATAAAATTTAGGACAGGATAAAATTTATTTTATCCTGCATTTGGTGCTTGCTCAAGACATAATAAAGTCAGCTATAAGGAAGATATAGACCGAATTAAATTATCCTATGAGGGAGATGAAATAAATGTGAATAGGATTTCTAACATCTATACCAGGAAAGTTATTTTCCTCGAATGACAATCTTATTAAATTAACAAAATTAAAAATATATTTATTATAAAGAATATTTGAATTCTAATATAAGATATCAAAATAACAAAAAAAGAAATTTATTTATTTTAATTTAATCTTATTTTTATTTGTATATTTGAATTTAATTCTATTTTATAATATATATTCAATATATAAATATATTTATATTTATTACGTATTTTAGTTATTTTAGTATTTTAAGTATATTAGTTTACTATTTAATAAAATTTTATGAGAGAATAATGGAAGGTGAAGAAAAAGTTAAAATATTAATTTAAAAAGAGAGGAAAATAAAATAAAATAACATAGGCAAATAAAAATAAAGTAGACAAGAGTGTAGAGATTTTTACCATCTCTCTTTGTAAAAATCGTAAGGAGCACCGGATAGCAAAGGGACAGCTCCTTCCTGTCCCTCCTAATCCATGTCATTTTCGATAAAAAGAAAAAAAAAAAAGAGAGAAGCAAATTTTGATCCTTTTTTTAATTCATGAAAAAAATAGACATTCTCTATAAATATATATATAAACGGATAAATTTGATATTATAGTATGGTTGATAAGTACAAACAACTTTTGTAATTCTTTTAATTTATATGGTCGGAGATTAATAAGCAAGTCTTCATCAAAACATTCTTGACGTGAATTCGCTATGACAAGTTTCGGATTCTATCAGGATTGTACCGATTTTTAGCCCATCCTATTCAAGCTAAATGACAACACGTACATTGCATAAGCAACCGTCAATTGCATCCTAAAAAATCCTGTGAATGAATGGGTGATTAGAACCATCCCATTTGTCAACAATTTTCAGTTGCTCTGTGGGCCAACTAAATTGCAATAACCACACTCTCCATTGACGAACTTCGCAGCTCGCTCTAATTCTGAGCTCACGAGAACAGTTGGCACTTATATTACATTTAACGAAGTAGTTGGTCTGCTTGGACAAATTGTTCACAGTGATCGCAATGGCGAAATCAAACGAGAGTAGGATTATATGCGTTGGTTCTCGAATTCCTGCTCAGGCCCACGGATATATCGTATATGAAATGGTTTGCGGAAGAAGGAATGCATGGAGCCATCATCAAATTTAAAAGCTACTAGCAGTTCTTGCAACAATTCAGCTGAAACCCGAGTTGTTTTGAATTACAGACAAGAATGAGTTCTCATTTTGAGCCGTGGCTGAAATTGGAGGACCATTGCCCTTCTCTTCATCTACTATACTAACAGAGCATGCATCCTCTAATTCTAGTGTAAAGCATGGAAGTAGAAAAAATCCTACTGAAATTGCAGAAATCGACTCCAAGCAATCCTGAGTCCATATAACCTGGAACAGACATGTAGATGTATTTATTCAGCAAAGCTAATAATGTTTCCGCTATAAGCATACTCTTAATAGAGCTAAAAATATCCTAAGTCCTTCACAATTTGGTGCAAGTGCGAACGAATAGGCCGAACATATATAAAGGGAGGAGTTTTGTAGTTGGCCCGTGTAACTGCTTTGATCATGAGAATTTCCTCATGTTGCCCTTAAGAGTTCTAGCAATGATTCTATAGGATGCATATTTTATTTATTTCCTGTGCATTCATGTGATTCCGTTGACAATGCATGGCTCTTCTATTCACACAAAATCAGAAAATGAAAATGCGTGCGTGCCTTTTGGAGCGTACTCACACAAGCAGGCTTATGAACATGCTTATCGGTGCATATATGGCAATGATCTGGTCATCCAAGGGAAAGAAAAAATAGAAAAGCCATTAATCTCATGCATTACCTATCCTTGTAACCCAGCTGCATGAAGTTTATTCCTGATAAAATGCAGCCGAGCTGTGACTTCCGCGATGTTCATCCGCTTTCTACGTGCTTCGACTGAACAAGCGACCCCAATTCCATAGATCATCTCCAAACATTCATGAGTTGCGTCATCTAGGGTGGTGCCCATATGGCTCTGTATTTCTTGAAGTACAAGAGGATCGGTAATCTCTAGGAGTTGTTCAGGCAAGGCTTCCTTGACGAAATTATGAAGGTTTAAATTTTCTCTAAACATTTCGTTTGTTGGACTTACTCCTGTGAACATCTCAAGCAAGAGAATGCCATAACTATAAACATCGCCTTCTCTTGAAGCCACGCTTTCCATTCCATATTCTGCGCTTCATTCGAATTGCAAATAAAATATATATAATAGCAGCACAAGCAGTTGAGGGAAAAGGAAATAGCGCGCAAACACTTGCTACATTATTAGCGAATGTAATTTGTGCATTTTCCTTTGGGGGACGGAGGAGAGGTGACTCACCTGGAGCAGCATAGCCGATAGTTCCTCTCACACCAGCAGAGCTCATTTTCGCTTTAGTGTCTTCAGTGGATTCAATCACGACCTTCGCCAAACCAAAGTCTCCAACATGTCCTACCCTTTCAGCATCTAGCAGGACATTACTTGGCTTCAAATCACAATGGATAACTGGGCTTTGCAAGTGGTTATGGAGATAATCTAATGCTGAAGCAACATCAATGGAAATATTTATCCTCTGGATGAGACTCAATTTCTGCGCATTCCCATCTACATTAGCTGACGATTGGCTTGGATGTAGCCAAACTTCTAGGCTGCCATTGACCATGAACTCATAAACCAAGGCCTTAAACTCATTTCCCTGGTAATTAGTGCCCGAGCATACTGTTAAGACTTTCAAAAGATTACGGTGTCGGATGTTCCTTAAAGCCTCGCACTCAGTTATGAAGCTCTTCATAGCACCATGAAGTGTCAAATTAAGTACCTTCACAGCAATGATAGTTCCATTCTCATCAAGGACTCCTTTGTAAACAAATCCAAAACCACCGACCCCAATCAAGTTACTTGAAGAAAACCCATTGGTTGCTTTAAGAAGAATTCCATAAGATAGATTCAATGATGAATCATCTTTCGAACTTGAAGCTGGCTCTGTTCTTTTCTTCTTCTTCTTCTTCTTCAACCAACCAAAGTACATAAGAGCAAGAACAAGAGCTATTCCAAGAACCTCGAAGAAAATTGAGATGGCAAGCTTCCACTTAAGGATTAGTTTTCTGCCTAAGTTTTTAGAGCTGCATTTCAAGAGATGAAATTCGGGCATACTTGAGCAAAGCTTGTCATTTCCGGAGACAAAAATAGCACTGACATTAGTAAAGATTCCTTTAGTTGGTAATGTGCCTTCAAAGTTGTTGTACGACAAATTCAGGATCTCCAAGAAGTGAAATGTCTCGAAAAACTCTGGAATCTGACTAGATAAATTGTTGTGTGAAAGATCTATCTCCTTGGCATTCCTCAACATACTAATAGATGAAGGAATGGAGCCTTGGAAAGAGTTCTCTTGCATTTTTAGCACTTCCAATCCAACACAACTACCAAGACTGGTCGAAATGTTGCCTTCTAACATGTTTCTAGAGACATCCAATTGATTCAAAAGATTCAATTTCCCAACTTCCTTAGGTAGGACACCAGTGAGATGGTTTTGAGACAAGTTTAGAAGTATAGACAGTGATGAGAGACCTATGATTGCTGGAGGTATACTTCCATTTAAGTTGTTACTAGAAAGATCAAGCTCCACCAAACTTCGGCACTCCGACAGATGTGAAGGAATGTAGCCGTGAAATTTATTGTGATCGAGATAGAGTCATGCCAAGTTTACTAGGTTTCCTAATGAAGAAGGAATTGCTCCAGATAATTGGTTATTTGAAAATCTCAAATCAACTAGGTGACGAAGATTTCCCAAAACCGAAGGGAGCATACCTGAAAAGCTATTGTGGTTCAACAATAGCCTTTCCAAGTTGACAAGATTTCTAACTATTTTAGGAATCATGCCAAACAGTAGATTCTTATCCAGCCACAATTCTAAAAGAGTAACAGAGAAATTACCAATGCACTCGGGCAACGTCCCACCAAAGTTGTTGCTTTGTAAGATCACATACTCTAGAATGGTGGTGTTAGTTAATGAGCAAAAGAAGGTCGAATCACTGTATCCTCCACTTCCTAGATAATTAGAATGAATGAGCAAAGCTTTGAGCATTGTTTAAGCGGTCCAAAGGAGGCATTTTCCCCGAGAGTTTGTTCCCAGCAACTTGTAGCAACCCTAAAGTGGTTGCATTAGACATGGACTGAGGAATTACTCCAGTGAATCGGTTATAGGAAATGGTGAAAACCTTGATGTTTGGAAAAGCAAAGCCTATATTGGTAGGAAGATTCCCTTCTATTTGGTTAGAAATTTCGAACTGCATCATAGATGAAAGATTGAAGACAGATGGAGGAATTGTGCCCGACAACCCATTTTGTGTTAATTGAATCATCCTGATTTTGGTTAATTTTCCTAGAGCCTGGGGTACCTTCCCACTTAAATTATTCTCAGAGAGACTGAGCTGTTTTAACGATGACATGTTTCCGATAGATGAAGGGATAGTACCTGCTAGATTGTTAACAGACAAAGTGAGATGCTGAAGCTCCAGCAAAGCACCGAGCATAATGGGAATTTCTCCGACCAGCTGGTTGTAGTCTAGAAAGAGTTTTGTAAGGTGAGTGCAACCCGACAGGTTTCTAGGAATTTCGCCTTCCAATGTGTTGAAGGATTCCAAGGCACGTAGGCTGTGTAAATGGTTGACTTGTTGCGGGATTTCGAGATGGAAACTATTTTTCTGGAGCATCAAGACTCTCAAAAAGCTCAAGTTTCCAACATGAGGAGAGATTGATCCCAAAAGCTTCAAGTCTTGTAGGTCTAGTCTTGTGACTCTGTGGTGTAGGCGACTGCATGTGACACCGTGCCACCGACAGTGGTCGGTCATATGGTTCCATGAATTTAGCGCCCCAAAAGGGTCCTCAGCTATTGCAGTCTTGAATGCAATCAATGCGAGCTTGTCTGTCATGTTATTAGCTGAAGAGACCAGGCAAATGCACGGTAAAGCCACTGCACAAGTGAAAAAGAGATGACATGACGACGAGAACACGAGGGAAGACAAGTTGAAAGGCTTCATAGTACTTGAGGTAAATTCTTAATTGGTACTTGAAGTATGTAAGAAAGTTGAAGAAAAGGAATTTTCAAGAGCAAAAACGGGTTTTGCTGTCATTTGCATATACATGCTTCGGTGGAGAATATATTAGTTGAAGAGGTCATTGTCAGTCAAATCTCAGCCGTGCACGCCAAGTTCTTGAGACATCCCGCTCCATATATCACGGCAAAGTTTTAGTATCAGGTAAAAAGGGCAAGAAAAAGAACCCTCTTTTAACTTTTCAAAGAGAAAAGGTTTCCTTTTTAACCTTGAAAAATTATATCATACCCTTTTATGTAATGATCTCACCTGACCCGATCCATTTGGACAATGGAGGAGTTTGGATAAAGTTTAGTGCAGTCAATTGATTTATGCATAGGAATTTAGACATGAAAATGTTAATTTGCAAATGGAATAAGGTCATACAAACATATCCAAAGTTTGCAATATCTTTAAGGGCTTTTTTTGTGAGTCCTAATAATCCTGGTATGCAATTCTACTAGTTTCGTGGATCTTCAAACTAATTTCCTCTTCTTGATGTGAGTCTTATTGATAGAAGGTATTGGATTATCACAATAGTCTTGCTTAAATGCAAAGATCAGACCAATGTTCTATGACTAGTTCTTGAAACTCATTCCTCTATTAGCCATTTGTAGTAACAAGTCTTTGCCTCTGTATGTTTCTCTAGTAGCTGTCACTCAAAAAGTTCATGCTACTTTTTAGCTAACATGGCATTTCCAAACTCTTTGAATTCTATAGAAATCTCTATTTTCAGAATTTAGATCACAGAAGGGAGCCATGTCAAGGACTTCAGCTGGAACAAGCAGGACTAATCCAATAGAAGTATATTTTACACAGCATGTACCTATCTCGGCTTTTGCACAAAGATCAAGTATATTTTACACTAATGTAAGTTATCAGGCCATGATTCATAGATGCATGAGAAGAGTGATTTTGTATATGCTTGTCCCACTATGCCATGAGAGCTGCACCTCCGTGGAGCTTCGGAGTACCTTGGGTAGTCACAGCAAAAAAAATCTCGAATTCGAACTGGCCTTTTTCTTGCATTTGTGAAACGCTGAAATCACTAACTCATAAACAACAAGCTTTAAATTGAGTATGCAAATGAAAGAACATAATCTACTAAGAATAGTAGAAATACACAATCTTTTATGTTATTTTAGCTATTGCAACTACTGATTAATGAATACTGTCCATAATCTTTTTTTTTTTCTGTTCATAACTGGTGACAATGTAATTGCACTAAGGGCATATCACTTCATATGTTTTTACTTTTCAGTAATGAATCTCAAGAATGTGCAAAAGATTGCAATAAGTCTGCCTACGTTAATAGAAGTAGCATTAGTTCAACTGTCTGATTTAAAAATCAGTTTTAACACAACGCAATCTTTGGATTAGTCAACACTCGTATTGGGTGTCTTGTTAGTAGGTTATATGATAATAAAATGCTGAAAAAATCACGGAAATTTAAATCAAATACCATAAATACCTATAACAAAACCATCCAAGAAATGAAGAAAAATCAAGACATGAGTAAAGCCAATAAGAAATTATGAAGTCATTGTTTAAAATCAACTCATATTCTACTATTCACAAAAACAAAATTCAATTGTTGTCATACAAACTAAAGGTGTTATATATATGTAAGATATTCATAAAAGAATATTAAAAATACCTTGAAAATTTAGAGGATTCCATATTCTACGTCAAAACTCTCCCTAGTTCCGACACTATAGCTCTAGCTAATCAGATTGGACTTTCCCTGCAAATTCAATAAGTTGGCTAGATAAGTTAAAAGTTTGAATACATGATGAAAAATTTGTATTAATTCAGGGATTAAAAATGGAATTTTATTCAAATCTCATTTCCCCGGCGTACGCCGAGAACTTGACCCTTTTACTTTTTTTTTTTTTTTTTTTTTTTTTTTTTGAGATTTAATCGTTTTCCTTTTCCCAGTCATAAAGCGAGTCACTTTACTGGGCCCTTTACAACCGAAAGAAGACTCATTGACTGTCAAGTCAACTATCAATGACCACGGACCCAAAAAAAAAAAAAAGTCATCAACGACTGACCTTGACTCAGCATGGGAGGGCTTATGGTGCTCTTTTCTCTCGGCCACTTTCTGAGCAAATGTTTATATGGACCAGATTCACATGTGAAGCGAGTCAATCATGGTCGTGAATAGGACACTTCTTTCTCATCCACTCACAACGGGTCGGATACACTTGCGCAACTGGTGACTAATAATTATGCTTTTCATTATCAATTTCATTTGAAAACAAAAGCACTAGACAAAAAAATCTATAAATTTCTTGAGAATTATCTTCAAATGATAAAAGAGTGATAAAAAAGAATTGCTATAACTATTTTCTCTGATGGAAACACAATAGATCGAGAATGAGAACATGAGGTTTGAAAGTGAAAAGTTCCACCTCAAAAGACACCTTCAAAGACCACAAACCCTATCTTTCCAAATCAATTGTTTCTACTTTTTACATTTGGATCAAGAAAAAGGAATTGACTTGGAAAGCAATTGTTATTTTGCGTGCAATTCTATTTCTTTTGCTTGTCTGTGGAATGCTCAATCGAGTGCCTATTCCTAGAGAGAAATGATTGTGTGACAATTTAATCTATTATGAGAATATCAGTCTATTCTGGATCACAAAAAACCAAATAACAAATAATTATAAATTGTTTCTTTCAAGAATATGTAACTCACAACAAACTATTATTTTCATTGTAACTCAAAAACTGTTATACTAGCAAAACCCATTCCAAGAATGGCCATTCCGTTCCTCGGAAAAATGTAAACAAAATAGTTTTACACAAATATTTCAATTATAATCTTGATTTTTTTTTCCTTACACATTATAATATTTTAAGACATTTTAGAAATTTTGAAACCATCCTTTCCATCCCAAAATCTTCTAGGCACTTAGAAAAGATATCATCAAATTTTCTCCTCTTCGTTCCTTTGCAACAAACAAACACAAGAATTGCATTTACTTATTTCGTTTCATTCTTTTTCATTTCGTCATACCAATTGAGTGCTATGCTACGCAAGATATAATTTCTTCCATTTATATGTGATGCAAAATCTGCTCACATTGGAATAAATAATTTTGTGATAGAAAGGGAGTAGACTTGATTTTTCTAATTGTTATTGTGCATCCAATTAGCAACTGTTACTACACAAATTTTATTGGGAAAATATCAAAAACCACCATTACTTTTGCCGCTATTACCGATTAACATCATTTTCTTGAAGTTATCACATCGCCTCCTAATTTTTCATTGTGGATGCTAATTTGCACATCACACTAGTCAAAAAGTTCGACGTGGTCATTGGGCTACAAAAAGAGAGGGAGAGAGTTAGAGAGAAAGAAAGACGGAACATAGAAAGCGAAAAATTAGTTACTAGAGTGGGAGGCGTGGTCAAGGACAGAAGACTTGATATTTCGATAAAGAATATATTTGTTTAAAGGTCTTTATAAGTCAAATCTCATACGTGCACGCCAAGTTCACAAGCCATTCCACTCCATATATCATGGCAAAGTTTTAGTATGGGGATAAAAAGGCAAGAAAATAATCCCTTTAACTTTTTAAATAGAACCCTTTCTAAAAATGTTCCCTATTTAACGATCTCACCTAATCCGACAATGATGAATTTAGGATAAAGTGTTAGTGCAATCAACTGATCATAGCATAGGAATTTATAAACATGATTATGTTATTGTTTCAAGGTAGAATATCAATTTGCAAATTTAATTACTAATGGCGTAATATGTCGGTCCTAATAATCCCAGTACGTTTGTGGACAAATATGATCTCCATAGACCAATTTGGGCAATGAAGTATGAGAAGATGATCCATTAATCTTTTACTGACATTTTTGTCTTGAGCAAATCAAGAATAGGGCCATACAAACGATCCAAAGTGTGTACATTTCCCTTGCACAAAGTGTAAAGATTTTCCCTCCCGTTGGCAGCGGCTGTCGCCATGCAAAGTGCCCACCTTTCAAAGATGGGATTTTTGTCACAAATAGGAGTTCTCCTTCCCTTTAGTGTAGCTTATAATACAAGATAGTCGCGATATTAGTCAACACCCGTGTTGGGTGTTTTGATCCCATTGTCTATTTAGTAGGTTAAATGATTTTAAATAAAAAAACAAAAAAAAAACACATAAATTTAAGTCGAATACAATAAATGCTTAAGCAAGTCCTGTAGATACTCGTTAAATCAGAACAAAATCATCCAAGAAATGAAGAAAAATCAGGACGTGACTAAACCCATCAATCAATTATGAAGTGATCCTTTAAAATCAACTAGTATTCTACTATTCACAAAAATAGTATTCAATTGTCATCATAAGGACTAAATGCGCTATATATACGTAAAATATTCATAAAAGACTATTAAAGCACCTTGAAAATTTAGGGGATCCCATATTATACATCATTTCCAACCACGGACGCCAACTAGTCGACCTTTTTACTTTCAATCACTTTACTGGGCCTTACAATCAACAGTTTTTCACAAAAGAAGACTCGTTGACTTAAGTAAACAATCGATGACTAACCTTGTCTCAGCATGGGAAGGCTTCTGGTGCTTTTTTTCTCTCGGTCACTTTCTGAGCAAATGCTTATATGTGTTATAATATATTTTATTATTTTGAATGTGTTCCCGATTTTTATTTTCCAATTAATTTCGATTTATTATCTAATTTATTATCCGCATTTATTACATAATATTTGCCCATTAATATCTTACCATAATGGTCTTGATGGAAAACGTCGGTAACGTAAAAAATAGAATAAAAATATCATATGTCTAATTCAAACCCCATCACTATAGAAAATACATCATCATGTTTGAGGGGTACTGGCTAGTAGAACATGATATAAGATCTGGTGATTCCATATTCGGAGATTGATCACACTCCGTGCATTCATGATTTTCTGTATTTGCAGATTTTCATCAATGGCTAGAAGTATGTTGATCATTTATGTTTCAGCAAGTTGATCCCAAATTATGCACGTATTTGTTTGTGAATGATAGATCGAGATCATCAGTTTTTTTTTTTTTTTTTAGATTTAGTCTTACAATTGGTATTAGAACATGTTTATGATCTTTGCCTTGGTGAAAATTTGGAATTTTAGTATGTTTTCACAGAATTATGAATGGGTAAAATTCGGATTTTTGTGGCTTGGAATGGAATCTCAAATTCCGGCCAAATTTGAGTGACCCACTATGCGATAATGGATCTACACGATTACACCGCCATTAGGAAGAAAACCCTTAAGATTATTCAGTATACTATCGACCACCAGAGGCTAATCGAGCAATGAAATTTTCGATAGTTAAGGTTCTGGGGTATATTGTTTTAAGCTTAATTCCGGTAAATTTATTAGCTATTTTTGCCAAATCTTAGAGCTATATGTTCATCTCGATGTTGTCTTCGAAACGCATTGATCAATTTGATCGGACATGGGTTGTGGAAGAAGACCCAGTCAGCGGAACGGAGGCTACTCGCGGCGGAGCATGGTGGAAGAAGAAAAATTGCGGAAGCGGGTGCATGGGCGCGTGCAACAAGGGCCAATGGGCGCATGCGTGCGCAACGCATGCACACCGTGCCCCCCCCCCCCCCCACCATGCAAAATTACAATTTTGCCCTTATCTCACCTAAATTACAATTTGCCCCTCCATATTAAGTAAAATTAGGTTTTGCCCTCGCCGCCTAAAATTCCGATTTTTTGCCCCATTTGGGCGTGAAAATTTACTATTTTGCCCTTCAAGCGTAAAATTTCCGTTTTACCCCTTACAAGTAAAATTCCAATTCTGCCTTTGCGTGTAAAATTCCACTTTTAACCCCTTTACACGTGATCTTACTATTTTTCCCTTACATGCAATTTTATGAATATTTTCTCGTAAAATTAAATGTCTAGCGATCCATATATATTTAATTAACTGAATATTAGCCACAACATATTTGATTAATTGTAATTAGTCACATTAATATTATGAATTTTATCCCATAAGAATTTTCAATATATTAATGTGATCAAGTAGGATGAAATATTATTTTATCTTTCTTAATTTACCCACAGGAATTGAGGAGGGGAATATAATTTGATAGTTTCATCATGAAGTAATTATGAATCTATTTTAATTAGAAACTTAGCCCACATGCAATTTTTAATGTTATATGATTCATATTCTATAACACATTTTACATTGGTAAAATATGATTTTAGTTTATTTGCCTCAAATATATTGATACATAAGTTTTTCTTTTATTATGATGCAGTCTTACCACCTACAATTAGTTATGGTATAATTGTTCTCAAGCTAAACGATAATAATTATAAAGAATGGAGGGAATGAATTTTTCTCAAATTGGGGTGCATGGATATTGATTATATTTTATAGTCAGACGAATCAACTAAACCTACTAAGGCTAGTTCTCAAGTTGAATATACTCTTTATGCATAATGAGAACGGTCTAACCACCTCAGTGATGTACATAAAAACAAAACTTTCTATTAGTATTTATGGTTCAGTCATTCAACATAACAATGCCAAGCAATTGTTGGAGGCTATTGACGCACAATTTGAGTTTTCAGAGAAGGCACATGCCATGACCCTGATTTGAAGTTCTCATCATTGAAGCTTACCAATGATGTGGGACATTGCAGCTCAACTGAAGAATTTTGAGGTTGGGATATCATAATCATTTCTTGTGTATTATATCTTGAACACTCTCCTACAAGAGTATGCCCCTTCAAGATCTCTTATAACACACATAACACTAAATGGTCAATCAATGAACTCATGATCATGTGTGTTTAAGAGGAAGAGAGGCTACTAATGGAAAAAGGAGAAAGTGCTCATGTGGCAATAAATGATAAGTATAAAGGGCAAGACAATCATAAGAGAAAAGGTAAAATGCATTTACCTTCCCAAGCTGGTATTAAGAAGGAATCCAAGTGCTTCTTTTGTAAAAAGAAGGGACACATGAAGAAAGATTGCACCAAATTTAAGGTCTAGTTCAAGAAGAAAGATAATCTACTCTCATGTTTGTTATGAATCTAATATGATTAATGTGAGTCACAACACTTGGTGGATTGATTCTAGTTCTACAATTCACATTTGGAATTCATTGCAGGGTTTTCAGAACCAACGATAACTAGCGGGAAGTGAACAATGCATCAATTCGAAAAACAAGATGCATTCGAGTGTGGAAGCTATTGAGACAGGTAGATTAGTTCTCAATAGTGGCTTTGTTTTGAATTTAGAAATGACCTTTTATATTCCTGGTTTCTCTAAGAATTTAATTTAGTTTCAAGACTTGTACCTTTGGGATACTCCTTGGAATTTTTAGGTTCAACATTCAGTTTATCATATAAATCTGAAATTGTTAGGAGTGGTATTTTGTCTGATGGTCTCATTCAAATTAATTTACAAGATAATGTCATTTATAATGCGATGCACGTTCACGATAATGCTAGCATAAAGCGATGTGTTGTGAATGAGGATTCCTCTATATTGTGGCATTGTAGATTGGGACATATTTCCATCAATAGAATTAAGTGATTAGTAAATGATTGAGTACTTACTATTACAGATTTTACTGATTATGACACTTGTGTGGAATGTATAAAGAAAAAGCATATCAACAAGTCAAAAAAAAGTACTAAGAGGAGTACGAAAATATTAAAAATCATACATATAGATATTTGTAGTCTAGATATGACTCAAATGGTCAGAAATATTTTATCTCTTTCATAGACGATTATTCACAATTCGTGTATCTTTACTTGCTTTGTGATAAGCACGAAGTGCTAGATGCTTTTAAGGTATTTAAAACCGAATTAGAGAAATAATGTGATAAGTAAATTAATATCGTGAGATCAAATAGAGGTGGAGAATACTATGGTAGATATATTGAAGATGGACAAGCACCTAGTCCATTTGCAAAGTTTCTTGAAGAGTATGGAATTATTGCCCAATATATTATGCATAGTTCTCTAGACCAAAATGGTGTAGCAGAAAGAAGAAATCAAACATTATTGGACATGGTGCGAAGTATGCTCAACAGCTCCAGACTTCCTAAGTTCTTGTAAATTGATACTCTTAAGACGGCTATGTACATCTTAAATCGAGTTCCGACCAAGGCCATCTCAAAGACGCCTTTTGAGTTATTCAAATGTTGGAAACCCAATTTGCGATATGTACGCATTTGGGGATGCCCGTTTAAAATAAGAATCTACAATCCACAAGAAAAGAAATTAGACCCAAGATTATAAGTGGGTATTTCGTTGGATATGCTGAAATACTAAGTTTCTTGAAAATGACCTAATCAGTAGGAGTGATCAATAAAGGGATCTTGTTCCTGAATAAGATCATTCAGATACTTAACCTTTTACCTCAAGTACTGGATTGGTTGTTGTTTATAATGCCCATTTAGTTCAACTAGCTATTGAACAACCAATCATTGAAGATCCACAACCTGCTAATATTGATTAGGTAGACCAAACTATTTAGCAATTACCAGATATTATTGAGCTTCCAGTTGAACAACAAACTTCTCAAGAACATGTTGATGCAACATTAAGAAGGTCTACTAGAATGAAGAAATCAATAATCCCTAATGACTACATTGTGTATCTGCAAGAATCTAACTATCATGTTGAAGTTGAAAATGATCCTGCAACATTTTTACAAGCCATGAGTTGTGATAAATCTGATTTGTGGTACAATACCATAAAGGAAGAGATGAGTTCTATGGCATCTAATGAGGTCTAAGATTTAGTTGAGTTGCCTAATGGTACGAAGGCCATTGGTTGTAATTGGGTCTTCAAAACTAAGAAGGATTCATTGGCCAACATTAAGAGATACAAAACTAGACTCGTTGCCAAGGGATTCACTCAAAATGAAGGAATTGATTACACGGAGACATTTTAAAATGGAATAAATGAAAAACATCACATATGCTTATGCTGTCGAAAGCTTGATGTATGCTTATGTTTGCACTCGACCTAACATTGCTTTTGCTATGGGAATGCTAGAAAGATACTAGAGTAATCAAGGTATGGGCCGCTAGAGAGCTACAAAGAATGTGATGAGATACCTTTAAAGTACAAATGGACACATGCTTATGTATAGACAGATGGACAGCTTAGAGGTAGTTGGTTACTCGGATTCAAACTTTGCTGGCTACCTTGATTCTCGTAAATCAACATTGGGATATATTTTTATGTTTGCTGGCAGAGTTATATTCTAAAGGAGTGTGAAACAGACTTTAGTTACTACTTTCACTATGGAGGCAGATTTCGTTTCCTATTTTGAGGCCACCTCACATAGTGTGTGGTTGAATTGTTTCGTATTAGAGCTTAGCGTAATGAATTCCATTGCTAGGCCATTAAGAATATTTTGTGACAATTTAGCTACAGATGGCTAACAACCAAAAAAGTGGTAGTCGAAGCAAGCATATCGACATCAAGTATTTAGTCATCAGAGAACATGTTAAAGATTTTAAAAAAAAAAGTGGTCATAGAACACAAAAGCACTGGATTGATGATAGCT
Organism: Eucalyptus microcorys; assembly: GCA_014182515.1. Classification (NCBI taxonomy): domain Eukaryota; kingdom Viridiplantae; phylum Streptophyta; class Magnoliopsida; order Myrtales; family Myrtaceae; genus Eucalyptus; species Eucalyptus microcorys. Next base: position 26,655,052 of record CM024569.1, on the reverse strand, counting down.
AATTCTTTAACTAAAGGCATGCCACCAATGAATTATAAGGATCATGTATTCAGAATGGGAATTGATCCAATCATAGAAAATTTTCTTTATATAGAAGAATTTGTGAGACTTTTATTCATTTGCAATGTTTTTTCTCAATACAGTTGTATACATTTAGTTATCCTGAGAAAAACAATTATATTTGACCTAGAGTAAACATAAGGTTTATTCATTAAGTTATTTAATCGCATATGGGCCGATGAAATGTATTGTGATACACGGAAGATAATGCTCGCTCTAAGAGGACTCATCACCATGATTCATGTGTTTTATTTCAGCATGAAGTTTAAGTGGGTTTGGGTTAATATTTCATTTGATGGAATATTGGGATCAAGTGTATATTTTATTATTTTAAATGTGATCCCAATTTTTATTTCCCAATTAATTCTGATTTATTGCCCAATTTATTACCCGCATTTATTACGTGATATTTGCCATTAATATATTACCATAATGATTTTGATGGAAGATGTCGGTAACGTAAGAAATGGAATAAAAACGTCAGGTCATCTAGTTCAAATCACATCAATACTAACAAAAAAAAAAAAAAAAAAAACTACCACATTTGAGAGGTATTGGCTAGTGAAACAAGACGTACAGATCTGGTGATTCCATATTCGGAGATCAATCACGCTCCACGCATCCATCATTTTCCTTATATGCTAATTTTCATCAATGGCTGAAGGTATGTCAATCATTTATGTTTCTGCAAGTTGATCTTGAATTATGCACGTATTTGTTTATGAATGATAGATCGGGATCGTCAATTTTTATTTAGATTTAGTTTTACAATATGGACCTAATTCACATATTAATTGAGTCAATCACATTGTGGATAAAACATTTCTTTCTAATCCACTCAGGAAAGGGCAAATACATCTGCGCAACAGGTGACTAATTATGCTTTCTATTGTCAATTTCATTTGAAAACAAAAGCATTAGAAGAAAAAACATTTATGATATCTTGAGAATTGTCTTCAAATGATAAAAGAGTAATTGCAAAGAAAAATTGCTAAAACTATTTGAGAAAATGGAAACACAATAGATCTAGAATGAGAACAAGGGGTTTGAAAGTGAAAAATTCCGCCTCAAAAGGCACCTGCAAAGCTACAAACCCAATCTTTCCAAATTGACTATTTCTACTTTCTACATTTGGATCAAGAAAGAACTTGAGGTCGCATAATAAAAAAGGTATTGACTTGGAATGGAATTATTAGGGATAAGTCCATTGAAAGTTTTAGAACTTGTCATAAAAGTGTAATTAAAGCATAAAATTTTCAAAAAGTACAAACAACTCCTAAAACTTGCCATGAAAGTGCAATCACGTCCTAAAATTTATTACGAAATTATAATTGTTACGAATGTGCAATCGAGTTCTAAAACTTTCAAAAAGTATTATCAACGAAAGGACTTGATTGGACCAATTTGATAAGTTTTAAGATTTGATTGCACTTTTTGAAAGCTCATTGCATTTTCGTTACTAGTGACAACTTATCACAAAATGAAATCTTGTCACAAAAGTGAATTTTTGTGATATGTTTTATGACTTAATTACACTTGTTGAAAGTTTTAGGAATCAATTATAATTTCGTGACAAGTTTTGGGACTTTCAATACACTAATCCTGAATTGTTGTTCCGCGTGCAATTCAGTTTCTTTTACTTGTTTCTTAGAAAAAGGTTGGAATGCTCATACTAAGAGTGCCTATTCCTAAAATGGCCATTTTAGGAATTGACAAAATATTAATAAAATCATTTTACACAACTATTTCAAGTGTAATGTTGATTTTTTCCTTACACATTATAATATTTTAAGACATTTTAGACATTTTGATGCTATCCTTTCCATTCCAACATCTTCCGGACACTAGAAAAGACATCGTCAAAATTTCTCCTCTTCGTTCCTTCACAACAAACAAACACAAGAATTTTATTTACCTATTTTGTTTCATTCATTCTCATGTTTTATTTTATTTCATTTTGTCGTACCAAAAATAGTGCTATGTTACACAAGATATATACTTTCTTCCTCTCATATGTGGTGCCGAATCCGGTCACATTGGAATAAATAATTTTGAGATAGAAAGGGTGTAGACTTAATTTTCCTAATTTTTATTGTGCATCCAATTAGTGAATGGTACTCCCCATTTTTATATTGGGATAAAAAACAAAAACCACCCTTACTTTTGCCACTATTACCAATTACATCATTTCTTTAAGTTACCGCATTGCCTAATTTTTCATTCTGGATGCTAATTTGCATGTCACACAAGTCAGCAAGCTCAACGTGGGCGTTGGGCTGCAAAAAAGAGGGAGAGAGTTAGAGAGAAAGAAAGACAAAGCACAGAAGGGCAGGCGTGGTCAAGGACAGTAGTTACTGGTAGGGGTGAGCACGGTTCCCGGGTAGAACCGGGAACCGGAGAACCGAACCGTAGGGTCCGGTCCGGTTCCCGGTTCTAAAGGGACCGGTTCCGGTTCCCGGTTCCCTTTTTCGGGGAACCGGTCAGAAACTAAAAAAAAAAAACCTTAGCCTTTTACTTCCCCCAATGTGATTTTCCCCCTTTTCGCCGATTTTCCCCCTTCCCTTTCTCTCTCTCTCTCTCTCTCTCTCTTCTCTTTCCCCCTCTCTCGGCCGAAACCCCCCTTCTTCTCCTCTTCTTCTTCTTCTTCTTCTTCCTTCCTCTTGCGGGCTGCTACTTCACCCACCACCACACCGCCGCCCCACGCCCTACTCACCACCACCTCTTGGCCACCGAACCACCACCACCCACCGCTCGTCCGACGAGCCGTCTCACCGTTGAGCCTGACGAGCCGTCGCGCCGTCCGCGCCGCCCCTCGACGCCTCTCGGCCCCTCGACGCTCGCTCGACCCCCTCAACGCCCTTGACGCTCGCTCGATGCCTCTCGGCCCCTCGACGCCCCCTCAACGCCGCACGGCCCCCTTGACGCCGCCCGACGTCCCTTGATGCCGCTTGCCACCCTCGACACCGAAGAAACTCGCCTCCTCCAGCTTCGATCGCAGGTCTAATCTCTTGTTGTTTCTGCTCTTAACTGTTAGATCTAATCTAACATTTTAGCTGCTTTATTTGGTCGATTTCTGAGATGTGAGTGTCATGCTTGCGTGCCATGATCCAAGTACATACATAGTGAGGGAAGGGAATTTGTGGGGGTTGTCACGTAGGTTCTTCCGTATCCCAAAATAAGACCAAGATGGCTGTTCGGGATCTTCATCTTGCTGTTCAAAGTGGCTATTGTTGGGGCTGTTCTTGTTCTGGTTTTGAATGGGGCTGATTTTCCCAGAAATATTAATTTTTTGGTGCCTGGTCTGCAAAATTTGGTAAATGTAGCTGATGTTTATTCCATTTACTTGCAGTACAACACTAAATACTATTATGAGGTTGGAATTGGACACACGGTCCAACAGTTCTAGTTCATTACTCATCCAGAGGTTGGCCCTGATGTTTCATATACTTTCGGTCTCATAGGTAAAGTAAATCATATTGTCATGCATAGATAGTCAATGACTCGAGTAGCTTCAAAAGCTCATTCCGTGTATGTACTATGAGTCTTTGTAGAATCATTTAGTTTTGATAATCATTTTCATCAATAAGTCGCAGCAAATTTAGTTTTGTCGTAATTTACATGCATCCATGGTTCTACTTCTTTCTATGCTCAGCATGCCGATGACCATTGCAGGGGATCTTGGTCAGACTTTTGATTCAAACCGAAGCATTAATCCGCAGAAAAGACAGACTCTATTGTATGTTGGAGACTTGTCATACGCAGATGATTATCCCGACCAGAGGCGGGAGGTTTATCCATGGCAACATACCTTGAAGGTTGCATCTTAGAGTTTGGCCTGACTTCTCTAATCCACACTCCTACAGTGCCTCCTAGAACTAGAAGTGCAGGTTATCGAGCTCCCGAAGTCATGAAAACTCGGAAACCCACACAAAAATTAGACATCTACAGTTTTGGAGTACTGCTCCTTGAAGGATTGTCAAGGTGTCGGACCCCGTTATGGTGAGTTCAAGCTATTTTTATGTGTTAATCATTGATTTGAAGGATAAGCTCAAAAAAGAGTGAGGATTAACAGGTATAAGATTGTTTATTATTGTTGCGTTCATTTTCGTTTTTTTAACTAAAAATGAAAAAAAAAAAAAAAAAAAAAAAAAGAACCGTTGGAACCGGAACCGACCCGGAACTGTGACAGGGGTAGGTTCCGGGTTCTTGGTTCTCGACGGGTAGGTTCCGGGTTCCAAAATGAGGAACCTGTACCCGAGGGTAGGTTCCAGGTTCTTGGTTCTGACGGGTAGGTTCCAGGTTCCAAAAAATGAGGAACCTGTACCCGAGGGTAGGTTCCAGGTTCCATGCGGAACCGAACCGGAACCGGGAACCGCTCACCCCGAGTTACTGGACTTGATATTTCAATGGAGAATATATTTGTTTAAGAGGTCCTTGAAAGTCAAATCTCATACGTGCACGCCAAGTTCATGAGCCATCCCACTCCATATATCACGGCAATAGAATGGGGATAAAAGGGCGAGAAAAAGAACCTCTTTAACTCTTTAAATAAAACCTTTTTTCTAAAAATGTTCCCTATTTAACTTTATATGATCTCACTTGATTCGACAATGATAGAGTTAAGATAAAGCATTAGTGCAATCAACTGATCATAGCATAGGAATTTATAGACATGATTACATTATTGTTTCAAAGTAGAATATTAGGTTGCAAATTTAATAACTAATGGCGCAATATGTCAGTCCTAATAATACCAGTACATTTGTGGACAAATTGATCTCCATAGACCAATTTGGGCAATGAATTACGAAGAAGATGGTCCATTAATCTTTTACTAACATTTTTGTCTTGAAGAAATAAAGAATAGGGCCGTACAAATGAATCCAAAGTGTGTGCATTTCCCTTGCACAAAGTGTGAAGATTTTCCCTTCTAGTGGTGGTGGCTGTCGCCATGTAGAGTCCCCACCTTTCAAAGGTGGGATTTTTATCACTGACAAGAGTTCTCCCTCCCTTTAGTGTAGCTTATAACACAAGATAGTCGTGAGATTAGTCAACACCTGTGTTGGGAGTTTCAACCGCATTGTCTGTTTAACAGGTTATATGATAATAATAAATAAATAAAAACCAAAAAAACGCATGAATTTAAGTCAAATACAATAAATGCTTAAGCAAGTCCTATAGGTACTCGATAAATCAGAACAAAATCATTCAAGAAATGAAGAAAAATCAGAACATGAGACCGTGGAACCGCCTCGTGGCCGACAGCAGGTATGTGTAAACCACAGGGGGTGCTAGCGTAGGGACCCACCTCCCACGGCTCTCCATGTTAGTTGCACATCATGATGAGTTGGGGAATCGAACCCCGGCCTTGCGTGTGGCCAACATGCGATTCCACCAACTTGGCCACCACGGGTGGGACCTTTAAAATCAACTTGTATTCTACCATTCACAAAAATAGAATTCAATTGTCGTCATATGGACTAAATGTGCTACATATACGTAAAATATTCATAAAAGACAATTAAAGTACCTTGAAAATTTAGAGGATTCCATATTATACGTCAAAACGCTTGCTGGTTTCGACGAATACTTTATCTCCAATTAATCGGATTTGGAGCAGTAGAAACTTAATTAGACGGCTCATGCAAATTCAATAATTTGATTAGACAAGTTAAAAGCTCTAGTACTTGATTATAAATGTGCGTTAATTTAGGGATTAAAAATGGAATTTTATCCAAATCTCATTACCACCCACATACGCCAACAATTCGACCCTTTTACTTTCCCCAATTATAGAGCGAATCACTTTATTGGGCTTAACAAGGACAGTAGTGGGAGTGATGACGGAGCTCGATAACCAGGGGCTGGTCATAGGTGGCGGGGCAGCATCCAACGGTGGTGGGTGGTGGTTGATGGTTGGTGAGAGCATTAAGCTTTGTCATTGGGGAATAGCATTTCTGGGCTTGGTGTTCTTTGGAAGAATAATGGGATTTTGTCATATGCAAAGTGATTTTTTAAAATAGAGGATGAAAAGTGGCAAAAGAGGGATTAGTATTTTTCCCTTCATTATTATAGGTTGTTCCCCCTTGGGGCCTGCGCAAGTGGTTTAGTAAGGTTTCGCAACAGTAAAAACCATTCAAACTCAAAGCTTTTGTTATTGGCGTCCGGGGTTCTGTATACGTCTTATACCTTTGTCCAGAGTCTGTCTCATTGCCTCTGCTCTAGCAACTAAGATGTGGGATTTATAGTTCTCTAGAGATTGCTTTGACAACATTCTCCAATCCTTTTATTTAGGTTCTATGCAAATTGCACAATTTGTAATCCGATTTTAGATGCACTAACGGGCTTGAGTTTGATAATGGAAGAAATGGAAGGTTGAATGAGATCATGGGAGATTGAGCTTGTGTACCTGGATGAGATGCGTGGCTACGTTGTTTTACAAATTATGTTCGTAAAGAGAAATGGACAAGGATAGAAAAGGATGAAGGGCATAAAAATAGAGAAGATGAAAGCCTAATAATGGACTCACGTACCCAAAGGACAAAGGTGAAGAAGAAAAGAGAATCCAACAGTTTCAAAATTCTGCTAAAAGTTTGAAGATTAAGAAATTGGTTGCCCACACCCACACAACGTGGAGCTATCTTCCGGCCGGCCCACCTTTTATGGAGAAATTATTCCGAATAAAGTCCAGAAAATAAGCGAGACTAGCTTAGAGAGTAAAGAGACCGAGGTGAAAGAAACGAGCAGAATCCCACGCACTAGTTATAAAAGAGTGATTGATTTTTAGACGACCACGGACAGAATTTTGTTTTGAAAGGAAAACAAACTAATTTAGGAGACAAAATCAAAAGTAAACGAAGAACTATTTTGACATGACAAAATTGGTTTTCTACTGTTAATTGCCATCATAAACTTTATATCCAGCTTTAATGTTGGTTCCTCTTGATTAAACAAAATCAGTAATCACGGTTAAATTTGGTAGAGTAGTGTAATGATTGGGGCCTCTTCTAATTTGTATTTCCAAAACCGAGAGGAACAATAATGGTGCGAGGAAAAAGAGAAGTACGTACTTTTTCTAGTTTATTTTATTGTTGCGCCCATCTCCCTGCTCTTCTACTCAAATTAGGTTTGGGAACGACGATTCGACCAGTTTTGCAGGCCGACGGACTTCTTTCCCCTGCTTGATATGAGCCTTGTTGATAGAAGGTATTGAGTTGTTACATATAGTCTTGCTTAAAAACAAGACCAGAGCACTTTCCTATGACCAGTTCTTGAAAACTCATTCACAAGCTGCAAACGCTATTACATGTACAACTCTAATAGCCATTTGCAGTAACAAAAATTTGCCTCTATATGTTTTTTCTAGTAGCTCTCACTCAAGAAGCTCTCATAAAACTTTTTGGCTATCATGGCATTTCCAGACTTTTGAATCCTATGGAGATCTCTATTTTCAGTACTTAAAGCACAGAAGTGAGCCATGTCAAAGACTTCGGCTGGAACAAGCAGAACTAATCCACTTGTATATTTTACACTGCATGTACCTATCTCGGCCTTTTCACAAAGACTGAATATATTTTACACTTTGTAATGTGAGTTTCAAGCTATGATTGGCAGATGCATGAGAAGTTTGATGTGTAGATGCTTGTCATACTGTGCCATGAAAGCTGCACCTCTGTGAAGCTCCAATATACCTTGGGTAAGTCACAGCAAAAAATCTCGAATCCGAACTGGCCTTTTTATTGCATTTGTGAAACCCTGCAGAAAAGGAAATCACTAACTCATAAACAGCAAACATTAAATCGAGTAAGCAACACACCAAAAAAAGAAAAAACCTATAATGAAAAGTAGAAATGCATAATCTTTTATGTTATTTCAGCTATTGCAACTACTGATTAATGAATTCTGTCCATAACTGGGGACAATGTAGATGCACCGAGGGCATGTCACTTCATGTATTTATATTTTTCAGTAATGATATTCAAGGATGAGCAAAAGATGGCAATCAGTCATTGGATATTAATTGCAGCAGAAGCTTTCTTGGGGCCTTCAATCCTGCTTATCTGAAATGAATAGCATATCATTTTCAGATTCAGGTGGGAACCGAAAATCTCTATGAGGAGTTTGCTCTTGTAGTTTGCTTTCCATAATCTATATGTCTATTGCGTGGGGCAGTATTCAATTGGGGATTTGATGTTTGAACATCTCATTCACGCTTTCTACTTTGTCACCAGCTTCTATTAAGTGAGGATGACATCACATATTTTTACCTCATTGAACTTGAAAAGCAAAGGGTATGAGTCTCTCTTTAAGGTGGTCGGCTTTGGTGCAGCATTGCCTGAGGTCTGAGAACCATCAGCCTTCAATTTTCTAAACCTGTTCCATAGAAGGATAATATTTAGCAAAATCAGAAATAATACATGCTCTAAGGCATATCAAATGTAGATAATTTTTTTCAGCAAGCAGCAGATCTATTTTATTGCAACATCAACGGAAAGATAAGATCTATACAAATACACACCAATTTGAAACCACCGAGGATAAGGACACTAACAGTGTCATAACTTCAGTATGGCACTTATTTTGCCACCATAACTTTTCAAGCGATTATTTGAGTATCTTAACTTAGAAAAAAAGCAGATCGTTAAATTATATAAGCAATTCTCTTACCAGAAAATCCCATGTGACATTGATTTTTGGCAAGCCTTGTCGGATTATTTAATACATAACAAATGCCACGTAGGAATTTTAGGCAAGGAATATCGCAGATATAACTTAAGTGATTTGTTTCAAAAAGTTACGACACTTAAATGATCACTTGGAAAGTTATGGTATCAAAGTGAGCATTGTAAGAGAATTATGGTACATTTAGTATCCTTTTCCCAAACCATTGAGATGTCAATCAAAACCAAAATGTATGCATCAATCAAAAGCTACCATATCATGTCAACCATTTCAAGACCAAATTGTACTTTGAAAGGCTATTGGTAACATCAAGGGAGGTATATCACAATTTCTGTCAGTTTTAAATATACACAAAAAGAGTATGCCATATATAAATTCTACAGACAACCTATGTGGAGTGAAGTAAGCTCATAGGGGAAAATGAGAGCCACCCAATTACGGTATCATCATTCAAGAAGAACAGTGGGATTTCATGCTGGCTTTGAATTAACAATAGGAGCTGCTGCTTTTAAGAATTCTTCCAACTTAAAACTTAGGCAAATATTAACTACACACTAAGTTTGGAAAATCAGATTTTTGAGGACTATCAGTGAATTTAGCTACCATCTTATGTTAGTATAGACAGACAAGGTTAATGGCCATATATAAAACATGAAGAAAAATGTTTTACAAGAAAGAGACTAAGCATTTCCATACTTCCGACTTCGAGAGGTAGATGATATTTTTCCCAGTCAGGACAATACTATAGCTGTAGCTGTGAGAGACTTTTAAAAGGTTATTGTGGGTTACAGAAAGGAAAGGTGAGTTCTCTCTCCCCTATGTATTCTGCAATCCAAACTTTTAAACAATGACCGCTCTAGTTAAAGTTAGAAGGTTGTAAAGAAATACTCAATGATCAAAATAAAGCACCTGTCAAAGAAGTTGGAGCCAGCTGGAGGCTTTTTGGAACCATTAGCAGGCTTTAGCTTCCCATCCATGGCAGTAGCTCTGTTGTGAGCAAGGGATGAAGAATTAGTGGAGGCACTTGCATTATATTTAGTAGAGCTAGATATATTAGCTCCACTTCCAATGTCCTTCATAGCACCAGTGGCCGTAGCATGAGAATTGTATCTTGCTCCAACATTCTTCTCTACTTCGCTATCTTGTGTTTTGCCGTTCCATCTTTCAGTAGGGTAAGCAGATTTCTCAGTGCTCCCATGCAAAATCTTTTGTTTCTCGACCTGAGTTTCATTGAAATTAAGGATGTGAGGAACAAAAGAGTATGTCGATAAAAAAGGGAAAGCTTCATAATAGCCTAAACCACCAATATTCAAACCATACAGGACACCTGCAGATCCGCCCATACCCCTACATGCAGCGCATGCATAGCACACATGCGATTTGGCCTGTGTGCACAAGCACCCCGACACCAGCGTGACAAACACAAAAGCACACAACATGCCTGCAGCACCCATGCCCCCACAGAGAGAGAGAGAGAGAGTCTAAAGGGCCAACCAATTAATATGGCCTGTTTCTCTGCTGAAGTAACATGACAGAAACATAAGCTTCTGCGATAATGGCCGTAATTTGTGGGTCAAATGAATTGGCATCAACATATCGATTGAACTTCCTTTTCAGTAAAAGGATGGATAGATCTTTATTTCCATAAGATTGTGTGGGCCAAGATACAACCAGATGCTCTAACAGAGAGTTCAAACTTTAAGGTCCCTCAACTTTGAACAACAGTTGTTCCCTACAATTTACACTCAGCTCAGGATCAAGCCAATTTCATAAAAGTTTCTCTAATTGAAGCTAACAAGTTTTCCAGCTTCAGTTTACCACTGGGACAACATCATCTTAAGCAATTTGGTTGAGCTTCTGAGACACTTCTTACTACATGCAGCAGCTCATGCCTCTTGGGTACATAATCCAAAGCACCTTGTCAAGAATTAGAAAGACTTGCTGTCCTATCCTAACAACATATCTACCAGAAATCATAGGAATTAAAAGTTTGAGTGTGTCTCAATTGACATGTCAATTCTCCGGCTGATTGTGGTGATGATAAAGGTAGACAAACAAATTAGCATGAAAACATTAGGGTAGGTGCTTTATGCACCAAAAGTTAATTCAACTCTTAAAGTTTTATGCCAATACAACCTCAAACTGGATATTGTCATATCCTTCTCCCCTTTCAACATAGATAGATGGAAAGAAGATCAGCTTACAAAATGCTCAAAATCCAATCTGTTTAAAGCCAATTCTTGTTATTAAGAAAATGCCTATATTCAAGTGCTTCTGTTCTTCTAGGCTGGACTCAGTTGGGAAGAAGAAAATGTTGCCAGTTACATGTTTGTTGATTGAGCATTATGTCAGTTAAAGCGAACCACTCAACTTGATTCAAGACCATCAGTTTGAGAGGAATCGGCACATAAAACACAAAGCACCAAGCTAAAGGTCTTTATCAGCCTACCTCATGGACTAACACCTGCTTCATTGCTGCTGGTAGTATGTGATGACTAGACCTGTAGTCCTGTTTAGCACAGACAAGAATACTTTGAGAACTATATATTAACAATTACGTAGCATGCGAATTAGGACATGTAATTGACAAACCTTACCTTGAAGTTAACATAATTATGAAAAGGGGGATCAAAACCAAGTGAAGAGGAATCTGAGATAGCTTCTCCTTTCAGATCACCCCGTGGACCAGAATTTGTGTTCTTATATGTGATAGAATAAGACACCATCAGGCTAACCAACTGATTCAGATCATTCTTCTCCTTCTCTGCCAATAAGTGCATTGCCACCTGAGAGAAGTCCAAAGTCCTATTAAAGACCATAGCAACAAAGCAACAAGGAATCTGTACTTGCACTGAAGTTGTTCTTTGCATGTAGTGTCAGCTGTCAACTTGCTTAAGTACCAGCAGTTGTGAAAATTGTGAGGGGTGGTAATTCATGTGTCATGATATTACAGTCAGTTATTTGTCATTTCATGTCATCACTAAAATGTATCAACATTTTCGAGTTAAAAGGTGTCATGCCATGCTAAGAATGGGTTTCTCTCATTAAATTTGTTTTGTGTAAGGTCTGTGGTCACCTCTTGTATTTCGAATTGCCATCCTTTGGGATGCTTGGCCAAGGATTATTTCAGGTGAGAACTACAAAATGCCAGAAAACTAGCATTATGCATGTGGGGAAATACAGAAAAGCCACTCTTTTCATTCTAAACATTTTCTTTCTTTTTTAAGTTTTGTTTCCCCTCAATCCCATATGGTCCAATTCCCATGTTAGGTTACATGGATTTACGAAAAGAACGAGGGATACCATATGCTCTGCTAGGACTAAAAGCTGGTATGGATAAGTTTTCACAAAATTGTGCTCTTGCCCATATTAGAATTTTCAAACAATTATTGAATAATCATTTCAAAAGATTGTGCTAGGACCAATATCACACTGATCTCATAGGTACACTTAAAATGAAGCCATAAACTCTCAGAGGACCAAAAAATGAAGCGGACCTTGTGAGACTATATCCAACTACCATGATAAAGAAATTGAATGAATTCTTACTAAGTTATTACATTTCTTGGTTTAACAATGCAGTAGACAAAAATAATCAATGTGGTATCACCAATTCTCAAGCATAAAGTACGCCAACGTATGAATAATTCTTGCGTGGATCGTGGTTCTAATTCAGGTTTTGATGTTGGTCTCTGATGTAAAACACCTCTACTTGCCCTTTGCTAATGACACTATTGTTTTACTTGGAAATGCTGATCATTTACTGACTCTTAAATGTGTTGTTTTTTGCTTCGAAGATGTTATTGGCCTTAGGATTGATAAGTGAAGTCATGCCAGTTGGGCCATTGTTGAACGTTTTGAATACTCATGGATAATTTAGTTCTAAAATTGAAAGCCTTGCTCTAAAATTTCTTGTTCTCCCTTGGGGTGCTCCTTTTAAAAGTGTGAGTGGAATGGCAATCTCCAAACAATAGAAATTCGTCAGGGTAGTTGAAAGAGGGCCTATCTCACGAAAGGTGGTTGAGTTACTCTTATGTTTACAGAGCCTAATTTTTGATACGACGCATAAAGCTGACCAAAATTAGTGAACTAATGCTTGAGTGATTGTCGTTGTAATGCTCAATTATACCTATACTTGTATGTGTTCAAATAAAAGTACGCTATGAGAGCTTCCATTTTACAAAGAGAAAGCACTCGTGTACCATAAATCAAAACATCTTTAGATTAAGCAATTCACTCAATTTGTATTCCATTGAAAAAAGGGAAAGCACTTTATAGTCTCAGAATCGATACAAATTCAGATTTAGCAATTCAATGGTTCTGCATTTTCTTACATATTAATATGACCACTTACCTTTATGTATCAATTTAATTAGGTTATAGGACACTCCAATGCTCAAGTAGTCCCATACTCATATCTGAATTCCTAATACACACTGAACCAACTCAAAAACCTTGGTTCAAGTACATGTCATGGTGTGGAGCGGAAGATTTAAGTGACCTATTACATCTGAAAAATGTAGTTTAGGGAGGTAGATGGAAAAATATCCTTGAAAACGTATATATTGGTAGACCAAGAAGTTTGATAAACCAATCTTCTCTCTTACCTTGAGAAAAATATCTGTTGATGTCATTACAATAAGATCTGAGAGACCAAATCAAGACATTAACAGCTCTACAATGGAAGTTGACATTTGAAGATATTAACAGGTCTTGTTGCGTTAAATTTCAGTCATAAACTATTATCAAAGAATGCAACTTCTGGTCTATATTTGGTTTTCATCAAGATATTATTCAAAGCTTCAATATATGGCACATATGACCTACACAAGTTCTTCCTGGAGCCCAACAAGGTTTGTTACCAAGCACATTTATCTCCATCAAATTCAACTAAGCACATAACACATGGAACTAGAATAACATACAAGTCAACACATGCGAGAATTTAGAGTTTCAAGAAAGAAAAAGGTTTGCTTACATATTATCACCACGGTTATCCTCATAGACAATTAACCATCAAATGATAAGAAAAGTTGGTAGAGTAGAATACTACTGTTCCTCCAAGTTTCCCAATATTATACTATAAAGACTCTAAGAAATCACTTTGCCAAGTAGATTGGAAAATTCAAAATGAGATTTTAACAAGCAGACCATATTCAAACACCCAATAAAACCTTGGCACAGCACTTTGTGAAGCAATTTTATAGATACATTTCTTTTTTTCATAAAAAAAAAAAAAAAAAGAGCATATCAACACAAGACAATTGTATAGATTGAGCAGCAGCAAATTACCGGCCTCAAATTTGGTGGAGAAAGGATATGCAACAATGGAGAAACTGAATCTTCAATAACGGACTTAATTGATAAATGCCTCGATAGATGAGGAGGAATCCTATGACGCCAGTCCCTTAAAGTGTCTGCCCTCTCCATTAACATTGTTCGACATCTGAAGTTCATGCATGACGAGAATAAGACAGGTCAAGAAATAAAAAGTACAAGTATCTTGCATCAACTTTAATGTCATGCACCTGTGGTAAGACTTTGGCCACTCAATATTTGCTTTCTGAACTTGAGCTACATGGCGATGTACAGCTATTGCAATAGAAGGCTGATAAACTTGATAAAAGAGCAGCAATTAAATTAGCTTCTCCAGTATTGGACACATTCAACATGGAAAAGTTAAAATTGACAGGTAAACATCATACCTTGAAGATGCATCCGCTGCGAGCGAAGGATATATTGGTGAATTAGGTCAGACACACCAATGCTATCGAGGCATACGACCTTTCAATTGACACAATATAATCAGATCTTGGGTCATAGTAATTTATGCAATAATGTCATTGTTCAATATGGTCATCTGAATAAATCATCAGTAACCAGAAAGTCATTGGCCTTACAGTTTTCCACATCACAGGATCATGATAATGAAGCTGCAAGATATTTTCATGAATCCCTTCCAAGACTAAATCATAATCACCGCTGCATTAACCATACAAATCCAATAAGGTCATCCACTGAAGGCAAGGACTGGAAATTGCAATTCTTGGAAATCCCCACCTACCGACTAGAAATCAGAGAGTGCAAAGTGTCGAATTCAGTGGACATACTGCTGGCAATACTAGACTTTCTGTCCCTTTTGTTTTTTCTCTTCTGGAAAACCTGCATGAGAAAGAGTCCGCAATTACCAGCCGTAAGTGAGAAACTAGACATAATCAGATAAATTTTACAGATATCAACTACTTCGTTGGACCTCTTTCCATATATCAAAGATACTTCTTGAGACGTCCTTTTGACCAACCACTTGAGAACTTATGTCCAACTGAAAGACAGCAAAAATATATGAGTATTGGTGAAACTCGACAGAATAACCAACTGCCGCTGGCAACAATATGGAGAAAATAAGAATCAACAATTCTTAGAATGCAATTTCCAGTAAAACTACTCAACCCTCAATAGATCATCCCGCAAGTATGTAGGGAATGGCTACTTAGTCTTCCTAGAGAAGGGGAGTTCACTTCCTCAGAACCCACATGTAAAGGGATTGCAGATACTTTCCTGCTATTAGAAGGAAGGATCCATCAATCTACAGCTACAAGGTCATGTTGGTTATCTAATGCTTACTTCTCTCAGTTATGACTTTTACATAGCATTTCATGCGTTTAGTGTTCAAAGCCTCCCACAGCAGTTCATATCTACCAATTCTTCATATCAATGGAAAAATCAGATTTGTCTGGTTAAATCAATTAAAATAGCATGACTTCAACTGTTTGATCCAAGAAATCAATTTTACCAGAACTTAAAAAAATTGGAACCTCCGAACAAAAAAAAAAAAAAAAAAAAAACAATTGGAACCAACTTCGAAGTAGCAGCCAATTTGCTCAATCTACCCATTGCTTTTATTGAGCTAATCAGTCAAACCAAATTTAGAGT
Source organism: Eucalyptus microcorys (assembly GCA_014182515.1). Taxonomy (NCBI): domain Eukaryota; kingdom Viridiplantae; phylum Streptophyta; class Magnoliopsida; order Myrtales; family Myrtaceae; genus Eucalyptus; species Eucalyptus microcorys. The sequence goes on along the minus strand of CM024569.1, from coordinate 26,639,377 downwards.
TATGCTTCTCCTATATAACAGAAGCATAGTATGTGATCCAAGCTCTGGCAAATTAAACTACAAAGAACATTAACCCAACAAAAAATGGTTCAGAAGCCATCCTCTATCTAACATTGTAGATATAATGGACTAAGGCTAAATAATATAAGTTAAGAGCTAATCATTAGTATAGTAAGCAAAAAATTCCTGCAGATTAAGGTCTTACCACATTGAGAGTTTCCTTCTTCTTGTTGAGAAACTGAAGAGTATTTAAGCAAGATCGGATGTCACATTCTGAGATTAAAGACACGGAATCAAGCATTTGAAGGAAATAATTACAAAAAGGCTAAGCAAACAATCAGACCGTCGCAACAAATGCGTATGATGCATGGCTGGAGCATATGATACGTTTCAACCATCAACTCACCAGTGTACTCTGCGAGGGTTGTAAGTGCAATTGAGCTTGTTTTCATTCCCTCCTTGTTACAAATATACTTAAGTCTGTCATTAAGTAAAGAGCAAGAGCTTAACATTTTTTTGATATATAATAGGGGATTCTAGCACCAAAAGTTTGACATGCATAAGTTGAGGGGGCACAAAAACCATGGATCCAATTAAGATATAAATTAAGTGTTAGATAAGTGCTTGAATCACTAAACAGTAAAAATAAAAATAAAAAGCTTTACATTCAGTAAGCACTAGCATTGATTGCTAAATAATGAATCAGACTCAAAAAGATTTTCATGGTCGAAGTTTTCAATTGCTTAACTTTAAATCCTTAGATAATATACTTTGGGTAAAATCACCACCAAGCATAATACCTGCTACCTTTATTTGCTAAATGGTCTTCTTTGCAAATCTTACTTTCATGTTTGTTGTTTATTCAAAACCATTATGTACAGGTTGTTTGAACAACAGATACTGAGTTCAAAAGCACAGTTACCAGGAGTCCCAGATTGGGGGGGATATTCATGAATGAATCACATATACTTTCTTAGCCAGTTTTTTCTAAGGTGTTAAACCTTGAATGTCTAATCCTCTGGCAATCACTACCAATTCTCTATCGTAAGATACCACAAACATATCTCCTAGTAAAGAAAAATGTCTCAGACATGATGCATATTGTTTGGTGGATGACATGGCTGGAGACCCATCAGATGTGTTCCACTAGCTCTAGAAAGTTTTTAAAGCTTCAAAATCAGTATTGCTGACACATACAAAACATTCATAAATATATCCGTGCAATATAATAATCAATTAGATTATTTTCTTTATGATGTTTAAACAGTAATGACCACTTCAATCTATAAGCAAGTGGTTGCAAGTACTTGACCCATATGACTCACAAAGTGTTTTTGACATAATCTATGACCCCCTGCGTCCAAATTGCTGCCAACGAGTAAAAAGAAGACATTTTCTTATTAAAGTTTCAAACAACCTGTTACATGTGGACATCACTATCCAGGTTGCTGTATGGTTGTTAAGGTAGTACAAAGGGAAAAAAAACAATAAAACTCATGCCCCTTCATATTTGCAGAACTTACAACAAGTAGATATAAATAGATTTCAGCGTAGCCATTCATCACCTGCTCACTATTCGGCTAATGGACGGTTGGACAAATATATGAACCCTATGTCACAAAAAAGCAAATACTTAATCAAGTTCAAGTACTTCAAAACTGAGCAAGACAAAATAAATGATTTTGATTTTAGTAAAAGCAGGATGTATGATCCGACATCCATAATGCAAAAGCCTGCAGAGATATACTTCCAAAGAGACACCTGTTGAAACCACAAAATAGGTTGCTTATAACTTACACAAGACACTGAAATTGTGTTGACAAGACAAGGAAGCATGCTTAAACCATGTTATCCTGATGCAGATTCTCATAAACAAAAATCTCCTTCCAAAGGATAATGTGGATATCAATCTACTGGCTGTTATTCTGTGCTTAGCAAATTATCATATGCTAGGGCAGAATGCCCAGTTGCCTACCAGCCAGCAACTCACTTGCTAAGTCAATCAACATTACCTCATAGAAGAAATCACCCATCTTTTAGATCAGAATTAACCAATCTCATTATCACAAGGATTAGCTTAATTTTTTTATTGATGTAATTACATTCTAATAAGACGGGAAAAATTCTTCCTCTTATAAGCTGGTTTGAGCTTAGTTTAGATATTGAAAGACGCGATTTGACTATATCACATAAGCTACAAAGGCCTTTAGTACATGGAGAACACATATTTGGAGCTAGGTTTGTAGCCAAATACAAGATGGACAGGAAGAACAATTTGTTCATGTGAAACATAAAACAACAAGAGAAAAAATGAGACTCAATGGTTAGGTATGTCTGAGAGCACCCCATCTTTATTAATAAAATATACACTACATGATTATCTACAAGATTTGCCTCCGCAGCCACTAACACCACAGACATAATATTCCTCAACAGTTCATGGCATCCAGTAGGACTTTGCATGAGATACCATTGTCAGTTGTCAAGTGAACTGCAGCTAAGTCTACATGCAAATATCTGCTGCTGCTTTGAAAGCAGTTTGAAGTATTACTGTCTTTGTTGAAGACAGTCAAGTCTAGAGGAAAGTGCAAAATGGGCATCCTTTATCTTCAAATTCAAGTGGGGGACAGTTCACCTATAGAACCGAGGCACGCTTTTAAAGGAAAAGATAACGTAAGCAGAAACCAAAAATTACAAGAGGAACAACAAATGAGCTAACTCAGCACTCTTGAATTGGTGTCCCTAAGTATATGTTTTCTGCAAATGACATGGCTTTGATAGAATTGAGGGACTAACTCCAAAGCTCAAAGTATGGGACATACTGGAAGATGAAAGTTTCATCTATATAGCATGAAATATTCTATATCTGGGAGGAAGGGGTAGCAACAAAGCTTGAGCACAAGCCGAGGATCAAGAAATAGCAACAAGCAAATTAGATATCTTCGCTTCATTTTGGCAAATGATAATGTATTGATCGAGATGTTACAATCAACATAGAAGCATGATGGATGTAACGGAAAAAAGTGTGTCCAAGTTTGGCATTCTGTGTTGGTCAGCATTAAGGCTGTATATGCTCAATGCAACAGAGTGTTAAGAAGCTAAATGTCTTGATCCATGAGCTGGACATAAACACATGGTCAACCACTTTAAGGACACCTAGGTGGAAGCTTTTTCAAACCTATTCACAAAAAGAATGTCGATGACGATTTCCTTCTTCATGAACTTTAGCATCACAATATGTGAGATAAAATAGGTTGACATCATGACAAAAGTTCCCTATCAAGTATATAGCACACCACATCATTGAACCTGCATTGCATCCACACGTTCATTGATGCTCAAAGGAATATTTGGGTCCAGATAACGAGAGTGTTATTAATATTTTAGGCTACTAATGCAAGCTACACAGCTCAAACTTTGAGAAATGGAAACCAATGATGACTATTTCGTTTCTTTTATAAGTAAACACACTCGACTAATGTGGTCCCTAGAGGATGCAAACCATTACAATGTCCTCTAAAGTACGTGGATAACAATTTAACAAAAAGCAGAAAAGACTTACTTTGCAATCTGACGTAATTGTCTCAAGGCAGGAGCATAAAGGTCATTACATATGCATATTACCTGTAATATGTGGATCATTCACTATGAAATTGAATAAAAGAAATTTAGAAGAATATGTCTGAGCACTGAACTAACAGGTCTCAATAGTGATGGAGTCTTCTGCCTCTTTTTTGAGATCTTTCCAGATTGTTCTTCTTTTGTAGCATTTTGCTTTCCTTCCTCAAATTTCCTTCCAGCAGAGACCTTAATATATTATGCATGGAAATGAGGATATTATAATTTTGATCAAAATAAAACACTTGATCTGATAAAAACCTAGTTCTGAACAAAATAAAGAAGAGTTACCATGAGAATCTAATTAAACATAGGGCACTCTACTCTCTCTTTAATTTAGAATAAGAAGAGAAATCATACATAAAAGAGGAATCATGAATCCTCAAGCTTTTAATAATAAGGACTTGATTTTGGGCATGCAATCCTTAGTTTTTAAGTTGCTTCTGATATTAGGATTGTGCAAATGCTCTTACCAAAGAAACCAAGACCTCACACTTTTATATTTTTTATTCATTGGTAAAAGAATAATTTATAGGGTAACAACTGGGGGCAACTCGTATAGAGAAGAGTTCTAATCACTGAAGACATATATAAAGTAGTTCTGGAAAACAAAAAGGAGTTCAATAACAAGACGAATCATCAACTATATTGAGCAAGACATTTACATGCTAAGCAAGTTTCCGCCATACCAAAAGTGTGAAACATTAAGCCAATTTTCAATAAAAAACAGGGATGGGAGATTCCTTTCCATCAAAAGCTCTCTTGTTCTGCTCCTCCCCAATCAACCTAAAAATAGAAAGAGGAGTTGAGGTAATCCATCTTTTCTTATTGCACTGTAAGTTAATGCCCTGCCAAGCCCAAATTTTTTGCTTAATGGAACCTCCAATAACCCTAGATAACCCGATGCAAGCAGAGGAAGCTGTTGAAACCCTTCTCATCCAAGAACAATGAAGGACAAGATGCCAAATGGTCTCTGCCTCCTTTTTGCAGATGAAACTCCAATTAACCAATACTTTGCCTCTTTGTTGTAGGTTATCTTCCCAAGCAAGAAAAGGAAACTCTTGCTGGGATTTTCACTTTCCAAATTGCTTTTCCAAGAATATCCAATCTACCACGAAAACCCTCCCTATCTAGCAGCTTGTGAAGAAAAGACTCTGCCTCTTTCACCATTCTCCACCAAAGCATCCTCAGAAGCAGTAGAAATCTTTGAATTGCACAAAACATTAAAAAAAAAAAAAAAACCACATGCACGCACGCACGCACACACTTCAAACACCCAATCTTGGGCTTGCCTCAAAAAATCAATAATGAACATATCATCGTTTCAACGATAACAATATGCTACCTAAGCCTCCTTGTTCCTGGTGATGTCAAGGACATCTAGGAACTTCGAAGTTGAGTCCCCACGCACAAATGTCAAAACAAAACTGTCTTATTTCCATAAGAAGAAACTCACTTCAACCTTCTCTAATCTTCCTTCATACATTGGTCCATGAGAAGCTCCCCTATCCTTAGTGATCCAACCTACCTTTTCAAGGCCAAATTTTACAACTACTACTTTTATCCAAAGATGGTCATTTGCAACACTGAACTGCCAATGCAATTTGCTGAGAAGGAGCCTTGTTGATTAACAAGAGTGGACTTAATGGCTACACTACCATTTCAAAAAGGTCATTTGACTGCCTTCCAATTCACCAAATCGAACTTGTGAACCTCCTCAATATCACCACATGAAAATTCATTCTGAATGGCATCCAACCTTTTAGCCACCGAGCATGGGATGGGAAAAAGAGAAACGAACTAAATAGGAAGATTAGGAATAGTACTTTGAAAAGGACAAAATCTCCCTGCTTTGGAGAGGGAATAACTTTTCCAAACAGACAATCACTAATCAAAAACAGGCTCCCACATACGCTTGTTCTTGGAACAAGAACCAAAAAGGGAGACCCAAAACCTATCAGTTATGAATTAGCAAAATTCCAAAACTCTTTCATAAAATCATTTCATCTCTCTCTAATGAAAAACTCCAATTCTTATTGGGGAGGATTGGATTACGAAGACTCATAAAGTTTGCTTTCCATTAGGGTCATACATGCAACTGTTTTGATGATTAAGGTGTGGAAATAAGAAATTTAACATCATTTAATCAAAGCCATTTTTGGGAAATGACGATAGAGATTTGCACGCAGCTCATGGGATATATATATTACAAGATACAGCTAAGGGAAGCAAGGTTGGCATATCAAGGGAGTTAAAGGTGCAGGGCACCTAATTACGGAAAAATGTCTGCAGAAATTGAAATAACTTCTTTAGTTTATCCACTTCAATGTTGCCCATGCATGTAAGATGAGATCTTGGATTGTTTAGTGTTGTGGTTAACTTGTGATAAACATTTGTACAACAATTAGCCACACTTCTGTGCCATGGCATCACAAAAAAAGCACTGTACTTTCTAAGACAAATAGTCATTCCATTCACTTGAATTCAAGGCCTGATTGGAGCATTGATTAGTTCGTGTCAGTTAGTTTAAATTCTGTATTATCATAATTCTTCCTTGCCTTCTTTGGTTGTTATCTTTAAACCTTTTTACCTATAAGAGAAAAATGAGAGATGAAATGAATTTCATAATTGGTGGCATTTGAATTGAATTTCTTTTCTACTCAGAAGACAAGTTAAATTAAAGAGAAATAGTAGAATTCTTAAAGTAAAATGACAAGTGTGGGTCAAGAAAAAAGCAAAGTCCTGAGACACGCCAACTAGTTCTATTTAGTGTCACAACCTTTCATTAAAAAGGCCTACTTTTAAAGAAAAACAAGGATGAATAATCTTATCATAGCTATGGTAGCATGCCAGTTCATTGATCATTACCTTAATTTGGACCCAAAAAATAGCATACTGTTTGACTATCAGCTACTCACTGCTGTATTGTTAATTCATGCATAAAATATATGATGTAATGTGTTGGAAAATCTCCTATAATCTCTCCCAAATCATTTAGGATATTGTGGGATATTATTTGATTTGATTCCATTAGCTGTAAATTAGCTACTGACAGAGATTAGGTCCTCTATTCTTAATTTTCTGACCTAATTTAGATATTTTATTCCTGTATATATATACCATGTAATCACTTGATGAATATATGAGAAAATACAGATTCTTTTCTTTTCTACATGGTATCAGAGCCTAGTTTTCTGATTTGTATTTCCTGCCTCTGTTTCTTTTCTTCTACTGCTGCTTCATTGCAGCCTTTTTTTCAGCCTTATTGCTGCTGTTCCGTTTCAGCCTTATTGCCGACTTAACCAGCCTTATTGCTGGCCTCCAATTGTGTGATAACCACCCTTGTCTCTCGATCCCTTCTTAGTCTCCTCCTATAATCTGTCCTTAAAGTTGCTGGAATGGAAGATTTAGGGAAGGCTATCTCTGGCCAAACTGGGTCCTCTGTTTAGAATCAATCCAACTCATTAGTCGGAGATTTTCCCAACATGAAGGAGTACCGATTGGATGGAAAAAATTATCTTCAGTGGGCACAGATTGTGAGGACATTTCTTAAAGGAAAAGGGAAGCTCAGTCATCTAGAAGGCACTGGTCCAGGACAAGGTAATCCCAAGTTTCAGACATGGGATGAAGAAAATTCCTCAATTATGTCATGGTTGTGGAGCTCAATGCAACCTGAAATCAGCAAAAACTACATGTTTCTCCCTACTACCAAGGAGATATGGGAGGCTGTTCGTCAATCTTATTCGAAAGTCCAAGATGCAGCAGTAATTTATGAACTCAAGACAAAGGCTTCAACAACAAAACAAGGTAATCGTTCCGTTACAGAATACTACAATCTGATGAGAGGTCTTTGGCTTGAAATAGATCACAATCTGAATATCCAAATGAGGTGTCCTGAAGACACTAATACTCTCCAAAACTATATGGAGAGAGATAGGATCTTTGAGTTTTTGGCATGTCTGAATGCAAACTTTGACCAGATTCGAGTTCAAATTCTTGGAAAGAAGCGGCTGCCATCCTTGAATGAAGTTTTTTCTACTATAAGAGGAGAAGAAAGCCGAAGAACTGTAATGCTTGAAGACCAACACACCGAAGGATCAGCCATGAAAGCAAGTAAGAAGGAAACAAATCCTTACAAAAACAAGAGACCGGATCTGATTAAGACAACAAGCAACGAAGGTTTATGGTGCAGTTTCTGCAAGAAACCACGCCATACAAGAGAAAATTGCTTCAAGCTTCATGGAAGAACGCAGGTGCTCAGCAGAGCTAAAAGACAGCCGCAAGTGCACATGACCAGTGAAGGTGATGTTGCTCCGATGGTACAATACAAACCTGTCAATGAGGAGATATTTAATAGAGAAGAAGTTGGTAAAATCAAGGGTCTCCTTGACTCCCTATCTAAGTCTTCTAATATGTGTTCATTGGTTCAGTCAGGTGCGTGTCTAATTTCTGAAAACTCAATAGCTTCTCAATATCCTAATTCATGGATTCTTGATTCAGGAGCAACCAACCATATGACACATGATCCCACTAAATTTGAAACTCATAAACCATTACCAGGAAATAGGAGTATTACCATAGCAGATGGATCTCCTGTTACTGTAGCTGGCCAAGGAACCATAATTCTAAATCCCTCACTTAAACTTAACAATGTCCTTCATGTTCCTAAGCTGTCCACCGATCTCCTTTCCATTTATCAACTTACCAAAAATTTGAATTGTAAGGTTCTTTTCTCCGCTGATCATTGCATTTTGCAGGACCTGAAAACGAGGAGGACGATTGGATTTGCTAGGGAACGGAATGGGCTCTACTACCTTGAGGATTCGAGTAGAAGTGGTTAGTCTCTTGTGGGATATAAGACCTCTTACAACTCTTGTAATTCTATCCATTCTATCCACTTATCTCAAATTTGGCTTCATCATTTTCGATTAGGACATCCACCTTTTAGTCTTCTTAGGACAATGTTTCCTTCCATCTTTAAAGACGTTGCTATTGAAAATCTTTATTGTGAAGTTTGCGAACTCGCAAAACATCATCGTGTTTCATTTCCTTTGAATAATAATACTAGAGTTTCAACACCATTCTCTCTTATCCATATTGATGTAGTGGTCCATCTAAAACTGCTAATTTTACAAAAGCTAAATGGTTTGTCTCTTTTATTGATGATTGTACTCGAACTACATGGCTATATCTTATGAAAGATAAATCTAATGTTCAATCTATTTTTCAGAACTTTCATAAGATGATAGTCAATCAATTTGGGGTGTCAATTAGGAGACTTAGATCTGATAATAGGAAAGAATATTTCAATCAGTATCTTGACCATTTTTTCCAAACTCAAGATATTATTCATGAGTCTTCTTGTGTTGATACTCCTCAACAAAATGGAATAGCCGAAAGAAAAAATAGACACCTCCTAAATGTTACTCGGGCTCTCCTCTTTCAAATGTCTGTTCCAAAGCATTTTTGGGGATAAGCTGTTTTAACTTCAGCATATCTTATTAATCGGGTTCCTTCCAAAACCTTAGGAAATAAAAGTCCCTTACAGCTCCTGTCTACCTTTTATCCTGACGTCTCCCATAAATATCACATTTCTCCTCGAGTCTTTGGCTGTGTTGCATTTATGCATATTCATAATCACAACATAAACAAACTCGACCCTTGTGCTCTAAAGTGTCTTTATTGGGTATTCTAATACTAAAAAGGGTTATAAATGTTATGATCCTTTAACACGTTGAGTTTTTATTTCTATGGATGTCACTTTTAATGAAAACCGATCATTTTTTACTTCCCACCACTATCTTCAGGGGGAGACTCCTAATGAAGATAGTGGGTTTGAACCACTGCCTTCACTACCTTCACTACCTAGTGCGTCGCTCAATCCTACTTCGTCGAATCCAACTTCGTCTCCTTCACCATTTCTATCAAGTCTTAGCCCTCTTAGTCCACCTAGTCCTTTGTCAAGTCCATTGAATCCTTTGACCGGTCCTAGCTCCCCATCCAGTCCTCTGCTTAGTTCATCATCATCTTCATCTAGTCCTCCTAAGAATGAACCAACCAAGCTACAAGTTTACTCAAGAAGGACAAAGCTCAATCCGGAACTGAATCAAGTCCCGTTATCCGAACCGTTATCAAGTAATGAAATCACTCACCCTTACCCTTCTTCTAATGAACTTGAGTCAAGTGATTTGGATTTACCTATTGCCTTGAGAAAAGCTACCAGGAAATGTACCCAACACCTTATCTCTCAATTTGTGTCATACCATAAACTATCTACTCAACACAAAGCCTTTATTACTGCTCTTGATTCAATTACTGTTCCTAACTCGGTACATGAAGCTTTTGAGGATAGGAATTGGATACAAGCTATGACGGAGGAAATGAATGCATTGAAGAAGAATGATACATGGGAAGTTGTGACTTTACCCAAAGGCAAGCAACCAGTGGGATGTAAATGGGTTTATACCCTTAAGTACAAGGCTGATGACACCTTGGAGAGGTATAAAGCGAGGTTGGTTGCAAAGAGATATACCCAAACCTATAGAGTGGATTATCAGGAGACCTTCGCACCAATAGCAAAGATGAACACAGTACAGATACTACTTTCTCTTGCAGCTAATTTTAGTTGGTCTTTACAGCAATTTGATGTGAAGAACGCGTTTTTACATGGAGATTTGGAGGAGGAAGTCTTTATGGAGCCTCCGCCAGGTTTTGATAAGGATTTTGGAAACAATCAGGTGTGTCGACTTAAAAAAGCTCTATATGGTCTCAAACAGTCCCCAAGAGCTTAGTTTGGAAGGTTCACGAAGGCAATGCTTGAGATGGGTTACAAGCAGAGTAGAGAGGATCACACCCTCTTCATCAAACATTCAAAAGAAGGTATGGTCACAGCTCTACTTGTATATGTAGATGATATAGTTGTGACTGGTAATGATGAAGCTGAACAAAATTCTCTTAAGGGCAATCTTGCTCAACAGTTCGAGATCATGGACCTTGGAAAGTTGAGATACTTCCTTGGTATTGAGGTGACCTATTCTAATAAAGGCATTTTTATATCCCAAAGGAAGTATATACTTGATCTTCTCAAGGAAACAGGATGTCTCAATAGGAAGACGGTGAGCACTCCTATTGATGCAAATCATAAAATGGATGGACACGGAGAGAGTGGCATTGTTGATAGAGGGAGATATCAAAAGTTAGTAGGAAGACTTATTTATATATATCATACTAGGCCAGACATAGCCTATGTTGTGGGAGTTACAAGTCAATGTCAATTCATGCATGATCCTAAAGAAGAACATATGCAAGCTGTCTACCGGATTCTCCACTACCTCAAAGCTACTCCTAGAAAAGGTATTCTGTTTAAACGAGGTGACAAGTTGAATCTTGAAGTCTATACTGATGCAAATTATGCTGGGTCACCAATAGATAGAAGATCCACATTTAGCTATTGCACTTTTCTAGGGGGAAATAGGAGTAAAAAACAAAATGTGGTTGCTAAATCAAGTGCTGAAGTTGAATTCAGGGTGATGGCGAATGGGATATGCGAACTTTTGTGGCTCAGAATTGTCATTGAAGACCTCAAAGTGGAACACGAAGGAACTATGAGACTTTATTGTGATAATAAATCAGCAATCAACATTGCTCACAATCCAGTTCAGCATGATCGAACCAAACATATTGAGATAGATAGGCATTTTATAAAGGAGAAGCTTGAATCTGGTTTGATCACTACTCCCTACACTCCTAGCAAAGATCAGCTAGCAGATGTACTGACCAAAGGTTTACCAATGTCAAGATTTCAGGAGATTATCAGCAAGTTGGGCATGGAAGATATTCACTCACCAACTTGAGGGGGAGTGTTGGAAAATCTCCTATAATCTCTCCCAAATCATTTAGGATATTGTGGGATATTATTTGATTTGATTTTGATTTGATTCCGTTAGCTGTAAATTAGCTACTGACAGAGATTAGGTCCTCTATTCTTGATTTTCTGACCTAATTTAGATATTCTATTCCTGTATATATATACCATGTAATCACTTGATGAATATATGAGAAAATACAGATTCTTTTCTTGTCTACATAATGTGTAAATTTTATAATGGCATTGGTAAATATAATCATAATCAGCAATAAACTTTAATGTGATAATAATAAATTCTGAAATGACTTACCAACTTTAGTATAACCTCCACTGCCCCCTTCCCTTCCCCTAGAGCACCATCAATTTCATCAATAATCTGCACAATCAAGACCACATTCATCATCTCCAATAGTGCAAAAATCCCCAACCAGACATTTTTGAAAAACACAGACCAAACACTTGGGCTTTGAGTCAACCATGACAGAGTCCATCTGAACTACATCAAGGATTTTGGCTTCAACTGTTGCTGATGACCGATCATCACTAGCGTTGATCTACAAAGACAGTCTTTCAGTAATTATAGCTGGAACACAACTAGCAAGAGAAGAAACACGCTATGAGGCCTAAATGAGAAAAGATGCTCATGAGAATGACCCTAAATATGATTTGAGGGGAGAGGGTGGAAGTGGGAAATAATCCGTTACATCACAAGGACAAAGACAAGCTCAAGGCTAGAGTCTAAAAAATCACACAATCAGACTTGTGACCCTTTGTCATACAGAGAAGGGATATGATAAAGAATTTTATAACAAATGCACTCTTATTCTTTCTTTCTTATTTTCAGACAGACAGCTAACCACCCTGAAAATCTGGTATAGAGTTCCTGTCTCAGTTCAGCAGATGACACACATTCTGTAATTGTTATAATATAGGGCAAATTTAGACAAAAAAATGTAGGGCAATGTGATCAGTAGGACTCAGATCCCAGCTAAGCACATTTTTTATAGGTCCTCAAAAGTTGTTTCCCAATCTGTCATCATCAACATTTACAACTCTTGATGCCTTTTCAGTTTCTGATGTTTCCGATCAAAACAAAAAAAAGTTTTTAATGTTATCAAGAAAACCAGCACATAAATGAGAACACCTAAAGAAGGTCTAATAAGAACCCAAAGCAGAGTTTCAAACCTATTATAACCATAAATCAGCCAAAACCAAGCATAAATGTGTATACTGCTTTGTCTTGCAAAGAAAAACTGTCACAAGACACTTTCTGATGCCCCTCATTTGCAATATAAAGTCACCTGAAACTCACAGTAATTAACAGACTAGTATATCTATAAATGAATGTTCAATCTTGCCAAAGAGAATCAGGAAATACCTCCACTACTCGATAGCCACAATGTTTAGCAGCCACATGAGCAAGTGTAGTTTTTCCAAGTCCTGGAGGACCACAGAGTAGAAGGACCTGCGCGATTGGTAACAAACACCAAAGTAACAGATAATCCATAAGATGCGCATGGAGATAAAAGAACATTTGCAGCCTTCTGAAAAATAGAGAGACAATGTTAAAAGTTAGAAGCAAACAATAATTTAACTGTTTATGTTATAAATATCTCCAAAGAACAAGATCTGTATAGTTGGTTCTGTAGCAGGGCATAAACATCCTGCTTTTGAGCATCAATGAACAATAATTTAGCCCCTTCCAACCCAACCCCCTGCCCCCCTTAAAACAAACAACAACAACAAGAAGCAGAAGATTCAATAATGCAAATGAAACACAAAGAATGAGAAGATTGCTGCAAGTAATGCAGTGATGTTACAATTACTCTAGATTCTCTTCCATTATAGCAGCACTTTCTCCAAGGGATTTGTCCACATAATCCAGATAATAATTAGGTTTTTGAGATTCACATCCATCCAACAGCATATTACTTCACATCCACCTCATTCTAGCTGTGACGACCTAGGCCCGGGGCAGTATGGAGGGACGGATTAAGATCGCCTCGGCAGTACGCAGGCAAGGCTAAGGGCATGTCTTCCGTCCCACATCGCTTAGGGGGGAGTCCTGGGCTAGCTTATAAGGCTTGGGTCCCTCTAACTGTACATACGCGTTTTCCTAAGTAGTATGGGCTGTCCCGAGAAGAACAAAACTATGAGGACTTAGTGTCCAAAGCGAACAATATGTGTACAATGGAGGCCCGGGTCCGTACAGGTGGTATCAAAGCCGACTCCCGCAGAGTAGATCGCCTCGGCAATACACGGGCAAGGCTAAGGACATGTCTCCCGTCCCACATCGCTTAGGGGGGAGTCCTGAGCTAGCTTATAAGGCTTGGGTTCTTCTAACTGTACATATGCATTTTCTTGGGATAGTATGGGCTGCCCCGAAAAGAACAAAACCGTAAGAATTTAGTGTCCAAAGCAGACAATATGTGTATAGTGGAGGCCCAGGTTCTTACACTAGCTATTGATACAATGTGAACTGACAAACAACATTACCAAATAGTTCTGTACATGCATGCCCCTCTATTAGGCAACATATGTGATCCAGATATCAGTTGTAAGATGCTTGTCCATACATACTAAAGACTATACACCACCTTCAGTCAGCACTTCATCAACAACCCTTCCTTTAGTACACTTAACAGGTTCTCTCAAAAAGTACTGACCTTCTGCTCCGGCTGGCCAGTAAGCCTTGAGCTTTTGCTGCATGTATCTGAAGTTCCTTTCAGTTCGGCATCCTTGTGGCCTGATTTATGAGGATCTTCAAAGCTCTCCTTAGTCCATCTTTGCCATCTACTACTCTTGACTGTATTTAGACCACTAAATTTTCTCTGCTGACTATGAATAAAATGACGTCTAAGTGCCAACAGAACCTCATCTGTAGTGCTCCTAATTGCAGACCCAAAAACACAAGAATCCCACTGTTTTAGCCATAAAAGTACCTGAAAATGCAACAAAACACTTTTTAAGACATCAAGGTTGGGAAACTTGAAAAGTTCAATAAACAGAAGCATTGTTAAGGCTTGGCCAAGACAAAAAACAGGAGCTTTTGAAAAAAGATACAATAATTGCGAGAAACTCAGAATAAGTCTTGCCTCACGATTTGTCTGTTCATCACTAAGAAGCTCGCTAAAAGAATTTGGGGCATATTTATCCACCCAAAGTTTCTCCAGTGGTATTGGCGTTCCTGGAAGCACTTGATCTTTCATTTCCTCCGAACTCACAAGTAGAGCCTTCAAAAACATGATCATTGTAATCAGAAAGCTTGCATTCAGAAGGCATGTTTTACCAAACAAATACCTGCTATCCAAGACCAGCATTTGGTAATTAGTGTAACACCCTTTAGTAGTGATAATCATATTAACTAGGGTCCATAATTTCTTAGACAGGAAATGAAGCTCATACACCTTGCAAAGAAAAATACCAGATGCAAATTTTTGTGAGATATACCAAATAAAATACTTCATTATAAAAGATATCTTGATATTTGATATGATGCAGTTTATACTGAGCTGATTACATTGAAATACTAAACTGAATTCACTTTAGAATAGCATGGCTACCCAAAACAACCCAGTAGGACCTTACCAATTGTATCAATCTACTCTGCGTGATCCATTGAACAGGTATTTCGAGGAAATCAGACAGACAAGTAGACCGATTGAAGATGATGTTTTTTGTCTGGGTTCACCTTTTAATGAGTTTAACTGAAGTTTATCACCTCACCTTGCAGATCATCTAGCACCTAAAACTGAACTATACCCGACAGAAAGTTACTTTATGCTATAAGAGATATCTCCCATTTCACTTTCTGAAAATATCCATCACATGAACAAAACCTATGGGATTTATGCATGCTGAGGTGTTCAGGTCAGTATATAACATTACAGAAGATAAATCTACAACACCTACATAAAAAATCTCACATAAAACAGGATGATTCTGTGAGACCAATATTGGGCACGCAATTGACAACTAGGGCAATAAAGGGTCGAAAAAATCTGATAATAAAGGGTAAATTCCATTTGGCATCATTGAACTTTAAAATATTTCACAAACAAGTCATTAAATTTGATTCCAACCACCAATGTACTAAACTTTTGCTTGTTTATTGTTAGATGCACTCTGATAGGTTTCAGACCAATTTCCTAAAGTTCTGACATTGCTCCTAGAGGATCAGCAACCTTCCTCTGGAGGTGAGGAACATTTGCCAGCCCTCTTCCCCTTCTTTCTTATGTTCTACTTTGTTCAATCTCTTTTAATGTTTTTAAACATTTTTAGAATTTTGTAGCAGGGGCTGGATTAGAGACCACATCAGCACCCTGTGGTCACAAAGTTGCACTCTGTCAATAATGCATCAGTTGCAAGGAATGAGAGCATACTACGTTGGTTAATTTGAAAAACTTAATGATTTAACTGCACCAATTTTTCAGTGACCATCAATGAAATTTACCAATCATACATGCAACAATTTTTTAAAAATTAATTTGTCATAATAGCAGGCTGAGAATCAAAGGACAAAGAGTTCTAAATAGCATGTTTTCTTTATTATTCTCATTGTTTTATGCCTCAGTGTTGAGCAGTTTTGGTCAAGAAGCAACTGGGGTTGGGAGCATGGGCCACAAGGCCCTGGCTACCGGCTAGAGGCCTGGAATGGCCAACCATTTCTATGGACGGGCCGAGCCCTCAACCATTAGCCCTGAAAAGCTAGTCCATCCTGTAAACTTGACAAGCACCTTTCCCTGCCTGACTGAGCACCCAGTGGCAATGCAAACTCTCCCTATTTCGTGCTTTTAGGCCTTTTCCAAGTTAATTGCTGTATTACACCTATCAGCCATCAATGAGTGTTTTAGGGTTCTTTGTGTGACTTTCTGGTGAGCGAAGCACTGAGATATTGGGCAAACTATAAAGAGAGGCTTTGCGTTATCAAGGACTGAAATTGACAGACATAGAATCAAGCTTGTAATCTCCATTGTTCAAAGTGCAATTACCATTGTTACCTTCCCATGGACATAGATCACTCTAACCAAACCATTTTACTCCTGGTATTTTCTCTTCTCTTTCTGGTTAAGTATTGCAATTTTCCATATTTTTCAGAGGTCCTCTGTGAGAGCATTTGCACTAGCAGCAAACCTGGATAGCATCTTTTAAATTCTTAATCTTGCCCCGACACTTAACTTGCATAAGTTTACTTGTGAAATGGATACCTTGGTGAATGCCTCCTTTTCACATCTTTGTAGCAGAAGACTGACAGGTTCAGTGATTAGGCCTGCAACATGATTTGGTGCTAACGTTATCAAAAATAAACTCTGATAACTCACATAGAAAGAAAAATATTATGGAATTTATTACTATAGGCCCTCCATAAATAAGATTTCTTAGTACATAACATGCCTCAAGATGAACATAAAAGCAGCTTCCATCATGTAGACAAGATTGGATGTTAGAGCACATATTATGAGTGTTACGAAAACAAATTCACAATGATGCTTAACAGCCTAGGGATTTTTCTCAATCCCAATTCTTAAGTCTAACAGCAATCTTGAGAGGCATGGAGACTAGAAATATTATAAGGTCTAAATTTGGTCGAATTAAATTTTCCAACTGCTGTTACAACATTGCAACCCTATTAGACAGACATAAACAGTCATCTTGCTACCTATCGGCTCCTATGCCTTCGCACGAAACTATGACATCTCAGAGAATTCAACTCCAAGTAATCAGATCAACAATCCTCCAAGCCCATTCATGGCACAAGCCAGCATACTGAACTGGAGCTTCTGTCTATAATCAAAATAGCCATCCAAACCAAATCGAACATGATTCACAGAACCACCAGCAAAAACCTAATCAATACTCGAGTTGGTTTTGCTGCACCACTTATAGACATTCTTCACTGACGATTGTCCCTATCTTATGTTTGGTTATACTGAGTATCCAACTCCATGTTACACAATATTTGCAAGTCAGTCCTTTAGAATGACATGGCCCATGAGCGAGTACAGCCAAGGGTAAAGTGTAGGTTTATGAAGTCCAGGGGTGGACACATAGTTATGTTAAAGTGCATTGTAAGCATGTAGTTCCCCCAAAGCATACTAATTGGCATCATCAGTTTAATCTTACACAAAACACATGAATCAATACACAAGTGGAGGCTCTTACATTTCTGGTAATCTTGCATATTTCACCACCACTGATTTCATTTTTTCCAATAATTAAATTACCTTAATTGCAAAACCAGACAGATTTGATGAGCTACATCCCTCACGATCTCAACCACTGATTTCTTCACTTCAATATATTACTCATTAAAATCACTTTACGTTGCTGGATTGTATCTACTATCTGACAGATTTTATACCTACTGTTTTTCTATTGCCAAGTTATTGGTGTAATCTCTTAAGATAAAGATCACTTTTCCTCCTACATTATGTTCCTCACCCACCCAAAAACCACAACAACACTAAAAATTATTACAAACAAGTAAGGCAAGAGGACAAAAGGAGATTACCATCAGATCGATCCCTCGTATCCAATTTCTTAGGCCGTGAGTCGATGTCAAACCTACAAATCTTTGCATAAACCCTGTCACCTCCAGGCGCCGTGACGGGGACACACTCACCATCGATCTGGGACGCGTATCGCGAAATGGCGACCTCCTCCGGCTCCACAATCTCTTCCTCTCGCAGCTCCGCGTGATCGGTGTCCGGTGGAGGAGAGTAACGCAGCCAATCCTCCTCTTCGTCGTCCTCGTCGTCAGCAACTTTGCTCCGCTTCTTCTTCTTAATCGGACCAGTAGCTTCCTCTCGGGAAGGGCGTTTGTGGTTTTCGAGCAGCTCCTCGACGGATTGAGGAGATTTCGGAGGCGGCGACGCCCGATCTCCCCGAAAATCGCGCTCTTCTCCTTCGTCTTCCTCGTCGCCCTCGGGAGGGTAAGGGTAGGGATCGGGGGGTTGGAGGTCCAGCGGGTCGTCTTCGTGGAGGTGGGAGTGAGCTTCGAGCCACTCGAGCTCGTCCGGGAGAGGAATGTCCATGTCCGCGTCCATCGGTGGTTCCGCCGCGGCGATGTTCGGCGGTGTGCGGCGGTGCGGCTCGACGCGACGGCGAGAGAGAGAGAGAGAGCGGCAGGGTGAGGAAGGCGCGGCGCGGCGCGGCAGATGGGGGGTTTTTGGCGGGAAAAGAAGAAGGTTTTCAGAGGGGACGCGCGCAGGGCTATAAGCGGAATTTTGTTAAATAGCCGAAACCTTGGAGTTATTGCCACGTGGACGGTTACTTTTAAGGGCGCGGCTATTTCCGCAGCGCATATTACTGCGGGCACACCTTTACGCTAAAGAGACGAAATTGCCCTCGTGTAAAACCGCTCCAGCTCCTATAAATCACGGCCGCGGGGAGGAGCAATTTTTTGGGTGGCGGGGCCCACCATTTAGGGTCTCATGAGGCATAAGGATTATCTATTCCGAGGCAAGAAAAATCCAAACCTAAACTTGGAATCTAGAATCTATCCTACCAATGTCGGTTACCAGTTTTGAAAATTATGAATCAACTCTTTCGGGGTCATTTCAAGCACCAATAGGGATTTTCTTTTTCTTTTCGCCGCTTCGCTTTATTAGTTTTACACAAAGTTCACCGCCTAAGTCTAATGGAAATTCCACAAATCCAAGGGCTTCTTGGCTAACCATTAAAGAAGAATTCATCTTCTAAAGAAAAAAGATCTAAGATAGATATTTACTCAATAAAAATCAAATCTCATTTATTCTCAATATTTAAATCTTATCTTACCTACGAGAATTTGCCTACTTTTATAGAGGAACTAATATATAGGAAATAGATTAAATATTAAAGACATGGGAACTACCCAACTCATAAAGACATGAGAACTAGAAAATGCATCAAAATGCATAAAAACTTGAATTTTGACTCTTGAAATTTACAACATATTTAGGATCAATAAAACTAGGGCTAAGTACATTAAACCAAATGCAAAGTAATTTAACTTGGACTCTAAATTTGTTCACTAACTCGAGCAGCCCAATAGACATCTTGAAAGATCAACAAATATAAAGGAATTTGTCCAGAACAACCTCTAATCACTAGGTTAGTCAATTAGTAGCCTTTGAGTTGACAATGAACTTGTAAATCAACGTTAGTTGATCAACAATCACAAAATCGACAAGTGTCCACTTAATTGACAACTTTCTTGCATAATCAACATTTTTAATTTGAACCCATCGAATGAAAATCTAGCCGACATCAATTTGATGCTTCCAAACGTAAGGATTGAACATGATTAACTAACGAGATTTGAATTGAGCTTGCTAGTTAATCGACAGAGCTTGATACTCCCTTATTAAAACTAGTTCGATTGTAGCTTCAACCTTAGAACCGGCCTTGCAAGTTCCAAGTTCCAAGTTTTTTAAGTAAAACTAGTCGGTTCATGGTGGAATTGGAATCGAACTGGTTAAGATCAGTTCCCCATTTTTGGAATCAAGAACCATACAAATTGAAGAAAAGAATCTGTTTTCTTATTTCTCATAAAGTGATTACAATGAGTATAGATACATGAACAGAGAACCTAAATTAGGTAAAAACCTATTTAGGTAAAGATCCCAAGTAGCCTCTAATCTCTATCAATATCTAATTTACAACTAACAAAATCAAATCAAATCACATAATATTTCGTAATATAAACAGGAAGAAATTCTAGAAGATTTCCTAATTCATTCCAACACTCCCCCTCAAGCTGGCTTGAAGATGTCTTCCATAGACAGCTTGTTCACTAGGCGAACGAATTGCCTTTTATGTAATCCCTTGGTCAGAATGTCAACAGCCTGATCATCACTTGAAATATATGGTATACAAATTAGTCCGTTATCAAGTTTTTTTTTTTTTTTTTTTTATGAAGTGTTTATCAACTTCCACATGCTTTGTCCGTTCATGTAACACGGGATTATGAGCAATTGCGACTGCTGCCTTATTGTCGCAATACACTTTCATTGGTATGGAACTTGGGATCTGTAGTTCATCCAAAATACATTTAATCCATGTTACAGTGTGAGGGTTATTATGGTCATTAACGCTGATAGGGTTATTATGGTCATTAAGCATTATTTAATAATAAAAGTGTGAGACGTGGAAAACCCTAATTAGTTTTCACATTCTCCTCCTTTCAGTAGTTTGTTGGATTGAATTAGTTGGAGGGATTTAAATTTGATTATCGGTTATATTTACACGTTCTCCTTGTTCCTTCTTCATCAATTTCTACATCGCTCTCTTTTCTTCTCCTATATTAAGGGTGCGACACCACACTCTCTTCTTTTTCCTTCGGAACCCTTGTTTCATTTACCACCTCGTATATTTGGTTGTGTCTGCTATATTCGTGACCATCGTCCAGGACTTTCCAAACTAGACCCTCGGTCTCTTAAATGTATTTTTGTGGGGTATTCTCGTACACAAAAGGGATATCGTTGTTATTGTCCTTCGTTGCATAAGTATTTCACCACTGCAGATGTTTCCTTTTTTGAGTCGACTACTTATTTTGATGAACCAATGGAGCCTCCTACAGTGGATAATGATTCCTTTACATATGTCATTATGAAACCCACTTCGGATTCTGCTCCAATCCCACCACCAGTTCAACATGTATACAGTAGACATCATCATCAGCATGTGGAGCCCCCTGCAAATGTACCTCCGCCGATTTCGTCTTCTCCGTCTTCTAAGTCTGAGGTAAGTCTATCACATAATGATCTTCATATCCCTATTGCTCACCGCAAAGGGGTTCGCAGTTGTACCCAACACTCTATTGCACAATTTGTCACTTATTCTAGTTTGTTTGCTTCTTTTCGAGCTAATCTAGACACTATTGATAAACATCCTACTCCCAAAATTGTTGCTGAAGCATTATCTAGTCAAGGCTGGAGGACAGCTATGGAGGAGGAACTAATGGCACTTGACCAAAACAAGACTTGGGATCTTGTTCCTCTACCTGAAGGAAAAACTACCATTGGATGTAAATGGGTGTTCACTGTTAAGGTTAATCCCGATGGCTCTCTTGCTTGCCTTAAGGCCAGATTGGTTGCTAAAGGTTATGCACAAGTTTATGGGGTTGATTATGGTGATACTTTCTCTCCAGTGGCTAAGATGACCTCTGTTCGTCTTTTACTTTCATTGGTTGCTTCTGCTTGTTGGCCTTTTTTTCAGCTTGATGTGAAAAATGCATTTCTTCATGGTGATTTAAATGAAGAAGTTTATATGGAGCAACCACCTGGGTTTGTTGCTCAGTGAGAGTCTGGTCATGTTTGTTGTTTGAAGAAATCTTTATATGGTTTGAAGCAATCTCCTAGAGCCTGGTTTGGGAAGTTTACAGAAGTGGTGCTCCAGTTTGGATTGTTCAGATATAGTGGAGATCATTCTATGTTTTATCGTGTTTCAGGAGCTGGTCGGATATTTCTTGTAGTTTATGTCAATGATATTGTTATAACTGGATATGAGTCCACAGGGATTAATGAATTGAAATTGCATTTGCAACAATAGTTTCAAACAAAGGATTTGGGACGACTTAGATATTTTTTGGGTATCGAAGTGGCACAGACAAAGAAAGATATCCATATCTCACAACACAAGTATGTTTTGGATTTGTTTAGAGAGACAGGTATGCTAGGAGCAAAACCCCTAGATACACCCATGGAAGTTGGCTCAAAATTAATGGCAGAGGAAGGTAAACTATTGAATGATCCAAAACGGTATCGAAGGCTTGTTGGAAAATTGAATTATCTGACTGTCACTCGACCCGATATTTCCTGTTTTATGAGTGTTGTGAGTCAATTTATGTCTTCTCCTTGTACTTCTCATTGGGATGTTGTAGTCAGAATTTTGAGATACTTGAAGAAGACTCCAAGTTGTGGTCTTTTCTTTGGTGATCATCGTCACAGAGGAGTGGAAGTATTTTCGGATGCTGATTGGGCTAGATCTCCTACAGATAGAAGATCTACATCAGGTTACTGCACTTTTGTGAGGGGAAACCTAGTATCTTGGAAGAGTAAGAAGCAAAATGTTGTGGCTAGATCCAGTGCAGAATCAAAATACAGAGTTATGGCTCAAGCTACTTGTGAATTAATTTGGATACGTCAGCTATTAGTTGAACTTGGATTTGAAGATCCTATGCCGATGAAGTTGTGGTGTGATAATCAGGCAGCAATCCATATTGCTTCAAATCCAGTATTCCATTAGCGTACCAAGCATATTGAAGTTGATTGTCACTTTATCCATGAGAAGCTTCAGGCTGGAGTTATTTCTACTAGTCATGTTAGGACCAGTGAGCAACTAGCTGATATTTTCACCAAGTCATTAGGGAGCAGTAGAGTTGAGTATATTTGTAACAAGCTGGGCATGCTTGATATCTATGCTCCAGCTTGAGGGAGAGTGTTATAGTGTGAGGGTTATTATGGTCATTAACGCTGATAGGGTTATTATGGTCATTAAACATTATTTAATAATAAAAGTGTGAGACGTGGAAAACCCTAATTAGTTTTCACGTTCTCCTCCTTTCTGTTTTACACGTTCTCCTTGTTCCTTCTTCATCAATTTCTACATCACTCTATTTTCTTCTCCTATATTAATTTCTACAATCCACGTAACTTCGCATACACCATGTGCTACTGACCGAAATTCAGCTTATGCACTGCTTCTTGCCACCACACTCTGCCTTTTACTCTTCCAAGTGACTAAATTACCACCAATAAACGTGCAGTAGCCTGAAGTAGATCTCCTAACCATATTGCTTCTAGCCCAATCTACATCGGTGAACAATTCAATTTCCAGATGTCCATGTTTTTCAAACATTAGACCCTTACCAGGACTTTCCTTCAAGTAGCGTAGAATTCTATATACTGCTTCAAAATGCCTTGGCCTTGGTGAGTGCATGAACTGGCTCACCATACTTACAGCAAACAATATATTAGGTCAAGTATGAGATAAGTAAATAAGTCGACCAACAAGCTTTTGATACCTTTCTCGGTCTATCACTTCTTCAGCCTTGGCAAGTTCAAGCTTCATATTTGGTTCCACAGAGGTCTCTGCCGCTTTACATCCTAATAGACCTGTCTCTTTGAGCAAATCAAGAACATATTTGCGTTGGTTTATAAAAATGCCCTTCTTGGATCTCGCAAATTCTATTCCAAGAAAATATTTCAAGACACCCAAATCTTTAACCTCAAACTCTTCAGCCAGCTTCCCTTGTAAGCTTTCCAACTCAACTTTGTCATCACCAGTCAATATTATATCATCAACATAGACAATTAAAATTGCACGCTTACCTTCCTTTGAGTGTTTATAGAATAGAGTGTGATCTCTTTGACTTTGGTGATAGCCAAACCTTTTAACCATCTTCCCGAACCGTTCAAACCACGCTCTTGGAGATTGTTTAAGTCCATACAGTGACTTTTTTAATCTGCAGACTTTGCCTTTAGTTTCTGCAAAATCTAGTGGTGAACTCATAAACAGTTCATCATCTAAGTCACCATTCAAGAATGCATTCTTCACATCTAACTGATGTAAGGGCCAATCAAATGCAGCAGCCAAAGATAGTAAAATCCAAACAGAATTTATCTTGGCAACTGGAGCAAAAGTCTCCTGATAGTCCACTCCATAAGTCTGAGTGAACCCCTTTGCCACTAGCCTTGCTTTATATCGCTCAACACTCCCATCAGGTTTACATTTTACAGTAAATACCCATTTACAACCAACAATCTTTTTTCCTTCTGGTGCATCAACCAATTCCCATGTGCCATTCTTCTTAAGTGCAAGCATTTCATCCTCAACTACCATCTTCCACTTTGGATCCTTCAAAGCTTCATGGATATTTCTAGGATATGTGAGACAAATTTGACACAAATGCTCTATGATGATGAGACAACTTTTGGAATGACACATGTTTTGATATAGGATGCTGAGCACATGATCTAACTCATTTTCTAAGAGCTATAGGCATATCAAGATTAGAAGCATTAGTATTAGAATTTAAGACAAGAATGGAGGGAAAATGAGTACTATTAGGATCACCTGATGATGAAGGCAAGAGATCATCTCTCGGAGCTGTAGACGGATGAGGCTCCAAGACAAAGTTCTGATCTACAACCTTTTGAGGAGTTTTTCTTCTAGTATAAACTTGAAGCTCAGGTTTGTTGATCACATTGTGATCTTGAACTTTTTCTCCCCCTATCCTTGACACATCAAGATTCGGCAAAGGTGTTTTCGAAGATTCAAACAGAGTAGGAAAGACAGGAGAGTTAATCTCTTCACTAACTTCGCTATTCTCCCCCTGAAGAGATTTGTTAGAAAAAAACGGTTGTGACTCGATAAAGGTTACATCCATAGTGATATGAGTTTTACCAGTATGTGGATTGTAACACTTGTAACCTCTTTGATTAGGTGCATACCCTATAAACACACACTTTTCAGCCCGAGGATCTAATTTGGATCGACACTGAATTGGGAGATGGACAAATGTAGTGCAACCAAACACCCTGAGAGGAATATCAGAAAAAATACGGGCTGTGGGGTACACTTTTTTGAAACAATCTAAGGGAGTAGTGTAGTTTAATACCCGAGTAGACAACCTATTAATTAGATAAGATGCTATTAGCACAGCTTCCCCCCATAAGTATTTAGGTACATGCATTGAAAAACAGAGGGCATGCGATACTTCAAGGAGATGACGATTTTTGCGTTCCCCAATGCCATTCTGTTGGGGTGTAGTTCGGCAAGTTGACTGGTGAAGGATGCCTTTTTCTTTCAAAAAACTCCCCAAAAACTGGTTATAATATTTAGTATCATTATCAGTACGAAGAATATTAATAGTAGTACGGAATTGAGTCATAACCATTTGATAAAAATTTTTGAACAATGACTCAACTTCAAACTTGGCACTCATCAAGTATGTCCAACATAAACGGGTATGATCACCTATAAAGGTAACAAACCATCGTTTTCCAATTTTTGTTGGCATGGGTGAAGGACCCCAAACATCACTATGGATTAAGTAAAAAAGGAATGATGCACGATACTGTTTTGGACTATAATGAGTACGATGACTTTTAGAAAAAAGACAATTGTCACAATGTAGTGAAGAAACATCCACATCTTTGAACAAATGGGAAAACAAATGTTTCAAATATCCAAAGCTAGGATGGTCTAATCTATGGTGCCAAACCATTATTTGTTCTTGAACGGGGGAAGAACTGAAGGTTCCATACGTCTAAGCTTTTTTTATCAAAGACAAACTCTTCAAAATAGTAGAGACCATCCCTCATCCTAACATTGCCAATTGTCTTCCCTGAGATCTGATCCTGAAACTCACAATGGGAAGCAAAAAAGACAACATGGCAGTTAGACTCTGCAGTGCATTATAGTTTAATATAATCAGAAAGTGGAACTGATCATTTGCTTGCAATAGATGAAAAACTCCCATCGGCAATCCGAATTTTTTGGTTGCCAGGACAAGGAATATAGGATTTGAACAAATATGGAATATTAGTTATATGATCGGATGCCCCTGAATCAATGATCCAAGGTACAGATTGTGAACAAGAGGAGAGGGCATTTAGACTTCTACCTTGGTGGGCAATCGAAGCAGTAGGATTTCCTGATACGAACCCAGCTTGAAGTAGTTTTAGTTGTTCTTTGCTGAAAGAGAATGCAATGGCCTTATTAGCTGTAGGAGGCATACACTGAGATGACTTATTATCATGGCTAAATGAATTTGGTCTCCTTGCCTCACTAGTTGTAGAAGTTGGACAGCCATGAATCCTCCAATAGGTCTCCCGTGTATGACGGGGTTTGTTGCAGAAATCACACCAAATATGGGGTTTCCCATCTGATCTTCACAAGTTAATGGGGATCTTGCTTACATTTGCCTCGGAGACTATTGTTGTAGGAACATGGCCCTTCTTGTCTTCAAATATAGTCAATGCTGAACCTTCCGATGATCCATCCTTTCCGCTGGTAGCTGACTTGCCCAACATTATTCCCCGTCTACTTTCTTCTCTCCGAACCTTTGAGAAGACATCTCCAATAGGTGGAAGAGGCTGCTTCCCAAGTATTCTACCGCGTACCTCATCAAACTCATTTCTAAGCCCTGCTAGGAAAGTGTAAATACGTTATGCTTCTACAATTTTCCTATATCGATTACCATCTTCAATACACGTCCACTCATGATCATTGAATACATCCAACTCCTGTCACAAACGTTTCAAAGAGTGAAAGTATTTGGTGACAGTTTTCTCTCCTTGTCGCATCTTCCCCAGCTTCAAGGTTAACTCGTAGATTTGAGATTGATTACCCAAATCTAAATACATCTCACACACCGCATCCCAGAGTTCCTTTGCGGTATAATAGCCCAAATAATTTGCACCAATATCTTCTTCCATGGAGTTGGTCAGCCACGTCATAATCGCTGAATTCTCTGCATCCTAGATAGCCCAAGTGGGGTCATCTGTCACTGGTTCTACGTTATCTCCAGTCAGATAGCCAATTTTTCCTCTACCTCGTATATACATTCAAACGGATTGAGACCACCAAAAAAATTATCACCATTCAACTTTATGGAAGTGATCTGAATGGGATGAGGTTCGGTGGGCTTTGTGAGAAGTGATGGGGGGTTAGACTGGGTGGTTGATGATTCGTCCGACATAGTGATCGAACAAAAAAATTACTCGAGGTGAATAGATAAAGGATCTTTGGGCTTTGATACCATGAAGAAAAGAATCTTTTCTTATTTCTCATAGAGTGATTACAATGAGTATAAATACATGAACAGAGAACCTAAATTAGGTAAGAAACCTATTTAGGTAAAGATCCTAAGTAGCCTCTAATCTCTATCAATATCTAATTTACAGCTAACAAAATCAAATCAAATCGCATAATATTACGTCATATAATCACGTAATATAAACATGGAGAAATTCTAGAAGATTTCCTAATTCATTCCAACACAAATTCGAAATGATCTTGAACCAGCTAGATAAAGTCAGTTCAAGCAGATTCCTAGGTTTGACTGGCTCAATTGCTCATCCCCATGGGACGCATGAGAGAGCGAACATGAGAACTCGCTTGAGAAAAACCGAAAAGAAAAACTGGATGCTTACTGGAAGTTATAATCCAGGGCAATCTAGTCTCGTCATTCAAAAAAGCCATGAATGTATCCACGAGGGCCTCGCAACTGAGCCCATCCCTTTTCATCAATCCGATTCAATAGATACTTTTCTTTTCGGTTCGAAGAGTTCGACAAAAACAAAATACATGGAAATATACTTCGAAGGTCGGCGTTCGGAGAAGCATATTACCTAGGCCGCTGGCGAGTCGCTCGTCGCCACCTCGATCTTTTTGCATGGACAAACATGGCAGATTGTCGAAAGATGAAGCCGTTGCAGAAATGATGGTTCACTTCACAGCTCAGTAAAATCTTTCCAAGCCTCGGCCTTGCCGGGGCATGACCATGTCTGAAGTCCTCCTATCTCGTTCTGCTGGTAATGGGGAAAAGTCGTGATATTTAGGCTCGATGTGGAGGACGACGTCTGTCGGACGAACGTGGCATTTTGTCGGATGGAAGAACTCGAAGAAGAAGCACTCATTCTCGACGTTCCGTCGGACAACGACCAGCCGCTCGGACATCGTCGCTGCCAACATCTTGATCACGCAGCACGCGAGGGCTGGCCAGCTGGACGTCGCACGACGCCTGTTCGACGAAATGTCTGAAAGAACCGTCGTCTCTTGGAACACCATTATCGCTGGTTATTCCCAGTGGGGAAGGTACGGGGAAGCTCTTAGCCTTGTCTCGAGCATGCATCGCGGTGGTGTGAAGCTCAACGAGACCACTCTTTCTACAGTACTGAGCGTGTGCGCGAATTCCCGTGCATCGTATGATGGGAGGCAAATCCATTGCCTTGTGTTGAAATCGGGTTTTGAGGATTTCGAGTATGTAGGGAGTGCTTTGATGAATTTCTATGCTAATTGCCTTGAGATCGAAGAGGCAAAGCGGGTTTTCAAGGATTTTCGTGGTAGTAATGACTTGTTATGGAGTGTAATGCTTGCAGGCTATGTGCATTGTGATCTTATGGACGATGCTTTTGCTCTTTTCATGGAGATGCCTGAAAGAGGCATTGTTGCATGGACAACGTTGATTTCTGGATTTGCAAAGCGGGTCGATGGCTGTGAGAAGGCTCTTGAGTTGTTTCGGTGGCTGAGAAAGACTAATGAGGTGGCACCTAATGAGTTTACTTTCGATTGTGTTTTGAGGACCTGTGGTAGACTCAAGGCTCAGAGTGTAGGGAGAGTTGTACATGGTCTTGTGGTAAAATCAGGGTATGAGTGTGATCAATCTGTTGGCAGTGCAATTATTGAATTTTACTGTGAAAGTGAAGCGATCGATGAAGCAAGGAAGGTTTATGAAAAGATGTTGCAACCAAGTTTAAACGCTTCAAACTCTCTAATTGGGGGACTTATGCTGGCAGGTAGAATTGAAGATGCTGAGCTGATATTTCATGGGTTACCTATTAATCCAATTTCATGTAACTTAATGATTAAAGGGTATGCTATGAATGATCGAGTTGTGGATTCAAGAAGCTTATTTGAGAAGATGCCTATGAAGACATTAATATCTATAAATACCATGATTTCAGTGTATTGCAGGACCGGTGAAATTGAGAAGGCATTGGAGCTTTTGAAGAAGTAAAGGGGGAAAGAAACTCTGTCACATGGAACTCAATGATATCTGGTTATATTCAGAATAGTATGCATGAAGAAGCATTCAAATTATATGAGACCATGAGGAGATTAGCCATACATTGGACCAGATCAACTTTCTCAGCTTTGCTGCATGCTTGTTCATCTCTTGGATCTCTTCAACTAGGTCGACAACTTCAAGCACAGTTGCTGAAAGCATCATTTGAGTCGAACATTTATGTTGGAACATCACTTATTGACATGTATTCCAGATGTGGATGCATTGATGATGCTCGAGTATCATTTGCCAGCATATCCTCACCCAATGTTGCTGCTTGGACTGCTCTTATCAATGGATATGCACATCATAGGCTTGGCTCTGAGGCAATCCTTCTCTTTGAGCGGATGTTGCAGCAAAGGTGAACCCTAACGCAGCTACTTTTGTTGGAATTTTAGCTGCTTGTGGCCATTCTGGTCTGGTTGACAAGGGAATGAAATTTTTCCACATGATGAAAGATTATGGATTAAACCCAACCTGGAGCATTATGCATGTGTTGTGGATCTTCTTGGTCGATCGGGTTATCTGAAGGAAGCAGAAGAATTTATAAAAGAGATGCCGATTGAAGCTGATGGGGTCATTTGGGGAGCCCTGCTTAGTTCATGTTGGTTCTCTGGAGATGTGGAAATGGGTGAGAGGGCAGCTGAGAAGATGTTTAGTGTAGATCCTAAAACAGTATCTGCTTATGTTATTCTTTCCAACATATATGCATTGTCGGGAAGATGGAAGGAGAAGAGGAAGGTGAGGAAGCACTTAAGAGGTTTGGAAGTAAAAAAGATCCTGGGCAAAGCTGGATTGAACTCAATAGCAAAGTTCATGTATTCTCTGTGGAAGATAGAATACACCCACAGTGTAATGTGATTTATTCTACATTGGAGCAGATAACAGCAAATGTCAACTCGTTTGTGAATCTTGGTTTTGCTTAATGACCAACTCATAAGAGTCACCAGTGGAGACTCTGTGATCTTGCACATTAGCTTTCTGAAATGTATATCCAGTGATGAAGAATGTCGCCAGGTGATTGCTGAATCCCACAGAAACTGGCTATGCTTAAATTTTGATTGTCAGTTTCTCCTTCTTAGGCTGCATGTCTTATTGCAGCATTTTACATAGAACACTCACTGCAGCAGGACAAGCTGGACAGAGTTATCCTTGAATATAGCAGCTATTCTGTTAAACCAGTATAATCTGTTCAGGAAACACTTATTAGGAGCATTTCATAGGATAGTCAACTATTGCTTTTAGTTGGAAATTCTTTAGAAGTGCCATTACAGAGTGAACCAGTTGCATTTACAAAAAGTATCAAAAAAAGAAAATATGCTGCCAGAAGTATGTGACCATTTGCTATTGCCAATTCCTCACCACAAAAAAAGAAAAAAGGAAAAGAAAAAGAAAAGAATAAGGAAAAAGAATCCATCCATCTTCATCAGCCCCTGTGCTCTTCTTTTTGGCTGCTTCTTTCCGTTTTATTTCTTCATTTTTGGAGCAGTTAAGTCTTTTATAATATCAATTATAGCTCTTAGATGGTTTATGGACTTGATGGGAGTTGCTCACATGATGGCAGGAGGGTCACCAGCAGCTTGTAGGGGAAAAGATGCCCATTTTTGCAACCCATCCTAAAAAATATTTTGACCCTTCTTAGTTTCTGTTCCACAAAGGAAATTAGCTGAGTGCTGCAACAAAAGAGGTATATTTTCTTCACTTGTTCTCTGCATGCCTTTTTGGTGTCAATTGTTGCGAAATCACTTCAATCTGGTGAGATTTCCTCCCTCATCAGTTATTTGGGGCAAAATCTATTTTGTTTCTTTTTCTTATATGCCTTTTCACTGTCTGTTCATCCAGTTGTTTGTAATTAGAAAAATTGACCTAGAAAGATGGTTTTCTGTCCAAGAGCCAAAGCAACTTTATACTGTCCGCTGAGATGCTTTCATTCACTATCTGTTTCATCATAAAAAACCCTGCTCGAAGGTGTGACAAGCATTACCCTTGCCCCTGCACCTGATATGCCTCCGGATCCATGCAAGAAACTAAACATAGTTTGATCTACGGTGAGAACCATCTGGTGTTCTGTTAAAGGGTAGATTGGGTTTTTGCAGTTTTTTTTTTTTTTCTTCTTTCTGGTCAGAGGGTTTTTGCAGTTTAATATTAGATTATGTTGGCTTTTCTCTGTTTTGTATCATGGCTTTGTTTTTTTCATAATTGATTGCTTATCCATTGGATAAGGTCTTCTTGATTTAGGCTCTGCTGTACTGTGCTGGGAATTAACTTTGAATATCATGAGCCTTTTTTATTTTTTATTTTGGTCTTTTTATCCTTTTTGCTGTCTTGTTGTTTCTTCAGGTTAATAGTTAATGTGAGTTTAGCCTTTTCCTGGTTTTTATGTCTATTTTTGGGTCAAGGTTGTCTAGAAGTAAAAATATATTAATGATAAAAAAAACACTGTGGAGGACTCTTATGTTTCTGTTCCAATCTTCCTCTTGATGGACTGAGGCACCATACCTTATTGTACTGTAGTTTGCCGCACCATTCTTTGTCATTATCATGGTTCAGTAGCCCTAAATGGAATTTTTGTGCATCACTATAATTGTTCACGTTGATCTTTCTGTCGCCTGTTCATTTTTATTTTGGGTCTTTACCATAGAACCCTTTTCACATTAATGTCACCATGGATGTCCTTCAATCTATGAATTGGTCTCTGGGATGTGTCCACATAATGTCTGCATTTGTGAGTTGTAAACTTTCAACATGTTTATAGAAAAAAAAAGCGTCATGTTTCTTCAAAGTGGAGAATCTTGGCTTTGCCACTGTAAGTAGTATGATCTAAACATGTAGTTTGGTTTCTTTTATTGTTTCCAGTTGGGTAGTTGGAGTTATTTGCTGGAGTGCCTTACATGAAACTTGACGAGACTTCATCTAATGAAGCTAGGCAGCATTGGCATCAGAGGGTCAGTATATTAAGAAATCACCTATGTCCTCCCCTGCATGCCAAAAAGTAAACAAAAAACTTGGGCGAGTTGCTATCTTCCTCCCATCCTTTGCATCATTTTTTTTTTGTAGTTATATGGTGCCGGGAGGCAAAGTCCAATTGCTTGCAAAATGTAATTGCTGTGGTCTCACAAGTCAAAGATCCCGAATGAATTGGGGGTGCTGGTCTGTTTTGCTGATGCCAGTGCAAGAGGTATCGTTGGTAAGCTCATATGGCAGTTTTCTCTTGCAAGTATTATGATAAAAGCTCTTTCCAGCTGATTTGTCGATATCGTGTATAAGTTATCCAGCCAGTCGACAAACACCAATTGTTTGTATCTTGATGTTGTTGAGAAATGATTTAGCTATGGAAGCTTTTCTCTGATGCAGATTCTTGATTTAGGAGAGAAGATTGAGTTGCTGGTACATAAATTGAGAATCTTTGCTCTGAGGTTGGCAAAGTGTAGATTATATGTAAATTTTGGAAACCATGACTGCTAAAAGACAGTGGATTATACTGTTTTTTGGGATTCAGGGCTCCTGCACTTAGATAGCGACACTCTTCCCCTAATAATTGGGAATTGGTTTCATATGTTTGAATCAATTTGTTTGCATGGCATCAACTAGAGTCTTTCAAGTTCTCTGAGCATCTCGCGGCCTCCAATATCGAGGACAACATTTCGCATGCCAGGCTTGCATTTTCCTTCTCTCGCTAGAATGCTTGCGGTTTCAATTGCCATTGTAGTTAAGTTTACAATAGTTACCTTATGCTTGAAAGTAGAACTGTTATTTTGGTTGCGAAGGTATAAAGCGCATTAACTTGTTTACATCGATCTAGGTTTTAATCACCTTAAATCTTTTGATCTATGTGCCCTACTCGAGAATCAATTGGAATGCAACGTACTACCTAGGCTAGTTCTTTGTTAGTAAAGGATCTTGTTTGGAAAAAGGATGAATAGCAGGCTTTCATGGGTTGAGATGATTATGCTATGACTCCGCGGATGGCCCGGCCAAATGTCGGCATTGGACGAGAAATATCACTATTCCTAGCCAACTATACTGTCTCTGTCTGTCTTTTATGGCATTTTGTTTTCACGGACATTCAAATTTTTGCATGGAACAGTTAATCCCTTTCGACTATAATTTTGTCCTTTGTCACTTTTTTATCCCTTACACTAATGATGAAGCGTGCACCAATCTTGCCTAGGGCCAAACGTCGACGCAGAGATTGACAAATCGCCCCTTCATCATCATGGCCCACGAAGTATGCATGGTGGGTCCTATTGAAAAACATATAATTTCTCATGCGATTTTTGCATTTTGACCGGTTTTGTCCCCTTCAACCACAGACCAAGTCGATCCGATATTGTTTTCTCACGACCCATTCTGAACCCAAAAAAAAAAAAAATCCAAAAAGCCACGTGCGAACCTTGATGATCCTTCATTTTTTCACGGAATTGACGAAGATGGAAAAGAAAGATCACCTAATGGAATAGCAAGAAGAGAGAAAGCAGATCCACCCTCAAAAACTTTCTTAATTCACTATTTCTTTCCACCATAGCATACGCATGCATGAAGATATTTTACAAGATCTAAAACTTAACAAGCCAACTGATCTCTAAATGGAGAAATCTCTTCAAAAATGGGAAGTCTCTTCGATCTCAGCGGCACCCACTGGTTCATCAAGTGATCAAGTTCTTCGATGAAAGCATCTTCTACCTTCTGCGCCGACTCGGACGACCGTAATGAGGAAGCTTCTGATGGCTCTAATCCTTGCAATAGCTCCTCAGCCCGGCTTCTTGCCTTTGGGTCATCAGATCCTGGAAATTCACTTTGCAATACATCTAAAAGAATGGGTCGGGCCTCCATGGTCCTTTCTAGCTTGATCAGGCATAAAGACAAGTTGCATGCCTTGTTTGCATCAGGATCAATCATCTGAGCTTTACTGTAAACCACTTCAGCTGCCATAAAGTTGCCCTGTTGCATGTATGCCCATCCTAGGTTGCCCTGCGTCACCAAATAGTAAAACAGGTAAGGTCACTTTGGCAACATGGAACACAGAAATGATAGAATTTTTATTCATGGTGTCATCGAAACCCATAAATCAATTCATCTCATGTCAAAACCTACGCAAAAACCTACGAGTTTCCTAGTACTACATGGAATCAGCTCAAGAGAAAGAACGTCAGCAGCAAAGGACATCAGATGGATACACACGAATGGCTGCTAGACTATGAAGCTTCAACGCAGAACCAGCTTGGATCGTATGAAGGCAACCTCATCTGAAGTCAATCAACGCCACGTCTCACATAGCAAAGATGACTCTGATTAACTGTGGGCGTTTGATCAAATTACCAGTATTCTGGAAGTCTCTTGCTTGACAGTGACCTGAAACTTCTTTCCATGTGAACGTGCAGTCTTTGTGGGCTTCCTGTTGAAAACCTCTCCATGGCATATCATCCACAGTTTTTGCTTCAATAGTTCAATCTGTTCGTCCAGTCTACCACATTTCTGCCAGATTCATAAAAACACACGCCAAATTTAACAGGTAGAACTGGTGGGTAAATGGCATTCCTGAAAAACTGGTTCTTTAGCTGTCTTTTTATTAACAATCAGAAGTAGAAGGACAATTTATTTGGTTTTTTCTCCTAGAGAAAAATGAAGTTTCTTCAGCTTCACTTTTATTTTTATTTTATTAAAGTCTATCAAATGGAAAGTACTCTAGTCGAGAGGTTTTGGACCTACATTCTCACAATTTTCCAGGCAGGTCAGAAAAAAAATTTGCCATTTGGACATCACAAACAACTGAGACCATCAGCTAGAACGAATCAACTTATAGAATTCCATTTTGAAGGAAATACTCTCTGCTTACAATGCTATGTAGCTCTACGTTGTATAATACTTCTACAGACTCAATCTGTAAAAAATTGAATATGACAGTTATCCTGTTAAAATCTTGCATGGCTCATCAGACAATAGATTCAAGACCCAACCTTTCCTTAAGGTGCAAGCAAATGAGTGCTATAATACAGAACTCAATGATGTAAGAATCAATTACCTTGTACAAGTCGATGAGTACATTGTCCAGAGATTCTTGAGCTTGTCTGGAGCAAAGATGCCTAAAAGATCTAATTGCTTCGATCGCTTCTTCTGCTCTGTCTTGCTGTTTCATGATGACAGCCATATCTTTGAGTGCACTATCTACTCTATCCCCTGCATTTATTGCCTTCCAAAACAGACCTATTGCTGCATCTGGATTTTTCTCAGCCAACTGCATTTCACACTGAAATCAATAAGTAACAGGGTACGTACTCTGGTGAAATAATCGACAGAAATAACATCTCGGAATTGACTAGGGGTACAGGAAAAATGTCACTGCCGTATGACATTTGTAAATAAGATGAGCCACACAAGGAATGATCAAGAAAGTTAATATTAGAAGATCAACAAGCACACGTACTAAAAGACTAAATCCTGCCATGTCAGATTCAATTCTATCTGGATTATGCATAACTTTCTTGAAATTCGGCCGTCGTAAGGAAGCCGCGAATTCAAGCAACCTCTCATCCCACCCAGATGACCATCCGCTTTGCTCAAGCAAATATGTAAGCAGCGCCCAGCAAAGAGTAACAAAGCGAAAGCCGCGAACGAAGACAAACATGTCATCGCGCGCGCGCTCCCGTCCATGCATCATCACCAACTTCAAGTACACGAATCCCATTTCTCGGAGGCTGCCGGAGTCACAAACGCACGCACGCCCTAACCCTGATCACTCCCAAGCGGAACCACCCAAACTTCAAAACGCCACGAACACGACAACAACGGCAACAACGGCAACAGCAACGAACCTGGACATGCTTGGCTCGAACGTAAGGGCTGTCACCGGGGGGCAGCTTGTGAAGGACGCCATATGGAGGAGAAGCTTCTTGCTTCTCACTCTTCCTCTGGCTCATCTCTCTCTCTCTCTCTCTCTTTCTCTCTCTTCCCTTCCTCCCTTCCTTCGCCACGCTTGCGGTTCGGAAATGGCGGCACTGCGCGTGGAGCGACGGACGACAATGGGGGATCAGAGAGAGAGAGAAGGGAACGAGCTCCAGATGCTATGGCGAAGGAGGAGGGATGAATCCGGGCGCCATTACGGCCACGTTCGTCGACGCCGGGTCGGCCAGTCAACCTCTCACCGCATCTGGACACGTGGCACCTCGTATTCATCCCCGGGTTTCTTTTCTTTTTCCCCTTCCCATCTGAATTTGTTCGTGTCTTTGTTACTTTAGCCATTAGGTGGCAATTTGGTAGTTTAATCTCCACGAGCGGGCAAAGTGTTAGCCCTTCCCGCGGCGAGGAGAGGACAAAAACGGGGGGTTTCCATTTCAAGAATTGTCGTATGAAAGTACCATTTCTCTTAATATGGAAGCACAGTAGAGACACGCAATATTTTTTAAACTCCATAAAAAAGAAATTCTACATTAATTTTACCGCAGAGACTAAGCTTTACATGTTAAAAAGGAAAATTATAAAATGATTTGAAAAACGTTGAGATTTGATTTTTAAATATGATTATGGAATCATTTCGTTTTCTAGCATTTAATCAGCTTGTAGGGTGGTAAATCAATATTTTGCTTGATGGCTATATGGTTTTGAATTTTTTTTTTTAAGTACAGGCATACTAATCCGGCCGATTGATGGTATTGATGATTTTCTTCGGCCACCTCTTGAGTAAATGAATTGTATTTTGTAGGTAAAATGTCACAAATGATTCCTATATTTTTACTCAATGTGTAATTTCGTCCATAAACTTTTAATTTGCTCAATTTGGTCCTCGAACTATTGATAAATGTCCGATCTAGTCCCTGAACTTTCAATCGGCTCAATTTGGTCCCTAAACTATTGATAAAATGTCCAATCTAGTCCCTGAATTTTCGATCGACTCAATTTGGTCCCTGAACTATTGATAAAATATTTGATCTAGTCCTCGAACTTTCGATCGGCTCAATTTGATCCCCGAACTATTGATAAAATGTCCGATCTAGTCCTTCATTATTGTTTTTCCTTTTCCTTTTTTTTTTTTTTTTGCTTCTCCTCTCTTCCCTCCGCCGGCACGAAGGACTAGATCGGACATTTTATTAATAGTTCAAGGACCAAATTGAGCCGATCGAAAGTTCGGGGACTAAATGAACATTTTATCAATAGTTCAGGGGACCAAATTGAGCCGATCGAAAGTTCAGGAACTAGATCGGACATTTTATCAATAGTTCAAGGACCAAATTGAGCCGATTGAAAGTTCAGGGATTAGATAGGATATTTTATCCATAGTTCAGGGACCAAACTGAGCCGATCGAAAGTTTATGGACTAAATCGGACATTTATCAATAGTTCAGGGATCAAATTGAGCCGATCGAAAGTTCGGGGACTAGATCGGACATTGAGTAAAAATATAGGGACCATTTGTGACATTTTCCCTATTTTGTAATTAACCAATTATTTTCCTTATGGCTTTTTCTTGACTCATACTCATAAATATAAATGATAAAGCATATATCTATGGAACATTCACTCTTCAAATAATGTTGCATGATAGAACTGGACATTCCACCACAAGCATGAGTTAACACATAAATAAATAGAAAAATATAAGAAGAAACACACAAGGATTTGCGTGGATTGGTTCTAGTGTTAGTACATACTTTGCGAAGGGAGCGGCAGTGATGAATCCACTATGAATAAGGAGATTACAAGTTTTGATCCGTGCCTCTCTCAATCATGAACCCTAGTTAGCCCTAATTGTTCCTCATTCGACATCCCATGTAATCTCTCGTGACCTGATAGCGTAACCAAAACAAAATAATTAATGGGAAACATTTGGCATTTCAGTGTATGCTGTTGATATGAAGCTCTTTATGAGATCTTTGAAATCTTCGTCCTGATTAAGCTGGGACAGAGGGTTAATTAAATGAGGATAGTCTCATAAAAGTTACTCCTTGTTATTTGACATTTTAATGGTGGCTCCTTTATGTGTGTTTTAATGTGAACCTTACCGTTGCTTCTCTTTATTGTCGTGCTTGATGCAGCAACAAAAGGGAATCAGTACATAAATTCCTATCCGAGGGTAGTCAGTCTTTGATGCCTCATTTTGCCTTTGGGAATCTCATGTTTTATTTATTTAATCTTACTCACTTATGGAAACTGCTAATCTGAACTTCATTATTCCTTCTCTCTCTTTTTCTACATGCAATTATGCTGTTCGTCCCTGTTCTACATGTAATGCTCTTAGATTGACTCGATATTTTAGACTTGGTCTAAGCGATATCGATGGATTTTGTGAATGTGTAGGCTTCCCTACTCGAGTTAGAGAAATGAGTAAAAGAGTTTGGGTTTAAAAACACATAAATAATATCGCATGGATATATCTGTAAATCCAAAAATTTCAACCTCATAATATAAAGAGAGAAACAAATTTTACTAATTGTGAAAGATTTCATAGATCCATTACATTGTCAGTCATCTACTTCCAGTACGTTCGACATATAATTATAGATCATTTTAAGTAATTGATATCGGATTTAATCAAATTTTTAAAAGGAAAAAATTGAGATTGAAATTACTGATGCATTTATTTTCTATGAACTAGTAAAGAAAAGGTTTTTAATATGGAGAGGATATCTAAAATAATAAATAAATGAAATTATGATTCCATTTTATTGTGAAATATTACGCATATATCTTCTTCTTAGAAAGCATGGACTCTCATGGAATTTCTAGATCAAAGTTCAAGGTTAAAATGAGTCATTCAGCTTGCTTTCAATATAATAGAGATAGGTAAAGATCATCGTTGTCAAAATTGATCACTTTATAAGTTGAACAACTCCTTATAAAAGAAATACTTAAGACGTCATTACATGATATCCTCAATACAATTTAGAAATTGAGCATCGGCAAGAGAGAACGCAAGAGACAGGAGAGGAACCCATTTCGCAGAGCATTCAGGATTCTCAGGGATTTGAGGCGACTGAGGGAAGAAGAAATGGCTGCGACGAGGATGACGGTGACAAGACGAAGGGTTGGGGCTGTGGTCGCTGAGGATGGTGGCAACCACTTCTCTCTCCCGCTCGCTCTCTCACCTCATCACGGCGTCTCTTTCCCTTTGATCTATGGCCGCACTTAAGTTTAGGGACCGACCAAAAAAAAAAATTAGGAAAATTGCCTAAAAGATGGGCCTACGACTATCAATAAGTACAGGCTTTCCCAAGCCCATACTTTGGGCAACGTTGAGTTATTTGATGTTAAGTCAAGTTGACACTATGATAATTCTTTTAAAGAGGAGTTGTCTCTAGTCTATTGGAGTTAGCTAAAAACCGAGTGAGGCATGGAGGATACCTCACAATAGAGGACTTGATTCCACTAGTATTTTATAGCATCAGGGTATTTCTGTCACTTGAACATTCCGAGGACTCCGGGCAAGTAACACTGCTGCAGAAGCATGTACATTGACAGGCCGTGCTTCTTGAAAAGTAAAATCCAGGGAAATTACTAGCTATAATTGGATGGATTAATCTCAATGAAATTCCCAAGTAAGATTTAAGAGCATAAAGAAACTTCTGGACGAAGCACCAGTTGCATCAGATAATAATGATATATATATAGATATAAGAGCACTAGAGTAATTTACTACACCTCATAATTTAGAATGGTTGACATTTAAACAGCTTTAAAGAGAATTGCAATGAAGATTGGAATAACTATTAAACCCAGCAGAGTGAAATGAATACATTAATAAATTAAGAAAAAAGCTTCACCAAGTAGCAAAAATATAACCAAGAGAAGGAGAATCTTCCTTTTTGTTTATGAACATTATAGTTTTCCCGCCAAGTACCTTGAGTTCTGATCAAGAATGTAAGACTCATCTTCTCAGCTTCTCAGCATAGTTCCAACGAGTGAGGACCTTCCCCAATCATCAGTCACCAAGCTTCTTCAGTAAATTGTGTGGAACAGCCGGATATAAGCAAGCTACAGTCTCTCCAGCCAAACCATTGGACAGCATCCTTATAGGCTATTGGATGATAAGGATGTTGACAAACAAGTTTGTCTGCGATCTCTCTCTCAGATGACTCCCTACCCCAAGGATTCCTCTTTTCAAGCTAAAACAGATCCGCACTTTCTGCATAGCATTGATTTTCCTCCTCTGTCTCAAGTCATATGTTGCATTATTTATACTGAAATCCCCGATTAAACCCCATTTCAGAGGCTCAAACACATCGCCTTTTACCTCACACGGTCTCAATTTGCATGAAAGATCATGACAGAACATTCAAAAAGATGCCAATCTAATTTGCTGAACGTAATTGCTATAACACTCCACTTCATATTTGAGTCTAGACAAAACTGTAGACAAATAACTTTTGCCATTATCTATGAAAGTACAAACTACTAATCAGAGCATTTCATCATGATTCCCCCAAACTTGATTAGGAGCTGCCTTGAGTCACATCAGTACCTTAGTATTGAGCACGGCCAGAAATTCCGTTACTGCAGGGACACAACACAATAATAATTACCAGGGGAACACAGCTAGGCATAGAGAATT
The DNA here is from genome assembly GCA_014182515.1 of Eucalyptus microcorys. NCBI lineage: Eukaryota > Viridiplantae > Streptophyta > Magnoliopsida > Myrtales > Myrtaceae > Eucalyptus > Eucalyptus microcorys. The sequence goes on along the minus strand of CM024569.1, from coordinate 26,598,574 downwards.
TAGAGGAACGAAATTAGTAATTGCAGAAGGAAAAGCCATCATCAGTTGATTTTTCCTCAAGTTTCAATTCAGTTTCAGTATAGAAAATTAAATATTAAACATGCAGGTATGAAACAATAGCCTACATATGAAGAATTTACCTTTATCAAGTAGCATGTAGACAAAAGACAAAAAGAAGAGCATGATTTTCTTCGGTTTCACAAGCATCCTATCCTAGATTAACCTGAGAAAGTACCAAAACTTCCAAACTAGCGTGCAAGACCCATCTTCTCATTATAGAGAGCCAACAACTGCGGTGCTTCCCCCAAATTACTAGTCACAAACTTCTCCAGGAACTTCTTCTCCGAAACAGCCAACAATGCAGTCAGGCTACAAGGTTTACTTAAACCTTTAGACAGCAGAACTTGATAGACCGATCCCCGAGGAACAATTCTCTTCCCTAAGCTATACATTAAGGCTAACGGACATTGAGAAATAACCAATGAATCGAGCCCCAGCACATTGACAAAGAAGTCCATTGCAGCAGTAATTTTGCTCTCCGACAATGCCATACACAATGGATACTTCCTAAAAGCTAAAACAACCACCTCCTCGGACCAACCCCACTTGCCATACACACCGATTTTCCTCCTCCACATCGACTCGCTCATGCCCATAATCACGTGCAGAGCCGCGACAAAGCTCAGTTTGGAAGGGTCAAAACCCATTGCTTTCACCCTATTCATGGTCTCGTCAAATTTCAAGGACCGACACCAAAAAATTTGCCCGTGGTACAAGACTAAATGCCTGATGTTCTCTTCAGGCACTCCGGCACTCCTCAGAGTCATGATTTCAGGAACCAATTCAGCTTGAGGATCCTCGTATAACAGTCGCGGAGCACGTCCGATGGCTGCGATGGCCTTTTCATCGGATTGCAACAAATTACTGATGTAATGAAAAGTGGGTACCAAATGCTGCTCCAGGCTCCTGCCCAAAATCTTCGGGACGGCAACCACGAGTTTGGCTAATTCGAGGTCGGAAAACCCTCTCGAGCCAAAAAAATTGAGTTTTGGCAAGAGGGTCTTATCCGGGTCCAACGAAAGCGACGCGGGGAATCTCCTGACAATGTGCGAGATTTGAGCTGGAGTGAAACCTCGGTTCTTGAATACGCCGATGACTGCGTCCGGTCTCGAAGGGGTCTCGAACTTGACGAGCTTGGAAGCGGAGAGAGCCGATTCCGGAGACAACCCACAGGAGTTGACGAGTTAGGAGACCGTGAACGATGGCGACTTCGAGGAGGTCGAGGAAAATCTGAGCAGCAGACGGAGGGAATCGGCTTGCCGCGGAAGTTGAAGAACCTAACGTGAAGCAGGGCTTTCCGAGAGAAATGGAACATGGGTGTTCTGAATCTGATGAACATGAAGAACTCCGGTTCCTTGCTTCTGGTACGAGGTTTCAATTCATGGTGTTTTTGCTTTCTTTCCCTTGTTGCTGTCTTCTTCAAATTCAAGATGGTGCTTGAAGGGGGGAGAGCAAGGGCTCTAAAACCGCGCCGGCCAATTCTGAACGGCTGTCGCCAGAATAATAGGTCCGATTCCTAGTTTCCAATTTCCAATTTTGAGAATAGAGGATAACTAGTCTGCTTTTCAACTCGGTACCATAAATCAGATTGATTGGACTGGACTGGTATGTTTTAATTTTCCTTTTTTCAATTAAGTGGTCCGATCCTATATGGTGTATTTATGATAAATTTATCTAAAATTAAATTTTTGATTATCAAAATCCTCATATTGATATTCATGTGATTAATTTACCTTCCGTTAATTTTTGTCCAATTTCATTATCAAATTGCTAAGTTTAATGATATGTAAAGTTGACGGATATACCGATTTTGGATTTTATTGTCCGTTTATCATGTGTACTAATTTGTAACTTTTTGTGGTTTTAATCCATCTTAACAGAAAATTGACGAACGATAAAATTTGTCACAAATGCATTGATTTGGATTTTTTGATGGTTAAATGATTAGTTTAGAATAAATTTATCACAAATATATCAATTTAAGGTTTTCTGTGGTTAAAAAATTAGTTTAAAATAAATTCATTGCTATTTCACCCGTTTTGAATCTCGCAACGAAATATTTTTCACCAAATATTATCTTTGGTTTTTTATTTTGAGGAGATGTAGATTATGTACTAATTTTGGATAGAGAGAGTCAAATGCTATAATATATATATAACTTTGATTCCAATGAAATCATTCAATATAGATACATAACCAATAATATCAAGTTTAGACTTTGCTAGAATTTAATCAATAGCTCAGTTCAAATATACTTTAACATGCTAATAAGAGCTAACTATGACCAGGTAGATAAATAAACACAATTTTGGAATTTAATCGACTACACTGAATGATAGAAACAATATTGAGAAATGATTATTCTTAGATAGGTATATAAGGACATAACGTTGGAATTTAATCGACGACGCTGGATAGTAGAAACAACACGGGAAGGCATTGCTCCTAGATGGGTATGAGGACATAGTGTCGGAATTTAATCAACAACGCTGGATAGCAAAAACAACAACGGGAAGGCACCGCTTGTAGATGGTACGAGGATACAACGTCGGAATTTAATTAACAATGTTGTCTAGCATAAACAACACCGGGAAGGCATTGCTCCTAATTGGGAATGTTGGAATTTAATCGACGACGTAACAATACCAAGAAAGCACTACTTCTAGATGGGTACGAGGACACTATGTCGAAATTTAATCGACGACGTTAGATAGTAGAAACAAAATTGGGAAGGCACTGCTACTAGATGGGTACAAGGACACAATGTCGGAATCTAATTGATGATGCTGGACAATAGAAATAACACCGGAAAATACACTGCTTCTATATGGGTAGGAGAACACAACATTGAAATCTAATTAATGATGCTAGACACTAAAAACAACACTAGGAAGGCATTGCTGTTATGTAGATACGAGAACACAATATCGGAATCTAATCGACAACACTAGACAGTAGAAATAATACCAGGAAAAGCACTACTCATATATGGGTATAAGGACACAACGTTGGAATCCATTTGACGACACTGAACGATATGACACACTGGAATCTAATCAACGGTACCACCCGAGATATTGATACTCGCTGGAATTGAATCAACAACATGAATATGAAACTATAGCTAAACTAAGCTAAGCTAAGATAACAAGAGAATAAGATAAAAGATTTTGGATATGTTGTTCGGGAGGCTTCTCGTTATAGAAGTCAAGGTATTTATATGTAAGTCCCATGACTGTCAAGCGGTTATTAATTTGAATTGCCGCCTTTAGCTCTTGCCATGTTCCCTATTCTTCAACCAATTCATTCTTAACTGCCTCGATCGTGTCTTTATCCATTGATGAAAACTTACTCAGCTGGGTTTTTGGTCATCAATCGGCTTCCTTTTGCACATTATTTTGGCTCCCCTTTTGAATGTCTTTGAAAAACTTGCTCCGAAGTTTACCGTCAAAATTACCCAAGACTCGCATCATGATGGCTGGGCACATGGCTCACCATCGTCGACCATCAAATCTCCATTTGTGTACCCGTCGACAGCCAATATTACACCAACCTTCACAGGACATATATGCAATTCCCTTTAGCCCCGAAGTGATTTTCACCAATGTGACCGGCACATGACAGCATGGCTAATTTTAGGCGTCAATAATTACAGACGTACCAGGTTAAGATTTTTCATATTATTAACCCAACTTTCTATTTTAAAGCTGCACAAATGCTAAGGGAATTGAGGGGTGGGGACGCTATTACCATAGGTGTGGGTTCAACACTCGCGCTCTATTAAAAGGGAGCAAAAATCTGAGACAGAGTTGAGTTAGAGATATGACATTTTGGTGGTTTTTAGAAAACCCTAATCAGTAGACTATCGCAGAGAAGAGGGATATAGATATTTGCAATTCGTGGGACGGCCTCGCTCACCACCTAGAGAGGATGAAAAGAAATCACAACCTGTTCATTCTCTTTGAAATGCTTGGGCTGATCACTTCCATCTCTTCTTTGTAAAGACTTGCAATTCATGGGACGGCCTAGCTCACCTACAGGCTCGGCCAAACATGCAGGCCCTACATAATTCTCTTTTATGTTTTTTTAGTTGCTTTTTTCCCAAATACGAGATTTTTTACGAAGGCCCTACATAAAAATCTCACATGAGCAAAATGAATTCTCACTTTTTTTAGTTGCTTGAGTCAGCATGTGTTAACTACTAAATTTATACACAACTTATTTCTAATAGACAAGCTTGGGCAACAAATTAAGCGGGTAAACCACGTCCCCTACTAAGTCCTTAAACGATACTAGAATTGGAATGGCCCTACCCAAGTAATTTCTTGTTTCCTTGTTTAATCCTACATTTGGTAGTTAGGATAAATTTCGGGATATAATAAATTATCATATTCCATGTTTACTTTTGGCTCAAGATAAGGTAAAATCGGATATAAGGGAGAAACAATCAGGATAAAAATATCTCACATGGGAGTTGGGATAGAAATGAATAGAATTTTCTTATATTCATGGCATAAATGCTATTTTCTCAAATAATTTTTTTAAAAAATAAAAATAAAATAAAATAAGAATTAAATATAATAATTTTTGCATTCTAATATAAAAATTTCAAAATAACAAAAAAATTATGGACAAATTTCGTTTTTTATTTATATATGTGAATTTTTATTCTATAATATATATTTTGCATATATATATATATATACACACACACACATATATATTATCTATGTTTATTACATATTATAGATAAATTAGTATAGTTTATTATTTAATAAATTTTTTATTAAGGAATGATGGAAGGGAATAAAAAAGAGAGAAAATATATATAAAAATAAGTAAATAAAAATGAAGTAAGAACCCGATTTTAAATAAAAAAATTCAAACTTGAAAAGAATCTTTTTAATCCACTTTGTCTCATTTTTCTCAATATCCCTAGTTCATTTATCGAAGCTGCACGAGTCCTTCGTAGTTTTTTGTTAACATCAAAACTTCACAAAAACAATAAGATAGTCAAAGCTTTTCCTTTTCTAGTTCACATCAAAAGTCTACGAAAGCTGTAAAAAAATTAAAAGTCCTCATTTTCATCACTTTGTGGTTCATGTTGACGTTTCACGAAAGTGGCACGAGATTCAAAGCACTTTATTTTTTGGAATTGCTAAGGTGAATAATCATATTTGCTCTCTTTTACTATATTTGGCGCTTATCAAAATTGCTATAATGATTTACATTTCTTGTCCTTGTCGAACCTATGGCTCTAAAATGCTGCAACAAGCTCTTTTTTCTTTTAAGACGTAGACTGTGCATGCATTTGTGATTTCTTTATTAGTGAATCATGAGAAATTCTTCCTATCTTGTTTGTGCATTTTCATGTTTATTTACATCGATATGTTTTTCATACCAAACAATAGAAATAATAGAATATGAAAATATCTAGCTTTTTTACTAAATAGTGAATTGAATATAGTAAAACTTCATGATTTTATATCTAGTCATATTCTCACTAGAATCCAAATGACTGAATGCAGCCTGAATGAATTAGATTGCCAAGTCTCTTTTGTCACCATTCACTCAAACAAAGACAGCCTTGAAGAGTGGGTAAACCAACAAGGCTCATGTTGGTGACGCTGGCTTCCCTCATATTGGCTTGCTTTGTGCGTGAAGCTGCCAGATGGTGTGTTAAGGCACTCTAAGTTAACATTATACTCAATAACAATTTGCTTGGGGAGTGACTCTCAGAGTCCACCACAAATCCAAGAACGATGATTTCGACTTCCATTGACTTGGCCTTGATGCATCCTAGTCCTTCAAATTTTGAACCAACATGTTCATAAAAAATACTCTTCTTTTGTGACTTTGATTGGCCAGGTCAATTTCACTACTTTGATGTCATACAAACAAGAGATAGATAACATAGCCTACATCATTGCATATGGAGTGTCGTGCCAGACGGTCTGTGTTTATTCAACATTGATGATGGCAAATATGACAACTGCAAAACCTTGGCCCTCGCCATCATCAAGACTCCCTTGATCAGGATTTTTGGCATAGAGGCTTGTATGTTGGGAAATCATTATAATTATTCAGATCGATTCATGGAATAATCTCTCTTTTTTGTGGTCGTTTGCATTTATATGATTTGAAATAATGATCAAATTGATTTGCATCTTAGCATACATTCAATCCATCCGCTTCATGCCAATCAAGTTTAATTGTTTTAGGTCAGTTCAGTTCCATAATCCATTTCCAATGCTCTATTTAGATCTAATTCAAATAGAAGTGACATTCTTATACCAATAGTCAAGATAATTGATTAACATGACAAACAAAAATTGTCGTGACCCTCTCGAGAGGCAATTGAAATTCCCTGATGGGTTTTATGAATTGCCAAGCTGGACCGAAAGGTCCAAGACCCTACCGATTGCGACATTGATTCTACTCGATTTATTATGCTTATTGTTTTACTCAATTTATTATGCTTATTTGTTTTTCTTTAAGAGATGTCACTGACTTATTATGGGTGGATTAGAGGCCAAGTAAAACATGAGAATTCATTTTGCTTCTACGAATTAGAAATTCGAGGCATGGGGACTTGATTCTGCCGGATATTTTCTAACGACCAAAATTCGGCACCTTTTCTCTTTTTACAAAAAGAATGTTTCATGAAATCTTTCATTTTTCTACTTTTTCTTAGGACATGGAATCTAGATTGTCATGCAAGGAACTCAAACGAACATACTTGAACAAATCGATAACAAAATTGAAGTACACCAACGGATTGCACAAGCCCATCCATAGCACAATAGCCCTAGAATAAGAAAGTAAATAGACAAGTAATTCAATTTCAAGTGTTTTTTATCTATTTGCGTATAAAAGGGAAAATTATCCAAAAATTCCTAAACTTATTATACATTTGTTAATTTAGTCTTAAACCTTTTAACTATATTAATTGAGTTTAGATATTTTCATATTTTGCCAGTTGAATTTATTTGGCCAATTTTAGTGGAAATCGTAGATATGGACACTAGCCATCCTACGTGGCACAATCGACTGATGCTAATATGGATAATCTTAATAATAATCTTTTGAATTTTTTTATTTTTTATTTTTCCTTTCTTTTCATTTGATTTGCTTTTTTTTTTTAACAACCTGGTTAGTGAGGTTCCCAACCTCGCCTAGATCTAGCGAGGGCCGACACCCTCTCTTCTTGGTGGCAAAGGGCACAAAGTTCTCACCTAATCTGGTGAGGGCTTCACCTATGATCAGCAACCTCGCTAGTCAAAGTTGTAAAAAAACTAATCAAAGAAGAGGAAAAAAAAAGGCAAAGAAAAGAAGAAAAGAAAAAATATTTAAATATAATTACATATTGTTTTCATCAGTGCCGACTATGCCATGTAGAACGGCTAGCGTCAACATTAGTGATTTTTGGTTAAAACTAGCTACATTGACTCAATATGCATAATTAAAAGATATGAAACTGAATTGATAAAAGTACAATAGGTTTATGAATTTTTAGACAATTTTTTTCGCATAAAATCTATCCAATTATAAAATACTGGGTTCCTCAATCAATCTTAGATCAAAAAGGAAAAAAATGGCAAAGACTTTATTATACTGCTTTGTACTCATGGATCTACTTAATTGGAGACAAAAATATTTGAGGACAGCTGTTTTCACTCTGTATGACTAATTCACTCTATTTTCACTAAAGAGACAAAATTGCCCTCAATCATTCAATTCCAATATGGCAGCTCCCAAATTTATTTACTTTCTTTTTTCGTTTTTATTTTTATGTAAGATTTAGTTGTCAGGCCAATTTTGTCAACCTAGTAAACAATGAGGGGTGGAAACCAGATAATTTCTGATTCAGCTCTTTCACTTTATAAAACAAGCATCATCTTCGTCCTATAAATAGAGCTGATTGCCAAGACTCTTTTGTCACTATTCTCTCAAACGAAGGCCGGGCTTGAAAGATGGGAAAACCAACAAGGCTCATTCTGGTGTCCTTGGCTTCCCTTGTTTTGTTTTGCTTTGTGTGTGAAGCTGCCGAACCTGATGGTTTCTTTAAGAAAGATAAAGTTCAAGTTAACATCACTAACAATTTGCCCGGAGGGGTGAGTCTCACCATCCACTGCAGATCCAAGGATGACGATCTCGGCTTCCAAACACTTGCTCCTGGTGTGTCTTGGTCCTTTAGGTTTCGACCCAACGCGTTCGTAAGCGTCACTCTATTTTATTGCAGCTTTCAGTGGCCGGGTAACTTTCATCACTTTGATGTTTATAGACAACGCAGAGTTTTAGAAGCAGAACGATGCCGACACTTCTGTTTATGGAGCGTCCAACCAAATGGTCCATGTTTATTCAACACTAATGATGGCAAATATGACATCTGCCTTGGTTGGAAGCCGGAGTCATCAAGACTCCCTTTACCAGGATCCATGGCATAGAAGATTTCTTGTTGAGGAATTATTACATGAGAATAATACTTAATTGAACAATTTTCTCCGTTATGTGGTTGTTCACGGTTTTTTTTTGGTCAGAATGTGGTTGTTCACAGTTAATCATCACAGATATTCAATCAGTTCATGCCAATCAAACCGAATCTATTTTCACTCGGTTCAGTTCCATATAATCCATTTCCAATACTCCATTTAGATCTAATTCAAATAAAAGTGACGTTCATAAAGTTAAATTATTCTCCCTCCGCGTAGTGTGGCGTATAACCAAACGCTGTCCTGGAATTAGTCAAAATCCACGTTGGATGTTTCAATCCTCAATTTCTTCTAGGAAGTTATGTGGTTAAAATTCAGTCGTAAAAAAATGATCATTTAAGTAACAAAGTCCGATGACATGACTTGTGGGCTTGCCCAATTAAATGTTTATTAGAAAATAATTTCAAAAAGAAAAAGTAAATACTGGGTTCAAAATGGTCAATCTCTAGTAAGAAGGACAAAATCACTCCGACATCTCTCTCTCTCAAATCTCTTTTCTTTGTCTTCTCGGGAAAGTCGAGCAAACTCCAACCTTTTTTTTTTTGGTCGGAATAGGAGAACTATATATTCAAGTGTTAAACCCGGTACAACCTGTAACTAGTGCATCAGCACATATAAGGTCGAGCAAATAAAAATGAGGAAAGACAGCCCAGTTTTGGGTTAGGTTTGCACGATTGTGGGCCTTGGCAGCCCAATCGGCGACAACATTGGCCTCTCATCTACAGTATCGAAGGCTAAGATTTGGGAAAAGAGAAAACAGAAAGGCAGCTTTAGAAAACAGATGACGCTCCTCTCATGGCGTCTTTGTGTGTCAATTCAGTGTGTCGACGAGGACGAGACAGTCCGATTCCATGAGCAGATCCGCGTGATTGAAGCCTTGGTGAAGCAAGTGTTCAAGAGTGAGAGAAAATGCTTGGATCTCCGCCTACAAGGCTGAACAAGTAGCAAATTGTCTGGAGAAGCCATCGGTAAGTCTTCCATGGTGATCTCGGCAAACAAAGGCCATAGTACCTTCCTTACTGCCTGGCTGATGTGCTCCATCGATGTTGACCTTCAGGACGCCCAGATCTAGTGGCCTCCAAATAGTTTCTCTGTTCGAGATCGATCTGCCTTTGCTGGTCTGGGTTCGAGTGGACAGCCGAGTGACATGGGTGTGAGCTAGCGCTGCCTCGGCCACGTGTATTTGGTCAAGACTCTCACGCCGGAAGATAAAACCATTATGAGCTCGCCAGATTTGCCAAAGGACGTTCGCGATGGTCTCCAAACCAGGTAATAGTTGCTGTCTTCAAACTTTCTCTGTGAGCCAAGCATCAATGTGCTGTATTGCACGAGCTAAGATCTGAACATTGATTTGGGGATGAGACCATATTCGCTGAGTCCATGGACAGAGTAAAAACAAGGTTTCTGGTACCTGTTCATCTGTACTATCCCAGGTGCTCTCTAACGTGAAGGACCCAATGAAAAAAATAGGATCTATTTTGACATGAAATGGATATATCCATATATCTCGAATTTTTATTTATGAGATGATAAAGTATGGCAAAATCTATACCAAGAACTGGTTCACATAAGAATGCCCGTAGTGGTTCACGTAAAAGTACATGTAAAATACCAAAGGGAGTTATTCATGTTCAAGCAAGTTTCAACAATACCATTGTGACTGTTACAGATGTAGGGGGTCGGGTAATTTCTTGGTCCTCCACCGGTACTTGTGGATTCAATGGTACAAGAAGGGGAAAGACATAAAACAGTTATTTGTGAATTGTTTCAAGCAAATGTGCATTCTCCTCTTTTTTTGGACAGAAAGGCAAACCCCTTTTTTCTTTTGATATCTCCGAGATGATAAAATTCATTTTGAAAAACTGGATGTATAAAAAAACAACATAATTAAGAATTTCAGATTATACCGAGGAAAAGAAAAAAGAAAATGAGAAAAAAAAAGAGGAAGAAAAAAGAGAAGAATACAAAAGACAAGAGAATGCACGAATAGAAATAGCGCAAACCTGGGATAGAGTTTTATTTGCTCAAGCAATACGAGGATCCCTATCAATAACCCAATCTTTTCTTAGAAAATATATTATATTCCCTTCAATGATTTTGAATATCGATTCATTAGTAAAAAACCTTCTCCTACTTTTGAATTGCTGAAGCAAGAACTTTATGTAAGAGTTGAAGCCCCAAAGGGAGAATTAGGAATTTTTCTAATAGGGGATCAGAATGGTTTTCCTTGGAGATGGAAAATTCGTCCCCCGGATTTTATCAATTTGCAAATTCTTCCTCAGTTAATTAAAAGAATGAAATTGGCCAATATTATGACAATACTAGGTAGCATAGATATCATTATGGGAGAGGTTGATCGTTAAAATGATAATTGATACAACAGAAATACAAGATCTAAATTCTTTTTCTAGCATCCCTCCATGCCAGATCTTTAGGAACAGGGCTGACAGCAACACCATAAATTCGATCGTGCTTTACAATTATAGCTTCCATACATGTTCTGTTTATTTGGGATTATCTCCCAAAGAGCAAGACAAAAAAAAAATAAAGGAAAAAGATAAGAGAGAAATCTTGTATCAGACTACTTGTACTACATCTCCAAGTTTTTGGAATGCTCCAAATTCCACTTGAGCATCCAAATCAGGGTCAATACCAGCAAAAACATCTTTGAACAAGGTTTTAGCACCATGCCAAATGTGTCAGAAGAAGAAGAGCAGAGCAAACGAAGCATGTCCAAAAGTAAACCAACCCCTAGGACTGCTACGAAAAACACCATCGGATTTCAAAGTAACACGATCTAATTCAAAAATTTCACCTAATTGGGCACATCTAGCATATTTTTTTCATAGTAGCAGGATCACTATAACTGACTCCATTGAGTTCCCCACCATAGAACTCAACAGTTACACCCACTTGTTCAACACTATACTTTGATTCCGCCCTTCGAAAAGAAACGTCGGCTCAACCCATCGCAGGTTTTGGAATGGAATATTTATGGAATCCCCATGCTCCTCATTGGGCAGACAAGACAAGAAATGAAGGGAGGAGTGAAAACCAAGTAAGTGAGTTTAGGAGTGGTTTCTCTAGAAAAGATGTTGGATAGCCTCTCCTCTTCCGATAGAGTGATAAGAGAAACTCACCCTCGGATCGCTCACTCCAACAGTTAGTGGTTTATTTCCGAGACCGATTACCGAAATCGAAATAAGCTCAGTCCGGAATCCGGAATGTCGAGTAGCTTTAACAGAGGGAAGAGAATTGCTTTGGGCTGTTGGCCTACCAAGAACTTGCCCGCTGCTCCTGCCGCCCGCCAAGCGGGCGGAGCGCTCGTTATCCTTACTGTTTTCTCTGCTGGGGCCCACTAATCCGCCATGTTCTAGCAAGCCACGAAAAAGCTGCTCCATCGCCCATCCTGAACTCCGACGCTGCAAGGACCTCATCCTGCCACTTCTAGAGACTGAGGGTGCATTTGTTTATTTTTGTTTATGTTCCCCGAAACAAAATTTTTTGTTCTTTTGTTTTGGAGAACAAAAAATGAACAAAAAATGAACAAAAACGCGTTTGTTTACACTTTTTTTCCTAGGAACAAATTAGGAACATAAACAAGAAACAAGAAAAACTTGTCTCTTGTTTTCGGGAACACTTTTTGAAGAAACAAAAGAACAAAAACACAAAACTTGTTTATTTCTTTTCTCCTTTTTCTTCTTCTTTTTTCTTTGGCCGACGACCTTGCCAAAGCGTCGCTGGTGTGACACCCCGAACCCTTCGCAGGTCGTCACCAGCGCCAATGTTACACCTTATTACCTTTCTCCTTAGAAGATGCGTCGTAATTTATAGACACATTTTTTTTTTTAAAACAAAACGGTCCCAGCGCGACTCATTAGCGGAAGAAAAATTAAAACATCACCATCTCTCCCCCTACCAACCATGATACAAATACACACCACTAATCACCATAATTTTTATAGACAAGCCACGACACTTTATTTACATGTATTTTCAAGATGGGACTTCTTTTGGGTCGGTACATCAAAAGAAAAAGCTAGGACTCAGCCATGTCCCTAAAACCTCAAAAAGAACCCTCGACCCTCTACATCGCATGTGTACAACCCCATCATAAGTGTCGGCTAACTATCCAAAAAGAAACAGCCCCTACTCGTCACGCACGGGCCTCACACCCGGCCCCAGGTGCGTCGGGCGGCGGCGGTGGCAAAGCATCCCTCTCATCACCCCATCGCGGCGAACGTGGGATGAAACAAACTCTTGGACAATCGGGCCCCCAGGCCTATGTCGTACGAGACAAAACAAATAGCGCACACGTATTTAGGTGAGTCCAGTACGGAAGGACAGTGAACTCCTCACACTCTACCTCGACGTCGGACGGTAACCCATAAAATGCCCGCGTGACGGCGGGAAGCGGCATATTGCTAATCCGAAATGTTGGTCCCCCAAAGGGGTGAGTACAACCACTCAGCAGAGATAAGGAATCCAATAACAACTCAATGCATCATGCAAATCATACATGCATTGCGGGCGTTACTTACCTTGAAGCCATGCGCATACTATCATGCATCATCATATCAATTTATAACACATACATGTGTACCATCATCGTATCATACATGTCATCATCATCATGACATCATCACATCATACATGTCATCGTGCCATATCATATATCATCGTCATTATCATCATCATGCATATCATCATGCATCTCATATCATGAGTGATCATCATTATTTCTCATCACATATTCATCATCATCATCATCATCATCATGCATATCATCATGCATATCATATCATGGGTGATCATCATTATTTCACATCACATATCATCATCATCATCATCATGCATATCATCATGCATATCATATCATGGGTGATCATCATTATTTCACATCACATATCATCATCATCATCATCATCATGCATATCATCATGCATATCATATCATGGGTGATCATCATTATTTCACATCACATATCATCATCATCATCATCATGCATATCATCATGCATATCATATCATGGGTGATCATCATTATTTCACATCACATATCATCATCATCATCTTCATCATGCATATCATCATGCATATCATATCATGGTTTAATTTCCACTTTTAGCTTTCAATTTGATCACCACATCACCCATTCCTCAAATCATCAATTTCATCATCCCTTCGGGCAAAGACCTCCGAGGCTTAGGCATTCAGCCTCCCAGCCACCGAGCATCCAGGCCCCCACATTCCGGGCATCTCGCATCCCAACCGGCATCACGAGGCATTCCCTTGGGCGAAACCTCCGACGGGGCTTCCGGCATTTACACTCCCCTGGCCGGGCATCCCGCACCCCAAATCCCGGCATCGTGAGGCATTCCCTTCGGGCAAAAACCTCCGATGGGCTTCCGGCACCCCACATTCCGGCATCCCGAATCTCCCAGGGAAATCCGGCAATGCATCTCTATACATTCCAGCCTCATCCTCCACCACAACCACTTCCTCACTTATCATTATCCACATTTACCATTACTTTGATCTCAATTTAACATGGCATATGGCGTGACATCAAACAAGTCATACTTGGCATAGGATTCACACATGCATCACAATTCAATGTCATACATATACCAAGACTTTATCATATGCATCTCGATTCAATGTCATACATATACCAAGACTTTATCATACATACAACAAGATAAATTTAATGGAATTTATGGCCAATAAAATAATCTATTTTATTTTATATTTTCTTTTTATTTATTTATTTATTTATTTATTTATTTAAATTCCAACTTTTGTCATTTCCATAAATTTAATATCAACAAATTCCCAAAATTATGAAAATTACAGCAAATATTAAACAAGCCAATAGGATGATAATTTCATACAAAATACATGGCCAAATAGCATTTCACAAAATTTCCCAATTTTCACAAAGCATCATATAATTTTCGGATGAAACCAGAATGCACGGTTTCCGAAGAAATTCGATTAAAATATCCATATGGCCTCCAAAAATTACGAAATTTTACAGAGTTATAGCCAAGACATTTTCGTACAACTTTCATCAAGAACTCCAAGCCAGATTATTTTTATATTATTTTATACAGTCTCACGAAGCTTCTGGATCCATTACCGCATCGTCCAGTGTACACATCTCCGAAATATTGAGATTTCACCTACCTATTCTCTTTCGTTTCCTCTGAAATTTGGATATGTTATACATTAAGATGTCCTATAAAAGTTTCATGAAGAGATCTAAGTCAAATAACCAGCGTATAGTCATCATCTATGTCAATGAAGTCTCGGGTATCTCGGAATACATCACCAGAATCATCGTCTTCAAGATCTAGTTGATTTACTAGGCTATACTTGTTCATTTAACTTCAAATTTGCGTATGTTGTATTTTAAGATGTCTCCTACAACTTTCATGAAGAAATCGAAGTGAGATTATCAACACAAACCAACATGCAACCACGAATCCAGCAAGAGGTCAGTAAAAACTCTCCAGATCTGAGGTCTCCGTAGGATGAGACTTTAACCCCTCAAATATCCATCATTTTCCACGAAATTTCATTATGTTGTAGTTCAAGATGTTAGCTACAACTCTCATGAAGAAATCGAAGCCAAAATCGGACTCTAAACACACATGCAAGCTCAAACAACATTCTGACTCACATGATCCGAGCAAGAACAGTCACACCATTCACACACAACTCATCCATGCTTCGGTATTTCTCATCTAACACCCAAGAATTCAACATGCAAACAACATTCAAGCATGCAAGAGAAGCTAGAGGACTCCCACTTGCCTCTAGATTGGTCGGTCGACGGCGAACACGGCGGCACACGGCGGTTCCTCCTCCTCTCTCTCGGCCGCTCCCCCTCTCTCGCACGATCTCTCTCTCTCGCACAACTCTCTCTCTCTCTCTCTCTCTCTCTCTCTCTCTCTCTCTCTCTCCTTGGGCGAGCAAATGACCGGCCACCCTTCTCTCTCTCTTCCGTCTTATATCCCCCCTAAAGCTCATCATTTGTAATGATTGCTTTGCCTTAACCATGGCCAATGCATGCCCTTCTTTGTGCCACTTGTTACAACACTTGCATGCATCATGGGCCTTGGAGTTGGGCTTTTATTGGGCCGGCGACAGCCCCTTTTTAGTGGGCCTAATTGGGCCGACTAACTTGGCCCATCAAGGCTTCGGCCAATGGGCCTAAGGCCCATCCCAAAAATTAACTTTTTCCCCCTTTTGTTTTGAAATTCTTCTATATATATATATATATATATATATATATATATATATATATATATATATATTTTTTTTTTTTTAAATTTCAATTTTCATCTTGGCCAAAGTCTTGTGACATTTTGTTTATTGAAATTTACTTTATAAAGTACATGGCCAAGCATAAATTATTAATCTATCAAATTTAAATTTTCACAATCATATGCACAAATCATCTAATTAAAAGACTAATGGCTAAAGCATAAGCCATGAAAATTTTTATCACCTAATTAGAGACTTTAACACACCTTATGGCTTGACTTTGAATTTTGGGATGCCACAGCTGGCCCTTGCGAGGCCGACCTCGTGCCGACCGGTGAGGCTCGGCCTCACCTTGGCTAGGCAAGCTCGAGCTTGCCCAGCCACCGGTGAGGCTCGGCTTGCCAGGCCACCTCCAAGACGGTGTCGCCTGGTGGTGGCCTGAGGAGGCCGAGCCTCACGCGGCCACAGCGAGGCTCGGCCTCACCCTAGCCTGGCGAGCTCGCCGGTGGCCGGGCGAGGCCGAGATCGACATGCAATTGAAGGCATTGACACGAACATCCACATGCAAGGTCTCGGCTACATAAGAAATAAGAAGTAAAACTTCCTAATATGTAATTCTAATTTGATTTCTCAAAAATTCACTATTGATTGATCAAATTCATCACAATCAATAGTGATTTTGGTTATAGATTGAATAGTATAAGCTTCAATTTTCAACTATAACCTTCAATTATCATTGATTGATCATTTGCAGTTGATTGGAGATTTTCAATTGAACTTGCCCCAGGTTATGAGAATCGGCAAGCGAATGAGGAAGATTGGCACTAATGATAGACTTCTAGTGACAATTTCGACAATCAACCACCATGAGGACATTAAGGGGGAGCTTGATCGACTTGTTGATAAGTTAAAGAGGTGCTGGAATTGGCCAGCTATTTCATCAGCATGGAACACGTCCTCGGTGAAGGAGAAAGAAATTGATGGGATTGTGGACTTTCGATAGAGGCTAGGAGGAGCGCCAATCACCTTGAAGCTATGATAAGCTAGAGGCGATTATTACATGTGAAGATTGGCGAAACAAAGCCAAGCGTTGGCTGAAAGAACCACTAGCGTGGAGCATGTCCCCTAGGGGGGGGAGAGAGAGAGAGAGAATACTATATAATTGGGCATTTTGGAGGGAAATATGAAGCCCCTTATAATTTTGACCCTTATTGAGCTCCCTATTGACCGAAAATATGTCAAATTGGATGTCCTAGAATAATTGCTCAATGAAGATAAGGCCTTCACGTGAATTAATGACATGGCCAAGGACATTTTGGTAATGTGAGTTAAGAGAGGATCAATTGGCTAGATGGGCTAGTCACACGGTCGGTGGTTTAATGTGGTGGGCCGGTTGGCTTAATTAGGTTCAACTCAATGAGTCGAATTGCCCCTAGATAACCTAATTCGACTAGGTTGACTTGCAATTCTTCAATTATTTAATTTCATTCTTAATTTCATAATTGGATTCACCATTTAGCTTAATCTGGGATGACTTAGACTTAATTGAGCATTATCCCAATGTGCCATATCAAATTGAATTCAATCTGGTTTGAACCGATTTGGCTTGGTTTAATAATGAATGGTTAAGGTTAGGCCTTCATGTGGATTAATGACATGGCCAAGGGCATTTTGGTAATGTGAATTGAGAGAGGATTAGCTGGTTGGTTGGGCTAAGCTAAGTTGGGCTAGTTACATAGCCGGTAATTCAATGTTGTGGGCCAATCGGCTTAATCGGGTTCCACTCAATGAGTCGAACTCCCCTTAGATGGCCCTATTCAACCAAGTCAACTTGGAGTTCTCCAATTATTCAATTTTGCTCTTAATTTCATAATTGGATTCACCATTTAGCTCAATTTGGGATGACTTAGACTTAATTGGGCATTGTCTCAATGTGCTAGATCAAATTGAAATCAATCTGGTTTGAACTAGATTGGCTTGGTTCAATTAGATTGACACGTGGCATTTGAATTGTACTAATTACCCTTCAAATTGCAATAGAAGTTAGGCCATGATATACAATTGAGGTTCAATTGATTAAAGACCTCAATTAATCAAATCAGACCTTAGTCTAATATGGGTCAAAACAAATTGGGTTGATCAGATCGAATTGTCTTGTGTTTCTCAATTACTAATTCACTATTTTAGTCAAATTGAGCCAAATTGTTATGGTTTTGTCAAATAGACATTGAAATTGAGTTAATTGGACTCAATCCAACTTAAATTGGGCTAATCAACATTACTCATGAGGATTGATTGGAACCTAACTAGCGCTTGAAATTAGGGAAAATCGCCTCTCACAAAATTGACTTGACAATTAGATGCGTTACAACTTCTGAATCAAATGTTGTGAAGGAAATTTTCCTAAAAAATGACTAGAAAACAATTAATTTTGAATTTGGCCAATTGAAAATCGAAATTCTCAATTTACAAAATAGTTAATTTTTGATCTATTTGTGTAAATTTGACTAATAAGAAGTCTAATTAAGTTTATAAAAAATTGAGTTGATTAAAGGCTTTTCAATCTTTTTTGATTTTTTTCGAAAAAAGTTAACCAAGAGTTGACTTCGGTATTTGACCAAAAAGTTAACTCTAAAGATTTTTTTGGATTATTTGTGAAATTAATGTATTGAATGGAGCTTGAATTTTGTCAAAAAAATACACTAAAATGCCTCTTTTTGGATGAGAAACGACGCCCTACTATAATCGGGAACCTTAATCTTAGGTTTTTGCCTATATATGACTTATGATTGTAAATCAAATGTCAACAATAACGCTGCTTGTTTTTTTAGGACCCACCACTCTCTTCTCCCACTTATTCTCTATTTAAAGTCTCTCTCCATCTTCACCTTTAATTGAGCATTGGAGGAGCTCTAAAGAGTGAAAACAACAAACCAATTTTCAAACGCCAGCTTTTCTAGAGAAGTGTACTCTCTACAGGAAGAAGCTCTTGCAAAATAATGATGTACACACACACAATCAATATAGATCAACATTTCAAACATATATTTGTTTTTATAAGCATCATCAAGAAAATGACTTAGAAGTCTATTCCACCAAAATTTCACTTTTCCAAACAAAAATTAGATTATTAGAATACTACATTTCATAAAAACCCATTATTTCAATAGAAAGATCAATTTTATTTGCATAAGTCTCCTGATGACGTCCTAATTTTTTTTTTCCCTATATATCAATATTATATGTAAACATTCACACCAAAGATTATTGAAAAATCCTTTACCTTGGACGTCAGTCGATAATGATATTGTTAAACAAATTAAAAATTATGTTTGAGAAATACATTGCCTCCGTTTGGCCAACCCATCTGTTTTCAAAATTGTAGAAACAAATGCTTCATAAATAGGCTACAGAGGTATCCTCAAACAAGCAAAAAAATAATAATAAACAACAAATAATTCAATATGCTTCAAAACGTTGAAACCAAATCCAACAAAATTACTCCGCCATCAATAAAGAAATACTACTAGCTATCGTTTTGGCAATATCGAAATTTCAAGGAGATCTCTTGAATACAAAATGTCTATTACACATCAATTGTAAATCAGCCAAAGAAGGATTACAAAAATATGTACTAAATATTGCTTCAAAATTTTGCCTCAAAAGAGTGTACTCGCTTCGTACTTTGGTCATAAGGTAGTAATTTGGTAATTTAAGTTCACAAGTGGGCAAAGTGTTAACCCTTCCGCAGTGAGGTAACAAAAGAAAAATTATGAGTTTTTATTTCAAGAAATGTCATATGGAAGTATCATTTCTCTAAATATGGAAGTACAAACGACAGACAAAATTTTTTGAACTCCATAAAATAAATTCTGCTTTAATTACTGCAGAAACTAAACTTTACATGTGAAAAAGGAAATTAGGAATTGATAAATAAATAAATAAAGCGTCAAAATATAATTTTTTTAATATGTTTGGTTTTGAAAACATTTTAAGTACAGACATATTCAATCTGGCTGATTGATGGTATTGATATTTTTCTTAGCCACCTCTCGAGTAAAGAGAATTGTATTTTGTAATTAATTACTTATTTTTCTTACAACTTTTTCTTGATTCATACTCATAAATATAAATGATAAAGCATGTTTATGGAACATTCACATCCTTCAAATAATGTTGCACGATAGAATCCAGCAATCCACCGGAGGTGTGACTTAACACAATATATATATATAGCAATATATATATATAGAGAGAGAGAGAGAGAGAGAGAGAGAGAGAGAGAGAGAGAGAGAGAGAGAGAGAGAGAGAGAGAGAGAGAGAGAGAGAGAGAGAGATCTAGGCAACCAGGAAAATCAGCCTAATCCTCAGCTTGATCTTGTCACTTTAAAAGACTAGATCTTATTTCCATCAAAATCGGTTGTTTCGAACAACTTTGATACTGAGTCAGACTCAGTATCCTTCTCAATTCTTGCCATCGATTCATTTCCTATTGTACCAGTAACTTCATCAATATTCATGGCTGACCCTCCGGACTAGGATATGGAATCCAACCCTTCTGAACCAGAGATTGTTCAACCAAACAATCCCTTTCAGCATATGACTACTTCTTCCAAATAGTTTTTCACTGTTGACAATATTCCTTATTCCAAATGGTTAGAAAAATTTGAGGAATTCCATAGTTGGTTAAATGCCCAAACTCTTACCACTCGGATAAGTATGATGTCATTTTTGATTTTGTTACAAGGTTTACAGGAAGCATATATATATATATGAATATCTATGTGAATTAGTTTGGATGTTGGTGCATACTCAACGAAGAGAGTGGTAGTGATGAATTCACTATAGATAAGGAGA
Organism: Eucalyptus microcorys; assembly: GCA_014182515.1. Classification (NCBI taxonomy): domain Eukaryota; kingdom Viridiplantae; phylum Streptophyta; class Magnoliopsida; order Myrtales; family Myrtaceae; genus Eucalyptus; species Eucalyptus microcorys. Next base: position 26,577,894 of record CM024569.1, on the reverse strand, counting down.
TTACAAGTTTCAATTTGTGTCTCTCAATCACGAACCTTAATTACACTCAATCGATCCTCATTTGATGTTCCACACATCCTTTCACAATTGTTTTTCATCAAAACTCGAGAGAACCTTAAAAACACTCTCAAGAGGCTTTGATGTACAATCTAATTAGGTCAAACACATACTCAAATCTTGTGTTTCCAAGGGTTTATTACATTGGCGGGGGTGCCCGACCAAAAAGCCGGGCCATTCAACCAATAACATTTTTCACTAAAACGCAGTTTTCACGAACTCTCCATAGACATTTGAGAGTCATTCTTTGAACCCCTGACGTTATGCATGCACTTGTTTTTATTCTTTTGCTTGACTTCAGGCTTCAATACCGGCTTGTATCTTGGCCAAAACTTGAGACATACTAAACAATCTTTACCTTAGCTCAAGTTTGCTGCCAAGGCATGGTCTTGTTTCGCCCTTTGTATTGTCGCTTAATATTGCTAGTCTCCCAAAGCCTTCCACGAGATGCTCGACCACACATAAATGTAATTGCAATGCATGAGGTTAGTATTTTGAGTGTAATTTGAATATTATTGTTCATGGATTCACATATAATCGCTATTTTGCTTTTATCAAGAATATGATCCATCTTAAATTTTTATTTGTTAAATTATACAAACAGTTCAATCAAATAACCATTGTGGCTAAAAAGATAAAAGGAAAAAAAGTTGGGCACGGGCATGACTAGTTTCCATGGTGCGCTGGGAGATGTCTGCAAGGTCAGAATACGAATGCACGGCCGGGAATGTGAAAGTTGTGTCCTCTATACAAGATCAGTATAGTTGTAGAGCAAATTATATTGAATCATTTAATAGAAATATATTAGCAAAATGCATAATTACAAAATAAATATTACGGCCAATTGGAGTTTAATTGTCGTTTTAAGATTGATTTTCCTCATTGTTCTCACTATTATCTTGTTCTATGTTATGATCATGTCAAGATCTACTTTGATTTGAATTCTATCTACTCGGGTTTTCAAAACTTAATCGAATGCAAAATCTGTGTTTTTTAATTTCCTGTCAAAATATAAAATATTATTTAGATTTAATGAGGAAAATTACACGTGAATTTACGTGTCAACATTTGAGCATTGTGAAAATTTCAGGAGTTTCGGTTTCTAAAACAAAAAAGAAAGTCAAAGGTATGAGTTACAATATTTGATCGAGTAAAAAGTAAAAGTTATTCCAAACCTAAGTCTACATTTCAAACAAGACACGATAGTCAACACGAGTTAATATATTAGATTGTCAATTTTGTAATAATTATTAGTTACCACACAAAAACCACTTTTAAGCTTTTCCACATCCAAAAAGGTGGAAATAAAAATAAAAAGGAGAACATCCGACCTGCCGGATTCGAACCAGCGACCTAAGGATTAGCTGTGATATCCACTACAGTCCTCCGCTCTGCCAACTGAGCTAAGGTCGGATTGATGACGGGTTAGCTGCTAATATATAAATATAAATGTTTTCACAGGATGAGAAGTGGACCCATTAGTTACACCTAATTTAATTTAGGTGTTTGAAAATGCCTCCAATCTCCAATCGGATCCTACTCTCGATACTTACTCATCCTCCTAAGAACAAACCTCATGGCCAAAGCCAGCTGAGCCACTGATGGATGAGGGTGGTGAGCCGTCGACCACTGTTGGGATACGAAGTTTTGGCTCCAGTCTGCAGTGTGGCACGTTCTTCCTCAACGGGGAGCCTCACTTGGGGCTGAGCTATTGCCAAGCCATCCGGACCATTGAGCACGAGTGGCTGCCCCACTTTTTTCCCTCTCTTGGCTACACACAACAGAGTGGGGCAACATCTACGAGGGCTTCTGCGACACCGTGGAGAAGGCAGAGCAGTCTGCGACTGTGGCCGAGCCGAACATGGACAGTCTCATCCAAATGCTGGAGGTTAAATTTGATTAAGCGACGCACCAAGACTCCGTTTATTTCGCAGAAAATATCACGTTTCTGGAAAATATGTTTTAGGAAGCTATTTTTCAAGAAAACGATTATATTTTCTGGCATTCGACTAAAACTTGAAAATGGAGTGGAAAATATTTTCCACGGTTCGTTATCGATTTGATTTTTGGAAAAAAAAAATTACCAAATTTTTTTATTGACAAAAAATATTTAATTTTAATTTTAATTTATATATATTTTTAAAAATTAAATTTAATTATTTTTATTTTAAACAATCAAATTAATATTTTTTTTTTTTTTTTTTTTTTTTCTTTTCCTTCCTCTTTCTTCCTTCTCTGTCCTCCACTATGGTGCCTTGAGGATGGTCGATTGCTTGGCGACCAACCAAGACACAGATCATTGGATTTGGCGACCTTGAGCTCCGCCAAGGCCGATGAGCTTGATCTGGTCTTAGGCGAGGCTTGAGCTCTCCAGCCTCTAGCCTTGTTAGAGATCAACGACCATGAGGGTAAGCCAGGCGAGGCTTGAGGCTGGCAATTGGTGGCAACGGCGAGCCTCGAGCTCGCTAAAGCTCCATCAAGATGACAAGCGAGCCCGAGCTTCGCCGAACTAGGCAAGCTCGAGCCTTGCCCTCTCTAGCCTATGGCAAGGCTAAGGTTGGTCTATGGCTAGTGGCCAGCCGTTGCCGCCGTCACCGGCGACCGACCAAGGCCAAGGAAGAAGAAGAAAAGGGATGAAAGAAAAGAAAAATTAAAAGAAAAATTAAAAACTCGATTTTTTAAAAAAAAAAAAAAAAGGAAAGAGAAAACATAAGAATAAAATGAAAATGTATTTGGTAAAAGAAGATAAGGTGGAAGAAGTTATGAAAAATGTTTTTCACTTTTTAATATTGGAAAATATTTTCCCTACTTTTGAAGGTTTTTTTTTCCAATAGCAGAAAATATTTTCTTTGACTAATTCATTTTCCGTGAAAGAAATACCGAAAAATCATAAAACATTTTTCTAGAAGTTATTTTTTGTAAAACAAATGGAGCCTAAATGCTTATTGGGTTTGATCTAGAAAATAATTTGTGTTCGGTTGTGGGGTTTGTTCAAAACAAATTGAAGAGTGCGTTTGTTTAAAAAAAATAAAATTTGGAAAATATTTTTCGAAAAATGATTGGTTTTATCATTTAAGTCAAAGGAAAATATTTTTGTTATTGGCAACAATTTATACCTAACTAATTTCGTGAGCAATGAAAATATTTTTCATTTATTCATTTTTGTAAGTGATACAAGCAATATTTTTTGAAAAATATTTTTCAAATCTTGAGGTTTTTATAAAACAAACGCAGCCAAAGTGTTTAATGATATAATTTTAGCGGGTCGTGCTTCATTACGATTGTAATCGAATGAAAAGTAGGAAGAAATCAATTTTACCGAGCTAAAGACTGTTTCACTTGGATTATAATAGCTTTTTTTCCCTCTTCTCTACAAAAACCAGATAACACAGAATATTTGTCATCTTTCCATGCCCACTGAATCAATTGACCTGAACAATTCTGCAGGTCAAGTAGCTAGGAAATAACATGTGTGTGAATTAGGTGCACACACAAATTTGATTCCCTACATATACCATTACATGCAAACCGGAAAAATCGTCCAAAAAGTTCTAAACCTAATTATACTTCAATCAATTTAATTTTAAAATTTTCAATTTTGCCAATTGAGCTATAAACATTTTCATGTTTTGTTAATTAAGTCTATTCGGCAAATTTCAACCGGAAATTGCTGACGTGGATGTTGGCTATCCTCGTGATATGATCAGCATTTACGTGGATAATTTTAAAAAGATAAATTTCTTATAAATTTATTTCTTTTTTTTCTTCCAAGCCCGACGAGGGTCGCTAGCTAGCAAGGATAACTATCGACAGACAAAACCTCACTTTGGATGAAAAATAGCAGGATAACTATGGTTTGACGAACCAAATTAGTACTATAATCTTGTAAGTAACGAATAAGTTGTACCTTTTGTTGAAAATTGTAAGCATCACCCGGTAAAACCTCCCTATGGATGGAAAACAACAAGGAAAACTACTCCTTACTTTAGCTAGCAGGCATGGCATAAACCTGCACGAACACAAAGATGTCTCGGGTTGTTTTGGTGATGTATAAACACCTCACAAGTTAGAGATTTTTTTTTTTTTGTCTTTCTTAGTATTGTGTAGGCTTTTTTTATCGTACTCTTTTAATATCCTTAAGTGCTTCCTTACTTACACCGCAATTTCAATTACTTGATTGATTTGCGTTTTCACTTTTTTAGTAATAGAGTAGAATGGCATATTGACCGTCAGATACCAAGAGTGCATTAATAGCAACATTAGAATAACCTAGGTCCTCTAATCCTAGATCTCTGGTTGCGTAGATATCGAAATATTACTCCCAACCCTCGATTGGTTACTCTAGCTGGCTCTTAAAAACGAGGCTGGTGGCAACTCCTAAATGTCATATATGTTATCTCAAACAACTCATATATAATAAATAAATCCATTGCTAAGGGTATGAACCTTTGGAAAAGGTTTGCGATCATTATTTAGCATATTTGAGATAGTGAAGCCAAAAGAATGTATTAATGCCATCTTTAGTGGATGTACATTTCAAGAGAGCTCTCATGGCCGAAATATCCTTAAACTCATCTTTACATCCGATTTCCTTTTGACCTTAAAATCGTTAATCACGACGTGCCATGGCGTCGAGGTAAAGTCACGACAAATCCTGCTATCACATGAGGTGCGAGATTGGGAGAGCTTATGACCATGACTAGGTGACCTCGTGGCATCGATCCCAAAGGATGAGGTGATGACATCCTTAGAGTTACATGCCACGAGGGAACTCTTATGGTTAACCACCTCTAAAACTCACATTCATGCCCATTTGCACATCGATTCTTTTGGGCAACGAGGTTGGTTCCCAATAGAGTATGGTTGTAACCCATGTTGCATCATTTGATCTATTATAAAATTATTGCTGCTCTCTTTGTAGGTGTAGGCCATAACGACTGAATCATAAAAATTTAGTTTCCATTATTTTTTATTTATTTTATTGTTCAATCGCTCATTTTTCGCAACACGCACCCTTTAGAGAGCTTCAGTTTGCTTCTTTTTCTTTAGCTTGTTATAAATTTTGGATTGATGGCTAGTTACTTTCACATTTTAAGGAGCTCCAAGCTCGAAGCTTCTGTATCTCGGCAACCCCGGCCAGGTGCCCCCTTCTGCTGCGGGCGAGGCCAATCTGCATGACGTAAAGGTGAACGGTGACTCCTCCGTGGCCGCTGAACTTGTACCCATTGATCTCGATGAATTCAATGGCCACGGGCAGAGCTTCCATATCTGGAGGTTCGTCAGCTTGCCATTAAGTCTAGATCAGAAGTGGTGGGCATCGTCGGAAGGTCTTACAACCCTAGTGAGATTGCCATGATCGTTCAGTAATCTCATAACGAAATTGAGCTACCATGGACGATGAATAGAAAATCTTAGGGAAAAAGTACATTAAAAAGGAAATAAAAACAAAAAAGGAAGGGAGAAATAAGAAAAATGCATAATCACGTTATTTCATTACACTTAAAATTATCGATCATGTTATGTAGGATGATTAATAGTAATTGAACCATCACGTTAGCAAATTAGATGATAGCAATTGGTCGCAATCGCAAGGATTATATTGAAAATTTTGCAAAAAGACTTAGAATTAATTTAGTTAAACTGAAAAGTTTAGAATTTAAATCGACACTAAGTGTAGGGCCAAATATGTAATTATCCCATACGGAAAGTCAATGGTCAACCTCCTTCCCCTTGCCCAGCCACCATAAACGGAAAACAATAAACAAATCACCTTGTAAAATCAGGCTGATAAAATAAAAATGCCCCAAACGAAAAAGGGCACATTATGCCTTTTCCCTTCGCTCCAATGGCGCCACGTGTTCGCCCACCGGCCAGCCCTTCGTCCCCACTACAAACAAAAACCCCCCGCGCTGCAAAGCCACCATCTTCAGCTCGCTGTGCTCTCCACCTCCACAAGCACTCTCTCTCTCTCTCTCTCTCTCTCTAGAGCTCCGGCAATGGAGGCGGTGTCGCAGCTCGTGTGCTGCGGCGGAGTGGAGCCCCTCCGATGCAACTTCCCCGCCCACGCCTCGCCGCCGGGCCGGTTCGAGCTCCGGAGATCGCGGGCCAAGCCGGTCCTCTCTGTGGCCGCGGATCCTAAGCCGGGCCGGACCGGACCGCCCAAGTCCCCGTCGCCGTCGCCGTCGCCGCCGCCGCCGAGCACCTTGAACGGTTCGCCGTCGTCGTCGTCGCGGCCTCTGCAGTCCAAGCCCGTCAACGGCGTTTCCACGGTGAGCTTCGCGCTTCGGAGTAAATGGGACGCCGGTTGCTCTATCCTTCCTCTGATTCCATGTATGCTAACCAGGTTTTTTGAGGAGTCCGATGAATGCGTCGTCGTTGTGGTCGATTATTTGCAGATGAAGAGTCGGATGAAGTTGTCATGACCGCAAAATCATCGCGTCTCATTTTCGTCCGCTTTCTCTAATTTCCCTTTGCTGCCATTGGAAATTGCGTGTGCGTACAAATTTCGGTTTTTTGAGGAACACCTCCGAGAAATCGGACAAAATTCATGTCTTATGTATGCACTTTTTCATGAGTTCGAGAGAAGTTGAGTTGCTTCGTCGATTTCCTTGAGTTGATCGTTCGTGGATCGGTCAATTTGAGTTTTCTTTATTTCATGTGGTTGCAGAGAATAGGAGATGTCTCGCGGGAGATTAAGAGGGTGAGGGCCCAGATGGAGGAGAATGAGCAACTGTCAATACTAATGCAAGGCTTGAGGGGTCAGAATCTGAGGGACGCGCAATTTGCAGACAACAATATTCAACTTCGTCTGGTTGAGGTATGATGTCCTCTCTCTCCAATTCTGCTGATAAGAGATGAGCCTTAGTAAAACGCCTGCAAGTTCTGAGAATGCTGTATCTTGATGGGCATTCGTAATCACCTGATTGTGTTGCCTAGAGCATTGATGCTTCTGGAGTTTGTTTAGTTATGTGATGGAATATTTATTATTCTGATTATTTACTTGTACATTGCACACAGTGATGCTAGATTGTTGAAAGATGCGTAACGGGTCATAACTCTCTTTATCTCGTATCAATGCCGATACTTTACAGGTGGATGAGAGCAGTGAGTTTTTGCCCTTGGTGTATGATCCTGCTACCATCTCTTCTTACTGGGGAAAACGTCCACGAGCTGTTGCTACACGTGCTGTCCAGTTACTATCTGTTGCTGGAGGGTTTCTCTCCCGTATTGCCTGGGATGTGATAAATAAGAAAGTTCAAGAGGTATAGCTATTCCGTTCTTTCATCGTGTATAATCATTGGTATGTGCATCCTGTAGCTGACTTAACTATTTATTTGGAATAAATCCTTTTTTAAAAGTAGAGAGTATAGTTGTAGAGATTCAAAGATGAGTTCTCCCTTCTTCTAGTCATAGATGAGCGATGAAGTCTCAAAAAGCTAAATATAATAGTAAAGGACTCTGGAATAAACTAATGTCTTGTGATTGTCTATCTTTTGATCTTTTCACTAGTTTCTTGTTCCATATTGAAAATTATTCTACATCTCTTTGCCTCAGTTAACCTAACGGTTCAATTTTTGTCAGTCAGTTGTGGTTTTGTGTAAAGTTGAGAAATTATTTCTGCATTCAACTTCCAAGTCAACGTGCATGTTTTTAATTCTTATTGTGTCTAATTGCTTTGATTCTTATGCTTTATCATCAGAATGAAGTTGCTAGGGCAATAGAGTTGAGAGATATTGTAACTTCCTTGGGCCCAGCCTACATAAAACTTGGTCAGGCATTGAGCATTCGGCCTGACATTCTTTCACCTGCTGCGATGACTGAGCTGCAGAAACTCTGTGATAAGGTAAACATCTCCTCCTCCTTTGCTTTATTTTATGTGTACAATGTTTTTCATTTTCTTTAGTTTGCACATACCCTTCAAACCAATGCCTCCACAACTGTTTTTATGATTTTATTGTGGTGTTCCTGGAAATTTCAAGCAAGTAATTCACTTGTTGGTCGCTGATGTCATGGAAGAGAACAGAAAATGTAGGTCTTTAAATTTTGCGGAAGTCTCATTTGAGGGAATGGAGATTTATTTCTCGCTCATGATTCAGGAGTGTGGATTGCAAGGCCTTCCTTTATTGGTGCTAGATTAGTCATGGACTCTTTAGCCATCTTATGTCATTCCATGGACCAATTTCGTCATTTACCTGCATAGGTCACTATGCTATGACAATCTGAGTAGTCTATTTCGGGTTCTTCTGCATTCACATTGTTATATTTACATTATCATTGTTGTCCATCATGGTCAATTTCATGCTCTATAAGTTCTTGCTGGAGTCACCACTGCAAATATTGTTTCTGGTTCCATTGATTGCCATAAGCTGGCATACCCAGTAACTTAATCCACAGTGACCTGTCTTGTGGTGCTGCATCTGCATTGAATTGGTTAGGTGACTGACACTTCCATGGTCGATGAATGCTATTGGCTCGATCTCTGGTGTGGGCACTGGGCAACACCACACAATTATCATGTTATTATTGTTAACATTCTGCTTCCTGTTTGACCCAATTATAAACACTCAGTTTCCAGTTCCAATTGCAATTTTGGCCAAGTAATGTACGGTGGAGCTAGAATCTATTTTTTAACTTGTGTCAACAAAGTCCAGTTTTTGTTTGTTTTAAAATTTTCCACCCTTGTTAAAATGGATCAGGATAGCTTTTTCTTTTCTACTACCACCCCTACCGCAACCAACACTATCAAATTCCACGTGGCCTTTTTCTCTCTGTGAGGTCTGCTGTGTGGATTCAAGCCTTTTCCACTTCTGCACTGGTTACATAGATCTTCTAATGTCATTTAGCCCTGATTGAGTTGAATCGTGCCTTATTCCAGTACCTAAGCTGGATTCTTAATTTTAACAAGTATTGTTTGCTTTTGTAAAACATGTCACAGGCAGTCCAGGCAGCTGATGTAGGCTGCCTTAGAATGCATGCTCAATTCTTCTTAATTCTTACCTCATCGAACTTCCTTGACCCAGTCTCCTCTTTCTAATTCCTTTGGTTTTGAGTTTCACTTCATCTATAAGGGTATTTTACTTCTTTTTTTTGGGTTTTTTTTTTTTTTTTTTTTTTTTTGGGGGGGGTGATGATGTATACATTTTGGTTCAGTTCTGCACATCTACAGCTCTGTCGTGTGTTAGCGGCTTGCACAATCTCATGATGAGGGATATTTGACAGAAAAAATGGGCAAATTGAAGCACTAGTCATGTGGCTGTTGTCGCTATCTTAGGTTGAAGTACCTTGTCTTTCCCTGGCTCAAACTAAATAATGATAATCTGCACATATATGACTGTGCATATGCAACACTGCAGCTGATTCGTAACTTGAATAGTGGTGGTGAAGTGTAGATTAATGCAAATATAACGTCTCTCACTTTCTTTATGCATTTGTCTGGAAATACCATCTCGTTTATTGACATTTCTGCCTGCTGAAATGTGAAGGTCCCTTCATTTCCTGATGATGTAGCTATGGCACTTATTGAGGAGGAGCTAGGTCAACCATGGCATGAGATTTACTCTGAACTTACATCTTCTCCAATTGCCGCAGGTAGTCTCGATGATTTACTTTCTACATTGTTTAGTCAATATTATCTGTTATTAACAGCATCTCTCTTTTTTCTTGTTGAGATCTGTGGCAGCATCTCTAGGACAGGTATACAAGGGCAAGTTAACAGAAAATGGAGATCCAGTGGCAGTTAAGGTTCAGAGGCCTTTCGTTCTTGAGACTGTGACAGTTGATTTGTTCATCATACGGAATTTGGGTTTGGTTCTTCGGAGGTTTCCTCAGGTAGTATTTTATAGGTCACTGTTTGTGTGGATGCGATAGCTACAGCAACTAATTAATAGCCTTCAATCTTTTTGTGATTTTCTTCATATCCCAGATCTCTGTAGATGTGGTGGGGTTAGTTGATGAATGGGCTGCCCGCTTTTTTGAAGAGTTGGATTATGTCAATGAGGGTGAAAATGGGACACGTTTTGCTGAAATGATGAGAAAGGACCTTCCACAGGTGAGATTAATTCCTTGATTGACGTATTCATCTACAAGAACTAGGAGTTAAAAAAAATTCTTTCATACCACTGCTTAAGCCATAAGGTTAAAAATCTGTGATTTTTAATAATCCATTATTTTTACTTGCTTTCAATTAGTTATTCTTATCTAGTGCTTTTGAACTGTGTATTTTTAATGTTTTGTTTTAGGGCGTTTAGATATGTCCTATTATATGTTAGTGGTGCTAGGATTTACTCCTAGAGGAACTGTTAAATTATGTAAGACCACACCGCTATACTGTTAAATTATGTAAGACCACACCGCTATCTACTCTAAAAGTTTAAGCTGTTAGATCAAGACATAGTTTTAGATTTAAATATCTAAACTCTCCCTCCCTCTTGCGGTATGCTGGACTTTGGCCTAAGACTAAAGCATCGAAATATATAATTTGGGAGGCAAATGAGGGGCCCGGAAAGATTTGAGCTCAGTTATTTCTGGTCTGATATCATGGAAAATTTTTTGGTACTGCTCCCAATTATTATGAAAGTATAAGCCAGTGGTGAAAGCGTGGTATAACATTTAAAATTTTGAAAGATACTATTATATTCGGAAGCAAAAATAACAGGGCCAGAGTATAACTAACACAATATGTTAGTGAATTTGTTCAATCTTTTAATTATTAATCATAAAGGCTTTTCTCAGGTTGTTGTACCTAAAACATACACCAAGTACACTTCAAGGAAGGTTCTTACGACAGGCTGGATAGAGGGGGGAAAGCTGTCGCAGAGTAAAGAAAGTGACGTCGGAGAACTGGTTAATGTTGGAGTCATCTGTTATCTAAAGCAGGTAATCCACCTGGTCTAATGGGTACTCATGCCCTTATATAGTAGGATATTTTGCTGTGAAACTTGGGTGCTTTCTAGTTCCACTGTATATTTTGTCTCTCTGCATGGTTAAATGTTCTACCAAGGTCAATGGGCTTTTCAATATGTTCATTTTGTACAGCATATGATGCCTCCCATGTATCTGTCCTTCAGTGTGGTGAAGTGAGAACGCCTGTCTCCTTTTCCACAAATTCAAAGGAAAATTTACCTAAGTTACCTTGGAGTACCACCCACTAATCATCATCGGAAAGAACCTACCAGGTCAAAAAGGATGAAAGACAGATTAAAGGGAGCCAATGCCCTCACAGCTATGATGGGGGAAATCACAGAACCTGGTTGCCAACTTTGAAGCTACTCTTAATTTTATGGTTGTTATACTTTTTGAATGGATTTGCTTGTCCATTTTGTTTTAAAAAAAAGGTAATTGAAAGCCAATGTGGCACTTAACAAAAGCTATAGGGTATGTTATATGCATGCCATGTGGCATGTGGCATGTCACGTTGACATTCCGTTAAGTTTTAGTATAGAATGAAGAAGTGACCCAATTGGAAAAAATTAAAGAGTTAGCAAAATAGTAACATTTAACAGATTTATAAAGGTGTGATAACTTGATTGAATATTACCTCTAGGTTGAAAGACCAAAATAGTGCTTGTGCTTGTATCCATCTCCATTCCAATTTTCAAAGATTATCCTAAGTTTTGGAGGCTTTAAGGTTTCTTTTTGTCAAATTTCCTGAAAATTATTGGCAGATATTGATTCCCTTCTTCTTTAAATTTTTCAGTACTGTTGTTCATTTGAAGATACTTCCAAATTATAAACGGTAACGTGCATATGTATAATTATCTGAAAGGAATGGTCATTCACACCCTCTCGCGGTAGTTGTTAGAGCCAACATCTTACTCTCGTAATCAATTCGTCGAAATAGGTTACAGCTTGCAGATTATTTCTATTCAGTTGCTGCTTTTCATGGAAAATATTCATGAGATTTTGTTGGATTTGGAATTGGCTTTTCCATTTCCTACGAGTCTCAGTGATTGTTATCATGCTTTGGCAAGGTTTAGCTTGACCGTTTAGTCCAGTTTTACAGATTAATTTGCAATAGCACCTGTTTTTTCCTCAAAGAGTTGGTGCTGGAGAGCTCAGGACAAAATTCAATATATGAAGCTGGGTTTGATGTACTGAAAATTTATAGTTTGTGTGGGGGTGTTTGCTCCTATTGACGATATGGGGCTGTGTATTCAGCCAAAGTGTATGTGGAAATAGAGTAGCCCTACAAGAATTTAACAAGCAAAAAAAGATTAGTACAGAGATGGAATTAACAGCTGGTTTGGACTCTTTGGTTTTGTGAGTGTCGGTAGTTATTATCATGTTTTGCATTAATTTTTATTTGTTAGACCATCTAGCATTGGCAACGAGAAAGCAGAGGGAAAAATCATGTTGAACAGTGTCATGTTATCTACACTCCATATGAATATGGACTGAGGTAATTGTCTTGACTGCCATCCGATACATCTGTGATATGAAGAGAGCGGATTTGAATGTGTCTTGTTGCTTATGCATAATATTGAGAGATAATCTCTAATGTTTGTCAATAAACTCCACATTAGCACATTAGTCTTTTTGTACTAGTCCTCACGACAATAATTGATTGATCTCTTTTTGTGGCACTTGCATGATCACCATCTACTTATTTCCGTGGAAGTAAACTTGCTTTGCATGGTCGGAACACAAATGTGGTGGCTCAATGATACCTTCCTTATAACAATTACAAAGGAATTACTAATTTATACTTTTCTTCAATCGCAGTTGCTTGACACTGGACTTTTTCATGCGGACCCACATCCCGGAAACTTGATTCGTACCCCAGATGGGAAGTTAGCCATTCTGGACTTTGGTTAGTTTCTTCTGGGTCTCAAAATGAATTATTAGTGTCATGAATCACTCAGCTTTGTTCTTTTTTCTTTTGGCTCTGTTTTCTTATAAGTTCAATCGCCTTGCATATTCAACCAATATTTTTTAATTAATTCATCTTTATCTAACATATTAACTGCTTCAGGAAGTATGCTTTTGTTTAGTTAGCTTCCCTCGCATTAACGTGTCATACTACTTGTACCTTCTCTATTAGATCCAGAGAAATACATGCTTACTAAAATAGAAAAGAAATATAATACTCGTACCCTTCTCTATTAGATCCCCAGGAACACTCGCTTACTGGAAAGGAAAAGAAGAGGGAAAGATATAGAGGGATGAAATTTACACTTGTGTGGAAGTTCCCACTCTTATTTTGTTCCTTTACAATGTCTCAGATACATAATTATATCTTATCTTGGTGTTCAATTGTTACTTGTTACCGACATAAGATGGACATAGATTCAAATATTACTGTCCCTTAAAAATATCGTCAATTTCTTCATGAAAATTTTGTATATTTCGGGATTGAATAGTGTAGGATATGCACTTGTGCTTCCCAGGGTGATGTGTGTTTGTTTTTTCTCCTATAGGACTTGTTACAAGATTAACAGATGATCAGAAATACGGAATGATTGAAGCAATTGCTCATCTCATTCATAGAGACTATGAGGCAATAGTCAAGGACTTTGTAAAGCTTGGTTTCATACCTGATGGGGTCAACTTAGCACCTATTTTGCCAGTTCTTGCAAAGGTTTTCGATCAGGCCCTTGAAGGTGGAGGGGCAAAAAATATCAACTTTCAGGAGCTTGCATCAGATCTGGCTCAAATAACCTTTGATTACCCATTCAGAATACCCCCATATTTTGCTCTTATCATCAGGGCAATAGGGGTGTTGGAGGGTATTGCTTTGGTTGGAAATCCTGATTTTGCCATAGTGGATGAAGCTTATCCTTATATTGCTCAGGTGACTGAAAGTATCTTCTGTACTGTGGTTGTCTTCTTACCTTTGTTGGAGCATGGTGTGAACTCATGCAGTTGCTTATTGTAATCTATTTCATAACTAATTGGAAATTTCCTCTATGCCTAGGCTATGTACGTTATTATTGTTTGAGTGTGAAGTCAATTTGTGCAAAAGTAAAGTTTCGGTTTCTATCTAACATGGCATTGGCTAGTTTGGTTTTACCTTGTTACTAGAGTATACCTGATTTCAGTAATTGTGTTGTTTTGCTTTTTTAATATATCCTTTGCTCACTGTTTCAACAATACCTTTTGTATTTGACAGAGGCTCCTCACAGATGAGTCTCCGCGTCTCAGGAATGCCTTGAAATACACGATTTATGGAAAATCTGGGGTATTTGATGCTGAAAGATTCGTTGATGTGATGCAAGCTTTTGAAAATTTTATTACTGCAGCCAAGAGTGGTGGTGGAGAGGATATGAATGGAGATATGGCTGGACTTGGCATTTTAAGAAGTCAAACGAGTAGTATTGTTCCACGATTTGTATTGAATGCGTCTCAGTCAGAGGAGCCAATCCAAACAAGGGCTGCCTTGGGATTTCTGTTATCTGATAAGGGAAGTTTCTTCCGGGAGTTCCTTCTGGACGAGGTATGAAAATCCATTAAAGCATGAACTATTATTTTATCGCCTCTTCCACAAATAAGAGTATTCGTGTGTACGATCTGTAACAGTAAATGCTTTCAATGTTCCTCCAGAAGAGCCTGAAGGTCTTGGGATTTAAAAAGAAATTGATGCAACTGACAATCATTATTCCTAGATTCATGTCACATACTACAACTGTTCTCGATGTTTAGTCTCAGGAGAGACGTCTTTCTGGTAGTGCTCAAATTGGATGATGATTTTTGCATTTTATGGTTACACTCCAGTACCTCACTGTCCTTGACAGATTATAAGAATTACCATATGAAATTGCAATCGGGCAAATCTATGTAGTTTCCTATAGAAAAAAAAGAAATGTTGCATTGCTGTTGAGGATAGAAGCCCTTATTTCCTGGAGAAATATCAGAAACATGTCCTGCATGGATGAAGACAAATCTGTGTTTCTCAAATTGTAAAAGATCTGAAACTCAGCTACGCAGTTGCAGTTGGTCTTCCCCTTGTCTTAAAGTTCTTTATAATGAATTCTCTGAATCCCATGATGATAAACTGGTTTATAAGAGTTCAGTGGTGGAACTACCCAGCTTATAATTCACATGCTCATCAATCCTTCTTTGTTTTTGTGGCTTAAAGTGTGACTTCAATTTGACTAAAGTGTGATAACTTTTGAATTAGACTGGTAAATTGAGTGCCTCTTGACGTGGATCGAGTTTGGTAGCTATATAAAATGTTTGCGGTGGCTTTTGGACCCCTATCACCCAACCCCACCTACGACGGGGACCAATGCCTAGTCGCCGTTCTCGAGGAGGACTAGTTAATTTAGTGTATTAATTACAATTGATGCTCATATGTTATTTAAGAACATTTCTGAAATTCTGGAATACTGTCCTCTTCATGCTTACAGATTGTGAAGGGAATTGATGCAGTCACCAGGGAACAGTTGGTTCAAATAATGGCAGCCCTTGGGTTGCCTAATGTGTCCCCTGTTTTCAGTATGGTCCCTTCATTTGGACCCTTTAAACCTGCTGCACTTCTCCCAACAGTAACAGAGGAGGACCAAGTCATATTGAACAATGTTCAAACCATTGTCGAGTTTCTGACTGCTGGAAGCTCAATCTCAAGGACATCAAATCAGGTATTAGGTGTTTTGCTCTTTTAAAATTTTTTAATTGTGGTAATTTAGGATGCACTGAGTACAGATATTCAGTGCCCTTCAGCTTCCCCTTTTTCACTCAACTTGGTTGCATGTGTTCAACAGTGTTGTTTCCTTTTATAAAAGAGTAACTTAGATAAAGCTTTCCTGCTCTATCAGTTAGGCAATAAGGCAAGATGAGGATGAACAATATCACCTACCTTCCTATAATGTCTTGTTTCTCTTAATTTATGTTCCCTGGTCATAGAAATTCTCTTTTTCGGCATACTCTGGTGCGTGTACTCAAGAGAATTGAGTTATTGTCCATGCTCCTCCCCCCTCTTTTCCCTCTTTCATCCTTGAAGTTGTTCGAGTTGGTCTTAGTTTCTGCTATCTTAGCTCTTCCACCCTCAAATATCTCTCCTTCGATGATACTTATCTTGAAATTGTCCTCTACAAATTCAGGAGTAATTAATTTTCTGTCTCGTGCTCTTCTAGTTTCTAGTGTAGGGCATCATTGTTGCTACTACAGGTTGGTCTGCACAATAAGGTAATTGTCATTTTGTAGAAGTCTGCACTTCTTGATAGAAGGATTTCAGATGCATCATTCCTGTTGAGTGGTTAAAACATACCTGGAGCACTTCACCTAGCGAGAAAACTCAACTCCTCTTTTTAATTTTTTTCCTTTTTTCTGAGGATTTAAGCAGAAACAAGAGGTGGTTTTAACCCAGATGATATGCCATTGTCACCCAAAACGAAAAACCAGAAAACGTTATCTACAGTGGGACCTTTAATTTTAGATCGGCTTCAAGTAATTGTGAAGCTTTTAGCCGTTTTGACACTCGGTTGTCCAAGCTCTAAAGATGAGGCATGGTTTCAATAATACTACTGAAGGATTGTGCTTTCTTACTTCACCATCGTCAATGGTGATAAATCTTGGATGCAATGAGTCCTAAGATAAAGCTGTATATGCCATGAAGGATTTCTAGTTACTGATTGTCTTTTAAATTGAAAGACAATAACTTTACCACTCTATATGCAATGGATAGGGTGTGGATGTCGCTCGGATTGTCCAGGAGCTGCTTCCGGTGTTGCCAGGAATTTCAGCCACAGTCCTTCCAGAGGTGCTCAGTCGGTTATCTTCTCGAGTTCTGGCGCGCATAATTAGGGATTCATTTTTGTAAATCGCCAACTCTCGCAGATTTCATGTAGTAACTGTGCATAGATACATCGACAATGCGATAGCATAACACATCAGTAGCACATCGATTACGGGATCGGCTAATCTCCTTGTATATAATGGCAAGAAGAGTAATTACAAATGTGAATTAGAAAATTGGATAGAACTCTTCTTCATCTGTTGCCGTCTACAAGTTCCCTCTTGACCTGGTGCTAAAAATATAGAAACTCCTTCACACAGAGAGCTCCCAATAGTATTGTGGTTTTCGTCTTAATAGTCCTTAAAGATCTTGTCACCATCAAATCCGATGGATTCAAAATGCAAATCTCAGTATCCTCCTTGATTGATTAATCGGACCTTGTTTTTGATGAAGTATAAGAGATTAGAGATGAAAGTGGATGCAATTATATGAAGAAAATACCGTAATTTACAAATCTATTACGATAGATAGAGTCAATCATATGATACGAACATAAAAATGCTAGAGTGCGTGTCTTTTCTGGGACTGCTATGAGTTTCATCAATCTCTGGGCGTCTGCTGGTTAAGGTGGAAGAACCGATTTCCGTGTTTACAAATCCTTTATATCTGCCCAATGGCAGCTTATTGCAGTGCTTGGCTTCATTGCCTCAACTGCAATACAACAAGAACCCTCTGTACAGATTAGCATGGTTTTCACCATAACATGTTTCATGCTGATTGATACCCAAAAAAGAAAAGAGGAAAGGAAAGAGTGCCTAGATCTCCAATGATGAAAAGACTGAAAATCACACTAAGCTCGAGAAAGAGGGAGAAAAAAAGATGGGAGATAAGACTTAAAATATTTCACGTTATCATGATACAAAATCCAACATCAGACAACTCTCTCTCTCTCTTCATGATTGTCCACACTCTGCATTTTGTCACGGCTTTGCCCTCTAGATATTGGCAAAAGAAGAAGATTTCTAAGATCCACACCACTTTTCTCGTTCCCTTACTCCTGTATCTTTGCTTGCTTCCATCATGATGTTATGATAGTGATCCTGCAGATAACCATCGATGTATCACCCAATTTGTCTTCAAAGAAAGTTAAAGATAACCTCTCTCTCTCTCTCTCTCTCTCTCTCTCTCTCTCTCCCTCTCCCTCTCTCCCTCTCTCCCACACAAGCTTTCACCTCCCTAATGAGTGCAATGACCAAAAGCAAAAGAGTATCAAGCTTAGTGGGGTGGAGGCACGGGGCAAAATCATTAGGCCTCAATCGACTAAGCGACACGGCGAACATACGTCAATCACTGTGCAGAAAACATTCCGGGTCTAGTGTTCTCTTTTCAAGGACCTTTGTTGGGTATGGCTAGTTGTTGCACTGTGATCAGTATTCGTCAGTCTTATTCTAAACCGGAAAAACTGAACATGCCGATGCCCTAAGAAAAAGGTATATTCTCACATCAACCTTCTTGGAAATGTTGTGTCACTTACTCACTTTGCTCGCTGTAGTTCGGTCCACAACTCTCAAGTTCACCTTCATTTGTCAGGTTTGCTGTATCCATGATAAACAGAAAGGTTGCTGAGAGAGGCTAAATCTGCACTCCTGGCGGCCTCGGCACAAAACAGGTGCACTTCTCTGGTCTGCTCTTGCTATGCGCCGTCACGGAGTTCCAGTGGTAATTGCGAGGCGAGAAATAGAGGTAATAGTGCGAGGAAGTTGTCTCCGGTAGCACAGAGAGATGGGCTCGAGGAAGAGCTAGGGGGTAACGAAATCGGAGGTCGAGTGAAGCGCCATGGTGGGCCTTGTCATGCTCATGGTGGAATTCCTATCCATAAGAGCAGCCTCAAGAAAGCCACTGAACAGGATGAGCATCGACGAAGGACGGAGTGCAGAAAAGTCAATTGGCCCGATGCTCACGGAAAGGACATTGCGCATGTGCATGAATTCGAGCCGAGGTAAGATTGTCAGCCCTGCTTATTTCACTTTCATCATCAAAGTTGTGTTAAGGGTATTTTTGTGTATTTTTAGTGATGTCTAGGGTATGAACAATCGGCAGACATAGGGTTTTAGTCCACATCAAGATACTTTCTTTTGTGAATAAGAATTCGGTATTGTCCAAAAGGTGCCAACGAAATTGCAAATCAAAAGAGATGTAGCTCAATGGCAAAGCATAAGAGTGAATTTCAAAGTTTTGAATAATAAACTTCATTTCCCTAATTCATTAGGACCTCACATTGTTTTTACTGATGTAGTGTTTCAGAAGATGGAGAAATTGGAGGGGTTAGGAATTCCTGTGTTTGTTCAATTCAATGAAACAGCACATGCCAAAGGTACAAATGTCCAGCTTGCGAGTACCCGATTTTCTCAAGTACTTTCTGTCCCCGAGTGCTGTCTTCTACTCAAATTCCCATCGGTCAATGGGAAACATCATCAGTACATGGTAGCATATGAGATGAAAAGTCACTCTCAGAACATATCTCCTGATTCAACCCACCAAGATAATTGGAAATTCGAATGAAGAATTAGTGCGGGGTTATGTCTATTGATGCATGCACTGATCCAAGTTTAGCGAAGACAACATAAGCTATCAAACATTCCTGGTGGTTGTCTTCGAGCTGTTTGTTCAACTAATATATTTAGCCAATTCTTTCGGTATTTGTGTTTAAGTAGATTCTATCCCTTGTCTGTGTTAACCAAAATTGAAAGGTAACAGGTAAAACCACAAAATCTTGCAGCTTCAGATGTGTTCGACAATGACTGTTACATCTGCTGTTCCCTCTTTGCTGGTAAATTCAGACCACAAATTTGCCCTTGAAGACTTGGCACTCGGGCTGGCAATTATAGAAGATGGGATAAAATGATCCTATGAGATGCAAACACAAGAAAGTTTACTGAATCAAATCTGACAAGAATACAAACATGATTTAACTCAAAACTGACTGTGGTCAACTTGATGAGTTTTCAATTTTCTTTTTATCAAGATTTCATCTTCAGTAGTATTAGGAACCAGTTAGCAGGTTGGCTATAAATAAGGTAATTAGCGTGCCAATGTCGCAAGGGTCTCTCCATGTATGTGATATTCCATTAGGCCTACTGAGTTGAGAGATGTAGCCAGTTTCTGCAATTCTTTCTTCCTCTCCCCTGTGGATCCTAAAAATTAATGGAAGAAAGACCAAAGTTGCATCAGATGGTCAGAATTCAGAAATTTCAACAATCACCGAAAAAAATGATGGGAATTATCACAATGAATGCAGTGACACCCCAAATTTACCCATCTCTACTTGATACCCGAATCGATGTATTATAGATCAACATCATCTGCTTAGAATAGTTATAACGACTTCCTTAGTATTACAATTTAGGCCAGTTGTCTCATGAGATCAACTATATATCCTTTTGCTCTTCTGTAGCGTCCATCAGCGTATTCTTCCCTGCATAATTGACCATACAGTTGGCATAAATGTTGTCCCTGTCCTCCAAAGAAGTGTGGACAAGAAATTTCCAGGGTGTTATTGGCCGGCATTGCTGTTTCTCGTCGTTTATTAGTGGAATCAATAATCGGGTGGCACAGCTTCTTTGATGGCTTTTCCAAGAAATTCTTCACACCCGAAGTTGTGAAAATAATCCTGAAAATTGTGCTTCTTTCAGATACATCAATTAGAAAACAGGAATGGCCATTCATTGAAACCTCCATGTAAATCATACATATGAGTAGAACAAGATTTCATGTGCGGTTACTATATTAGATGTCAGCAACGGTGGAATTGGCAACTTTTATTAGAAAATTTTCTACATGGAAGAGTTGTATATGGATCAGCTAGAATTCTAGAGGTCTAGAACATCATCTCCATTGGCAGAAACAACCAACAAAATAAGCACCGTGAAAATTTTATCAAAGGGTCTACGTTTTAGTGAAGAGCCAATTAAGAGATTACAAACATCGACTCTTCAACAATAAGAGACAAGGCTATCATCTTCAGGAATGTGGAGGATACTACAAGGAATAGGAGAACGCAGCGCAGCTGGGGTATTGATCCGATTATATTCTTGTCGGTGGAGACTGAACCTCTACAACGCTGTAGCTGATCAAATCGGGCCGCAAATCTTCTGGTGTCGTGGTTCTTCATCTCATCCTTTAAGTCGTTGCTGATGCAGGTTGCCTTCGTGTGGTGTCTAGCTGGTCCGTGGCCTCGGTTATGGCTGGCTTGTGCTGCTGTTTTCACTCCTTCCGCTAGGCTGCTGGCTGGCTCTTGTTTGCTGTTGCGGATCACCTTAGTTGAAGGATGCCGTTAATTGGTGCTTGTTTCCTCGCGGGTCCTTCCCTGCCTTGCTGCCTTGGTCGGCGGTCCTTTTGCTGTTCTTTGTGCCTGTTGTTTAGGCTGCTTCCTGCTTCTGTTTAGTTCGCTGCTGCTTTGTTCGCGGCTGGCTTTATTTTACTTCGGCTCCCTTCCACTCGTTCTGACTTGTTGTCACTTTGAGTGTAAGTTTTTGGCGCCGGATCTTTTGTATAGTTTGGTTAAAGGTCAATATAATCTTACTTTTACCAAAAAAAAAAAAAAAAAAAAAAAACATCGACTCTTCAACCTGGCATAGAGTGTGCCAGAACTAATCACAGCACTACGACTTAGC
Organism: Eucalyptus microcorys; assembly: GCA_014182515.1. Taxonomy (NCBI): domain Eukaryota; kingdom Viridiplantae; phylum Streptophyta; class Magnoliopsida; order Myrtales; family Myrtaceae; genus Eucalyptus; species Eucalyptus microcorys. The sequence goes on along the minus strand of CM024569.1, from coordinate 26,556,492 downwards.
AGGTCATTACCACAAAAAAGAATGCACTTCCGCGATAGGCCAAACCTTGTCCTTTTCCTTGCTTTCATGTGGAATCGCATAGCTGTCGATCTACATAGCCCGTTAAAGTAGTGCTATTCTAATGAGAGTTCTTTTACGAAAGGTATACTGGGAAAGGCAAGCACAAAGAACAGATAGATTCAGCTGATCGAGTTTGGGTTGTGCTATCTGATAGGCGTGCTTATTTTTCACGTATGTCTTTTTTTACATAAAGCCAGCCACGCCTTGACTTGTCGTTATCACTCTCTCTCTCTCTCTCTCTCTCTCTCTCTCATGTGGATTTATTGCAGTGTGTTACAAAGTATAATCGCCTCCTTCTTTGTTGTCAGATCCCAGTAACCTAGAAATTGAGCACGTCATTGGTGGACAGCAACACTTTCACGGCGCCGTCGCAGCTGAAAGCTCATGCACTAAAAAATTGTCGAATCAGATTGGCTCTAACCTTCGCAAGTTGCAGCTGCTTTCCCATTTCTGATGTTACGGAGTTGATGAGAGAGCTTATTGAAGTGCCTTGCCTCCAACCTGATGAATCGAAACTCTACCCATCGTTAGAAGGTTAACAATTTATAGTTGCTAGTATTGATCCATATAAGAGATTTTTGCCATTGCTTATAGTTATTGAATATAATGATAACCTAGTTATCCATGGCCACCTGCCCATCCATATGCCCTACTTGTGAAAAGATGGAACTTCCAAAGACATAGCTAGGCATCTTCTGCTACTGAGGAGCTAAGAAATTTGAACTCCGTTTTGCATTTCATGGTCTTATAGCCAAGAAACCAAATATTCGAGAAATCTTCAACGATCTGGAGCAGAATCTACAAGAAATCTTCTGCACTTCATGCACAGAACACAATCCTAGAAGTTTGCTGGTTGCTCATCAGACAAGGTGCCCAAGCCACCCAGTCATGGGTAACTTCATAAATCTTATCATAAGGGTTGTTCACTTATGATACGGAGTCGATACTGTTTTTCTTCTCATGAAGATCTCTTGAATAGTTCTTTTTCTGCACCGAGCACCAATTTTAAAGGTGCAAATGAACTTGCCAGAAAATGAAAAATTGTTGTAAATCGTCATTACATGATATCTTAACAGATTAGTATGTCAGATGAACCACTGCAGATATAATACATAACCACGTTCAGTGTAAGTTAGCCATTTCATTCCATCCCAATAATTGTCTCCATTAATCCTTGAAGAAAAAGCTCAAAAACCACCTTACTAGCACAATCAGTCATAAGATGAAGTATCCATTTTCGAGAAAAAGAATTACATCGTTATCAAGGAACAGCAAAGCTCTTTTAGCCAAATGACAATAACAGCGATACCAAAACCTTACAGGCAAATACTTTTCTACGAGGTCATCCATGTTTATATTAGGTTTACAGTGTAAGCTAGCCATTTCATTCCATCCCAATAATTGTCTACATTAATCCTTGAAAAAAAGCTCAAAAACCACCTGACTAGCACAATCAATCACAAGATAAAGTATCCATTTTCGACTAAAAGAATTACATTGATATCAAGGAACAACAGAGCCCTCTCAGCCAAATGACAATAATAGCAACGCCAAAGCCCTACAGGCAAACATTTTTCCATGGGTTACTCATCTTAATAGTGCTCTAATATGGGTTCACTTAATTTTAGAGTTCCAAAACAAAATTTGTCATTACATTAAAGTGCACTTCCGTAAATAGATTCCAGTTTTTTCACACGCACGCACGCACCCACCCACACACACACGCACACACACCCACCCACCTGAATTGCTTTTCTCCTGTTCAATGCATAGTTCAATTCATTCCTGCTCCCCCACACACACACACCAAAATCGCTCTCCCCTATTCAATGTATAGTTCGGTTCATTCCTGCCACCCCCCCCACACCCACACACATCAAAATCGCTCTCCCCCTGTTCAATGTATAGTTCGGTTCATTCTTGCCCCTTTTGACATCTTAGAAGCTTACTAGGAGTCACTCTTTGTCAAAACCCATTGGCTCCAATAACTACTCTCCACTCTTGTCGGACCGAGTCATTACAGTTTGGATTACATTGATCCAGTGGAGAAACTATTCGGTTCATGCACCAGTCGCACTTGCAACATAACAACATTAACGAACATGAACTCTGTCTCATACCAGTGATTAAGTGGGATTTGCCGTCAAGAACCCTTTTTACCCGTTCCACTCGAGTAAGCCGATGAATTACAACCGAGAACAAAGGCCTTTCTTATCAATCGGTAGTTTTGCATGAACTGCATGAGGGAACAACTTATTAGATCATGAGCCAAATTGTAAAAGGGACATATCTAATCAAACCTGCTCTGATTTTGTCTGTGGGACCTTACCGAAAAGTTGAGGCTTTGTATAAGCACGCCCAAGCGAAAGTGAGAGGCATTGGATGCCAAATGCTGATTGAAGTACCAACAGACTCATGATAATTCTAATGCTGGTGCTGGAAGAATAATTACACAGATTGCATGTGTGACCATCATTCATGCACTACAAGCTTCCACTGTTACAAGGCGTGATAAAGCCATCATGAACACCCTACAGTGATCCTAATTTGATTAATAGGGTTTCAAGGAATCATGACAGGAGGGGTGAATCTCTTCAGAGGATATTACCTGGTTTGGAAGACCATTTGAGATCAAATGGAGAGTGACCAATTCAAGAAAAGGGGCTATATATCGTTGAACTACGGAAGAAAATTATTTGACCATTTAATTAGTTAAACGAAAATGATTTGAAGTAGTAAAGGAAAAAAAAGAAGAGAAAAGGGAACAGGTTCAAAGCAGGAAGATTCTTCCTGAAAAATATAAGCTAAATGGGACAAGCATATGGTACCTGTCCTTCTGGCTCTAACTCCACCTTTATGATAAAAGAAAAATTAAATATAAAATTTGTCTAATCAAAACTTTCTATTTTCATAAATTTTCTAAACAAAAATCTTCTCACAAAGTCTAGCTATCCAGTTAACAAGACCATCGGTCGACATCATGATGTGATGTAAATAAAAATTTTCCAATATAAATATCTATGGCGAACATTTAAATCTATATTATTTTATCTGTATAAGCATCCGCATATTTTACATATTATATTTTGCCCATATACATATTATATTTTGACACCGTTAGATGATCATGTCAATTGAATTTGGTTTGAAATGAATTGATTAGAAAATATGTGAAAGCTGAATGATTTTACTATATAAATTAAAAGTATAGCTACTAAATTAGAAAAAAGTGAATGTGCATAGACGAAAAGTAAAATTTTCCCTTGACAAATTAAATATGATGCCATTCATTGTACTTGATTGAAAAGCTCATCCGGCTTTGTCCAACACGGGGCCCGTGCTCGGGTGGTCCAATGAATGTGCACTTGTTTTTTTCCAGCTTATTAAGATATTTTTTTGTCCACTTCAATAAATAGTAGTTCTACAAGCAATGTTGCCAACAACTTCAGACAGCACTCATGTTGTGTTTATTTCGTAAAAAATAAATAACTTAAAAAATATATGATAATCTCAGACATAAAATAGGGGCGGAATTTCTAATAGAACGGTGTTCGCCAAAGAATAAGTTGATTTTGCTGAAAATAATTATAAAAACTTCGAATGGAGGGACACCAGTCGAAGAAAGAGATCAATGGGCCTACTACATGAAGTAGAGATTCACCCAAATAAGGGAAGATGTCACAAGAATTACAGATTCTTTTTGTTTCTTTTTCACCAATCCCACATGTTATACCACAATTTGTATTTGATCACCCATTTTCTTGAATTTCATGAACCAATGAAACACATTCTATCTTGTACCTAACTTAGCTCCTGCCCCCAAACCTATAACCGCGCTTCCGTCAGCGGTTCTGATTTTTCCCTCTCTTGGCCCTCTGCTTCTCTTGCATCTTCTTCTTCTTCGCCTCGGCAGTGACCCACATATACTCGGGCGGTATCAGAAACGGGTCCTGGACATTCTCTATCCTACTGCTAGAACCGCCAAAGGAAGAGCTCGGGCGGTGAATTGGGGCCTTTATCCACTGAAACCAAGATGAAGTCGAGGTACTCGTCATGGCCGGGCTTTCCCGGCCCGAAGGGCTTGATGGCGGCGTTGCAAACTCGTCCAGCGGCTGTAGTTCTTCAAACTTGGTGAAAGTAACCAGCACTCTGATGGTGGGGACCACGGGGATCGCAACCTGGATGGAATCACAAACTTAGAATTTAAGTTGAATCCCTATATGGACAGAGAGAAAACCCTATTATAAAGCTCCACACTTCATGACAAGTGAAGAATTAGCAGAAAGTTTGCGTCAAAACCATAAAACCACAGAGCAGATCCCCTTCCCTCAAAAGCTGAACGTAAATCAAGGAATCAGCTCATACATTTCCAACTAATGATACTTGGTTTGCAAAAGTGAGTGATAGTCCAGGCATGATCTCAAAGCTCTCGCATAAAGGATCGCAGTATCATTTAATATCAGCAAGAACTAAAAATCATTTGCTAAGATTTTTTTGGAAGGTAATGAAGCATCAGACGTAATACACTTTGAATCTAGAGTTTGCATTCGGGTTGGAATGTTTGCACCAATGAACTTATTTTAATAGCCTGAGAGAAGGTAAAAGAGGGGCCTAGAGCAGAAAACTCTAGGTCTCACTCACTTAACAACAAGCTGCAACTGAACAAAGATTAACGTAGCTGCCCCTGAGAACTAACACTCCCGGAAAAGAAAATTATTCAAGAAGAATTTTTATTCTGCTACTAAACATCATTACTAGAATATCACATCACCGGATTCTAGTCCTTAATCTAGGACAAAAATCTATATAAAAAATCATCAAAGAAAGCATAGGTCAACATCAGATTGCTAAACTTGTAGAATAAGGGTGATTAATCATCTAGCCGGCACATAAGCTCTGCATATTGAGTATTCTAACTTTAAGGAGCTAGTTGAGCAGTAAAGATAAAGATGTGTAGGAAATATCTGTCAAGACACCTACCATCAAAGTTGGTAACAGTACCAATCTATAGAAGGAACTTTCACTGGAATTCAACAATCGTCAGAACCTATCTAACTAGATTATAAGAAAGCTTTGTCAATTATCTTTATTAATTGGTAACAATCTAGACTCATCCACTAAACTTATCGGCTTTACTTTCTTTCTGGTTCAATTCCTCTTTATTCTATTTCCTTTCATTAAGGATTATTTCAACTTCCACTTAAACGTTTGGAGAGGATGAAGAATTAGGATAAACATTTCTCAATAACTTTATCAATGCCCACCATAAAATTACCAGTTCCTCTATACAAGATTAACAAAATGACCAATATACACACTGGTTTTCACACATCCATCTGACTAGAATCTTATTAGCTTTGTCCCTATCGTGAAGGAAGAGATGATCGCTTTCTTCTCAGTTTCAATTGTTTGGACAGAACGTGTGAGCATTTAAGTGATTGTATACTCAAAAAGATATTGGATAACTATTTACAAACTTGTATCACAAGATACAATCAACCATACTTGTTGGCTACTAAAAAAAAGGTCGACCAGAGTAACTGAAGGCAGAAAATATAAGACCAACCCTCCTTCAAGTCCCTGAACAAAACAACTACATATTTCTACACTATTTCATCCAAGAGCCCCATCAAAGACTCAAAGTGTAATACATTCACCATACGCAAATCCTATGTGCCAACCCATGTAACATTGTAGCCTCTGTGGGGTTAAATACACCACTCAATCATCCTCAATCATGTCACATTCACATTAATATTCTCCTAGTGTCCTCCAGCATAATGGCAGAGATGGTACTAAATGTGTACACACAAGCACATTTAAATGGTAAAACACTATGTACAAGAACATTCCCTTCTAATTAGTAGAAGCAAGCAGGGGGGATAATTTGAGTATGCATAATGCAATTTGATATTAACAAAGACCCAAGGCATGTAAGGTTCCTCTATGTGGTCCCTGCACTTGAAACATAGCAAAAATTTCAAAATAAGAAAAGAGACTGAATGGGTAGCTCGAGATAGCCAACTAGAAAAGAGAACGGAATTCTGACTCAAGCAGAGAATAAATTGACAAAATTCAGCATTTCCCTGATCACACTCCTCTCAAACTGTAAGTCATAGCTCTTGCTTCCCTTATCTTGTTGAGCTATGTAATTAACAAAAGAAATTCCTTTCTTAATCACCACCACAACATTAATTCTCGACAGTAAAGCTATCTGGAGCTTCTAAATCTGCACGTATAAGCGCTCACAGCAAATAGTAGTTCTATGCGCCAAAGAGCTATCAAGCACACGTTCTTCCACAGCAAGAGAATCTGTGTGTTTAGTGCATATGTTTATCTAAGAAAAGCATACATCCTGTGTGACGCCAACAGAAAAGCCTCGCCAAAAATATGACAAAATGCACAAGGTCTTATCCTCAAAACAAGATATGGAAAGTTTCTACAATTTTATTATGCCATACAACCAAAAATGAGAATGAGCATGAACCAACTGCCAAGACAGATTCCGACAAGTACGCATGTCCAGCCCAAAAGAATGACTTCATTTCTTAAAACTCATGTGTGTTCTCATTTCATCAACATACAGAACCAACATGCATCCGAATCCACGAGCCAGACTACAGTTCACATAAAAACCACAATTTCACTTAATTGGTCACTTCAGAAGAGTCCACAAAGAAGAGTTACTCCTCAATCTGACAATAGCAAATGCTCCCACTGTATTTAAGTCCTAATAGCTGTATCAAGGATGTCATATAACTATACCTATAAAGGAATACTCAGATGTCATTGCAGCTTTTAGGATCTATTAAAAGTTACAATTTAAAATGTACCGTCATTATGTAAAAGAATGCGAATGTAACTTGTCAGTGTTAGAAAGCACGTGATTGTTTGAAAATAAGCAGTGGAAATATTTAACCCCAAGCCAACCAAGAAAAGATGGTAACTGAAGAGAAAGGAAAATGTGTTAGTACTGTGTAAGCAAAGTACCTTGACTGGAAAAGTGCCCATCGGGAGTTTTGTTGTAAGCAACTCCCTTAAACGACGGATGGCCTTGACTTTGTTGGCAAGAATATCCAGCAAAGGAAGGAGTTCTTCCGTCTGCAGAGGGAAGCTAGGAGAAAGCCAAAGAATAGGCCTTAAACCCCTTCTTATACTCACTCTCGCGCCCTCCATCCTTGCGGCGGTTGTTGCTGTCGGAGCTCGCAGATGATGATGGTCTGCTATCTCTTCCTCTACGATGATCGTCACCCCTCATAACAATCTCCATAGAATGCCTACCAGGTGTGGTTTGATTCCTCGATGGTGATTCTTCAAGTAAATCACTCACTTTCTCGTCTACACAAAGAGAACTCCTAGGAGGAGCAAGTTTCCTATTCACTTCATTCTTGGGATCCCGTTTCCTCCATCCAGAAAACCATCCTTTCTTCTCCTGTTTATTGTCGCCACTTGCACAACCATTCATATCTTCAATAGGAATCTCCCTCCTCTCATAGCAACTATGGCGATGTCCAATAACTCCATCGCCATTCTCGCTCATTAATTCTGATGAATCCAACTTCAGTGCAGCTTCAAGTTGCTTTTTTTCATCTTCTGTCAAAAGGTCGTTAAACTCCTCGCTTTCCGTTTCATTTTCATTGCAAGATGAGAAGAACTCATCATCTGTCATAGCACCTGGAACCTTCCTGGACTTGATGCTCACCACTACATTGTGCATGTCATATACTTTTGCCTTCCATTGGCCCACCATCTCTGTCTTTTCCTGTCGCCTCCAAGTCAACTGGGGTAATAGAACTGCTTGTGTGACATCAATCCCTGGCCTGAATATATTTGTCTGAGACATCGCAGTCACTTCTTGACGAACCTCTTCTTCAGTTGCTTGAGATCCAGCACCGTCCAAAGCATTCATCACCTCCTTGTCCTTGTGCGATACCATACAAAGCGAACCAGGAGGAACTTTACAGTCCTCTGACCCATCCCCAAGAAAGAGAATACTCTGATCCGCACGCTGAATTCGAAAACCGTCAAATCCAGCCAAAGTCATGTCCGCACGCAAATTCGCGCCTCTCTTCCAAATTTTGTAAGTGTCCGAAGGGGCAATCCTTGATATAAATGGAATCACAGTACTCTCGAAATTGAAGGTGATTTCCATGTAGAAGTCCCTCATCCTGTGCATTGTCCCTATCAACCGAGGCAGCCTTCTACACCATTTCGCCCACGCCAGTGGCTGGTAATGCCTAACTATCGTCATCGCAATAGCCTCTTCCCTATTGCAAATAGCTTCCTGGAGTGCGCTCCAACCCTGCTCATTCTGCAAGCTCCAGTCCGCCCCTGCGACCATAAGCATCTCCGTGGCCGTCTCGTCTCCCAACTTGACCGCCAGATGGAGTGGAGTGTCGCGATGCAGGACGTCACGCCGATCTATCACGGCAGAGATGGCATCGGCCTTCTCTTCCTCAGCCAGAGAAGCTGCTTCGGTGCGAATCTCGTTTGGATTACACAGGCGCGGGAGACCAGCGAGGATCTTCTTAAGACTGGCATAATCTCTCATGGCAATAGCCTTATGCACAGGGCTATGAGCATACTTCGAAGCATCCACTCCCGCCATTGGTCGAGCACCACACCCCAATTAATCCCCACACTAAGAATTATATGCCAAGAGAAAATGAAAGCCTCAAACCGAGAGAGAACACTCTAAAACTACGTTAGCCACCATGAGACACCCAATTCGATTATCTTCCACCCAGAATGGCGAAAGTGAAGACGACCCTTTTCCCATAAACAAATCTGACCCAGCTCAAATCACAAAACGAGGGTGGCATAGAAATCACGAGCTCCAAATTTTCCACTGGGTTGAGATCAAGAACGCAAAGCAAAGAATCTCGTGCGGTGGGCCCCAAGTTGGGAAGATCCAACAGGCCAAAGCCAAGAAATCTCACCTTCCTTTCGTTTGGCACTTCTTCTCCTCCTTCGACGATCCCCGAAAAAGACCCAGGTCCCTGAAAAAGCCCACACCCCTCTCTTTACTTCTCTCTCTAGGAAGGAGAAGAAGAAAGAAGAAGGAAACAAAGAACAAAGGGGGGATCCTTGCGATCCAATCCCAGATCAGACAAACCCAACAACATGCATGTGGGGGTGTGAATTCGCAGGAAAGGTACTGGCGAAACAAAAAAAAGAATATTAAAAGACACCGGAACGGAGGGAATCGGCTAAAAAGAATTCAGGGGGGAAGAAGAAGAAAGAGGGGGGAGGTGGGAAGAAAGAAGGGTGGAATCAAGAAAGGAACCAGGAAGCCCCACCAATCATCCCAACCCAAAACCGAAAAAAAGAAAAATTAATGGAGATTGGAGAATTGAAAAACGGGAAACTGCTCCCCACCCCCCACAGCCTGAAAGGGAATGATAGCTCACCCCCAAAAGAGAAGGAACCGAAAGGTGGGAGCTTTGTTCAGGTATAACTCGCTGGAGAGAGAGAAACAGATAGAAAGAGAGAGAGCATAAAGAAAAAAACTTCAACGTGGACTCAGCTCCCTCCCATTTCCTCAATTTTCCTCCTCTCTCTGTGTTTTTTATTATATAGTTACTGTTCCTTTTTGCATTTTCTTTTTTCCCGGCTTGCTAGAGAGGGAGAGAGAAAGATAAAGAAGAAGAAAATTATAGGATGAGCGAGAGAGTCAGTCAGAAATGCCAGGGATACCAAAATGGGGCGGGGGCATGTGAGCCAGGAAACAGGGGAACTTGCTTTGCCCTTTCCGCTTGGGAAAACATAAGACCAAGAAAGCATCATCATCGTCATTATTGTCGTCCGAGTATATCCAGGGAAGTTGGTAAGGTATATGCTCCATGAACCCAGAGTAGTGTTCCTTTTTCCTTTTGGGAGATTGACTATCATTAATATCATAATAAATCTCAAAATGATGCTCGATACAACACAAATATTCTGAATTTTTTTGTCACTAAAATCATAAACTGACCCCGTTATGACACAAATATAAAATAAAATTATTGTAAAAAAAATCCAAACTTATACTAGTGTGATAAATATACATTAGATGAAACCGAAATTAAGAGTGTGGATCCGGTTTTTCTTTTTTGTGATATCTATGTCACAATGGGTAAATTTATAATTTTTGGTGACATAAAAAAAAAAGTTTGGGGCATTTGTGTTACAGTGGACCTAATTTGAGTTTTACCTTTTTTAGAGTGTTTCGAGTATTTATGACTATTGCATTTTATATAGAATATTATGATAAAGTATGCTTCAAGGGATTTATCTTTGGAGAGATCATAAAGCCCACCCGGATAAAATGATCAGGAATTGAATTTGCCCAAAAGTAAGGTGCCATTCGGTTTTATTTACAGAAATCCTTGTTTTAAAACAAATGAGAAAAAAAAAATGTGTTTCACATGAAAACAATGCTTGGATAGTTATAGTAGAATTGATCGATTGGAAAATAAGAACGTACATAATTCATTATGTAGAAAGCAAAGGAAGATACTGTTTTTCATGATCTATTTTCGTTAAATCAATTTTGGACGAAAGCCTCAAGTCATAATGAACGCACATTCGTTTAAGACTATTATTTGTCTATTAATGATTATAGTTTTCTTAGTATTAATTCAAGATATTGACATAGTATTGGATTTTAAAAGGTACAATTAGTGTTTTAAAAAAAAAAATTGAAGTGACATAAAGGAATATATTTTTTTTTGAAAAGTAAGTATTTATTTTTTTGCCAAAGCAAGTAGGTGCTGCTTTTGTTAACTTAATTAATTGATATCCATGCCATTTACGTAATTTACTTAGTACCTTCCCACGGTAGAAATACGTATACTATGCATTAAAAATACTTATTGTTAATTAACATAACCAAAAAAAGCTTTTTTTGCCTAAGAAACCTTTAAATAAATCGAAAGCAGGTTAATCCAATTTGTTGATTATAAACAAATACAAAGTAAATGAATCTAAACAAAACCTAATCAGATAAAAATGTCTGTAAGATAAGATATGTGCTGATGTGTGATTGAGTCATATAATGAAGAGTTTCAGATGCGCTACTTGGCTGCTCCCTTTATGCCATGTGACCCAGATCTATTCTATATACTAAATTCATTAATTGTCGTGAAAAGTTTCTTACCCTTACTCTATATAAAGAAAACTCTAAGACGGTTTCAACGTCAATTTTTTTACCAAATACTTTTATTTAAGCCCACAATATCAGATATGATCTGTTATAGTTCAACATTATATAAGAAGAGACATAATTGTAACGTGGAAGTAGTCTAGATATTCAGAATATGAATCCAAAGATAGCTAAATTTTTTGAGTTTGAGTTTAAATCTTAATATAATGAGATCATAAAATGAAAAAGAAAATCATAAGGAATTTGTCTGAATTAATGGAGTACAATCAGATAGGAAGATCCAAGGGCGCTTTGTTTCAGGAGCCCAAGCAACTAGACTGAATAAGTCCTCCTTTATTTTTGGGACTCCTTCTCCTTGCCTTTCTTGAAATTGTGATTCGTATTTTTCATAGAGAAATCTTTCATCAACGATAAAACAAGATCCATCATATTCAATTATTGACTAATGAGTCATAGTCAAACTTGCTATTCTAGTGACTATCGCTTTATCGTAACAGCTCCCAATTATTTCCGAGGAGAACAAAACTCCTTTTAGGATGCATTTAGTAGTTATGATAAAATTCAAAATAGGTAAAATTTATCATATCTTGTATTTTGTGCATGCTCAAAACAAGATAAAGTTAATATAAAAATGATATAGATCAAATAAAATTATCCCATAGGATGTGAGATAAAGGTAGAATAGGATTTCTAATATCCATAATAGAAAGCTATTTTTATTGAATACAAACTCCTTATATTAACAAAATTGAAAATATACTTCTATATAAATGATATTTGAATTTTAATATAAGAAATTCATAATAACAAAAAATAACAATTTAGTTATTTTAATTTAATCTTATTTTTATTTATATATTATAATTTAATTCTATTTTATAATATAGATTCAATATGTAAATATAAATATATATTTATAGTTATTACAAATTTTAGGTATATTAGTACAGTTTACTATTTAATAAAATTTTATTAGAAAATGATGGAAGGAGAAGAAAGAAATAAATAAGAAATTAATCAAAAAAATAAAAAAAAAATAAAATAAAAATAAAGTAGACAAGAGTGTCGTTAGAAATTTTAGTATCTCGTTTCAAAATTTTTGGTTCATTTATACTATTATGCTTTTATACTAAACATTGTTCATGATATAATGTTTATATATTCAACTCTATTACTGCAATCATCAAATAATAAATTGGATATACTAAAATTCATGAATTTCATATTCTATCATAATTATAAATCTGGACAATCAAACATAACCTTAGAATATAGCTAAATGCTGGACTTATATCTTTTAATTAGACAGCTCCTAGTGCAAAGCTAAATAACAAAAATTTGTGATGCTTTTGGGGATATTGATCCAAAGCTCAAGTACTGTTTATGTACTGTTTTTCTTTTTGAACATGACAAATTAATTGACTTAACGTAAGATCGGCTCTTTCCTTTGTCCTTACCATGATTTTTGCCCCTTCAATATCGATTACTCTCGATTTGAAGCACCCCTTTACTGTTGGTAGATAGATCCAATTATCCAAATCAATAAAAAAAGGCTACTATGGACCTAGATCCGAACAAATCAATCTTGTTGGGAGGTACTACCCAAGAAATGAAAAAGGTGACTTCCTACTTGGGGAAAATAAATAAATTTGGAACAAAATAAAATCGTATATTAAAAAGACTTCTAGCGTCATTACTTGACATCACATTCATAGCCTAAGAAAGGTCGAATAATTGAGAGCTATTGATTGAGATGTGATCTCATATCGGAAAATTGATATGATGTGAGATTGTTAATATATTTTAGTTGACCCATAATTCATTAACTTAAATTTTTGAGTGAATGTAAGTCCAATATAATATGTTTAACAAATAAAATAAAATAAAATATAAAAATGAACAACAAGGGCAAAAGCAGCGGATGGCAATGCCCTCTTGCCTCTTTCTCATCCATTATTAGAACTCACGTGGTACGAACCTGGACGACATGGTATAGTCCAAGGGGCTGATCATGAGGATCACAAATGGGGAATGCATGGGCAAACACAGGGAACACATGAATCCCAAACTCGACCAACACACCCCAATCATTGATGGTGGAATGTTTTAAGATTCGGAATAGCTCCATCGCTTGGCTGGATCATGCTTGACTTTCTAAGTAATACAGCCATGTTAGATCCTTCCAAAGATGTTTTTGGGCACGTATGGCGTGGAGTTGGTTGGATGGTTTGTAAATTGCCAAATTTATGATCATGTCTTTTTCAAGTAAAAGATCGCAAGCAACGTAAAATTATGAAAAAAGCCAAAATCAAAATGAGGGAAGTGAAGGGTGATGCAAACAAGCTAGGGCAACAATTTGGAAAATTGTCCTTTCAAGAATGATGGACCTTATATTAACATAGTGAAGGACAAAACAAAGAGTGATGCTAATAAGCTAGGGCAACAATTTGGAAAATTGTCCTTTCAAGAACGATGGACCTTATATCGACATAGTGAAGGACAAAACAAAGATGTCAAGTTATTCGATTGTCACCATTTCTTCTGCCTAAATCGTTCGACGATGATTTAATCAAACAAATATTTTGTAAACTCCATTGGATAAATCTTTTTTTTTTTTCTTTTTCTTTCGATTTTTAGATGCAGGGTATGGGCCAACATATCCTCTAGTTGGACAGGAAGTGGGATTGATGGCCGAAATCCTTCTGCAAAATCTGCATGGGCATTGATGATGCATGCCTTGCTGGTATTTGGGTGACAGCAAGCACCTTTGGCCCACAGAGAGAGAGAGAGAGAGAGAGAGAGAGAGAGAGAGGGAGGAAAGAGGGGGGAAGGGAGGGAGAGAGGGAGCGATCCACTTGAACATCAGAGAGAGAGAGAGAGAGAGAGAGAGATCCAGTTCAACCTCACGGATCTCAAAGAGTCGTCATCCAGTTGAATGAACCTTGCAGATCTCGAAATGTCGTTGATGGCGTCCGATGTTGCTGCTCAAGACTTGCGATGCCCAATGAGATTTTGGTCTTGCGTTCACTGTTTTCCATGCTTTGTGGGGGGCTCATTGCTAGGGCTAGGGACTAGGGGGTAGCTTGTGGTTCCCAACGATCACCAGTTACTTTATCTCCACTATCATTTCCTTTTCATTTCCCCTTTTGAAATTTTGGCATTATTTATAAATAAAGAGAAAATAATAAATAATTTATAAACATTAATGCAATTTACAATACCATCTTTAAAATTTTAATTTACTCATTATAATTCTTGAACTTTGGTTTGATATGTAATGCAGCCTCTATTCTTTAACTCAATATGCAATGTCACCCTTAAATTATTAATTTGTTCAATGTAACATTTTTATATATTTTAATAATTATATTGAACAAATTAAAAATTTAAGGACGATATTATATATTGAGCTATAAAGTATAGAACCACATTGCATAAATTAAAAGTTCAAAACCAATGTTGCATATTAGACCAAAATTCCAAAACTATTTCATTTCAATAAAAGAGTAATGGTAGAGGTACTAACCATTTCAATCCATCCATTTTCATTGAACAAATTGATAATTTTTTTGCATTTGAACTATAAAGTATAGGGATCGCATCGCACAAATTAAAAGTCTAGAAGCGACATTGCATATTAGACCGAAATTTCAGAACCATTTTATTTCAATAAAAGAATAACGGTAGAGGTACTAACCATTTCAGCCCATGTGAATTGATTTTTTTTTTTTTTTTTTTTTGCATTTTACTTGCTTTAGATTTCACCACTCATGGATTTTGATTTTTTACTTTTTAAAATTTGGAACCCTTCGACACTCAACTATTGGCACGTAAATTCACATATAATTTTTTCATAATTTTCTCCAAGATAATAATATTTTCAATCTTGGCAGGAATAAAAAAAGTTTTCTCCTTTTGTTTAAAAGATTGGGCAAAAATCGATTTAGTGTTTGGACAAGCCAATCTCTAAATATATATAGAGCCCACTTATTTTGATATCATTTAAAGTTTGTTCCTTCATTGTGTAGTTGCAAGATGGAAATTGGTTACTTATACCTGTGTTGATATAAGTAACCAATTAAGAGAAAAAAAAATTATTTATTACTATCTGAGAAGGAGTTAAGCGTTGATCTATGATAGATTATCAACAAATTAAAAGTGTTTGTGCTGTTAAAATCTAATAAATAATGAGTGAACTTACGTTGAAGCGTCACAGAGAAGTAGACCAAATTTTGTTAAAAAAGAAAGAATGTCGACATTATTCCATTAATATTACTCCATTGAGGAGGTTTACACCCAAAACTCTTTTGTCTTGCGAAAGGGCTAGTGTCAAGTAGAAGGATGAACTCTTTTTTCTTTATTGACCCAATTCGAGAGAGAAACCCTAAAAAGAAAAGAATATCGACATTACTTCATTGATATTACTCCATTGAGGAGATTCGCACCTAAATAGGATGAACTCTTTTTTGCTTTATTGACCCAACTCGAGAGGGAAACTCTAAAAAAGGAAAGAATATCAACATTATATCAACATTATTCCATTGATATTACTCCATTGAGGAGGTTCGCACCTGAAACTCTCCTGTCTTGCGAAAGGGTTAGTGCCAAGGAGAAGTAACGTTGGAAATAGGATGAACTCTTTTTTCTTCAGAGAAGCCCTAGCACCCCGTGGACACTCAAGATGGCACGTGAATGAGTTAACAGTTATTGAAAAGAAATACAAGCTCGGTAAGCTTTAAGCCTCCAAGGGAAACTCAGGCTATGGAGAACCACCGTCTCAATAGTGAGCCCAGGCCCAAAAGCAACCAGCACACCCCATTCGAGCCCCTCCCCCCGGTGGTCTTGAGCCCATCTTCAGCGGACTTCTTCCTCATATCATCCAAAATAAACAAGACGGATGGGCTTGAGGCCCAATTTTGCCTCTACCCGATCCAAGATCATGGGCCCACCGGGTTGGGCGATGCAGAAGAGTGAGTTCCACTCCAAGATGCCCAGAGGTCGAAAAGCCTCCCCGAGGCCCTCCTCGATGTTCTCCGAGATGAGCTGAGAAACATCCTTGAGGAGGTGGAAAACGAGCCCGGCTTCGCGGAGATGGCCGTTAATAGCGCCGACGCTGTCTGGGAGTATTGTTTGGGCTATGAAGACCAGCTCCGGCATCAGCGTCATCCCCGAATAAGGCCTCGCCCACAAGACTATACAGGCGGGCCTTACCCGGCCCGCGGAAGGTGACGGCGCTGTTCTCGGAGCACACCACTAGAACACGGGCCCCCTAATTGTTCTCTGCCAGGTCCTTGGCCGTCGGACCGTGCCCCACCGCCCCCCGGGACCACTACCTCACGGGTACATCATGTACTGCTTCACCGTTGGGCCGAGGCCGCGCCTGCCATGTCGACCCCACAGGTGGTGCAGAAGACCAAGTGGGTGACCTTGGACTTGGGTTGGCCCCAAATCTTTGATGGCCTTCGTGGCCGCTTCCTTGCCAAGCTTTGGGACTTCCACCGCCATCATGTCTTGCCTAGCGTCCCGTGAGGGGTCCATGCAGTCACAAGTTTAGGGATTCTCTTTCAACGTCTCCTCGGTCAGATACGTGTGGTGCTTCTTGATCATTGACTTTTCACCTGAAGATGTGTGGATCCTCGATTCAAGGCAACATTGCTTGATCCCATTATTGACAAGTTCTTCACAGACGTATCTAGATGGTTTTCCCCATCAAAGAAGTCTATTACATAATCTGAGATCTATGTCCCATTATATGTATTGACTGCCACTATATCTTAATCGTACTCTAACATAATTACTCTGATATAAATGGCTCTTTTAGGTACTTGAATATTTCCCAACTGTTCTGTTAGATCTGTTAAATTTCATTTCACCTTTAAAATAACAATTTGTGAAATATTTGCTACTTTCAATTTCTCCCATCACCTCTCTCTTTCCTTTTCCTCGCCATATGACGTGCTATGTGCATTATTTTTCTTCTCTTTAATTTCAAGATCTATGAAAAATTAAAAAAAGTTTTCTTCTTTCTCACGTTATTTAGGATTTTTTGTCACCCTTGATGTGGGTATTTATAGTTCAAAAAATTGACTAACTATCTAGATCAGTGGGGATAAATATAGGTTGTAAGAAAAGGATTACACCACCCACATACTTAAAATTATTATTATTATTATTATTATTGTTGTTGTGGTTGTTGTTGTTGTTGTTGTTGTTGTTGTTGTTGTTGTTGTTGTTGTTGTTGTTTTGCCAAAACTTCTTCAACTTATTAACTTGAGACATTTTCATTTAACTTTCTCTATTTGGCTTTTTTATGCATTATTAATTAGTAAGTCCACGCTAAACACTACTTAAGCAACGTTGTTAAAAAGTCCAATCACATGAATTGATGGAGTGAGATCTTATGAATATAAAAAACATTTAAGACTTATTGTCAAGCAATGTAGGACAATACTTCAATAAACATAGTCATCACACGTTGCCTAAGTATAGTGATTTGCTTTCTACATATTATGAGCAATAGAATGAGTCTATGCATTTTCCTTTTCAATTCATACAACAAGAAGTTAGATCACTATAAGAATGCATCATGCGCTGCTCGGTATCAGCGTACTTGCTCAAGTCCACGCACCACGTGTACCAATGACTAGGTTTATTCGACTGAGGAACACAAGGAAAGCTTGTACATGCCTACACATTCGGTTAAACTTCTCCTTCAACTCCGTCATGTGCTCGTGCTCTGGTTGATGCGGTTCGGCCGGTTCACTGTCCCAATGGCCAGGATTAGGGGTGTCAACGGTTCGGTTCGGTTCGATTTTTTTGAAAAAATGAATCGAACCGAACCGTTAGGAAAAACTTCCAAACCGAAATTTCGGTTCGGTTCGGTTCGGTTCGGTTCGGTTCGGTTCGGTTCGGTTTTCGGTTTTTGGTTTTTAGCTTTTAGTTTTCAGTTTTTGTATTTGTTTTTTTTTTCTTTTTTTTTTTTTTCTGTTGTATATATTTTTTGTTTTCAAAAAATAAGCTCTTATCGATTTGTCAGTTCGGTTCTGTTTGGTTAATCGATAAAAACCGAACCAATAAAAAAATTTCAGTTTTTAAAGAGAACCGAACTGAAAAAATTGAATTTTTCGGTTCGATTCGGTTCAGTTCAGTTTTCGGTTCGGTTCGGTTCGATTTTTGACACCCCTAGACAAGATCGTGGCGGGACCCTCAGCCTGTTGCACGCAGCGGAGTTCCTCATGGTGGCCATTGTTTCGCCCCAAAGCAAGTGGTGGCGGTGGCGGTGGCGGTGGTGGTGGCGGTGGAACGAGTTAAGAGTGGGAGTGGTACTGAAAGAGGTATTGGGGGGGCAATGGCAGAGCATCGAGCGGCGTCTTTTAAGACGTGAGTAAAGAGCTGGAGCGCCATGGGGTAGCTGGGAGTCACGTGATGGAGAAGCTGCGCGGCACGTGGCTTTGGTGGTTGACCATCTGTTGTCACGTGACCGTTTGAAAGTGGAAGGGGGTTGAATTTTCGTTTTGCTTCGTCTATAAGGAATTAAGCCATTGCTTGATGAGCTCTTATATTGAATGAGACATTTGAGGTTGCTGCAGCCTCGTGACAGGACTAGGTAGTTTATTATCAGGAAAATTATTGCATCATTTATAAACCCCCGTTGACCGATACTATTTCAATCATTATGAGTTTATCGTGCGATTCACATGATCAAAGGTGGAGCCGGATTTGATTTGTACAATCCATAACTCATACGCATATTTTTGTCCGTCAAAAATAGCTTAGTCATTGAGATAGAGAGAAAACTTGTATAGCTAAAAAAGTTTGATTAGTCCCTAAAAAATTGATATCTGTTCACAAGAGCAAAATTTTGTTTATATGATTGATACGTCATACAATACTCTTTTCTTCTATCGAAAGCAACTCTGTTGTCGAGAGATAGAGAGAGAACTTCTAGAGCTAGACTTAGTCTCTAAAAAATTGATATCTATTCACAAGACCATAATTTTGTCTATGATTCACAAGTCTTACGATACTCTTTTCTTCTATCAAAAGCAACTATGTCATTGAGAGATAGAGAGAGAACTTCTAGAGCTAGAAAAGTGTGATTAGTCCTTAAGAATTTGAGATTTAGTCGTAAATTACAACTCTAAGCGGTAGTGTGGCTAATTTTGTAGCTTTAATTTTTTCTACAACTTTTAGTCATTTATATATATAATTCATGTTGCAAAATAACATTCACCTTCTATAAATCAGGGATGATAATCAAATTAATACTAAACTTTTTGTACGAATGTTAATCAAATCTTGAACTTTCCAATTTTGCTAATATAGTTCTAAATGTTATGTGATTTTAATGTTGCCTTCCAGCCAATTGCCGCTTGATTTCATTGATGCACCATTCGCATGACAGGTTTATGACAAAATTAGTAATTCTCCTGAAAATTATCCCGGTACACCCCTTCATACTTGCTTTCTTAAATGTGCTTTTAAGATACTGAGGTCGAGCTTGAATGCCACATTTTCCATCTTTCTCATCTTGAGGTAACAAGATCAAGGCGGCAGCAAACAATCGAGCGATTAGACAGGAATTGAAACTACGAAATATAGATCCGACCACATTGAATTTATATTGCATATGAAATATTATTGGGGAAATCTTTTGGTACACATGACCCCACACCATTTATTTCAATGTAGCCCCAAGGTGACCATGTTCAGCCATTGCAACCCCAACCCCAACCCCAACCCCCTTTTCCGACACTGAAAATGCGCACATTAATGACTTCAAGTAAATTGAGAAAAGAGAAAGAAAAAAGAAGAGAAAAAGGAAAGAAAATTCAAGGGAAATTTGATGACAGACCAAATCAATGACACCGGTGGAGGGAGGGAGAGCGTTGCTTAAGCCTGCGCCGCGAGGCTGTGGAGGACCACGGTCTCGACGGTGAGGCCGGGGCCGAACCCGAACAACACGCCCCACTCCAGGCCCTCGCCGGTGGTCTTCAGCCCGTCCTCGGTCGACTTCTTCCTCATCTCGTCCAGGATGAACAGCACGCAGGCGCTCGACATGTTGCCATACTCGCTCAGCACGTGGCGCGTCGCGCGCAGCTTCTCGGCCTTGAGCTTCAGCTTCTCCTCGACCTGGTCCAGGATGGCCGGCCCGCCGGGATGCGCGATCCAGAATAGGGAGTTCCAGTCCGAGATGCCGAGCGGCTGGAAGGCCTCCACCAGGCTCTTCTCGATGTTCTTCGAGATGAGCCCGGGGACGTCCTTGAGGAGGTGGAACGTGAGCCCCACCTCCCGGAGGTGCCCGTCGATGGCCCCGTCGCTGTCCGGCAGTATGGTCTGCGCCGTCGAGACGAGCTCGAACATCGGCTTCTCGACTCCGGGCACCGGGTCGGCCCCCACGATGACGGCCGCCGCGCCGTCCCCGAACAGGGCCTGCCCCACGAGGCTGTCGAGGTGGGTGTCGGTGGGGCCGCGGAAGGTGACGGCGGTGATCTCGGAGCACACGACGAGGACGCGGGCCCCCTTGTTGTTCTCGGCCAGGTCCTTGGCCAGGCGGAGGACCGTGCCGCCGGCGAAGCAGCCCTGCTGGTACATCATGTACCGCTTGACGGAGGGGCGGAGGCCCAGCAGCTTGGTGAGCTGGTAGTCGGCGCCGGGCATGTCGACGCCGCTGGTGGTGCAGAAGATCAGGTGGGTGACCTTGGACTTGGGCTGGCCCCACTCCTTGATGGCCTTGACGGCCGCCTCCTTGCCGAGCTTCGGGACTTCCACCACCACCATGTCCTGCCTGGCGTCCAGCGAGGGTGCCATGTAGGCGCAGATGTTGGGGTTTTCTTTCAGGATATCCTCGGTCAAGTGCATGTACCGCTTCTTGATCATGGACTTCTCGCCTGAAAATCAGCGTGATTTAGGACAAGATTCCTCAGTCAGATACTATTATACGCTCAGCTTAAAAAAAGCATACAAGTCCAAAAAGATTGAGATGACTTTCGCTACTTAAATTCTTTCACGTAGGTTAAGGTACGTATCTCATTCTGCGTACTACAAAACAAACCCTTGCGAATACGTCACAGCAACCCCAATTGCAACGATGAGCTATACCTGAACACCTAAACGACGATTGATTGGATAGACAATGACCCGATTTGCCGAAACGCATTTAATAGTCGTTGATTTCATTGTTCTCTCTTTCCTTTCCGTTACTTTATGATGTGAAAGAAGGAATGCTTCCATTCTTTTCCTAATTAATAACAGGTATCCTTCTTCGTCTTTCTCCATTTAGCCTTTTGGTCCCGCTTTAATTAGCGAGGATCCTACTTAAAAGGAAACGTTGAAATCACATCTTACGTAGATAATAACAGCGACGGAATAAGTATGCACATATCTTTTTCAGTGGATTCGAGTGTTCTATAATAACGCAAATACTCCTTTTTCTTTGGAAGAGAAGCAATATATGAAAATTTCGATCAAGAACCACAAGGGTCGAAACAAGGCGCATGACGAGAGAGAGAGAGAGAGAGAGAGAGCATATGTGTGTATGCGATGCTTACACATGCGCTTGAACTTCTCCTTCAGCTCGGTCTTGTGCTCGCTGTTGGTGATCCGGAAGTAGTAGTCCGGGTATGCGCTCTGGTCGACGCAGTTGGGCGGGGTGGCCGTCCCGATCGCCATGATCGTGGCGGGGCCCTCGGCCCGCTGGGCACGGCGGACTTCCTCCACAGTCACCATTCTTCCACTCTCTCTCTCTTTCTCTTTCGCCGGAGGCCCGGAAAGCTGTAGCAACCCGCGGTGGCGGAGGAGGGTTTCGGTAGTCGGAAGAAGCAGAGGAGTGTGTCGATGCTGCGGTGGAATGTTGGACTGTCGAGGCGGGGGCTTTATACAGGGCGGAGAGATAGGTAGGGGAGAGAGGGGTAGATGGGGAGTCACGTGCGCGGGGTCGCACCCAACGAGAACGGGAGGCCAGACGGCACGTGACTTTGGGGGGTGTTTGGTATCATGGTATGGTGCGTTGCTCCGTTACTTGTCCATCAAACGCTCCACATGATCTTCTGCCATGCGCCTCGCTCCTCTCTACTTTCCATACCAACCAAAGTGAGGAGAGTGTGTTGGTCCAATATGGACCTTTATTTTAAATATATTTTTCCCAATATTAGATTGCTCCATAATTTATTTTCCAAAGTTCGAACGTATAAATTCCACGTCCAGGGTCCCCCACCTCAAAATTTGAATATTGCAATAACAATTTTCCCCATTTTAGCATTTGTACATAAACCATCCTATCTAATTTTCATTATATATATATCGATCGAATTTTAGTTGTCCAAAATAGGCCATATTACTGGAATTTCGCTCAAATTAATTTCCTTGGTCGTATTTGAAATTGTAGAGTCTTGTAGATAATGACGGTCCGGAGTATAACTTATTTAAAAAAAATTCCCAAAACAAATGCTTCGTTTGTTTTCTGAACAATGATAATTTGAAAAATATTTTACTACAAATGATTACTTGCGCCGCTTAAAATAGTTAGACAATTAAAACTATTTTAATTATTGATAACAATTTATATCTAAATATTTTCATATATGTTAAAAATACTTTTTGTTCATCAATTTTTACAAGCGGTATAAGTGATTATTTAAAAAATATATTTTCCAAATTATTCATTGTTTACAAAACAGACAGAGCCTAAAATACTTAGTAATTTTCCCCATTTTTAAGTCTTACTAGCCATGCACATTGCCGCTATGCATCACAATGAAGGAAACGGAAGAAAAGGGCAAAATAATGTTGAAAGTATAATTCGAGAAAATATAATTCACCATTTTTAATTTGGCAGAAAAAAAATGTGATTTCGACTTGCAAAGAGTCATAAGCATGTGACATTGTGATAAATACAGCTTTACCGTTTGGTGCAATTGCTTGAGAGTCTGGTTTGAATAATAGCTTAGCAAGCGAGTAGAGACGCACGAAGTCCCCAAAAAACTGCCCATTATAAATGTGGCGACTGAGTTAGGCAGATTGAACGGGGAAAGATGATGGCGGTGCAAGTTTTTTCCCCATGTTGTCATAAAGATTGTGACCATGAAATTGCCGTTTTAGACGGCACAGTGTAAAAGGGACTTTTAGATTGGACATAACTTTAGTATAGTAGTAATTTTGTCGATCCGGGTTTTCTAGCTCGAATGATGTCCGCATGTTTTAGATAAGATTTATCAAAAGGCGAGGCCTGATTACTGAACGAGGTGTTATAATTTGAATACGAGATTGCAATAATCAAACCTACCATTTTAATCTGAAACCCGTTGATGGTATTCATTTTAATCCAAAGCCCTTAGATGGTAACCTTTTCTCGATTTATTTCATGGAATTACTAAAAAATATTTAGCTGGCAAAACAGCAAGATAATATTTAATATATAAGCGAAAGCTGTATAATCCGTGAAGAAAAAAGAAATTTATAATGGGTCCTTACTTTGGTTGGAGACCTTACAACTACCGTTCGCCCTCCTGTTTTTATTAATTAATTGATAAATACGGTGTACTTAACGAATTTCATAGAAGAAACCTCCATTTATTGTATATTTTGATAACCACTGATGAAATCCGAATTAGTGGATGGCAAGCTTTTCTCAATTATCTGATGGATTCACACGAAAGTATTTAATTGAAAAAAAGGAAAGAAATATTTGACCGAAAGCTATATAATCCGTGAGAAATGCCATATATTGGAGAAACTTACATGAGTCTTGCTTTTGGTTAAAAACCTTATAAAAAATGACGTAAATAGTCTCCTAAAATTTTGGCCTAATGTATGACATTCATCTTTGAATTTTTAATTCAGTCAATGTAGTCATTGAACTATTTATAGAGTTCAATCTATTCCATAAACTTTTAATTTGTTCAATCTAATCTCTCAATTTTTCATTATAAAAAAATAAGAGGTTTTCCATAATTAGACTATTGCCCAGATTTTATAATAACTTTTCATTATAATCCATTTTGTAAATCAAAAAAAAAAAAAAACATAACTATCTTTTCATTACTTTTTTCATGTTTCCCATCTTTATAAATATTACGATAGTTCCATTAGAGTATGTTTTAGTTCATGATCCATAGAATGATAAAGTAAAACCTCATTCAAAATTGTAAAAGTTGATACTCTTGCTATGTTAATTTCCTAATTTACTTATTTAACTAAATTTAATTAATAGTACTCGAAACACAAGTTTTTGTATAAAAAAGCAAGAACACGTTTTGGATCAGTATTAGTACAAGAAATCTATAGATAAACTAATATTGTTATTAAATATTTTTAAGATAACACTAATTTAAAAATTAAAGGACTATAAACATGATGAAACTCTAAATGGGGTTATATTTTTACTATTAAAAATATCATCGGTTAAAACATACATAAATGGAACTATTTATAAAAGACAAAAAATGTAAAAATGCAATAGAAAGGTATCATTTTTTATTTAATTAGGAAATAGATTGAAATAAAAATATATTCTAAAATCTGGGCAATAGTGTAATATTAAAAACTTGTGAATAGTATTGAAGATTGATTTAACCTTGTTGTGAAAGTTGAAAGACTAGATTGAACAAATTGAAAGTCTAAGGATTAGATCAAAGATTAAGGAATATTTTAATCGTCATATTGAACGAATTAAAAATTTAAAGATGACATTACATATTGAGTCAAAGTTTAAGGATTATTTGTCTCATTTTCCCAAAACTTTATTACAACCCATCTATGCTCTTTTCTTTATTGCTAATTGATAATGACAAACTAGTCTGAACAAATTGAATGTCTAGGGACTAGATCAAAGATTAAGGAATATTTCAATCGCCATATTGAACGAATTAAAAGTTTAAGGATGATATTGCAAATTGGACCACGGTTTAAGGATTATTCATCTCATTTTCCCAAAACCTTATTACTACCCATATGTGCTCTTTTCTTGATATATAATTGATAATGACGAACTAGACTGAACAAAATGAAAGTCTAGGGACTAGATCAAAGATTACGAATAATTCAATTATATTGAACGAATTAAAAGTTTAAGGATGGCATTTCATGTGAGGCTAAAGTTTAAGAATTATTCGTCTCATTTTCCCAAAACCTTATTTCTACCCATCCGTGCTCTTTTCTTAATAGTTAATTGATAACGACAGACTTTGCAAAAGAAACCTCCCTTTATTTATTTTGATAGCCTAATGGCATGAGCGTGGAAGTATGGCATCTTTGTTTGCTATCCACTAGGGTTTTTGTGTATAGATATAGAAGGGAGCTAACCTCTATGGGCCCAAGTATGATAATCTCTCAGCATACTTCCTGTGTTGATTGAATCTAAAAGGGGCCTTTTTGCCGCATCAAACTAATCGTCTTATTCTAAGGAGACAAATGAAAGGCGATTGCTACTAACCGCCTTCATTAGATTCATTGATGGTAAGTGAAATTGGAAGTTGGATTTTCGAAATGTATAGAAGTTGTATATTGATGTTCAACATTGACACTTATCATTGTGGAATGGCTAAAAAATAAATATGGCTTTAGGTAAAAGTCCCCTAAAAAAAAAAAAATCGTAGTTAATCATTCGGTTCACATTCTCTCAAATGTAAGTCTGTCCTTGCCATTATTAAAATAATTTTTTACGGCCTTTAATGTGGAATACTTTTTTTTTTTTTTTTTTTTGAGAATTTAGTAGAATAATGAATTTTTCCTTCATTCTTTTTTAAACTTTTAGCCTAAATTGTTGATTGACCAGACTACTTCATAAAAATCTATTTCAAATAGACTGAACGATTATGTGGGTACTTTATATAAATCAATTGAAAGAAAGATGCCATGAACTGTAATTTGTACTACCAATCAAAAGGACGGAGAGTAGTATTTTCGCTCTCAAAATTTGTGAAAGGTTTCATAAGATTCCCACTTTCTGGTGATTTAATTGTCTGAGTAGGAGTTTTGAAATCATATCTACTACGTCAGTTACCTTCAACACTTTCCACTGATCTCCCTCCTTTATTTCTTGATAAGTTAAAAAGAGTGGGAGGCCCTCTGGAGGTTATCATAAAGGTCTCGCATTCATTGTGAAATAGTCTAGCATCCCTTACCAAAATTTTAATTTGAACTATAATTACTTCGCATCATTTGTGATTTGAAAATTTGAGGTTGGTGAGCGTATCATCGCATCCCACCAAGCTGTAAGTAGCTAGGAAGTCTTTCAACATGGCACCTTAACTAGTTGTTGGCACTTGAAATTTGACTATGTTCATTGATCAAGCTAGGAAAAAGCTTCATATGAGGCCGAGTCAATAGGGTGGTCACATATATATAAAGAACACACACACGTGTATATATATATCCTGCACAATAATGTGGGATGCTTTCAAACTTTCACCCACATGCAAGTCAAATTAGCAACGATACGTGAAATTTGACGAATGATGAGTCGCACAACGTCCTTATATTTATTTAAGAAAAATTACCCAATCAATTATAAATCTATCGTATAAATGTCAATTTAGTTATAAACTTCATACACATTTACATGAAATTCCCATGTAGTCCTTCTAGTGAATTTTCGCAAGAAATTGCTAATGTAGCAGTCTAGTCATTGCTAATAGTCTTACATGATACGCAGTCACTTTGGCAATTTTTTAGTGAAAATTAATCGGAAGGACTACGTTTTCGGACTAATTTAGAAACATTAAAAGGTTAATAACTGAATTGTTATTCGCGCGATGAATTTAGAATAGATTGAGTATAAGTGAAAGAAAAGAACTCGGAGGTATGGGTTTTCAACTGAAATAGGTACGGAAACAAAATGTTGTCTAACGTGGAGTCACAAGCGTATGTAACATGGTGATGTGGAATTTCCCTGTTTGGCGGTGGGATCGCTGGAGAGGCTGGTTTGAATAATAGCTTAGCAAGCGAGTAGAGACGCACGAGGTCCCAAGGGAGAAATCCCTGACAAGAATGGAGTGACCGAGTTAGGCAGATCGAACGGCGGAGATAATGGGGGTTGTAGTTTTCCTTTGCGTCTTTCCTTCTATAGCTGATGATTTTTGTGCCCTATACGTGACGAAATTGGATTTATAGTTGTCCTAAAGATTGTGACCCCTGCATTTGACTTTTGGCACGGCACGGTATGATGTAAAGGGACTTCGAATTGGACATGACTTTTGGCTCTCCTGCGATCCGTCTTACCAATGTGCATCAGTTTTTTTTTTTTTTTTTTTTTGTTGAAATCTATATGCATTGATTAAGGCGTAAAGGGACTTCTTCGAATTGGACATGACTTTTGGCTTTCCTGCAATTCGTCTTGTCCATGTGCATTGTTTTTTTTTTTTTTTTTTGGTCGAAATCTATATGCATCGATTAAGGCATGGCCTTTCAAGGTGATTTCAGTATCAAAGATGTTATGATTCAAATAAGAAATTACCATGGCTGGCTGGATTGATCACTTTTTTTTTTTTTTTTTTTGTCGGACTGGATTGATCACTTTATCCACCTTGTGGATGACAAGTTTTTTCTCTATGATTTCGTGGATTTACACAAAAATATTTGGTTGGAATATTGGAAGAAATTTATAAGTGAAAGCTGTACAACCTGTGAAGAAAAAAAGAAATTTATTTGGGGTTTAATTTTGGTTAAAAACCTTACAACTGCCTTTCTCGCTCTTTTCGTGATAATTAATTAATAAATATGGTATGCACGATCAGGACCTCCAGTTATTATTGCGATAACCCCTATTGAGTTCCATAATTACTGGAAGCGAAGCTTTTCCTCTATATATAATCCTTGAAGAACGCCTAACTAATTTTGGTGAAAAACCTTACATCTACCCACTGCACTGGTACACACGATAGATTTTGTTGAAGAAACCTTCATTTATTTATGTTAATAGCCTAATAGCAAAAGTACAAAAGTCGAGCTACTTTCTTTATATCAATGTAAAATGGCGAAAAAACAAATAAGGCTTTTGTATAAATCAAAAGATGCCATGAGTTGAATATAATTTACGAAAATAAGTAAAGGTGAGTTGGCTGAGTTAGTAAGGTTCAAACTCTCTACACAATATGCTTAGGTTTGAGTCTCGCTTCCAGCAGTCTCTTATAAGATTTAGGGATAAGTGCAAAAGAACTCCTAAAACTTGTTACGAAAATGTAATGTAGTCCTAAAACTTGCAAAAAATGCAATCAAGTTCTAAAACTTGTCAAAATAGTTCAATTGAGTCCTAAAATTAATATCATTAGTCTTACTGACAGAAAATGCTAACGTGGCATTTTAAATTAATTTTATTTTCCACTGGCTTTTTAAAATTATTTTTTATTCAATTTTTTAAAAGAAACCCCTCTGGCCATGGGTGGCGGCGGCGGCAACTTCTTCTTCTTCTTTTTTTTTTTTTTTAACAGTTCTTTAAAAAATGAATTTTAGTTTTTAAATATAATTTTTTTTTAAAAATTGAATAAAAAATAATTTAAAAAAGCCAGATGGAAAATAAAAAATCATTTAAAATGCTACGTCGGCGCTATGTCAACATTTTCCATTAGTAAAATTGACGGTGTTAATTTTAGGACTTAATTGAACTATTTTGACAAGTTTTAGGATTTGATTGCATTTTTTACAAGTTTTAGGACTCAATTATATTTTTGTAACAAGTTTTAGGACTTCTATTACTCTTATCCCTAAGACTTTCTATGCTTGTGGTATGCCCAGATCTTAGCATGAGGTAACCTCCCCTCCTCTTGAACTTTTTTATTCAAAAAAGATTTATGAAAATGAATGTTACAAATTCCGAGGGATCTCCTATAAGACTTTCTACGCTCGTGGTATGTCCTCACCTTGGCATGAGGTAATCTCCCCTCCTCTTGAACTTCTTTATTCAGAAAAAGATTTATGAAAATGACCGTTCGAATTTCTGATGGATCTCCTATGAGACTTTCTATGCTTGTGGTATGCCCTGACCTTGGCATGGGGTAACCTCCCCTTCTCCTGAACTTTTTTATTCGAAAAAGATTTACGAAAAATAATGTTTGAAATTTTGAGGGATCTCCTATAAGACTTTAGATGCTTGTCGTATGCCCTAACCTTGGCATGGGGTAACCTCCCCTCCTCCTGAACTTTTTCATTAAAAAAAATTTATGAAAATGAATGTTGAAATTCGAAGAGAGGGGGAGCGAAAAAAGGGTTTTCTTCGTTCATTTTTCGAGCTAAAACTTGTTAATAATAAGTTAATGAAGCTACTAAAACAAATTATAAAAAGAAATGACTTTCATTTGCTTTTAACGGAGCATTTCGTTGGTCTTAATATCTTTAAGCTTTTTAATTTTTAAAAAGAAAAAAGAAAAAAGAAAAGATAAGTAGTAGCTGATCATACCGTTCTTGTTCATTCAAATGAAAGTCCGTCCTCGCTGTTATCACAGTCATTTTGTGTAAAATTTTTTTTTGCAATTTCAATAGTAGATTGACCAGAGTACTTCGTAAAAATCTATTCAAATAGATTGAATAATTACATGACTAAATACTTCATAAAAATCAATTGAAAGTGAAAATGTATTGAAAGCCACTAGGATTCCAGGATGCCAAAATCCTAGTTTACTCACCGGGCAACATGTATTGCCCAAGCCTCACTACGCCAGAACCCTCTTGCCTCTTTCTTCCCTCTCTTCTTTTTTCCTAAATTTTTTCTTCCCCCCCGTTGTCTCAATCCACCACCTCACCACTATTTTAGTCCTTTGTTAGCTTGAGCTTGGCCAACGAATTGGGCCTCAAGTTTTGGATCTATTGATGCTTGACGTTAAATATGAGTTGGTTTGAGGTCAACTAGGGTCGACATAGACAACAAATGAGGCAGGGCGGAGGCAGTCCCCACCCCCAACCCCCACTGTTGTCTCAATCCACCACCTTGCCACTGTTTTAGTCCTTTGTCGTCGAGCTTGAGTTTGGCTAACGAATTGGGGCACCAAGTTTTGGATCTATGGTTGAGTGAGCCCTAGATTTGTGATGCTTGACGTCAAATCTGAGTTGGTTTGAGGTCAACTAGGGTCTACATAGACAACAAATGAGGCAGGGCGGAGGCAGTCCCCACTCCCAACCCCCAAACCCCCCAACCCCCAATGTTGTCTCAATCCACTACCTCGCCACTGTTTTAGTCCTTTGTCGTCGAGCTTGAGTTTGGCTAACGAATTGGGGCCTCAAGTTTTGGATCTATGGTTGAGCGAGCTCTAGATTTGTGATCTAGAGCTCAACTTGACGTCGAATTTGAGTTGCTTCAAGGTCGACTAGGGTCGTCTTAGACAACAAATGAGGTGGGGTAGAGGGGGCGACATGGTTCGTCGATGTGGCGTAGGGCCTTGACATCCTAGCGGAGGCGGCGGTGTAATTCATTGATGCAGTTATGGATGCAGAGGGTGCTAGAGGTCAGAGGAGGAGCAGGTGAAGATGGAGGCATAGATGAGATGACGTGTCGAAGGCAGCAGCCGCAGGTCCGAGGTCAGGCTCGAGGTCAGTCAATCAAGGTCGGAGAAGGGAACGTGGGCCTGGTGGAGGAGAGAGAGAGAGAGAGAGAGAGAGAGAGAGAGAGAGGAAGACTGAACAGAGGGAGGAAGAAGAAAGAATAAAGTATAAAGAAGAGAGGGAAGGGAGATAGGCGAGAGGGTGAGGGTGCCAGTGGGCTTGGCAAGGTAGGGCCCCCGATGATTGGATTAGGATTTTGGCACCATGAAATCCTAGCAGTACCCAATATTTTCTCCAAAGTAATGGCCAAAAAATAGAGATCTCTCTCGGTAAAGGAAGATGCGGGTGATTTCTCATTAATGCCCCCAAGCATGCCATGTCCGTCGCCTTAAATTTCTTTGCCATTTGCAGGATCCCGATAAGGTCCATGGCGATTCACGTCCCAAATTCACAACTTTCTTTGGGATTCGTCCAAAAAAAGCGCAACTCCCTGCATTGCATTGTTAGACTTGTCATCATTTTGACCACACTAAAGCCGATCCGACCGATCTCCGCTTCGTGACAT
Organism: Eucalyptus microcorys; assembly: GCA_014182515.1. Taxonomy (NCBI): domain Eukaryota; kingdom Viridiplantae; phylum Streptophyta; class Magnoliopsida; order Myrtales; family Myrtaceae; genus Eucalyptus; species Eucalyptus microcorys. Next base: position 26,525,254 of record CM024569.1, on the reverse strand, counting down.
ATCTCATAAGCTTGAACCTCTCCTCTGCTCATCTCATGCCGAACCCATCCACTGCTCAAGCTTCTCACACGAGCGTTTCCCTTTTCAGATTTAGGGTTTTCGATTTCAATGAATTTGGAGAACAAAAGGGTCAAAACCACTTGTTTTGGCCCCGCTTTTTTTGGACTTAGAAAATTTTCGAAAAAGCCATGTTGTAATCAAAATTAATATAAAAAATCACCTAAGACAATTCGTTGGAAAAGGGACTTAAGTAGGCAATACTTAACTAATCCAACAAAAATTTTTGACACTTAAATCAGTATCATACAAAAGTTAAGATATTTCTAGTATAATTTTTTTTTGGAACTTAAAACACATTCTCATTCATACCAGTAGAGGACATCATATATTTTTACATTGAAAACTCAATATAAAACCAACGAAAATGATCAGTACATTATGAAACAGAACTTAATCAATTCAGAAATTAACATATTGCGTGATCGGTTTGCCCTCTTAAGTGAATGTCCGTAGTCCAGTAACCATAATAAATGCTCTTTACTAGTCTGAGTGCCTTGTTTATTAGAGGTGGGTTGGCTGGAATTTTGTGTTTACTATCTGCAGCGAATTCTCAACCATTTCACATTTAAAGCTGGGAGGACAGTTCTTGACCAGCTCTACAATATGAATTCAATACATGTTTTATCAAGCTATAGGCATCGATACCTAACAATTAGACATCCGTGTTATAATCGAACGATGACGATATCTGAGGTTATCGTCAAACTCTCATTTGCCAATACTGGAAATTCGTTTTGAGTTAATCATTTGCCAGATATGACTGGCGAACAGGATTAGGAGAGACAACAATTGGTGTAGGAAATTTTTGGGCTCACTTGTACCAGTCTTACGTGCTCGTCTGGATCTCCAGAATGTCAATCGACTCCTTGTCATTTTGATCTCCGACATTGAACTGGGGATGTACTTTATATGGTAGGAATACTCAAACCTCGTATGCTGCACAAGTCATAGCAGGTGGAGATTGCACCGTGATTGCGCAGCAACATGTTGAATGTTCCTCCTCATAACGTGGCATCATTATTCCTATGTATTTACCTCCTGCCATGTTATGTCGCACAGCAGCTGCAGAGAAACCGAAATCAGGACAGTTAGGTACTTGTTTTGTCGCATTGAGCATGCCCCTTAATGCTTGCTGCTGCATCGGCATTGTCTCCAAATCCTTTTACAGCTAACTGGATTGATTGGTTGCCCCACGGAAGCAATTCCGTTGTGATGATTTACACCACGACTGCTTTCATTGATGCACTGAGAGCAATCAATGAACTCAGTTTACCATGGACGCAGATCTCTCTCCCTCTGGTTCTCCTGGCTTATCCAACCAATAGCGCTTGTCGTAAGATGCAAATAGGTTTCTCCCGGCGAGCAAGAGATCCCTTCCTAGCATTACGTCTAAGTGACAATGCATATACATCTGAAAGTCACAGAGCGATCGCGGATTATCTCCCAAAATAGATGGTGACTGTCCGTTTGCTCTACAGAGAACAGGGTACTACAACTACATGGGGACATGGCTAGAGCTTGGGTTGTCTCGAAAAAGCAAATGTGGGAGTGTTCATATTCCATTCGGTTTTTTTCTCGTATGGTACTAGCGTGCTGTTTGGGTACTGATTCAACTTTGTTTGGTAAAACCTAAGTAAGAAGCCGAGCAGCTTAAGCTAAAGAGAGAAGCGCGGGCGGTGGTTGCTCCGTTTATGAACGATGGAAAGTCCACATCGACCAAGAGGAAGGGAATGCATGAGGAGCTTATTTGATAGAAAAGGAAGATGAAAATACTACTAAGGTCTGATCCTTCAGGCGGCTTGACGGGGTATGATGAGTGGTCAATGCTCGCGATAAGAAAGGATGCGAGAGGGGTGTACCGGCCCAAAGCCTGGTTACGACAGCCCGGGCACTCCAATCATTTGTACCTTCTGATCCCCAGTGTCTCGAAGGACCCCAGTATTTGCAATGCAAAATGGTCTATTGAATAGCCGCTGGGTAACTGTCGTCATGCTATTTTTCTCGCTCTCCTTAAGATTCAATCCTAGGACAAGCGCCTAATACATTGAATCCACGCATCACCGGGCCCGGGCCGAGACCTGATGGCAATGGTACAACTACAACATTATCACCAACATTGTCACATGTCAATGGTACAACTACGATATTATCACCAACATTGTCACCAGGCTGAGGCCTGATGGCAATGGCAAAACTACAGCATTTATCATCCAGATAACCATAACACTATTTAGTACAACACTATTTAGTGAAAATTTTCAGCGTTTAGCATTTATAATCCGTCTGACTAAAAAAAAAAAAAATAACATTTATCATTCGGACAAAGATTAATATTCTCTGTTTCAAAAGGACCAAATCTGGAAAAAAAAAAGGCAACAAACACGTTGTTACCGTTTGGAAATCTCCATCAATACTGTGATTCAAAGAATTCACTCCGATTGCAAGCGTCCTCTAGAAGTGGTCTCAAGCTCTTACACATCAAGCAGCATACAATTATCTCAAAAATGAAAAAGATGAGATTTTCTCAAATGCGTACGGTTTTAACATCCTCAGAAATGTCTTCATACAGACCACCCAGCTCGCTGACGACAAAAGCCCTCCTCCTTCCTTGTGTGGTCGCTTCCTCAAACTCCATCTCGTAGCACTTGGAAACTGGAAAGGGCTTCTGCCTTGACTCGCCAATCATGCCGAGAATCACCAAACGAACTCCCAATGAGGCTTGACGAAGAAGGACACTCGGGCGAAGAACAGGAGGACTCATTGAATAAGAAGCAGACTCCATGAACAAGGCCTCTAAATTCCCATCTAAACATCCCTCTAAATGCCTTAGACGGATTTAGAAAAGTTTTAAAGCGTAACATAACTTGTTGAAAGAAAATTACTTCTTGGCCCAAAAACATAAACCTGATAAATAGTGCAGAAATCTGATAACACATTAAATAGGCAAGGCCTCGAGCTGATGGCCCTCCATTAGGCATAGGCTCTTTTAAGCTCATACTTCGCATGGCATTGGATTTCATTTTTTAGCTCTTAACAACTTAAATATTATTAGGAGTCGCTACTAGGCTATTGTTATTGACTAGAAACCAATAAAGATGCGAAAGCGTTGTCTCGATTCTTATGCAACTAAAGATTATAGGGTTGGAAACTTCATTACGCTAATGCCTTTTAGCATCCTTTCGCTATCTTTAATTGGACAATCGATATTTAAGTGGTCATGCGATTTTGATTACAAATTATGATCCTACGGTATTAAAGCCACTAGGTGACCATGCAAATGTTTTTATAGGTTTTCATTCTTTTCCTAAGCTAACTAACCTATTCAAGAAAAGCAATTAACATCAATTTATTGAAAGAATGTTCAATAAGTAAATATCCAAGTATTAAAAGCAACTAATAAATAACAGTATGGAACGTAATAACTTGATACGAGTCAGGTAAAAATACATGTTGTCTTGTTATGAGCCTTGAGACATGATCCCTCGGAAGGTTGAATTCAAATCAAGTTCAAATTCTAATCTAAAAGACTAATCTACTAAGACACTCACGAAAGATGACCCCTAAAAGAAAGATAATTAAGATATGTGCTAACTAAATAGAAAAAGGTTAAATTTATTAGTAAAGCCCGAAAATTAGGTCTAGACCTATTTCTAAGCTATTTTGTAGATTTTGGAATTTTGGAATTATTTTTTTAAAATAACTTTTTATTCAGAAAATATGGACTCTGGCTGGGCCTGTAGGACCCGGTCCAAAAATGGGCTGACTTCACGCTCTCCACCCAAAGCTCGGGCCTAATTTTTGGCCCGAGTCCACATCAAGGTCGGATTGGACTCCGAGGACGCTGGTCAAATTCCCTGGTTCAGTCCACATGTGAATAACCAAATTTGGGCTACCCAAGGACAAGTAGCAAGTGAAACCCATTAATAACGCCCCCTTGCTTTCATAATCCCCAGCCCAATCTATCAATTTAATAGGCCCAATAAAGTCAAGATCACTCAAAAGACTAAGCCCAACTCACTATGTCAATCGGCCATTTCAGTCGAATCCCTACCTGCACGCCATCTCCATCTCTCTTGTCTCCTTCGCAGCAACCTAGGAACGAGCGGCCCCCTTTCAGTCGTCAGTTGACATGGCCGCCGCCATGTTAATGGCAACCGCCGGCTACCCTTTGAAAACTTCCTATCTCTACCAAACAACACCTCACCGACCACCAGAATACCACCAGTACCACGCAACAACCGCATCACAACCAAAACATATAGAGAGAAAGGGACGTGACGAATGAAGCAGTGTGCCAGTGACCATCAATGAACGCCACGGAAATATATCGCATTGAACAAAGAAACACCAAAAGTCTTTGTGTTATTCTCAGTTTCAGATTCAGATCTCGTGAAACATTAACTATATGTATGAATTGAAGGTTCATATTATGATTTGAAGTTTTGATGAACACTTCGCTACACAAATTTGAGCAACTCCTTCTTAAGCACGTGCATTATAATAACTTCATCAAGGCATTTCAACAAACAGTATACATGCACTAATATTTGAACGTTTTTTTCTAACCATAAAATTAGCCCATCACATCTAACTTTAAAAGAATATTGCATAAAGCTTAAGGGTTCGATGGATTTCCAGAAACAAAAGTCTGCTTTTATAATTTCCTGTATCTTGCGTGCGATTTCCTGTTATTGAGTTAGTTTCTCTTTGTGCACACATGTTGAGATTTGGACGGGCCTAGGAAATAGTGTGACCCTATAGAGCTTTCCGAAGGTGCAAAAATCAAGCCAATAAGATGCAGGATGGAAAAATTATGCTTTGTTAAAGTTTGCCCAAATTTGTGAAAAGTCACATGAACATAATTTTTCAAAAGTCTTCCCAATGTGGTGGATTGAAAACATTGGGTGACAGTTTTTCATTGGTACAAAAATTGATTTAATTGAAAGTTAGACGGAAAAGTTATACCTGGTCAAAATTTGATCAAATTTGTGCAAAAAGATCTCATGAATATAATTTTTCAAAATTGTTCTTAATTTGATAAATTGAAAACATTGGAACCGGTGGCCAGTCGATCCGGTTCCCAGTTTCAAGATGGGAACCAAACCAACTGGACCAAATCGACTAATTATATATATAATATTTTTAAATTTCTTAATAAACAAATCCTAATTTCTCCCATTTTTCATTTTATTTTTGGCTTAAAATAACAAATTTACTGGTTCCACTGGACTGGACCAGTCAGTTAGTCTAATTCTCGGTTCCAGGGACGGCCGGTCCATTTCCCAATCTTAGAATCTGGGAACCGGTCCTCCCGTTTTGGTTCCCAGTTCCACCTCGGAACCGGGAACCGATGAGTCCTAGTTGAGATCATGGACTTATCTATGTGGAACCGCGAACCGATGAGTCCTAGTTGAGATCATGGACTTATCTATGGTTTTTGTTTGGGCATTTTGTTGAGTATATGATGGGCGGTTTACACGTTGAGTTAATATATGAGTTTAATGCAATGATTCAATTCATTCCATCACGATAGGCGATAGCAGGACCTAAATCATCGACTCAGCCTGGATCATTCCAGATTTTAGATTGACAATGCATAAAATCTCAGTTTCAGTTTTCATCCTAAGGATGTGACCGAGAGTCGAAACAGAAAAATGGACGGTGTCTGAACCAGAAAAACGGAGAATCGAAATCGGTTCGTAGAGAAAAAATTTATGTTCTGCCGTAAATTTGTCTTTCTAAGGCTTGTTCGTGTCTTAAAGTATGAAAGATGCCAATTTTCTGCCTGCCTCGGATAGTTTGCATGTCCAGCTGACTTGAACTGACTTTCTGGAAGCGTGATGATGAAGGCCAAGCCTGCTAACAACATATCATCTTTTGCAAGCTTCCCAATTTCTATTCCTCTCAGATGGGGAACTGATTGGGTTGTCCTATCCGAATTTTATAATCCTACTATAACTAACTTTGACTTGAAAAATGATGTCTTCCAACATATGATCTCGTTAACAGACTGACTTCGATTGGGACATTTTTTTAAAATTCTAAGCATGATGGATGTTGTCACTCCTAGCAGCAGCAAGAAACAACTTCTCAATATGCTACGCCTTTCGTAGCTTAGCCAAGTCAAATTCTTTAGATCAGCCTTCGTCTTGTCTTCGATCAACTGCAACAGCTTCGAAGAACTCTGTGTCAAATGGACTAGGATTTCTCACAAGCTATCAAAAATAAATAAATAAATAATTCCCCCCATCTTTATCTGGTTACTTAAGTTGCTAAAATTTCACTTCCATGAAGATGATTAACACTTTTCGTCAGTTGAGTCATAGGAAGGCCCATGATGAATTGCTCGGATCACAATGATTTTGTGTGATGAGCAGTTGAAAGTGAGTGGAACCAAGTATCACAGTAGTATACAAATAAGCCAGATGATGTTAAGACAACCACGAAGTGCGTAAGCCTTTTTCTCGCTCGCTCATGTTCCTTTTAAATTTACATGCTTGTAGGTAATGTTGTGGTACGGTAAGCCTGAACTTTGTCTGCAACAAGACGTCTAAAATCCACAAGAAACAATAGAAGATCATACAGTGTTTTTCAGTCAAGTTCAACCCCTATTACAAATTGTTCCTCGCTCTAATTTAGTACAACGTATGATGACTTCTCTCAAACAAATCACACATAAGACGTGCTCTCCATTCTCAAACATTAGCATAGATGGTTGAGAAACAATTCTTCTGTAGCGACAGCAACACTCTCAAAATATTTGCTCAAAGTATTCCTTTTCATGATGGGCTTGAACTGTGAAAAATCCAATAATTCCAACTCAACATCCTATCAGGGATAGCTAATAGTGCATATTTGGTTTGTTATTTGGCTCCATGAATGTGGAGGGTGGGCTCACATAATTTCCCAGGTATGACCAAGCAAAGAACATCGTGAATGTACATTGCATAGATAGTAACACAATAGCTCCTAAACTCTGGTTATTTGTAATTTAAGAGTCCAAAGTCAAAGTCTTAACCTCTCTTTCATATACATTTTCCTCATCCCCAGAGAAAACAATCATTATAATCTCTTGCACCCATGAAAAGCTCGCGATCCAATCTTTTCTGCATATGAGGTTTAGAATTAGTCATGTGGGTTAATTTAGTAGTTAAGGAACACACTCGCGTGTGTAGGCTAGGAACATGAAACATGTTTGATTCCGAGTACAAAAAGTTTTGCATTTGGACCATCTACTCGGACTTTGACTCGTGTTTTATCTAGTTATTGAGATGATGTGATTTCTAATGGGTTCAAAATTTGTTTGCTAACAACGGAGTTTCTCGTAAAAATATAAAATAAAATTATCATACGCTCAATTTTTGAATCTATACTTTGAGGTAAGCATGAGTTTAATTAGTGGCTTCTCATACATGCTAAATGGGTTACAAGTACTCATCAATCTTTACAGACTTTATGTCAAATTGCTACATGTTAAAAATATTTCGCTATGTTTCTTTACATCAAATCTAATAAAAGCGAGGGAAAATTATCAAAACATTCCTAAACCTATTACAATTTTTTTCAATTCAATTTTTAACAATTTTTTGGGCCAATTCAGTTGTAAACCTTTTGCAATTGTGCCAATTTAGTCAATTCAGCCAAATTTGACTGGTTGGTTTTAACGTGTCAATTTTTTAATATTTTTTAATTTTTTGATACTTTCATTAGTTTCTCTCTCTCTCTCTCTCTCTCTCTCTCTTTCTCTCTCTCTCTCTCCTTCCTTTTTCCTCAAGCCAATCCCTAGACCTCGACGATTGGGCTTGGCCACTATCGAGGCTTGGCCTCGTTGGCCAATGGTGAGGTCGAGCATCGTTGTCACTAGGCGAGGCTGACCTCATCATCGATCTAGTGGGGCGAGCCTCGCCGACCAATCTGCACCTTAGGAACCAAGCCCACGTGAGCTCCGAATTCCTCAACCAGTAGTGCCGACCATGCGGCCCTCGTCCAGCTTGGTGATCTCGCTCTTCTCCAGCTCCTCCATCACCTCGAACACGGCCTGGAACCGAGGATCCATCTCCTCCACGAACTTGTTTGTGAACCCGATATGGCTCACGTCTAGGAAAAGCCCTAGCTCCCGGTGCTAGTACAGCTAGTCCATGAACCTCCCCCACAGCGAGCGGGAATCCTTCTCCAGCCCGTGCCTCTCCTTCTTTGTCGCATCGTCTGCCCTGCCTAGGTTCGTTGAGATCTCCCCCGTGATAGAGCGGGCCAGCGTTAGGGACAGCGCCTACTAGGAACGAGACAGAGGCTGCCTCTCTCGTGTCGGAGGCTGACGGCTTCACGGCAGGGAGGTCGGCGACATCTTCGGCCTCAGAACCAGTGCTCAATTAAATAAATAGACTATACCACAATAACCAACATAAAATTTCGGTTGTCGACTATCCCAGCCTAATTTTCGAAAAATAAATAAATAAATAAATAATTAATGAAATATTAAATAAATGCAATAAATCCAATTTAAGTCCGTTATAGCCTAATTGGAAGCTGAGACAAGCATGAAAAATTCCTGAGACTTGTTCAATAAATACTAGCACGAGTCTACTTGCTAATGTCACTAACTAACCACCTAATATGTATCGGCATATAATTAAATTAACTAATCTAATATAATCTATCCACCTAAACATGCTTAATTAAATCTAATCAACATCTAAACATAATTAACCTACTAAGCAAGGATTAGTGAGTGAAACTCACTTGTTAAAAGCGAAGACCGGAACACCGCGACGACGGCGCGATGGCGGCCGAAGTCCAAATTTTTGGCGGCGCGGGCGGACACTCGGGCCGGGCTTAAAATTGGCCCGACAAATCTTAGCCCAACTGAGATTTGTTTTTGCGTTGGACTGGGCTCGTTGCAGATGCTGGGCTTGGGCCTCAAAAATTCATTGGGCTTCAAAAAGCTGGGCTTTGGCTTCGCAGGCTTGGAAAGGAATTTGTGCTTGGCCGAACAACTTGGGCTGAGCTGTTGGGTTGATGGGCTGATTGCTGAAGCTGAAGCTCACGGGCTGAGCTCGCTCTAAGTGGACTGGGCCGCTGAGTTCACTGGGTTGCTGGGCTTTAAAGGCTGGACTGGAAATTTTTGTTGAGCTGGACTTGATGATAGAATTCACGTGGGTTGCTGGCAAGAAGATGTGCTGGAGCTGGGCTGAGACGCACACGTGCAGCTTCGTGCATGGGTGAGCTGCTTGGCTTCAAGCTTCGCCGTTCGAGTCAACTGGATTTGCTTGGTTGACCGTCGAGTACGCGTGGACAAAGGGCTGTGGCGTGAGACAGCAGGAGGGCACGAAGATGGAGCAGGCGGCGTTGACAGCTTCGGGGCAGGGATCGTGACTTCGGTGGTGGTGGACTGCCGCGTGGATGGAGAGAAGCTCACTGCTTTTGTTGACCCTGTGCTGGCGTGAGCTGTTGGCAATGCTTCGGTCAGCAAAAAAGGAGGAGGAGGCTTGGTTGTTGACCAGGGGACAAGAGAAGGTGGATGCTGGCAGTAGGATGTCGATCGTTGGGGATGTTCGCACACGGAGAGAGAGAAGCAGATGGTGGAATGAGGGAAAACGTGAGGATGACCTCGGTGAAAGGGGCAGACGGCAGTGAGAGAAAGAGAAAAGGAATCGGTGGGTTTATTTTTTTTTTTTTTTTTGAGAAGCAACGAAATAAGAGAAGAGGGGCAGAGCAGCTGGCCTTCGGCTGAGGCGAGCGTCACACGAAGAAGGGGGGAAAGAACCGACTGATGCATGCACGGCAAACTGAAGATGAGAGAGCAAAAGTCCAGCAAAGTTATCTCTCTTGTCCCCCGTTACTTTCCAACAAATTAAACCCATAAATCCACCAAATTGATGCCAAAATGCAGTTCATCAACCATAGTTCCGAATTTCTTTAAATTTGGACTTCAATTCCTTCACGAAATTCCCCAAATCAACGTCCAATTTCGACGAAGAAAAATCTCGTACAATTTTCTGTAAGTCCCCAGCACTCAAAAGGTTTGGCTTGAAAGTCAAAATTCCTTTCAAATGAGCTACACCGAATTTCCTCTAATTTTCCGCGATGTCCGAAACGGTTTTCCGTAAAAATCCTGGAATCTCTGAAAATTTTTCGGAGGATGAGTCGACGTTCCTAAAATAGCTCGTGACACCACAGAACTTTCAATTTCTGAAATCGGGTTCAAATTCACGGTTAATTTCACTCCGGCGTGCTTTTAGCGTGACCTAATCTACCGGGTAATTTTTAGGAATTTTTGGTGCAATTGACCCGTAATCGATTTATCTCGGGTCACAATGTATATCTACGACACATTGATAACCCTTGGTTTTCGGGAAAATCTCGAGATTTCAATTACGGGCATTGGATACTAAAACGATAGAAAAATCGATCTAGTGTCGACTGACGAGTATTTTACAATAAGGTGGAATCACCCACGCTCTGATCACATATCTCAGTCAAATCGACCTATTCCCGGTCTCTGATCGATTTTTGACAGTGTCGTAATGACCCTTGCAGATCAACACGGTCGAGCAGTCGATTCCTAGTTGAATCCTCAAGTCCAATTGCATTTAGATTTCTTAATTGTTTTCCCTAGATAGTTCAGTTATCTCGTGAGTGATCAGCTTAGAGAATAACATTATTGGCACGTCGACGAAATGCCCGATTTATTTAATCGAAAACGAAATTTGAAAATTCAGGCTGTCATAGTTACGGCCAAAAGCTTCTCTTGGTTTGCCCTAGTGCTCTATAACTACAACCCATCTCATATATATATACTTTTTGGATCCAAGATGGAGAATCCAAACTAAAAAAACCTACTCGAATTAAGAAACCTCTTTAGATTGTTCATTCTTCCTTCATGAATTTAAATTTGAGACATAGTATAGAAATTTTTACTTTAGCTTAACATTGAGTCAAGTCACCACCACTTCACTAGACTTTAAACATCATTGTTACTTCCTCACAGATCTTCATGAGCTCCTCAACTGCCACAATCATTTTCTAAATTTGAGCCGTGCTTGGATTCCGCTGTAGCCCTATATCTCATTATGACGTCAACTTTATGTAAAATTCATATGCAATTATGCCTTAACTTCGTCCAGAGAACATATCTAAACTCGGTTGATTCAGAGTCGCCCATTTTTTTTTTGGAGGTAATACAGTAGAAAGTCGTAATTACTTCAAAAGCAGAAGCACAACACAAGAAGCTGTTCATCACAACCCAGTCATCCTTGTTATCTATTTTCACAAGAATCATAACATCAATGGAAATAATAATGGTAACAAGTGATTCTTGCATCCTCACAAAGATTGCAAGATACTTGCAGCATCTAGTCTCCACACCGCTAATTAAAATGAAGAAACAAGTATATTAGAAGTTCTAAAATTTATCACGAAAGTACAATCGAATCTTAAACTTTTAAAAAATGCAATCAAGTCCTAAAACTTGTTATAGAAATACAATTGAGTCCTAAATTTTTGAAAAAATGCAATTAAATTCTAAAACTTATCAAATTGATCCAATCAAAGTCCTTTCATTGGTTGTACATTTTGGAAAGTCTTAAGATTCAATTGCACTTTTGTGATAAGTTTTAGGATGTGGTTGTTTTTTTTTTTTTTTTGTAAATTTTAGAATTCGATTGCACTTTCATGATAAATTTTAGGACGTCTAATGCACTTATTATTGAAATGAAAGATAAAATTCAAAATTAAGTTGGTGCGTGTGATTTTGATTTATTTTAACGATTCTACTTTATTCATATGAAGACGAAGACTTCCTTTTGCAGTAACCCAAAACACAAAATGAAAAGGCTTGAACGAGCTCATATCATGGAGAACCAGACCGTAGACCATCATCAATCCTCGATCTCCGAAACAGGTGGATTAATGGAAGCGTACTCTGTCAGCTCCTCGTCTTGTTCCAGCACTTCAAGCTCTTGTTCGTCCATGAAAACCCACGCTTCGACTCCTTTGCGGCACCTCGTGTCCAACAGAAGCACAGCGTTCATGATCAAGTTTCCCGATTCCTCTGGGAAACCAACCGGGCTCACCCATGCCGGCCTCCCCCACCCAAAGTCGATCTCGTAGTGATCAAAGTTACACCAGCTCGAGAACGCTACGAGTCGATCCGCGCGGGCTAGAGACTCCCTCATTTCCCTAAGGGCGTCCTGTAGCGCATTCAATCCGCCGTCGCCTTCCAAGCCTCTCACGAATCCGTCGTCTATTTTGCTCTTCGCTTCTCGGAGCCAGCCAATGAGGCTGGGCAGGCCGTCATAATCCTTCTCTTCGAGCGGGCATAGGATAGTTGGCTGCCATACATAGTTCCCCATTGAGTCATCGTGGAAATTCGGGACGGCTCTTCTGCGGAGGTTCACGGCGTTGGTAAACACCACCGGTTTGTCGAGGCCGGATACCTTGGTCATTGTGGCCGTCAGTGATTTGCACATCAAAGCCGTGACGACTTCGGCGCGAGTCGGGTTTTGCACTCCCACATTGGCTATTTTGGCCTTGAGTCTTGCCATGGCCGATGCGTCGAACACGAGTCTCCTCGTACCATACCTTGAAAGGGTGATGCCAATATTGATCGACTAAAATGATGTATGCATAATTATATATCACTTATTCATTACGCTAAATGAATTTCAACGTGATCTTTACAATTTAACAAAAATAAATAAAACACAACATCAAATGCACTAATTATTGCTAGTTTCCTATCATGTCACAACTACTAATGATTTACAACATGAGTACAATAATTAATATTTTATACAAAAATATATTTTTTTAATGTTTAGATAAAGAAAATGGCCCGGGCAGTCTATGCCTAGGCTCGGCATGGTGCGTTGGCACAGCTCGATGGTCAGTCCTAAGTGTTCCTCCCGTGTAACTATATCGCCTAATGTTACCCATTTGTACGCAATAGAAAAACTTCAGGCAATACTGTTATGAATCCAAGTTCATCCGATTGGAAAGGGAATTTCCAAGTGTCTTATCATAAACTTTAAAGCAATGGAAGATTGCACATTTACATTCACGTGCACTTTCGGTAATAATTACTTATTTTTAAGTACATACATGTTATGATCACATGATCGTCTATACAACATGAATTTCACCTAAGAATTTATTTTATCACCAAATGACGCAATTTTTAGTTCAATATGATAACATAACCATGCATGGGTTCGAAATGTTTGCGCAATGCAAATTACCGGTTCTTCAAAGTTCAAGCATTTGGATAGTTTCCTCTTGTTTTAGCAGAGATCTATGTAAATCTACATGGAAGAGGACCCATGAAGCATGGTTCATTAGTAGCTAGAGACCATCCTCATAGTTACTACCTGAACACTCTTGTTTCCTCTTGAACGCGGGGGGCTACTTCTAAAAGCCTTCTAGGATTTGGATCTCTATCTAAAAGAACGTCGGCAGTGGGGAATGGTCCGCAATGGCTAAAAGCCTGATGGAGCAATGCTGTGTGGGGACAGAAGTCCCCCAGGTTATGAGATTCTTTTCTTAGAGAAGAAACAATGATAATATATGGGGAATAAGCATTGGCAAACTCTATGTCAACACTAGCGGTAATATAGAGGATGTAAGCATTATCAAGCATGTTTTAGGTGGATGGAAGATCTCAACTTGATAGATGGAAGAGGGCTTTTACATTTATTTATAAGTGGATTTCCATATTCAAATGGTCATCATGTTGAATGCTTCTTTTGGAGAGTTATCGAGAATTATATTGTGATGCTGGGAAGCTTAGTTCGAGGGAAGGGTTTTCCATTTAGCCTTTTTGTTTATCTATCGGGGTGACAACTAAAAGTTTGACATCACTAATATGGATAGAAATATTACAAATTCGTGATAAAACTACAATATGTACCGATGAAAAATTCTAAGTAAAAAGAGAATTGATATGCAAAACAGTGTATTTTCAAAAATAGAGGATACAAAAAGTTATCAAGATAAAACTTAGAGCACGTTTGGTAACAATTCTATTATGGGGAATAATTTTTTTATTAGAAATGTTTTTTTTTTCTGTTCTCGGGAACAATTTCTGAGTATAAGAACGCGCTTGGTAACTACAAAAAATTTCTATTTTCAGGATAGAAATGCGTTTGGAAAAATTGTATAATTTTAATATTTTTTTTTAATTTTTAAATATTGTTATTATATTTTTCCTTTTTTCTTTTTGTTTATTCTTTCTTCCTCCTTTGTGGCCGGTTGTCGACCACGACAGCGGTCGGCGATCGGCTGGGCGAGGTCCGACGAGCTCATTGGAGCCTCACCCGGCCACCGCAAGGCTTGGCCTTGCTAGATCTGGGCAAGGCCGAGCCTCACCGATGGCCTCGGTGGCCGGGCGACCTCACCCAAGCGACATGAGGTTGGCCTCACCCTAGCCTGGCAAGGTCGAGCCTCGAGTTGACCGACGAGGCTTGGCCTCGCCCAAATCTGGTGAGGCCGAGCTCACCTAGTCACCGATGAGGCTTGGCCTCGCCGGGCCACTGCTGGGCGACGCCGACTTGACGGTGGCTTCGCGAGGCTTGGGCCAATGAGCATCGCCATGGCTTGGCATTGCCAAGGGCTGGCGACACTCCGACGAGGTCATCGGCCATGGCCAAGGCTGGCGACTGGCCAAAGGGAAGAAGAAGGAAAGAAAAGAGAAGAAGAGAAAAGAGAAGAAAAGAGAAGAAAAAGAAGAGAAGAAAAAATTACTTCCGGAAATAAGAAACTGTTTTTTTCTACTTTTGAATCTATTCCAAATTTATTTCCAAGAACAAAAAAATAGATTTTTTGTTCCCGAGAACAAAAGTGTTAGTAAATAGGTTTCTATTCTTTTTTCGTTCCCGGAAATAAAAGAACAGAAATTTTTATTCCAAGAAAAAGAAATAACTTTTACCAAACAGGCCCCTAGGGTTTTTTTCTCTTATCATCTTTTCCCTGGCATGCATTACCATAACAGAATTTTGTCATTTCTGTACCTGCCCCTGTTGACAGGACAAATGGCAAAGAAGGTATCCTCCTCGGAGAATACTTTGCTTTGGATGAACAAAGTGGGCGCATCAAAGTTGGGATGCGGTGCTTCGCCGGTCTTGCGGGCCGCGGCTGCCCAACCTTTGAGGAAAGTGGCGAAAGAGGCCCCGTCGGCTGCGGCGTGCGAAATGAGCACGCCGACCACAACTCCGCGGCAGGGGAAGGCCGTCACTTGAACCATCGCCACACGATCTCCCACTTCTGCTCTCCTCCATGCAGCGGCGCAAGGCAGGAATTTCCTGACCGTTTCGAAGTCTGGCCGGTGGAGTAGCTGCGATAGGGCGAACTCAGCCCTGGCCTCGACAAGGAGAACGCCCTCGTCATCGCACTCGATGGAGAGGCCGTCGCCGTTGATCTTCCCCGCCAGGGGATAGAACAGCGGTAGAGTTTCGGACAGAGATTGCTTCAGAAGTTGTATCATGCGTGAGGATGTTGTGGCGGCTCGATCAGCTTCTTCGATGGTGTAGAAAAGGACCAAGGGAACGTAAGCAGTAGGGACGAACTGATCAAGAAGAGACAGCTTATGGATTTTGAGGTGGTTTGGTGTGGGACTATATGGTTTCACGAATTCCCTGGATACCACTACGACCTCCATTTTGGATGTGGTTTGGTGTCTTAATTTGTAGTGTGTGCGGATATATATAGGTTCGATGCCTAAGTACTAATTTTAAGAGTAGCTTAAAAGTTTTTGGGTCTTGAGAGAGGAATTCTATGTGATAGATGGTATGTGTAATCCGTTTGTTATGGGAAAAATTACCAAAATAGTCATAAACCATTTTTTTTGCTAGTTCAGTTCTAAACCTTCTGTATTTGTGTCAATTCAATTCATTTGGCTAATTTTGATCCACCAATATTAATGTGGACATTGGTTGGCACTGGCTATTCGGCCAATGTGATGTGGCAATTTTTAAATATTTTCTTTTATTTTTTTCCTCTTTTTTTTCTTTTCCTTCTTCCTCTAGCCAATCCTTAGCCATTGGTGAAGCTTACCTTTGCTGTCACTAGGAGAGGTCATGCCTTGACCTAGCCTCACCATGATTGGGCAACCTTGACCTCGTCGCCCTCACCTTCACCTAGATCTGGCAAGGTCATGCCTTGCTAGGACTATGGGCAAGGTTGAGCTCGCCTAGCCATGATGTGGCTAGCCATCGCCTAATGATGGTGAGCGCGAGCCTCACCCGTGGCTGACGATGTTGACCTCGTTGGCCTTAGCCATTGCCTGCTTCGGCGACTAGGCAGAGGAAAAAGGAAAAAAAATAAAAAACAAGAACAAAAACAAAGAGAAAGAGAAAAAAAAAAAAAAAAGGGAAAAAGGTTTAGAATTGTTTTGATAATTTTCCGGTTTGTTACACAATTTTCTTCCAACGTCACTAACATGAGTAGTTATAGTTTGAAAGATTGATAAATCTAAATCAATGGGGTTCGATGTCGATTGTGTACAGAAATTGCACTGGCCGACTAATACGTTGGGAAATTATTGAAAGACCCATGATAGTTGAACTATGCGGATGCATCTCGACTTTCGAGTTCGATAGTTCTCTTGTCGAATCCGATAACATTACCAAAATTCAACTGATTAGGATCCTTTCAAGCCAGAGGGGGGCAACTTTAAATCCGTCATTTAAGCGTCTGAAATTTTTTATATGCGTCACACCACTTTCGAACCTACGAAGGTGACCCGCGGCATTCAATTCTCCTCTTCATTTTTCTCCCACGAAAGTTTCCATTTTCATATTCCAGCCGCCGCTGCTGTACGAAGATGAGGAAAGGTGACGCTACCGTCAACTGCACCGGCCATGCCGGCAGCGGTTTAGCCTGCTGTTATTAATGCTAAGAATGATGCTAGGCTCTGCCAGCGGGGAGCCATTAGAACTGTTTTGATAATTTATCGGATTGTTACACAATTTTCTTCCAACATCACTACCATGAGTAGTTATAGCTTGAAAGATTGATAAATCTAAATCAATGGGGTTTGATGTGGATTGTGAACATAAATTACACTGGCTGACTAATACGTTGGGTAATTATCGAAAGACCCACGATAGTCGAACTCTGTGGATGCATCTTGACTTTCGAGTTTGATAGTTCTCTTGTCGAATCCGATAACATCACCAAATATCAACTGATTAGGATCCTCTCAAACTAAAGGAGGGCAACTTTAAACCTTCATTTAATCGGCTAGAAATTTTTTATATGCGTCACTCCACTTTTGAACCTACGAAGGCCGCGGCGTTCAATTCTCCTCTTCATCTTTCTCCCATGAAAGTTTCCATTTTCATATTCCAGCCGCTGCTGCTATGCGAAGATGAAGAAAGGTGATGCTATGGTCAACTGCAACGGCCACGCCGGCTGTAATCATGAGAGATAGACGATGAGGTGAGCGGATTAGCCCGCTGTTATTAATGCTAAGAGTGATGCCGGTAGCCGTTTGCTAGGACGGTGGACGCGATATGTACAACGGAGGTCCCTTTGGATATGCAAGGAGAGGACAATCAAAATGAGATAGAAAGAGAGTTGCATTTGGTTATACATTGAAATCGAATTTTCATTATTTGAATTTTTATAGTTTCAAATTGCTATATAAGTAAGCAATTCGCTAAGGGCCTCTTTGGTAACATTTTTGTTCCGGGAAATAATTTTTTTTAGAAATAGTCTTTTACTATTTTTATTCCTTAGAACAATTTCTGAGTAAAAAAAGATGTTTGGTAACTATACAAAATTTATATTATTGAAATAGAAAAAGAACATGAATGGGTTTTGTATAGTCCACAATTTTATTTTATTTTTGTAACATAGTATTTCTTTCTTTTTTTCTTTTCTTCTCACCACCCGTTGCCCGCCATCGGTTGATTGCCATTCATTGTCTGCTGCCATCAGTTGCCAAATGTTGTCCGCTGCCACCGGCTACGCCATCAGCCAGCGGATGTGGTGATCGGCGGCAAGGAAGAAGATGAAAAGAAAAAAATGACTTATTTCTAAAAATTATTCCTAAGAACAATAAGTTACTTTTTTTCTACTTATTGTTTTTGTTCCAAATCTATTCCCTAGTCATTTTTCTATTCTAAAAAATAGAAAAATTAATTGATATTACAAAATATATTTCTGTTCTTTTTTTATTCTGCAGAGCAAAAAAACAAAAAAACAAAATGAAGAACAGAAATGTTGCCATGCATGCCCTAAGTGTGCTTGTATGTTTAATTTCTTCGATACAATGGTTGCCTAAGTGTATTGACTCGTGAGAAAGTATTGGGTGCAACTGTGATAGCCACGTCTTAGTCCATTTCGTGAGCCACATGTGTCGCTCGTGGGGCGACCTTTCAAAATACTTGCAAGCCCGCTCTCTCATTCATTTCTCTCTCTTCTTTTAATGTTTCTTCCCTTTCTTTTTTCCTTCAAAGACCAGGGATGACGCTCACACCGTGAAATACAGCGGCTAGGCGTAGATGACCCACTCATGAGCATGCCGACACTCATCCATGGCTATTGTCAACGTCGTTCGGGCATGCTATTGATCCCCTACATATCCATAATTATCATATAGCCATGGATGACCCCAAGCCCTCCCTTAGCCCCTGCATCTTCGAGGTTCCCTACAACTCTAATGTCGTCACCTCCTAAACCTTCATTAGATTCGACGAGGGCAACCCTTGCCAAACAAAAGTGACCTTCCCCCTTGGTCAACGAGGGCCGCAACATTCTCACTGGCCCTAACCTCTGCCTAGAGGCTAAAGGGAAAGAAAGGAGAGAAAAAAAAAAAGAATGAAAAAGAAACGTTGAACAAGAGAAATAGACGTGTCAGAGGAGAGAGCCAAAGAGAGATTCCAATTTTCTAATGGAGCGGGCCCACAATGGCACTTGTTGTCCATTGAATGGATTAGTGCATTGATGACATGGCTAACAGTTGCACCAAATATTTTCTCAAGTCGCCAGTCTTTTTTTATTTTTTATTTATCTTTGTGTAAAACAGTTACCAAAGTCAATACAAGCTAATCAATCGATGCACGGGTTCCGCTTGTTTCAACAGTAAATATAAAAATGGCCACATAATTAAATAAAGGAATTTAGTAAGATTTCTTGGCATATGTACTTAGGAAGTCAAATCGAAAAGTTCATATTGTTCTTAGAACCGAAATCTTTTAGCACAAGAAACGTACATTTTCTTGCAAGGTACAGGACTTGTTAATCGACCAGTGATATTCGGGACAAGGAGGATTAGCTCCATTCAGTTTGCCAATAAGAACTTTCACATCATAGAGAAGATGAATTTGTCTATTGTGTCATACATCGAAATAAATAAATATGTATTTATGAAATATGGTATTGACACATGGTTGGGAGTCTCTGACTCGATTCAGATTTGTTAATTGGTGGCAACTAAAATGGAGAGATTTAGGATTGAAATCGAAATGCCTTCACATAAAAATTCTCAACACAAGGTTGGTTTCACTCAAAATTTGACACGTGTCTATAGGAAAAGAAGTGGATAATGAAATAAAAAATCATATATAGATAGGGAGAAATTTAGGATCAGTTTGGAAACACTTATGTTTCGGGGAGCAATTTCTTTTTAGAATTAGTCTTTTTCTATTTTTACTCCCTGAATAATTTCTTAATAAAAGAACGTGTTTGATGACTATATAAAAATTTCTATTTTCGGAATGGAAAAAAATAGGAATACATGAGAAAATATTGCGTAGGTATCATGTTCCAACATGACAAATATGAAGGCAAGGAGAATGTGACATGTGTCAGTATGGGTCCCACTTCATTAGGCCATACATCTGACGTCCATCCTCCAAACTTTTGCATCATCTCTCCTCATTAATTGCTGGTCTCCTCCCTCCATTCGCGTTAAAATCCCCCTCCCCTCTCTCTCACTTCAATTAGCG
Organism: Eucalyptus microcorys; assembly: GCA_014182515.1. NCBI lineage: Eukaryota > Viridiplantae > Streptophyta > Magnoliopsida > Myrtales > Myrtaceae > Eucalyptus > Eucalyptus microcorys. The sequence goes on along the minus strand of CM024569.1, from coordinate 26,505,251 downwards.
GGTGCATGACAAACTACAATTTCTATTCCAGGAACAATTTTTATATTTCAGACTTGTTTTTGGAGTAAAAATCTGTTTGCTAAAATTATTCCATTTTTTTTATTTTTAAAATAAATTTTTGTTTCAGAAATAGGTTTGAAGTAGAAATCGAAATAAAAATTTTCTACTTTTTATTTTGAAATAGAAATGAGAAATAAAAATTATTCTCATCGTTCATCCTTGTTATGAACCGGTTGTTCATCTGTCGTTGCCGACCATCGTCCGCTAGTTGTCGGCTGCCGCCACCGTCGCTGTCCGTTGGCTGCCGCCGCCGCCGCCGCTATCCGCCATTCACCGGTCGCCCACTGTCGCCGTTGCCGCTGTCTGCTGGTCCGCCGATCCACTGTCCGCCGGTCCGTCGCCGTCTGAAAGAAAGAAATTTTGTGTCGTTATAAAAAAAAAAAAAATTATATTTTTAGAGTAGAAATTTTGTGTTGTTATCAAACAAGTATTTTTGCTTAGAAACTTATTTAGAAATAGAAATAGAAAAATATATTTCTCTTCAAAAAAATCAATTTCTAGCTAAAATGATTATCATTCGTGCCCTTAGAGGACACTCTCTCTCCTCTCTCTTCTGCATCTCCCAAGAAAAAGAAGCCTGCTCTCTTTTTTTTTTTCAAGGTACACTCCCTCCCTCTTGCTCCTAAGAGCCCCGTCGGTTGCCTCTCGAGCTCAGAGCCGCCATCTCTAGCATGTTGCCTACGCTTCCGCTGTCACCTTTAGGAGCTACTTTCTCTTCGTTGTTCCCAATAGCCCTCGCCAATGGCATTTCAAGCTCAGATCCAACACCTCCACCGCCACCACCTTCAGGAACCACTCTCTCTCTCTCTCTCTCTCTTAAGCACCCCTGCGGGTCACATCCCGAGCTCATATCTGCCTTCGTGGTGGCATTTTGGGGTTACCACATGACTTAGTTGAGCATTCTCCTTCCCATGTTTTCATTCTCTTCCTGGAGGAAGATGAGATGAAGTCTAGATGAATCAGAAACGCATGGACTTGGGAACTTTCATTTGTGTTTGTTGTAATGAACGAGTAAAAACTTAAGCCAACAACACAATATTTGCAACTGAATGAAAACTACATACGAACTAGAAACAATATCTCTGAAAATGAAAGACAAAATGAAAGACTTATGGTAAACCAAAAATGTTCCATGTGCTCGGAGAGTGGTTTTGTATAGTACCATGACCATTACTTGATTTGCAAATTGAGAAAAGTTTCTCTTTTTAGAAAATTGGATGTTGCGAGTCCTTCTGTGGATTTGCTGTAATGAACGAGTAAAAACTTAAGCCAACAACACAATATTTGCAACTAAATGAAAACTGCATACGAACTAGAAACAATATCTCTGAAAATGAAAGACAAAACGAAAGATTTCTGGTAAACCAAAAATGTTCCATGTGCTCGAAGAGTGGTTTTGTATAGTACCATGACCATTACTTGATTTGTAAATTGAGAAAAGTTTCTCTTTTTAGAAAATTGGATGTTGCGAGTCCTGCTGTGGATTCGCCGTTCTTTTAAGATTTGTGTTTACCTTGTTTCCAATGGGTCACAATTGCGTTAAAAAAATTACGGTCATGTAAACACAGGACTATAGATAGACATAAAAGATCTAAAGAAGCAACTGCAAAGAAAGGAAATTCTAATGAACGAGCAAGTGTGGTGGTGTTGTAGAACTGCATTGTGCCACTGATCCAACTCTAACCGAGAGTTAAGGATCTAATCATCAGATTCAAGAGAAAAGTAAGTGAAACTCATCAGGACATAAAAGAAATGCACTCGGAAGCCGCTTAAGAAGTATAATTGAAGTAATGAACACCCTTTCTGTCCATTGACACGAACTTGCACGAGCGAGGATGTTGTTCTCGACAAGAGCAAAGGAAGTTACAAAAAAAGGGAAAATCATCACGAATTCTCAGGACAAGATTTAGCTATAGATATTTGTACATGCAGAAAGAAGGAAAAGAAGAAAAGTCTAGCTAAAGCCAAATATCATTCATGGCGAGGAGCTACTCCAAGGGAACAACGTGCGATGCTTCTGCAAAGGAAGGATGGACATGGGCCTTCCCAAACACCCGAGACAAAGAGAAACAGCTGCCCCCTCCTCCACTCATTGTCCTCTTCTCCTCATGATCGCCCAACACCTCGGCCATCTTCTTCTTCATCTTCTCCTTGTAAAGCCTTCACATCACGTACGCCTCTGCGAGGCTCATGCTCGGCTGATAAACCCCTCACTCGACATTTTCATTCCTTCCAAACCCAAAAAGCTTTTTCTCAAGGATTGTAGTGGGTCGCGATAAGAGGGTGTTATATATAGAGAGAGCAAGAGAGATGCCACCCCAGGGGGCGGTTTGTAGCGAGAAGGCGACTCAGATTTTTCCTCCTGCCAGCGCTTTGCGTGGTTGGGACATTTTCCTCGGCGCTTCGCCTCCAGACTTGGGAAGCAAGGCAAAAAGGACACTAAGAAAGAGCACAGAGGTAGAGGCGACGTAGCGAAGATGGATATGAGCTCGAGATGCAATTGGTGGGGGCGCTTAGGGCCGAGGGAGAGGAAGTAGTTCCTAGAGGTGGTGACAACGATGGCGACATGGCAGAGGCGTCGAATCTAAGCTCGGGATGCCATCAGTGGGGGCTATTGGGAGCGATGGAGAGAAAGTGGCTCCTAAAGGCGACAGCAGAGGCCAAGGCAACATGCCAAAGATGGTGGGTCTAAGCTCAAGAGGCAATCGGTGGGGCTCTTAGGAGTGAGGGAGGGAGTGTATTTTGAAAAAAAAACGAAAAAGAGAGTGGGCTTCTTTTCTCGGAAGATGCAGAAGAGAGAGGAGAGAGAGTCCTCTAATTAGAGAGAGAGAGGGGAGGGGAGTTTTAACTCGAATGGGGGGAGAAGGCCAACAATTAATGAGGAGAGAGGATGCAAAAGTTTGAAGGATAGACATCAAATGTATGGCCTGATGAAGTGGGACCCATATTGACACGTGTTGTGCTCTCACTGCCTTTCTATTTGCCACGTTGGAACATGAAACATAGGCAATATTTTCTTAGAAATGCGTTTGGTACGATTCACAAATTTTTTTATTAGTAAAATTTCGTTTAATTTTTTTTCTTATTCTTTCCTACTGCCAACAGCTGCCACTGCCGCCAACTTCTGCCTACCACTACCGCCCGCCAGGTGATGTCATCAGTGATAATCGACGGTAGGGGTCGATAGCTGACGGCAATGGTTGGCGGTTGACAGTCAACAACGATTGCGGCTGACAACAGGCGACAAAGGGGGTTGTCGGTCGATAAAGAAGGAGAAAAGAAGAAAAAGAAAAGATAAAATAATTTATTTCTAGAAATTGTTATCGAGAACAGAAAATTACTTTTTCTACTTCTTACTTTTATTCCAAATTTATTCCTTGGCCACTTTTCTACTCCTAGGAATAGAAAAATTAATTGATGTTATCAAACAGATTTCTGTTCTTTTTTTTTGGTTTCGGGATGCAATAAAAATAGAAATTAGGAGAAATAGAAACATTACCAAACATGGCCTTAGTTGAGTATACTATATAAACCTAGATATCTCGTGTAGATTGAATGATGCAATGATCCACATCGAATGTCAGTTAATGTAACATATACTTAGATAACAGTTGGTCATTTGCTTGCTAAGCAAATGATCGAGTAATTTCAATCCACGGATAGATTAGGGAGAAGAAAATTATGACCGTCAAAACTTTTGTATGGTGCTCACTTAAGTGCCAAAACTTTTTATTTCACTTATTTAAGTGCCATATTGGAGTTTGCTCACTTAAATGTCACTTCCGGCCAAATGTCTTACGTGGAATTTTTGAATTTTTTTGAATTTTTTATTTTTGTTTTTATTTTGCTTTTTTTTTTTAAGGGCTGGCGAGGGTCACCGGCAATCCTCTCCAAACGCTGGCAAGGCTGCGATGCCCTCACCTAGGCCCTCCGTGGCGAGGGCGAGGTGGCCCTTGCCCAAATTTGGCCGCGAAGGCCATGGGCGAGAGCATTGTGACCTTACTAGCCCTGGGCGAAGCGACATCACTTGTGGCTGCTCAAAGCTGGTAAGGGTCCTTATGACCAAGGACCAGGCAACCCTCGCCCAATCTAGACGAGGGTTTCATGGTTGGCAAGAGTTGTCGGTGACCCTCACCGATCCTAAAAAAAAAAAAGCCAAAAAATAAAAATAAAAATATATTTAAAATATTAAAAATAATATTAAAAAATTGTCCACGTCATGTCGGCAAAACCACGTTAGATGACAAGCATCCATGCCAGTTTTTCCGACAAGGCAAATAGGAATTGGACTAAATTGAGCGATTTTTCAAATTTGTGACACTAAGTAGGCGTCATACAAAAATTTCAGTACTTCTAGTATTCTTCTTCCAATAGATTATAACATGATCCAACCGACACACCTAAACATGTGAAATACTCCATTGATCTAAAAAAAAATGTATCAATTTGTATAAAAGTTTATCGTACGCTTGTATTGCCTAGTTTTCTAATATTTTTTAATCCTCGAAGCGTATTACGAGTGAGATATTACTAAGACAGCTCACCGTGGGCTTGACCTAGCACGATATGTTCCTCGATCACTCTAGACATTTATGGTTAAAAATACTTTCATTTCAGAAATTAGACCCGCTTTTTATTTCTATTTATTTGGGACTACGTTATGTATGAACTCGAAAATACATCAAATTATATGTTTTCAGTAGAGTTGATGGAGAAGGTGAAGGATATAATCTTGTTGAGTCTGTGGTAACAAGTACTAATTGAAATGGTTGAAGAGCAAGATGCCACAACTTTATGTGCAAAACTTGAGACACTTTAATTGATGAAAGGTTTGACCAATCATGTGCATATACTAAAAATGATATTTCAATTCTAGGTGGTTGAAGGCACATTCTTCACAGCTAATAATTTAGATGAGTTTAACATACAAATGATGGACTTGAAGAACTTTAATGAGGCCTTCCCTAATGATAAACATGAGGACAAAGATACTAGAAGTGCCATAAGTTAATTATGGAGCCCACTTTTGTGCGAAAATATTTTGTCGGCTTACTTAAGTATTAAATTGAAGAAAAAACGATCACTTAAATGTTTATGATGATAAATTCAGGCCAAAAGTCCTATGCAACTTTTTAATGAAATATTAAAGTCTATATGGATTTTCTTATAGAAATTACATGGCTATTTTTATAAAATGTTAATTCTAACATGGTTTTAAAAAAAAGAACATCCAATGTGGAATTGATGGCCTTTCTTTCAATCAACTTTCTCTCTCTTCTCTTCCATCTGTAGCCATAGTCACCAACCTTTGCACCTTCTCCCATTAAGGGTGTCAACAACCGAACCGCAAACCGAACCAAATCGAAACCAAAATTGAACCGAACCGAAATTTCATACATTTCGGTTTTAGTTCAGTTTCGGTTCGGATAATTGAAGAATCACCCTTTTTTTTGCCAGTTTGAGTTATTTTGGTCCGGTTCGATTTGGTTAATCGAATTGGCTTTTAACTCTAAATTTCTTTTTTTTTTTTTAAAAGTCCTCAAACCCTAATCTCTCTCTTCTTTCTCACCCTCTCAGCCATTCAGAAACCCTAATCGCTCAATCTCCTCCCAAATTGCACTCGTGCTTCCGTTTCGTTGTTGGGCTCATCATTCAAATTGAGGACACTGGTTTCTTGACCTCGTGGTTGCAGAGCTTGTTTTTGTTGCTCCGAAATTGATTATGGTGGGGTGGGTCCACCATCCGCAAGGCCTCGAATTCGCTGGTGGAGTTCACGCAGGACCAGAGAGGCGGCCTAGTGCTCTCAAGCCCCGATTTCCAGCAACTGTCCATCTAGTAGCTCAACCTCTTCCAATCGAATCTTCCATTTTGATGTTCTTCTCTCAATCTATCCCTTAGAGCTTTTTCCCTCTTGTGAATTTGTTTTGCTTAGAAATGGAATTCAAAACGATCATAAAATCAAATTGAGGAGATCTTTTCGTTGTAGATTTTGGGCATTTCTCACCCATGGAGAGAGAGAAGGAGGGAGGAGGAGGGAGAAAACACGCTTTGTCTGAAGAGAGAGAAGAAGTGGGGGAGGAGGAGGAGAGAGAAAATGCGTAGTGGTTTTGTGTAGCTTTATTTTCTTTCACATTTTTTTTTTTTGACTTTCTTTCCTACTTTGAATTGAGAGGACGGGATAAGATGGAAAACCGAAAAACCGAATTGAAAATACCAAACCAAACTAGATTTTTGGTTCGGTTTGTGTTCAGTTTGGATCTCTATTCGGTTCAATTCAGCCACTTATCCTAATGGTTTGGTTCAGTTTGGATTTCCAAAAAACACGAACTGAACCAAATCGTTGACACCCCTACCTCGCATCGTTGCCCCATTATAGTGGCAGAGTTGCTAGTATTAGGGGTGTCAACGGTTCGGTTCGGTTTTGGTTTTATGAAAATCCAAACCGAACCGAACCATTATGATAAGTAGCTAAACCAAACTAAATAAAGATCCAAACCAAACACAAACCGAATCCGGTTCGGTTCAGTTTTATCAACTCAAATTTTCGGTTTTTCATCTTATTCCATCCTTTCAATTCAAAGTAGGAAAGAAAGTCAAAAAAAAAAAATGTGAAAGAAAATAAAGCTACACAAAACCACTACGCATTTTCTCTCTCCTCCTCCTCCTCCTCCACTTCTTCTCTCTTTTTAGACGAAGCACGTTTTCTCCCTCCTCCTCCCCTCTCTCCATGGGCGAGAAATGCCCAAAATCTGCAACGAAAAGATCTCCTCAATTTGATTTTGTGATCATTTTGAATTCCATTTCTAAGCAAAACAAATTCACAAGAGGGAAAAAGCTTTAAGGGACAGATCGAGAGAGAGCATTAAAATGGAAGATTTGATGGGAAGAGGTCGAGCTGCTTGATGGACAGTTGCTGGAAAATGGGGCTCGGGAGCATCGGGCCGCCTCTCTAGTCCCGGGCAAACTTCAACGGCGGAGAAAATATTCAGTGGTATGTGCGCGCCACGTCATCTACTGACGTGGTGCACATTTACCACTCAAATTTCGACACACGTCCTATGAGGGACTTGCTTTAAAATGGAGAGGCTAGTTCTCTCGGCTGGCTTGGCTTGGCTCGGCTTGCTAGTAGAAGAAAGGACAGCTAGGTCAATGGGTCAATAAATGCGTAACACTCCCGCTCAAAAAATCTCTCTCCTTACTTGAATTTGCTAGGTTTTTTTTTCTCTTTCTCCTTGTAGGAGAACAAACAGAGAACGACCGAGACTTCCTCTATTTCCTTCTCTGCGCATCCCACCCCTTCAGCTTTCGACTTTGTCTCCGGCTCTGTCTCCCTAAAAGCCTCGCCGGCAATCTACCTGTGGCACGTCACCTCGTCTAAGAGCGCCACCAATTGTAGCTGGTCCTAACCCCCTCCGCCTCCGACTGTTTCCAATGAGGAGATCGAGCACAAGTTTTGTGCTCGTGTTGATCTCTCGGCAACTTCTAGACCTCCGTCCGATTGCGTCCCTCCTACGAACTCGTCATTAGCTTCGACTCCGTGCCGCCATCACCAATGGTGTCCTCTGTCTCCGGCATTTGCTCATCCTCCCCGTCCCTAAGGCCGAAGATGCCGCCGGCCTCCTTGTCGTGAAGCCATCGGCCTCCGGCACAAGGGATGCGGCCTTTGTCTCGTTCCCTAGTAGGCGTTATCCCTGACGCTGGCCTACTCAGTCGCGGGGGAGATCTTAGTGGACCTGGGCAAGGCGGACAACGCGGCAAAGAAGGAGAGGCGTGAGTTGGAGAAGGATTCCCACTCACTGTGGGGAGGTACATGGACTGGCTGTACCAACATCGGGAGCTAGGGCTTTTCCTAGACGTGAGCCATATCGGGTTCACAGACGAGTTCGTGGAAGAGATGGAGCCCCAGTTCCAGGCCGTGTTCGAGGTGATGGAGGAGCTAGAGAAGGGCGCGATCGCCAACCTGGACGAGGGCCACATGAGAAACAAGTCTGTGAAACAAGAAAGGGAAGACATTGTCGTGAAGGTCGCATCCCCTCTTGATCGTGAAGATTAATGTGCACTTGACTCTGCACATATGTCATAGAAGAGGCCAATGTCTTATTTTACTCAATTCTGTTGTTATTTACAAGTGCCCTTGCTCTAGTCTAGGCAACAATTACCTTACAAGATATTCTTCCAACAATTATTGAATGTTGATCAGCACTTTCGGAATATGAATATGATAGCTTGCCCCTCCTAGTTTGTCATGCTTGATTTGCAATTGGTGTTATTTTGTCCATGTAATGCATTCTCTACTTATTATTGGTCTTCCAAGCATTGCAATATACAATTTTGAATCAATAGATCTCGTTTTATATGCCCCACACCTTATTTTTCTTTCTAGTTGGTATTGGCTATTTTGATAATTTTGAATCAATGGATCTCGTTTTATTTTGGTTGCCTTTATAGGAGTTTCCATGTAACCGAACAACTTTTGCCTGCAAATGGCTCTATGCAATTACGATATTGTTTTCCTCACAAATAATAACCCCCCTTGGGAAGTTATTACATATCCATCTTAAAGTGAAGTTTGCATGTTTGAAATGGCCTACTAATTTTCATGGTGTATGTTGCGATGAATGGTATTGTTGTGAAATGAAGCAGGGTCTACGTATTGTTGTTTTTTGAAAGTCAAACCAAGCGGCCAAAAGTGATGATTTGGATGTGTTCAAAATTCAATGTGGTGGTTTCTTTTAATCTTTGTTCCTACTGTAAATTGACTGAGCAAATTTTTGGATGCAAACTGCACCTTAACATTCGTTGCTATGAACTCAATTGGGGAGAAAATCTTCACAAGCACTTATAAAAAGGGAGTATCAATTTCCAATTTCTTCATTAGGTTATGATATTGCATCATAGCACATGAAATGCAAGATTATATCCTAATTTTATCAAGTGTTAACCTGAATATAGAACTCATTCAAGTTAAAGATGTTCATGGCAAACAAGGACAATCTAAAAAGACGATGATTTAGGTGTATCCAATATTTTCTCTCAAGTGCATGAGCCGTATAATGTTCTTGGATAAGTTCTTTTTTCTTTTGCATGATTAATGCAATAATCATTTCAAATTTGGTGCTTGTACAATGGTCGAAGGACCCCATTATAAGAGTTACAATTTGAAGCCATGCGGAGATAGCACACTTAACCATTCAAGGTCACAGAGTGCAAATTACACCACTCCTATAAAATCTTCCATCAAACAATACTTTCTTTTTTTCCTATTCATAAGTGGATCAAGAACAAGAAATGACTATGGATTTGATGCTAACATCCATACTACTGAGATTCTTGCCAGAAACTTTTACTGCATAGCATAGCCATAAATGTTACCGCAGAACACAAATAATAAATCCTCAAGACAAGCCATTGATTCCAACAGCACTAGGTTAGAAACAAGTTCATCTCTCACATACGGTATTGTTTTCCTCACAATTAACTTCATTGAAGTAGGCCATTTGCCGGCAAGTAATAGCAAACACTTAAACATTCTAGCCTTTACAACAATTATTTGCTCCGAGTAATGCACACAGACTTGCTTTATCCCTAGAATGTACAGTGAAAACTCAGATGGCAGGTTCACCCTTTTCCATGCAGATGGCACCACGGTGAGAGCCTGCTAATTAAGTAGAGTGAGCTTGGACCTGAGCAGGTCCTTAAACTGCTCAAAGAGGAAACGGAGAGAGAACCTCCCTGGGGAGAGTGACCCCTTACACCCTCCCAGGCCGGGATCCGGGCTTGAATAAAGATTCCGGCCCCATTGGCTGACCCGGCCATTCCCCTACAGGGAGAGGGCAGCCACTAGTGATCCTCGCGATGCCTTCCCCCAGGAAAACTTGGGGCGTGGTACAAGGAAATGATCTAGCCAATGGAAAAGCTATTAAGGTCATCAATAGAGTCCACAATTATCTCACCCGGAGCATATTGTAAAGTGACATGCAGACTTTAGAATTCCAAAAATTCACTAAAGACAAAGATCTTCAGCCAAATGAGGCAAAGATTTTCCAGCAAAAGACTTCCATCTCCTAAATTATCCCACGTTCTGATGAAGATTCAGTACCACAATCAAAATCAACTTATTGAAGATTTACGAAGAGGCGCGCAGCGAGACACCCGACTTCTGCAAAAATCAAGCATATGACTCATCAACATTACACTCCCCGAGGAAAACTTTGATGCTTCTAGGCGATCCATAACTGCCCTCAGCAATGATTGCTCTGTCGTGGGCAGCCATGTGAGCGATGATCTTGTAGATCATTTCAATATGCATCCACAAGGCTAGAGAAAAGGCTCATTATAGTTGAAAAATGCAACACCAAGGCAAAATTAACAAAGCTATTTGAATTTCAAGAAAATGAACCAAAACCCCAAATCTTAGGGCGCGTTTGGTAACGATTCTATTCCCGGGAACTAATTCTGACAAGAAATGATTATTTTTTATTCTGTTCCCGGGAACTGATTCTGAGTAAAAGAACATGTTTGGTAACTGTCCAAAATTTCTGATTCTGGAATAGAATTGCGTTTGATAACGTGTTCATTGATTCTGTTCCAAATTAATTTCTTTTAATTTTTAAATATTTTTTTTACTTTTTTACTTTTTTTTCCTTTTTTCCTTTTTCTTTTCTTTTTTTCCTTTTTCTCCTATTTTCTTCTTCTTCTTTTGTGGCCGGTCGCCGGACCGGTGACCCGGACGAGGGGCCGTGATGGGCCGGACGAGGGCCGGCGACCTCACCGAGTGTCGCCGGCCCTCGGTGAGGCTGGCCCTCGTCGGCCGAGCCTCGCTAGTGGACAAGGGGCCTCGTCGGGGCTGGGCGGGCCACCGATCAGGGGCGAGCCCGGCCGATGGCCGGGGCGGGCCTTGCCCGGCCCCAATGAGGCTCGCCGGACCGGTGGCGGTGGGCGGCGGAGAGCGGCGGCGGGCGGTGGCGGGCGACGGTCGCCGGATGGTGGAAGGGAAGAAGAAAAGTTTTATTGTGTTGATTCTTTTTTTGATTCTCGGACGCAGAATCAACTTTTTTTTTATTCTCAAATCTTGTCCCAAACTGATTCTGGAAACAAATTTGTTCTCGGGAACAAAAATTTTACCAAACGCGATTCTCGTCCCAAACTGATTCTGGGAACAAAAAATCAGAATCATGCACTGTTTGGCACGTTGCCAAACAGGGCCTTAAGAGCTGATAGTTTCCATCTTAGACAAGCTTGTTCTAGTAAGATACTTGGCCTCGTTGAGTACAGCCAGAACCCGTTTCTGACGAGCAAATACTTCTGCCGTTGCCTTTTTCCCAGCTTCGACACCTAAGAATTTCAGTCGCACATCGAGGCCAAGAAAAAAGACAGCCAGTTGGATGAATTGATTTGATTTCTTGACGCAGAAAGGCCAGACATATTCTCAATAGCAATAAGCACAAAACATAGAGCAATCATCTAATTTAAATAAGAATTATAAGGTAAACTATTTACCAGGTTGATGATAGGCATTAATATTAACTAGTGAGGCGTATATCCCAATTGCTCGCTCATACAATGCTATAAGAGCCCCATTGATCTAAGGGTCACTTCTTTGACGGTGACTATTATAGACTCACGATCATTGGCATATAGAGGGAGGAGTATACTATTGGTGCCATAAGTTGTGTACGGTGCTCACTTTGGTGCCAAAAGTTTTCGTTGGATCACTTAAGTGCCAAAAAATTTGAAAAACGCTCACTTTAATGCCAACGCCGATCTAATCGGCTGAAAATCTGACGTGACATTTTTTTATTAATTTCTTATGCTAATGTGACTCACCGGAGTTTCCTTGGATCACTTAGGCCTTCAAACGATGTTGTTTTAGCATCCTAACACCAAAACGATGCCGTTTGGTGTCTCCCCCAATTCAAACCCTAAATCTCGACGGCCCCCGCGCTCGGCGGCCGCAGCTCCGACCCCGACCCTGACCTCGACGATGGCCACTCGGCAGCCGCAGCCTCAACGCCGACCCCGACCCTGACCCCAACCCCGACGACGGCCACTCGGCGGCCAAGTCGAAAGCCCCATGATCTAGCTGGTGCTTGGGGAGGCTGCTGACGAGTGCGCCGCCATTGATGTCTCCCTTTCCATCTCCGATCTCCCCGACGAGTGCATGGCCTACATCTTCCAGTACCTAGGCTCCGGTGACTAGGGTTGGTGCTCCCCCGTGTGCCATCGAGGGCGTCCAAACAGCGCCGAGCAATGGCAGCTGAGCGAGCGACAATGGCCCAGCGACGATGGCCGAGCAAGCTAGGTCGGAAAAATCTCCAAATGAGTTAAACGGCGTCGTTTTTGTGAGGCCATCCATGTAGGACGGCAAAACGACGTTGTTTTCTTAAGGAGGACCGAAAACGACATCGTTTGAAGGCCTTGTCGATTTTTATTTTTTTTTAAAAAGCCATGTAATCATTTTGGCCGGAATCTTTCGCCGGTGGCACCAAAGTGATCGTTTTTCCTCCGATTTGGCACTTAAGTGATCCGATGGAAACTTTTGGCACCAAAGTAAGCGCCGTACACAACTTATGGCACCATTAGTGTACTTATCCCGACATATAGAGCATACCTCGTTCCCTACAGAAGTTCACCATATCTAAAAGAGATCAATTGCAGAAAACAATCGAGTGACTATAAGTAAATCATCCATTGAACTCATGTCTCCTTTCCAAGAGAAGTGTGAGATCTTAAACTTCATAAACAATAGACATAAGAACTTCAACTATTGGACAAAAGTACACCCCAAGTGTCAAAACTTGGCACGGAGGGACACTTAAGTGCCAAAAGTTTGGAAAGTAACACTTAAGTGCCAAAATCGGAGCAAAATGGATCACTTAAGTGCCACTCTAGCCAAAATCCGGCCAAAATGCTGACGTGGCGATTTTCCGGCGAATGAAGTGCAAAACAATGCCGTTTTGGTGCTGACGTGTTAAAAAAATTAATATAAAAATTAATTAAATTAAATTAAAAACTAAATTTATTTAAAACATTTAAAAATAAAATAAAATATTAAAAAAATAATTTTTTAAAAAAATAAAATTATTTTAAACATTTAAAAAAAATAAAATAAAAATATTAAAAAATATATTTTAAAAAAGGGGTGGGCCCTTTCGGCAGCAGCGGCGGCGAGGGCCCCTTTTTTAAAATTTTTAATTTTATTTTTAATGTTTTAAATAAGTTCAGTTTTTAAATGTTATAAATTTTTAGTTTTTTTTTTTTAAATTTATTTTATTTTTAAATGTTTTAAATGAGTTTAGTTTTTAAATGTTATAAGTTTTTAGTTTTTAAATTTTTTTTTTAAAATTAGTTTTTAATATTTTTATTTTATTTTTAAATGTTTTAAATAAATTTAGTTTTAAATTTAATTTAATTAATTTTTATATTAAATTTTTTAACATGTCAACACCAAAACGATGTCGTTTTTATATTGTTTAGCCACGTCAGCGTATAAAACGGCGTCATTTTGCACTTCGTTGGCCGGAAAATCGTCATGTTGGCATTTTGGCTGGATTTTAGTCGGAGTAGCACTTAAATGATCCATTTTTTTCCGATTTTAGCAAAAGTGTCATTTTCCAAACTTTTGGCACTTAAGTGTCTCTTCGTGCCAAGTTTTAGCATTTGAGGTGTACTTTGTCCTCAACTATTGCTAGAATCTTCTTAAAGGGAAAAAAAAGTAGCTCTTACTGTAAACTAACTTGAAGCATTCCAAACAGATAGTCACCACAGGTAACACTAGGTTCAAGCTCCCAATCATAACCAGGTGGTCTCTCACAAAGCACTTCAATGAATGTTACAAAGAAGTTGTGCACACCCTCTCTCAGCTGTTGTTTGTAGCTAAATTGAAATTAGACAATAACATGCATCAGGAATAATCACGTCACCAGCATGTAAAAGTAATAGTGGCATTACTTTATCAAAAAATAACTTACGCATGCTGATCTGTGCTTCCTTTATTCCCATAAACAGTAAGCCCTTGATTGACCTGTGAAATGAACAATTTGAGATTTAACATTTTGGAAACTAGAGATGGAGACGGAACTCCCTATTTTCACCAAAAAATTAAACACATACCTGATTTCCATCCAAATCAAATTGTTGCAGATACCGACTGAATAATAGAAGGCTATCTTTGTAAGGAAGAATTACCATGTCCTGACAACAGCAAATTTAAAAAGTGAAACAATTGTCAATGACTGCAAACTGAAAGGGAAAAAAAATAACAATTCAGAAGACACTCTCATTCACATGTAATACCTTAGATCCTACACCATCAGAAGCCAAATACCAACATAAAGCAAGCAATGCAGCCAGGTTGTTCTTCACCAGGAAAAGAAACAAGTTATTTCCGCTGACACAGGACTACAAAAGGCAAGAACCATCCTTTGATCAGTGTCAGTAGAGAAACCACTCAGACAGCTGCCGAAAACTACCGATAGTTCTTATGTTGTAACTTCTTCTTGTTTTGTGTGTGTGTTTTCATTTTTTTTTTTTTTTGCGCTGGGGGTATGATAGGGACTGTGCATAAGGTATTATGGCTTTTGGTCACTAAAATTATGACACGCGGACCCTTGGAGTGCTATAACTTAGCAGAAAAGAACATTTAAGTGTCATAACTTACGAAATGTACACTTAAATGTCAAAATCGGAGTAAAATGGATCACTTGAGTACCAATCTGTAATACGTGGCATTTTTCCGGCGAAGCGAGTGCAAAACGATGTCGTTTTGCACGTTGATGTGGCAAATAATGCAAAAACGACGTCGTTTTGGGCTGATGTGGTAAAAAAATAATATAAAAAGTAATTAAATTTAGTAAAAATATTCAAAAATAATAATTTTAATATTAAAATTAAAAAAAAAAACGAGGAGGGGAGGCTGGCCGAGGGATCAGCCCTCGGCCGCCGCCGCCGCCTCCATGCCGTCGGCCGGGAAGGGCTAGCGACAAAGGGGAGGCTCGGCCCGGGTCGTCGGGCCACGGCTAGGGGCCGGCGACCTCGGCCGACCGGTGACGAGAGCTTGCGAGCCCTCGCCCAAATTTGTGGCGAGTGGCGAGGGCTCATGGCTCTCGCCCAGATCCAGCGAAGGTTGGCGGCCCTTACCCGACCGTGGGCCAAGTGCCGCTCGCGCCGCCGGGGGTCGCCCCAATGGGAGGCGGCCCTTGGCCCGACCGGGCGAGGGTCGCCGACCCTCGCCGGATCCGGGTGAGGGCTCGCGACCCTTGCCCGATTTGGGGCGAGGGCTTGCGAGCCCTCGCCGCTGGTCGGCCGGGGTCACCGGCCATTCCCGGCAACAGCGGGGAGGTGGCGGTGGCAACTAAGGGCTCGGCCGCCTCCCCCTCCGTTTTTTTTTTTTAATATTAAAATTATTATTTTTAAATATTTTAACTAAATTTAATTTAATTAATTTTTATATTATTTTTTTACCATGTCAGCTGAAAAATGACGTCGTTTTTATATTATTTGGCCACATTAGCGTGCAAAACGGCATCGTTTTGCACTCGCTTTACTGGAAAATTGACGCGTCAGCGTTTTAGCCGAACTTTGGCCGGAGTGGCACTTAAGTGATCCGTTTTTCTTCGAATGTGGCACTTAAGTGTCACTTTCGTAAATTACGGCACTTAAGTGTCCCTTTGTGCCAAGTTATGGCACTTGAAGCGTTTTTATGCCCTAAAATTATTATATGCTTCATTTTAGAAGTAAAATTATCCAAGAATCCAAACATTTATGATTTAAGGTTTAGCATTCAGTACTATTAAATTCTCAAAATGAGCCATAGTCACTTTCAAGTTAGAAGTTATGTCTTCTGCCAACTTCATTTTTTTAAAGTCAAAGCGAAAGCCAAAAACTCAAACCTGCAGCTAAAACTAGAAAGACAAGCTGAAACTCACGGCCACCCCAAACAGGCCTTGACATGCTAAGTTAATCTACAGTCCCTACATCAATGTTTCTGTGGATCTTCTGACACAACATACAAGTTAGCAATATCTTGGACAAGAAAACATAATTAATTCCCAGACTTACATGGGATTGTATCCTTAAAGAGAATTTTCTTTGCTGCCAGATTCAATACTACAATCAGGGAAATGAATTACAATCTAGGAATGCAAATAGTGTGGATATGCTATCAGTCCCTAAATGAACGTATCTATGGTTCTTTTTCAGACAACCTACAATAATGGATATCCTGGACAAGGAAACAGGATCATCTCCCCGACTTGCATTGTAGATTTACTCTGCATCCTGAACAAGGATTTGAATTGCTGGCAAAATTGATACTACAAGCAGGCAACAAGAGAAGGTACAAATCAAAGGGCATGAAACCAAAAGGCTATACTTTATTTCACTGTAGAGTGCATCATCAACTAGAAATGAATATGCCTTAAAGCAACTAAGCGACAACAATAGCAATTGCTAGTCATGAGTTTAAATGGATCTAATGGATCCTCTGCGTTCTATTTTACAGTGAATTATATTGTATGACATCCTCTAGCACATATACTACAAAATCTTCTCAGCGCATAATGGCGGGAAACAAGTGACAATTCTCCTGCATATAAGTTCACAAGTTACTCTTGCATACATCACAGTGCATACTATCAAAGACAACCGTTTAACTTGTTAGCTGACATCCTTGAATGCCTGATTAGCTATCTATAATCAAGACTGATATCTCAACCATACTTAGTTCATTCGGGCAACTCAGCTTCCTACTTAAAAGTGCACATGCAAAATCCTGAGCACTACACACTGAGCAGGATTTTACACCATAAGTTGCCCCATTGGTACCGAAACTAATTCCTTTACTAGACTTGGGTAACAACGGAATGTTCCGAAGAAACACCAAATAACATCAATTGGCAGCAATCTTACTACTTTCGTCCTAGTTGCCCCATCCATCAAGGATGTGCCAGCAAGCATTTCTCTGATATCGATCCCCTGAAGTTGGAGTCGCTAATGAATATGCTCTTCGAGTCAAATCAGAGATAACCACAATGAGATTAGAAGTTAAGCTTACGAACTTGAAGGGCTGCTGGAAGTAAACCAACTGCAGACATTTCAGATGTTCTGCCACCCACCCAGTCAAACATTGGAAATCTAGCCAACCAGCCCTTAATCCGTGCAGTATTGTCCAACAACGAGTTCTCTTATGTTATGGCAACACCCTACATTCATGATGGGAAAAATAGTGATCAATGCAATATCTGTAAAATTGAAGGTGCCAAAATTTCACTTAAGCAAACAACCGAAAAGATTAATTTTGACATAACTTCATCCAAGTGCACCATCAGAGTGACATATAGATGAAGACCTCCAGTTACCCAACATTTCGTTAAACATCACAAGCAATAGCTTTTCCGTGCAAGACTAACAAACTGACTAAGCCTCATTAGCAATATTGACTTTAAAAAGCCACTAAACAGGATACTCCTAATTATAAAATGCATGCACCAAAATGGAGTTCAACCCGAGACATCTGGAAGCTTGCCCTAAACAAAATGCTCAACCAGAAAAGAAATCAACAAGGTGTTGGATTTATTTATTTCGGATTTAGTTGATGTGCAACAACAATAGAAAGGCCATGGAACCTACTCTGTGAAAACCACATGAGCACATCAACCAAGATCAACTAATTTCTTCGCAATAAAAAGGTTAGGTCTGACATTCAATAGCTTATAGCCCTTGAGCGTCATGAGAGGCTAATAATTAGTTGTCAACTCTGCTCTAGTTAGTATCTTTAAAAAGAACATGAAACTCAACGACTTGTCAGTGAAATTTCTATAGGCAAGGAAAAAAAGAAAACTGGGACCAAAACCTGCTTTGCAAATTCCAATCCCGCTTCACGAAGGGCCTTTTGTACTTCCAATAAGCCATTTCTGGTTTCAGGAGTACCACCACTCTGTAGGACGGGAAATAACAATGAATTACTATATATTCTTCTAATCTGCATAAAGGAGAGATCACAAAGCAAAATACATGCAGGCACCTTTGATATCACAATCACTAGGGTAGAAGCCAGCTTAGGACCAAGCTGCACAATTTGATGGTCAATTCTAGCCGGATATGTGTTGTTAATGAATCTAATCTGCCAAAAGTGAAATGGAGATCTCATTCAGACTGTCAAAAGTCAAAAAATCGCTAACATAGGGTATTCACCCAATGTGTCGAGACTTATAAATGAACATTCATCCATAGCTTGTAACCTTATTTAAATTTGATGCGCAAAATCTAAAATTTACTAGCACTTTTCAAATTCCGAATCAAAAGATGAAGACAAAAGACCTAAGTACAGTTTGATCAACCAAAGTAGATCTTTTTTCATTGTGCATAAGTGAATCAAGCAGCATATACACTTACTCCAGATAATGGAGGAGAAATGTAAGCAAGAAGAATATAGGGAAGGTAGTAGGATCATTCTCATATCTACAGTGATGAACTTGCAACGAAAAGCCCGAAATGGAATGACATCACGACTAATCCAAGCAAGAAGAATAACATTAAGAGAACTGCTCACTTGAGGGAAGGGTTGCCAAGACTTGAGAAACAATTTTAACTAATTGAAAAGGCAAGAAAGGACGAAGACAAACAAGCCGCCACCAAGTCATCTACAATGTCTGAAGCTACCTTCAATGGAGGAATATCGAGAGCCAATGCCTCTGCAAGAAACTGTGGCCCACGAGTTGAACCTCCAATTCCAACTGAAGGAAAGTGATCCATGGGAGAAGTAGGAGGAGGCTTAATCTGCAAATTAAGCATCAAACATATCAAGTCAATCAATCCGTCAGTGTTCGATGCAATCAGCTAAGCACACTAAAAGAAAACCAATGATCAAAAACTGAAATTCAAGCTGACATTAATCGGAAAACCTGAAGAAAATTTTGAAACTACCGTATCTCAAAGTAGGAAATTTCCATACACGATCATTTCAAGTGACTAATTCGTAAATGAGCTCTCCATCTCTGCAACCAGAAACCACTTCAATTTATCCTCGGCTCACACTTTCTCAAGCGACTAAGACAATGCTGACATTTACCAGAAAACCGACACAGGCAACCATGACAGCAAACCGATTAAAAATAAAATAAAAAACGCAGGAACTACAGCCTCTCTTACCACATGGAGAGCAACAACAATTGGAATTCCAGAACGGACCTTACTGCTGACCACATCGGCAGCGAAATTGCAGACGGCGTCAGAGCGTGCTCTCAATTTGCACCTTCAGGAACCAAGCCCATGCAAGCTCCGAATTCCTCAACCAGTAGTGCTCGACCATGTGGCCCTCATCCAGGTTGGCGATCGCGCCCTTCTCCAGCTCCTCCATCACCTCGAACGCGGCTTGGAACCAAGGCTCCATCTCCTCAACGAACTCGTCTGTGAACCCGATATGGCTCACGTCCAGGAATAGCCCTAGCTCTCGATGCTGGTACATCCAGTCCATGTACCTCCCCCACAGCAAGCGGGAATCCTTCTCCAGCCCGCGGCTCTCCTTCTTTGCCGTGTCGTCCGCCCTACCCAGGTCCGCTAAGATCTCCCCCACGACCGAGCGAGCCAGCGTCAAGGACAATGCCTGCTGGGGAACGAGATAGAGGCCGCCTCCCTCGTGCCGGAGGTCGATAGCTTCACGACAGGGAGGTCGGAGGCATCTTCAACCTCAAGGACGGGGAGGACAAGCAGATGCCGGAGACGGAGGACACCATCGGCGGCGACGACACGGAGTCGGAGCTGATGACGAGTTCGTTAGAGGGACGCAATCGGACGAAGGTCCAGAAGTTGCCGAAAGACCAATGCGAGCACAAAACTTGTTGGAAACAATCGGAGGCGGAGGGGGTTGGGACCAGCTATGATTGGCGGCGCTCTTGGACAAGGTGACGTGCCATAGGCAGATGGCCGGCAAGGCTTTTGGGGAGGCAAAGTCGGAGCCGGAGCCGGAGATGGAGGCGGAAGCTGAGGGGGTTGGATGCGCGGAGAAGGAAATGGAGGAAGTCTCGTTCTCTGTTTTGTTCTCCTAAGAGGGAGAGAGAATAAAAACCAGGAAATTCAAGTGAGGAGAGAGGTTTTTTGAGCGGGAGTGTTACGCATTTATTTTTGACCCATTGACCTGTCTGTTCTTTCTTCTACTAGCGAGCCAAGCTAAGGGGGTGTTTGGTTCAGCTTTCCCAAGGGGCTTTGAGCCCCCAAAGCCCCTTGGGAAAAATTAAAGGGTGTTTGGTTCAGCTTTCCAATGCTCTTTGGCAAAATATTTGCATTTGGAATGCTGAATGCCCAAAGCAGTGGGGACCTCGCTTTGGGCATTTCAGCATTTTCGGAATGTTAATAGGAGGATTAATGAATTTTTGCTTATTACCCATTTTACCCTCAAAATTTTATCAAAAGTCCAATTTTATCCTATACAAAACAAACCCTAACTTATTCGAAGCTTTTCTCACGCGACTCTCTCTCACGCAACACTCTTCCTCGTCGCTCTCTCTCCCTGCAACTCGACGGCTTTCTTCTCCGTCGCTTCTCTCCCTACAACTCGACGGCTTTCTTCTCCGTCTCTCTCTCCCCGCAACTCGTTGACAGCGGTCCTTCTCGGTTTTGGATCCCTGTAAACTCTCGTTACCTCGACGGAGCTCTCTTCCTCTTCTTCGGCCTGCTTCGGTTTCTCTTCACTCCACTTCGCTCGCTGCTCCCTCCGGCCAGGTACTCTCCTGTCCTTCCACTTCCCTTCTGCAGGCACTTCGCTCTCTCTCTCTCTCTCTCTCTCTCTTCTGTTCTGTTGAGGGTATTGCTCGATTTCGTTGATGCTAGAATTTGTTCTCGAATGAGGCAAGATTTGGGGTTCCAGGGCTCTGATGATGGGTTTTGAGTCCTGTGTTTGATTGTGGTTTGAATTTATCTTCTTGGGTTCGATCCTTTGCCCTCCTCTCCTTTTTTTTTCCCCTTTTTGGGTTGTAATCTTGTTGGGTTTTGGTTCGGCATCCCTGTAATTTGCAGGGTATTCAAGAAAGACTGTAGATTGTTGAGGTGTGTGAGATGAGGGCACCTTGTAATCGCTGAGAAAAGAAAATGGTCGCAGTTGTTCTCTGTTTTTTTTTTGCTTTCTTGTATGAGGATTTGAGACGAAGGGGAGTCTCGAATAGGTTGATTCGTGCCAAATTACTGCAAATAGTAGCTCCTCTGAGGATCTTGTTAATGGCTGAGTGTTTCTTGGAGATGATTGTTTCCGAGGTAAGCTAGCCGAGTCTTTGTCAATGTCATTACAAGAGCCTGCTCTAGTGGTAAAGATTCATAAGTTCGGTTCTTAGAACAAAGAGGCAAAAAAAAACAGTCACGGACTCGCATCGATTTGAAGGTGGAGAAAGAAAATCATTGAAAAGTTAAGAACTATGTCGAGTGTATGATTATTTTGATGCAAGCTTTGTCTGTCCCCGATTAGTTGAATCATGAAATTCAAGATGCGGCGTACAAGCAAAATTAGTCTTTGAGACAGTAGACAACAGGAGATAGACAAATTCGGTAAAATCACCACTTACCTGCAAAGCTGCTTTTTGTGGAGGAGATGACCTCATATAGGCTATTTACAAGCCTACACATCATCATATCTAGTGGTATCTTGACATCATGGTTAGAAACCAACCAAGGAAGACCTAATGAACATTATGGGAATTCGAAGATCAGATCAATATTAATCTGCAATCGTTGCTAGGTTTTGATTAGGGATAAAACTTAGCAAACTAATAAGGCCAGGTTGCCAATTACAAATTAATTGCTATTCTTCTGTATGTTATTCTTTGTTTAAATGGCTCTATAGACTTACACAAAGCTTGGGCAGCCGTTGGTCTCCTTCTGTAATTCTTGTTCAACAATCTCTTCGCAAAATCAATTGCCTCAGGGGATTGAGAAGGCCATGGGTCTTCATCAAAACTTGGCTCTTCCTCACGAATCGCCCGAAATATTTCAGATTGATTCTGCCCCCAAAAGGGTGGATCACCACATAGTAACATATAGGCAATGACACCAATACTCCATATGTCTGCTTCGGTTTCTCTTCACTCCATGTTTGCTTGCTACGTTAATTGTACTTATTGTTCCTTGTGATTTGGTCACTCCAGTGTCCTGCAGGCCCAACTTTTATGTTTTTTTTTGCTCTTCTGCACTTTACTATTGAAGCAGCTGCAAGCATGAGAGTGATTATAGGCTAGTCTTAACTTTTTCGAGGTTCTTCATTGTGGCTATCGATGCCTTATAGATAAACTATTGTCTGGAAAATAAAGTAGAATAAACTTTTGCATCTTTGTGGGGTCTCCATATTTGTCTTTGTGATAATATATCGAATGACCAAGCAAGATGGACAAACAAATGGGTTACTTAGATGGTGAATCTATGTTGCGCAATTATGGTTATTAAGAAATACTCATCATTGCCAAGATGGCATGAGTTTACCTTCTTAATGATGAGCCATGTTCATCATGTAATCGTCTTATGCGGAGTTTAAGCTTATCTTTACCCAATGATGGATATGTTTAGTTTGCACATTCACTGTTGTTTTAGGTTTTGGATGACCTAGTATAATGAAGGATTTTTTTATGCAAGTACAATCTTTTTGCGCGTCCTTATTTTTTTTTCTCAATGTTAGTTTTCTTTTCTTTAAGTGAATATCTTCTAGTTTTTTAATAAGAGAGGGCCTAAGTGGTTGATCTTGTTTGTTTGTCTCTTAAATTTGTTCATGTCACTTTACTAGTAGGATGAGTTCATCAAAGGAAAAGGCATTTTGGAGCTCGGAAGATGTAGAAATCTTTTGTAATTTGTGCATCGAACAAATTGAAAAAGCCAATCGTCCTGCAAACAACAAAAGAGATGGATGGACAGTCATAATTAGTAAGTTTGAGGAGCTAACGGGTAAAAAATATGATAAACAAAAAATGAAGAGTAAGTGGGATAACCTCAAGGAAGAATGGAAAAGATGGAGGTCATTGCTTTACAAGGAAACTGGATTAGGATGGGATTCAAGGAAGAAAACCATTGATGCAAGTGACGAATGGTGGGAGCGTAAAATTCAGGTTTTCCTCAATTTTTTTTTTTTTTTTTTTTTCATGTTAAGCTCGCATTTAATGATACAACTTATGCAAATGCTTCATTATAACAGGCTAATCCAAAGTTTAAGGCTTTTAGGATGAAAGGCATACATCCCGATCTTGAAGTAAAGTTAGATATGATGTTCGGAGATACGGTTGCTACTTTGGAGGAATCACATGGAATCCTGGACAAGGTTTATGTGTTGATAATGATGTGGAGACCACACAACCTGGTATCGATGATGTTGTAGGGTCTACTGATGAAAACTTTGAGGATCACGTGGATGGACCAACTGGAACTCAAACTCGTAAGAGAGCCACACAGACTTCAAAGATGCAAGCTCGAGGAAAGAAAGATAAGAAATTGAGCACAAGAGAGGAGCTTGGATCACAAATTAACAGGCTGCTTACGGTTGTTGAGAGTAGGAGTACTACCAAAGTGCTGCATCCAATGCAACCAGTTTAGTCGGTCCTTATGAGGACCTCATAGAGATATTGGATTCTATACCTGAGATTGTGGAAGACGAAGACTTGTACTTTTTTTCAATTTCTCATTTAAAGGAAAAGATAGACAATAGGCAAGTTTTCATGAGCTTAAAGGATAATGCAAAGAAAGTAAAGTATCTCAAATATGAGATGAGAAAAGAATCAAGTCTTCGTAGATAGGAGGATGTTAGCATCTTATTGTTTTCATGTTTGAAACTTAGTCATTCCACTTTGTTTTCATCTATGGATCTTTATTTGCAGCTTTTGTGAACCTAATTTCAATTAATGTTTGATGTTAGAATTGTTTTCATTTGGTATTCTCTTAATGTGATAGTTTGCATATATGCGATTGTTAATATATTGTTTATCTTTATATTTTGTTACTTGAAACAATTATGGATGATTTATGTGATGGTTAATACATTGTTTCTTTTTATAATTTGTTACTTGAAGCAGTTATGGATGATTCACATACAAGGACAAATCATGAGCAAGAGGAAAATGAATTATGGGATCTTATCTCAGTCACTGAAGCTGCAATTCTTTATCAAGCAACCAACCTTTGCAAACAACCTTGCATGACCTCAACATATACAGGTTATGTATGGTTAAAAGAATTGATTGGCGAAGATGCTAATCCGATAAGGTGCTACAATATGTTTAGAATGCATAAGATTGTATTTGACAATTTAACGCGTGATTTAGTAACACGTTATGGCCTTCAAGGATCTAGGAATACTGATGTTAGAGAAATGGTTGGTATGTTTCTTTATATTCTAGGACATGGTATAGGTAATAGATTAGCACAAGAGCGTTTTCAACGCTCCGGGGAAACTATAAGTAGGCACTTCAATTTAGTTTTAGATAAAGTATGTGATATGGGAAAAAATTTGATCCAACCAACTGATCCACAATATAGAAAAGTTCCAGAGAAGATCAAGAAGGATCGGCGATTTTATCCATATTTTAAGGATTGCATTGGAGCTATTGACGGCACACATATTCCAGCGGTTGTACCTAAGTATGATCAAATTCGTTTTATTGGTCGAAAAGGAACAACAACTCAAAACGTGTTAGCCATATGTAATTTTAATATGGAATTTGTCTATGTTTGGGCCGGTTGGGAGGGACAAGCTCATGATACCCGTATCTTTTATGAAGCTATTGGAAGACGTGACGCAAATTTTCCCCATCCTCCTCCAGGTATGTTAGTCAATGGTTTAGATAAATTCATATATCTAATTGGCATATGTTGACTAAATTTACAATATATATATATATATATATATATATATATATGTATATGTAGGTAAATATTACTTAGTAGATGCTGGATATCCAAATCCTACTGGTTATTTGGGGCCATATAAAGAAGTTAGATATCATTTGCCAGAGTTTCAAGAAGGTCCTTCACCTACGGGATATCAAGAAGTGTTCAACCGTGCCCATTCCTCGCTACGCTCGACAATTGAGCGGGCCTTTGGTGTATTAAAACAGAAGTGGAGGATTTTAACTCATATGCCAAGTTATCCATATGAAAAGCAAGTGCAAATTGTGGTAGCGGCAATGACTTTGCACAATTATATCCGGAGAAATAACGTGACTGATACGGATTTTGAACAAGCAGAATTGGATCCCGATTATGGATATTCAGTTGACCATGATGATGCAAATGAAGGGGTGGGTGCTTCAAATTCGTATGCATCTCCGGACATGACACTTTTACGTGATGAAATAGCCATAGGTTTACAAAGTCGTTGAAGTTTGTAATACTAAGTATAACGTATTTCTTTTTTTCCAGATATATATGATTATGTTCACTATCATGAAATGACTCTTTCTAGTCAAATTTGTATGAGAGGAACTTGATTTTATTTCTCTTAATTAGGACCTCCC
This sequence comes from Eucalyptus microcorys, assembly GCA_014182515.1. Classification (NCBI taxonomy): domain Eukaryota; kingdom Viridiplantae; phylum Streptophyta; class Magnoliopsida; order Myrtales; family Myrtaceae; genus Eucalyptus; species Eucalyptus microcorys. The sequence goes on along the minus strand of CM024569.1, from coordinate 26,479,716 downwards.
TTTTTATATGTGGTGCTTACTAAAAAAATATTAGCATCTACAATCGATCGCTTCATCATCCACCGAATAAGTTCAACTTTTTTTTTTTATATCATTTTAATCTTTTGACAATCAATAGCCCAACTTTGTATCAATACACTAGAATGATCATTAATTAATGAAAATGATTAATACTACAATAATTAAAAAAAAATATTCAAAGTTAAAAACAAACCTAAAAGAACCTTAGGCTAAAAGTTAAGCTTTGCATTTAATCTATAATCAAATTCTTTTAATGTAATTTTTAATAAGTTTACTAATATGTATATTTTATATTACTCTCAACATGAAAATGTAAAATGTTATATACCCATTGTTTCTTTTTACAATTTTAAAAAAACTAAAACTAAAACACTTAATTTTAAATGGTTGGCTTTTCAAATGCAAGTTTACCAAACAGTTTTGCATTTCCCAAAGCACTTTTCAGTTTTAGTTTACCAAACGATCTAGCATTTCGAAAACTCCTTTCTCTCAAAGGTATTTGCATTCTCCCAAGGGCATTTCCCCAAAATTTGAACCAAACGGGCCCTAAGCCAGCCGAGAGAACCAGCCTCTCCATTTTCCAGCGGGTCCCTCATAGGACGAGTGTCGAAATCTGAGTGGTAAGTGCGCACCACGTCATTACATACCACTGAATATTTTCTCCCTAAACCCACACTAAGTATATCTCTCATATAAAACCTATTTTTCATTTTTTTTTAATTTCAGTAAAGGTTACACAAGACCATACAATCTATTCTAACATGAGATGTAACTTTAACTTGAATGGGAAAACCGAAGCCAATAAAATTTATAAATAGGCTTATGTACCATTTATCAAAATATCAAAATAAATTGAAAATTTTCAAATATCTTTTTCGCATATTTTCTTAATTACTCAAAACACACGAGACTAATGTCACTTTAGGGAACACCTGTGTTGCTTCCATCAACTGCATTTCATTGCTTCACCGCGTCAAAACACTTTACGGATTTCTTTTCGTTGTTCGCAGCCAATATATTTGAAGTTCCAGCAGAAGATTCCATCTCCAGCATTTTAAGATGTCATTTCCAAAGGGCATATAGCAACCTTCAGTATTCGGTGAAACTGGTAGAGGGAGTAAATGAACAACGAGGGGAATAAAAACAACACGAGTATCATAACCTTTATACAACACTCATTTGAGTACTATAATTTTTTTATTTTTTTATTTTGTAACGATTTTTTTTTCATTTATTTAAGTGCCACAAATTTAATAAAATCGATCACTTAAGTGTTATCAGTAATTTACCTAGTCGGAAAATCCAATGTGGCATTAAAATAAATTTAACAATCCGACATGACATGCCAGTAAGCTAAACTCGGCACTTGAGATGCTAAACAATGTCGTTTAAAGATAAATTTGATTAATCCTAATCCAATTTGAAGAAATTCAACCAAAATTGGGAAAGAACTCTAACTCTAAGATTGGGCCAAAATCCATCAAAGCCGAAATTGGTATTCTAAAATCAGGCAAAGGAGGGGAAGAGGGTTTGTGCCACTGGTTGGTAAAAGCCCTAGCTCATAAAGAGATTCTCTCTATCCCATAGCCATTTCTTTATTTCCTCCACCAACGAATGTCAAGTTCTAAGAGCAAGCATAGGGACATAGAAGAGAGAATGCCGATGGATGACAGAGGCACATCGGTTAAAAGTATAATTTAAAATGCCACATAGGACGAATTATCAAAATAGGCACTCAAGTGAACACTTTTATATCAATGTGGTATTCAAGAGAGTAAAAAAAAATTATAGTATTCCAATGAGTATCGTATAAAAATTATGATACAATTAGTGTTCCTATTCTGAAAATGAGGCTTTAGGGTTTGGTCAATCGATCTTCCAAGGGGAACATAGGGTCTATCTAAGAGAGGGAGAGAGAGAGAAAAGTCATTTTAGTAAGGATGACCTTCCCAAAAAGTTGGTATGCGGTACTTTGATGACAATTTCATACTTGTTGACTTTAGTGGATATGTTTGTAACCTTTTTCCAAAGTAACATTGCCTAAAAAATTTGCATTTCAACCATTAGGTAATTTATGTAGCACAAGATGTTCGTGGTGTTGAGGATCATCATACACTGTGAATCACTCCAAAGTCATGTTCTAACCAAAGAGTGATTCAATCGAGAAAAAAAGAGATATGTATTAGCTAGAATCATCATTTAACACCCTCATTTTCTTAAGTAACTCGAAGTCCAAGGATAAGCAAAATCACATTTTGCAATGCGAAGAGGCCATAATCTTCTATTTTCAAATCTGTTCGGTTTTTGTTTTTCCAATAAAAAAATTTAATTTGGAAATATACAATTTTCGAAACACATATTACCCATTTTTTTAAAATTTTTTATATTTGAGCCAAACACCAATCAAGATGAGAGCACGATTTGAGCTTTGTCTGCTAGGGAAGTGTCACGTGCTGCTCTATTTGCATGCAACTCAAGATTCGATTCGATTTCTTTGAATTTGGAATTTTCATTTTAGGCCAATCCCAAACGCAACACGTGTATAAATCCACATTTTCACTTCCAAACGATCTAAAAGAAACCTAACTTCATACTGATCCAAGCTAAACCCTCCCAAAGCCCCCTCTATCCCCAACCACCACCTCCGCCCGCCACCCCCGCCACCGCGCCACCATGCAAGCCTCCCTCGCCTCCCCACGCGCCGGCCCTCTCCGCCCCTTCTCCCTCCCTCCCCACCACCACCCGCGGCACCTCCCGCCGAGACCCTTCACTCTCAAGGCCTCCTCCTCCTCCTCCTCCTCGTCTTCTCCTTCCCCTTCTTCTTTGACCGTGGCGTCGCCCTAGTACTAGAACGGTTTTGTTGGAGCGAGATTTTAGGGTTTGAGTAAGTTTTGAGTTGAGTTTGAGTTTGAGTAATCGCTTTGGTTAACAGTTTGTTAACGCATAGGAGTCGTTTTATTAGCATTAAGGTGCAGTTTAGTTGTTTTATAATTGAGGTGGAGTTTTATTTGATTTTAACACTATTCCTCGATTATTTGATAGGGCTGCGAGTTCAACGATACGTGTATTATTATTGTTTGGTCGTAGGTAACAAGGTGATTGATACTGTATTTTCTTTGGTTTTGTAAAACCATGCCTTGAAGTATATATATACATATATTGAATTGTGAATAGCATTTTTGTTGTATTAAGTGGGATTGAATATTCAGTAGCTCTTGATTATTTGAGAATGGTTTGAGAAACATATTACGAAATGTGTCGTGACAATTTACATATATGTAATTGCTTTGCGATTGGTTTATGGAAAGTTCTATATGTTATTTGATAAATGGATGAGAAATAGCGGATATTTATATCGTGAAAAGTTATTTGCTTAGTTGATGAGATTGATTTCTAGATTGGATTTCTAGTACTGAAGGAGGATGGTTGTTTATGCTTATTATCATTGTGAGTCCGAATAAGGACATATGTGGTTGCACGGGTCTAGGCAATGGGCACGATTGGGCTTCTTTAAAACGAGCCCACTTCAAATAGAAAACTCACCAAGCCCATTTTGTTAAAACTAATTGCACTAAGCTCATTTTCCATCCTAACCATACCAGACCTACTTTAAACTTACAGATGGCTTAAGCCCTAAACCCACACTAAGTATATCTCCCATATAAAACCCATTTTTCAATTTTTTATTTTAAAATTTCAGTAAAGGTACACAAGACCATACAATCTATTCTAACATGAGATGTAACACTAACTGGAACGGGAAAACAGAAGCCAATAAAATTTATAAATAGGCCTATGTATCATTTATCAAATTATCAAAATAAATAGAAAATTTTCAAATCTCTTTCTCGCATACTTTCTTAATTACTCGAAACACCCGAGACTAATGTCACTTTAGGGAACACCTGTGTTGCTTCTATCAACTGCATTTCATTGTTTCACCGCGTCAAAACACTTTACGGATTTCTTTTCATTGTCCGCAGCCAATATATTTGAAGTTCCAGCAGAAGATTCCATCTCCAGCATTTTAAGATGTCATTTCCAAAGGGCATATAGCAACCTTCAGTATACGGTGAAACTGGTAGAGGGAGTAAATGAACAATGAGGGGAATAAAAACAGCATGAGTATCATAACCTTTATACGGCACTCATTTGAGTGCTATGATTTTTTTTTTTCATTTATTTAAGTGCACAAATTTTAAAAAAAAATATCGATCACTTAAGTGTTATTAATAATTTACCTAGTCAGAAAATCCAATGTGGCATTAAAATAAATTAAACGATCCAACATGACGTGCCAATAAGCTAAAGTCAGCACTTGAGATGCTAAATAATGTTGTTTAAAGATAAATTTGATTAATCCTAACCTAATTTGAAGAAATTCAACCAAAATTGGGAAAGAACTCTAACTAAATAAGGGGGTCTGTTCGTTTCGTGGAAAATATCACATTTTCGGAAAATGTTTTCCAGGAAGTTATTTTCTTGGAAAATGACTATATTTTCCAATGTTCGGCTAAAACATGAACTTTGAGTGGAAAATATTTTCCACCGTTCGTTAGCTAATTTAATTGTTTGGGAAAAATTATCAAAAAATTGAATTTTAATATTTTTAATTGACCAAAAAAATAGTTTTATTTTATAATATTTTTTTAAAAAAATGAATTTTTTAATTATTTGTATTTTAAAAAATAGAAAATTTTATTATTTTTTATTATTTTCTTTCTTTTTTTTTTTTTTCCTTCCTCCTTCCTCCTCCTTCCTCGCCACCTCGGGCCCGATGATGGCTGGCTACCGGCGGTCGACCAAGACGCGGTCGCGATCCGGCGAGCTTGAGGCTCGACTAATCTCGCCCGAGCTTCTTGGATTTGGTGGCAAAGCTTGGGCTCGCCTAGATCGGGAGATCCGGCGAGCTTGTAGCTTGCCGAGCCCGACGAACCTCTAGCGAGCTCGGGTAAGGCCCAAGCCCCTCTTCGCCTCGCTCGATCTGGCAAGGCCCAAGCTCGGCTTCCCCAGATTAGGCTAGGCGGAGCCTCGCCGGCCTGGGGCGAGGCTCGAGCTGGCTTGCGGCCGGTCGCTGGCCGTCGTTGTGTTCAATGACCGACCAAGGCCAAGAAGATGAAAAGGAAAGAAAGAAAAAAAAAAGAAAAGGAAAAAAAAAAAAAGAAAGCATAAAAATAAAACGAAAATGTGTTGGTGAAAAGAAGTAAGGTGAAAGAAGATATGGAAAATGTTGTTTTTTCCAATGATGTAAAATATTTTCCTTGACTAATTCATTTTTCGTGAAACGAACGTTGGAAAATCCGAAAAACATTTTTTCGGAAATTATTTTTCGTGAAACGAACGGAGCCTAAGATAGGGCCAAAATCCATCAAAGCTGAAATTGGTATTCTAAAATCAAGCAAAGGAGGGGGAGAGGGTTTGTGCCACTGGTTGGTAAAGGCCCTAGCTCATAAAGAGATTCTCTCTATCCCATAGCCATTTCTTTATTTCCTCCACCAACGAATCTCAAGTTCTAAGAGCAAGCATAGGGACACAGAAGAGAGAATGCCGAGGGATGACAGAGGAGCAGCACTGTTGGTGTCGTCGAAGTCACTATACTATGCTTCCAAGCCAAAGCAAGAGAAGATAGAGCGAGAGCAAAGAAAAGTGAGCCAGAGAGGGAGAGAGAAAGAGAAAGCTTCGTAAGTTCCTTAATGGAATCTATAAATTTCAATGGGAAGGAGAGAGAGACTTCCCCAAAAAGGTTGTCGTTTTGCTATTTAGTGCCATATCAAATAGAGAATTTTCCAATTTGACTTTAATTAAAGCCACATCGGTTAAAAGTATAATTTAAAATGTCACATAGGACGAATTATTGAAATAAACATTCAAGTGAACAATTTTATATCAATATTACATTCAATATATATATATATAGATATAATATTTAAATGAGTATCATATAAAAATTATGACATAATTGGTATTCCTACTTTGAGAATGAGGCTTTAGGGTTTGGTCAATCTGCCTTCTATGGGGAACATAGGGTTTATCTAAGAGAGAGAAGTCATTTTAGTAAGGATAACCTTACCAAAAAGTTGGTACGCAATACTTTGATGACAATTTCATACTTGTTGACTTTAGTGGATATGTTATAACCTTTTTTCAACGTAACATTGCCTAGAAAATTTGCATTTTGACTATTAAATAATTTATGTACAAAAGACATCCGTCATGTTGAAGATCATCATACACTGTGAATCACTCCAAAGTCATGTTCTAACTAAAGGGTGATTCAATCGAGTGAAAAAGAGATATGTATTAGGTAGAATCATCGTATAACCCCCTTATTTTCTTAAGTAACTTGGAGTCCAAGGATAAGCAAAGTTACATTTTTAATCCGAAGAGCCCATAACCTTCTATATTTAAATCCGTCCGGTTTTTGTTTTTCCAATCAAAAAAATAATTTTGGAAACACACAATTTTCGAAACACATATTACCCATTTTAAAAATTTTTTTTTTTATAATTTAACCAAACGCCAATCGAGATGAGGGCAGAGAACTGAGCTTTGTCCGCGAGCGAAGTAGCGTCACGTGCTGCTCCATTTGCATGCAACTCAAGATTCGATTTGATTTCTTTCAATTTGGAATTTTTCATTTTAGGCCAATCCCAAACATACCACGTGTATAAATCCACATTTTCACTTCCAAACGATCCAAAAGAAACCTAACTTCACACTGATCCAAGCTAAACCCTCCCAAACCCCGCTCTATCCCCAACCACCACCTCCGCCCGCCACCCCCGCCACCGCGCCACCATGCAAGCCTCCCTCGCCTCCCCACGCGCCGCCCCTCTCCGCCCCCTCTCCCTCCCTCCCCACCACCGCCCACGCCACCTCCCGCCGAGACCCTTCACTCTCAAAGCCTCCTCGTCTTCTGCTTCCCCTTCTTCTTCGACCGTTGCGTCGCCCCGCCGCTGCCCGCCCAGGCCAACAAGCTCAACAAGTACAGCTCCCGCATCACCGAGCCCAAGTCCCAGGGCGGCTCCCAGGCCATCCTCCACGGCGTCGGCCTCTCCGACGACGACCTCTCGAAGCCCCAGGTCGGGATCTCCTCCGTCTGGTACGAGGGCAACACCTGCAACATGCACCTGCTCGGCCTCTCCGAGGCCGTGAAGGAGGGCGTGAGGGAGGCCGGCATGGTCGGGTTCCGGTTCAACACGGTCGGCGTCAGCGACGCCATCTCGATGGGCACGCGGGGGATGTGCTTCAGCCTCCAGTCCAGGGACCTGATTGCGGACAGCATCGAGACCGTCATGTCTGCCCAGTGGTACGATGGGAACATCTCCATTCCCGGCTGCGATAAGAATGTGGGTCCTGATTTCCATCTAAATTCGTTTATTTTGTAGTCTTTTATCATGAGTGATGATGCTTGTCTGGTGGTTTTAGCTTGAAGTTGTCTATTTTGATGTTCGAAGCTGATAAGGATTTTGTTTGCCCTTGGGCGTAGTGGGGCGTTTATTGGCATTTGGGTGTTGTCTCTGTGTTTCTTATCTCCAATGTGCTCATTTGCTAGTTCCAGGTGAAATGGGTTTCTTTAATTGCTGGATTAGATATGTGGAATCCTGGGGGAAGTTGTCTAACTGGCAAAAAGTGTCTTTTCTTCGAGTTTAGGCTCTGAGCCCTTTTTCTAGCCAATTCTTGATCGAGAGAGAGTAAATTGGGTCTCTCATTTTGACTCGAGATGTCCGAATGCTGGCCTTTCTTTTCCTTTCCATCACATACATACTCGAACACGCTATGTGGTTTTGATGATCATTTTGGTTTCGGACATTATATTGTGATAGCCGATGAATGTATTACGTTTTGTTTATCTTCTTTAAGTTCAGCAAAAATATAGGGTTCTGTCTGGATGTCTTGTTCCTCCTCTCAGTGGCCTGAATAATTATAGTTTCTTTCTAGTCTATATTCCAGGGTCCAATCTTGCAGTCCGAGTTGTCTACCTTCTCTCTCTGCGATATCTGTTGTTCTCTGTGGTTACTAAGAGGCATAGTACCAAAACATAATTTTAATTTCTTTTCATTTGGCTTTCCTTTCTTTTAGTATAAGAAAAAAGTCGGTGGGATCTGAATTTACCTTCCTATATGAAGAAAAGGTAACTTGGGCCTTTGGCTCTCTTTTAGTGTTTACTTTACATGATACTTGTGCTTAGTCTGTGTAATTACCGAAAGAATGATGAGTCAAGTCGTCCAGGAAAATTAGGGGCAATTAGAATTTAAAAGGCTGAAAGCTGCTTATAGTTGAAAGGTATCATATAATCAGGAAGCTTCTGTCAAATTGATGGAATTCATGCCCTCGAAGCTTATAAGTGGGAAGGCCATCATCATCTTCAAATTTTAAGTTGTTAAACTACTTTCTTCTCCTTTACAGATCTTAATGAGTTTGAATTTTCAATATACTGTTGTTTGGTATATACTTTCAGGAAGGTTAATTGATATGCACATATCATGATCCAACTAACCCTGTCTGGAATTATCTTTTAGTCTCCTGAAGAGTTTGCAGTTCCAATACTCACTTTTTGATTTTTTTTTTTTTTTCTTTGCAAGCAGCTGCAATTGGCTTTGTTGGCATATTTACTCCTCATTCCTGCCTGTTTTGATGCCATAGTGCTATCATTTGACCTACTTTCTATAACTGTTGCAGATGCCTGGTACAATCATGGCAATGGGACGCCTCAACCGACCAAGCATCATGGTTTATGGTGGAACCATCAAGGTTAGAGACTTAGTTCTGCTGTTTTATCTTGCTTTTTCTCTAGCATATACATGCATAAAAATTATAGGCACCACACCCATTTCATCCAGTACTTGACGCATTTCTTTTCATCTTTCCAATTTTGTGTGTGAAAAAGATTCCTATATGTTGCTTTTGTTGATTTAATTGCTCTGTTTGACTGATGGGTGTATTGAGGACTTCTTATGGGTGTTAAGGTCTTGAGCATCTAATCTAGAGTCTTGTATTAAGCAGTGTCATTTGCAGTATTAAGGGATGAACTTTATCCATATAGGGTAAAAGGAAACCCTTGTTGGAAGTAGCCACCATTTTGACATATAAGCTCATGTTTCAACTTATGATTTCATGGCTAATTGAGTTTATAATTGCTTGCTTTCTGTCTAATGTTTTCTTATGGTATAGCATAAAGTATTGATTTCAAATATAATAATAATAATAAAAAAAATAGCTCTTTGTTGGTGAAGTTATTTTGAGTATATGCCTAAGCTTGCCCATGCATACATGTATGTATTATGAAACACAAAGAAAGAGAGAGAGAGAGAGAGAGAGAGAGATTAGATGGGGCTTAGATTTAGTCAGTATAAGTGCAAGGAAAATAACCAAAAAGAGCCCTCAAAGAATCCAGCATAAGAATTTGAAATGCTTTTGTTTCCATTTTGTATTGCTAGGTGGGGCTTAGGTTTAGTCAGTAGAAGTGCAAGGAAAATAACCAAAAAGAGCGCTCAAAGAATCCAGCATAAGAATTTGAAATGCCTTTGTTTCCATTTTGTATTGCTTGATATCTCTGTAAAAATTTGATGTTCAAATGTTCTGCATGTCTTATTTCTACCTCCCTTCAGGTCTTCCAATGTTGCTAGTTCTTTGTGTGTTGCAATTAATTAGAGACTTTACTTTTTTACTTTTGCTTTTTGAAGTGGAAGAAATTTAATATACTGATATATTTGCTAACTTTTTGCAGCCAGGTCATTTTCAAGGCCATACATATGATATTATATCTGCCTTTCAGGTGGGAAATTAAATATGTCTGTTTTAGTCGTACCAAATGTTGAGGGATGGATTGTTTGTTATATATACCATATAGATAGACTGTTTGCTCTTCTGATTGTCATTCTAACAAGATCTTCTTTTTCAACAAGTATCATCATATGCAATGCAGCTACTTCACAATTTATTTATGGTGGAGTGCAGAAAGTCATGTTATGTGGTTTGATATGTTGTTAGCTTAAGAGGATACATGCTTTGAAAATGAAGGTGCACTTCTACAGTGAATTTGGTTATGGTATCGGCGACACAGATAACTTATGTAAAACACAGTAAAACATAGTAAATTTCAATACTGGATACTGATTTCACCTGTTTCCTCTGGATTTAACTTTTCAAGTGGAGCTCAACCATGGTAATAATTTTTTTAATGATCTCCTTCGAATTGGATAAGCCTTGCATGGGCTTGTATCATAACCATCACCAGGTGTCAATAGTTGTCTCTTGGGGAAGTTTCTGCTTCTCCTATCCTATATCTACAGGGAATGATATTAGTCTGCTTGGCTTTGAAAATCATTTGTTTTGACTAACTTTATACATGCTCTTCCTGATCATAATCTTATCTACAAGATGCATTGGTTTTTGTTTCAAATATAGTGAAAAGTCACGCCGGTTGGGGACTGACTCTTTTCTTTTTTGCAATTTCTTTTTCCTAGTGTTATGGAGAATATGTAGGTGGATCAATTAGTGATGAACAAAGGAAAAACATAGTCCATAATTCATGCCCCGGTGCAGGGGCATGTGGTGGCATGTACACCGCTAATACTATGGCCTCTGCCATTGAAGCTATGGGAATGTCTCTTCCTGGAAGGTATAGAAGGTTCTTTCCCTTGGTGGCTTCCTGTTGCATAGTCAGCAGCCCTGATGTCATGTAAGTTTTGTTTTTGCCTATGCAAAGCTCTTCCACACCTGCTGAAGACCCAATGAAGTTAGTTGAGTGTCGGTTAGCTGGGAGGCATCTCCTGGAACTGTTAAAGATGGATTTGAAGCCACATGACATTATCACCAAGAAATCACTGCGTAATGCGATGGTAGTCGTGATGGCACTTGGTGGGTCCACCAATGCTGTGTTACACTTAATTGCTATTGCAAGGTGACTATGCTTTGGCGGCGTCTTCTCTGGCTGAAGACAATTGTACCACAAATAATATACTCATGGGCCCATTCTTGGCAGGTCTGTGGGTTTAAAGTTGACTCTTGATGATTTTCAGAAGGTTAGCGATGAGGTTCCATTTCTTGCCGATCTTAAGCCCAGTGGCAAGTATGTCATGGAGGATGTGCATAAGGTGTGTGTTTGATGGAATGGTTCTTCTACCATCTTATTGTCTGCACATTTTTACCTGTCCAAGAGTTGCTTATGGCAGATGAGCATTTCACACCTGTTGAGTATGTTACATTATCATGATATTTCGTCATTAGCCAGACAAATTTTTGTGTTTTCACAGATTGGAGGAACACCTGCAGTTATCCGCTACCTCTTGGAACTTGGATTTTTAGATGGTGATTGTATAACTGGTGTGTTCTTCAGAACTTTGCACAACAAATTAGTGTTCTTGAGCGTGTCTTTTTTCGGAACTAATTTAATGAATTCCTCTCTAGTTACTGGGAAGACGCTTGCTGAAAATGCAAAGGCTGCTCCTTCATTGGCTGAAGGACAGGTGCAGTCTCCATTTACTCTTAGATATATGAGATATGCATGTTAGAACAAACAAGTATCTAATTTTTTCATAATTTCATTCATTGTATCAGGATATAATAAGGCCCCTCCACAACCCGATAAAGAAAACTGGACATATTCAAACATTATATGGAAATCTTGCTCCTGATGGTTCTGTGGCCAAAATAACTGGGAAAGAGGGCCTGTACTTTTCCGGTATGGTGCATCTCTCTCTCTCTCCCCTCCCCTCCCCCTCCCCTCCCCGCCGGCCCCCGGTGCTTGTTATCTATAGCTACAGAAGAAGTAATGCTTCAATGTGAATGGCCTGCAGGACCTGCACTTGTTTTTGAAGGTGAAGAGTCTATGATTGCAGCTATCTCAGAGAATCCTATGAGTTTCAAGGTAAATGATGTGTTTTACAATTGATTTTGCAGCATTACCTTTTATGTGTTTTCAGTATAATAACCAATGTAAAGGTAAGGGAACAAACTTGAGTTTCTCATTGTTCTTTATAAGTGGTTGCTGGACAAAATCTTCTATCACTGACTATGAAACCTGGGGTTGCTTTTGCCATCTCTAAACATAATTATTTGTCATGAGCTATTTGTCTTCCCTGCAAACTTCCAATTTGGCTATTTTGTTTTTTTTTTTCTTCTGGACGAGTGAATCACAAATTACAAAACTAATTGTTTCTGGAAATGGTAATTGATGATTTACAATTTTTGTTGTTTTGAAATGGATGTACTCTGCAAAACTTTGTCTTTTGTGAGAAATTCATTTTCATGTTGCTTCAGGCTTTATTTTCCTGTCTGGCCACTTTCTATAGTCACTTTCTATAGAACCTTAATGGGACTCAAAAATTTGATCTGATCTAGCTAACTCATTTCAAGCTCATTTGCTGATCTTAGAATCAAAATCTTTTGCCATCTGTGCATTCTCCCTAGAGCTTCTGTAGTGACCGCTGTACATAGGGGAAATGATTGTTGTGCCTGCTACCCTAAAGATCTGTCCCAATTCATTTCTTCGACCATGGCTGGGCAAGTGTTTTTGGCTCCTATCACTCAATGAAATTTGATTTTTACTGCATTCTGAGTGAGAAAACAAACTAGCAGAAATTCCAGCACTTGTCAACTGACCTGTGGTTAAGATGAGCAGATGTGGAGACAAATATCTTATGAAATGTGTGTAGAAGTGGGGGACAGAAATCAATTTCTCAACTGCATATTAAAATGTAAGAATGAATTATTTTTGGACAATTTCAAAAAAATCCGTGCTGCACATTTGTCCTCAGTTTGTTTGAGGACTGCTGTTTAGAAAGTAGAGTCATCTTCTTTTGTTACGACTATGGGCTTCATGGATGACTCCCAAACAGGATTGATTATCTAGCTCAAATCTGAAGGGCTTTTGCCGTTTTCACCCCAACTAATTTTGTGAGATTTTGGCGGGATCACTGCCAACTATTAAGCTTTTAAAACAGTTGGCAATGGTCCCAGAAAATCTTACATAGTATCAGATAAGGAGGTCCTGAGTTAATATCTTTTCAAGCCTCTATTTGCCTCCTCAATTAAATATGCCCATGCTGTAGTACTAGGCAAAAAGACCAGACTAAGCATGAGGGGGAGTGATAGAATGTTTAAGCATTAAACCAAGCATTCAGTTTAGTTTTTTGTCTCTCAACAAATTCAATATTGAGAAGCAGTAAATAGTGGTCAAAGTTTGCTACCTGAATATGTAGAGCTCCTGCACTCATTAGTTTGATTAAGCATTCTATGTTGGACATAGCCCTGTCCAGTCTTTTCCGAACAGTGGCCTGATCTTCCCTCTAATTTGTCCACACGACTTCGGCCCCTGACTATAACTATAAATTCTTTGTAAAATGTCTAAGCACCTAAGTTGGAGAGCTGCCTCACCTACTAAAGCTTCAAATTTCCTTTTCACTCGAAGTATCTTTAACACCTCAAGACAGGTCCATCATTCATTTATTTCGGCACCAATGACCTCTTGATTCTTCCAGAAAGAGACCATAAGCTCTCATAAGGCAGACCATATAGGACAGCACACTGCTACTTTTCTTCAAAAAAATTATTACTATCAGAATCCATGATTACTGTAAATTGATTCCTCATTGCCAGAGATGACTCAGGCTCCAACTTATCTGCAGCTGTCGCATAAGTGATGTAGTAACAACTTTCTCACAGCTTCAATTCGCATCTCAATGTCATAAGTTTTGGATAGGCATGCTATTACTGGGTTTATTACTCAACGCTTAGTTTTAAACTCCATCCATCACTGTCGAAGCCCCATTGGTACTGGAGGGTTCCATGCAATAATTCTAATCGCAGGCTGACGCATGAACTAAAGAAAGGTTCTACAAGAGTGATCTCCAAGCAAACCAGTACTGCTTCAAATAATGCTATATTACTCAAACTTGCAAACAGAAGTGATATAAAACAACACAGCAACTACATGATTTGATGCCTGTCATACTGTAAATGCATCTGAAAAGCTGTCCTTAGCATCAGTTCTACTTTCAATTTCAATGTCTGACTTCCACAGCCCTTCTTTTGTAAACCTTGTGGATTGTAAAATTTTGCTGCACTATTCTCAACAGTGATGGCTGTTCTTGTATTCTCTCTACATGGCCACAAAGCTTTACATCTTTGCATCTCAAAAATCCTGCCTTTTGCTTAAAATCATCTTGTACTGCTGCTTGGCTTTTTAATGTGAACTTGATATCACAATTCCCATTATTACTTGGATATTGGCGCCTGAGATGCAGTTCTCTGCCATAAGTGCCTCATGATTCCTCTAAGCTTCTGAATTAACTTTGCTTTTCTGTTGGTACATTATATGTTTGACTGGGATCTCCAAATTTTATATTTCTAGGGAAAAGTGGTTGTTATCAGAGGGGAGGGCCCTAAAGGTGGACCAGGCATGCCTGAAATGTTGACACCAACAAGTGCAATAATGGGAGCAGGTCTTGGAAAGGTAACTAGGTGTTGATTTATATCCTTCCTTGTGAGTTTTGTCACAAGTAGCTGTGTGTCTTTGTTGAGGATTATGTTTAAACAAAATGGTTTCCACTAATGACATCACTTTCATTTAACTGAAACATATCCAACAAATCCTTTTTTTACTTAGTCACTCCATGTCTTCTTTGAAGTTGATTTGTTCTTTTCATCTTGTGAAAATCTACCTGCTTATTTAGTGGAGAAAGCATTGGTATTGTTCATAACTTAGAGTATGTCTTCTTCCACCCTTCCAGGAAGTTGCATTATTAACTGATGGTAGATTCTCAGGCGGCTCACATGGTTTTGTTGTTGGTCATGTATGTCCTGAAGCACAGGTGCGTCTACTATTCATGCCCCTTCATCTACTCCTGTTAGTCAAATATCTGACTATGTGAGTTACAAGATAGTTTGTGATTAGCTTGCATATAGCAGAGCAACGCAATACGTTTTTCTGTTGTCGCAGACAAGAAGTTTCTTGTGGTTTTTGAAATTCTCTTTAATGATGGGACAAAAGATTAATTGACTTTTCATAGAACAGATCAAGTGGACGTAGTTTGGATGTCGGCATTCACATTATGCCTCAGTCTATGTTACATAGACATGGACATGACAATTTTGCATTGAGATGTAGCGTCCTGTAGCCACTCCCTCATGCATGTTGTAGGCTATAGGCTAGTGACACTAACATGCAAACTCGAGAGAAAATGGATGGTGATATAGGCATCTTGAGTTTGATGACCACATTACATATGAATCTTCCTTACAATGCTGATCTATTTGGAGAGGTTATTACTATATTTCCGCCAATATTACCTATGTGTCTTGACTAGAAGTATCTTCTCCATCCACATAAGAAAGTTGGGTTCTGTCTTGTTTATCAGTGTATTTACCGTAACAATTATATGTAGTATTTGTCATGGACTTTGCAGGCAATCCTGCAGACAGAAATGCTCTACGCATATTGCTTTGCCAATTTTGATTAAAATATCTGCTCGACATCACTAAATGATTGTGTATTTGGATTGTGATTCCACTATATCACACGTCTTGCAGACAATTTAGGATGTTCCATTTACGTGACAAAGCTTCATTCATGCTTTTAATATGATGATTCTAATTGAAATTGGATATAAAGTTGAGTGATTTCATCTTTTATAAAGTAGAGTGTCAGTAAAGTGATAATAAGTGATGCTCATTTGCGATCTCAATTCTAGGAGGGTGGTCCTATTGGCCTCATTGAAAATGGAGATGTCATCACTATTGATGTTGAGAAGAGGAGGATTGATGTCCAACTATCAGATTGGGAGATGGAGGAGAGAAGGAAGAAGTGGAACGCCCCTCCACTTAAGGCAGCACAGGGAGTTCTCTACAAGGTAGTGAAAATAAATCAAACCACAATATGTTGGTTTACTCTAATTGATGTCTCTAATGATAAACTATTTCTTGCTACTTTTCCAGTACATAAAGTGCGTACAGTCGGCTGCCAATGGATGCGTCACAGATGAATAACTGGAGCCAGATTGACTACTATAAAACAATGTATAGAGTGCAAAAAAAGCAGCTGGTGTGTTAATGTACACTAGTGCTGGTGGATACTCTTGCGGCTTGTTTATGGTGCCAATCCAGGTTCCTATTCTTTTCAGCCTTTGTAGCATAAGTTCTTATTTATATTTTGTGGTTCCTCTTTCTAGCATGTTTCTTCTGGAAGGATTGTTGTTTGAAATGTTATCAATTTTCTTTGTGCTTGTGTTTATAACGGGAGTGAATTATTTCTTCATTGAGACATTGGGATGGCCTTACTTTTTTATTAAGTCATTCAGGCCCCTAGGATGATGACTTTAGGGTTCTAATTACTATTGGTGTTGTTGCTATTAACATCGCCATTGTCGTCATCCTTGCGGTTGTTTTCATTTTCGTTTTCATTTGTTTTTTTATATGTTCCTTTTGCGATCATGGTACTTATGCACCCACTTCAGACATGGGTTGTCCGTCTGTTATGTCTGACAAAGGACAGACCATCTATCTCTTATATTTTTGGATCTAATAACCTACCATATAAAGAGGGTTTGTACGAAATTTACTTTCTCGTGAATATGATTGTGAGGGATTGCTCCGTACGGCATATGCCTCATAAGAACTGATGACGGGTAATATGACCAAGCATTTTGAATTGCAATGTTGCTCTGGTAAATCTTAAAAGTCTTTCATTTTAATCAACCATTTGGGCCTGAATGAGGAATAGTGTGAGCGTATTAGTTGACTTTTCTTGCAACAAAGAAGATTAAGGGCTGATTTATCGGATACTTAAGTCGCAGTGGCTAACAGATTGGTAGCCAATCCATCTAGCATGATCGGCGTAAGAACTGGCCTCATGGCAAGAGCATCACAACCTTTCATTCCCAATCTCGTCAGGATGGATTGCTGTAATCTTGTGTGAGAGAGGAAGGAGTGAATTGCCATGGAGGCATCGAGTTGCGAATGATTCGCACGGTCCTTAAGCACACTGCCTGCTCTTGCCTTGTTGTGCACAGATAACATTAGATTCGAGTGTAATCCAATCTTCGGGTGGATGAAACCACCTCATGCCAAGCTGTTCAGTGGGTCTCGAGTGAGATTTGTCTATTTACAAAGTTGATATAAAATCGTCAGATTCGGTGGGATTCATGTCGGATTTACAAGGGACTCTATCATCTTCAATGGTCCGGATTAATATGTTATAATTTCTCTAGACCGAGAGTTTTTAAACCCCATGTGATATTTGGGTGTTTTCTGTACTCTGGGTATTGCAGCGTCTCATTAAATTCTCTTCGTATTTTAGTCTAGAAACACTTCCTGCAGTTTGAGTGGAAGAAAAAAGAGAGACCTGTCGCAGATCCTTAAAGGGCCAGATCTGCAAACTTAAAGATAAATTTTTCTGGAGATACATCCGTAGTTTTAGGAAATAAATATCCATATTCCAACATACAAGTAACAAGTCCAAGAAATCCTTGAATCACTGATCAAATTGGGTACATTACACTTCAGAATATGCCTTATTTCCATAAACTAACCGCCTTGATTGCAGCCTTGTGAGAAAGAGTTCTTTGCTTTCGTCAGAAAGACAAGATATATGTGTTGAGGGGAACCAATCTTTTTCTCGCCCCCCGCGGCCGCCACCCGCCACAGCCGCGGAAAATTGTTTTTTTTTTTTCTTAAGAATGTTAATTTCAAAAGTAGTTACGTTATCTACAAATACAAGTAACATTTGGGGAACCAATCTTTTTTTTTTCTTAAGAATGTTAATTACGTTATCTACAAATACAAGTAACATTTGCGGTTGGGTTAGCCCAACATAGGCGGCCCACCCATAAAACCCTTCATCTTTCACTTGCCTATGATGGGCTAAATATAACTCATTCTTCTTTGAAAAGTTCATATTAACAAATAATCTGTATGATCAACATACTTTCAGAGCTCATTGCCATACATCTGTTAGGAACATATAACAGTTCAAATTAGACATAATAACATAAAGTAAATCTAATATTTAGTATTCTAGATCAATCAATCTCATTTATATCTTTCTTGATCTCTTTAAGTATATTGTATATATTGTATTAAAAATTATGATTAAACTCAAAATAGTCATAATTGGTTGACATGTATATGCAAAAAAAGAATGCGACACCAAAAAAAAAAAAAAAAAAAAAAAAAAAAGGATATTCCTTTTATCGTAAATCTTTCAATTTCAATTCTATTCGCTTTTCTATAAATGTCCCGTTAAATCGCATTATTCATGATCATTGGTAACATTCTAAGATAATCAATATTGAATAAAATTTTTTAGACTAAGTAAGAGTTGTGATGGCACTTAATTGAAGAACTCTTATCCTCAAGAGTCTCATACGGCTTAAAAAGTTGATAGCAAAACTTTTGCCAATTCTTATTGGTCGTTTCATACATATGTAAAATGAAATACACACAGATGATAGTTTAGACATTTCTAATGTCTAACTTTTTCTAATGAACTTGAACTCAGAAATCTACTCTATTTAATGAATCTATTAGAACTCACATCTAGTATTAAAGACATATAAAGTAAAACGTGTAGGTTATTTCACTTTCAAACATAATAAATATTCCGATCTCATCTTAACATTTTGCTAAGGCCACATTTTTATTTTAAGCTCGAGCTATCAATTATCACCTAAATAGTAAGTTTAAAATTGTCTCATCTCTATTCATCATACAATAAATAGAGGCAATTACTCGTGTGAATGGGCTGATTTCTTATCTATCCGATATACTTTCTCAATATAATGCATTAAGCATCAATATGCATAAATGTCAAATAAACTCATTGGCATTAATAATGATAGAAAATATCATTAATTGTATCATTAATTGTGAACTTTTATGGAAATACAAATGTCTAGTACTTCAACTTTTACGTAATCTTAGAGATTTTACATAACCAAGGAAAATATCTCTAGGAATTGGCTTTGTCGTAAGATATGCTATTATCCTATGTGTAGGTTTATAGTAAATGTTCACATCTCTGTGTAGCCATGTCTTTAACAAAATTATACTTTGTATATATATGTTTGATCTTGCAATGAAATTTGAGATCTTTAGTGTAAACTATTGCTGCTTGACTATCACAATTAACTAATAATGAGTTCATAGCATTTTTAACGACACTTAAGTGATCCAAAAATATTTTAAGTCAAAAATTCTCTTGTACTACTGCCAATAGTGCCACGAATTCGGCTTTCATTACAAATAAGGTTATACATGTTTGTTTTCAACTACTTCAAGATATGTTGCCATTGTTTAGTAAGAACACAAATTTGGAAAATAGATTTCATTTCATGTAAATACTTGGATAATTGGATTTGTATTTACATTTCCAACTTGCAAAACAAAAAATGTTAGGTCTTATACGCATCAAAGCATATATCAAGTCTCCAACGGCATTAGTCTATGGACACATTCTACGACACAATCCTTCATTTTTTATAACATGAGTATTTATAGGTTTACAGTCTTGCATATAAAATCATCCAATGATTTATTTATATACGTATCTTGTGAAAGAGACAATGATTTCTTTGAATGATTTCTTGAAATCTTAACTTCAATAATATATGCAGCTTCACCCATATCTTTCATTTCAAAATTGGAAGATAGCCAATTCTTAATTGTATTAACAAACTCTATATTTCTCCCAGTAGTTAGTATATCATTAACATATAATGATAATATCACAAATTAAATTTTGGATCTTTTGATATACACAATGATTTTCATCAATTATTACAAAATTATACACCATTATGGTATTATGAAAACGTATATACCATTATCTGAAAGACTACTTAAGGCTATACATTGATTTTAAAAGTCGACATATATTAACAGGTTATTCCATATAAATTTCTTTTGCTAATTCTCCATTGAGAAAAGTAATTTTTACATCCACATGATGTAATTTAAGATCCATATGCCACTATTGCTAGAATAAAGAGAATAAGGATAAATCTCACTATTGGAGAAAAAGTTTTTTCATAATCAATTTATTCCCGTTGATTATACAATTTTGCTACAAGGCAAGCATTATGTCTTTCAATTGAGCCATAAGCTTTGTGCTTTGTTTTGGGAACCCACTTGTTCCCAATGACTTTACGTTTTTTGGAAGATCAACCAATTCCTAAACTCGGTTTGATTTCATTGATTTCATTTTCCATTGCTTACATCCATTTTTTTAGAACCTCATTTACATTTTTTGACCTATCTTTTTCTTGTAGAGCAACCATGAAAGCTTTCCCTTCAATGTCAAAACATCAACAGGGAAAGATTTTTCCACTTGTTTGCTGCGTAGGAGAATGTATATATGGTACTTCATTGTGTTCTATTATGTTCCTACTCGGATTAAATAATGATGCCATTATCTCATTAAGTGGGTGCAATTGAGACTGGTTTGAATTTAACGACTTCTCACATTACCCCCACTTGATGAGATGATGGTATATTAATTTTAATAGTTTCATTATCATGATTCAAGGTTTCAAATAGAGAATAATCTTCACATTTTTTGCCCTTTTTAAAAAAAAAAAATCAATCTCTAAAATGTGACATCCTGTAATTCAAATTTAGTGACACTTCCACTTTGTTGCTTACTTATAAACATATATTGTTTTGAATGCTTTGAGTATCTTATGAAAATTCTCTTTTTGCCTCTTGGACCCAATTTTCTATATTTGTGAAAGGGCTTGTAAGCATAGGTAGCACATCCCTAAGGTTTAATAAAACTTAAGTCAAGTTTTCAATCTCTTCATGATTCATATGAAGTAAAAGTAACTGATTTAGAAGTCACATAGTTAAGTATATGTGTAGCAATTAATAAAGCATCAAACCTAAAATATGATTTGTAAATTAGCTTATGTCGTCATAGACTGAACCATTTGATGTCTTCTCTTTGCAACATCATTTTGTTGAGGAGTTGCTGAAATAATTAATTCTCTCTATTTCTTTTTCATCACATCAATTTTTGAATTGATCAGATAAATATTTGCAACATCAATCGGATCTTAATGTTTTTATTTTCTTATCCAATTGATTTTCTGCCAATCTCTTTATGCTCATTGGACCACAAATGTTCGAATGGATCAATTGTAAAGGAAACTCAACTTTTTTTTTTTATCTAAATGGTATCTGTGTTATTGTTCTTGCTTGGCAATGCTTGCAAGAAAGACAACAAATAATGTCAATATTTTTTAATTTTCACAAGAATGGGATAGACTCATAAAATTCCTTAGGAAATCTTAGGGTTGAATTGGGTAGCCAAGGGAGGACCTTTGCAAGTCTCTTAGATTTGCCCCAGGTCGGTTCATCGCAAAAGTCAATGTCTTCTTTGCCTTAATTTTTATATACTGTCTCAGAAAAGTTTCCACAAGAATATCATATTGTACACTCGTCAAATTCCCAAAGATCATCAATAATTGTTTTCGTGGTGTTTCTCAAGGCATCGACTTTGTTGGCATTTTTCATAAGAGAACCTGCCTAAGTATATGTTGTATCATTTTGTTGACTTTGATAACATGCTCTAACATGTCAACATTAACGTCCCATTGATAAACAGCCAATTTTTTTCTTAACCTTAGAAGATTCAATTTATGTGCCTTTGTCTTTGTTATCTTAATAGTACGAATGGTTCGAATCATTATTTCTGTAACAAATAAAGAATAAAATGATTACTCATCGTCTATGATATAACAAAATATTGGGGATTTTCTAATATGCTTATTCTTTAAAAAAAATTTAAAAAATTATTATTTCATATTTCATGTCCTAACACAGCCAAGGGAAAAAGTGTAAAATAAACGGTTGAGGGGCATAATCGTAGGAGCTTGGGCAAGAATCCTAAAATTGAGGAAAGGGAGGCAAAACCAGAATTTTGGGAGCCGCCCAGGGGCAAAATGGAAATTCAGCATGCGCGCGCCTTTTCAACTGCTCGGACGCGTGTTGTACACATGCCTACGGTTACATCCAAATCGGCAATCTTGGATACTCATATCTTTCTCATTTTTAAGCCGAAAAATACGTATCTTGTTAAGTCTACTTTGATTATATATAAACCATACGTCCTAAAACTCTCAGGATTGTTAAAATTTTCTGCCTCTAACATGGGCCAACGAGCACAACTTCATGAAAAAAAATTCAAAGAAAAAACATATGAACATGAAATTTTCTTTGATTTCATGACATGATTCGTTTACAAATATATTCCTCATTAGGAAAAAGTATAAATAATCTGATATCAACGTAGGAAAAAAAATTTTCATATCCCAACACATTAGAAACATGTCCAAAAAATTCTTAAATCACTCATCGAATTGGCTATATTACGCTTTGAAATATATCTTATTTCGATAGATTACATCAATTGACTGCAGCCTTGTGAAAAAAAAAATAATTCTTCTTTGTTTCGTTAGAAAAAGAAGTTATGTGTGTTGAAAGGAAGCGTTCCTTTTTTTTTTTTTTTCTTTCTTTCTTAAGAACGTTAACTTCCGGATGTAGTTACATTTACTATAAAAACAGGGCTAGTTACATTTGCAAGTTATGGGCTGGGATAGCCCAACACGGGTGGCCCACCCATCAAACCCTTCAGTAGTAACATTACTCCAAATGTGGCAGTCTTTCGGTGAACGAGTTTTGTCACCATCAATGATAATGATCACGAGAGAGGCTCTAATCGAATTGAATAGACATTCGAACTATACATCCCCTAGAAAGAAAAGGAGGATTCGCGGTCGGGATCAAAAACACCGTTCGTCAACGGCAGAATTCGGATTAAACCGATAAAAAAACACACTGATGAAAAGGGCCGAAGGAAAGTCAAAAATTTTTTTCCTGGTCAGAGTATAACTCCCAGTAAAATTCCAATCCTCCCTGGCCTCGATGCATCTTTCATCTAATTCTCGCTTTTCACCTCTCATCTGGAAGATTACTCACAACTTTAGATTTATCCATGACAGAAAAAGGACGGACCGCGAACGCTATTCCAACGAATGATGCACAATATGTTGTTCGATGGAGACAGCCAACCCGCGAGCCTGTGGCAAGACGACGTAGACATTCATGGCTTTGGATCGAAGACCGGAACATCTTGCACAACGCCGAACGTGTTACCACAGTTCAAGACGCGAATCTACAATAAGCCACGCGTGCCACATTTCATGTCTATTGCATTGCTGGTTCACGTACGCAAGATTCTTCTAATCACTCAGTATCAATACCTCATGGTAAGTTATCTTCGCAATACTTAATGAGAAATAAGTTGCACATGTTCATGGATGTTTAGTGATTGATCGCAAGTCTTTCACATTTGCAGTCCATTATGGGCAATCGACAAGTTAATCACCAAATGAGTCATTAATCTATCGTACATATGCTAATTCAATTTAAATTTTCAATTTTGCCAATTGAAATATTTTGACAATTTATCAATATAATCTTTCGGGTTAATTTTGACTAGAAATTTATGACATGCATATTAACCATCTTACGTGGCAACCCTTGCTAGCCACGTGTGGACAAATTTTAAGTTTTTTAACAACTTTCAGAATTTTTATAATTAATTTATTCTTATTTAATTTTTTTTTTTTCTTTCTTTCTTTTCCAGTTTTTTTCAAAGTCTGATGACCCTTGCTAGCCACGGGTGAGGGTCACAGCACTCTTCTTGATAGAAAAAAAGAGGGAAAAGAAAGAAAGAAAAAGAATAGAGAAGAAAACAAATTATAAAAATTATAAAAGATCTAGGAAATCTATTGCAAAAAAATAAAAATTGCCTATGTTAGCATCTCATGTCATATAGGATGACTGGCATTCACGTTAGTAATTTCTCATTAAAATTGGCCATAATGACTATATTAACAAATTGTCAAAAATTTTAGGATTCAATTAATAAAATTAAAAGTTTTAGAACTGAATTGGGATATATACAATAAGTTTATGAATCTTTCAGTAATTTTTCCACTGATCAACTCCACCATCACGAAATGATCATGGTATTCCAAGCAATGCCAGTTGAGGTACGTACACATGCCTCCCTACTTATTCGCATGTGACGGCTATGATCCCGTTGTATGAACCATGTGACGGCATTGCCATTGATATTTTTCGTTTAATCTGTAATGATATTCCTCATTTTGGGCTGATTGAGATCCATTCTCTTTATATTTAAACAATATTATACTTATTGGCATTCTAGGGAAGTCTCATCATCTTCCACAATTCCTTTCAATCCGCATGAAATGCTATTTATATACAAGTATTTACGTTCGGTATGGTACAATCCACCATTTTATTGAAAAGAAAAAAATCTACCCACCAAGATGTAAAAAATAATAATAATAATAAATCATCTTTAGGGTGCATTTTGTTTACCGAAAACTTCATAATTAAGGAAAATATTTTCAATGAAATTTTTTTTCAAGAAAAATGGTTAGCTTTGGTTTAAGGAAAGCAATTTTCTTCTTACAAAAAGTAGGAAACAGTTTTCTTCCAATTTAAGCTTGTTATTTTCAATTTTTGAAAAATATTTTCCAAAAATCTATTTGTTTTCCGTCATCCAAACCTCAGAACGTCGGAATATAATTTCCTAAAAATAGTTTTCCTTCAAATAGTGGGACCCTAATGTCGAATATCATACGGTCTTGTTCAAAGAAAATGCTTTAAAAAATTATCAATAAAAAACGATACACCACTTTATTTGTCGCCATGCACGTAAACTTGTAAATTGAAACAAAAATATTGGTTACTTAAGTTCATGATCGTATTCAAACCTCATAGATTACCCAAACCTGGAATTGTGGAAGATCCAAGGGACCAAGGCATTACTAGCTTATGACTCCAATTGGCAAAGTTTGAGATGCTATACCCATAAAACATCTAACTAGTTTCATAAATCAGTTAAGTCCAAAAGACTTATGTATTGCAAGCGGCCTCAATCTCGAGCAATTTATGCCTTGCGTCCTTGTTATAAGCAAAGTCATAAGTATGTTGGGGTGGAGTGATAAGAAGCATTTATTATGGACTAAATCCCAACAGGACAAAATATTGTGTATCTGACTTGTGTGCACACAACGATCAAATGCAAGAAAAGGTTGATATGAGGAAAAGCATGTTCAAAATAGTGGCAAATTATCTAGGTCATACGTTTTTCATGCCCTCTAGTTTTGTTGAGAATGATCAAGACCCATTTCTCAAGATGAGCGGAAGAAAATTAGGTAAGCATTATCTAGAGCAAATAATAACTCTTAAGTACTCATTCACAAGTCTTATTACCACATTGAGACTTGATGCGCTATGCATGACCACCTTGAATACAACAAGGCGCTAAACTATTTTTTTCTTTAAATTAGTGATGAAGCATATCAGGGGACAAAATAATGTCAATCTTTGTTTATATTTACTCTCAACATAAGGTTTAATAGAAAGGGCTAACTTCAGTGTCATTGATAAGATACGAATCAGAAGGACTTAAAGCTAGTGTAAATTAATTTTTTAATTTTTATTTAGGTTGGCCTTGTATGCACATAGCTCGATCTTGGAGGGTTGCTGTTTGTCTTCCTTCGTGTTGGCTTTTGTTGCCTTTTTATTCCTTCTTTTGTTGTTCAAACATCATGCCCTTTCACTCGTTGAAGGTTCTTTCTTGAGTGGATGTTTTTGGAGCCGGTCTTTTGTATAGTTGGTTCTTGTTAATATATTCTTACCTTTTACCAAATAAATATATATATCTTCCCCCATTTTGGGGTGTCCCAGGAGCTCTAACCAATAGAAACTTGACAGCACATTGGCCTCATGGGCAAAAGTCTCTCCGACACAAGCGCCTGCCGTTGGCCAGGTGGCTACGCCGTGGCGCATCTTGCAGTAGTGCTGTCCGGCATTCCGGAGAATCTCAACCATCACAGAGCTGCCCTAAACTCACGCCAATTTTGTTATCCATTCAGCCATTAAAATATAAAAGAAAATCACATAAATTGGTATTTGAATTTTAATTTAATATGCAATGTCGTCATTGAATTTTTAATCTACTCAATATAATCACTGGACTTTAGTTTAGTGTTCAATGTGGCTCTTGAATTTTTGAACATTTCAGTGTTTAATTTGACTCTTGAATTTTAAAATATATGTTCAAAGATTATATTGAACAAATTAAAAGTTTAGAGAATACATTGTACTTTGAGTCAAAGTTTGAAGGTCACATTGCACAAGTTGAAAGTTTATAGATAATATTGGACAATAAACCAAAATCCGTAAATCATTTGCGCTATTATCCAAAAACAAGGGAAGGATACTCTTGTAGAGTCATACTAGGTTAATATCACAAAAAATCTCAATTCCGTGCATCATTTGCCAAATTTACATCCAATTAATTCTCGGCTAAAAATTTGAGACAGACACAACAATTCAAGATATGAATCTACAATGAACCACACGTGCTGAACAACTACTGATCCGGCCCATCTCACGTCCGTTGCATTGCCCGTTCACGTATGCAAGATTCTCCTAATCACTCAAATTCAATACCCCATGGTTTAAACTAAGTTGCATGCTCATCGATGCTTAATGATTGATCGCACCTCTTTCACATTTGTGGTCTATCATGTGTAATCGAAAGAATAATCACCAAAAGAGTTCTAAATTTATTATACATATGTTAATTTAGTTTAAATCTTTCAATTTTACCAATTGAGTAATAAACATTTTAACAATTCATCAAATATGATTTTTCCGACTAAGTTTGGATGGAAATTGATGTATGGATGTTATCTATCCTACATGACATGATTAGTGATGACATAAACAATTTTTAAAAAATATTAACTATTTTTAATTTTTTTAATTTTTATTTAGTTTTCTTTTTTTTTTTCTTTCTTTTCCACTTTTTTTCTTCTTTCTTTTTTGCTTGATGGTCATAGCCCTCACCTTGATAGGAAAAAAAAAAAGGGGAAAAGAAAGAAAGAAAAAGAAATGAGAAAAAAATAAATTTTTTATAAAGAACCAAAAAATTTAAAAAAGATTATAAAAATCATATCACATAGAACAACTAGCATTTACGTTAATAATTTCCTATCAAAATTGGTCGGAATGCCTACCTTAGTAAATTGTTAAAAAATTTGTGATGCAATTGACAAAATTAAAAGACTTAGAACTTAATTGGCATATGTACAGCAAATTTAGGACTTTTTTGATAATTTTACTATCAATCAACTCCACCATCACAAAATGATCATGAGATTCCAAGTAATGCTGCTCGTGGTACGTATACATGTCTCCCTTATTCGCATGTGACTGCTATGATTCCGTTGTATGAACGATGTGACAGCATTTGCCATTGATTTTTAGGTTTAATCTACTACGATAATCCCCATTTTAGGCTGGTTGACCGTCATTTCTCTTTATATTTAAACAATATAATAATTATTGGCATTCTTGGGAAGTTTCATCAAGTTTCATCATCTTCCGCCATTCTCTTTAATCCACGTGAAATGCCATTAAATCCTAAATTTTATTACAATTTACTAGTTGAATTCATTTGACCAATTTTAGTTGGAAATAACTGAGGTGGATACCGTTCATCTTATGTAACATGACTAGCGTTAATGTGAACAATTTTTAATAATATTTATTCGAAATTTTTTACTAATTTTTTAATATTTATTTATTTTTTGGTTGAAAGGGCCGATAGGGCCCTCGACCATTGGCTTAATGTTGGCGGTCTTTGCCAACCCCTCACTAAGGGCTAGCAATTGACAACCCCATCAGCCCCTAAGCGAGGGGCCACAAAGCCCTCTCAAGCCAGGAGTGAGGGTTTGTGGCTCCTCACTAAATTCCACAAGGATGTCATGAACCCTTACAAACCATAATGAGGGCCCGTGCAAGGGCCGCCCCGCCCTTGCCTTGCCAACTAAATCTGGCAAGGGCTTGTGAGCCCTTAGCTAGGCCCTCCTCGATCATAGTGAGGGCTCACGAGCCTTTGCTAGATTCGACAAGGGCTTTGTGGCCCTCGCTTAGGGGCCGGTGGCACGCTAGCCCTTTGAACCAAAAAAGAAAATAAAGAATTGTGGAAGATGACGAAACTTAGTACATTACCTGAACCTAGAATTGTGGAAGATCTAAAGGGATTGAGGCTTTACTAGCTGGTGACTTCAATTGACAAAGTTAAACATGCTACCCATAAAAACACCCAATTAGCTTCATGAATTGGCTAAATCCTGGACACCTTAAAATCTTGTGCAATTCATGCCTCACGTCCTTGTTATCAGCAAAGTCATGCATATGCACGTGCTGTGGAGTGATAAGTTGCATCTTTTGGGCATTAAATCCCAGGGAGACCAAAAATTGTGTATCTACTCATGTGCACCCAATCATCAAATGCACGTAAAGATTGATTAGAGGAAAGGCGTGTTCAAAGTAGTGGCACATTATCTAGGTTGTATGCTTTTACGCAATCTAGTTTGTTGAAAACAATTAAGACCCATTTCTTGTGATGAGCGAATAATAACTATGAATAATAACTCTTAATTAGTCCTATCCACTGGTGGGTAGCTGCGTTGATTGAGAGTCTCTCCTTCATCGCTGAGATCGAGGGTTTGAAACCCCGCGGTGCTAGCATTGTAAGTGGGAGGCTATGGTGGTGGGGTCCTGTGCTAGTCTCCCCCAAGATACTGACGTTGGTCCGAATGTGCCATCAATGCACTACTAAGGTCTTGTGATCCCGTAAGGGGGCCTCAGGTGGATCCTCGGTTATCCAAAAAAAAAAAAGAACTCTCAATTAGTCCTTTTCAAATCTCACTACCACACTGAGAATCAATCGATGCGCCATGCACAATCACCATGTTACTGACCTATTCTTTTTCTTTAGATTAGTGATGGAGTGCATTCATGGACAAAACTACATCAATTTTTGTTTGGGAGAATTATCAAAAAAGTTCTAAACCTATTGCAATTGTGCCAATTCAGTTATAAACTTTTTTTTTTGGCCAATTTAATCTTAAACCTTTTACAATTGTGCCAATTCAGTCCATCCGGCCAAAATTGGCCGGCCGGCCAGCGACCGATTTTTTAATAATTTTTTTAAATTTTTTTCGAATTTTTAAATTTTAAATTTTTTTTTCTATCTTCTTCTTTCTCTGGCCGGCGCCGGTCGGCCAGCTAGAGGCGAGGGCCGGCGAGGCTAACCTGGTCGGCCATTGGGGAGGCTCGCCCCCGCCGACTAGAGGAAGAAGAATATAGGGGAAAAAAATTTAAAAAAATTTAAAAAATCGAAAAAAATTAAAAAAATTATTAAAAAATCATTCGCCGGCTAGTCGGCATCCACATCAGCATTGGCCGGCCAATTTTGCCGGATGGACTGAATTGGCACAATTGTAAAAATATTTAGGACTAAATTGGCCAAAAAAAAAAAGTTTAGGATTGAATTGGCACAATTGCAATAGGTTTATGACTTTTTTGGTAATTCTCCCATTTTTGTTTATATTTACTTTCAACATCTCGTTTAGTAGAAAGGGCTGACTTCAATTTCATTATAGGATACAAATCAAAAGGACTTCAGCTGGTTTAAATTAATGTGGGTATACATAGGCAAGTGATGGAGATCAATGGGATGGCAAGGGATGAAAAATCATTAGCTCTTCCCAAGAAATATCTCCTCGCAAAGTTTCCTCGATGGCTCTCCAGGAATATCTTACACCCATTTTGGGGTGTCCCGGGAGCTCTAACCAATGCGAACTTGACAGCACATTCGCCTCATAGGCCAAATTCTCTCCGGTACACGCGCACGCTGTTGCCCAAGATGGCTGCACCGCCGTGCATCTTGCGGTTGTGCTTTTCAGCATTCCTCAACCGTCATAGAGCAGCCCTAAACTCTGATCAATTTTATCATCCCCTCGGCCCTTAAAATAAAATAAAAAATCTCAAAAAAAGGTTTTTGAACTTTAATTTTATAAATAATATCCCGTAAATTTTTTATTTATTTAATAAGATCCATAAATGATTATTGAACTTTTAAATATTTTCATATAGTTGAGAAAGTATATTACATATGTATTATTAGTTTAAAGATTATATTAAACAAATTAAAAATTTAGGACGACATTGTTCATTGAGTCAAAGTGCAAATGTTATATTGAACAAATTAAAAGTTAAAAACTAATATTACACATTAAACTAAAGTTCAGAAATTATTTGTACTATTATCCAAAAAAAAAGGGGATGCTTCACATGATTCTCGTAGAGTCATACCAAACTAATATTAAAAATAAAAACATCTTATCCTTTGCCGCATTTACATCCAATTAATTCTCGTGTCGTTGAATATTCGAAACTGATATAATTATATTCTATTCTTACCAGATTAATTTTAGTGCTACCAAAAAATTTCAAATTGCTATAATCGCGATGGGACTTGTCCTCCGTTAGGTCCCGCCGAATATGCCCGTGAAAAACACGTTTGAAAAAGATGACGTCAATCCGAGCATAGGCACGATGTCGTTTTGACAAACGCGGGGTTCGGTCTCTGATGCGCTGCAGGGACACGTGGCACTCCCTCGTCTCCTTCCGCACGCGTTGGGCACCTGAGGTCACAAGCTCCTCTGCTTCGCAAACCCGAAACAAAATCCTTTTTTCCATCAGATAAAAACAAAAGTGAGAAAAATAAAATAAAATAAAAATGTAATCGGCGAAGCAGTGGGGCCGCTGTCGGGGGACGACAGCGCCACCTGGGATGCCACGGGACGGTGTCGGGGACGCGTTCGGTCACGGAGAGGGGGCCGTGGCGCGTGGGGCCCGATCAGGCCACGCGGCCAGAGGGGGGACCGTCGGATCATGCGAGATCGTGGGCTGCCCCACGTGCCGTCGCGTCCGTCGCGTCCCGGTCAACGGCGCAGGGAAGCCCTCGTGTTCAGGGTGCGGTGGTGTCGTGGGGGTGGGTGTGTGAAATTGGAACCTGGCGCCTCCGGTGGACGGATCAGAAACCAGATTTCATCCGGATTGCTAAGCTGATCGGATTCCGGTGTGCTCTCTCATGGACAGATCAGAAACCAGATTTCATCCGGATTGCTGAAGTTGATCGGATTCCGGTGTGCTCTCTCTCATGGACAGATCAGAAACCAGATTTCATCCGGATTGCTAAAGTTGATCGGATTCCGGTGTGCTCTCTCTCATGGACAGACCCGAAGACCAGATTCGTCCGGATTGCCACGTGCATCCTTAAGGGGGCATGTGTGCAAGAGATGGTAATTCTTCCACGCGCCATGAAGGGGGAGTCCGAGGTTTTCTGTTTTCATATTTTTTTAACTTGCTTGTGCTTAGACTGATCAAAATAGACTGTACGCTCATTTCTTAACCTCTGTAAATAGATTTACAATAGTAAATTTCAAAATAATACGGGTGTTTTATGAATTCATAATTTCGCTCACTTTACTTTCTCACCTTTCTTAAATTATATTAAATATAGAAGTAATTTAACAATATACGTCAAGTCAAATATGAGCCCCTCAATTTATATTGCATAAAAATTGATTAAAAAATGGATCAGTTTGGATCAAATCATTTTTGACCAGACCTCGACCCATTAATGGGTCTACTTGTGTGCACTCAAAAAAGTAGGATCAAATATGGTACGTTAATCTCTTGAACTCTATTGTTCCTAACAAATGCGATCTCCTGCAATGTGGTATCGGATATTCTATATGGCTTCGTTGATCACAAAAAACATCTAGATGATCAGATTCGATGATTCTCAACTTGACATAATACAAAAATTGCCAAAGTCTATTGTCTAAGCAATGGACAATTGATATTTTTCGAAACAAGGTACTTAACAATAGAGATATGCGTTTTAGTAAGTTTGAGAAGAGGTGTAACGACCTGGTTTAACGAGGGCGAGAAGTGGTTGGCTGCCAAAAGGCTTGGATAAGGAGGGCTCCTAACAGGCTTTTTGGATGGTGAAAGGAATAGGAATGAACTAAACTATGCACCGAGCAAAAGAAATTTTTTTTAATATATATATGTCAAAATTGGAATTAACTTACGGATGTGCCTTTTGACGTAACAACAATCATTACTTTAGAATTCTAAGTTAAGTGAGCCTGGGTTAAAATATTATCAGGAGAGAAACCTCCTAGGAAGGTGTTCACTTGTATGGCAAATGACAAATCCGTGAGGCTTATTATGGGATAAGCTCAAGCGAGTTAATCCAAGAGTATCACAATATGGTATCAGAGTGGGACCCCTATGGTAGATGTGTGGTTCGGGGACGAATCAAATGAAAGCTGGTGGATATGTAACAATTTGGTTTGACGAGGGTGAGGAGTGGTCATTGAAGCCATAGAGTTTGGATAAGAAGCGACTCTTGGCAGGTTTTTATGATGGTAAAGGAAGCAAGAGTGAATCAAACTATGTACTAAATAGGGAGAGAACAATTTTGAGATATATATGTGAAAATTGAAATTAACTTATAGAAGTGTCTTTTGATGTAACAGTAAGCTTTGTTTTGGAATTCCAAAGTTAAACAAGTCTAGACTAAAGCACTATCAAGATGGATGGCCTCCTAAAAAAAGTATCATGAGAAAGTCCATATTTGCATGCCAAATGATAAAATCATGAGGTTTAGGGGACGGATCAAAATAAATAATAGAATCACGAGGACCGTACAATCGTAGGTCGATGACACTATTATTCTTTATGGCCTAAAGTCATATGACTTTGAAGCACGATGTCAGGGGCTTATCGTGTGATTCATATGATTTTATCCTTGGAGACTTTCGAGGAGGCGGGTGAGAAACCTCTATATGCACATGTATTGTTAATTATGGTCGTCAATCGTTTATCATTTGTTAATATATTTCGGTGCAATTTTCACATGATTTTATTAAAATCTTCTGCATTATGATCAAAATTCAGGAAGCTTCGTTATTAATTCATGGTCGTCAACATTAATAAACTAGTCAAATGACCAAAAGTCCCCAAGAGGGTGCGTCTCTCCATGCATTCATATTTACCTAACAAAGGCATCACCAAATTTTCAGATTTTTATTGCCACGATTATATGAGAGAGACTATAGAAATGCCTGAATTTCGAGGGACTATATAGTTAATCAAAGTAGAGGAGAGCGGAATCGATGACCTTAATAATTGAGAACAACTTAGTAGATGATATCAAGACCATCATGATTAGAGCATAATTGATATCTGGATTGGATTGTCAAGAAAAGACATGAAAGGATTCCACGAAGAATTTGTTATATCTAACCGTAATTGTTACCATGTGGTCACAATAATTATGGGAAAGTGGAAGGTGGCGCGGAAAAGCTTCTTATTGTGAAGTACTGACATCATCCTTGGAGCAAATTATTTTCCGATCGACAGATTATGAAATATGAATATTGCCCACATGTGATATGAGTAAAAATAAATGCGAGTGAGTTCATGTTTATAACCATCTTATCAAAAACTTAACTGCAATAATTGGAAATTGAGAAACACACCAATGGACCTAATAAGGGTTTGGTGGTGGCCCCTGCTCCCCTCTAAGTACAATAGTTATCTTGAGTAAAATGAGGAAAAATGCTATTTATCTACATATTATTAAAAAAAAAAAAAATCATGGCTTGCCCACCACTGTCGAATCCTCGATCTCCCATTAGAGAACGTATGAATTGTAGCGAAGGTAGTGAAGAAAACATTTGATGCCAGCTTGGCCCAAATGCACATATAAGAAATCTTAGATGCGTATAAAGAGAAAATATCCCATGCATCATATAGCTCTCGATTATACAAATAAATACTCAAATTTCAATAACATTAATCACACGTTATTGTTCATGTGCCCTAAATGTGAACTATATCATCATCCCCGCTTGACCTAACCAAGCCGAAAGCACCGGGCAAGTGAGTTGTTAAAGACAATCTTCTCCCTCAAGCAATCTCTCCACGTGTCCATATCGCCAGTTCCCAACGCACTTATGCAAACCTCAGGCCTTAGCCTATTTAAGCCTCGAAGCATGGCACACTCGTTACAATCGTTCTCGTTCATACACCCACTTCTCAATTCTTTTAGCCATGCAAACTTCTACTTCTCGACACATAATCACTCCACCAGCTCCACGCAGTTGTTCTCAAATATGTTCACCCACCTGCAAAATACTCATCAACCCTCCACAGAAGACCCTCCCCAAGATCATTTACCCACCCTCAGCCCCGCCGCGGCTGCCACTGGAGACACCGCTGCTGCCGCCGCCCATGACCACCCCTCGGCAACCACCGCTGACCCCGTTGAAGAAACCGAATGACCCACAGAGCTTGAACCCGTTCCAGAGGGTCGTGGCCTCGGCGCTGGACACGCTGGAGGCCTCGCTGTTGGTGCCCTTCGAGAAGCAGCACGAACTGCCCAGAACGGTGGACCCGGCGGTTCAGTTGGCCGGGAACTTCGCTCCGGTCCAAGAGTGTCCGGTCCAGCACGACTTGGAAGTGGTGGGCCAGATACCCTCTTGCCTACGTGGCGCCTACGTGCGTAACGGCGCGAATCCCCTATTCCTGCCACGCGGCGGCCACCATTTGTTCGACGGCGACGGCATGATCCATGCCGTCACGCTCGGCTCGGGCAACAGCGCCAGCTACAGCTGCAGGTATACCCGGACGAGCCGGCTCGAGCAGGAGGCTGCGCTCGGCCGGCCTGTGTTCCCCAAGCCGATCGGGGAGCTGCATGGCCACTCAGGCCTGGCACGGGTGGCGCTGTACGCGGCCCGGGTCGGGCTTGGGCTCATCGACGGCTCGGCTGGCTCGGGGGTCGCCAACGCGGGGCTCGTCTGCTTCAATGGCCGCCTGCTGGCCATGTCGGAGGACGACCTCCCGTACCACGTGCGGATCGATGGCAGCGGCGACCTCGAGACCGTCGGGCGGTTCGACTTCGGCGGCCAGCTCCGCTGCCCCATGATAGCCCACCCCAAGGTGGACCCCGCCACGGGGGAGCTCCACGCGCTGAGCTATGACGTCGTAAAGCGTCCCTACTTGAAATACTTCAAATTCGATAAGACGGGAAAGAAAACATCGGTCGTGGACATAACCCTCCACCAGCCCACCATGATCCACGACTTTGCGATCACCGAGAACGACGTCGTGATCCCGGACCACCAGGTGGTGTTCCGGCTGTCCGAGATGCTCCAGGGCGGGTCACCGGTCCTCTACGACAAGAAGAAGATGTCGCGGTTCGGGATCATGCCGAAGGATGCCGCTGACGAGTCGGACATCCGGTGGTACGACGTGCCGGATTGCTTCTGCTTCCACCTGTGGAACGCTTGGGAGGAGAGGGACGGCGATGGAGACAAGGTCGTGACCATTCTCGGGTCGTGTATGGACCCGCCCGACTCCATCTTCAATGAGCACAGTGGCGAAGGTGAGCAGCCTCTGCGGAGCGAGCTCTCGGAGATCCGGATCAACACGAGGACCGGGCACTGCACGAGGCGGGTCGTGGTGGCGGGGACGAACCTGGAGGCGGGTCAGGTGGCCAGGCATCTCCTGGGGAGGAGGACGAGGTACGCGTACTTGGCCATAGCCGAGCCATGGCCCAAGTGCGGTGGGATGGCCAAGGTCGACCTGTCGACCGGCGAAGTGAGCAGATTTTTGTACGGGCAGGGGAGGTTCGGAGGCGAGCCGTGTTACGTGGCTGAGGAGGAGGAGGAGGAAGACGACGGAGGCGGGTACTTGATGAGCTTCGTGAGGGACGAGGAGAGGGAGAGGTCGGAGCTGGTGATCGTGAGGGCTTCGGACATGGAGCAGGTGGCGACGGTGAGGCTGCCGTCGCGAGTGCCGTACGGGTTTCACGGCACGTTCGTAAGGTTCCAGGATTTGATGGAGCAGGTGTCGGATTCTTGACGTTCTCTGACTTTCTTGTTTTAAAAAATATTTATTATATATATTTTATTTTTAGGGGACTTGGAGGATGTAAATGTAATATCGTTTGCTCGCGAGGGAGACAAGTTCCCTCGCGAAGGTAACGCCGTGAAAATCTGGGCAGCTTAAGTTTTCGAGTGCCATAGAAAAAGTTCACTAAAGATTCTCTAATTTCTCCTTGTATGGTCTAGGAAATATGGTACTTTAGCGGTGACGAGGGAGATTATTTTAGTCTTATCATAAGTTTGTATTTACAACTAGTTTTGTCTGTGTAATTAAGATAATGAATTTACGAGGTAACACACAATTAAGGTACTTTTTAATGGATCGTAATTTTAATGGCTTCTATCAACGAAACGGTGCTAGAGTACGATGGTGACTTTGCTGATTAGGATGTAATTCAAAGCCCAG
This sequence comes from Eucalyptus microcorys, assembly GCA_014182515.1. NCBI lineage: Eukaryota > Viridiplantae > Streptophyta > Magnoliopsida > Myrtales > Myrtaceae > Eucalyptus > Eucalyptus microcorys. Next base: position 26,443,365 of record CM024569.1, on the reverse strand, counting down.
TCAATTAATGGATATAATATCTGGACTGAAACATTGTCTTTTTAGTCTACACAAGACAAACTAATTGGAACTTATTTTGTACTAAATGAATAAAGCAACATAGATAATGAAAGGCCAATGAAAGAAAATTTACCACAAATGCCTTCAAGTCATAATGCTCACATACAAACGGATAAAAGAAATGCCCTGTTGACATTCAAAGTTGATTTGTTTATTGATACACACGAGCTTGGTACGAGGGTGAGTAATATACAGCATTTAGGAAGAAATAAGCGACAATCACGTGTGCAACACATGTATGTCATTATATATAATTTAATGCCACTATTGAAATACGATGATAGATGGTTGGTAGCTGCTTACATAAACATTGACAACAACTTTTCGGGAAAATTACCAAAAAAGTCCTAAACCTATTGCAATTGTGCCAGTTCAGTTCTAAACTTATTTTTTTAACCAATTGAGTCATAAACCTTTTACAATTATTTCCAATTAGTCCATCCGGCCAAAATTAGTCGGCTGGCGTCGGCAATCTTTTTTTAATAATATTTTATTTTTTGAAATATTTTATTAATATTTTATTGTTTTTTTTCCCCTCCTTCTTCCTCTTCCTTCTTCCTCCCTCCTCCCTCCTCCTTCCTTTGGCTCTGGTGACTGGCCAAGCTGGCTGATCGCCGGACTGAGGTGATCCGGCGGGCTCGCCTCACTAGTTGGCGAGCTCACGCCCAGTGATAGCGGGGCAAGCTGCCATTGGATTTGACGAGGGCTCCCCTTGCGGTCGCTAGGCGAGGCGAGCCCTTGCCAGACGCAATGGCGAGCCCCCCTCACCGGATCTGGCTAGGGCTCGCCTCGCGATCGTCGGGTGAGGCGAGCCATCACCAGATCCGGCGGCAGCTTGCCTCGCTGTCGCTAGGCGCGAGCTCATCGATTGGTGAGGTGAGCCTGCCGGATCGCTTTGCTAGATCCGGCAGGGTTTCGTCCCACCATCATTGGGTGCAAGCTCGCCAACCGGCAAGGCTCGCCTCGCTAGATCTGGTGAGGCTCGCGTCTCCAGACCGGGCGATGGCAAGGCCCTCCTCACTGAATCTGGTGAGGGCTCGCCTTGCCAATGGCTGGGTGGTGAGGCTCGCGTCTCCAGACCGGGCGATGGCAAGGCCCTCCTCACTGAATCTGGTGAGGGCTCGCCTTGCTAATGGCTGGGCGAGCTAGCCTGGTCACCTCAGTTCGACGACTGGCCAGCCCTCTCCTCTGGCCGATTGCTAGAGCCAAAGGAAGAAGGAGGGAGGAGGAGAGGAGGAGGAAGGAGGGAGAGGGAGAAAAAAAAAAAAAAAAAAAAATGAAAAAAAGATAAAAAAATTAATAAAATATTTTTAAAGTAAAATATTATTAAAAAATATCGCTATCGCCGGCATTGGCCGGCTGTCACGTTAGCACCAGCCAGCCAATTTTGGCCGGATGGACTAATCGGGAATAATTGTAAAAGGTTTAGGACTCAATTGGTCAAAAAAATAAGTTTAAAACTGAATTGGCATAATTGTAATTACAATTGTAATATATTTAGGACTATTTTGGTAATTTTCCCACAACTTTTCATTAGAAGTATTTTCAAATCACTATGGCGGTTGGCATTGAAGACACAAGCTATAGAGAGAATAGTTGTCATAAGAGACCTAGTCATGGAATAGTCGTCAATAACCATACAACTCCCAACACATGATTAAGACAGTTACGTAAAACATGGGTGAGATGAATCCGCGAGAATAAAGGAGTATGAGCAAAACCAATTACAAAAAATAAAATAAAAAATGCATAGTTGAGGGATTCAATTGACCAAAAAAAAGTTCGGGGATCAAATTAAATATTCTCTAACAATTTGAGGGTGTCTGGTGTGCATCCTCTTGCATTTGGTCGAATTTACATGTAGTCTATTTGTAAACCTGTAAAGTACCAACAATCAAGGATATGTTCAGAGGACTTTTTCTCCAATTAGGATCAGGACAAATATGGAACCCATTAGACAGTGAGTGCCTTCAAGCATTATAAAATGCGTCACTTTGTCCTCTCTTCGTGCTTTCCCGGTTGGCAGCATTCAAGAAATGATCATTAGAGAGGGAGGGAGTGGGCTTGCATCCTTCTATCTTCTCTGACTTTATCTAATTGCACTCTGTTTAAATTTTTTTTTTTTAAATAAAAAAATGTTTCTGGAGTCAACTTTAAATAATGCGATTGGTGTCTCCCGTAAAGGTAGCTAAAACCATGAAATGGGAAGCAGTAAAAAGATCTGGCACTCTCTGTTTGGACTTTGGAGTTGACTTTGGGCTTAATTTTGTGCCGTCGAAAGCAGGATTTCTTTCCACCAACTTGTGCCCCCAATTTGGGAGACATTTAAAATTATTTTATTTTGTTCCTTTTTCCTTTCTTATCGTAAATGAGGACGGTGAGTTTATAATAATATAACGATGTTCAAACATTGCACATCTTACGTGGAAGCAAATTTAATAAAGTCCATCATCATTTAGTCTATCTTTAATTAATTAATAAACAATATAAGAAACGATATATATATTATATATATTCGGTATGCCATGAAGAAAATCCTTTTCTTTTTAGCGATGGCCTTCTATCCGTATGAATTCAATAAATTACCATATTGAGTTTCTTATCATTGAAAGTTACATGATTCCAAGATGTGAATCATCTAACTTTTCTTTTTAAGGAAAGATCTTATCGACACCCTTGAGCCGATGTAACTTGTATCATATCAAAGGGCAAAAGTATGCTTTAAGTGCCAAAAGTTGGTACAAATGGACACTTAAGTGTCAAAAGTTATGAAAGTGACACTTAAGTGCCAAAATCGAAAGAAATTGATCACTTAAATACTAATCTGGCCAAAATTTGGCCAAAATGCTGACGTGCACAATTTCGGCGAAATAAGTGCAAAATGACATCGTTTTGCACGTTGACGTGGCGAACAAGGTAAAAATGACGTCGTTTTAGTGCTGATATAGTAAAAATTTAATTAAATTAAATTTAAATGTAAATTTATTTAAAACATTTAAAAATACAAATATAAAAAAATTTAAAAATTTAAAAATTTAAAAAATTTTAAAAAATTTTAAAAAAATTAAAAAGTTTAAAAAAATTTAAAAATTTTAAAAATTTTAAAAATATATAAAATTTTAAAAAAGGGAGGCGGCTAAGGGTTGAGGCTCAACCCTCAGCTACCTCCCTTTTTTTTAATTTTTTTTATAAATATTTTAAATATTTGTATTTGTATTTTTAAATATTTTAATTAAATTTAATTAATTTTATATTAATTTTTTACCACGTCAGCACCAAAGCGACGCCGTTTTGCACTCGCTTCGTCGGAAAATTGGCACGTCAACGATTTGATCGGATTAGCACTTAAGTGATTTATTTTGCTCCAATTTTGGCACTTAAGTGTCACTTTCGTAACTTTCGGCACTTAAGTATCATTTTATGCCAACTTTTGGCACTCCAGGAGTCTGGGTGTTAACTCGACTTGGAATAGTTTGTGTGGGATGCGGTAATCTCAGCGGAAGTCGAAAAATGGCGGGGTTATTTCCACCCTCAATATAGATATAAATACCTCTTTTGTTGTGCAATAATCAAAGTACCCCTCAATCAATTCTCTCTTCTCTATTCGGCATGCTTTGGCTCTTGTGCTGACATGTCTTTAATGGCGCAAAGCTCCACATGCGGTGTCAAGTTCTATCGAGGCCGATGTTGAGCTCAGGGCTCATTCATTGAGGTGATAGGGGGATAAAGTATAGGAAGTTAGGCTGGACGAGAAAATGAAGAGGCAAGCGAGGACATGGACCTGAGTGGAGACAAGCTAGGCCGTGGTGGTGGGATGGAGGAGGTCGCGGTGTTCAACGGGGGCAACATGATATGGCGGGAACTACTATGGCCGGGGTTGGGCAGTGCTGTAGGAGAAACAAAATAGGATTACAATTTACAAATCATAATTAACATCATTATTGGATTGATGATGCTAGATCCCATCTAGTTCAAAGTCGGATTCGGTGCGTTTGGATAGTCGTTGATCTTTCTCCCTCTCTCTATTTTCATCACAAGGAAGATTTAGCAAAATGTGAGCAAAAGTTGCCCCTGCAAGTTGTTGTACGACTTTCTTCGAAAAGAAAGAGATTTGAGTGCTAAGTTGTCTCAGCTTTGCAGGTTGACTAGGAGCGGAAAAAAGTTTCCCTTTGGAAATGATAGGATTTAAACGAAGAGTAGAATTCTTGCACAGATAACATTCTCACTGCAATGTGACTTAATAAAGTTAACATTTAATTAGTTGGTTAATGAAATTTCATTTGAGAAAAAAGGATAAAGTAGTACTAAGCATACATGCAGCTGAGCACGAATATTTGCTCACATGTCAACGGAAATGTTTCGTGTTGACACATGGCCACTTAGAGAAAGAAATTACTACTCATGGCTGCCCATAACAGGTCAAGATAGTCGGTAATTTGCTTTATATTTTCTGTTTCAGTAATCTATCAAATCCACGTGGAAGAGAATCTGGTCCTAAACAGTGTATTTCAATGTATAAGGAAGTACAAGAGGAGAAAGATATTATTGCAATAATCCACTAGGACCGCCAAACTCCTCGTAAGAGAGCTCCAAAAATCAAAAATACAGCTGATGACCCAAAAAAAAAAAAAAAAAAAAACGTCACAATATTGTCCAAACAAGAAAGGTACGTTCTTTTTATTGAGACTTGGCCTCGTCAACGTAAATCGCTATTTAATGTGTTTGAAAAGATTGAAATGCCCATAAAATTCCAAAAGTCACGTGAATTTCATGAAGAAAAATACTGGGTTTCTACCATGTTCTCTTCTTTTTTGATTGACTAGTGTTTGTCATAATTCTCCTCCGCCATTATACGACTTGGACTTTTCATTAGAAGGAATGCTCATGTCCCCACCATATAAAAAGTACATACTTCAAATTAGTTGACCTGAAAAGGGCATAATTGGATTTATAAAACATCAAGATACGTAAGAAGATTGGTGTTTCCAACATTGTGGTTGTAATTTTGTTGTCTTACTGGATGACCATATTAGAATCTTTTGATTTGTTTAGTCTTTAATTTATTATAAAAATGTAGGTTTCATTACTGTGTGTTGCGCCCGAATGATAGTGACTAAGATATCATTATGTTCCCAAGGATTATACGGATGCATTTTCAGCATTCCTGGTTTAAAGCTAGAAATATTGGAACATGACGCAGATTGACCTATCTTCTACGGCCAAGTGCGAATTCCCTATCCGGTCTAAAAAAACTAGGATAACATTATAATAAAGATCGGCTAGGATTCATTATGATCTTTTGGGTTGAGTACAATTCAATCTTCTCATATTTAACATTTGAGTGATTTTTTTTTTTTTGATGACCGATGATCCGCCGGAGCTTGCCCTTGTCGACTTATGCCGATTTGGAATCTCACGGGCCTCCGCGGGGGAGGTCCAACAGCGACTATGCCTCGGGGGAAACTGGCCTAGCAACCCATCGCCGGGCCCCCTACTTTAATCGCTAACAATGCAGGGTTTCGAATTATTGACCTCCTTCGCTAGAGGAGATATCTTAACCAATTGCGCTGCCCATGGATGGGTAATATTTGAGTGATTTTGTCCTCTAATTTTTCCAATCAGTGCGATTTAATGTCTTTAAGTTTTATCTTGCCCAATCTAATTCTCAAACTTTCTCAACTTTTCTTGATTTGTATAATCAAGTCTTTCAACCTACTGTCGTCACACTAAACCATCTAATCGAACAATGACATGACATTAATAATGTGGTAAAAAATGGCATGCAATACTAGTGTGGTGTCAAACAAGTGTCAAATCAATTGGCAAACAGTAAATTTGGAGAAAAATAAATCGTGATGTGATAACTCTTACCACAAAATAATGCCCAAGTCCTAAATAATCGACTCGCATTGAGAAAGACGGGGCAAAATACGATGGAGGCATAATTTGCGAAGTGTTGAAGGTTCTTAGTCGGCAAATATACTTAATTGACAAAAGCCATGATTAACACGACCTGTGATGAGCTGGATACAAAGTAGTCATTTGAGTAAAATGGAGTCGACAACTTTGGACATGATTTGCTAGGGCTCATCGACGCAACTATGAAGAAGTAAAACTAACACAATCATCAGGTATGATGATTGCGGATGCCACAGATCTTGAAAGCCACTAGTTATCGGGGCCAAGAAATATGAGTAAATGCAACTATCCAGTCGTGGCATGAGGGACTTCAAAAGCAACCAGTGATGCTGGGTGCGAAGAGTGGAAGAGCAATCGTCAATTAGTGGAGTTGTGTATATGTATTGACTAACCATTTGTAAATACAAACGATTGAATTCTAGGAAACGTATGATGGATTTGAATTCTCTGTAACTATTGTTAATTGTCAGTAGTAGCCATAGGGACTCGAATTGTAATTCGTGCAAAGGATTGTCAATCAATCAATGAACAAGGGTTATTCGATTTTACTTTATGTTTATCTTTATATTTCAGTATCTTTTTACCTAGCTGTACATGATTGTCTCCAATTGTTATACTTTCAGTTTTCTCGTCAAATTGCATCTCTTGTTCGAGAATCAGTAAATGACCCTCCACAACTTTGTCGATTTCCATGTTGATTCACATTTCGAATGGTTTTTCATCGATACTTTTCGGCGAAATAATAGCATTAGTTATAATGGGCAAACAAAGTACATGAAAGCCCGAATGAGGAAAGTTAGTGAACTTGGTCACACAAAACAAAAACCAGATCGCACATTGAGAAAGATAGATGACTTTATTGTAAAAAAATATTAAGTGTTTCGTCGGTTTTGGATCCTGTAATAAAATATCTTTCACCAAGTTTTATATATTGGTTTTTATTTAAGAAGACATAGGTTTCGTGTTAGCTTTAGATAGAGAGGGTCAAATGCGAATGATACTATATACCTTATAATCTCAAAATCAAAGAAGTCGTTGGCTTATCACACGTTTAATATCAATGATAATTAATGTCAAAACCTAATCAATGACATCATCTAGACTCACTCTAATATAAATGAAAGCTCATTAAAATTAAAGTAGTTTGTACAATATTGAAGGCACTTCGACAATGCTAGATATGAACAAGATGCCTAATAAAGCACTGCTTTCTACTAAGTTTGAGGACACAATACTGGAATCTAATCAATAGCACTGGACAATGAGGACAACACCTAATAGATAATGATCCGAGATGGATATGAGGACACAATGTTGGGATCTAATCAACCACGCTAGATAGTGATAATAACACCTAGTATACACTGCTCCTAAATGCGTACATGAACACAACGTCGAAATCTAATCAACGACGCTAGATAGAGGCAACACCTAATGAACACCGTCCCTAGATGAGGATGAGGACACAATGCCGGAATTTAATCAACGACGCTAGACAATGGGTTAATACTGGAATTTAATCGACAGCACTTCTTGGGATATAGACACTCGCCGAAATTGAAACTACGATGGAAATCTTAAGCTACAGCTAGGTTAAACTAAGTAATGGCAAAGACAATATAAAATAGTTTTTGTGTGTTGTTCCGGGGGAGGGGGAGGTTGTTTGTTAGATTGCTTGTGGTATTCATAGGCCAACTTGGTAACCATCAATAGTCAGTTACTTCCTCCTCAAGACCCACTCCACGTTCTATATTGAACCGCTTTATTTGTTTGACAACATTCTCGTAGCTTATCCAATAAGTATTAACTGCTCCTTTTTTGAATTTGGCGCCTTTTTAATTATTCCTGCCTATCTCCACCGTCAATGGTAAATCTTCATCAGTACTCCTTGGCTTCGACATGTGGCAACTAATTGCTTCATCATGGAATTATATGTCTTTACATATCTGTCAAAATTCAATCTAGGGTTTCTTAATGTCCTTGATTATCCTTTCTTTTATGACCACTTATGGGCTGGGTCGATGTAGATTATGTCTCATATACAGTCGCAATGGCGACTTTAGATGTTTATGTCCCTTGTAACCAGTACGTGCTCATAGGGCTATTTTTGGATGTTAACATATGCCCCATTTTAAAAGAAGTAAATTAAAAATTAATTTCTTTTAAAGGAAATACCTTGTCCTGTGTGTAGTCTACCATAGATGATCATTATTCCTTTTTATTATCTGACATATCCACAGTCGATACGAATCAATGGCTCCTATTGCATCTTGACACATCACTTTAGCTTTTGGCAGATATCCTAAATTTTTGAATCATCATTTCCTATTCCAAATAGAACAATACACTCCATTGTCTGTTTCATACTTTTGTCTTCTTCCTTAAAGCTTAAACCCTTCATACTTTGCTCATAAGCTTTTCATGGCTATTGAAGCTTCCAAATTCGAATTTGAATCCTATATTTTGAACTTCTACTGTCTTCTTCACACTGAAGAAGCTAGCTATTGTCGATTTCGACTTGAGTTTTGTAGAAGAGTATAAGGAAGCATTACTCCTTGGGCCTACCCTCTTGGATCACAATCATGCTCCATCGCCTCTCAAGCCTTGTTTTCCTACTAGAAGGAAGGAGAAGCTTCCAATACAATATTCCTCCATCAAGGATATCTGGACATTTGCCCCTACTATGTTTCGAAGCTTCCCTTTATTCGAAGAGAATTTCCATGGTTGGTATCTGCGGTTACACAATGATTTGCCTACCCATTTGACATGGATGAATGTGGGTATTGAGATGGTGCTAGAGGTTAGCATGCAGGCTTAAGATTTAAATAGAAGCTTAGTGGGTTCTGTTGTTTGCTTCTGGTCCCTATCAACCAATTATTTCTTTTTCCCTTTGGGGACCCATATCCGTAACCCTTTTGGATGTATTCACCATTTCTGGGTTTGTTCTAGATGGTATTTCAGTAAACAAAATCGAAGCTCTAGAGGGCTTCCCCATTCCTGATAATGTCCTAGCTTATGGGACCTTTCTCAATGAGTATCGTAAAACTTTAGGTCCTGTTCACTTCAAAGAGCAGATTGCTTTCTTGCTTATTGGCTGTTGAAATATGTATTCTTTAATTTAGCCCTTAAAGTCTAAAAAAATTGTTTAGACTTGCTGTCAATCTTGTGAAAGGAAAGAAAGTGGCTCTTAGTCCACTCGTTTGAGCTGTTTTATACAAAAGTCTTACCCATGTTGCCCTTTTGATGACGTTGAAAGAAACTGGGGTTCTAGTTTTTTTTTTTTTTTTGGTAACCCAGGGAACCCCGTAAGCCGACAGCAAACCCTGGGGGAGCGATTGCAGGACTCATCACCACAATACTCCAGGTAGGAATCCCTAACGACGCTTCTGGGATTCGAACTTCTCCCCTTCGTAAGGGGGAGAGAGCCCAAGCCAGCTGTGCCGCTGCGGGCGGTGGTTAAAAACTGGGGTTCTAGTTGATCCATCCTAGATTTTACGAGCATGGTTGGCTCTTTATTTTCCTTTCTTGTTTAGAAAAGTCCCTTGTACTCTTCCATTCAGTCCATCATCAAAATCCAAATAGCGAAAACCTCAAAGTTTGGGTTGTTGACTACTCATTGTATCTCCTAGGGAGGTTCCTGATGACACTTCCTCGTTTGTTTACTTCCTTCAAGAGATATTAAATTTTGACCATGCTCATGTTGACCTCTTTCCTTATGATAATTCTGAGTTCTATTACATTTTCTATGCGAAAACTCAGTACCTAGATAACTTCGATGCATTCCGGTTATATGTAATTACTCTAATTGATCTTTCAATACAACTTTGCAAAAAGGGAAGATTCTACCATGGGTTTGAAGCTTATTGTCCACAGTACTATGCCAAACAATTTGAGCAGAAGTATGCTAGAGTGAGTCCTTGCCATAAATGCCTACTCCATGGAGTATCCTTTGATGAACAAAAATAAGTACAACTTCCAGAAAAATGAGCCATTTGTATTTTTCTCTCAGATAACTGCACAATGTGAGGTTGATTTTTTCCGGACTTTGAAGCATTTCAAACTTCTCCAGGAGTTATAGCAAAATAAACTAGCTGGTGGATCTCCTTCACGCTCGAGAGCCCATAAGAGAAGGCCATCAAGACTGTTTTCAATTGTATAAAGCAATGCCCTCCCCAATTAGCTGAAGTAACTAAGAGAGGCAAAGTGGTGTTGGAATATCCTCTCAAACTTGGAAGAAGAAGAAGAAGATTCTGGAGAAAAATTAATCAAGCGCCGACCTAGACCTATTGAAGGTATATTCAATTGATCTCTTAGTTCTGTTGCTCTAGTGCTCCTGTGCTGTTTAGATACTCTTGATTCCTCACTGCACATTGAAGATGAAGACACACTTGGCGTGATAATCTCTCATCTCAAGCGAAAGAAGGGTGCTTCTCCCCCTTCCACAAGAAAACAACCTCGACTAGCTATTAAAAATCTGGCCTTAGTTCCAGTTAAGGATAATCCCATGCCTCCAACTGAGTTGATTAACTTTGACAGTCATCTCAAGGCCATAACTGAAGATTTCCAAGGTACAAAGGCTCATCTTTTGACTCTTGAGAATGCTGGAGTTGTGCTTACCCCTGTTCCCTTAACGATCTGTGGTAAGTGTTTTCCTCTTTTTTGTCATGTCCTTATTTGTTTGTTCCACTTTAAGGTATTGACATTATCTCGAAATGACAACTGTTGATGTACCCATTTATGGCAAGGACTCACTCTAGCATACTTCTGCTCAACTTTGATCATAGACACTATCACACAGCCTGGTATGTATGAGGCCTTCTTACTCTGTTTTAATACATGGCCTAACTCTGACGTTAACTTTTTCGAATATAACAGTCTCTGCTTCTTAGTTTTCACCAACCATTGCATCTTTAACAACTAGTATCACTCCGCCACAAGTTCTTCCTTCTAATCTCGTCGAGTCACCCATCCATAAGGAGAACAAGACTTCTTCAGCTATTTTAGCTAGCACTATCGGTGCTTTGGATGAAGCCGTTCATGTCTTAGCTGCTGAAGATTTGACTCCATGAGTTTCCTCAGAAATGGTCAAACTTGATAATCTCATGAACATGCTAGCACAATTTCTATTTTTTTTTTTTCAAGTGGTGGCATATCTACAATATTGAACAGTCAGCCTACCCTTCCTTAGCTTAAGTTGTTGATATATACCATTTCTTAATCCCTGTGGGTTAATTAAGAAAAATAATATGATATTTCATCCTAATTAATCATATTAATATAATGAAAATTTCCTTGGGATAAAATTAATCATTAATATAATTAATTACAATCAATGTCCATTTCTAAATATGATTTGGAGGCTTTTGATATATAATTTAATTAATTAAAGATGTTGTGGCCACTCTCTAATTAATTAAATGTATGGATCATTTGACATTTTATACATTAAAAATTCATAAAATGCATGAAATGACAAAATAGTAAATAAATGCAGCAAGGGGTAGAATAGTAAATAGATAAACCAAGGGTAGGATTGTGAAATTACAAAAGGGCAAAACGGGAATTTTAAAAATGGTGTAGGGGCAAAAAAGAGTAAAAAGCTACATGAGGACGTCAGGCCCGTGCCAAGCACGCGCCTGCATTCGCAACGAGTGCGTGGCCCGCACGCGCGCCATCCAACGCGAAGGCTCGTGCACTGCAGGTCAGGTCCACGCGCATAAGCCACACGTGCCAGTGGATGCGCGCGCGTGGCCACACGTGGCGCGTGGGTTTCACATAACTGCAACTGTAGCGCGCGCGTGAAGCCCACGCGCCTTCTCCCTTTATGCACATAACGCTTTTCTTCACCATTTTTTGCCGTTTCGCCGACCGTTTCTTCTTCGGCAGCCCATCTAAGACACATAAATAATGGGTTTTGGTGAGCATGCATGCACGACCACATGGGTCCAAGTTTCAGTGAAAATGAGCAAGAAATTGGCCCCAAATCAGAAGAAAATTTCCCAAAACACAAACCCTTAACCACTGCAACTTCCGTTGCCCGATTAGCCTCCAGCGAACACCAATATGCTGAAACAACTCATGGCTAATGTTCCTCATGGGGGTGCGACTGTACGGGTCCAAATTGAGGGGTGGGTCGCCGGAATTTTGCTCGGAATCGGCAAGTTTCTCTCTTTGCCTCAAAACTCCGAATACTGTTCATCTCTAAAATGCTCGAAAAATACACCAAAAATTCGACAAAAATAAGGTAGAGGCACCAAACCTGCTCTAATACCAAATGTAAGTCATAAAAATCAAATGCGGAAGTCAGGATTGAATATAAAACAAACCTCCAGCCATTGTTTGTATTCACATTTGTCGGAAAATCCTGAAAAATTCAAAGAAATATTGGGCACACACTACTAACCCAATTCCTTCACGTACTGATGGTGTATTCTAAAATGAGAGGGTTTGTGTTAGACCTTGTAATCACTTGTTAGAAATGAATGATCGTTCCTTTATATACCGTTTCTCATTAAGATGGTTACCAAATGGGTGATTGTCACGAAAAGATATGAAATGTGGAAAAACTATATGTCAAATAACCGCCGCTTTAAAGAGAGAATGTGAGTCCGAAAATGTGGGATCACAAAATAATAATAATAATAATAATAATAAATAACACTACCTCCTTTCTTTTTTGCCACCTCTGCTTCAGAGCCCACTAGCTCGCAGTCATCATCTCCAGTGTCATTACCATTTTCTTCCTCTGAGATCTCCAAGAGGGTGACCAAGGGCTTCTTCCTTGCGACAGACCTTTTTCTGGGTTCTTTCCCCTTCACTGTCACATTAAAGTGAGACGGACAAATAAAGAACTCTAATTGAATTGAGAGAGAGAGAGAGAGAGAAGGTCAAGCTTTTGAGTGGAACCTATAAACACCATAGGAGACGCAACATGCCATGAACATAATAGGTAATTTGCTGTGGTAGGAAATACATAATAAGTGGCAAAATAATATGCCAAAAACTATGTCAAGGAAAGATCTTTTACCCTATACACCAATTACAACAATGCATGACTGGATGTTGAACTACTGCTTACAGAGTCTACCAATTACATTGAAGATGTTGCTACTCCTAGGATAGATCAGACGGATAGTCCAAGGTTTCATCGTGTATTTTAGATACGACCAATTATGTTGTTTGTTAAGAATTAAACCTTTTTCTGCATAACTGAACTCAAAGAAGAAATGTGCAGCAGTTGGCTGACTTTTTTTGGTATAGCATCAAGATCGAGCATGTCACACTAATGGTGCCCAAAAAGAAGAAACGAATTGCCTCGGAGAATAATAAACTTGATGCAACAAATTTCTGTGTTAACATAATGCCCTTTGGTTTCCAGTTGTCCCACTGGTGTAGATAAGCGTAGCAACATCATTAGAGCTAGAGAAAGTGTTCGCAAAACACAATATAAAAAACACAATATTGCTCAAAAACTCAAAATGAACTAGCCCACTACCTTTCTACTCTGTGACCTTACCATATATATCAAAATCGATTTGCTTTAACACAATTGAAATCATAAGAGAGGAAGAGAAAAGTTTAAAGAGTAAATCTAGTTCTCTGCTCATGTGAGAGTATTTGCAAAAGATTTGCACGTGTCTTAGGGAAAAATTATAAGAATAGGTTAACTTTTTTATCATCTTCATTATCCCTTCTCTAATCTTTCCATCTCCCGCTGCATCTTCATAGGATCAACCTCATCGCACCGTAATTACAAAAGGCATGTATAAAACAGTAGCATTAAGATCGAGCATGTCACACTAATGGTGCCCAAAGAAGAAACAAATTGCCTCAGAGAATAATAAACCTGATGCAACAAATTTCTGTGTTAACATAATGCCAGTTGCCCCACTGCTGTAGATAAGCGTAGCAACTTCATCAGAGCTTTCGCAAAACACTAAAAAAAACACGATACTGCTCAGAAACTCAAAATGAACTAGCTCACTACTTTTCTACTCTGTGACCTTACCATATATATCAAAATCGATTTGCTTTAACACAATTGAAATCATAAGAGAGGAAGAGAAAAGTTTAGAGAGTAAATCTAGTTCCCTGCTCATGTGAGAGTATTTGCAAAAGATTTGCACGTATCTTAGGGAAAAATTATAAGAATAGGTTAACTTTTTTATCATCTTCACTATCCCTTCTCTAATCTTTCCATCTCCCGCTGCATCTTCATAGGATCAGCCTCATCACACCATAATTACAAAAGGCATGTATAAAACAGTGGCGTCAAGATCGAGCATGTCACACTAGTGGTGCCCAAAAACAAATTGCCTCGGAGAATAATAAACCCGATGCAACAAATTTTTGTGTTAACATAATGCCCTTTGGATTTCTAGTTGTCCCACTGGTGTAGATAAAGCGTAGCAACATCATCAGAGCTAGAGAAAGTTTTCGCAAAACACAATAAAAAAAACACGATACTGCTCAAAAACTCAATGAACTAGCCCACTACTTTTCTACTCTGTGACCTTACCATATATATCGAAATCGATTTACTTTAACACAATTGAAATCATAAGAGAGGAAGAGAAAAGTTTAAAGGGTAAATCTGGTTCCCTGCTCATGTGAGAGTATTTGCAAAAGATATGCACGTGTCTTAGGGAAAAATTATAAGAATACCTCAACTTTGTTATCATCTTCACTATCCCTTCTCTAATCTTTCCATCTCCCGCTACATCTTCATAGGATCAGCCTCATCACACCGTAATGACAAAAGGCATGTATAAAGCAGTAGCATCAAGATCGAGCATGTCACACTAATGGTGCCCAAAGAAAAAACAAATTGCCTCGGAGAATAACAAACCCGATGCAACAAATTTCTGTGTTAACATAAAACCCTTTGGATTTCCATAAGCGTAGCAACATCATCAGAGCTAGAGAAAGTGTTCGCAAAACACAATAAAAAAAGCACGATACTGCTCAAAATGAACTAGCCCACTACTTTTCTACTTTGTGACCTTACCATATATATCAAAATCGATTTGCTTTAACACAATTGAAATCATAAGAGAGGAAGAGAAAAGTTTAAAGAGTAAATCTAGTTCCTTTCTCATGTGAGAATTATTCATATAACCTAAAACAAAAATAGACTGAATAAATGTTATACCTCAATCAAATGGCACTCCGTCAAGTGGATTAATAATTCTTTCCGCAATGCCTTTGGCCACATCATTTTGTATTCATGTATTTTCCAATTAAGGTACATCATTTATAACAAGCTAATATAAAAAGGATATAATAAATTGAACAGTTACATGAAAAGAATATGGTCCCAAGAAGGGCAAATCATTGCCAACATCCTCAGGTAAACTAGACCGAAGTTCATCCTCGGATAATCCAGACAGAAGTACGGTGGATTCACGAATGGTATCATAGACCCTTTGAAGCTTGAAAGTGAGCATCGCCTTTTGGAATGCCGTCTCATACCCTGCGTAAATTGAAGCACTTTCTTTCAAGTGTTCAATCACCTGTATCCAATGAATGGTGGAATTACAAAGAAATAGACAGAAAAAGTTCTCTAATGATTAAATTTTAATATAACAAATCTATGCTTACTTTATCATAAGTTCTGTAAATTTGGAACTTCTTGAGCCAATTTATGTTATCAAGTGGCCGCAAATAGTCACAACCACTCAAGACACACAATTCAAGAACTGTTTGCTGAGTTAACCCATTAAGTTTTGCATGCTCCAGTAGCTTGGAGTACTTGAACTCATGACCTCGTCCAGAACGGTCTATTCGGAAGATTATTTGAAAAATTAAACATATGCAACCACAGAAAACACTCAAGGTCGAAAAGGCTATATTTTTCTTAGGGATCGTGTG
Organism: Eucalyptus microcorys; assembly: GCA_014182515.1. Classification (NCBI taxonomy): domain Eukaryota; kingdom Viridiplantae; phylum Streptophyta; class Magnoliopsida; order Myrtales; family Myrtaceae; genus Eucalyptus; species Eucalyptus microcorys. The sequence continues at coordinate 26,427,516 of CM024569.1, read as the reverse complement.
TTGAGATGGATAAAATATAGCAAGAACCAGTACAAAAACTCTAGGACAGCCAAATGCTACAAGATCCTCATCGCTTGTAAGTACAGCATTGACCCGTCCATGGATTGCCAAAAAAGTATGCTTCATAACAGGGCAACAACATAAGAAATGTCCCGCTCCTTCAAGACCTTCCACATGCAACCATACCAATCAAAATGCGATAAATTCATCAGGAATGATAACTTTAACTTACTTTAACCACACATACCTCGATTAGCTTGTGTACTATTAATAGGGTGATGTTTACCGCATCTTTGTAATGCCTAACAGCAGCATCTCCTTTTGACTCAAGCCGACGAGCCTTAGCAAGAGATTTGTCCCTGAACTTACGTTCGCAAGGCGGGTTTGAGCTCAAAGGTAAGTGATTCTGCCAAGGAGCTAAAAAAACATACTCTTTACGCTTTCTCTTTTCATCACTCTTCATCAGGAGCTCACGTCCATCAAAAACAAGAAATGGTTTAAATTTATTTCGCCGGAGCAATTCTACTATCTTCATGAAGAACTCGATGTGGTTGAGAATCAAACACTAAGGAAGCGTGAATGCACAACACATCTCATAATAGAAGAACATAAACGGCATTATGGGTCTTCGTGTGTTTATTGTGAGCATAACTAAATGAAAACACTTCCTAGCCGACTATTTCTCCCAGCTAATATCACAATGTACACAACATTCTTGCTCAAGCATAAAGTTGAATCGCCGATTGGCAATCAAATTACGACCAAGCAGGCTTTTCCAATCTAGCAAGGACGTCTTGACTACACATACACAAAAGAAACTAAACGGCAAACGGCAAACAAAACTTACTTGATGGTAGGGAGATTGTCACAGAACTCCTTGCTGCATAGCATGGCGTTCTGGTAGAGCCAGTTATAACCGTCCATGGCCACGGTGCGGCCCTTCAATTCCCTGATATCAATGGTTTTTAACACATTCCCATTTCCTATCACAAACAGAGAGAGTGAGGACTGAGTGACAATCAAAAGAGAGATTGAGAGAGGGCTTTTTTTTAGGTGGAGGGAATCAGAGTCAAGAGGGCTGTCCAATCTTCCCCGTAATCCTGTCACAAAACTGTCAAGTCTTCCCATATTCTTGTCACAAAGAGAGTGAGAACGCCGAGAGAGAGCCAACAGAGCATGAAGTTGCGCTTGATGAGGAAGACGAGCACCCCACGGCCCACCAGAGATGAGGCGGCTGTAGAACGGGAACAAGACCACCACCCACCACTTCCATAGCTTGAGGCCAAAGACGGGGTGGCAAGTGAGGGGCTCGATCGTGAGGGAGCATACGACGTCCAATCTTTCCTTCCTGTAGCACTGAGAAAGTGCATAGCGCAGAGAGCGGGCGCAAAGAGAGAGAGAGTGGGCATCGTCGGCTCCCTCACGATTGAGCCCCTCGCTTGCCACCTTATCTTTGGCCTCAAGCTGTGGAAGTGGTGCGTGATAGTCTTTGTTCTTGTTTTGCGGTCGCCTCATCTCTGGTGGGCCGTGAGGTGCTTGTCTTCCTCATCGAGTGCAACTTCATGCTCTGCCGACATTGGCTCTTTCTCGGCGTTCTCACTTTTTTTGTGACAGGAATACGGGAAGACTAGATAGCTTTGTGTGACAGGATTACGGGGAAGATTGGACAGCCCTCTCGGCTCTGATTCCCTCCACCTAAAAAAAAGCCCTCTCTCAATCTCTCTTTTGATTGCCGCTCGGTCCTCACTCTCTCTTTGTTTGTGATAGGAAATGGGAATGTGTTAACAAGCATTGACATTAGAGAACTAAAGGGCTGCACCGTGGCTGTGGACGGTTATAACTGACTCTATCAGGGAGCCATGCTATGCAGCAAGAAGCTCTGTGACAATCTCCCCACCATCAAGTAAGTTTTGTTTGCCGTTTGCCACTTAGTTTCTTTTGTGTATGTGGAGTCAAGACCAAGTCCTTGCTAGATTTGGAAAAGCCTGCTTGGTCATAATTTGATTGCCAATCGGCAATTCAACTTTATGCTTAAGCAAGAATGTTCCTTGCGTTGTGAAATCAGTCAGGAGAAATAGTCGGCTAGGAAGTGTTTTCACTTAATTATGCTCACGATAAACACACGAATGCCCATAATGCCATTTATGTTCTTCTATTATGAGATGTTTTGTACATTCACGCTTCCTTGGTGTTTGATTCTCAGGCACATTGAGTTCTTCATGAAGAGAGTAAAATTGCTCCGGTGAAATAAAGTTAAAACGTTTCTTATTTTTGATGGATGTGAGCTCCCGATGAAGAGTGACGAAAAGAGAAAGCGTAAAGAGTATGTTTTTTTAGCTCTTTGGCAAAATCACTTACCTTTGAGCTCAAATCCGCCTTGCGAACGTAGGTCCAGGGACAAATCTTTTGCTAAGGCTTGTTGGCTTAAGTCAAAAGGACATGCTGCTGCTGCTGTTAGGCATTACAAAGATGTAGTAAACATCACCCCATTAATAATACCCAAGCTAATCAAGGTATGTGTGATTAAAGTAAATTAAAGTTATCATTCCTGATGAATTTATCGCATTTTGATTGGTATGGTTGCATGTGAAAGGTCTTGAAGGAGCGGGATATTTCTTATGTTGTTGCCCCTTACGAAGCAGATGCGCAAATGGCTTTTTTGGCAATCCATGGACGGGTCGATGCTGTACTTACAAGCGATGCGGATCTTGTAGCATTTGGCTGTTCTAGAATTATTTGTATTGCTTCTTGCTATATTTTATCCATCTCAACACACGATCTCTAAGAAAAATATTGAGTGTTTTCTGTGGTTGCATATGTTTAATTTTTCAGATAATTTTCCGAATGGACCGTTCTGGGCGAGGTCGTGAGTTCAAGTACTCCAAGCTACTAGAGCATGCAAAACTTAATGGGTTAACTCAGCAAACAGTTCTTGAACTGTATGTCTTGAGTGGTTGTGACTATTTGCGGCCACTTGATAACATGAATTGGCTCATCGTGCTAGAGAAGTTCCAAATTTACAGAACTTATGATAAAGTAGGCATAGATTTGTTATATACGAATTCAATCATCAGAAAACTTTTTCTGTTTATTTCTTTGTAATTCCACCATTCATTAGATACAAGTGATTGAGCACTTGAAAGAAAGTACTTCAATTTACGCAACGCAGGGTATGAGACAGCATTTCGAAAGGCGATGCTCACTTTCAAGCATCAAAGGGTCTATGATACCATTTGTGAATCCACTGTACTTCTGTCTGGATTATCCGAGGATGAACTTCGGTCTAGTTTACTCGAGAATGTTGGCAATGATTTGCCCTTCTTGGGACCATATGTTGTTCAATTTATTATGTCTTTTTATATTAGCTTGTTATAAATGATGTACCTTAATTGAAAAATACATGGATACAGAATGATGTGGCCAAAGGCATTGCGGAAAGAATTATTAATCTAGTTGACTGAGTGCCATTTGATTGAGGTATAACATTTATTTAGTCTATTTTCTGATGTTATAAAGTGTATCATATAACAGCTGTTTTATACATGCTTTTTTTTTTTTTTTATGACTTATAGAAACCCGTAAGTCGACAGTCGGCGGGCAAACCCTGGGGCCCACAGAGAAACCCACCACCCCCGTGAAGTGTTTATACATGCCTTTTGTAATTAGGAGGGTGCGAAAGAATCGAGACTTGCCCGAAACCAGACTGAAACCGCTTGGAATTGGTGGTTCTTGAGGGAACCAGTTCCGATTCCCGGTTCCAATTTATGGGAACCGGTAGGTACCGGTCCGGTTCCCAGTTCCATGGGCGAATCCACCCACCCAGATCGGACCGATTATATTATAATAATATATTAATTTTTAATATTGAAATAAATTTCTAAATTACTAATTAGCAAACCTAAATTTTAGGGCTTTATCTCCTCTCATGATTTCCATGTTTTTATAAGAATTTAGTATAGTATGTAAGTTGCTTTTCAGCAGCTCAACAAATGGTTCATTCAAATGATACTTTCGGGACTCACATAGGACACTGTGTTCAAGAAAATATGAAGTTTCGGTAGAATTGTTTCTATAAAAAGAATTCAGTAAAGCAAAGGGTATAAGAGATTGAGCATTGTTAAGAGATAAAGCAAAAGACGATCTACATATGACAATCGTCTAGAACCTTGAACATAAAGAATATTTTAGATTTCAACTTAAATGATTCAAAAACAGGAAAAAAAACATCTCTTCTTTGGTAGCGTTTTCCAATAAAATAAAGAAAAATGGTACCCTTAATTAAGTCCGTTCGATTTAAGGAAAAATATTACTTAATATGAAAAGTACTCACAACGGGATTTTGAAAATGATATTATTATTGGTGAGATTGGTTTCATGGATTTACTCGGGAATCGGACCGGACCGGCGATCTGATTCTCGGATGGATCCATACAACTTACGGGTATTTCTTTTATTAATATTATTTTTTATTTTCCTCTTTCTTTCTCGAGAGTTCATCTCCAACGATGAAGGTCGACCGAGATTTCGGCGAATGGAAAGAAATTTCTCGCTCTCTTTGGGGTCAGTTTCTCGGCCGCAGCCTCTGGATAAAAACAAGCGCCCCCATTTTACGGAGCGTCGCTCTCTTAAAAAAGGAGCCCTCCGAGGAATCTCAAGATTTCCGTTTTGCTTCTCCAGCTCTACTTCTTCTAGAAACCCTTTGGTTTTCTTCGCTCAGCCACCGTTCGGTCACGGACGCTCTTTGTCTGTCACCATTCTTCTGCTCACAGGCATGAGCGTGAATGAGGAAGAAGGGGAACACAAAGGCCAGGCTTGAGGAAATGAAATGGGTTTAAGAGGAAAGAAGTTAAAGTTAAAGAAGGAAAGGGCTGGGTTTGGTCTTCTTAGGCCAGAATTCCTTCCGCTCGGGCCTTTGTGCTTTTTCTTTATCGGTTCAAGTTTAGTGGGCTGAGGGGACTGAAAATTAGCTGAAAAATGGGCCAGAAATGTAGGGGAAGGGCTACGTTGAACCGACCACCGACTTTAGTTTTATCTTTTACTTTTTTTCTTGAACTCTCTTTTCTCCCCTTTTTTATTATTGTATTTTGATGTCCCATTTATTCCAGCTCTTTATTATGAGGCTTATTGTTACGACCTACTCTCGAGAGGAAGCAATAGATTTAGGGGTATTGCCTAAAGGACGGGTCTAAGACCCATGATTAGGTACAGATTCTCCCAAGTCCATACCTGCGTGACATTGGGATATTTTTTAGGAATTTTGCACAAAATGAGTCGCCACTAACCTGTTGGGGTCAGCTAGAAATCAAGTGAGACATTAGAGCGTACCTCACTTCCTACACAACCAAAGAATATATGATCGAGAATTTGATTACACTAATTGATCAATTAATGCCATTTCGGTATCTAAACTTGTTCATTTTAACAAAATGATTTTTGAGCAAGTAGTTTAGATTGATTTTATATTTATTCACTAACATGTGAGGTGATCATGCGGGTGCATAATCATTAAAGTAACAATTATAGCTATCAAGATCTTAATTGCAATAAAATTAAATGTGTAATTAAACATACACAAACGTAATCAAATATGCGAATTAAACATACGATATAATCAAGGTGCAAGAAAATAAAAGCCTAATTACGCTAAAAAGACAAGACACAACAATTCCTAATCAAATCCTACCATTTTTGGATTTTAGAAAATTTTTAATTTTTGTAATTTTTAATTTTTGTAATTTGTAATTTTTAATTTTTTAATTTATTTTTTTAAAGGTCGAATTTTTTTAATGTTTTCTGAGTTTTTGAAATTTCAGAAAATTTTTTGAATTTTTATTATTTTCGAAAATTTTGACTTTTTTAACTTTTTGAATTTTTTTCATATATTTTTAATATTTAATATTATTATATTCGGTAAAACGAGTTTTGGCCGAGTAAACCCAATATGGCCCATTGACCCGACCCGACCCGACGACCTAGACCCGACTCAATTGGATTCAAAAGGAAAACTTTTATTTTATTTTTTAATTTGTTTAATAATTTTTAAATTTAATTTTTTAAAATGATTTTTGTAATTCCTTTTTGTCTTTTCCGCACTTCGTTCTTTTCCCTGCACACTCTGCTCGTTGGTCCTTCCCGAAGCCAACTTTTCCATGTTATAGTTTTCTATTTTTTTTGTTTTGCTTTTTCCCTTTTCTATTCTTTATCCTTTTTTTTTTTTTCTTTTTTTTTTTAACTGGTCTCCTTCTCCACCTGCTTCTTTCTACGCCCGAAGCCTCCTCCTTCTGCACCATACATCAACACCGGCTGGAGCAACCGGCGTCGGCCGCCGGACCACCGCCGCCCACCGGTCATCCCCCTCGATCGGCTACCTATTCCGGCAACCACTAACCCATTTCAGTTTCGTCGATTCAATTAGATGCAAGTATCTCGCGCAAACCGCTCGAAAACACAATGAATACGGGCAAGGCAACAAGGATTCAGCAAGCACGAGAGCAAAAATGAGTCGGTCTGACGTTAAGACGCAGGCTACTCTTCGGTTTTCTTTTAAGGCATTTTGTCAAACATACGGTCTGCACTAATGAAACGAGAAGGTTTTCCCTTGATCGAAACTCAAATCGAGCTTAGGCTTTTATATGAGCATACTAGCACGCACAGAAACATCAATGGAGGCTCGATGGGACCGAAGCTCGCTTGAACTGGTCAGCCGCGAGTCCCGATCCGACGCCCTACAAAAATGGAGCCTACATGAGCAGAGAAGACCTACTTGGTTCAACGAGAAGAGTTGCGACGGACAGTCTCCGGCGACGACCAACCACTCTCTCGAGCTCCCGCTCTCTCTCTAGGTCGCCCTCTCGCTCACCCTCCTTCTTGGTCTCTCTCCCTGTGTTTCTCTCCGGCTTCCTCCTCTCTGTGTTCGGTTCCCCTCTGCTCTCTCTAACGTTTGTACTCTCCTCTTTTCTCCTTTTTTTGGCAGAAGCGTGGATGGTGTGAGGGGAGGAAGATGATCTGCACACGGGCCGGGTTGAAATAAAAGGGGATGGGCCAGCCCAAGTGCGAAAAAAGAAAAGGAAAAGAGATAGGTGGGCGAGCCCACGCACGAGGAAAGACCCTATACTCGGCCTCATTCGATTTTTATACCTTTTAATGAATCTTTTTTTTTTTAACCTTTTTTTATGACAATTTTGGAAAAATAAAGACCATTCCATAGACCGTGCAAACACGATACTTTTTAATGATTATTTTTTTACTCTTCTTTCTTCTTTTTTTTTTTTTTTTTTTTTATATATTTTTTTAAATTTCGAATTTTTTTATTTAAATTTTTTGTAAACTTGTTTTGATAAATTTTAAAACTAGGGACACAAATGCTCCTAATGTCTATATGTGATGCAATTTTAATGAAATCTTTTTGTTGAGGGGTTAGAAATTAATCCCTAATTTTCTAATGTAATTAATAAACACTTAAACAAATCGCCAAAATTTATGTGTCAACAAACTTAAAAAATTTAAAAGACGTGATGGTTTTATATGACTAATGGGCTTATGACCCGTCCGCCCATGTTGGGCCTAAAAGCCCGGCCCACGGGAATAGGGCCCGTGGATGGAGGGACATATAAAAGGGAGGAGAGAGAGGGAGAAGTACCGTTTTCCAAAAACCGACGTACGTCTTCTCCCTCCCTCACAATCTCTCTCTCTCTCTCAAAAGGGAAAAAAAAAAACGGTAAGTTTTTCTTTGATTCAAAGTGCCGTCGGATCGAACGGGGCGGATTTCTTCCTCTTCTCGGCGTCGGTGTCTAATCTGTGGCTAACAAGGTACGCTCGAGCGTGGTGTGCTTTAGGATCGGTGATACATGTTAATTCCGGGGCTTGTCTTCCGCATTGCATTTAGGGGTTCGATTTGGTGTCGAATCCGGTTTCGGGGATTCGTTATCCCCAACATTGGTATCAGAGCCCTGATTTATGTTTTCCCGACCCCCTATCGTGTTTTTGAATGAATTTTTTGATTTTTTTTTTTCAAAAAAAATTTTCGGCCGTACGGATCGGGCCGAAATCCCGACACCCGAGCGTTCTTCGTCCTTTTTCTGTGTTTTCGTATGTCGAAATTCAATTCGATGGCAAAGGAAGGAAGAGGTCGTTGAGATGAGTCTCGCGATATGTCGAACGCCGCCGAGAGACACCGCACGCGCCCACACGCGCGGCCGAAGCCGCTGCGCGTGGGGGGGACGCGCCAGAAGCGCCGGCTCGCCGGCGCGTGCGACACACGCGCCGGCCGGCGAATCGGTTGCGGCGATCGGCGAACCGACGCGTCCGACGTCAAGCATGACGTCACCCAACGGTCGATAACGGGCAGGGGGTGACGTCATCGATGACGTCGAACGACGACGGTTGGCGGGCGGTCCGGCCGGCCGGCGACCCGACCGGAGACCCGACCCGACCCGAACCGCGGACACCCGGCACGTGCGCGGCACGTGCCGTCGGTTGGCTCGAACCGGCCTCACTGGTCCGACCGGTCTGTCCGGTCTGACCGGTCCGACGACCATTGACCTGACCGTTGACGGTTGACCGACGACCGTTGACCTGACCGTTGACCGACGACCGTTGACCGTTGACTTTGACCGTTGACCCGAGAAAAAAAAAAAAAAGGAAAAGGAGGAAAAGAATGTGTTTCTTTTTCAATTAAGTCTATGTGGATTATTTGTGATCCCTTATTTGTTCTGCATTTGTTGCAGGAACAAGTGCATTTGTTGCACGAACAATGCCTCCCCCGAGGATGTGCACACCTATTCGCGCGATTCCGATGAACAAAAGGATAGAGTTTGTCTATGTTGATAGCGAGCGGCGATCATCGATGGGAGAGTGGTGACTTAATTGATCACGTCCTGGAAATCAATGGGAAAATTCAACAGGTCATATGGAATGGTCGTCCTATGCCACGATCGAGAGATGGTGCGATTTTTTATAAACACTCTTCCACCGAATGGCAAGATGTGTTGAATCGCATATGGGATGTCAACGGAGCTGCTTCATATAAGAAAATTGTGATGGATTTTGTAAATGAATATTATTGCATTGTTACAAGGGAAAAGATCAAGAAATTGAACAAAAGAGGATCTTTCCCGGTTCGTGTCTTTCATTTTGGTGTTAGATGTATTGGTTGTTTTCTTAGTTAAGTGTGCTTTGTGGACATCTTATGTAATGCTTACTACCTGATTGTTGTTGATGTAGCAACCTATATGTTAGTTGTATTATATGAAAGCATTATTATATTGTATGTCAATTATCATTTGCTTTTGTTATTCTTTGGTTCTTTGTGGGTAGTTAGTGTGGGTAGTTATAGAAGTTTTTGTAACTTCATAGAATTGATTTTGCATAAGACAATTATATTAATGATAGTTTTAAGTTAGGATTTTGGAGGATGATTGGAAACATAGTGACCTTTTGATTCTGAAGCCTTACTTGAAATTATTCATTAATATGATGGGTCTATGCAAATAGGGTTGCATAAATGATAGGCATTAATAATTCGTGCATATATGTGCGATGTGTTCGAGATCAATGGCTTCAGCCACGAAGAGCATAGTTGCCGAGCTGAACAAAGGTGAAAAGCTCAATGGTGACAACTATGAGATATGGCACATGAAAATCCAATATGTCTTTGGAAGAGCAAGAGGCACTTGAGGCTCTTAACCTAATCATGGTAGAACCCGAAGAAGGAAATACTTGCACAAAGCACAAAAGAGATAAGGAAGCTTTTGCTGCATGGAAACGAAAGAACTTTCTTGCTCGCATCACGTTCTTTGAGTAGCATGGAAAATGACGTCATGCGAGAGTTTAGGCGTTTTGACAATGCCAAGGAAATGTGGGAGGCATTGGCAGCTAGATTTGGTCATACTTCGGTGACCGGACCGAGACGACTCACTATTAGGTTTGACTCCTATAAGAAGCCTCATGGTCGAGACTATGAAGCAACATCTTAGAAAGATGTCAAACATGATAAATGAGCTGAAAGATGCTGGCCATGTCCTCACGGATGAGCAGCAGGTGCAAGCGGTGATTCGTTCCTTGCCTCGAGTTGGGAGCATATGAAGGTGCACACGACCCATAATGAAAATATCAAATCTTTTGAGGATGCAAAGTGCGCCATCTTGAGCTGGAAGAGGACCGCCTCTTGGCGACTAAGCCGGAAGCTGAAATCTATCATGCTGGTTCTAGCTCACATGGAGCTTCGAGCTCCAAGCGCAAACGTCCTAACTGGTTTGATAAAGGGAAAGGCAAGGAAGCAGGTCCTTCAGGGAAGAAACCCAAATTTAACCAACATGCAAAAGGAAAGCGTCCTCGCATAAAAAAGCTTACAAGGGTGAAATGCTACAACTGTGACAAGAATGGTCACTATGCTCGCGACTGTCGTGAGCCAAAGAAGGTATGCACCCCTTGTACTTTTCAGAACTTTGCTTTTGTGTCGAGTTACGTATTCTTAAGCGAGTCTAATCCTTTGTGGACTGTGGATTCGGGAGCGACAGACCATATAGCGAAGGATAGAGGATCCTTCGTGGAATTCCGACGGGTACCTACCGGAACTAGGTGGATCTATGTGGGAAACAACTCCGAGCTGAAGTGAAAGGAATTGGCACATGCCAACTAAATATGCGTGGTGGACGCACTTTGTTCCTACATGATGTGATGTATGCTCCGGAGATTCGTCGGAATCTAGTGTACATTTTAGTGTTGGTTAAATTAGGTTTTAATATGAACTTCTATAATAGAGGTGTGGATTTGTTTTTAGATACAAATTACTATGGTTGTGGTTATTTTCTGGATGGTTTCATTGTATTAGATATTGAATATGTTAATGCAAATGTTTGTTATTCCCTTATCACGTCTCCTAATGCCTATGATAATGATGTGAATGTGTGGCATGCTAGACTTGGTCACATTGGCCAACAACGAATGAATAGACTAGCCAAAGAGGGCTTGCTGGGCAACATTGAAAAAGTCGATTTGCCCATATGTAAGCATTGCCTAGAAGGGAAAACGACAAGGAAACCATTTGGAAAAGGTAAAAGAGCTGAATTTCCTCTGCATTTAATCCATTCGATGTCTCGTGGTCCAATGAATGTGAGAGGAAGGCATGGGGCTGTTTATTTCATCACCTTTATTGATGATTATACTCGATTCGGATATATCTATTTGATTTCTCATAAATCTGAAGCAATAAGTTGTTTCAAAAAGTTTATGAACCTGGTAGAGAATCAATTAGACAAGAAAATAAAAGCATTGAGATCCGATCGAGGTCGAGAATATTTATCTGATGAGTTCAGAAAATTATGTGATGAAAAAGGAATAGAAAGACAGTTGTCTATTCCATATACTCCTCAACAAAATGGTGTTGCGGAGAGAAGAAACAGAACCCTATTGGAAATGGTTAGGTCCATGATGGCGCATGCTAACTTACCTATTACCTTTTGGAGTGATGCGTTGTTAAGCTGCTGCCTATATACTTAACCGTGTGCCTTCCAAATCAGTTACTTCCACTCCATATGAGTTATGGACAGGTAGAAAACCGGACTTAAGTTTCCTTAAGCCATGGGGTTGTGCTGCCTATACACATGAGTCCTCTCACAAGTTTGGGAAATTGGGTCCCAGAGGAAAGAAGAGTATTTTCATAAGATACTCGGAACACTCAAAAGGGTATGTGTTCATAGGTGAGCAGGAAAGTGGGAGTATAACTGAATTTGAATCACGGGATGTCACATTCTTAGAGGATGAGTTTCCTAAGAAGGGTGAAATAGGGGAAGATCACTCCCTATTTGAAACCTTGGATCAAGATAATGATATTAGTGGAGTTCGTCCAAGTGGGAGTAATATGAGAAGTGATGAATTGAATTCAAACCATTCTCAATTGCAACCATATGATGAGACGACATCATTATCTAATCCAAGTGGGAGCATAATGAGGAATGATGTACAAAGTGTACAATCTCCCATACGGCGAACAAGTCGCCAAAGTATTCCCCGTCGACGTTTTGGCATTGAAGGGGAAACTTTTATGGTTGCTCCACAAGATGAGGATGAGCCAATAAATATTAATGAGGCTCGAATTGCCCTAGTAAGGAAAAATGGATTCATGCAATGGAAGAGGAAATGGAGTCAATGAAATCAAACCAAGTCGGGAACCTGGTTGATCTTCCAAAAGGACGCAGAGCTATTGGGAACAAGTGGGTTCTCAAAATAAAGCGAAAGGCTGATGGCTCGATAGAAAGGCATAAGGCTCGCCTTGTGGCGAAGGGGTATAATCAACAGGAAGGAATTGATTATGAAGATACGTTTTCTCCTGTAGTGAGATTTACCTCGATTCGCATTATTCTAGCAATAGTAGCTAGTATGGATCTTGAGTTACATCAGATGGATGTAAAGACTGCTTTCCTCAATGGAGAATTAGAGGAAGAAATATATATGGAACAACCTGTTAGTTTCATAGTGAAAGGCCAAGAAGAAAAGGTATGTCGACTTTTGAGGTCGATATATGGTCTTAAGCGATCATCAAGACAATGGTATATACGTTTTCATAATGCCATAATGGCATATGATTTTACGATGATTGATGAGGATCATTGTGTATATATCAAAAGATCCAAGGATCAATTTGTGATCATATCATTATATGTTGATGATATACTGATTGCCGGAAGCAATATGGAGTTTGTTAATACTGTCAAGAGTTGGTTGTCTTCCAACTTTTAGATGAAGGATATGGGTGAGGCTGCATACATTCTTGGAGTTAAGATTTCAAGAGATCGTTCGAAGAGATCGTTGTCTCTTTCGCAAGAAACATATATAAATAAGGTTCTTGAACGATTTCGTATGCAAGATAGTAAACCCATAGACACTCCTATTGCAAAAGGTGAAGGATTGAGCCATAGGCTGTGTCCAAAGACTCCACAAGAGAAGGAACAAATGAAACATGTTCCTTATGCTAGTGCGGTTGGGAGCTTGATGTACGCTATGATGTGTACAAGACCCGACATATGTTTTGCAGTTGGAATGGTGAGTAGATACCAATCCAATCCAGGACCAGCACATTGGAAAGCCGTTAAGAGAATACTGAGGTATCTGAAGGGAACTGCTGATTTCAAGTTGAATTACCAAGGAAAAGATCTGCGACTTGAAGGCTATTCAGATGCTGATTGGGGAGGAGATTTAGATGAAAGAAAATCTACCTCAGGATTTGCTTTCTTACTGAACAATGGCGCCATATCATGGAGCAGTAAGAAGCAAACGTGTATAGCCTTATCCACGATGGAAGCTGAGTTCGTGGCATTATCAGCAGCGGTACAAGAAGGAGTTTGGCTTAAGAGATTTTTGGATCATTTAGGCGTTATTAAGAAAGCTGCAAATCCATTGTTGGTTAACTGTGATAGCCAAGCAGCTATAGCGTACACTAAAGATCCAAAATATCATGGCAAGACCAAACACATAGATACCAAGTATAACTTTGTCAAGGATATGGTTGCACGAAAGGATGTGAACTTACAGTACATATCTACGCATAGAATGGTAGCAGATCCTATGACAAAGCCAATACCTAGAGATGTGTTTTGTGGTCATGTAAAATCTCTAGGATTGCGTAGAGTCGATGTACTGGATTGTAATTTCCCTGAGTTGTTCACATTTATGAACTAGTGTTGTTTCATTATTAATGCCTATGAATCTTTGTTTTGATCTTTATGCATCTTAATGCTCAGTGCATTATTTTAAGTTGAGAAAGTATGTCGGACAGATATAAGATTAGCCCACTCACACGGGTAATCGCTTCTATTTACTGTGTGATAAATAGAGATGAGACTGTTTTAAGCTTATTATCTAGGTGATAATCAAGAGCTAAAGCTTAAAATACGTATGTCGCCTTAACTGGGTGTTAAGATGAGGACATAATACTTACTATGTCCGAAAGTAAAATACCCCACATATTTTACTTTATCGTCTACGATGCCGGATGTGAGTTCGATGAATTTTGTGAATGAGTAGATACGTGAACTCAAGTTAGACATTGGGTATGTCCGAACTATCATCTGTACGGTATTGAAAGGTGTAGACATACGCTCCATGGGAAAGGAGTTAATACCGTAATACGTATTTCATACTACGTATGCATAAGCCGACCAATAAGAGTGACAAAAAGTTTGATCTCAACTTTTATGACGTGTGAGATTCTTGAGGAAAAGAGTTCCTCAATTTTTAGTGCCCTCATGACTTTTTACTTATTCTCAAAGCTTCTATTTAGTGTTTGCTATCTTAGGATGTTGCCAATGGTCATGAGTTGATTCGATCTAATGGGACATTTCTAGAAAAGCAAGCTGAACTGAAATTGAGAGTTTGAAGGAAAGAGGAAGATTGATTTTGGGGAATCACATTGTAGTTTTGTATTCACTGGTCGACCAATTATGACTGTCTTTGGGATAATTATAATTGTGAATACAATATATATATCATGTTTAAAAGAGATCAAGAGAGATATAAAATGTGATCGATCGATCTAGGGTACCGCATACCTGAATCTACTCGAGTAAGACGCCCAATATGAGCTGCTATATATTCCTAACAGATGTATAGTAATGAGCTCTCAAAGTATGCTGGTCGCACGGATTATTCACCGGTATGAATGTTGAAGAGAGGTAAAGAGAATCCTGTTCAGCCCACCATGTGCGAGTGGGAGATGATGGTTTTATATGACTAATGGGCTTATGGCCCGTCCGCCCATGTTGGGCCTAAAAGCCCGGCCCACGGGAATAGGGCCCGTGGATGGAGGGACATATAAAAGGGAGGAGAGAGAGGGAGAAGTACCGTTTGCCAAAGGCGACGTATGTCTTCTCCCTCCCTCACAATCTCTCTCTCTCTCTCAAAGGGAAAAAGAAAAACAGTAAGTTTTTCTTTGATTCAAAGTGCCGTCGGATCGAACGGGGCAGATTTCTTCCTCTTCTCGGCGTCGGTGTCTAATCTGTGGCTAACAAGGTACGCTCGAACTGTGGTGTGCTTTAGGATCGGTGATACATGTTAATTCCCGGGGCTTGTCTTCCGCATTGCATTTAGGGGTTCGATTTGGTGTCGAATCCGGTTTCGGGGATTCGTTATCCCCAACAAGACGAAATTCCCTTCACTAGCCGATGAGTTCAAGACCTTTTTTAAAACTGATATGGCTACTTTAGGCACTTATTTAAAACAAAATCTACTCCATACCCTTATTTACAATAATGTTCACTTCATATCATTATTTGAGAATATAAGAGCTCTTCAAGCCTTTATTTAGAATTTTTCCTTAAAATGGAAAAGAAAAAAAAAGAAAAAGAAATTCAAAGCTTCTAAATTAGTCAAACTCAAGATTCCACAAATATTTTTGCAATCTTAGGCTTTATTTATTGAAGCTTAGACAATTGAGTGATCTAGTTTGTACGAGTTTGGAATTGCCCTAAGGGTTGAATTCTCCTGCTTTTATAGTGTAAGTTGGTTCCCCATGTTGCAAGTATCCGTCCGAAAGATATAACATCATGTGAGATGCTATTGTTATGTCTAGGAACTAGAAATGCATTCTCCCAAATTTAGAGGTACATAACTTTGGCAAAAATCATCAAATATAAGAGAACAGTAGCAACGTTTCACGTTGTCTTAATTAAATTCTTCAGTAGTCTTTATTTCTTAAATCTTAAATCTTTTTCTTTTTTGGTCAAAAAAATCTTATATCTAGTCATATGAATTTCCCACCTTTAGTTTCTAACATTGGAAAGATAGTGGGACATAGTTTGGACCAAACTAGAATATTAAAACGAAGTCAGACAATGTTATGTAAGAGGAAGAATCCGATTTCACATGTTTCTCAATGAACACATTCAATGAATAGAGGAACAATGTATTCTTTTTACTAATGTTTCTTAACGATTACAAATAGCATCAGGATTGAAATAAGAACACGAATTATTCTAAAAGTAATCATTTCCTAGGTAGGATGGATCTGCCTATGCCCACATCTTAATCTTATGTATATCTCAGTCCTTCACACACAAGTTTCCATCACAAACTCACACACAGGAAATAGTATTGCCCGTTTGTTTACCTTTTGTTTATTGCACGTTTAATCAGTAAGCAAAACAACTATTTTTCAAGTATTGCACCTCTCTCTCTCTCTCAGTTTGTGAATCATCTTTCAATAGGAGATAGATGGAAGTCGATTTGGTCTCCGAGGGAAAGCTCAGTCTGACTCCTTCCATCGCTCGTGATGATGAGAAGGTGACGGTCACGACCGCCCCTCGTTAGGATGAAGGATTGGCCGCAACCGCAAGGGTTGACCTTCCACGCCTAGCACTTGAACTCTGATCGAGTTGCTGTTGTTATAAAAAAGAACAAGCAAGAAACAACAAGACGGGTCGTCAAGAACTGCGAGAGGCGGTGGCGCGCGTTCGGTTCCACCAAAAACCAAGAAATGGGTAGGCTTTGCTAGAAACCCAAGAAAACTAAGATGAAAGATCTCACGGCTCTAATCAGACCCAATGAATTGTCAACAATCTTCACGGACAAAAGTCGCAACCCTCCCGAGGTGAACTCGAGGGAGTTTGACGAACTGCAAAGGGGACACGGATACCTCTCTTGTGAGACGGCGTTTTATGATCTAAATTTTTGCATTGTCTTGTCTTCACGGAGGAAGGCAACTCTTTTCAGGCTTTCAACCGTGGTGAAAAACAAAAGCATTTGATTTGATCATCTTTGTCAGGGTGTCAAAAAAATCCGCGCCAGCCTACCCTAAAATTTTGGGTATTTTGGCGCCGAGCCTTAGTCTTCTTTGGTAGATGTTGTTAATATTATTTTTTGATATTATTTTTTGAATATGAAATCTTTTTGATATCTTTTTGAATTTCATATTAGTATACCAACTGTAGATGAGTTGGCATTCCATGATTCTTGCTCTGTCAAAGATTGTATTTTTCTTTCTCTTTATAAGCGTGTACAATTTGTAAATTAAGTGATATGAAAAAATCATTCACAAATTGTGAGCTTTCTCATGGTATCAGAGCGATTATGCTCTTAAGAGCATTTTGATCCGGCTATTCTGCATTTTTTTTTTTTTTGCAACCTTCTACACCCTCTAGCCATGGAAGTCACTTCAGAATCAGCTCGCACCACCTCAAATTCTAGTTATGTTTCCATCAAAACAGCTGCACCTAATGGTTTGATCTCGATCCTAGCCACTGTCCAATTGCCATTCAAGTCTTTGCTGCCAATTATCCCTCTTAGCGTGCTCAATTGCAGGCGCTACTCATTGGTTATGATTTAATGGGATTTGTTGACGGAACTTCTGTTTGTCCGCCTCTCACCATTTCAACTGGAAATCAAACGGTGCCAAATCCAACCGCAACAACTTGGATTCGCCAGGATCAGCTCTTGCTTCATGCAGTTTTTGCATCTGTATCCGAAGCCATGATTACTCTCATTGCCTCTTGCAATTCGTCACACGCTACCTAGACAAAACTCATGAATTTATATGCAAATAAATCCCGCTCAAGAGTTATGCATCTCAAGGATCAACTCTCTACCGCTCGCCGAAACTCACGTTCTATTTCAGAATTTTTGCAGGAACTTAAAGCCCTCGTTGATGAATTATCAATCATTGACACCCCTGTCTCTGATGATGATTTAGTCATTCATGCACTTCAAGGACTTGGAACTGAATACAAAGAAATCATAGCAGCGATTAGGGCTCGTGAAAACACAATCAGCTTTGAAGAAATGCATGACAAATTGGTGGCCTATGAAACCCAACTAAAACTGGAAGAAATTAGACTTGACGTAGCACCAGTCACAGCCAACTACAGCAACAGAAGCCGTGGCACAGGAAGCAACTCTCTTTGGCCCAACAATCGCAGCCATCATCAAAATTATTCGAAATCTAACCAGCATTGTGGACCTTCTCATAGGAGGTATTCTGATCGGGACAACAAAGAGCCTCGTCCGACATGTCTGTTTTGCGATCAATATGGACACTCGACCAAATCTTGTTTTCGCATTCGAAATAGTCTCCGTGAACCTACTGCTCATGTTGCAACAGCTCCACGTCAAGAAAATGGCTGGCTACTAGATTTAGGAGCATCACATCACGTCACAAGCAATCTCAACAACCTCACCACTCACTCAAAGTACAAAGGCCCCGACGAGATCGTCATTGGTGATGGCATAGGTTTGCGTATTAGTCACATTGGTTCTACTAATTTATCCTATCCAAACCAATCCTTTAAATTAACCAATGTTTTATGTGCACATGATAGTACAAAAGATCTGATTTCCATCTCACAATTTTGTTGCAATAACCACTCATCTATCGAATTTTTTGCCAATTTCTTTTTGGTGAAGGACCTTCGCATGGGGGCGACGTCGCTTCGAGGAGGGCTTAGCAATGGTGTGTATCGGATGCCTCTCACAAACACTCATCCAAAATTCACAACCTTTGTCAGTGAGCAGACAAAATCGATGGTTTGGCACAATAGACTAGGTCACCCTTCATTTCGTATTCTAAGTCATGTTCTTAATAATTTTCCAACTCGTTTGTCTTCTGAGTCAATTGTAGGCAATAAGAGTCACAAACTTCCATTGGGGGTATCAACTCTTGTGAGTCATTTTCCGCTTGATATTAATTTTTTTGATGTTTGGGGTCCTGTGTCAACTGCTTCAATTGATGGTTTCCGTTACTATCTTATATTTGTTGACCACTATACGAAGTACACTTGGCTTTATCTTATAAGAAAAAAATCAGATGTTATCCAAATTTTTGAACAGTTCAAAAGCTTGGTTGAAAAACAATTTTCTGTCTCTATTCGAAATTTATACTCAAATGGTGGTGGAGAATTTCAAAACCTTTTCTTGCAAAACATGGAATTTCCCATCTAACTATATTGCCACACACACCAGAACACAATGGAACTGCAGAAAGAAAACATCGACACATAATTAAAATTGGACTCGCCCTATTACACAAAGCGAATCTACCACATTCTTTTTGGTCATATACTTTTTAAACTGCTACATACCTCATTAATCGTTTGCCAACACCCGTTCTAAATATGCATTCACCATTTCAAACATTATTCCAAATGGCTCCCAATTATAAAAAACTTCGCACATTTGGTTGTCTTTACTATCCGTGGTTACGTCCATACAACACAAATAAACTTATGTCCCGCTCTTGACAATGTATATTTTTAGGGTATTCATTATCACAAAGTGTGTATAAATGTTTTGATCCACAAAATAATCGTCTTTATATCTCACGTCATGTTGTGTTCGAAGAAAACACATTTCCATATCAAACACTTCTCAATACTAAAAGTGTCTTGTCACCCCTCGAAGTTCATCTCCTCCACCTACTGTTTCACTTCTGGTTTTAGTGCCAAACATTGGACCATCTGCAAAGTGCCCCCTCGAAGCAACATTCCATCCCGTGCTGCATCATCATCAACTTCCCAACCTTCAAATCAATCCCAACAAATGCCACCTCTTGAAAACCCAATTGCCACTATCAATAATGACCAAACATCAACACCCAAAAATCCACCTACAAGAACTCACAAAATGGCCACTAGATCACAAAATAATATTTTCAAGCCCAAACAAATCAACCACATCATCACCAAACATCCACTTCCACCGACTATAGAACCAACGGGAATTATACAAGCTATGTGCGATCCTCAATGGGGGGAAGCAATTCGGCTGAGAACAATGCCCTTACTTGTAACAGGACTTGGGAACTAATACCTTTTGATCCATCTTTGAATGTTGTAGGTTGCAAATGGGTTTATTGGATAAAAAGACGTGCGGCCGGTAGTATTGAGAGGTACAAGGCACGTCTTGTGGCCAACGGTTTTCACCAACGACTGAACCTTGATTACATCGATACATTTAACCTAGTCATCAAACCAAATACTATTTAGGTGGTTTTATCATTGGCTTTAATGCGTGGATGGACATTGAGAAAAATGGACATCAACAATGCCTTCTTCCAAGGAACACTTCAAGATGAGGTTTACATGTCGCAACCGCCTGGTTTTAAAGACCCAGAAAAACCAACACACATTTGCAAACTTCGTAAAGCCATATATGGGTTAAAGCAGGCTCCACGAGCTTGGTATAATGAGCTAAGTTCATTCCTTCTCACAAATTCATTTGTCAATTCAAAGAATGATAGTTCGCTATTCATTTACTCTCATGGTGGTGTTTAAGCCTATTTTTTAGTGTACATAGATGATCTTATTATCACAGGAAGTGACCAAAAGTTTGTTTTGGACTTTATCACCACTCTCTCTAATCGGTTCTCAATTAAAGACTTGGGGCCATTGAATTTCTTTTCGGGAATTGAAGTCATTCCTACAAAGACCGGCTTACTTCTTTCTCAACATAAATACATAAGAGAGCTACTTGAACGCTTCAAAATGGGAGATGCAAAAGAGGTAGCGACACCATTAGCCATGGGTCAATCTCTTTCGGTTCATGACAAACAATCACCAGCCAATGCTACAGAATTTCGAAGCCTCATTGGCACACTTCAATACCTCAACATCACTTGCCCGGATCTTGGTTTTGCAATAAACAAGCTATCTCAATTCATGCATAAGCTGACCACAACCCATTGGATAGCTGCAAAACGGCTTTTACGCTATCTTAAGAGAACATTATTCCATGGGTTGCACTTGAGACGCGACACACAACCTATGCTTCATGCCTACACCGGTGCAGATTGGGCAGGAAACATTGATGATCGCACATCTACTTCGGGTTTTGTGATTTATATAGGGGCCAATCCTATCTCTTGGAGTTCTCGAAAGCAACGATCGGTTGCACGGTCATCTACTAAAGCAGAATATCGAGCCATTGCCACGGCCTCGGCGAAACTCATTTGGGTAAAATCTTTGCTTCAAGAACTTGGCATTCACATGGACACGGCACCAAGCTTGTATTGTGACAACATAGGTGCTACTTATGTTTGTGTAAATCCCGTCTTCCATTCCCGAATGAAACACATTGAGATAGATTACCATTTTGTTCGGGAACTTGTTAAAGCCGGCAAGATGCGAGTCTCTTATATTTCCACCCATGATCAACTTGCCGACATTCTCATGAAACCGTTATCAAGGCTGCGGACAATACAATTACGAGACAAGTTGGGCGTTTCCGATGGAACGTCCATCTTGCGGGGGCATGTTAAGATATGAAATCTTTTTTGATATTATTTTTTGAATATGAAATATTTTTGATATCTTTTTGAATTTCCTATTAGCATACCAACTGTAGATGAGTTGGCATTCTATGATTCTTGCTCTGTCAAAGATTCTATTTTTTCTTCTATTTATAAGCGTGTACAAAATTAAGTGATATGAAAAAATCATTCACAAATTGTGAGCTTTCTCAGATGTTGGTATTAATAGGGTTGGGATTGGGTCGGGCCGACGCGGGTTTTTTGACACCCCAGCACAGCCCGATCTCTCTCTCTCTCTCTCTCTCTCTCTCTCTCTCTCTCTCTCTCTCTCTCTCTCTCTCTCTCTCTCTCTCTCCTCTCTCCCTGCAAATGCGATGAGGACAAACCCTAGATCTGAGAAGACAACGAGCATAGTCCCTCCATCACCGTTTGCTTCCTTCAACTCTAACGTAACCTTGTTGTCTCTGCAAATCAATCACCAGCCTCTGCTTCTTCGGCTCTCCACTCCGTTGTCCTCACCTCGATCACAATCTCACGAAGATTTCAATTAAAATCTTCAAAGCACTCCTTTGATGCACCTGTGAAAACTCGATCAATCTAATGGCGTTGGGTTCAAAGCAGCCATGCAAGGCAAAAACATGTGCTGGGAAGGACTCAGCTGGTGTAAATGAGTCGGTCATTCCATGTCTTTATCAACAACTGTTGAAAGAGTAATCTGAGGTTTCATAATATGAATTTTGATATGAATGCATCGAGAAAATTACCATCATGGCCCCTACCTATCGATTTAACCGTGGAAGATTTCTAGAATGGAAGTCTTTGGTTCAGCACAAAATGACTCTTCAATTAATCAAAAACATGTGCCTTTGATTCACACTTGTTGGACTATCCATTCAGTTGAGGAACTAATAGCATTCTTATGATGAGGGAAAATTACGAACACAAAAAAAAGCTAATAGAAAGATCCTAATTATTTGAAATGAGGTGCCATTATTAAAGTATTCATCCAAAAATGAGGACAGGCATGTGTTGCGATCTCCTTTCAAAACTTTTCTAACTTCATCCTCTTTGATTCTTAGAAAATCAGATTAAATTGATGTTGGCTCTATTCCGATATGCGGATTAATTTAGAGTCTAAAGACTTCCCCATGACAATGATATACTCTCTGAAATTCTTAGTGAACTCATGCTTACCAAATATGAAGGTGGATGTTTCGGGGCACCAGAAATGCGCTAGTGCTCGGACGAGGCCAAAATGAACTTTTATTTCCAACAGAGGGAGTATCTGCCCTATCTTGCTCATCTTATGAGCAATGATCATTAGTGAGCCATTTGTCTTGACAAGTTATATAATATATAAAGAAGTTAAGGAAGAATCCGATCGAGTTTTTCTTTTGGTCACCATAATTTGATAAATTTGAGTGGATGCAGAAGCCGAGATTAAGAGAAAGATTTAATTGATCATTGGAGTGGTTCAAAGAGACTAATAACTAATAAGCATGCCGGTGCATGAAAATCTTATAGCATATGTTTTTTGTATATTTTCATGCTTAGTTTAGCTAACTGGACCTCAATAGGAGGAAGAGCTTACAAAAGTTCAGGCTGCATGTGGGCTATTATATCCTAGTCAACAGTTTACTAGAACCTCTAACACTGCAGAAATTTTCGGACATGTTATAAAGTTGTCTTAATATTAATCGAGAAGGAAGTACAGCAAAAGCAGTTTCCAAGCTTTTTCTTCCCGAGTATTGGAGCTTATTCTTTCTTCGGGAACACCAGCACTGTACTAGATTCTTTTATGATCACCAAGCACATAATTTCTCTGCAATGATCTATTGAACAAGAAGTTGTCGCTTATTTAACTTCACCGAGCGTAAAGCCTGGAGGAAAGAAAAGGAATTGTTTCCTTCTAGTTGTAACGATGAACTCCCTGTGATTGCTTTCCATGTAAGTAAGGAGGCGAACTACATGAAAGTGCTTTACCTTGGAATTGCTGACAATTGAAGAATATAAAAGTTCCTTGAAACTGGTCTCTTGCATGTAGAGAGCGATCTATGTTCCGGAACCGCTCATATATTTCATCTGCCAACTGTTTCCGATCCTGCACAGCCTTGAATTATGTCCTTTTTGAGAGTATTATTTTCTTCTTCAGGAACCTCTAATCGCTCATTGAAAACTTTGACATCAGTTGCCTAAATTGCCCGATCTTTCCAACGTAGCTCAGTACACGAGCCACTTCTTTGCAGACTCCATGAACTCCTACCTGCGTCGTTAATAACAGTCTTCTCCCTCTTTCCATCTTCTTCAATAATTATTTCACATATAATCCCAACCATTGAGGAAACTGAAGCAACTGTACAAAATCAGCGCAAGACTCACTCGGTCCTGAGAGGACTTACCTCAGGAGATGTCCAGAGGAGCCCTTTTGTCATTCTGCATTGCGATCTCTTGTCGTTGGACCTGTGGCAAGAGCAGGAAGAATATAGTAGCTAGGATAACATTTTACCGAGTGAAGCAACATGAATCAACCAATCTTCTCTTGCATAAGCTTAACTTTCCTTTGGAGATATTGTAGCCTAGAAATGTGCGTTGCAGAAGGTGTCACGATGATCAAACAAAGTACAAATCTTCAGTTCATATTTGGATAATGATGTCAACCATTTGGCTCTGCTTATGGAGCGGTTAGCAGGATGTGTGAGCGACACTGATATGTTGGAGGTGAAGAAAATAAAAGCGTAGGATAATAAGAAGAAAAAAACATTCTTTTTCATTATTAGGAAAAACAGGAGAGGGTAATAAAAGTGTGAAAACTAAATGTGAAATTACATTTTCGACATTTTAGGTTCAATTTTTGTAAATTGGGTATTGTCAAGAGTTTGCCTAATTAGTCATCGAAATATATTTTATAAAAGACACTTCGTATGAGTGAAAGAATCCATTTGGAAATAACCCATTAGCTCACCAGTTAATAAATCATAAAGATAGCACACACAATACATTATCAAATGCTCCTGAATTGTGAACATATTGCCGTATCACAAGACAAACCAGGCAGACAAGAGACATGGAACTTGGCATCAACATGCCAGGCTTTCCTGTGAAACATGTGCCACCATCAATGCGGTACTACGTTCTTCGGAGCAAAAGGAAAATTTGTTGATGGAGCAGATTAGCTAGCTGGAGCTCAAAGGAGTGAAAAAAACCTCCAACTGTACATAGGCTACGAAATGCCATGTCAACTATCGCCAGAACCCTTTAAAAACTAATAGGCTTTTGCACAGGTAGAGTTGTCTAAATATCTATTAATGGAGAGTACACCAGAAGCTGTTTTCAAGCCAACCAACAAGGAATGCATCCAAAAAACATAAAAATCTCAGTAAGTCATGAGAGATAACCTAAAATCCTTTGCCTAGGAGTAGCGGCAGCGTCAACTTCCGGGTCTATGATGCTTTTCCTTTTCCGAGTAGCTGAGCTTGTCCTTTGTTCGGGAACCCAGCATCTCCGCTTCTAAGTAGTGACGCCAAGGCTTGAGCTTCTGCTGTGATCGATGCATCGCCATCTGCTGCATAAAGTGTAAGAGTTGCCCTTATAATAAAAAATAATAAGGGGCCCAATTACATTTTCATAAGGCCTAAGCCAACTTGAAGACAAAAACAAAATGAACTCATCTTTTCTGCAGGTGGAGTCGCGAAGGAACAAGAAAACAAAAGGAATAAGTATATATATATATATATATATATATAGAGAGAGAGAGAGAGAGAGAGAGAGAGAGAGAGAACATTGAGAAACACAAGAAAAAGCGTTTCGTAGTGTTTGGTAAGTAATCGTAGCCATTATTTACCTAATCGAAGGGATTTTCATAGTTAACCTATAAATTCAAATCTGTTATTTTCATACTTGATTTTTATGTTGTGCATTTATTTATAAAGTACAAAATCTTGTTGTGACAGAAGTTTTAGGACCTCGCTGAGCTGCACAATTTTATGGAAGTCAATTTGGAGTTACGGTCTGGTCGGGGGGTGATTTTAAAATCTTGTTGTGACAGAAGTTTTAGGACCTCGCTGAGCTGCACAATTTTATGGAAGTCAATTTGGAGTTACGGTCTGGTCGGGGGTGATTTTTGAAGCTTTGCGCATGCTATGGAGAAAAGTTTCTAGTTATTATAATTCTAATTTTACCATCGTCTCATTCTATAAGCAGTAACTTCACTTTCACGCAAGATCATGTCTTGCGATGCAGAATCCCAACTAAAGATGCGCGTCACTTTTATTAAGGGAAGACAACAGCCTGTTCCTTCTAATTGAGTGCGCAATGCACTAATACATCGGCGGGGAAACACTGTTAGAGGGAGTCCCATTATCCCGTGACACCACGGGGTCAAAACGATGGGACGTGTCGCCTGTCTCCCGTGGAAGAACGGCATTAATTACGCACCCATCTCCAGCTGAACTGTGGAAAGACGAAAAAGATGAGGAATCTAATCTCCCCGGGATCTAAATAAAGACCAATTGCTATCGTCTTTCTCTTGTGATGCCTAACTCGATCGATCTCATCGATCGATCACATTTGTTTCACTCAAACCCAGCTGTTTGGCTCCCATGTGCGAGGCAACCATCTCCCCGTTTCCTTTTTGACCTCTCTCTTCCTCTCGCCACCTCAAGATCTTCGTTCTTGAGTAACCGGTAGTGAGCCAGTTAACCTAAGTGAAGCTCATCTTATGAGCAATACCCCGTAGTGAGCCACAATTGTCTCGACGAGTTCAAGCAACATTGAGAAAGAATTCGATCATGTTAAAGTGGATGCATGAGGCAAGTGACTCAGAGAACAATTTAATTGGTCCTTGGATGGGTTCATTGGACGAGACTTGTAACGAGTAAGCATGGGAGTGCATTAAGATTTTATTTTCCTTTTAGCTAAAAGAAGAGAGGGGCTTTATTCACACGTGGAAATATATTGTTCTGCTAACTTCCTTGAATAACGCGCAAACAAAGTTAAACACGAGATTAAGTCCATATATGTCATGAGAAATATTTGTTTTTGCACTTAACGGTCACGTATTTGATAGTTGGACATATATTTCCTGATTTGGGTCAACCGTACTTTCGCACTTATCATGAGATCAAATTCGTAAAATCTCCGCGATTGATTCGACAAGCATGCCCCGAGACGTCTCCGGTCCATCTCATTGCCTTCATTGTATTTCCTTGTTCTTCGAGAATAGCCCTCAGCAAGTACGAGCAGAAATCACCATTAAACCTTTCTCTCTCCCACTCAAAAGCCAAGTTGATTTATTCTGGAATATTACCTTCCACTTGAGGGACCCAGTTTCATGTTGCTTTTGGAGCATTAGAAACGTTCAGCATTTTATTTATCTACGCAGACTTTACTCTGTATAGATATAAGTTCTGACAAACTCACCATTTCATATGTCGACAGCACATCAGTGCTTTCAAAAATTGAACCATTCACAAAAATTTCTTGCATCCTACCTTACTGATGTAGCAAATAACAAAAGGAGCCATACTCCATAGTAGTCAAATTGTACTAAAGAGAAGAAATTAGGCAATCAAAAGTTACAATTGAATTCTTCATTGATGTACACTTTGATGCAAGATCTTACGGAGCCAATTCACATTTTAAGTAAGTTGTGTTTCCAAACAAGTTAAAACAATATAATTTACATCAAAATCTTGATCAAGTTTGAATTATGTTTCTAACAATCATTAGATTCCATCGGTTACTTTTTTTCTTTTTTGCCTAGAGCATGGTTTGATTTATCATTACTTCATTTTCTAACATTCAATGATCACATATAGTCGACGGCCAAGACAAAGTCATGGTAATCAATATCATGAAGTGATATGTTTCACAATACTAGAATGTCTTATATTCTTTTTGCAAGTAGAAAATCTAAGCCAATTATATTTCACGAGCTTGTAGGAAACACATTAAATTTCACTGAAAAACACAAATTCAGATGCAATTTTTGTAGTATGACTAACTCCGAGATCACTCATAAATTTAATGAAACACGATACATAATTGCAGAAACTGGTTAAACATTATAAAACCACGTGAAAATACATAATGACTGAGTTATGTGTACTTGTGTAATTTGTGTGTGTGTGTATTGCAAACGTGAAGAGAAGCTTTCCTAGGTGGACAACCTCACATTTGCCGTCGCCACTCCCTAGACGTTGTTGCTCGCCCGTATAAATGAGAGAGAGAGAGAGAGAGAGAGAAGAGATTTTGGTAGGTGCGGTGTGACTTTCTAAAGTGCAGGGGCATCCTGGAGGAAAGTGAATAGATGTTTTAAGGTTTTTGAAGGAAATTATTTGGAGAGAGAAAGTTTTCTCATTATTCTTTTTATGAGTCTAACAAAGCTAAGAAAATTGTGGCAAAACTAGAATAATTGCTTTGTAAGTTTTGCTATTGGCTTATGATATTGTTTTCTCAAATTTCTTGAAAAGTGAAGTACCAAAAATTTAACTAAATGACACTTTAGTACCATTTCTTTATAGCAATATTTATGTCGAAATATCTCATAAATTAAGTTACTGTGAACCAAAGTTATCGTTTTTTAAAATATGTGCCGTGACCATAGTCATGTGGAAACTAAATTAGTATGTGTAATGTGATAAACTTTTTGTGTCTTCATATGTTGTATTACCATCCTCCCTCCAACCATGACGACGACGACGACGACCACCACCACCACCACCACCACCACTACCACTCCTTGAGCAGTGGCACAGGGAATGGCCCTCGTCCGGACCACAGGCTCAAAATCGACTCTACTGAACTCATTGTTTATTCTATCGTGTGAGGAAGAGATTAGATTTCTCTATTTAGGATATGTTTGAGCGTTTATAGGGAAGACATCTAGCCAAAAAATTGAGCTGTTTCCTATCTTCTCACATATTTTTTCAGACACGAATTGTGTCTCCATTGTCAATTTTGTCCCTAGATATCAAGCCAAAAAATCAAGTTGTTTCCTGTCTTCTCACATATTTTTTCACACAAATTGTGTCTTCATTCAATTGGTTCAATTTGGTCCCTAGATAGCTTAAATCGATAATTCATGTAACAGTGATTCATTCTTTGAATGAATGAATTTTGTTCCCAATTCATTTTTCTCGACCAGTTTATCAATATTCAATCTCGATCAATCTCTTATTAACAGTTTGACTATGTCCAAATTGATAATTGTTGTCCCCAAGCGCTATGGTGTTGTGCCCTAAATGTTCCCAGAATATAAGATCTAAAAAACAAGCGCTATTGTCTAATTTGAGAACAAGAATTTGCTCTACAGCATCCACAAATTGACAACGGAGGACAATGGAACAATATTGCGTGGCACCATAACTGCATCATTCGTCGCATTTTGCATTGCGATCTAGGCTATGTCTCATCAATCATGGCCTTTTGCTAGCATTTTCCCATGCTTCGAGGTTGTGCAGCCTCTCGGCAGACGTCCTCAACATGAATCGGATAATGTTTTACGGAGCCGAGGGGCCAAGCTCTCGGTATTTCCAGATGCCTCTGGTACTTAATTGTGAGAAGAGCGAGCATTTCCCTGTAAAGCAAGTATGCTTGTAAGGAGAATTGACAACTAGGACATTCTTCAATTTGAAAATTCTCATAGTTTATGAGCTTGTTTTGCTATGAAACTCTCAATGGTACAGATCCGTATATGCATTACACCCTAACTCCAGCACCAGCAGTTTTGCTCACTCGGTCAGGAACATTGAGCTGGAGCAAACATCTATTCTTGTATTCCGCTGTTTAGTAAAATCCCAAGTAATACCTTTAGTCATTTACACACCAAACACTAAAACGCTATAAGGTACAAATGCCACAGGGCAAGTGTGGCGTGGTAGTATAGATTTTGGAGAAATGTTTGAGGAGTATATTATTGAAGATCCTCAATTCTAGCTTATTTAGAACTGCTGTGAACTTCCATATGTTCATACCCTCTTCTATGTGAACTGTAGAGAGGTTGCGATGCCCTGAAGCTGAAAATGTCATCTATTCGTACTTGTGTTTGGTCCAACTGCTTCATTGTTATCCACTTCAAAATTTGACGAACGCTTGCTCCCATAAACTTGTACATTGAGCACCTTTCTCTTGGGCGCTCCAATTCTTATGTGCTCATTGAAGAAATCTATCAATTCTCGTTTTGCCAGCTTCCTTAATGCTGCGACCTGGTCCAATGCAAATGAAGTGAATTTTTGTGAGTTGCTTTGCATGTCTGGCTTTATGAGGATAATTTAGGCAGTTTCAGCTGAGAGGAGGGAAAGGGCATACTGCCAATTGTATACAGGTAACTTTAGTTCCATAAAAAGAGATCAAGCAGAAGATGAATATAGGTGAAACCAACAGCAGATGAAAAATAGTGTCGATTTGCTCAGTCACTACTGAGAAGACTAGGATTTGATGTCTGCAATAGGGAGAGGGAGAGAGAGAGAGAGAGAGAGAGAGAGAGAGAGAGAGAGAGAGAGGCAATATCTTGTACCTCAGTTTCTATCCGATCAAATAGGAAAGTTCTATCAGTTATCTCTTCCCAGTGATGCTCAGATTCTTCCCACAAATTATTGTCCTTCTCCATCTTTGATTCGATTAGTGCGTTTAAATGGCTCTGTCAAAGGCAGAAATTCCACAAGTTTGATGTAATGGTTTAAAGATTATTTGACAAGCTGACATGATTTTCATGATGGAACACGAGAGAAACAACTCACCTCGAAATCAACCTCACTCATCTTAAGGAGTTTACTTTCGAAAGACTCAAGAAAGCTTTGGACCCGTGTGTCGATGTACCTTGGACACTGTTAAGATTAACAAAGGGAAGGAGTTAAAGGTGATGAGGCAGTCAAAACACAGAGAACCTTGTGGTATACCTTCACAGCAGACTGAACAGTGAACTGCAGGCCATGCACACCGAGGGCATATCTGCACGAAACCCTTAGAATAATTAGCAGAACACACATCTGGGGAGAAGAAAGGAGAAATAAAATGGTTTTACCGATGTGTCAGAAAACAGACATAACCAAGTTGCTCAACTGTTCTGACTTGGTGGAAGGCTTCATGCCTTGCAATAAAAGCCAAAAGCTGAAGTGGTACGTTCAAAGTAATGTCATCTTGATGGATCTGCAATTATCCATGGGGATTGTAATCAAATACATACAGAAAAAGACTAAGTAGACCTACCAAAATGAGTTACTCCGTGATTTTTAATGCTTGTAATTTGATGAACTTTTTGTCTTTGCTAATGTACAAACATATACTTTCTGAAAGTGAATTGATGTGTCAGAATTCAACCATCCCAAGGGGGTAAACCATGCGCAATTCTAATTGTTGAACCTACCCCCAAGGGGGTAAACCATGCGCAATGTGTCACCAGATGGATTTTTGGCCGAAATTACAAGCAAAACACAGCCTCACATACCCAGAGAAACATACTAGCAGATCAAAGGTGGCCTAGGCCAATTAAGTTCATTGGAGCCGAGAGTCATCTTGAACGTCTATTCAGGCAAAAGATTGTTGGGGTTTCATGAATCATGTACAAGAAAAATTAACAAAAGGAACGCAGCGGAAACAAAGATATATTTTATACATGATTCTCCTAAGGCGTTGTTCGTGCGTTTTAATCAAAATCTTAACATAAAAGGGAGTTTAATGAATTACCTCTCGAAGCGCGCTTTGAAACGAATCAGTTCGAATGTTCTACAGTTCGAGTCCCACAAGTGTTGGACCTCTAGTTCAGACACACCAACAACGAACATCGAACGGAAGAGAGAACTTTCGGAAATTCACCACTTCGATTGTGCTAGCAATCACATGGAAACAATCCGTTGTATTCTTGATGTATAATAGTCACGGCCCGAATGAGATAACGCTCTTCTTTCTTGCGTCTCAAAGACACAAGAACACGCACACAATTTGCTCTCAGTTCTCAGCAAAACATCACTTAATCCCCGCACACAATTTGCTCTCTGTTTTCAACAAAGCATCACTCGTATGTCTCTAAAAACACAAGACGCACGCCCACAGAAAATCTCTCTAAGTTGCAACCTTTCTGCAGCCTTTCTTTTTAAATTTTATACACGAATCAGCAACGGTTGCCGATCGTGGGATCAGCAACCATTGCTGATCCTCATTCTCATGCGTGCATGAACGGAACGGTCAGCAACCGCTGACCGTTTATGCACGATTTCGTGCATGATGGTCAGCAACCGCTGACCATCCATGCACGAACAAAATGCGTGCATGTGCACGTTTTCGTGTGAAGTGGTCGGCAAAAATTGCTGACCATTTCCACTTTAATTAATCAATTAATTAATTAATAATTAATCAATTCCCTTAAAAATAAAAATAAGAAATAACATAATCCTTATATGTACAATTGAAATCCCTAAGATGTAACTATTACATAGCAGCTTTAGGGCATACATCTAACAATCTCCTACTTGCACTAAAGCCAACTTGTTTGGTACCTCAAACCCATTTGGTCAATTCATTGCCATTAATTAAATAATAATAATGAAAGTACACAATTGGGGTATGTTAACATATATCCACTTTGGGCATGCGTGTGCATCATATGCAAGTAGGCTCGTGACTATAATACAAATTAAATTAAATCTCATTTAATTTAATTTCAAATCGACTCAATTCGATTGCAGTAATTGCAAACACATTTGCAATAATATTTCTCTCTTGTTCCACGTCATCCTAATTGTTTATGGTGTGTGACATCCCTAGGTTCATCACTAAGCTGGTAGTAAGACTTGTACTAACACATTAGTACTTCCAAAAGAATTAATTGTCCCGATTAATCTTTTAGGTCCTACAAGCCACGATTGACATCTAGCAATATGTCATGGCTACCCAGATAGTGTGAATACTTTAAGAACATAATGAACCTTTCAGCTTTGGCTACAGTGTAATTCAATCCCTCTGTCTTACTATGTCCCGATCAAACAAAGACCATGGAATATTTGTCAAATCATTAATTCGATCATATGCACAAATCTAATTGACATGCATTTTATTTGAGACATAAACAATTTATTCTCGATTACAACCCCGGCCGAGGATTTCAATGCATTGTCACAATTAGATTGCATAGGACATCATTATCATACCTTGCATATAACAAGGAGACAGATTCCATATTGCGCACACGTGTAACTTGATATATGAACAAACTATGACCATCATGTATAAAGACGGATCAATGACCCGGCATTATGTGCACCCGTGAACCATAGTTGTTCAATACACAAATTAACACTGTGCCTCAAGTCTAAGGATTATTCACACAAAACCAAAGCATGAACAATTAGACATTGACCACGCTAAAAGCTTCCATGTCGCTAATCGTTCCATATGCGTCACGTTCAGTGAATTTGTCTAATACAAACACCTGCGTTCTAACTCAGGAATCATAATACCCA
Source organism: Eucalyptus microcorys (assembly GCA_014182515.1). Classification (NCBI taxonomy): domain Eukaryota; kingdom Viridiplantae; phylum Streptophyta; class Magnoliopsida; order Myrtales; family Myrtaceae; genus Eucalyptus; species Eucalyptus microcorys. The sequence goes on along the minus strand of CM024569.1, from coordinate 26,394,831 downwards.
ATGACATGTGACTCATCATTCCCTTAAGTATCCAATACTTAATGGCGAAGTTAAGAACACACCGGTCTCAACAGGATTATTAATATCCACTCAATAATCCATTGACCGGGAACGATTTAAAGATTCAGTCTAACTATGAACTTGTCACATATATTCTTGACGTCTCAAGAATAGGTCTAGTTGCAACTGATCTTATGGAATCATTCAATGGGTTTAAAATAATTGGACAAATGAATGAATACGTCATCGCCATTAATTAAATAATAATAATGAAAATACAACTGAAATCCCTAATATGTAACTATTACATAGCAGCTTTAGGGCATACATCTAACAATCTCTCACTTGCACTAAAGCCAACTTGTCTGGTACCTCAAACCCATTTTGTCAATATGTCTTTCAAAAGAAGGCGAGGTAAGGCCTTAGTGAAGGGATCTCGCCACGTTTTCTGCTGAGGCAATTTTCTGCAAGGCGATATCACCTCTCCCAACAATTTCTCTGATGAGATGGAAGCGTCTCTCAATGTGCTTGGACTTCTGGTGAGACCTTGGTTCCTTAGCTTGAGCTATCGCTCCATTGTTGTCACAAAACAATGTGATCGGTTGCTCAATTGAAGGAACTACTCCAAGTTCAGAAATAAACTTCTTCATCCAAGCGGCTTCCTTTGTTGCTTCAGAAGCAGCTACATACTCTGCCTCAGTGGTGGAATCAGCAGTTATGCTTTGTTTGGAACTTTTCCAACTAACTGTACCACCATTGAATGTAAAGACAAACCCAAATGTAGACTTATAATCATTAGGATTCGATTGAAAATCGGAATCAGTATAAGCTACAACTTTAAATTCTCCTTCTCCATTTATCAAGAATAGATCCTTAGTCCTTCGCAAGTACTTAAGAATATTCTTGATTGTTATCCAGTGCTCTTTTCCTAGATCAGACTGATATCTGCTAGTAATACTTACAGCATAGGTAATATCAGGTCTAGTACATAGCATAGCATACATTATGCTTCCAATAGCGGATGCATATGGTATCTTTGCCATCTATTCTCTTTCTTCAGGAGTGTTAGGACACATCTCCTTAGAAAGATGGATCCCTTGCCTAAAAGGCAATAATCCTCTCTTGGAACATTGCATGTTAAACCGTGTTAACACTTTGTCTATGTACGTAGACTGTGAGAGGCCAATCAATCGTCTTGATCTATCTCTATAGATCTTGCTACCTAAAATGTAGGTTGCCTCTCCTAAATCTTTCATGGAGAATTTCTGTGACGAATAGTTTTATCGATGATATCATTGGTACATGATTTCCAATCAAAAGTATATCATCGACATACAAAACTAGAAATGCAATTGCACTCCCACTGATCTTTTTGTATACACAAGGTTCATCCGGATTTTTGATGAAGCCAAACGATTTGACTACCTCATCAAAACGGATATTCCAACTTCTAGAGGCTTGTTTGAGTCCATAAATGGATCTCTTAAGCTTACACACCTTCGTTTTTCACTATTGGATTCAAAACCCCGTGGTTGTTCCATATAGATGTCCTCATCTAGAAAACCATTTAGAAAAGCCGTTTTGACATCCATCTGGAATATCTCATAATCAAGGTGTGCAGCTATAGCCAACATAATCCGAATGGATTTTAGCATGGCCACAGGTGAGAAAGTTTCGTCATAATCAATTCCTTCTTTTTGACGATATCCTTTCGCCACCAGCCGTGCTTTGTAAGTTCCAATTTGACCATCAGCATTCATCTTCCTCTTGAAGATCCATTTACAGCCAATTGGTATAATACCAACAGGCAGGTCAGTCAAGGTCCAAACCTCATTGGAATACATTGAATCCATTTCGGATTTCATGGCTTCTAGCCATTTACCAGAATCGATGTCCAACATCGCCTCCTCATAGGTTTTAGGATCACCGGGTTGATCACTATCATTCACAATAAACAATGGTTCAATATGATCAACCGAGTGTTTATAACGAGCAGGTGGGCGAGACGTTCTCGCACTTCTCCTAAGAGGTTGTGTATTAGAAGCTCCCACTGAATCAGAGATTGGTATCTGAACTCGGTTGTTTGGTACTTCATTATTTTCTTCTTGTAAGACTATTTTCCGCCCAGCACCACTTTCTTGGACGAACTGATTCTCCAAAAAAGAAGCATGCTTGCATACCAAAATTCTTTGGTCGAATGAAAATAGAAATAATATCCAAGAGTTTCCTTTGGATATCCAATTAAGCGACCTTGTTCAGATCTTGCCTCCAATTTTTCCATTTTCAACTTTTTCACGAAAGCTGGACAACCCCAAATCTTAATATGATTAAGACTAGGTTTCCTACTATGCCATATCTCATAGGGCGTAGTTGGAACAGATTTGGACAGCACTGTTCAGTATATATACAGCTGTCTCAAGGGCATATCCCCAAAGGGATATTGGCAAATCGGTGTAACTCATCATAGATCGTACCATATCTAATAAAGTACGATTTTTTCGTTCAGATACACCATTATGCTCTGAAGTTCCAGGAGGTGTCCATTGTGATAAAATGCCATTCTCTTTAAGAAAGTCCAGGAATTCAGTACTAAGGTATTCACCTCCTCGATCTGATCGAAGATCCTTAATACATTTTCCTATTTGTTTCTCAACTTCAGCCTTGAATTCCTTGAACCTTTCAAAGAGATTTATACTTCATGAGGTATAAATAACCATACCGTGACTGATCATCGGTGAAGGTAATGAAGTAATTATAACCACCTCTAGCAGTTTCATTAATTGGTCCACATACATCTATATGTATTAATCCTAATATGTCAGCAGCTCGCGCACTTTGTCCCACAAAAGGCGCTTTGGTCATTTTTCCTAAAAGACAAGCCTCACAAGTTGAGTATGACTCAAAATTTGAAGGATCAATATATCCATCATTACTCAACTTGTTAATTCTGTCTTCTCCAATATGACTTAATCGGAGATGCCAAACATACTTTTTATTTGGACCGTCTCTAGGGCGTTTATTAGTTATGGCATTTATATCAATTATATTTTGCTTATTGACATTGGTAATCGCATTGCCGAGCATTGTAATGGTATAAAGATTGTTGGTTAATAAGCTAGAACCAACACATATTCTATTATGATAAATAGAACATACATCATCAGCAAAAAAAAATTCATAATTCTCTTTACCCAGACGAGGTATAGAGATGATGTTCCTTACATCATTCTTATAATGCAAACAGTTCTTTAAAACCAATACATGTCCAAAAGGCAAACATAAACGAAAAGTCCTTATAGCAAATGCAGCAACTCTTGCTCCATTGGCAAACGTCAGGACAATCTCATTTCGCCCTAGCATCCTGCTTATTTCCAGATTCTGCAAAGACATACAAATATGTGAAGTTGCAGCAGAATCTAGAACCCATGAGCTGGATTTAGCACTAACCATAAGATTAGTTTCAATAAGCATAGACACCATACCTTCATAAGGTTGGTTCTTGGGCTTGACCTTCAAGCTCGCGAGGTACCTCCTACAGTTCCTCCTCCAGTGCCCTTTGACACCACAGTAATAACATTTCCCTTTATCAATCTTGGGTTTTGGTTGCACAACAGGTTTGGCAGGCCTCTTCCATTTATTCTTCTTTAAAACAGTCTTACCCTTTGAAGAAGAAGCCTTAGCCATAGCCACTATATTTGGCCTCGTGTTATGCATTTCCTTCTCATAAACTACCAGCATGCTATGTAACTCAGCAAGAGTTTTCTCCATTTTATGCATGTGGAAGTTTTGGACAAAACCAGAGAAGGAATTAGGTAAAGATTGGAGGATCAAATCCACAGCTAACTCATTGTCCATAACGAGATTCAGCCTAACCAATTCTTCAATGTGCCAGATCATTTTCAAAGCATGATCATTAACAGATGATCCTTTAGCCATCCTCATACGGTACAATGCCTTAGATATCTCATATCTAGAGGTTCGACCATTCTCATCAAAGTATTCCTTTAAATGCAAAATGATCGACTTAGCATCTTCCATTGATTCATACTTCTTTTGTAATTCATTATTCATAGAAGCAAGCATGTATGACCTAACTTTTAAGTCATCATCACGCCACTTATCATAAGTGACACGCTCCTCTTGGGTCCCACCCTCAGGAAAGGATGTTGGCATCTTTTCATCAAGCACATACCCAATTTTTTCTGAATTGAGAACAATTCTCAAATTCCTCACCCAGTTAGTGAAATTGGGTCCAGTCAAACAATTCTTGTCAAGTATAGAAGCGAGTGGGTTTGTGGTCACCATTTTTCAGAGTAATAATATATCTGTTGCAGAAAATAAATTGTTAGCCGTTGTACTTTTCATAATAACTATTTCATTTTGGTCTTTAAATGAAATAGATCCTCCCACTAAATTTATCTTCGAATCCCATACTCCTTAAGATGGGAAGCGGTAATCTTTGTTGGGTAAAGATTACTAGTGGGGATTGGAGTACCACTAGCCCAAAGTCCACCTCACCTAACAGTTATTGGTTTCCTATGAACTTAGTGAGTGAATCAGCTTGTTCAACGCATCATATGCGAGTCCCAATCATAACTTTGGTCTCTAGACCATGAAAGCCTCACCTAACAGTTATTGGCATCATGATCATAGTTAAGTCTAGCCCATCGTCTCATGCGAGTATTGAAAACACAAATGATTCCCTCACCTGACAGGTATTAGAAATCATTTGGCTCCAACCCCACAGCATCATATGCATAATGGAGTGGTCCAATATTATAAATGGTAATTAACCCCTATGTATCCATAACCGGTTAGTTAACCACTATAATATTGGATCAAACCACGACGGTGGAAGGCCACGAGTCCGAAATCCGTTTCGACTTAATATTATTAATAAGGAGATTTTGGTCGTTATTAATGGTCTTACTTTGCACATTAACCGGTTTAACATGCATGATACCATAAACACAATAAATAAATAGATATCACATAAACATCTATCCTATGTGGTGATCATGGAATTATGGTTCAATGGGTCTCGAGCCAAAGAGACCCATTTAGCCATTTTAATGTTTTAATAATATGGACCTGCTCTTCACTTTTTCTTCAATCTTTGAACTCTTCAAAGACCGGGCCCGAAGAGCTCATCGGTTTAATGGCTCCTCCAATGGCTCCTCCTCTCTTGTAGTATTTACATCAATAATTGAAATACTAAACTATACTAAAATTACATTTCGTAAAAATAAATATAAAAAGAAGGACGTAGCCTCCATTTAATAATTACATCCCCAAAAAGAATACTTGTAATCATCATACATTCATCCATACAACAATCACAACAATTAGGGATTTTTCCATGATCACCACCCTTCCTTACGAGCCATAAATTCAAAATTTAAAGCTCTGGAAGGCATGCATAAAATTCTGCATATCATTTGTAGAATATAAACACAAAGTATAACAAGTTACAGATTTTTGATTCAAAATTGATTTAGTTCTAATTTTTGCTTAGTTGATTAAATTTATCACATAAATTAATCAACTTCTATAGGCCACATTAGAGCAAGAGAACCAATTCTCTTAACAAAAATAAATTGGCCATTAGAACGCAAAAACATATTTGAACTATATATCAATTAAACGCACGAAAAACGCCTAAGGTTGGCTCTGATACCACTGTTGGGGTTTCATGAATCATGTACAAGAAAAATTAACAAAAGGAATGCAGCGGAAACAAAGATATATTTTATACATGATTCTCCTAAGGCGTTGTTCGTGCGTTTTAATCAAAATCTTAACATAAAAGGGAGTTTAACGAATTACCTCTCGAAGCGCGCTTTGAAATGAATCAGTTCGGATGTTCTACAGTTCGAGTCCCACAAGCGTCGGACCTCTAGTTCAGACACACCAACAACGAACGTCGAACGGAAGAGAGAACTTTCGGAAATTCACCACTTCGATTGTGCTAGCAATCACATGGAAACAATCCGTTGTATTCTTGATGTATAATAGTCACGGCCCAAACGAGATAATGCTCTTCTTTCTTGCGTCTCAAAGACACAAGAACACGCACACAATTTGCTCTCAGTTCTCAGCAAAACATCACTTAATCCCCACACACAATTTGCTCTCTGTTTTCAGCAAAGCATCACTCGTATGTCTCTAAAAACACAAGACGCATGCCCACAGAAAATCTCTCTAAGTTGCAACCTTTCTGCAGCCTTTCTTTTTAAATTTTATACACGAATCAGCAACGGTTGCCGATCGTGGGATCAGCAACCATTGCTGATCCTCATTCTCATGCACGATCGAGCACGATCGTGCATGAACGGAATGGTCAGCAATCGCTGACCATCATGCACGAATTCGTGCGTGCATGTGCATGTATTCGTGTGAAGTGGTCAGCAAAAATTGCTGACCATTTCCACTTTAATTAATCAATCAATTAATTAATAATTAATCAATTCCCTTAAAAATAAAAATAAGAAATAACATAATCCTTATATGTACAATTGAAATCCCTAAGATGTAACTATTACATAGCAGCTTTAGGGCATACATCTAACAAAGACAGGCTAGAAGATTTCATGACAAAGTTATGCGGACAAAAATTTGTTCTTTTCATAAATATTGTTGAGTAAAAGTACCTGAATATAGTGAAGCAATGCAGAATTCTCATCATTTGGGTTCCTTCAGTTGAGTAGACATAACTTACACCCTCATCGAGTGTGACGAGTTTGCTTGTCATGAGCTGGGATTGGAGAACAGGCTTGAATATAGGATGACAACCATTAAAGAAAACATCTTTGACATGATGAACAATTGACTCTGCTTTATCACGCTCTATATTCCCTAGTGAGTGATGACAAAATAAAAGTAGATCGAGATTCAAATATGAGAGAGTTAACTTAAAAAAGAATGGGATAACTTCTAAAATCACTGAACCTGCTATGTAACACTCTAAGAAAGCTCTTGAGAGCATTGTAGGTGCAAACCGAGAAAGGTCTTCAGGCTGAAGATTCTCAAGTATTTCTAGATCTTCCTCCCAAGGCCATGAATGGTCATTTAATATTAAAGAGCGATAATATGAGATATCTTGGCTCATCAAACTTGAAATCCTGATAACTTTTTGTCAACTTCTCCTGGAAGACAATAAAAGATGAGTCTTAATAGTGCAGCCGGTACATAGCTCAAGAAACTTGATGTATAAGATTACTTTATGACGTTTTTAATGTCAATGTGGCTTGCCAGTGCGCCTAGTCGGCATTTAACCCCTAAATGACGTTATATACTAGGTTTGGCCCAAATTAAAACCCTAAATCACCAAATTGTACCAAATTCCCAAATTTGAAACCTTGCTTGCCATTCAATCGAAAATCAACACCCTAATTTAGTTTGCCCCCAAAATTAACCACTCAATCTTGCAAATGGAAAGTAGGAGCTTCACGAGTGGCTCAAATTCATTTCAACAAAGTAAAGAAGAAGGTGAATTTTGCTATTATTGTAGCTACTAAGTCGAAGAAGAACATTTTGGACTAAATTGAATCTCGAAAGAAGATTCCACAGATGTGATGCTATAGCGAAGGCTTGAAGTACAAATATTTCAAATAGGTTGATGCGAAATTCTTAGGTTGAATGATAAAGACAATCATGGAACTATATGAAGGATGACATCAAACCTCAGCCTACATTAATGGATGATTGGACAATGTTGACTCAATACAAGTATAAATGAAGGCTTTAGCATCTTTGACCAATTACTTGAAGAATGAAGTTTCAAAGATGAAACGTGAAAGAAAGTGTTATCGAGTGTTGATTGTATTGTATTTTTTTTTTTTTTTGGTAAAGTAAGATTTATATTGACTTTTAACCAAGAAGAGCTTTACAGCAAGGCAGTCTCGGCACCAACAAAACTTGCACTCATGGTGACAAACATGTCATTAAGAGTGGAATGGTGTTGAGAAAAAAAAAAGAAAAAAAAAAGGTGGGGGGGAAACCAAACAGCGACAACCCTAAATGCATAAATTACAGGGAAAATTCAGACACCTCAGAAGAGAAAGTAGAGGGATCAAGTCCCCAACTTCGTTGAATCCTCCTGTTCTTTGGTGTGTCCACAACATGGTTAAAGGTCAGGGCCTTGTCCTTGACGACTTTGACGATATGTTTTTTCAATGTAGGCACGAACAGGGCTTGGCCTCGAAATAGGATGTTGTTTCTCGTTTCCAAATTAAGTGACATAGGGTTCTAAAAGAAAATCGAACGATACATTGAGAGAAGTCATTGCCTGAAAGAAATTTGATGGCCCATTGTAAGTTGTCCATCCACGATCTGTTTTGCCATGGAAGGTTGCATCTTGCAGCCCAAAATATAACAAGGCCAGCAGTAATATGGCATCCAAAAAAGAGATGATCAATTGAGTCCGGTCTTGAATTGTAGAAAGCACAAGAAACATCCGCAATCCTACCATAAGAGAGTGATAGAACTTGGGTAGGTAGTTGGTTCCTGGTGATGAGCCAGAGGTGGAATTGGTACTGTGGAGTGAGTGTTTTGTTCTAAACAAACGAGAACCATGCGACCAAGCTTCTCTTCAGTCGAACGGCTTCCCAAGCTGATGCAGTCGAGAAAGAACCTGAGGATTGCTCCAGCCAAATTAATCAGTCAGGGTTTTGTGAGAGTATTAGGAGAGGATGCATCCACGATTCTAGGATGGCCTTGGTATCTTGGCCTGGTGTGGAGAATAAATCCGCAACTGTAGCCTGCTTGGATAGACCCAAGCGATAGATGTAGGTGTCCATGAAGAACATATTCAGTGGTCCTCGAGGGTGCCAAGGGTCAAACCATAGAGACACCAAGAGGCCATTGCCCACACGCCATTTAAAGGACTATTGGAAATCCCTCCTAAGATCAAGTAGCTTCCTTCAAGCCCATGATCAAGTAGAATGAATCCACTTACATCATAGGGATTCTTTGTCTGTGAAAAGGATCTAGATATGTTTAAGCATAGCCACCGTATTGCAGTCGCAAAGTTTACGTATACCAAGTCCTCCTTTTTTTTGGGAGGCAAACATCTTCCCACGCTACTTTCGCACCCCAACTCCCACGGTCCGGGCCTTTCCAAAGAAATTGTCTAGGAATTTGTTCAATTTAGTCTAGCACAACTCTAGGTAACATGAAAATACTAGCCCAATAGACTTGTATTGAATGGAGGACTGACCTAATAAGCTGTAGGCGGCCGCGACGGCCGCGAATGAGAGGAAACCTTGTGCCCACGATTGCGCTCTTGCTGTTATAAGGTTGACGAGGGAGTTACAGTCTGACTTGCCAAGCCGCGAAGTGATGATGGGGACTCTAGGTAATGGATCGGCAGGTTACCTTCCTCGAATCCGAGGGCATGAAGAATTTGGGTTTGAGATATATCCTTTCCACATGTAAGGAAAACTTCACTTTTGTTCATATTGGGTCTCAATCCACTCCAAGAAGAGAAGGTTTCTAGGCCATCCTTGAGGAGAGATACAAAGGCCATATTTGCATCATTGAATAGGAAAGCATCATCCGAAGAATAAATGGGATAAGCAAGTTGATTTGCACCTCCATAAGTACTTAAATCCTGGTTGTCTAGATTGAAGGTGAAGAGGTAAGGAGACATGGGGTCCCCTTGGCGTAATCCATGGCCATTGGAGAAGAATTCGTGGAGCTCCCCATTAATGGATATGGAAAACTTAGGGGTACGGACACAGGTCATAATAAGCCCGACCAATTGATTGGGAAAGCCAAAAGCATTGAGAGTTAGTTCCAAGAAATCCCAATCAATAGTATCGTAAGCTTTCTTAAAATCTACTTTGATAGCACATTTTTGGCGAATATGAGTCATGGTGGAAGCCACTAAAAATTTCTTGAGCTAGCAAGATGTTGTCGCTAATTTGATGACCTTTAACAAAAGCATTTTGAGGTGTACTGATGATGGTTTGAAGGACGGCCGTAAATCTATTAGCAAGAATCTTGGTGATGCACTTGTAGATTATGTTGCAGTAGGCAATGGGTCTATAATTCGAAATTGCAGACACATTGGGGATTTTAGGCACTAAGGCTATAATTGTGTTGTTTATCTCGCGTAACAAATTCTTGGAGGTAAAAAAATCCTTGACCGCTACTATGATCAACGGTCCTACGACATCCCAGTTGTGTTTAAAAAACTCAACATTAAACCCATCCGGTTTAGGAGCCTTGCCAACAGCTAAAGAGAATAGGGTATCATGAATTTCTAGCTCAGTCATAGAACGAGAGAGGGTTCATACCTATTCCACATTCAAGGAGTGCTGTAGTACCGCTTGAATCTCCTGCAAGGTTGGTCAATAAGGAAGATCTATAGGCTCCAGGAGGTCTTGAAAGTGGGATACGAATAATTGCTGCACCATACCAAGATTGGTCACTAGATTACCAGAAGTGTCCGAAACCGAAATAATTATGTTCCTCAAATGCCTTTTGTTGATAGAATGGTAAAAGAACTTGGTGTTTTCATCACCTTCCTTAATCCACCAAACCCTAGATTTATGTCTGTAAAAGGATTCCTCTCGTAGTCAAAGAGCAGAGAAGGTCCGAAGATGATTCCTTTCTAGTTTCGCAAGCAACAAGTTGTTCGGGTCCTGCTGGAGGGCATCTTGGGTGATCCAGAGGGCATTCCTAGCATTTGTTGTTCTAGTAGAAATATCGGAGAAAGAATCCTTGTTGAGCTACTTGAGGTGGCCTTTAAGAGTTCTTAGTTTACAACACAGCCTGAACATGGGTGTTCCTGCCCCTGGTTTTCCCACGCCTGAGCAATAATTGTGTGAAAGGACGGGTGCTTCATCTAGAGGTTAAAGAACTTGAAGGGTTTTCTATGGATAGAAGGGACCATGACTCTAATGACCATGGGAGTATGATCGGAGATGCCTGGAGCAAGGAAAGAGACTTCCGAGAAAGAGAAGTCATGGCACCATTTTGTATCTACAAGTACCATATCAATCTTCCTTAGCTTCCGGTTAGTGCTCAATGAAGAAGACCAAGTGAAGTGATAACCTACATATCTTAGGTCTTCTAGTTCTACCTGGGCTATGCATTGCCCAAACTCATCATAGGAAGGGAGCCAAGTATCCGACCTATACGGTCATAAGGGTCCCGAATAGCATTGAAATCCCCCGCCATTAACCAAGGAAAATCCAGCAATGTAGCACTAGTATAAATAAGCTCCGCCCATAATGGCTGACGAGATATGAATGTGTGCTCTGCATAGATAACAGAGAGGCAAAATTTAGAACCAGTACTTAGGAACTTAAGCTTGCCGTGGATTACTTGAGCATTGGAAGAAGACATAGCAAAATTCATGAGGATGGATTCCACATTACCCAAATTTTCCCTCTAGGGGAGTATTCATAATTAGAACACCAGTTCCAGCCCTTCAAAAGTCTCGCTACAATGGATGGGAAGAGGGACGCTAGGATTTTGGTGTCCAGTAAACCAACACAACAAAGACTATTAGTGCTAACAAGGTTTCTAACTTCAGCTTGTCTAATGGGATCCATAAGACCCCTAATGTTCCATACTTCTATCTGCATATTTATATATATACATAGATGGATAGGAGAGTTACCGCTGCTTGCCCACATGCCACTGATTGGCCACTAGCTTAGGATGAGAAAAAGGAGTTGGATCTGGGCAAGGAGCCTGTAGGGTCTTATCCTGCTAGGAAGCAGGCTTTAGAACAGCAAGATTAACTTCCTGTGGAGCAGAAGAGCTATCTAAGATGTGGTCATCCTCATTCGAGCTACCCACATCGCTTGTAGCGTCCTCCGATTCTTCCTCCGAGCTAGATGACGATTTGGGGTGGTAGATCCCACACGACGAGCTTTAATGGCAGGAGAGGAAGGTACCAAAACATCATTGTCCTTTGGCAGCATTTTTTGTTCCTTCAGGGCCGATCGGGATGCAAGAGGTTGCGTTGCAATCACTGGTGTGGTGTCATTTGGCTTCGCAGATTGATTTGGAGCTACTTCACTTAGCTTCATAGATTGAATTGGATCTACTTCCTTTGGCATCAAAGATTGCTTCTTCTTTTTTGCTCGGACTTGTTTCCATTCTTCCTCCGGGGCACTTGGAATCGTTTATGGTGCAAAGGCATGTACAGGGCCTTAGGTAGAAGGGACAGCACGGGCTGGTGCATGCTGAGGGGCCTCGACGGGGCCAACCGGATTTGCTTAAGCTACACATTTATGGCCAAAAGTGCCACGGCTTAGGCAGGAAACTGGCCTCCACTTTTATTCTATAGTAATGGTATGAGTTTCCCCATTTAAGATGACATCCACCGAGTCATATCGAGGTTGCTTAGCAGTTATCTCCACACACACTCTGGCGAAGGAAATCATCTTCATCTGCTCCGTTTGAAGATCAACATATAGCAATTTTCCCATTGTGCTTGCCACAACACTAATCCCCAGACCAGACCAGAAAGTGTAAGGAATGTTCTTCAGTCTGACCTAGACCGGGACAGAGGATTGGAGGTCCTTCTTTAGCTCTAGAAGAGGATGCGATTGCTACAGGATAAGAGGGACCCTAGCTACTGTCAACGGCCCCTTATTGAGGATTTTCTTGCGGAATTCATGGTCAGAAACATTAAAGAAGTAGAAACCTTCATCATTTGCCAATACTTCAGCAAGTTGAGGACCCCAAGCATGTTTTAAGGCCACTTTGGTGAGCTTGGAAGAAAGCATCTCCCCCACATAGTAACCGACAATGCATTCATGCCATTTTGGGTCAATCGCTTCTAAAATTTCTTCAGATAAGTTTACAACAGGTTTGTTGTCAATAATAGTCGGGGGCACAAAGGTAAGGTCATACCCTTTAATGGTAGACTTGGCAACATTAACCCATGAACGATTGGGTGGGGGTTTTGAACGCCTTGATTGCTAAACATGGGGGCTGGGGAAGGTTGGTGGAGAGCTTGTTTCGACTTCGACCTCATCTAACACCAGCTATTTGATGGGCCTTGTTTGTGCCTGTTTGGCCTTCATTCGCTGTAGTTCCCTTGGCCAGAGCAGAGGAAGTCGCATTCTCACTCGTAGGGAATGTGGTGGGATGCAATGAAGTAGTGTTGATTGTATTGGTTTTTTTTTTTTTTTTTTTGGTAAGATAAGATGTATATAAACTTTTACCAATGGAAAGTGCTGATTGATTGTATTGTTGTTCTCTTGTTTGGCCTATTTTATACTCAAATGTAAAGTAAGTGATGAGAAGGAGTTTCTCAATATACCATAGTTGAAAAACAATAGAATATGTAATTGTGTTGGGGTAATTTGTAAGTTTAGTTGTGTTGTTAGTTTGCCACAACTTTTTGTGGAAATGTTGGGTTGTTGCACTTTTGGTGGAGTGATTGGAATTTAGTCAATCATAGATTGATTACCATGTGATCCCATGAGCTTTATTGTTGCAATTTTCAGTCTTTTGGTGAAATGGAAGATTGTAATTCGATTATTGTGAAAATAACAAGTGCTATTGCTTAGTCGTGTATTCTCAATCTTTGTTTGCTACAATTTTTGTTGGAAATGTTGCTTTGTTGCAAGGTTTGCTACAATTTTTTATGCAAATGCTTGTCAAAACAACAAATGGTAATAAGTTTACAAGTGATTATTTGAGGGGAAAAAAAATTTAAATAGTGATTGTTTGAGTACCAAATTTTGTTGAAAATGATCACTTCAGTGCTAATCGTGGTTAAAAAATGATCACTTATGCTATACAAATTTTTAAAAATAGATATGTTGGTTACACTTTCTAAAAGACTCCCGTGACCATGAGATTTAGTTTGATTGTCAACATCAATTGGATATACACATGCTGGTGGTAGTCTTGCATATACATGAGGACAAATTTTGTTGTAAATGCTGGGCCTATCTTGTGCTTGCATCAATTGCAAAAGAGTGTTGGTGCAAGCACAAACTGGCAAGATCAATTGGCTGACATACAAGTGTTGCAACAACACATACAAGCACTACACTAGTCCACTGCACAACCATATGAAGTATAAACAACACAATTGAACGCAAAATATGGAACTAGCAAAAATATAGAAAAAAAAAAAAACATTGTTCCCTTAACATTCATTCAACTTCTTATTTACTCTTAATCAATCAAAATAACCAAACATCCACATCCAGATCTAGCTTCGCCTCCTATCAAACATCTCAATACCAAACAATATCAACCCTCATTAGTTAAATATCAACTGCCATGTATGCACATCCCTTTATTTCAATATCCTGCATCCTCTCATCAATAAATATGCATAACTTCCCCACAAAAAAAAAAAAAAAAAAAAAAACAACATATCCAACACCCTCCCATCAGTCAGCATGCACAACCCCCTAGTTTCTTTTCTTTTTTAGGACTTTTGGCTTGACTTTAATCTTTGTACTCTTTCTAACTAGAATTGGAGCTGCAAGTTGTTGTATTGGCCTTCTTGTCCCATGAATCTTCTTCTTAGCATCAACCATTTTGTTACTAAGTGACCGTATCGCTATTTGATTGTACTAGTGCTAAATAGTGGTGTTGGTGGCTGGTCAAGCTATCAGCATCAGTTGGTTGAAATGGAATTAGTGCTAGGTTTTTTGTTTATGGCTATTTTGGAGCTACATCTGATATCATCGTCTTTGGAACACTATTCTTTGGAGCCATCTATCTTGTATTTGAACCTATCGCTTGAGTTGTCTGTTTTGGAGCAACATTTGATTGATTGTTAGTCGATTGTGCTCCACTTAACCTTGGTTGGGTTCTTCTTTTGAGAACATCCCTTGATTGTTGACTTTGGCCACTTTGAGAGATGAGTAACTTTTGAACTTCTCCCAAATTACAACAATAAAACCATATTGTTAGCAAAATCAAATACCATAAATTAAATGCACAAGACCTATATAACTTACATTCAAAATAGTCATTATAGTATTGAAGTATGTATAAAAGTCATAACCATATTGTATTATCCTTTTTCCAAGAGCCCATCTTATTTGATGTGGTGCCTCAATTTCAGCAACCTGAATATCTTGTGTAGTTTGTTTTCTTCTCACTCGAGAAAGACATAACAAAGGGGGGAAGTATACTATCAGTGCCAAAAGTTGTGTATGGCGCTCACTTTGGTGCCAAAAGTTTCTGTCGGATCACTTAAGTGCCAAATCGGAGAAAAAACGATCACTTTGGTGCCACTGGCGAAAGATTCCGACTAAAATGATTATGTGGCTTTTATATTTAAAAACAAAATTGAGAAGCCTTTTAAATGACGTCGTTTTCCGTCCTCTTTAAGAAAACGACGTCGTTTTGCCGTCAGATGTGGATGGCTTCACAAAAATGACACCGCACAGCTCATTTGGGATTGAAATTAGGGTTTTTTTTGTTCAATCCTTGCCGACCTAGCTTGCTCGGCCACTGTCGCTTGGCCACCGTGCTCAGCCACTGTCGCTTGGCCTTCGTCGTAGTTGCTCGACTAGGTGGGCAAAGAGAGGTTGAGGTTGTTTCTCAGGCAAAAAAACGATGGGAAAATAGGAGGCGAGGGCGGAGGAGGAGGAGGAAGAAGGGGGGTTGAAGGTGCAGAGAGAGAGAGAGAAGATGAGGAGTGCGAGGGAAACAAGGAGGGCACAGATGGAGATGGTGGATTAGGCTCTGCTCAGAGAGTTGCTGGTGCTGGTGTTGTTCTTTGGGAAGAAGACAACGCTGCCATGCCTTCTCTCTCTCTCTCTCTCTCGATTTGGGGATTTAGGGTTTCGACTTGGGGAAAAGACACAAAACGACGTCATTTTGTGGTTTACATGCTGACCATACTCTCTGCCAAGCCACATCAGTGTCAAAAATTAATAAAAAAGTGCCACGTCGGATTTCCGGTCAATTTGATCGGAGTTGGCACTAGAATGATTGTTTTTCAAACTTTTTGGCACTTAAGTAATCCAAAATAAACTTTTGGCACCAAAGTGAGCGCCATACACAATTTTTGGCACTAATAGTGTACTTCTCCCCATAACAAAGTTAAACTTTGCCAAGATTAGCCCATAAAACAACACATATAGAAATTGTACTACTTAATGTATATTTACTCCTCGTCTATGCAACAATCGACTCAGGGGTTGTTCCTACCTTAAAAATGGCTTAATTAAAACCCTAAGTTACCATTGGATGGGCTTGGGAAGATTGATGCTAGATGACAACACCATCTCGTTCATGAATAATCATTTGTGCTTGCCTAATAATCCATTAGGTTTCCCTTGGTGGTTCACCTCAAGGAAGGTCACGACGCACCTATTGAAATATTATCCCACATCGTTTGACAATGGGTCGTATAAGCTATTCATATGCGTGGGGTCTCCATCTACATAATAGTTTAAGTTTTTGGGTTAAATTTTCTATCATGGTGCTAGAGCTAAAACTATCTCTTATGCCAATGTGCGTCCAACCCCGTTACTCAAATTTCACATGCCGCTCCTAATTTGGTTTGCACATGAGAGTGAATGTTGAAATATTGTCCCTTATCATTTGATAACGAGCCTTACATGCTCTTCATAACATAGTCTCTTTTCACTTAATAGATTATGTTTTTGGATTGGACTTTGTAACACCCCATCGCTGCCGTGAGGTGGACGATCACTCTACTGCGGTCTCTCTCTCTCTCTCATTGTATCAGCAAAACTTGGAGCCAATGTTGAGCTTTTCTTTTGTATATAGCTTGAGAGTACATGCCGAGCTCTGCCCAGTCTCTATTGATGATTCAATCGCCGATGGCAATAGGATCCAGAAGATCAACATGTGGATATGGAGGCGCTTCCTCCAGTTTGGTCTCGCATGGCCAGACCTTGGCAAGTTCTCAATGGCGGTGCCAACCCTGCCAAGATCTGGCGCGGACTTTTATACCTGAACTTTGGAGAAGGATCAAATTTAGTCCTTTAAGTTTCATTTGTTTCACAGAAAACATATAATTCGAGAAATATTTTCGTAAAAACAATCGCTTGTGTTGTTTGGAATAAATTATCGATGGAAATTTTTTTATTATCGATAACAATTTTTATCTAAACATTTTCGTGAACAAGAAAATATTTTTCGATTGTTTATTTCTACTAGTGATACAAATGGTCATTTTTATGGACATATTTTCCAAATTATTCACTTTTCGTAAAACAAAATAGCCTTAATGAAAAGTGGACTTGCTTTGCCACATTTTGGATTAAGAATTTTATAAATGTGATGATTTTTTCTATTAATCAAGGTATGAATCAATTCATTTCTCTCAAAAGGACAAATGTTGTGCCATTTTTAATTGGTTAGCAGAGCTATGATATATCATCTGGAATTTCGTCAGATCATTTGTTAACGACGCTTATTTCAAATTCCTAAATGAATATGAGGTTTTATATGCTGAAACTTTTAAAGCCTCTGCATCTTGGAAACATAAATTCAAATAGAATACGTGTATCTCCTGTCGATATCGATTAATGTCGTCTTCGAGCTTTCTCCGACAAGATGCATTCCTTGCGTGGACATAAGCACTTTAGAGGCCTAGGCATCACTGTGCATGGACGAGAAGGGACCATGAGACACACTTCCGGTATGGGAGCTCAAGAAACTTTTAAACCACAAGGCAGAGTCCTTGAGATATCTCTTCAATCCGTCCTTGTAATCTACGAACGTAAGACCAAACCGAAATGTGTAACCCTCGTCCCACTCTAAGTCATCGAGGAACGTCCATGCAAAATATCCCTTCACATTTGCTCCTTCCCTGTTGTCATTTACGTCATAACAAGCTTCTATCAAGCATTGAACATAATCTAATCATATAAATGTTCACTTATAGTCTATCAAATCGAATAATGCATGATACATAGCAATTGAATAGACTATAGTAATTGACTATAGTTAACTCACTTCATAGCTTTTAAGAGATAGGACAGATGGAGCTGAAAGAAACTTATCTTCAGACCATCTCTGAGGGCATCTTCAAGTGGCAATGATTCATTATTTGCCTCAGCCATTCCTACAAAGGACGGACTCTTTGGTTAATGATGTACAGTATTTAGGCCCCTGATTTGTACTTGTGCATATGTGGCTATACATTACCATTTTCAGTCACATAAATTGGTGGGTCATTGTAATTTGTTTTCACATAGAGCGCAAACTCTCGAATTCCTTCCGGATAGATATATTCCCAATCTTGGGCTGTCTACAAAATTCATAACAGAGTATGCATACACCAAGAGCTTGTATATATTGAAGGAAAATAAGAATAAACACAGTCCTGTGGATTCATAGAGATTACCGGTTGACCAATGGGAACTCCATCTTTCTCAGCTGCAATACACAAGGAAGCAAGAAAAAACAATGCAATGAATACTTCTTAGAAGAAACTTGGGCTAATTCATATAGAGGAGGCGTATGGGGGACAGTTCACTAGATGTTAGTGTTACAACTTGAGTGCGTTGAGCACTAAACCTTGTCGTCATTGCAAATTTAGTGAAACTCTTTTTAAATATTTAACTGGCTCCATCGGTTTAACTAGTTTAATTAAATCTGAGGATAATCGCGTGTAGCAATGCCTGATCACAATGGCACTGGAATCTGTCAAATTATTTGGAGGACTCGTCGAGCAATCCCTACAAGTCCTAAGGACTAACTGCACAAAAGAAAGTTTGTAGGACTCAATTGCTCTTTTGGCAGACCCTCTAGGACGAAGAGAGAGAAGAGAGAGAGAGAGAGAGAGAGAGAGAGAGAGAGAGAGAGAGAGAGAGAGAGAGAGAGAGATCATGGAGACGAAGCTTACTGGTGATATTAGAGAGAGAGAGAGAGAGAGATCATGGAGACGAAGCTTACTGGTGATATTACAGTGACAATCTGTGGAGTAGCTAATATTAAGACTGGCCGACGATGAAGATGATTCATCCACATATCTGGCAGTGTAGTAATTGATGGCCATGAAATCAAGAGATCCTTTGACCATATCCGATTGCGCCGCTGTAAATTTGGGCAATCTGCTTCCCACGTACCTCCTCATTGTCTCAGGGTAGTCACCATAGGTCACTGGATGGGCAGCCCTACATCCACATTTGATATTTAACAATATTGTTAACTAGCCATAGATTATAAACTACTAAATCAAACTAAAGTACGGGTACTGCAATCAAATCCTTATTTCAAAAGCTCATACTGGAACTGGTCTTGCAAATATGAACTGTCTTTCTGTCATTGACGTTATCATCGATGATTAGAAGTCAAACTGTCTTCATCATAGTGTTGTGCATCAACAATAAATCCATGGAATAAGTGCGCTATAAATCTTAAAACTTATCACGATGGTGCATTGTAGTCCTAAAACTTTCGAAAAGTGCAATTAATTTTTAAAACTTATCATAAAATTGCAATCGAGTCTTAAAACTTTCAAAAAAATATAATCAAGTCCTAAAACTTATTAGAAAAATGCAATTGAATTCTAAAATTTTCAAAAAATGCTATCAACGGAAGGATTAGATTTGACTAATTTGACAAGTTTTAGGACTTGATTACACTTTTCAAAATTTTAGGACTTCATTGTATTTTTATAATAAATTTTAGGACTTAATTGTACTTTTTGAAAGTGTTAGGACTAAATTGTACTTTCGTGACAAATTTTAGAACTTCAAAGATACTTATCCCTTAATCTATTTATTTAAGTCAACTTTAATACATATGTATATAGGTAAGGACAAGTGACCTGGCAACATTGACCTAGATGTTATAGATATAAATATAAAAATCATAACCCAACAAAAAAGAACTTCAAGAAACAACTTCCTTACAATTTAAAGATAAACAAACTTAAATCAATGATCAAATTCTTCAACAACTACATGTGCATCTTATAATACCTTTCAAAAACCTACCATCCGAAATAAAAGTCAAGGGCTCTAGAGGCAGCCTTTCTGCTAGTTTCTGTCTCATACTTGGGTGTCATCCAGTAGGTTTGAATTGAGATCCCTATTTCTCCATTTTGTTCAGTCTATTCCCAAAATTGAATGCAAAACCAAATTAATAGGACACACGTTAGAACTTAGTTTTGCATGAAAAGGAATGAAGATCGCTAATAAGAACCTGATAGTTCTCTCTGTACGATTTTACGGCTGCAGCGTGAGAAAGAAGCATATTGTGAAGAGCAATATAGGGCTCCGTAGCCGAGTTCCCAGCCGTGCAGTTACCGACGTAGTCAGAGCAACGGCCGGGTGCGGCATCTCCAAGGTCGTATCCGAAATACGAGAAATAATTGGGCTCGTTGATAGTTATCCAGTGCTTGACCCTATCGCCAAATTCTCGAAAGCAGAAGTTTGTGTATTCGACGAAATCATTCCTGATATAATAATGGTTGGAAAATGCCATGAAGTTAGTAAATTTATATGCATCTAAGTTGATGGCCAAAAAAAATATGTATCGAACTATTATTTTTGTGCCAATTTGTCACGAGTAATTTGACTATATGTTCGTTGGAGGTGGAGATGTATCCTACGTGATCTTGGGGCTTAAGAATCCACCGTACTCTTCTTCTAAAGCTTGTGGAACGTCCCAATGCAACAAAGTCACGAAAGGCTTTATGCCTGCGTAAATCAACGTGGAAAAAGAAAATCAAAATAAAGATCAATTGCTGTGACACCTCCCCATTTGCTAGAAGAGAGATCACTCTTATGATTTCAAGAGCAAAAGCCATTTTCCGGAAGACAAATCTACATCTACTATGATTATAAAAGTAATAACAATAATAATTCCATGCCTTACCATTCTCTAGGAGTCCATCAATCAGATTGTTGTAGAACTCCACGCCTTTATGATTGACCCTCTTGCTTATTTTCCCATCTACAAAATATCCATAAAATTTTACCTAAATACATTGGCCATATGTATAACTAGCAAGCAATTTTATACAAGCAAGTCATATAAATAAATACTACATATTTGGAATTTGGATGGTTAACTGCTTCTACTTAAAACATATGGACGTCAAACTTAGTAGGATTCACTTGATCTTACAATCATACGCACTGAATACATTTCGATGACCACTTTGGCTTTTATATAACTTTGTGGGTTTTACATGAAATCATGATGATTGTAACACCTAACTTCGCGTGGTTTGCAAATAAGAACACTTACAAGGTGCAATTCTCGACCAGGAGATGGAAAATCTGAAGGAGTCCAATCCAATCGCTTTCAACAGAGCTATATCCTTCTGTTCCAGGAATTACTTGTAGTTACTATGCAGCTAATACCAGAAAAAAAAAATTTCCATGTGGGTTGATTTAGTACTTTAGAAATCAACAAACATGTGAGAATTAGATGCACAACATTACATATATTTGATGATTATCAATACACTTCTAAATTATATTTGGCCCCTCTACCAAGCGTTGACTTTCATCTTACCGGTCCATAAAGTTCGAGAAATATTTCATATGACCAAGGTTTACCTACTTTACGTTCAATCATATGAAGTTTGGTCTCCAATACTGAAACTCTGAGCTTTTTGGGAGTGTCATTACCTTATAATTGTAGTAAAATTGATCGGCCACGTCTCCGGAACTTCTGTCACTTATCTTCTCTGGCAAGAAAATATCATTAGGCCTCTCCTTGGATGGGGAGAGAGAGAGAGGGGGGGAGAGAGTGAGAGGGGGAGTAGTCAATTAGACAATTAGTATTCCTTCTCATCTTTTCTAGATGGGTCCAGTGTTCTCATGGTCAAAATTAGACAGCCACTCGTGAACCCACATGGTCCACTGGATCTTACTAATAGTACAATTCAGATCAACGGTCGTGCTCATCTTGATAGTCCAAAAAATGAGAACGACATTAGGAAAAAAAAAAAAAGGCGAAAAAAATGTAGCCACCACACACACAAAAAAAAGACAAAAAGAAAAAGAATCTGCCCACTCAAGAAGAAGATTGATCTTGTATGAAACTGAATGATCTGCTCAAAGATTTGCATAAAACTGTACGAGCTTCGTGATTTTAGTCCTCACCCTCAACCCAAAATGGTTTAAAATGTTGATAGGATTTGTGGGTCTGAGAGAGAGAGAGAGAGAGAGAGAGAGAGAGAGAGAGACCTGGATACATTCTGGTGAAGATGTCCCAATTGCTCAACCCTTTGCCATCTGCTTCAGCTGCGCCTTCGCACTGAACAGGCCAAAACAGGCATAAAGCTTAATTTGCGCCCGCAGCACAGTAAGAAAGAGACATGGAGCAACGAGTAATCACCGTCCAATCTCTAATTAACCGGTCAAGTTGACATATAAGATACATTCGCTCGGTGTAGCGAATCAAGTTCATCTCTTCAACAAACAGTAATGTACTTCTCTCATTCATGTGCCAGAAACCACACAAGCACGCTCTGATAAGTCCCCTCTTCGCTTTACGATTATCAGCACTACTTTCTCATAATACTAGTAAATCGAGTTCATCAGACCAATCTTTCGCTGAAATTGATTGGGCAACACACTGTCGCACTGGTACATGGTGAGCTAGCTCTTAAGAATTCATTTACCTGGTAGGCGCTCGATGCGACTCCAAATATGAAACTGGCCGGAAAGCTACCTCTGTTGATCTCCACATTACTCGAAGGACCGGCATGGGTCTTGTTTTCTCGATCTATGGCTCCGAAACTGCAGGCAACGGAACAACACGCGATTAACACCAAGATGTTCCTAAATCCGGCACGGGATTCCATGTCTTTTCTGAGTTTCCTATTCCCAGAACGACATGATTATGAAGCCGCATAATTGTAAAGCTGTCCTATCAAAGGAGAAAAATATTATTATTTGAGATGATTGGTTGGTCCAGCGAGAAAGTAAGTCCAAAGGTTTGTGAAATATCAACAGGTCCAGATCCCAGGGATCGTGTCCACTCCAGCTGCCATTACTCTCGAACTCCTCTTTTTCCCAAAATGATACCGCATGTGCGCTGCGTCATTGGAATTCTGTCAAGGAAGTCAATGCAAAGTCGAAAGTTTGGTGAAACACTGCAGATCTCAGCGGATGCTTCGACTGCAACTACCATTCGTTGTGTCTTATGTTGCTAGACAGTAGTACGATCATGACCGTTAGATGGAAGAAGGGAGACACCATGATAAACGTACTTCACCAAATTCTTGTCTCAAACTAAAACTAAAAAAATACCTGCCTAATGATTGCCCACGAATGAGCCAAATATATGGGACTGTTTGTAAAATAATGTCCAAGATTGTTAGAAACTCTGTAAATTAACTTATGTGACCGGAGCACGTCAAGATTTTTGCGAATCGAGGATTGCCAGCTATTAGCGGCCTCGTTCTTAAGATCTTCTAAAATCCTAAGCTCGAGAAACTTGCGGGATGCAAGAGCTTAAAGACCATATTAGAATCATCATTAATTGATTCAGAAAACCTAGGTCGATTGGCCACCTAAAAGCCTAGGCAGTGATGAGAATGTTACCAACCTAGTGCATGTATGAAGAAAACTGGTCTATGGAGACTAGAGATCTTATGTCCGGAGAATTGGTTATGTGCGGGACATATTAGCTTTTCAGAACAAACTTTCGAAAGTGCAACCCAATTTTTGGTTAAGTGTTAAATCATCTATCATTTAATTTCATGAGTATCCATGATGTGCTACTTCAAAACTTCGACCTAGTATTTTATTGATGAGGCCCCTTTTTGTGTGCAGCATCATGAATCCATTTGTGTGATAGAAGCATATATTAATTTATATGCAAGATCCAGTCATGTTTTGGAAATGACGTGACATGGCAATATTCATGTACAACATGACATAACAAATTAAATTCAAAACATGATAATTGAAATAACGTGGCATTACAATATTCCCATGTAGAATGGTGTGATGAATAAGATTCAAAACATGATGACGAGATGACATGATATGACAATCGCTTGTAGCATGACATGACAAATTGAATCCAATACACCATGTCGAAATGACATGAGACAGCAATACCACATGTAATGTGACATAGCAAATCAAATTCAAATCTTGATAACGAAATAACAAGACATGGCAATATTCAGATGAAGCATGATAGGATGAATTAGATTCAAAACACGAGAACAAAATAACATAACATGATAATAATCACATCAATATGACACGGAGAATTAAATTTAGAACAAGGTAATGAAATAGAATGACATGGCCAATCTAATTTATAAGTCGATAGTGAAAGAACATCATGTGAAAAAATTAACTTGCAACATGACATGACAAATCGGATTCAAAACATAATAGAGAAGTGATAATCTCGTGTTGACACCTGAATTTTCTTCAACATTGTATTTTTTTCTATTTCATTGATTTGATTGCTTTTTGGGACATTCGATTCAGGGACAATAATAATTTAAGATTTCAAGCCAATTTCAAGATTTTGAGCTCAAACAAGTCGGCCAACATTCGAACACGAGTTTAGAGCATGAAACAATGCATTGGACCGACGGAGTTCGGCCAAATTAACCCGATTGCCCAACCCAGTTCGCCTAATGGGTCAAACAAATAGATAGCCAATCTTACTAGATTGTTTGAAGTAAAATAGAATGATTGGAAAGTCTCGGATCAACCAAGTCAACCCAAAAGTCAATGAATTCCACCAATAGCCCCATGGCCGGCCCACTCTCTCCCTAATCACAATAAATCATTTTCTAAAATTATTAAAATTAAATTTCATGTCATCAATCCTTAAGAGCCCCAACTTAACCATTCAATCCCCTCTAATCTAGACTTTAGGATGTGCCATGTCACCCATCCATGTGACATATCAAGGCCTATCCTTATTTCTCACTCATTAAGCAAATAATTAACGATGTGATCATAAGACGAGTCGTAGGGTTAGGATTAGTTCTAAATTTGATTTTTTCCCTCCTGAATTTCCCTCCTGATCCTGACCTTCATATTTACACTCTCAATTTACCCATATTATAAAAATTATATATATAGAAGAAAGCTTTGTAAATAAATATTCTCCCAAAAACTCTATCATTCTTCTCATTAGGCGTCCTTGCTTCGCCAAGCTCCGACCATTTATTGATCTCCTTCCGATGCTAGCGACCTCACTTCTTCATGCGACTAGCCTCTTCAGTGAGTCCACAAGCCATTCATGGTGATCGATCACCATTGCCATTACCATAAGTCCTCCAATTCATCATTTTTTTGTCGATCGTTCACCTATTCTCAATTCAAGAATAGGTGAATGTTCGATACAAACTTGTGATGATCTTCCAACGGATCATCCAAGAATCCTCGATTCAATTGTAGTACAAAATTGAAGTAATTACTTCAATCTACGATTGAATTTCAAGGTAGGATGTGATGAAATGGAATAATTATGGTAGTTGCTTGAATAAGTTTAGTTTCAAAAATTAACCTTCCCTTTTTCTATATTTGGACTGTTGAGATTGCTCATTATGTATTGAGAAAATAATAGTTGATAGAGGATGCCAACGTTTCACATTTGCAAGTACTTAATTAATTGATATAGCATAAATCTTATTCATCATAACGAAATTAGATCAATCACCGCATATCCACCGGATGAAGTCACTCGTGTACCGATCTTGTCTTATCACTGCTAGAGGACGAAAATGACACATGAAACTTCTAAAGTTATGCCTAGCGTTTGATCTGGGGCGGATCTCGGGGGGCAACCGGGCCAATGGTTGCTCTTTCCTCCCCGGTCCAACAATTCCTTATACCCTCGGTAGGAAAAAAATAATAATCCAAAAAGCATTTCTTATATGTTACCTAACTAATCGCTTGTCTCATCTTCTATAGCCTCGAATCCCCGGTTCCCATCGTGTTTAATGGTATCTCTATATTTTATCTTGGTTCAACTTTTTTACAATAATTCTTTTATGTAGTTTTAAACTATTCAACGTGGTTCTTACGCCTTCAAAATCGATATTAAGTAGCTCATGATAAGAACACTCCAGGTAAAATTAAAAATCACATTTCAGTGTCTAAATGATTGTCCTTGCTTGGTGGCTGGAGAGATAAAATTTGGGGCTCATATTCCCGAAACTCTTCTAGAAAGCAAAAAAGCCCATGTAGCTGTTATTGCATTTAGGAACTAAACAGGGTTTGTAATTTTTCGCCAACTTTTCATTTGTTTATATTGGACTAGAGCAGGTCCTTAAAAGGCTCAAGGAGGAAATAGATGGAAGATCCGCCCCTTAAATGTTTGTTCAACTATAGTACTTAATTTGCATTTTTCATCAATATTCACATAGAAATATGGAATTGTCCCGAAATTTTATTCAGAGGTCACTTTATCTTTTTGCCGTTTTTCAGATCATATATTTCATGAAAAATAGTATTTGACCAAAATTGAAAATTGGACATGTGAAAGTTTTTGTAACTTGTCCTTATTTTATTACGGATAACTTTGTACATATTTAAAGATATTGCTTACAATGATTCCAATAAAATAATAGCATATCGAAAACAGAGGGGAGGAAAACCTATCGATGGGATCAATAATGTAGATAGACGGTAGCTCTTATAACCCGGAGAGGGGGTTCCTATAACCGGAGCCTTTGTTTAAGGTCCTTAGGCTGGACCACACTAAGCAGAATAGTAAAACATTTCTCTATTGCTCTAGTGTGTTGTGTGTATGTACATATTCAATTCTAAATGCTGCTTTAGTGTATTACAAAATGAATGATCGCATAGCTATTGATTAATGCTGCTCCATTTTTGGTTTTCTGTTTTTGCAAATTCACTCCTGAATATGTGATCATCACGAAATCTCTTGCCAGCAATGCATTTGGCGCTCTAATTTACATACACAGCATTAGCTAATACTAACAATCATAAGGCTTAATGAAAGGGAGACACATGAAAAACCAATTTAAAAACACAAAAAACTATTATCTTGCTTTACAACATGCTTATTATCACATTAATCATGTCGTAACCTATACGGTATGTTAGACACAATGAGCAATCCGAGATGCAAGATGATGTCTTAATCTACATCAAGGAAATGCTTTGCGGTGTGCCTCCAATCCAGCCAGAGCATAGCATATTTAGGGTTCGTCATCAACGGCGCAAAGTAAACCACAAAGCCTAAGGACTAGATATTCTAGTTGTCGGCCCTTATCACCATGGAAATGAAAAGTTCAAATTCCTGGAAGACCAAAAGAAGCAGTACGTGCAGCAGTTGCTTTGGAGGAGAAATGAGAGTGTCAACAGGTATATGCCGACTCTAAGAGAACTGGAACAATGGACGCGTAATTGCTAAGCAGAAACCATCTATCTTTCCCCAAAACAGTTCCAAGCGATGATGCTCATTGATGGTTGTTTCATTGTCGAGTTGTTCCATAAGTTCAATACAGGGGAATTGAGAAACAAAGACGACCCGCTAATGAATGCAGATCGGATTCGATACTGACTCCAGCGCAATGTACTGCTTCTTGAGAACCAACTCCCGCTTTTTCGTCTTGAACAAGCTATATGACCTGGCTAAAGGTCCGGATGAGCATCTTGAGCTCATCGATAGAGCCACCAGTTATTTCGAACTAGGAGACTCGAGCCGATATCCAACACTTCACGATGATGCTCATTGATGGTTGTTTCATTGTCGAGTTGTTCCATAAGTTCAACACGGAGGAATTGAGAGACAAAGACGACCCGCTAATGAATGCAGATCGGATTCGATACTGACTCCAGTGCAATGTACTGCTTCTTGAGAACCAACTCCCGCTTTTCGTCTTGAACAAGCTATATGACCTGGCTAAAGGTCCGGATGAGCATCTCGAGCTCATCGATAGAGCCACCAGTTGTTTCGAACTAGGAGACTCGAACCGATATCCGACACTTCACGAGAGCAAACATCTTCTCCATCTAATGTACACATGTTTGACTTCTGGCTTGCCTAACGTGCTCGACTAAATGGCGGACCCCTGCCGATGAAAGAGAAACTCGTGTTCGTGTCCTCAGTGACGGAGCTCAGGGAGTCCGAAGTCAAGTTAAAAGCAGTGCGAGCTCGGCACATGAAAGACATCAGATTCAAGAACTGGAAACTTGAGATACCGGTCTTGAGTATACAGGACCACACTGAGTCACAATTGAAACCAAATCACGTATGAGCAGCATCATCCAGGCAGAGACATCATCTACTTTACCAACTACGTGACCTTCATGGATTGCCTTGTAAACTCTTCAAAGGACATCAAGGTACTCTGCTGCATAGGGATTATCAGGAACTACTTGGGCGATGACGAGGTGTTTGTGCAGATGTTCAACAAGATGGGTGACTATGTCACTCTATCCAATTTCTATTACTCCGAGATCTTCAAAAATGTGAATGCGTATCGTAACATGAGGAGGAACATTTGAATGGTGAAACTGAGGAGGTAATGTTTCCATAGTCCTTGGGCTTTCTTGTCAATTCTCGCAGCCATCACGTTGCTCCTTCTCGCAGTAGCTCAAACATTATTTAGTATTCTTTCATACAGAATGCAAAAATATGAGATCAATGCTGGTTCATCTATTTCTCACAGTTGATTGGAATACATAGAATAGTTTACATACAATTGGTGAAATCTAAATATGTAACTTTCAGCTTCTAACTTAATAATCTCTTAACACGTCGTTCAACCACAGCGATCCAGAGAATTGGGCCAGCATCCTTATATTTGCATTTATCACAATTGAACAAGTCTCCGTCGTGAAGGCAATTCCGGTTTCTAGCCGGCAGGTAGAACGTTGGATTCTTTCCACTTGTTCCATAACGTTTTGTGAAATGGTTGGTTTCCACAAAGTACAATGCAACTTGTGGATGACTTCATGCGTCTCTCTCCTGAAGCCAATTTTTGGCGCTTCTTTCTTAGTCTTTCTGAGACCTTCGCATCTTCATCCAATTTATCGACGACCAAGGTCAATGGGCCAAAATAAAACGCGTTTGATTTTTGTATAAATGGATGGTCCATGCGGAGTCTCGTTTTATCTCTACTTCACTGAAAAGCAAACCCACTAAGACATGATCTTGTGTCCGGTGACTAGCTAGAGGGGAGGGCTGATTACTGGACTCAGGTAGCCAGCCAATGGCAAGCTGGCCTCATTGTCGTTAGGCAAGAAACAAAGAAGACAAAGAAGGAGCGAGGAGTACCCGTTGATGGATCCATGGACAGCATTGCTAAACATGGATAGCCCTAAGCTCATGGCGGCAAAAAAGCCCTTGTTCTAGTTCTTCTTCGGACTCCCCATCCTTGTCTCTCTTTATAGCTCGCTTAGAGACGGTGAGGTCGAGCTTGCTGATCCACTAGCGACAAGGTTCACCCTTGCCAAATCCAATGAAGTCGAGCCCATGCTGAGCGCTTTAAAGCGATGTAGGACTAGAGAGAGAACCCTTCACCCTTGCCAAATCCAATGAAGTCAAGCCCATGCTGAGCGCTTTAAAGCGATGTAGGACTAGAGAGAGAACCCTTCCCCTTCCCTGCGCACATCCGATGTGGGAGTAGAGAGGGACCCCCACCTCCCTCACCCAAGCCATAATATTGTCCTCTTTGGGCCCCACACTGGCACGGACGCACCGCGTTATACAGGTTAGAGGGACCCAAACCTTTATAAACTAGCCCAAGACTTCCTGCCTAAGCGATGTGGGACTAGAGAGGGACACCTTCCCCTTCCATGCGCACGTCTGAGGACCAAGGCACGGACTCACCGCCATCCCTCCTCCCCGCGCACCGTCACTTGGGCTGTCACACGTAATTTCTAGACTTATGTGTGTCATTTAATCAGCACAGGACCTAGGGGGCTACCGGGCCAGTGGTGGCCCTGCCTCACCATATACAAAAATTCCTTATATTCTTAGGTAGAAAAACTCAAAAAAAAAAAGAAAAAGAAATCATTTATATGTTATTTAGCTAGAAGCTTGTCTGGCCTTTCCCAACCTCATATTCTCAGTTCCCACGGGTTTAATGATATCTCTGTATTTTATCTTGATTCAATTTCGTTCCAACGATTCTTCTTGTGTAGTTTAAAACTATTCAATGTGGTTCTTACGTCTTCAACATTGACGGCAAGTAGCTCACGGTAAGAGCACTCGAAATAAATTTGAAATTCACAATAGTGTCTAAAAGATTGTCCTTGCTTGGTGGCTGGATAGATGAAATTTGGAACTCAAATTCTCAAAACTCTTCTGGAGAGCAGGAGAAGGAAAGAAAGGAAGAGATAGGGGGCGGGCCGGGGGGGGTGGCGTTCTCTGAAACTCGCAAGTAAAAGTCCTCACAGCTATTAATTTATTCTCGGAGCAAAATTATATACGGAGTGATAGTGTAGGGTTCGTAATTTTTTCTCAACTATCCATTTATTTATGTTGATTGTCCAACCACGTGTTCAATCACGATGCTTAATTTGCACTGTCCATTGATATTCACACAAAAATACGAAATTTGTCCCAAAGTTTATTCGGAGATTAGTTTTCTTTCTGCTAGTTGTTAGGAATTAGTTTATGGATCATATGTGCCACAAAAAATAATATGATGACCGAAAGTGAAAATTGGAATAGTTCCTAAGAGGACAGATTTTGGAAGTGAAAAATTAGTTTACCATCCGTATTACTACATTAATCATGTTGCAACCTATACAGTGTGCTCAAAATGATGATCGATCCGGGACACAAGATCATGTCTCTCTACATCGACAATATGCTTTGTGGCGAGCTTCCGGCCCCTCAAGAGCATGAGGCTCGTCATCAACTAAGCAGAGTAAATGAGAGATCCTATGTGTTGTAATCGGCGGTGCAGCGGAAGCGGATCGTAATTTTGCAATTATGTCGGGAGCTATAGAAATCGATCGAAATAAAACGAGGAATAATAAAAGGAAAGGACATCAGAAATTTACGTGGTTTGGTCCGAATGTCGGAACCTACGTCATGGAGAGAGCTAGCAAATCAATTCACTATAAATCGGAGAATTATAGGATTACAATTACACATGCGCTCAATTGTTTCCCAGTCCTACTTTATACCCGATACCCACAGTGTTTAATAACTCAACTCACTGGACTCGACTCCACACAAATCTCTCTGAGCTCACGTCTCTCGCTCTCGGTCTCTCGAGCACTTTTCATTTTGCTCTCTCTGCCGAGCTCTATATTTTCGCTCTCTGTCTCGAGCTTCAGACGTCTTCACCTTTTATCGGTTGAAGGGGAGGAAACAAAACAAAATAAACTTGTACTCCACAATTGTCAGAACGGTGCCGATCTTCAAAGCATGCGCCTCCATGCAATTAATGATAGCGTGTGAGCGAATGACCAGCGTACACTGACACACGTAGAATTCCTTCTGCCTTCCCTCTTTCTTTATTAATAAAAACAAGAGAAGCCCACAAAAGATGACCAAGAAGGGAGGGTGAATTCGGCGCCTACGTGATAGGCTTCTGAAGCAGCAAGTGTTGACCAACTCTTTTCTACGAGCATGCATGCACATGGCCATGTGCATGCATTTAATGACGTAGAAGAAATTGGACGATCTGTGGCATCCCAAAATTCAAAGTCAAGCCATGAGGTGTGTTAAAGTCTCTAATTAGGTGATAAAAATTTCCATGGCTTATGCTTTAGCCATTAGTCTTTTAATTAGATGATTTGTGCATATGATTGTGAAAATTTAAATTTGATAGATTAATAATTTATGCTTGGCCATGTACTTTATAAAGTAAATTTCAATAAACAAAATGTCACAAGACTTTGGCCAAGATGAAAATTGAAATTTAAAAAAAAAAAAATATATATATATATATATATATATATTTATAGAAGAATTTCAAAAAAAAGGGGGAAAAAGTTAATTTTTGGGATGGGCCTTAGGCCCATTGGCCGAAGCCTTGATGGGCCAAGTTAGTCGGCCCAATTAGGCCTACTAAAAGGGGCTGTCGCCGGCCCAATAAAAGCCCAACTCCAAGGCCCATGATGCATGCAAGTGTTGTAACAAGTGGCACAAAGAAGGGCATGCATTGGCCATGGTTAAGGCAAAGCAATCATTACAAATGATGAGCTTTAGGGGGGATATAAGAGGGAAGAGAGAGAGAAGGGTGGCCGGTCATTTGCTCGCCCGAGGAGAGAGAGAGAGAGAGAGAGAGAGTTGTGCGAGAGAGAGAGAGATCGTGCGAGAGAGGGGGAGCGGCCGAGAGAGAGGAGGAGGAACCGCCGTGTGCCGCCGTGTTCGCCGTCGACCGACCGATCTAGAGGCAAGTGGGAGTCCTCTAGCTTCTCTTGCATGCTTGAATGTTGTTTGCATGTTGAATTCTTGGGTGTTAGATGAGAAATACCGAAGCATGGATGAGTTGTGTGTGAATGGTGTGACTGTTCTTGCTCGGATCATGTGAGTCAGAATGTTGTTTGAGCTTGCATGTGTGTTTAGAGTCCGATTTTGGCTTTGATTTTTTCATGAGAGTTGTATCTAACATCTTGAACTACAACATACTGAAATTTCGTGGAAAATTATGGATATTTGAGGGGTTAAAGTCTCATCCTATGGAGACCTCAGATCTGGAGAGTTTTTACTGACCTCTTGCTGGATTCGTGGTTGCATGTTGGTTTGTGTTGAGAATCTCACTTCGATTTCTTCATGACAGTTGTAGGAGACATCTTAAAATACAACATACTGAAATTTTAAGTGAAATGAACAAGTATAGCCTAGTAAATCAACTAGATCTTGAAGACGATGATTCTGGTGATGTATTCCGAGATACCCGAGACTTCATTGACATAGATGATGACTATACTCTGGTTATTTGACTTATATCTATTCATGAAACTTGTAGAGGACATCTTAATGTATAACATATCCAAATTTCAGAGGAAACGAAAGAGAATAGGTAGGTGAAATCTCAATATTTCGGAGATGTGTACACTGGACGATGCGGTAATGGATCCAGAAGCTTCGTGAGACTGTATAAAATAATCTAAAAATAATATGGCTTGGAGTTCTTCATGAAAGTTGTACCAAAATGTCTTGGCTATAACTCTGTAAAATTTCGTAATTTTTGGAGGCCATATGGATATTTTAATAGAATTTCTTCGGAAACCGTGCATTCTGGTTTCATCCGTAAATTATATGATGCTTTGTGAAAATTGGGAAATTTTGTGAAATGCTATTTGGCCATGTATTTTGTATGAAATTATCATCCTATTGGCTTGTTTAATATTTGCTGTAATTTTCATAATTTTGGGAATTTGTTGATATTAAATTTATGGAAATGACAAAAGTTGGAATTTAAATAAATAAATAAACAAAAAAGAAAAGAAAAGAAAAAATAAAATAGATTATTTTATTGGCCATAAATTCCATTAAATTTATCTTGTTGCATGTATGATAAAGTCTTGGTATATGTATGACATTGAATCGAGATGCATATGATAAAGTCTTGGTATATGTATGACATTGAATTGTGATGCATGTGTGAATCCTATGCCAAGTATGACTTGTTTGATGTCACGCCATATGCCATGTTAAATTGAGATCAAAATAATGGTAAATGTGGATAATGATAAGTGAGGAAGTGGTTGTGGTGGAGGATGAGGCCGGAATGTATAGAGATGCATTGCCGGATTTCCCGGGAGATTCGGGATGCCCGGAATGTGGGGGTGCCGGAAGCCCTGTCGGAGGTTTTTTCCCGAAGGGAATGCCTCACGATGCCAGGATTTGGGGTGCGGGATGCCCGGCCAGGGAGTGTAAATGCCGGAAGCCTTGTCGGAGGTTTCTGCCCGAAGGGAATGCCTCGTGATGCCGTTGGAATGCGAGATGCCCGGAATGTGGGGGCCGGATGCCGGTGGCACGGGAGGGGCGAATGCCGGAAGCCTCGGAGGTCTTTGCCCGAGGGGATGATGAAATTGATGATTTGAGGAACGGGTGATGTGGTGATCAAATTGAAAGCTAAAAGTGGAAATTAAACCATGATATGATATGCATGATGATATGCATGATGATATGCATGATGAAGATGATGATGATGATATGTGATGTGAAATAATGATGATCACCCATGATATGATATGCATGATGATATGCATGATGATGATGATGATGATATGTGATGTGAAATAATGATGATCACCCATGATATGATATGCATGATGATATGCATGATGATGATGATGATGATGATGATGATGAAGATATGTGATGTGAAATAATGATGATCACCCATGATATGATATGCATGATGATGATGATGATATGTGATGTGAAATAATGATGATCACCCATGATATGATATGCATGATGATATGCATGATGATGATGATGATGATGAATATGTGATGAGAAATAATGATGATCACTCATGATATGAGATGCATGATGATGATAATGACGATGATATATGATATGGCACGATGACATGTATGATGTGATGATGTCATGATGATGATGACATGTATGATACGATGATGGTACACATGTATGTGTTATAAATTGATATGATGATGCATGATAGTATGCGCATGGCTTCAAGGTAAGTAACGCCTGCAATGCATGTATGATTTGCATGATGCATTGAGTTGTTATTGGATTCCTTATCTGCTGAGTGGTTATACTCACCCATTTGGGGACCAACATTTCAGATTAGCAATATGCCGCTTCCTGCCGTCACGCGGGGTGCATTTTATGGGTTACCGTCCGACGTCGAGGTAGAGTGTGAGGAGTTCAGCTGTCCTTCCGTACCTGGACTCACCTACATACGTGTGCGCTGTTTTGTCTCGTACGACATAGGCCTGGCTGGGGGCCCGATTGTCTAAGAGTTTGTTTCTATCCACGTTCGCCGCGATGGGGTGATGAGAGGGATGCTGCCGCCGCCGCCGCCTGACGCACCGGACTGGGTGTGAGGCCTGTGCGTGACGAGTAGGGGCTGTTTCTTTTTGGATAGTTAGCCGACACTTATGATGGGGGTTCTACACATGCGATGTAGAGGGTCGAGGGTTCTTTTTGAGGTTTTAGGCTGGACATGGCTGAGTCCTAGCTTTTCCTTTTGATGTACCGACCCAAAAGAAGTCCCATCTTGAAAATATATGTAAATAAAGTGTCGTGGCTTGTCTATAAAAAATTATGGTGATTAGTGGTGTGTATTTGTATCATGGTTGGTAGGGGAGAGATGGTGATGTTTTAATTTTGCTTCCGCTAATGAGTCGCGCTGGGACCGTTTTGTTTTAAAAAAAAAAAAAAAAATGTGTCCATAAATTACGACACATCTTCTAAGGAGAAAGGTAATAAGGTGTAACATTGGCGCTAGTGACGACCTGCGAAGGGTTCGGGGTGTCACACGATCAACCCTTCAGCCTTATTTCATGCTGACAAATGAGAAGAATCCCATGGATTGTAGCCTTCATTTCCAATGTGAAGCGCAGATCGAGGGCGGGATTCTTTCGGCTCCTATCACACGCCATTCCTCGTCAAATGCTCCGCAGATGATCTTTCTCGTTTTAGCATGTCCATGTTTTGCGCGTATCGGGTATCGTATATGGATTCAAACTTGAGACATAATTTAACACTATGAACCAGAGATTCTCAGCATCAGCCCTTATCACTATGAAAACGACAAATACAAATCCATGGAGGAGCAGAAAATACGGTACATGAAACAGTTGTTTCGCAGGAGAAATGAGGAGAGTGTCGACAGGCATATGGCGACTCTAAGGGAACTGGAACAGCTGGCCTGTAATTGCTACGCGGAAACCATCAACCACCTCTCCCAAGAAAAGTTCCTAGTGACGATGCTCATTGATGGTTGTTTCGTCTTCGAGTTCTTCCGTAAGTACAATATGGAGGAACCAAGAGACAAAGACGATCCGCTTATGGAGTCAGATTGGATTCAATTCTGCCTCCAGCGCGAATTACTGCTGCTAGAGAACCAGCTCCTGTTTTTCGTCTTGAACAAGTTATATGAGCTGACTAAGGGTCTCATCGATATCGCCACCAGGTATTTCAATTCCGAACTAGGAGACTCGAGCCGAAATCAGATTCTTGGCGAGAGCAAACATCTTCTGCATCTAATGCACACGTGTTGGACTGCCAGCTTGCCTAGTGGACGTCGGCAAAACCACAGAACAAAGCTGAACATGTTTGTGTCCACGGCGACAGAGCTGAAGGAGTCCGGAGTCAAGTTAAGGGTGAGGTAAGCGTGCGACCTGATGGATCTCAAATTCGAGGACGAGATACTCGAGATACCGATCGTGATTGTAGAGGACACCACCGAGTCACTAATTCGAAACCTAGTCGTGTACGAGCAGCATCTTCAAGGCGGAGAAATCAACTATGTAATGGAGTATATGTCATTCATGGATTGCCTCAGCAACTCTTCAAAAACTCTTCAAAGGACGTCAAGCTGCTCCGCCAAAGTGGGATTATTAAGAACCTCTTGAGCGATGATGAGGTAGTTGCACAGAGGTTCAACGTCACCCTGTCTAATTTCTATTACTACGATGACATCTCCTATAGAGTGAATGAGTATTGTAAGGAGAGGTGGAACGTTTGGATGGTGAAAGTGAGGAGGGAATATTTCCATAGTCCTTGGGCTTTCTTGTCCATTCTTGCAGCCACCGTGTTGCTCCTTCTCACAGCAGTACAAACAGTATTTACCATTAACTTTGGGGAGATGACATCTCCTACAGAGTTAAATGTGATCAATGATTGCATGATGTTTTCCCTTGGACCAATTACTCGTGTTCTATAGCCAATAGTATGATCTTGGTTGTCCAATGAGGAACGAACCACGTGTTTAAAGGAAGATATTAGATTATCTCTATAGTAAAAAATATTAGTACATCACTAGAGTTTTACCATTTTATAATAGCAATATTGTTATTGATTTTGGATGATTTGTACAGTGCTTACCTGACTCTGGGATTCTGATTTCTAAATTTCCTTTTGCCAAAAATGGAATTTTGCTCCGTGTTGATAGACATGTAAAGTCAAGTTAGTGGTAATAATTAAGGATGAGTAATCACATGTATAGGATGTAAGAATAGCAAAAGGAGTATAGGGTACTCTCTCACGGTACTATTTGCAAAGACAAATTATGTAGGGAACATCGTTCGCAGTAGTGACAACATACCTCCAATCAATGACAACGACCTCAAGATTTATAGACAAATACTAATTTTCTTTTGAATTTTTTATATAATTTTTTTCCTTTTATTTCCTCCTCCTTCCTTCTTCCTCTAATTAGTCACCAGCAATGACTAGCCAGAGGGCTGGCGAGATCGAGTTTGGCCAGCCAATGGCGAGGCTCAGTCTCACCTAGCCATGAGGTAAATTTTTTTAGGTGGTAAGTATTGAATTTGTGGCACTTATGTTACCTTCTAAATTTGGAAAAATTTCAAATAAAAATCTGAAGTGGAGCAGTTTTTTTTCAAAAAATGGCCCAAGATAAACGTTGTCTCAAATAAGGGTCTAAAGTGGTTAGGTTAGTATCAAACAAGGGTCTGAATTTGTTTTCCGGCCAAATCTTCACCGGATGACTTATTCCAGCGAGTTAGGCGTGGGCAATTTTGTCCAAAAAAATCCGGTTGGGTAAAAATGCTTTAAAATCCTTGAACAAACAAAAATCCCAAATTGAACTCTTATTAATTCTTCATGATATTGTTGAGTCTTCAAGTAAGTCCCCAATAGCAAATTGATCCTCCCCTTGAAAGTTTGTCATCTCAAGCTTCATTATCAACTAGAGGAAGAGGAACATCAATTCCATCTCCTTAGTTTAGATGGGGCTTGGGTTCTTCAATTTCAACTCAAGTCCTCCATCCACACCAAATGCCTTCTCGCCTTGTTGCCATGAGCTCTATCCTCATCAGTAAGTGCATCCATTCCATCTAGCATCAAAGATAGGAAGAAAACATGGTACAATAGAGAATCAACGAACTTAAAGTTCAAGCTTTGGAGACTCAACGATTTCACAAAGAACTAATGAGAGTTCTGTGACATCCCAGATTTTCAATCCTGTTTTCCATTTAATAAATCGGGCATTTCATCGACGCACCTATAGGGCTGTTCTCAGAGCTGATCACTCTCGAGATAACTAGACTATCTAGGGAAACAATTAAGAGATTTTAATGCAATAGACTTGAGAATTCGACTAGGAATTGGCTTCTTGATCGTGCTTATCTTCAAAGGTCATTGCGACACAGTTAAAAATTGATTAGGGATCAGAGATAGGTCGGTTCGATAGAGATGTGTGGCTAAACGTGGGTGACTCCACTAAATTGGAAAATTCTCATCAATTGGTACTAGACTGAATTTTCTATCGTTTTGGTACCCTGTATCCGTATTTGAATCCTCGAGATTTTCATGATAACCGATGGTCGCCAATGTATCAAGTGGGTTCATTATGGCTCGAAGAAAATCGACCACGGGTCATTTGCACTAAAAATTTCTGAAAGTTACTTGAAAACTCTATAAAAATAAAGTTATTTTACCTATTTTAGGCAACAATTAATGCAATATCAATGAGAAAATATTTGGATTTCATTCTGATTATTCGAATTTTCCTTATTTATGCAAAATAATGAGATATGGGGAATATAGGGAAAAGAATGGCAAAAAAATCAGGAATTCAAATCAAGAAGTAGTGGAAGATAAATATCAAATCAGAATCATCTGATTTACTCCCAGATTTTATGCGCAATTGCTTGGAGCTTGGATATATCCTCAAAATGGGAGAACATTGAGAGCCAGAAAGAGCAGTTAGGTTTTTGTTAAATCGTTTTTCATTCTTCTGAGAGTTTTTCAAGTATTTTGAAGAAAAGATAAAAGTGGTGACAAATTTTTTGTTCTTTGATTCAAGATGTTGGGTTTGATATATATTTTTATTTCTTCTTCTACTATGTTCTAATTTTCTTTTGTTAAGGCTACGATGTAGCCTAACCATGATGATGTGAATTTCATGATTTTTATGTTTTATAATTGATTTCATTCATGTGAGCTATATATTATTGTGTTTAATGCTTTTGAGCGATTGGCCACCACTTGAGTGATCTAATGTGCATGTTTGAGACTGAGAAGTGATAATATGCAATTGCTCATTATAATATATAACCATGAATTAAACGTGGATAGGGATATACCGCGTTATTTGTGTAGCTTTCGGTGATAAAGTGATCCAAAAGACTCATTGTAAGCCGGGAATATTTATAGTTTTTAATGCACTCATGTTTATTTTAATTCACATAGAGATAGTGGATTAATAAGCTGAGTAGGTTTGCTATACCTAGAGATAGGATAGTAAATATATTAGGAAATTCCGCTATCACATGTTTGATATCGTTCTTGTATCTACAACAATATGAAATTCATATCTAGTGGTTATGGTGAAATCGGATGCTCTAACATATTTATTTGATTGATTTACTGCATTTAGTCTCCCAATTTTGTTTTTAATTTATTCTAAATTATATTTTGATCTGTTAGATAAATTTTAGAATTAATCTATTTTAGTATTTAATTAGTTTATTAATCATCGATCTCTGTGGGATGATACTTTTTCTTATCATTATATTACTTGTTCGACATGCTCACTTGCATTTAGAATTTTATGAACATTACCCGGTAGATGAGGTCACGCTAAAAACGCGCCAGATTGAAATTAACTGTGAATTTGAGTTCGATTTCAAAAATTGAAAGTTCTGTCATGTCACGAGTCATTTTAGGAACGTCAACTCAGTCTTAAAAGATTTTACTACAAACTGAGACTTTTTGGGAAAAAGTCGTCCTAGGGCCGTTTTTGTCCAGAAAAAGTGAGGAATCGTATTTTATCGCATAACTGGGTTGCAAGTGGGATCAATTGGTGAGGAAAAATATCAATTGGATCGATGAAGTGTCGGTTGATTTTTGGGAGGCCAAATTGGAGTGATTTAAGCATGAATGAGTGTCCAATTAGAGGAAATTCGGGAGAAATACACTATTGGTGCCATAAGTTGTGTACGGCGCTCACTTTGGTGCCAAAAGTTTCCGTCGGATCACTTAAGTGCCAAATTGGAGGAAAAACGATCACTTTGATGCCACCGGCGAGAAATTCCGGCCAAAATGATTATGTGGCTTTAAAATTAAAAAAAAAAAAAATAATTGACGTGGCTTAAGATTGTCCACGGTGGATGGCATAAAACAACGCCATTTTCCTTTCTTCGTAAGAAACGACATCATTTCTTGTCATCCACCATGGATTCACATAAGAAACGATGCCGCGTTGCTCCATAGCAAAAAACGATGTTGCTGAAGAGGGAGTAAAATAGGGTTCATATATGGTTCTCGACGCTGGCTGTAGCTCGCTCACCCATTGTCGTTCACCCACAGTCGTTCACTTGCCCGTCGTCACTCGCCCGCCGTCGCTTGGCCACTACTGTAGTTGCGCCATCATTCACGGTCGTTCGCTGGATGCGTCCCCAACTCTCGCTCACTCAGGTTTGTCATGTTCTCTACGTGGGTCAATTTAATGAAAAATTTAGGTTTCCGATGAGCAAGTTAGGGCGCGGAGGGCAAATTGAGGGCTCAGCTCAAGGGGAAAGTAGTGGGGAAAGTGGTGGGGATGTCACTTTTATGGGGATGGAATAGAAAAATTGAGGGTTCCATCATTCGTTTGCTTTTTGTTGTGGGGACCGAATAGAAAATAGGGCGCGGAGGGGCTTGACTCAGAGGGAAACAATAGTGGGACCGAATTTGTTTGTTTAATTAATTGAAATGCTTCTGTGGGGGACCGAATGTGATTGAATTGAAAAATGGGTAGTGGGGACCTCACTTTATTTATTTAATTCGGTTTCCTTTTATTTTGTAAATGCACCGAATTGAGGAGATTTTAGTCAAATTTGTTTCTTGATAACAAAACGACAAGGAGCTGCATGTGAAGTTACTGATTCTGTCATGTGGTCCTAACAAAATGACAATGACTCTTTTTCTTTTTTTTTCATTGGATGCAGCATCGACATGGACGCGAATCAGGTAGGCGTCATTATTTGCTATGGTGGAGAGTTTGTTATTGGCACTGAAGATTAGGAATATAGTGGTGGAAATGAATGTACTATCTATGTCAATGTTCGGAAGTCATTATATATTGATTTTCAGAGGGATTTGGTGCATGTTTTACGATGCAAAGTGCAAAAACTACATTACTATGTTCCTAGGAAGGAATTGAAGGATGGGTTGAGATTTTTTAATGATGATAATGGTATTAAGGATATCATTTACTATTATCTTCACGGTGAAGAAGTTAAGGTATATGTTGAGTATTATAGTGAGGATGATGATGATGATGGTGGGGATGAGGATGGGGATGAGCAGACCACCACTGAAGGAGGAGAAGTGAGGAATCCTGTTCAAACGAGTAATCAGGTTGGGGATGAGTTTAGGTTAGATAAAGGGCAAAATGAGAGGGAGAGAAGTCATATTGATAGAGATGAACAAACAGGGAGATGTCCTAAAATCTTGGGTGGAGTTTGGGTGAAGATGTGGGCAATGAAAACTTCATTGGATTAGAATGAGAAATTGTTTTATCCAGTGAATCGGAAGATGAATGTTTGGCTTTAGTAAATTTCCTAAGTGACGAAGATGATGATGAACTCGCACATTTAAGACAAAAAGCAAAGCGAATTTCTGAGGAAAAAAATTGCAGCTTTAGTAAAGAGGACCGAACTAGTAAATAGGGATAAAGATCCAGCTGAAGGTAATATAAGTGAAGATGAAGAAAGCTGTGGCGATGAAGTTGCTGGTTTGGAAAATGAGCTTGACAATGATGATGAAGAACCTGCTCGTCGAAGAAAAAGTAAATACCCTTGCTATAATCTGACTGTTGATAAACTTGTTTTGTTGGTGGGCATGAGATTTGACGATGCCAAACAGTTCAAGAAAGCTGTTGTGAAGAACTCCATTAGTGAACAGAGGAGTGTTCAATTCATTAGAAACACGAAGGAATTTGTGAGAGTTAAGTGCTCACAACCCAATTGTTCGTGAAAGCTCTATGGTGCGCTGAGTAAGATTGGGTCATTCCAGATTATGTCCTTCTAGGAGGAGCATACTTGTCCAATTATCTTTAATAATAAAATGATAACAAGTGTGTGGTTATCAAAGCATTTTTTCAATACTATCAAGTAATGCCCGAGATCAAGAGTCCTCAATTTCAACAATTAGTGAAAGAGCAAGTGGGGGTTAATGTGTCGAGGAATCAATGTAAGAGAGCT
The DNA here is from genome assembly GCA_014182515.1 of Eucalyptus microcorys. NCBI lineage: Eukaryota > Viridiplantae > Streptophyta > Magnoliopsida > Myrtales > Myrtaceae > Eucalyptus > Eucalyptus microcorys. The sequence goes on along the minus strand of CM024569.1, from coordinate 26,352,616 downwards.
AAGATGAGGGTGATGAAGATATTGATGGGTGGGTATAAGGAAGAATATGCGCAAATATGAGATTATGCTAGTGAATGCATGTTTCAAAACTCATCTAGTAGGGTATATGTAGAGGCTATGGAGAGGCCACTCCCTAATCTTGGGCCTAAATTTGATAGATTTTATGTCTGTTTTGATGCATGCAAACGGGGCTTCTTGGCTGGTTGTAGAAGAGTTATAGGATTGGATGGATGCTTTCTAAAGGGTTTATGCAAGGGGGAGTTGTTGGCTGCTGTGGGGAGAGATGCCGATAATCAAATGTTCCCGATAGCTTGGGCGATAGTGAAGATAGAGAACAAGGATATTTGGTCCTGGTTCCTAAAAAATTTAATGGTTAACCTTGAGATAACCGATGGGGAGGATGGGCATTCATGAGAGACCAACAGAAGGTAATTTCATTGTCAATTAATTCACTCCCTTTTAATATTAATCACTTGCATATTTTTCCTGACTTGTATTTATTGGTTTGAATTTTTGTAGGGACTTATTCCTGCATTGGCTGAGTATAGAATGTACGTGAGGCACATATATGCAAACTGGTCAAGGAACTTCAAAGGAGATAGGCTGCAGAAGCAGTTCTGACAGATAGCAAAGAGTACGAACATGGCTGATTTCAGATTCGCCAAACAAGGATTGTTGCAGTTGATAAAGGAAGGTTTTGATGCACTCTTCCAGACAGAAGCTAAGCACTGATGTCGGGTCTTCTTCAGCGAAGAGTTCAAATGTGATATTATAGATAACAACCTCAGTGAAGCTTTCAATGGTAGAATTTTAGAGGCCAGGTGCAAACCAGTCATCAGCATGCTTAATGATATTCGAGTTATGGTTATGACTAGACTACATAGGCAAAGAGATGAGGCTACAAAATGGAGTAGAGACTGTGGCCCTAAGATTGTGAAGAGATTAGATGCAAACATTGCTGCTAGTAGGTTCTGCTATATAGTTTGGAATGGAGATAATGGATATGAGATTATTCAAAATTAGGATAAGTATGTTGTCAACCTGGATAGAAGAAAGTGTTCATGCCGAGCCTGGCAACTGAATGGAATTCCCTATGCCCATGCCATTTGTGCTATTCAGATGAAGCAAGAAAACCCAGATGATTACCTACATGATTGATACAAAAAAAGCTCATATCTTACTTCATACCAATTCATGATGCAGCCTATCAGAAGCAGCAAATTTTGGGAGCCAACAAATCATGAAAGTCCTATACCTTTATTGCTGAAGAAGCAAATATGAAGGCCAAAAAAGAGACGGAGAATGCAAGTAGGAAGAGGCATCAAGTCAGAGGATGACTAGGATTGGGTCAAAGATGAAATGCTTCTATTGCTGCAAGGAATGGCACAATAAGAAAGGTTGTGAGCTGAAAAAGTAGCATCAACAGCAAGATGTACTGGCTGATTCAATGCTAGGGACAAAACCTACCGAAGAGCTTCTTATTGGGCCTATTGAATGGAGGGCAGAAGGCCCTGCTGTAATGCCTACTGAAAGGCAAACAGAAAGCCATGATGTAAGGTAAGTATCATCTTTTCCTCTGTCATGCACTTGTAATTTAAAAAGTTTTCTCCATTTGTTTTCACCATGAAAATGAGTAGATGTCTAAATATTCATTGTAGTTGGTCATAATCCTAATATAGTACATTGTTGTAAGGCCTACTAAAGGTCCGGAAAAATGCCCTGTTGTAGGCTTAAGTGCAGGGACAGGGACATGGACTGGAATGGGCAGGACAGCAACAACAACAACTGAGTCCACTGTTGAGCAAACAAGAAAAAAATATCCTGTAAGTTGTACATTGCTGTGTTTGGTCTTGTATGGGCTGAAATTTACATTTATTATGTGTTTCTCAGGTGAGAAGACGAGCAACTGCATAAGTTGCAGAGGTTGCTACAAGGATTGTTGTTACTGAAAATGATGCACCATAGCAAACAAGAGGGGCTCTTAGAAAAAGATTAAGGCAATATGGATATGAGATTTACACAGATGAACGTATTGAAATGACTATTTTGAATGTAAGATTTGTAAGCCTCATGCATTTAATTTATTGTACTTCAATTCATTTGGTTGAGAATATCACTATGTTCTTGTAGCTTGGGAGAACTTCAGAGGTACTTCTCTCTCAAAGTGGGCCAACTCAATAATCAAGGGCGCAGCCAAAGAAGAGTGCTCCAAAGAAGAAGAAAACAGTGGGTATAACTGCGAAACAGCCATCCAAGAAGAACCCAACACCAGTTCCATCTCAACCAACGATTGTGAGCAGTAGTGATGATATGGATCAACACATGACACGTGCTAGAACAAAAATAGCAACTGTCAAAAACAAGGACAAGGAAAATGAGGTGACAGAAAGCCCAGTTAAAGAACCTGCATATCCAATTCGAAAGAGTGCTCGAATTATGAATCAATTCAAAGCTCTAAAAGGAAAAGGAGATCAGGGTGTTGTCAATATTGACTGGACATGGTCTCTTGTTATGTGGTGCTGGATATAGTCTCTTTTTATGTTTTCTTTTTTTAGGAGGGTGCTAGATATTTGAGTTTCTTGATGGTAGTTGCTACTTGCATATTGCCATTTTTTTTTAAGAGGCTGCTGAACTTTCGGTGATTGGAGAGTGAAGTTAGACATGTTTTTCTTTTCTTTTGTAAACAATCAATCAATGTTAATGGCAAGTATTGAAATGACTATTTTCTTTTGTGTTGGTTTCAGCTAGAATGCTAGCAAGTCAGTTATGCTGTATATTTTATTTGTGCTGTTGCTGCAATGTTGCTATTGCTGGTTGAAGTTGTGGATTATAATGAATTTGTGGGATTCTGGTTATATGTGCTACTGCAAGAACATTTTGGGTGCCGGTACATCTTGTTGCATCAACACTTGTATGGGCTGGTGCAAGAAGATGCACTAGTAACCCAACTGGTGCAAAAACAAAGTACAAGTCAAGTGACGTTTGGCACTAACATGTTCTCTTTTTAAAAACTTGTGCAACATAGTGATAATTTTGTAATCGCGACTGGCACTTAAATGATCACTTTGTAATCGTGACTGGCACTTAAATAATCACTTTTATAAAAACTTGGCACTCAAGCGATCACAATTTACAACTTATGACACTGAAATGGTCAATCGTGAATTTGCCACCATCATTTAATTTCGCCATGGTTTGCAGTTGTAGCAAACCAGCAAATCAGTAAACTAGCAAACCAGCAAACCAGCAAATCAGCAAACCATTACCAAATAAAAAATGCAGCAAACATTACCAAATAAAAAATGCAGCAAACCATTACCAAATAAAAAAAAATGCAGCAAACCATTATCAAATAAAAAATACAGCAAATCATTACCAAATAAAAAATGCAGCAAACAATTATATTTGAAGCAAAAACTAACTAAAACAAACATTAACAATACACAACTAAACAACAAAAATTTTAAGTGCTCACAACTAATGCATTCCAAGTCCAACCTTGCATTTCTACCCATAGATTACAACAACAAAACCTTTTGCTCCATACAAAAATTACAGCAAACCAAAAACACATTTTACTTATAAATAATCCAATACAAGTGCATATTTCATGTCTTCGACTATGGTAGACATACAAACTTCTTCTCATTACTCACTTTACATTTGAATAAACTACCTAAGAGAATAAGAACACAATCAACACTCGATAAAAATTTCTTTCAATTTTCAGCCTTGAAACCCCCCTCTTCAAATGGTCCACCAGAGATGTTAAACCCTTCATTTGGGCTTGCATTGAGTCGACATTCTCCAACTCGTCCATTAATGTAGGTGGAGGTTGATTTCGGTCTTCAAGTAACTCCAATATCACCTCTGTCGTTCGATCAGAGAATTTCCTATCAACCCATTTGAAATATTGGCACTTCGAGCCTTCTCTATATCTGCCGCACCCATGGAATCTTCTCCCGGGATTCAACCGAGTCCAAGATGTTCTTCTTGGACTCGGTAACCCACAATAACAGTAAAAATCACCATCTCATTCGCTTTTCTTATAAGAATGTGAGCCGTTGTTGAAGCTTCTGTCCTCCATTTGCAAAAAAGCAAGCTAATAACTTTGGGAGAAAATCGAAGTATGCACTCGAAATGGTCGAATTGGGGATTTAGGGTTTTCAACTTCCGATTCTAGTCGAAATTGTGGATTTAGGGTTTTCTATTTGGGGGAAAACGATAAACGATGTCGTTTTGTTCTTTGTATGCTGATTATATTCTCCGACGATCCACATCGGAGTCAAAAATTAATAAAAAAATTGCCACGTCGGATTTCCAGCCAACCAAATCGGCGATGACACCAAAGTGATCGTTTTTCAAAATTTTTGGCACTTAAGTGATCCGACGGAAACTTTTGGCACCAAAGTGAGCGTCGTACACAACTTATGGCACCAATAGTGTACTTCTCCCGAGAAAATTCTAAGCAAATTCGTGTGCCCCCACCACCATGACTTATGGACCAATTTAAGCTTCTAAATAAGAGCATGGGTGGTTGAGTTTGGTCTATGGAAGGCAGCTGGTGGTGGAGATTGGTCTTGAGGGACAAATTGAGAGAAAAAGAGACCAAGGTAAGTCCCTTGTTCCCTCTCTCTTTCCTCTCCCCCTCCCATTGGTCGACAGCCCCTTTCTTCTTCTCCATTTTGCGATTTAAAGGCCAGCAAAACCAAAGGAGAATCAGCTGAAGCCATGGAGCAGCCTCGCCGTCGCGCGCCACCGCTAAAGTCGCCGTTCATCTCCCCGTCTCGCGTTCGTGCCACCACACCTCTTCACACGACCCCGACGCCCAGCCATCTCCATCCCCGCCTTTGTTCGTGCATCTAGGAGGCTGTTTCAACCAACTCAGGCCGCCGTGCACCGCTGTTTCACCGCTGTTCAACCCCGCCTAGGCCACTATATCTCCATCGGTCTTACTTGCCTCAACCAGCCCCATTTCCTTTCTTTTGCAGCTCAAAATAGAAGCAAAAACCAGTGGGTTTCTAGCTCAGTTTAGGCCTGTTTTGGAGGTGTTCCGAGCCTCGAAAGTTAGGCTCGCTTTGGAGAAAGTCGAGCCCCGTTGATTTGCACCAACCGGATCGCCGAACAAGTGAGTTTAACTCGCTAAATCTCGCTTAATAGGTTAATTACGCTTAGGGGTTGATTAGATTAAGTTAAATATGATTAGGTGGTTAGATTAGATTAGATTAGTGAATTTAATTATTTGCCTGATGCATGTTAGGTGGATACTTAGTGTAATTAGCGAGTAAATAGACTCTAGTATTTATTTAACAAGCCTCGAAAGTTTTTCGGGTTCGTTTCGGCATCCAATTAGGCATTATGGACCTAAGTTGGATTTATTGACATTTATTTAATATTTTCCGTAATTATTTAATTATTTATTTATTTTCTGAAAATTAGATCGAGAAAGCCGGTTACCAAAATTTTATGCTGGTTATTGTGGTGCAATCTGTTTATTTATTTGAGCTTTAATTTGTGTTAATTTTGCCTGATTGTGATTTTAGGATATATTCCAAAATTTATTTACTTTCAGTATTTAATTGGAAAATAACCGAGTGTCGGTTTACAATGCCAAAAATATTTTGGTGGACCATATGAAATGGTGGGAATTATGGAAAGGAAATTATGATATTTTGGCTATAGCCAACCGTGTACCCACACACAGCTATTTTATCGAATATGACAAAAAGTGAGAAATTGTTGGAGAACGAACGTTGGCTCGATGACTTGACACATCATCTTGGAGAAAGACGTATGTTAGTTCGGTTTGATGACTAGATATGTCATCTTGGAGAATGCACGTGGGCTCGATAACTAGATATCTCACCTTGGAGAATGCACATGGGCTCGATGACTAGATATGTCATCTTGGAGAATGCACGTAGAATACACGTAGGCTCAATGACTAGATATGTCATCTTGGATAATGCACGTGGGCTCGATGACTAGATATGTCATCTTGGAGAATGCACGTGGGCTCGATGACTAGATATGTCATCTTGGAGAATGCACGTGGGCTTGATGACTAGATATATCATCTTGGAGAATGCATAGTATTGATTAGAATGACCAGAGAATGGTCCAATTGACACGTAATCGACTAGGTCGATTGATCGATAAGTTGATTTGAGTTTTGAATTGACGTGATGACATGATTCATTGAAATTATGAATTGAACTGACTTGCAGGAAGGAACTGAGGCCAAGGTAAGTCCTCTGACTCGTGATTGTGCTTAGGCAACCCTTACAGTGTAATTTCTTCCTAATCGAGACTTAGGGGGTAGAACTCGCTGAGACGTTATCTCACCCTGTTGTGGGATAACATTTCAGGTCCTTAGATGGCAACACCTCCAGCTCATCTTGAGCAATTTGGTATACCGAAGGAAATCACTGAGATAGGTTATCACATTTCGATACACCATCACCCTAAAGGCTTGGACTATGTACTGGTGAAATCAATCATCTGGGTTAATGTGGGTGGACCTCAAAAGGTGCCCCACAAATACCTGTCGTGGTATCGTCATTACAATGATGGACGAAGGGTGGGCTCTGTACCGGAATCTAATGTACCTCTGTACGTTTTAGAGGTAGCATTTGGGAATAGGACAGCAGATCCCAAGGGTAAATCAGTGATTGATGCGAAGGATCCCAAGCTTGGTGATGATCCTGACTCTCCGAAGTACTCAGCCGTAGACTCTAGCTGGAGCATGAAAGAATGAGAGATCGTTGAGGAGGAGGAGAACCCGGAGGAGGACCCAAAGGAGGATCCAGGAGAAGATTGAAACCCCACCCTTGTCTGCAGACTTGTTTTATGAACTTGTTGATTAGAACTTAACTTAGTAGTTCGCCTTGTATATATATGCATTATGGTTTGTATTTTATATAAGTGTGGTTGTTTTTAAAAGTTTGAAATTTGGTCCTACTTTCCTATTATATTGTTTTATTGTCTGGGGATTATTTATATGCTTCCGCATGCATATTAAAATGAAAGGGTCGGCGATGCGTCTTGGGACATCACTTTTTAATCAACCAGTGAGGATGGGCGCGTGCTTGAGAATCGGGGCATGACAAGTTCAATTTGGGATTTTTGTTTGTTTGAGGATTTTAAAGCATTTTTATTGAGCTAGATTTTGTTGGACAAAACTGCCTACACCCTACTTGCAGGAAAAAGTTGTCCGGTGAAGATTTGGCCGGAAATCAAGTTCGAGCCCTTATTTAATACTAACCTAGCCACTTCAGGCCCTTATTTGAGACAATGTCCACTTTCAGCCATTTTTAAGAAAATAGCTCCATTTTGAGCCCTTATTTGAAATTTTCCTTCTAAATTTTAAATTCTTTTCCCAAATACCTTGAATTTTCTTTTATCCTCTCATGATAGATGAAATCAATACGCAATTGATTTGTCCGATTAACGCGCAAGTGCAACACTTAAATTACAATAAAATGCATGGTATTTTAAATGTATAATTTACTTGACTACCTAAATGAACGAAGAAGAGTATATGCTATTGGTCACAAACTTCCATAATCACGTCAATCATTGAACTTACCAACATGGTTATGGAAGAGAGAGAGATGGTCACCTACTTCAATTTTTATCTATATTTTTGGTCAGTGCAATGAATATCACGAACATAGTTGTGATCAAAAAAGGGAAGGGAATTCATGAAACTTACTTCCTTTGCTTGTAAGCGAAAGAAGAAATTGGAGTTAGAATGATGAGACTCAGAAATACAAACCTTTTATACTAACTACAAACACGCTTTATATTTAGAACTTCCAACATTCAACATCGTCGTGGCAAATAGAAAACTTTGTCATCGTTATCTAAAAATGAAACATCAAGGCCAAAAGACTAAGAAGACTACTAGAAAAAGTCAAAAATGGACTTTACGAAAGTGATGTACATGTATGTATATGGTCAGCCACCTAGTCCTATTTATATGAAATTAAGACATATTTAGCCATTAAATTCAATTTGCCGCCCCACAGTGACCAATAGATAGACATGCAAAATGAAATATTAGAGAAAATAGGCTAAATAACCTAATTTTAGGGCTATGATGAAGCTATTTTCCCCTTGACCACTTACCTTTCATGCAAGAAGAGTCTTGGACAAGCCAAGATCACCTCCTCAATCATTTCTTCAAGTCGGCAGCCTTTCTCCCCCATTTTTCTTCCACATTTTCAAAATTACGTTAGGGAACAAGACATACCTTTTGCTTTCAAAATGGGGTGATCTTTTTCTATTTGTCTCCATTTTCTTGAAAGGATGTTCCCGAATTGACCACACGAATGAGTCCCTCATCCTTACAACCCGATGCGAGAGTTTCAAATGCCCCCTTGTCATAATAAGTCAAGGGAATGATGTTCTAAGACACGAAATAATTAAATCAGAAAAACATACAAGGTCACCAGCATGAATGCTTTTCTCCCATTCCTTTCTCCTCTTTTGAAAAAAATGATGAAATGTCTTTTGTTTTTGAAGCCCTAAGACAAGGAAGCATGAGGAAACTTGGACTTCAGATTTCTTCTTTTATTTCATGACTGGATATCATCATCAGGTCGGTTTGGCATGTTTCCTTATACCCTCAAAAGGTTTTATTGATCAAGTGCTTGGAAGATTTATAAACTTTGGAAGGAAGATTTCAAAACTCAATTGCTCTGGTGGAAATAATGTCCAAAAAACAAAATAGAAAGAAAAATAAGCAAGTCCTAAAAAGTAAGAAAGGTTCCCATGTAGTAGAATACGTCAAGGAATTGAAAGAGGTTATACTCAAACTATTAGGGAAATCCTTTATGATGTTTTGAAGATGACAAATAAATCCAAGGCTACTAACGTGTTTAATGGTTGAATAACAAACTATACAAATGATAGAACATGTAAAGGATATTGTCAAAGTCAAAAGACTAAAGGTAACACATGTCCAAAGTCTATTCTGAAGATTTTCAGACTTCTGTGTCAAAATCTGAAGGTTGCCAGACTTTAGTGTCAAAGTCTATCTTACATCAGAAGTCTGCCCACTCTGACAAATTCCAAACTAAACATGAATGCAGAACCAAAAGATAGACTCTGTGTTGAAGTTGAACTTATTCAGACTGTGTCCAGACCTTAAAACTAAATCTGTTCAGAAGTAGATTATGTTTAGACCTCTGTCTAGATTGTAAAGTCTATTTCAGTCTAAAGACACTTAGACTCTATTTCAATCTGAAGACACTCAGACTTTACTTTAGACAGAACGTAGCAGATTCAAAACGAAATAACCTAACAGAACGTAACACAAGCCCCAAACATATAATGGCTAGTGATCTGGTTTGAATTCTACATCAAAATAGATTTGATTGACTCAATCTAATTGATTGACAATTGGATCTTGAAGATAAGATCTTTCTAAATGAAGAAGCTCTACTTATGAAAACTAAGATTTTGTTTGTATGGGCGATCAGAATCAATTTGGAATTCTACTTCTGTCACTCAACGGTTACCAAATCTTTTAAATACAGATCTGTCCAATGGGTAGATTGGAAGACGGTCCTCTAGATATTGTCCAATGGCTAGTTTGGAAGTTGATGAGTATTTAAGGAGATCAAGGACCGATGAGCAAGTAAGATACAGAGCGTAAAATTTATAATTCCAAAGTCTGAGCGACCTTTGATCATACACTTGTCTCTTGTGAGCTTAAACATTTGTGATCGTGAGAGAAATACCAAAAAAGTAACTTAGTGAGATAGTGTGATCTACTACTAAGTGTTTACACTCAAAGTTGTAATCTCTTGTTGATTGCATAGTGAAATCCAGCCAAAAGGATGTTAGCGTGGGAGAGTGGACGTAGGCTTGATCTAAGTCGAACCACTATAAATTATGTGTTCTTATTATCTTCCATGAACTCCTTTATTTTGCTCGTAATTTTACTTAACTGCTAAAGTCTGAACTCGTTCAAAATCTGTTATTCTTCAGACTCAGTTTCAAAAGTATGTTGTTCTTCAAACTCAGATTCAAAAGAAAAATATTTATACTATTCTTTGTGAAAAATTTTCTTCACACCTTTTCACCCCCCTCTAGGTGTTCATACTAGCACTTTCACAAACTACTCTCGCCTATTTCATCCGATAATCCTTCAGCCATGAAGAAGTCTTCAAACGCACCACCCTAGCTATCTCTCAACTCTATCTCAATTTGTTCCTTCATAGGGATGAGTTGGCTGAACACATCAGTGATTGTGCCAACCATCAGCATCTGAAATTCACGCAAGAGAGTTTTGATGAACAACTTCATTAGCTCATTGTCAATAAGTTCTAGAGTGACTTGCCTGGTCAAGTTCTTCCATCTTGTGGCACATTCTTTAAATGACTCACTTTTCTTCTTCTGAATACGTTTGAGATCCTCACAGGAAAGAGTGGTGTCAAGGTTGAACTTGTACTGTTCAGTGAACACATCAGCCACTTCACTCCAAGTCTCGAGGAGATTTATGCTCTGCGTGATGTACCACTTTAGCATGGGCCCAATTAAGTTCACCTAGAATAACTGGATCATGAGAGGCATGCTATTAACAAACTGAATCATCAGCATGTGGTACATATGTAAATGGGTTTTCGGGCAAGAGACATCATCATACTTTTTGAAGTCTGGCATTTTGAACCTTTTTAGCATCTTAACCTTCGCATAAACAGATAAATCTGGTGGAGGCGAATTCTATAACCCCTACAATTGCTTCAACTTTTCTTCTAACTTCACAAAGTGTTTATCGTGCTTCGTTGTCAGCATGCTCCCAAGCTTAGCTTTCTCCATTATGACTTGAGGCGGGTCATCTTTTAATCCTAGCATGTCATCATCACTACCCCGCCTTGTCTACCACCAGCAGACATTTACGGCAACACTACTTCAATGGTGTTGGAGTGGGAATGACCTTACTTTGAATAGAATCCACCTATTTTGAGAGTTGTTGGAGTCACTAATAACCCGCTTCATCTCACTTTCCATGCTGGCAAGACAGCTTAGCATGTCTTCATCGGCCATTTTTGCTCTCACTCTCAAGCAGGTTTGGACTAGCAAATGGTCTATGATAACCTTGTTTTAAATAAATAAGCAGATGTTAGCACAAGGTGTAAACAAGGAACCAGTCCATGACAACGAGCTAATCTTACCCCATTTTTGTTTATTCACGAAAAATTCATACATCAAGGAAATTTCCCCAAAACGAACTAGGAAAATAAATACATATGAGACGCTAGCATGGATTAGAAAGATATCAAATAAGAAAAACATAAAACTCCCTAATAAAAACAACAAACGCATGAATTCAAAACAAATTATCAAAGGTTTCTTTCAAATGATTTGTTCCATGATAATTTCCTCATTTCATTTTCAATTGATAAAGGAACTAAATCAACGATTAACCTAAATTGTCATGGACCGATTGAAAGTGTAGCAAGATAAGTAAATTCAATTGTATAGGAATAAAAGACTTACTTCACCGAAGAAAATAGATTGCAACCATATAGACATGCACATAATACATCTATTTTGATTTCTAACTAAAAAGGCTTAGCAAGATGAAGTTAAAAGGGTGATCTAACCATCGTAGTTTTATGTTAGTGTCAGGTCCTCCTAACTTCGGCTCTATCTAAAGAAATTTTGGGGAAAAGAAAGGCAACTTCTATATGATGATCTCATGTTTAAGATTGTATCTTTCTTAACACCATCTAACAGTAGGGTTGTATGTGCCATGCTGTAGTGCTAAAACATTAGGGCATGCACAACAATTTATAACCAAACATTTATTATAATAAAATTGACATTTATCTCTAGGCTACTAACCTACAAAAAAAATACCCAAGTTAAGGAAATATTTAAACAAGACAAAAAAGCCTAAGTCCGCAAAAAATCAAGTCCCCAACGGAGTCGCTAAACTGTTGTGACCTCTCCAAGCCCTCCCACAGACATAGAGGCTAATTGATTATTAAGTCTATGCTTAACCCAAGCTCTCCCAAACCCACAAATTTGCAACTTATGGTGCAAATTTTTAATCTACAAATTATTTTTATTTAGGTGTCGTCACTAATCAGCAAGTGATGGGTCAATTAAAAACACAAGTAAAATATTAAAAAAAATACTTTACTCATACACAACCAGAAAAATTAAAACCGGGGACTTGATTACACTTACTAATCAACTAATGCCATTTTAGTATCTAATATTGTTTAAACCTTGGGGTTTGATTTTTTTTTTAAAGGATTTTTTTATGCATTTTTAAGAGATGAATATTTTGATTTTAAGCTTTCTACTAATTTTTTTAAAAAAAAATGTTAGGATTTTTTAATTATTAAAAAAATATACTTTTACATTAAAATAATATCATTTTATACACAAAAAAAAAGACGAGGGTCGGATCCTCGGGTTGGAACCAAACCGGGTTGCCAACGGCCTGGCCAGAAACACTAGCCCAACCTAGAATTCTTTTTTTAAAAATAACAAAACACTCCAAACCCATTTTAAAATAAGACTAGGCCTACTTTCAATTAACAGAAAGTGCCCAGCCCATATTTGTCATTCCCATTAGTCGAAAACCCCACCCGAACAATGCCCCTCGCTCGACCCGGTTCGCAGCCGCCGCCGCTCCCCCTCTCGGGAGCCCGGCGAAAGCGGCGACGGCAGGCCTATCTCGGTGGCCGTGCGCTCAACGCCAAAGCCGGCGTCTCAAGCTGCCTTTATCTAGGTCGCGCCAATGACAAATTCGACCCCCAACCGAACAGGGTTGGTGCCGCGGCAACATCGGCCAACTCAAGGGACACGAAGCCGCTCTAGATCGAGAGGACTCCAACTTCCATAAACATCACTCCGGCTCGAACTAGTCTAATGCAAGCAAAATATATACAAATGGCAACAACAAATCGAACAACGAGCAGCGTTTGAGAGGAGAGGTTTGCGGATCTCATTCGGGCATCACGTCAAACAGCTAAGGGCACTACTATAACGAGGGATTTTTTCCGACTCAACCAAAGCTCAAACCCGCGCCGGGACTCTCGACACATGACAAACAATACGCACAACAACTCAACAGGGGATTGGCGGGGCCGGAGTTCACATGAGCCGGATGGTCGCGAGCTTCGACTCTGCACGCCCAAGAACAGGGCACAAATAGGTTGAGGCTTACTAGAGCTTCGGCGCGGAAAAGGAGGCACGGCGGCGGGTCATTGGCCTTGATCCAGGCACGGTGGCTGGCGGTCTCCCCCTTTGACACTCTTTTCTTGCTCTCAGTTGCGGCTCTACCTCTCTCCGCCTCTTGATTCTCTGTCTCTCTATCCGAAACTCCCCCCTCTCACCATTTTCTTCTTCTTTTCCTCTTATCCCCTCCCTCAAACTGTTCTAATGGCCCTGGTATTTATAGGTGAGGAGATTGCTCGACAGAGGTGCTTCGACTGTTAGTCCTTGGCGCGTCGACTAGGCTCCCTCTTTGGCCGAACCGATGTCCCTTTGGCCGTCCCATCCGCGGCAAGCCTGACCAAGGCAGGGACAAACTTGCTCTGCAACTCGGCGGCATTGAAGACGCCTGCCCAGAGGTCCCCTCCATCGCCGGCTACGGGTGTCCTCGTGCACGTGAGGTGCAGAGAAGGAGGAAGGAGGAAGGAAGGGGGAAAGGGGGCCGGGCTGGGGAGAGCTGGCGCGAGATGGGCCGAGGCCAGCGCGGGGGAAGGGGGAGAGGAAAAGAAAGGGGGCTAAGGCGAAAGCCCAACCCCGAGCCCTTTCGTTTTTCCTTTTTTTTTAAAATAATATAAATAATAATTTTGAAATTTTAATATTTATCTGAAATGTAATAAAATAAAGGGAAAATAAAATAAATTAGAAAACTTAATTGATGCAAATAATATTAGTGCTTGTGTGGTGTGAAAATCATTTTTTGTTAGGTCCGAATTCATCTATGATATTTTATGCAATTTAATCATAAATATTTAGTCAAAATTTAGGTCTCAATAAATTTGGGTCTTTGTGATCGCATAAATTCAAATGAACATGTGTTTTTTTTTCTTTCTCTCTTTTTATTTTGTGTATCGAAGATGACCACATGTGGTTTGGTCTTCATCTATATGAACGCACATTGCGTGCAATTCTATAGCTTATCAAAACAGATTGATGACTTGCTGTCTATGTGGTGGTCTAGTGTGAACGTATATGTGATCGTCTTAGGGCGTTATCCGTTTGCCAATCCGTTTGCTATATTAGTTGACATAAAAACTGTACTGCTGAAATGCTTCGGAGAACAGATACCAGGTCTCTTTGGCGGCAAGGGTATAAGTGACAATAGATGACAGTCACCTAGCTGTCATTAGTGAGTTATGTTTTTCACCTAGGAATGTGCTGTGGTGCATTTAATGTGAAAGTTTCTCTAGAAAGGATTCGCACCGCATGTCTTAAGCTTTATGTATAAGACCGACCTTCAACACAAAGTACAATCTCCTCAATATTTGAATTGGTCTAATTAAGTCCTAAACCTTTATCAAAAATGTAATTGAGTGCTAAATGTAGATTCAAAAGTTGAAAAGTTCAATTTGAGACAATTTTTGGAGAGCCATGTAGGCAATTTAAGACTTGATTGTATTGTTACAAATAAGTTTAAGACTGAATTGAATCAATAAAATTAAGATTTAATTGCATTTCATACTTGAAGGTTAGGACTTCCAACTTATTTTTCCCATATAATTGGCACAATCATAGTTTATGTCCGAGAGTATTTTTTAGCAAGAGAGTTTTTCTTTACTATTTTCCTGTTTACAATGTTATGGGAGTAAAGTTATTTTGCCCCCAAAACCACCCCAAGCACAAATCGTCTTCAAAAAGGGAAGTGAGAGACTCCTTTGAAATAACACAGAAATACGACTCCACACAGAGAAGGAAAGAGTTGCCAACCTGGCAATAAATAAAGGTTGTTGAAATATATTACATTGCTTAATAAATTCATGTGAATTTTATATAGAACGCGACAATAAATAAAGATTGTTGAAATATTCTACATTGCTTAACAAATCTAAGTGAATTTTATATAAAGGACGGCAATAAATAAAGGTTGGACTTTCTAATAGAGGAGACACCACAGCAAGATAGAAGCTATAAGAGAGGAGAGAGAATAAGATTATGATCTGCATGTGTGGTAAAGTTAGCGTATTTAGATAATGTTGTCAAATTCTAAAACCTCTAAATCTCTACTTGTTCATGTGTCAGCCTAAGCCTAGCCGGTCCCAATCAATTATTGAATGTCTAAAGTTGCGGATACGATTAAGCTAATTTGCTAGTCCTGGCTATAATTAGATCCCATTAAAATTAAAAAATAAAATGATAATAAAGATTTTTATAGGGAACGCTTCACTCCATATTGAAACGAAACGAGTTTTTTCTCAAAGCTTTCTTTGCCTTAAATTAATTTCTAGTCACTGGATAATAATAATGCAACTTGTGTAAACACTACCCAAAGCCTTCTTTGCCTTCTGCGCCTACTGCACTCTTTAAAAAAAAAAAAAATCTTGGCCTTCTCCACTCTTCAAGTTCCATAAATATGCACTTGCAGTCATCTCAATAGGTAATCTAAATGTAAGCCAGCACTATCCATTCGGTCGTTCCTACCAATCGGAAATAAGCCTCCTTTTAATTCTTATCACGCAAACCAATTGCACTCGGTTTCGCATCGCAGGATGCAACTTGTGGAGGACTTCATACTCTCAAAAAGTCCATTTTCAACGTTTTCTTCAAGCCTTTTGTGTCCTCTGCCTCTTCATCAAGTTTTATGAATTTTTTGTTTATTGCATTACCTAGAATAGTTTACACACAATGGGGAATCTGAGCATGTAATCGATAATTCCTAACTTAAAAATTTCCTGACACCCCTTACAAATGGTATCAATCTGTGGGAAAATTGTCCAAAAAGTCTTAAACCTATTACACTTTTGCCAATTCAGTCCTAAACCTCTTAACTTTGCCAATTTAGTCCTGAACATATTCACTTCGTACCAATTCAGTTCATCTGGTTAATTTTGACTAGAAAATGCTGACATGGACATCGGCAGTACCATGTAGGATTGCCAACGCCGACGTGGACATTTTTTTAATTTTTTAAATATATTTTTAATTTTTAATTTTTTTTTTTTTTTTTTTCCCCCTTTTTTTTTTTTTTTTTTTTTTTTTCTTTCGTTTATTTTTGGCTTTTTCTTGGCCTATTTCGATGGTGCCACCGGCCATCGCGCCACGGCCCTGCCAACCAATCGGCCTCGCCCGCCAAGGCGAGGCCGGGCTGGGTGAGGAGGAGCCTCGGTGAAGGGAGCCTCGCCCAAATGCAACTCGACAAGGGTTGCCTAGGCGAGGCCGACCCTCACCCAAGCTAGGGCTAGCCTTGCCGAGTGTCAGCTAGGCATCGGTGACACCGGGCGAGGCCGCCCTAGCCTGGGCGAGGGCCGGCCTCACTGGAGCTCACCCTCGCCCCTGGCCAAGTGGGCATCGCTTATGGCCGCGACCGTCGCCTAGCCAAGGGCGAGGCCGATGCTCACTTGGGTGAGGGTGAGCCCGGCAAGGGCTCCCCTCACCAGATCTAGTGAGGCCGGCCCTCGCTAGATCTGGCAAGGCCGGGCCTCGCCTAGGTGACCCTTGCCGGGCCACGCCTAGGCGAGGGCTCCCCTCACTAGGGCTCCTCCTCACCCGGCTAGGCCTTGCCTATGGCGGGCAAGGCTAGCCAGCTCGCTTGTGGCCGATGGCCGGCCGTCGCTTGTGGCCGGTGGTGGGCCACCGGAAAAGGCCAAGAAAGCCAAAAAAAAAAAAAAAACAAAAAAATATTAAAAATTCAAAAAAATATTAAAATATTATTAAAAATTGTACACGTCAACGCCGGCGATTCTATATGGCACCGCCAATGTCCATGTTAGCATTTTCCAGCCAAAATTGGCCGGATAGACTAAATTAGCAAGAAGTGAAAAAATTTAGAACTGAATTGGCAAAAGTGCAACAAATTTAGGACTTTTTGGACAATTTTCCCATCAATATGTAGATTGGGCTGACATCTTCGTATCTACATTTAAGATAAATGTAACAAGTTGTATCCATCATGAGACAATTATAGCATCTAGCAAGTAGCTAGACTGTCGAACTCTTTATAAATGTTCAATGAAATTTTGTTAGATGGTCTGTTTTCAGATATTACATTGCAACTTGCGGAAGATGTCATCCATCATTCTCATAAAGTCAATTTTAGACGTTTCTTTGTATGTCTTTCTTAACCCTTTGCCTCTTCATCAAGTTCCATGACAATACCCAAAGCATTTTGCTCATTGCCAATGATTTCTGAGCATGTGACTTCCGTTTTCTAACTTCAAAATCTCTCGATGCCCCCAACCAACTGTACTAATCTAGAGAATTGGATTGGCATCTTTAGATTTACATTTATTTCAAAGTGCAACAAGTTGTCTCCATTATAAAGGCAATCATGGTATCTAGCCAGTAGCTAAAATCTTGGTGTCTTACTTTGCCCATTGCCTTTTCATCAAGTTCCATGAGCTTTTGGCTTAATGCAGTAACTAGAGTTGTTGCCATGCCATCGGTGAAATCTAAATATATAACTTCCAATTCTTAATTTAGAAATCTTCTAACGCGCCAATGTAGACGATTGTGCTAGTATCTTTATGTTTACATTTATTAGAAGTGTACAAGTTGACTCCATCATAAAGGCAATTATAATATCTAGCTAGTAGCTAGAAGGTAGGACTCCTACCATATTTTCCTTTAAGTTTTGTAAAATGGTCAGTTTTGACATATTATATGCAACTTCTGGAAGACTTCATGTGTCGTTTTCATAAAGTCAATTTTTGACATTTCCTTTTAGATCTTTCCTAGCCCTTTGCTTCTTTGGTATGTTCCGCGAACTTTCAGTTGATTGCTATATCCAAAGCAATTTGAATACAATTGCTGAAATCTAAATATTTATATTCTAGCTCCTTACTAAGAAATTTCCTAACAATGTGCCAATCTGAAGGAATAGGCTGATATCTTAATATTTAAATTCATTATAGGAGTACAAGTTGTCTCCATGATAAACGTAATTATACTATCAAATCAGTAGCGAACAGAGGACTCTTTCCAAATGTTGAAAGAGTTCATGAAGTTTATTTAAAATGGTTAGTTTTCATATGGTAATATGCAACTTGTGGAAGACTTCATAAGTCGTTCTCATAAAGTCCATTTTTGACATTTCCTTGTAAGTCTTTATTAGCCCTTTGCCTCTTCATCAACTTCCGAGAACTTTCGGCTTATTACAAAACCTTCCATCTTCAGAAGTCCACGAAAAAAAGAAGAGTTGGTAGAGTCTCATTTTATCTCAGCTAATAAACAATTCTACAAGAAGAGAAGAACTCGATCCGACATGATAGTAGCTTGTCTAGCTTGGCAAGAAGAATGAGCAACCACAAACTTGATCAAGTAAGTTGAAGGATTAGACCAGTCTTTTGCATTCCATCTTATGATCCATTCAATTAACATGATTCTGGAAAGTTTGTGAGAAGCACTACATATACTTATTCACATACAAAAACTAATTTTTTTTTGGACCAATTAAGTTAAAAAAGAAAAAAAGTACATTATGGATGAAAATTAAGGAGGCAATAGTTCACTAATCATTTTTGTAATTTTTCCTCGACTATCGGTTTGCTTATGTTGAATCTCAGCACTACATGTTCAACTATGGTGCTTAGTCAATCTTTTCCATCGGTATTTCAAACGGAAACACATAATTTGTCCTGAAATTATGTTGGGGGATTAGATTTTTGTTTGCCAATGTTCGAAGAGTTTTTTTTTTCCTCAAAACGTTCGAGAGAGTTTAGGAATCAAACAAGTCACAAAAAGTAGCATGATGACCTAAATTAAAATTGGCAATATCACACATAAGGAGAGTTTTTGTACATTGCCTATGTTTATTATGAAAAACTTTGCTTGTATGTAAAGATAATTCTCATAATGAGATATCAATATTTTAAATCATATTGAAAGAGTAAGGGGAGGAAAACCTACATACTAGTGGGATCATTTAGGTGGTTAGAGAGAATAGCTCTTGCATATGCAATTCTAAATTCTACCTTGGGGTATTGCTAATATTGCATAGTTATTGATGAGTGCTGCTCCATTTTGCTTTACTGTTTTTGCAAATTCACTGATAATGGTCCACTGTTCAACATGTGATCTTCACGAAATCTCTTGCCAGCAACGTGTTTGAAGTGCCGTTTACATACACAAAATAAGCTTATTATAACGATCTTTAGGTTTTGTAACCATACTAAGATATAAAGCATAGCCACAATACAGCTTAATGAAATGGAAGCACATGAAAATTTAAGAACACAGAAAACCATCATCTTGCTTTATGACATGCTTATTGTCACATTAATTGTGTTGTAACCAATACAGTATGCTAGAAACAATGGGCGATCTGGAACGCAAGATCATGTCTTAATCTACATAGAGGGTATGCTCTATGGCGTGCCTGCAACCCCGTCAGAGCATAGTATACCAGGGTTCGTCCTCAACTGCGCAAAGTAAAACAACAAAGCCTATGAACCAGAGATTCTGGTCGTCGGTCCTTATCACTATGGAAAAGAGGAAAAAATGAGGTACGTGCAGCAGTTGCTTCAAAGGAGAAAAGAGGAAAGCGTTGACCGGTATATGCCGACTCTAAGAGAACTGGAACAGCTGCTACGCAGAAACTATCAACCTCTCCCAAGAAAAGTTCCTAGCGATAATGCTTATCGATGGTTGTTTCATCGTTGAGTTGTTCCGTAAGTACAATATGGAGAAACTGAGAAACAAAGATGACCTGCTTATGGAGGCAGATTCGATTCGATACTGCCTCCAGCGCGATTTATTGCTGCTCGAGAACCAACTCCCGCTTTTTCTCTTGAACAAGCTATATGACCTGACTAAAGGTCCGGACGAGCATCTCGAGCTCATCGATATAGCTACCACGTATTTCGATTTTGAACTAGGAGACTCGGGCCAATATCCGACACTTCGTGAGAGCAAACATCTTCTTCATCTAATGCACACATGTTGGACTTCTGGCCTGCCTAATGTGCCCCGGCTATATGGCAGAGCCCCGCCAACGAAAGAGAAACTCATGTTCATGTCCTCAGCAACGGAGCTCAGAGAATCCGGAGTCAAGTTGAGGGCAGTGCGAGGACGACACATGAAAGACATCAGATTCAAGAACGGCAAACTGGAGATACCGGTCTTGAGTGTACAGGACCACACTGAGTCACAATTTCGAAACCTAATCGCGTATGAGCAGCATCGTCAAGGTGGAGACATCAACTACTTTACGGATTATGTGACCTTCATGGATTGCCTCATAAACTCTTCAAAGGATGTCGAGGTGCTTCGCCGTGCAGGGATTATTAAGAACTACTTGGGCGATGATGAGGTAATTGCGCAGATGTTCAACAAGATGGGTGACTACGTCACTCTATCCAATTTCTATTACTCCAAGATTTTCAAAACTGTGAATGGGTATTGTAACAAGAGGTGGAACGTTTGGATGGCGAAACTAAGGAGGGAATATTTCCATAGTCCTTTCACGGCAACGCAAACAGTATTTAGTATTCTTTCTTATACAAAGCAAAGTTGAATGTGATCAATGCTGGTTTATATATTTCCCCCGGACCATCTCCTTTGTGTTCTATAGTCAATGGTATATTCTTGGAGCCATCGTGTTGCTCCTTCTCACGGCAACGCAAACAGTATTTAGTATTCTTTCTTATACAAAGCAAAGTTGAATGTGATCAATGCTGGTTTATATATTTCCCCCGGACCATCTCCTTTGTGTTCTATAGTCAATGGTATATTCTTGGTTTCCCTATGAGGACGAACCTCATATGCTTAAAGTTTGATATTAGATTACTTGGACAGTGAACTACATCAATTAGTCTTAACCATTTTATAGTAGCAATATTGGTGCTGATTTCGGGAGATTTCTTTTGTACTTACCTAACTATGGGATACGACGGTTAATTCCGCTTATTCTAGGCAGAAATCAAAAGTTCCTTTAGCCAAAAAATAGAATATCATTTTGCGTTTCCACATGCATAGTTTGATAATGAATTTGAATTGTCGATGGTCAAACGTGAAACGTGACTGTTCATTATTAGTCTAGCCAAATATTTGTAATTTATGAAAGAAATAACAATTTTACCATCTACAAACTCAACAGAAGTTGGCACTTGTTTTTTAGGTGTCACAAGTGGCCGTGAAACTGTTTATAAGTAACTAACTAAATAACAATTTCACCATCCACAAATCCAATAGTACATTACCACTTGTTTTTTAACATTTTACAAGTGGATGTGTAACTATTTGCAAGTTTCCAATCAAATAACAATCTTACCATCCACAAACCTAATGGTAGATCACTACCTTTTTTTTTAGATTTTACAAGTGGATGTGTATTTGCTGCAGTAGATTATGAGTTCTTACATACTTTTCTAGTAGGATTGGTTAATGATGTAACACAAACTATACCTCCATAATGTCTTCGTAGATTATTAACATTGTTTTCATTAAGATTGTCTAATGTGATTCTGTTCTAAATTTTGATAGCCATTTAGTGACAAATTGCATAGAAAATTAAGGATTAAACTTGCCCCTAAATGAAAATAATATAATTAAATTTCATACCATATAGTTTTTAGGACCATTGATCATTCATTGCATTGAACCGGCAATGGTGAACAGACCTCATCGATCGCATGGATTGAGCCGACAGTGAAGCAAAATTCGGCCAAGCACGGGGGCACAGCGACCAAATATTTTAGCCCAGAATCAGAATATTTGAGCTTCTTAAGTTGGTTAAGCCCGTTAAAGTTAAAGACCCTAAGTTTAATTAGAATGAACCCTAAGTAGGTCAAGGTCTGCCAAATTGAAGCCCACGGAGAGCAAGAATTCGGCCATTACAAGGGACAAGGCTGGCCGAAAATTTCAATGATGGGACAGGCTGAAACGAAGCTCAATCCAATCTGATTTCAGCTCGTTTGACTTAGGCCCAGAGAATTACAACCCATTTTAAGGTCTAAGCCGGTCTAAACCTAGGTCATAGCCCTATATATTCAAACATATACCTCATAAGCTAGAGGTCTTCGACCGAAAAAAAAGAAGAAAAAATAGAGGTCGGGAAAGCAAGAAGAGCAAAATAATGCACTCGAGGGTATGGTCAACTTGTTCGAGGATGGCTTTGTGAGCACTATTAACAAAGGACCATTGGAGGGAATTGGCACAAGCACGCTAAAGTAAAACCCTTTTAATTTTCTACATATTTCCTTGCATGGGAACTTTTATTGCTTTCTAGATGTTTGCATTTGCTTTCTAGGATTTTATTTTGTAAGAATTGATTGTTGCACTTTCCATTCGATAAAATGTAATTTCGATTGATGAAAGTCAATAAAATTACAAATTTATTTTTGGGGCATGATGTGATACACAAAATTAGCCTGGTGATGATATCCAACCTAAAGAAGAAAATATGATCCAAGAAAGGTTATGAGGCCGAGGCTTCCTCATGCTTCCTCGTCTCATGATTTTAAAAGAAGAATGGAAAAACATTTTGAAATCGTTTCTTAGAACTAGCTCCAATTTAACCCTATTTGTTTTTTTTTTTTTTGATTCATGTACTTTATGCTTTAGATATGATTCAACGCACAATGGTGTAGGAGTGTAGGAATGGTCCAATCTAATGTGATAGACTCCAATGTGATCGACGCCAATAATGATGATCATGATGATCTAATTTATGATCCACTAAAGTGCAACGTAGTTGGGAATAACATGAAAGGCCCAGGCCTCTAGGGGTTCAACATGGATTACTAAGTCTAGAGTTAGTTGAACTCTCTCAAACCTATATTAATTTGCAACCTAGGTTCAAGTTCTTAACATGCAAATTAATTTCATTCAATAGTCACGACTAATCTAATTTTTAGTGGGTGAATTAGAAACTTAAGTAAAATACTAAGAGAATACTTTACTTCTACAAATTAGAGATTATGGATTCATGGACTTGATTACATTATATTATTCTAACATTCTTTTGATACATTTATTTTCAAAAATATTTTGCAAGCAACTTGAATTAATTTTAACCTAACCACTAACGTAGGAGGTGTTCATGTGGGTACTCAACTATTTGTCACACCCCTAATCCTCGAGCATGCACACATCCTTCTACTTGGTTGATTCTAGAATGTGATATCCTAGGACTATATATCACCAACCCTTTCTTTTATTAAGCACATGTGGAAATAGTTATAAATCCCCAAACAATAAATCGATGGGATAGAAAAGCAAGGTCATAATTTTCATATTGAAATTTACAACCATATTTTTATACAAAGTATAACTCAAAGTATTTCACAAACTATTCACGGCTTTCTAAGTTCACTCTATTCACATATAAACACTGATCACAAAAGGGGATGGGATCTCAATCCTCATCCGGATCATATTCAGGATCATCCTAATCCTCTTCTGACTCATCTTCACTAAGCTCATTTCCTTCGAGCTCTTCATCTTTTTCTAGTTCATCGTCATCTTCTGGCTCCTCCTCATCAGGCTCATCTATGAGACTGAAATATTGTCCTATAACCGGGATGAGAATATGTCTCAGCAAGTTCTACCCCACTAAAACCCGATTAGTAAACTAATACACTATGGACTGCCTAACCACGCACAAGTCAGAGGACTTACCTTAGCCTCAAATCCCACCTGCAAGTCAGTACAATTCATAATAGGCACCCACTTACTTAAACAAATCGAACCGGTCCATTACATGTCATCCAAATCATTTCCGACGGTGGAATATCTAGAAGTCAGGCCATGTGCATTCTCCAGGATGACATATCAAGTCTCCGAGCCACGTGCCTCAAACCTTGGGCCCACGTGCCCTCTCTAAGGCGACCTTTTCACCAAGGTGGTACATCAAGTCACCGAGCCACGTGCCCTTTTAGATGCCATTCTCGAATACTGGACCCACGTGCATTCTTTAAGGTACTAGTTCACCAAAGTGACGCATCAAATCACCGAGCCACGTGTCCTTTTAGATGCCATTCCAGAACGTCGAGCCCACGTGCATTCTCTAAGGCACTAATTCGCCAAAGTGACGCATCAGATCATCGAGTCCACGTGCCCTTTTAGATGCCATACTCTGTCACTAAGCCATGTGCATTCTCCAGGAGGACATACCGAGTCTCCAAGCCATGTGCATTCTCTAAGGCGACCTCTTCGCCAAGATGACATATTCAACCACCGAACTCACGTGTATTCTCCAGGTGATATTCCAATTCACCGAGCCCACATATTTTCTTTCAGGTGATAACCAACTTACTTTCGATATCGACAACCAATACCCAACGATTTCTCAATCAAATAATTAACAATCAACTCAATATGAATAAATCCTAAAAATTCATAATTAAATCAATTTGGCACAATTCAAAACTCAATTAAATAAACAGACTGCACCATCACATTCAGCATGAAATTCTGGTCACCGGCCATCCCTGTTGAATTTTCGGAAAAATAAATAAATTAATAATTAATTACTAAAAATCCAATTTAGGCCCGTAATGCCTAATTGAAGCCCGCGAAGGATCGGGAAAAATCCCGAGATACATTCAATAATTAGTAGACTATATCTACTTGCTAAATGCACAATCAAAATGTTGAATACGCATCACAATTGTCTAAAAATCACTAATCTACTCTAATCTAACCACCTAATTGCACTTAATTAAATCTAATCAACCCATAAGCATAATTAACAAACTAAGCAGGGATTAGTGAGATTACTCATTGGAATTTAACTAAATGTATCAATCTGACGGGGACGACACAAGAACAATTCTTCCCAAAGCAAGTCTCGGTTCGGGCCCGGAAACGGCTCAAAACAACCCACGAACCCGCTGGAAACCCACTCGGTGGGTTGCTGATCTTAGCTGCCCGAGGCTGGTTCGGTGGCTGAGATGGTGAGGTAAGGCCGGTGGAGGGCGAGGGAAGCTCCGGCGGGTCCAAATGGTGGTCGGACAGAGCTGGACGATGGTCTGTGGTGGCTAAATGTGGTGGATAGAGGCGGCAACTCGACTGGCCGAGGGGCAGACGGCGTACGGGCGAGTGAGCCTGGCGTGCGGTGACGGCAGCTCCAGCTCTAGGCGGCGTCCGCTGCTGCTTCCGTTTCTATCTCTGCTGGTCTTTGCACGAAACAAAGAGGAAGAAAAAGAAAGTTTCAACAGCGGCTGAAGGGGGGTGAGGGAGAGGCGGAGGGTGAACGGTGAGGTGCGAGTAGGGTGAAGCAACGGTGGCAACGGCAAGCTGCTCCGGTCTTCTTCTCTCGGCACAGCTGTCTCTGCTTCTGCTTCGGTTTCGTTCGAACAAGAGGGGGAGAGAGAGTGTCGAGGGAGAGAGAGAAGGAGAGATAAGAGTGAGAAGAAGAGATAAGAGTGTTTGACTAGTCAAAAGTAAAAAGAGAGAGAAGAGAAGCAAAGGAGGCAGTCGGTGGAGGGAATTTCGCACGAGGGAAAAAAAGAGAGAGAGAGAGAGAGAAAAAAGGGGAAAGGGGGTGAACGGTCCGAAAGGGGGAAGATCACGTGGGGGAGAGAGGAGAGAGAAAATGGAGAGAAAGAGAATAATCACATTATTCTTATTACTATTATTATTTTCCCTTTCTTTTTCCTTTTTATTTTCTTCTAGTCTTCGATTTTTCCTCCGATAATTTCTTTCCCAAAATTTCGAACTCGTTAATAATTTGACGGACGATGAGACAGTCCCTAAAAATGAATTATGACGTCTTTCGAATATTCGATTCCCAAAATCGAATTCAATTAGTGGTTAGAATCGATCAGACGCGATTTTAGTCTAATCCAACAAATTAAATAACTTTTAGGGATTTTACCGCGGATACATCCCTTAACGGCTTCACCCAATAGGTTAATTAACTCATGAATGATCAACTCAGAGAAAAATGACCATAGGCACGTCAACGAAATGTCAATTTCACTTTATCGAAACGGGGTTGAATTTTAGGATGTCACACTATTAATGTAGCACTCAATAATCAAGGCATTAAATATATTGCAAGAATAGAAAAGAAGTACTTACCTCAAAGCAATGCAATCCATAGCAACGGTAATGAAAAACACATATTCAATCTAAATATGGCTTCTAATTACTATGCAATTTTACTAAAATCTTTTTAGGGTTTTCTCTTATTTAAATGAAAACTAATTCATATGCAATGCATGAAATTCTAGCTATTCTAAGATGGCATGCAATTGAAATAAAACTATTATAAGATGACATGCTTTCGATGTCTCTAAACATGCAATCTCTAAAATGACATATAACTTACTTAAATGACCTAACTCATTTAACTCTAATGACAAGCAATAATTAATATGCAATCTATACATAGAATATCTAAATGACATGGAATTTATGCATCCAACTCTATATGACATGCATACAAAAAAAAAAAAAAAAAAAAAATATATATATATATATATATATTGTATTTTCAATGAAATTCGGAATAAATAAATGCCATTATTTAAACATGCAACCTTATTAAAGAAAATAATCTAATCTATCTTAAGACGATGTTTCTAGTTTTTTTTTTTTATAAATAAATTCGTAATTGAAAATTACTCAAATTAACTATTAAGATTAAGCTATCATCTAACTTAAACTAGGAAATAAACTAAGTGAAATCCTAATCTGAATTGGAAATATATCATAATCTTCTAGAATCTACTTAAATATGCATCCTATCCAAACTATCCTAGTTTAACAAGACAATCTTATATAATATGCATTCTAACTTATTCTAATTCCACCAAAAATTAATTGGTGGTGATTCCTGAATAATTGATTTTACATGTTAATTAATTCCAAAGTTGTGAATCAATAAAGGCTTGGAAGAACCCGAGCTAAGCAGAAGCTTAGTAATCCGTAACCATTCCCTAAACGATTCACTCGAGGAAAGCTAGCAACAATTACCCATTAGTTTTATCCCGTGGATCTTACCCATTTGACCTTGGCCACACACTAGTCGCTTCAAAAGTATACCAAGAACCCTTAAAATCCTTATTGCCATGCATAATGTCAAGCTAGGTACTAAGAGAGTGTCATGGCACGTGGGAATTTAGTTACCTCAGCAACAGTTGGACGACTGTTTTAGAGTGGTATCTCAAGCTAGGCTTATCGTTTGACCCTAGTTACTCTTAGGTTGGGCTAGTAAGCCTGGTGGGCCAAGTATTTCGGACTTAATGGACTTGGATTGGGCTAAAGGCCCAACCGGGCTCTCCTAGATAAATCGGTGGGTACCAGTCGGCAGTCGCTTAGGCAAGCTCTCGGGTCCTTGTCAATCGAAATTTAGACCGTTTGGTCCGAGGTCATATTAGCATGATGTCTCTAGACAACAAGTGTAGAAGAAACCTAATTTCAAAAATGAATGCGTGATGACGAAATGACGATTTTTTTTTTTAGGGGAATAATCTTGACATTATCAGTAAATTTGACCCTCAAACCTGGCGAAATGCATGAATGACTTCCAATTTCTCGGCGCGGCGTCCAAGATCCTGAAGTTACAATGGGTCTAGTTACTAAATGCGGAGGTTCATAGATAAAATGGGAACGTGTGATGGTGCAGTATCTCGATTGATGATCGAATGTCTAATTCCATCGTTTGACAGAGAATTCGATCTCTAATCTTCACGAAATACATAGAAATGAAATCTCTGTATTAAGAGAGTATAATGCCTCTAGTTTCTGTGTGTAGAAGGAATACAGTGAGAAAAACTACATGCAGGATCATGTAAAATTATTATGTTTTCTTGAAGGTCGAATTCTGCTATCATTGGCGAATTCAATAACCCCTAAGCTTTGTTCAAACGCGAGTTGCATGATGGATCTACAGGCAAAATGAAGGTGTTAATAGTGAACATCTATTCTATCATATGCACCGCGTCGTGAGGTGATTTCCTTTCATTGGCGAGAATTAATCTTGTGGTATTTGTGTTCCCTTCCAAATCTCCAATGCCTTTGGTATTATTTTCCCAAGCACACTCTTTGCTCGAATTATTCATGAATATATCAATCCTTTTATATTCTTTTGACTTCTCATGATGGATGAAATTGACGCACAACTGGTTTCTCCAATTAACATGGGACACTTAAATTTCATGGCGTGCATGAGACTTAATGTATAATATATATGGCCAAAAAAGGGGAAAAAAAAAAAACATTCCAAGTGCCATAAATTGGCACGAGAGGATACATAAGTGCCAAAACTTCCAAAAGATAGATTTAAGTGTCAAAATCAAAAAAGAAAAAAAGAATACTTAAGTGCTAAAATTGGAGAAGAAAGAAATACTTAAGTGCCAATAGCGAGAATTTTCGGCCAAATAGCTAACATTACTTTTTCCGACGAAAATTTTAAATAATGTGACATTTCTTTAAAAAAATATTTTTATTCAGTTTTATTCAATTTTCTTTTAAAATCGGATTGAAAAAAAATAAAAGCTAAAATTCATTGAAAATACTATATTAAAGAAAATGGCAAGGCTTGTCGATGGGTGTTTCCGCTACCACCCATCGCCGGAGGAGCCGGCAACCGTCACCGAGCTCGAGCAAGGGCGCCTAGATCTAGGGGACGACGACAACCCTCTCTAGTCCTAAGCCAGCATTGACATTGTCTTCGCTCGGGACCAACGAGGCCTCACCCTACTCGATTGACGTTGTTTAAGGGTTTTTAATTTGGGGTGGAATATGGAGGATGACATCCTTTTAGACAAGGATTGCTAAACGGACATTCTAGCTAAACACGTAGACTAGTTTTATTAATAAAATAATACCACATTAGATTTCCGACAAGTATCGCTGAAATTGATACTTAAGTGTCTAATTTTCAAAAAAGATAACACTTAAATGTACCTTTTGAAAAATTTGAAACTTACATATCTCCTGTGCCAAGTTATGGCCCTTGGAGGTGTTCTTTAGCCATTAAAAAAAAAAAGGGTACATGCTATTGCAAAAAAGGGAAGGAACTACATGAAACTTATTTCATTATATGAGATATTTATAGATGAGTGGAGTTTAAATGATGAGACTCACAAATATCAACCTTTATTCTAACCACAGACGCTTTCATTCATCATCATCAACCTTTGTCACGTCATGGCCAAAAAAAAAACCTTCGTGGAAAATTAAAATCAAGAGCAAACGATGACGAAGGCTACTTGAAAATGTCAAAATTTGACTTTTGGAAAATGATGGACAAGTCAACCCCAAGTGGAAAATAAAAATCAAGAGCAAACGATGACGAAGGCTACTTGAAAATGTCAAAATTTGACTTTTGGAAAATGATGGACAAGTCAACCCCAAGTGGCATTTATATAAGTGATCAGAAGTTATCTCAAACGATGACAAAAAAATAAAGCAAAAAAAGAATTGTGAAATTTTTTTACATATTTTTCTATTTTGTAAAGAGCACAAGAATATATTTATAAGCTTTATTAGACAATTATCTAGGTAAGAAACCAATCAAGTTATGCATAATTAATGCATCATTACGAGAGTTATGAAAATCAAGGAAAATATCTTAAATTATTTCTCAAAATTTCCTAAGTATCTCTAATATGAAGTAGATCGTTCCCATATTATTCTATGCCACGACAAAAAATTAGCAAAGACTTGGACGGAGTCCTACATTCTCGCTAGAAACGAAGTTTCATGATATTGACAACCTTTTTTTTTTTTTCCTATGAGCAATATTTACAGCTTTTTATGCTTGCGATAAGGTATATCCATGGAGATATAGATTTAAATAAGTTCGTTTGTCAAGAGTTTTCCTCTTGAAAGTGTTTCTCAAGAAATTGTTACAACTTATGAGGTGAGCTATTTAGACATTAAATTAAATATTCATCTAACAATTTAAGTTTTTAAAATAATTGATAATGATTCCACAAAATTTCACAAAAGTAATGATAGACTTATGAATAAAAAATGTCATATCGTACTAGAATGTCTCCTAACATTTGGATGTCTGTGGTATGAACTTCGCTAATCAGCTATGTGGACTCACGTTTCTTGGCATTGGAGGTGGAATCATCACTATTGAGCCGCAATGTATATGCCGATTTCCTTCCCGTCCTGAAATTATTTTGGTAATTGCATGCATCAGTACCAAAACAACCAAATAAGCATCCTCAATGCATAAGTAAAACCATTCATCTGAAATATACCATATTCAAATCAAATGCTTAATCACTCAACTCATTCTTGGGGCAGATAAAGCCATATTCGATGTTTCTTTTGTCCTTAGGCACTAATTTTAAAATTGTACATTATATCAATATATCCAGGAATATTGATTCTCAAACTAATGGTGACACCACATGTGCACTTCTTTAGGATGGTTTGGAAGTGAACATTACATATAAGTTATCTCTCTAAGTTCTCTCTCTCTGATTAAATTTATACTTTTGGGTTAATTAACTTTTTAATGGTCTTAATACCAACACATTTACAAAGTTTAATTTTGTTTACCGTATTCATTCCATTGTTACATGAATGTTTCCTTTTTTTGACTTTACACTAGCACTGTATTGTTATGTTATTTGTTATTTGTTAAAGAATAATGGAAGAAAATGAAATATTTGCATATCCTTTTCACGATGGTCCTTCCTATATAACCTAGACAAGACAAAGGATGCAAAAGCATGTTTACTTTAAGAGGATACATCTAGATAAGGAAATGTAAATTTTACTTTGTATTTTTGCCTTGAATGTACTTTCTAGTCATTTCGTTACTTTTGCATTCTAAACAAACATGGAGGAGTCATATTCAGGATTCCACAGGAAATTATCATATCAGTTCCTAAAGTCAATCTTTTTTTTTTTTA
This sequence comes from Eucalyptus microcorys, assembly GCA_014182515.1. NCBI lineage: Eukaryota > Viridiplantae > Streptophyta > Magnoliopsida > Myrtales > Myrtaceae > Eucalyptus > Eucalyptus microcorys. Next base: position 26,321,621 of record CM024569.1, on the reverse strand, counting down.
TCTCGAACACTATCCTTATACGAATACAAAACGTGAATTTCTGGGTTGTACTTCGTTCATAAAATAGAAAGGTTCACAATTTGTACAGAGAACACGGTTCTGATTTTTCATCACAGATGTAAACTACCAAGGTATATGTCAGTACGACCGGCTTTTGTTGATCAATAAAGTTAGTGGGATATTCATGGAATCCGAGATTTACTCATCTTAGGCAGATTCCTTGACTATAAAATAAAAAGAAAAATAGGAAAAAAAAATGAAGTCTTAGTACCTTTGGAAGGGTCATAGCCGAGGCTCTGGAGGTGACGATATTCTTGACACAGAGCACAGCAATGGCAACAGCAATGAACATAACAATCGTCGCATGCATTCTGTTGCCATCTGAATTGAGTCTTCAACCTTCTACGATTGCAGCAACCGCAGCAGCAAGCTCCTCCCAAAAAACAACCCGTCAAAGTAGCAGCTAAACAGTAGAGTGCGCCTTTCGCAACACAAGCTGCAACAAAACGAATACAATAATATCATCGTTGTTGATTTTTATCATTTGAGGTAAATTACTGTAGCAGCCCTCAAAATTCTGAAGTGAGACATACATTTGCAATTTAAGGCAGGGATGCGAAATAAACTTTACCAGAACCTAGCTTTGATATTAAATTAGAAAGTCAAACCAAAAGTTTAAGCTAATAGATGAAAGAAGATCATTAGCAATCGATGTTGGATATTTCGATCTTTTAAAACATTATTTCAAGTACAAAATGGCTATTGCTGTTCGGAAATGTCGCACACTTTCACAATTTTCAAACACAGACTTGTAGATTTAACTCAAAAAATTGCACACGCCACCGATCAAAGCCTAACCATCTGTCTCTCTGCTCTCCACAGCTCATTACCATGCCGCCCGAGCAGCTCTCTCTCTCTCTCTCTCTCTCTCTCTCTCTGCTTTACTCAGAGGTCTACGATGGTTGCATATGTCGTCCTGCCTCAGATTGAGATTGCAGGATATGCATGGCTGGAGTTTGCAATTACGAAAAGGTTTATGGTTCGTGGAGGTTGAGGATGAGATGAGGGATAATGGGTTTGTGAAAAAAAAAAAAAAAATACTAGTTTACAAATACATACATGAAGATGATTCCCTCGCGAACACCGCGATCCTCCCAAAAGTGACGCATGGGCAAAAAAGCGTTGTGCAACCTGAAACACGTACAACGATATTATACATATCACAGCATCCATGAACTATACTTAAAATTATACAACTTTGAGAGGACAAAAAGAACAACAGCTGCATGGATCGTCGCAACAATGAAAAATACCGGATGACCAAGCGACGGAGTTTTTCTGTTGCTCCGGAAGATGGTGGTGGTGGTGGTGGTGGTGGTGTTCCTGAAGATAATTAACGGGTAAACCGGTGCCGACCGTGTATCCTTGAGAACGAGGAAGAGGGTTCGATTTCTGGTACGACATGGTTATGTCCTTTTTAGTTCAGCAAGATGTGGAAGATAATGATGGCCGAGTACTGGGGGTTAAATAAGTGTAGGATCTTCGTGATTGGAAAAACTCCAACGAAAGTGTGGTGGGTTTCTAAGATGATCACAAGTGGCTTCGGTCTTATTTATAATGGGCAAGCTTTGATTCTATAGCTTTTCTAACACAAAGCGATGGCTTGTTTAGTCTACGCGGTAGTCTTGCGATAAGTGTACATATGGTCGTGCTAACGCGTTATCAATTTTGTTGACGCGAAACTGCGTTGCTAAAATGCTCAAGACACGAATATGGACTCATTATTTACTAATGTGATTTGTGGAAAGACTTGCCAAGTTATTTAATATGAATGATATGAGCCTAAAGTCAACACTACCCATGTTGGGGTATAATATCCGAAAACAACAGGATATTGTAATTTACGTCAACGTGAAATACTAAAGAAATAAATACAAGAAATAATAAGGACACCAGATTTTAATAAGGACACCAGAAATTTATGTGATTCGGTCCGAGTATCGGTATCTACGTTCATGAAGAGAGCTAGTAGCAAATAATCCACTATAATCGGAGAATCAGAATTTACAATCACTTACACGCTCAAGTGTTTCCCACACTTAGATTTAACCCCAAACCCATAGTATTTATAAATAAATAACTCACTTGGACATGAACTCATGATACAAAATTACTGCGCGTTCAAGCTCGAAACAAAATGCTTTATGTACACCAAAATCAGGACGTACGGCTCAAAGTTTCTCACGGCTTGCGGCTTCTGAAACGTTGGACTTGCGGCTTCCGGTTCGGCGGACGTAGGGTTCCTTTTGTTAAACCGCTTCACGCACGCCTGAAAAAGGAAATTCGTGCGTGTATGCGAGGGTATGTGCCCAAGGTCAAAGGTTTGACTTTGACCCCACCAATTAACCAACCTTCACGTGCAGAGGCTTCACGCGTCTTTCCTTTTCTGTTTGGTAGGTTTCGGCCGTCCGAGAAAAAGACAAAAAAAAAACTTGCAATTCTTTATGTAAATATTCATACAGTCCAGCGAATTTTCTTTACATATTAGAAATCTTTATCAACAAAATTTAGTATAATAAATCGTCATTCGAATTCAAACTCGAGACAATAATTTAACAACCCATTCCACCATTCCTACCAACCCGTCGATTTAGAAATAAGCGTCCCTCTAATTACTAAACATATGGGCTTTATCAGACTCACCCATATCTTAAAAAATAAATAACCTTGCTAACGCTAACCCCACCATTACTCTTTGTGAATAACAGTGTCTTTGTTACCACAAAGTGCGATGGAGATGCAATTCGTAATTAGAGACTATTTCTCAAATAGAAAATTCTCAATTATAGACACTATTTCTTTCTTCTAGAAAGGAAATGAAATCAGTAAGAACTAATTGCTACGAGTGAACTTTTTTTCAAACTTTGAATTACTACTTAAATATAAAACTATTTAAGGAGTGAATAGAAACTTTACTAGATCTTTTTTCTTGATTAAATTTGTCATGTTTTTTACCTGGTTTCATCTAGAGTTATTTAGAATTAGACCACATCAAAGTGATTTTCTCTTTAATTGCCATTTATAGATCACTTATTTTTACTGAATTGGGAAGACAAATTTGTATTCTATTACGTGAAAATCATGTTAGATATCATTTTAGTTGTAACAACGTGAAAAAAATTTAAAGAGTGACAGGAAACCGATAAAGCAAAGATAGAATAATAAGAAGGTCAATGCTAGCCTAATGGTGCCGTAAGTGCTTCAAACTAATGGTGCATTTTGTGCCTTTAGTATCACTTCAAAAGCAACAGGCTATGGAACACTTGATTAATTAATAATTTAGCTTGATTAGTAGGAGATTGCAGACCTTTTGTGGATCAGAGAAATGAATAATTTTTTTTTTTAATTTAATAACTTAATCTTGATATAAAATCTTTAATAATTTAGCTTGATTAATAGAAGATTGCAAACATTGTGTGGATCAGAGAAATGAACATTTTTTTTTTAATTTAATAACTTAATGTTGATATAAAATCTATTTCACCTGAGATAGCTTCAAATCCACGTAGCAAATTTGAAGAGCAAATTTTAATTCGGAAATAAAATAAAAAATTAATAAATTTCACTCAAAATCCCACGATTTCCCTAGGAAACTGGGGAAAATATGGGGCCGGAGGGGTGGGGGTGGTTTTCAGGGCGCGCATGACAAAATTTTTGTTCCAGAAATTGATTTTTCAATTTCTATTAGGATAAGTTTCGAACAAAAAAACCCGTTTGATAACGACTCAAAATTTCTATTTCTAGAACAGTAAATCCGTTTAATAACGAGAATAAAATTTCTATTTCTAAGAATAGAAATTGATTAGATAACAACATAGAAAATCCTCAAATACAAAATAATAGTCGAAATAATACTAAAACAACATATGAAATCCTCAAATACAAAATAATAGTCGAAATAATACTAATACATTACAAAAGTTGAAAATACAATTTCATGGAATTTCCTATTACATGTGCTTACGTTTCCTATTACGTAATATTTTCTTTTGAAAAATAAATAATGTGGCAAAAAAAAATCAATTGAAATTCAATTGTAGTGAATATGTCATTATGTTTTTTGTTGAAATTGATTTCACATTAATCAAATAAGTCTAATGATAGCCATGATTATAATAGTCTAATCTCCTAAAAAAAATCCTCACCATGTTCAAAAATTGTCACCAATTTTTTTCAAAATTATCAACACTAGGATTATTTAAAAATTTATTATCAAAATATGTATTTTCATCAACACTCTTACAAGAACAACAGATTCCTTATTATATCTCTTTTTACCTACGTCTTGATAAGTGAGGACACTATATAAAAGAAAAATCGGATGAAACCCTAATGATTTGACACCTTTTCACCGCCTCAATATGAAGTTTATGATTAAAAAAATAGTTAGCCAGATAGAACCGTTGTCTGGCGTACTACGAAAGAGTAGATGAAGAAAGACTCGTTAGATATGAATATGGCAAGTTGACTATTACCATGCATGAAATCTCTAGCGCGCAACAAATGAAACCTTGTTCATTCAATTCCCACCATCTGGCCCAATGGTTAAGATTTTCAATAAATATTGGTTGAAATGATTATATTAAAAAATCATTAAAATATTTTGGACTAAATTAAATAAATTGAAAAGTTGAGAAAAAAAATTTCTATTTATATTTTAGAAACTGAGAAGTTAAAAATTTTAGCTTCTGATTTATTCGATTTCTCTATTTTTGGAATAGAAATCTATTTCAGAAATAGAGAAATCAAATTGCGTTATCAAACGGATTTCTGTTCCAAACCTATTTCGAGGAACAGAGAAACAGAGAAATCGATAAACATAAATTTTATTATGCGCGCCTCAAGACTGCACCGTTACTATGCCAAGCTTTTTCCAAAAATAAACTAAAAGAAGATCACAATTATGAACTATATATAATTTTTCCATGGCCAACACCTTTTTATTTTTTATAATCCAGCGCAATTAGGCTAATTAACTGAAGGCCCATTAGAACATTTTATCAACCTTGAACTGATTAAATTCGTTTTATTTACCTGTACAAGTGACCCTAACTCAGAATAGTTTCATGGAGTAAGTGAAATTTGAATTTTTAACTTTTAGTTCCTAACTTGGAAATCTACTGACACCCTGACCAATCGTGTCAATCCACAGGATTGGCCTAGATCTTTATTTTTGAAAGTGACACATGATTTTTACATAATAGAATACAAATTTGACTTCTCAATTCAGTAAAAATAAGTAATCTACAAATGGCAATTAACGAGAAAATCTTTTCGATGTGGTCTAACTCTAAATAACTCTAGATAAAATGATAGAACATCAATAACAACTAGTAGCTAGAACGTCATAATCTTTGTAGATTTTCTTTGAAGTTCTGTACTATGGTCAATTTTCACACAGCATCTTTCTAGTATCAAGCCAACGCAACTTGTGAAAGACATCATATGTCGTTCTCGTAAACTCAAGTTTTAATATTTCTTTGTAAGTCATCCTTAGCCCTTTGCCTGTTCATCAAGTTTCATGAACTTCTAGTTTAGTGTAGTACTCAAAGTAATTTTTATGCAGTTGGTAAAATCTAAACAATGGTAAAAGTAATTTTTATGCAGTTAGTAATTCACCTATTGTGTGTGTACAAGTTGTCTCAATCATGAAGGCAATTATAATAACTAGTCAGTAGTGGGAACATAATTTTTCCGGTGTGGGTTTTGTGAAGTGGACAATGCAACTTGTGAAAGACTTCATATGTCATTTTCATAAAATCAATTTGTGATGTCTCCTTTTATGTCTTTCTTAACCCTTTTTCCTTCATCAAGTTTCATGAACTTTTAGTTTATTGCAATCCCCAAAATAGCTATTGCTCAAATACGTCCTTAATCACGCTAATCATTGAATCACCAATATGGATATACAAGAGAGAAAGATGGTCACATCCTTCAATTTTTTGTTCAGTGCAGGGAATATCTCAACACAGCTGAGGATCTGAAAAGGGAAGGAAATACATGAAACTTACTTCATTAGGCAAGATATTTATAGATGAGTGAAGTTAAAAGATGAGACTCACAAATACCAACCCCTTATTCTAACTACATACACGCTTTGATTCATCACCATCAATCTTTGTCATCGTCATGGCCAAAAAAAATTTAAAAGAAAAAATCTTTGTGGAAAATAAAAATCACGAGCAAACGATGACGAAGACTACTTGAAAAAGTCAAAATTTGACTTTTGGAAAATGATGGAGAAGTGCCCAAGCGGCATAAGTTATCTCAAATGATGATATACGAATAAAGCAAAAAAAAAAAAAAAAAAAAAAAATGGTGGAATTTTTCTATATGTTTTTTGTGTTTTGATAAATAATACATGAGTTTATTTATAGGGTTTTTTAGATGATTATCTAGGCAACAAACCAATCAAGTTATGCACAATCAATACACCATTACAAAAGATATGAAAAATCAAGAAAAATATCCTCAATTATCTTTAAAAATATTCTAAATATCTCTAATATGATGTACTTTTGTCATGGATAAAACTTCCAGCCGGAGAACCCCCTACTTACCGGCAATGCCCGCGGTTTGAGTCCGCCACAGTTAGCTCCCCATTCCCTTCCATTTGCTATGTAGATGAGCTCATGGTATGGTACGAAAAATTTTTAATGTTGCTTTGGTCGAAAAACCGCAGCCAATTTAGAATGAGTTTGTCTTGATTGTTGCCGATGATAGACCATCGGCGGCCAGTATGGTGGTCCAGTGGTGGTCAGAATGGATGACTGATGGAGGGTGATCCAATGATGGCCGGAGCTTCAGCGAAAGCTTGTCCGAAGGAGGCGTCGTTCTTGGTGCAGGCAAGCTCAGGAAGAAGACGACGAGCCCTCGGGGAAGAAGATGCAGGGAAATAATAAAATTATATAGGAAAAGAAATTTAAAAATTTAAAAATAAAAAAAAATGTAAAAAATGTCATAATGAAGCTTGGGTGGGATATGTTTGTTGGGGCCGGCAAGGTTGAATTAAAGACGAGCTGATTAGAAAGTCCAATGATTTGGACTGAGGTGTTAAGGGCTCAATTAATTGGGCCGAGTATGCAAATTGGGTTAAGAGAATCGGTTGGACCGAATTGAGCGTGTGGGCTGAATGCTGATTGGGCTTATAATGACTAGAAATGGGTAAATTGACAACTTGGGTCGTATCCTAGAGGCCGGTCCAAATCCTAACCCAACCCGGATCTTTAGGGTCCGGGTCAAACCAGTAATCAGACCGGGTTCCCTGGCCTTGTCTGAAGTCCGTTTCCCAGAATTAATAAAAAGTAATACAAAATTAAAAATTCAGAAAAAAGTTTAGAATTTAGATTTTGTCTAGCTTCAATAGAATTTTAGTGCTAATTCTAGTTTAAAACTAGTTTAGCATAAAAAAGGATGAGAAAATCTTTTGATAAAAACTAAACCCAAAATTGAAAAATTCAAGGCTCCACAATAGGACTTTGAATCCTTTTTTAACTTTCGAGAGACAATGCTAGGTCGCTATATACACACTTTCATTCTGACTCTGAAAACGTCAAATTGTGCTTTTTTAATTGGCTGTTAATTTTTACTTTAGCATGGTTAGGTTAAATCACTATGACCATAATATACACTCATCGCTTGGACACTTGGTAAACAAGAATCTTAGGGTTCATAAATTGGTAAAAAGACTATTTGGTCACTTTAATGAACAAATGATCAAGATTAGGTATTGAAAATGCATTAATTAGACAATTAGTGTAATAAAGTCCCCGATTCATAAATCTTTAGTTGCATAAAAAGTGAGGTATCATCTCCTTCATCACTTAGCTTGTAGTTGACCTTAATAGGTTAGTGACGACTCCTTTTCGTAGAACTTTTAGGATCAATTTGAACTTAAATTGCAAATCCCATGTCACACGAGGTATGATGTTGGGAGAGACCACATTTATGATAGAAACTTTGTTTGCAGTGTTGTCAAGTGAAGGTCCATTCGAGACCTTAGCTTGTATGTATCACTTGGACTATCTCATAAACAAATACCCCTAAACTTATTCATCGAGGGCGACCCCTCAAGAGTAGGCCGCAACAATAATTAGTCGCATGCATTTGAGTCTCTTTATTCATAGCTTTTTATGAGTCTTAATTGTGGTGTTGCTTTTAGGAGTCTTAAGGTCAATTCCCCCGAGAGTCTATTTAGTTCCAAGAATTCAAAGAGTCTTCTCTTTTATCTCTAAAAATAGAAACACAATCTCATTTGTAAAATAGACGTTGATTTCAGTATATGAATATTTGAGATTTTCCTTAGTGTGAGCGAATAACTTTAGAGAATGGATAACCCTTATCCTAGCTTTTTTTTTTTTTTTTTTTTTTTTTTTAATCCTTGAAGAGTGGATTACTCTTTGATGGTGAACCAAGAAGCCATTTATCCTCGACTGGTGGTTTTCCTTCGGCCCTTAGTGGTGAGCTTTTCTATCCCGAAGTCCATTATCCTTGGTGGGAGATTCATTCTTTAAGTTTTGGTGATGAATTTCGTCAATCTCGATATTCTTCCTTAGGTGGTGGTACGTCCTTTAGGCCTTGGTGGTGATCGTATTCTATTATGAATATTCATTTATCCATCGACATCTATCCCCACACACTTAGACCTATTTGTACTTTCTTCAACACCACTCAAAACACATCTGCGTACCTTGCAACTGCATCAACATGTGCTTAAAGGAAGATATTAAATGACTTGTACGGTGAAAAGTATTTCTACATTAATTAGAGTCTCAACCATTTTATAGTGGCAATATTGATGTGCTTAAAGGAAGATATTAAATGACTTGTACGGTGAAAAGTATTTCTACATCAATTTGAGTCTCAACCATTTCATAGTGGCAATATTGGTGTTGATTTTAAGAGATTTCTTTTGTACTTGCCTGACTATGGGAGACAACGGTTAATTCCAGTTAATCTAGGTAGATTTCAAAAATTCCATTTACCCAAAATAGAATTTCGTTATGTGTTTACACATGCAAAGAGTTTAATAATAAATTTAAATTATTGATGGTCAATTGTAAAATGTGACCGTTTATTATTAGTCTAGCCAACTATTTGTAATTCATGAAAGAAATAACAATTTCATCATCCACAAACTCAATAATATTTGGCAGTTGTTTTTTAGATGTCACAAGTTTAAGAATTATTGTGGTCCACATGATATGATTTATTATATGGTTTAATAATTATTGTTATGCTATAAGAATAATAAATATTGGTTATGAGAAGTTGTGACTCTAATAAAATGAAAAGGTACGACTTTTATGAAAGTTGAAAATGCGCTTTGATGGAAAGCACCTATTCAAAGAACGTATAAATAGAGTCCGGTCTTCTCTCCACCCATACAAACAACAATAACAGAAAAGAACTCGGTATTCTCTCATCCATCGATTGAATACATTAAAGTTTAGTGGGTAAGGGAGAGAAATTGGATTTCTTTATTTGGTTCGTGTTCTTCGATTTTCCACAACGATTATCATCAAAAGGGTAACGCTATGGATAAATGTATGTCTTCATCTATTTGTGAAAATCATGAAGATCAAAGATCATTGTTTATTATGAGTTTCCGCATTAAAGATTTAATATGTATTGTCTAACAATTGGTACCAGAGCGTGGTTTATGATCTCATGATTTTTCCATTTATAGAAATATTATGATTTATGTATGATAATTTGTTAAACGATCTTGTTTGTACTATTTGTTGTTGTTGAAATATTTTCGGATGATTCTGTTGAAGAAAATCCGAATGATGAATTTTTTCATGGAGAAAAATGTCGAAAATGGAAGAATGAGTGCGAAACAGGGGATGAAAGGACGAAAAATTGCGAAGAAAATCGCCTCTGTCGTGCGGGGAAGAAGGTGCGTGGGTCCACGCGCACGTTGCGGTTGCAGGTGCGTGGATCCCACACGCCCGCGCTGTCAAGCGCGCAAAATCGCTGCGTGCGTGGGATACATGCGCGCGCTAACTACTAGTGCGTGGAGCCCACGCGCGCGGAACTGCGTGGCGGTTGGCAAGCGTGTGTGGGCCACGCACCCACGGCAATTGCCAGGCACGTGCCGAGCACGCACCTGCGCGCCGAACGGGCGCATGCCTTGACTTGGCATGTGCCTTACGTCCCTGCGCGGACTTTTACGCTTTTGCCCCTCCCGTGGCTCCTAATTACCATTTTGCCCTTCTTTTGATGGTTATTTACAGTTATGCCCCTGTTTAATTTATAATTACAATTCTGCCATTACTGATTATTTACCATTTTGCCCCTGGATTATAAATTTATGATTCTGCCCTTATGAAATTATGATTTTACGATTTTACCCTTATGCTTTGATTACAGTTTTGTCCTTGTGTGCAATTTGGTAAATATTTGTATTTTACAATATTAACAAATTCATATTATGAATGGTTTGTTAGTCACCAAAGTGGCCAAACCTTGATTAAAGATCCATGATTAATTGATATTGTAAATTTTTTTATTCAATTACCCATGATTAATTGATGCTATATATGAAATTCATTATTGGAGTTATGGGTATATTGGAGTTCATTTATTATAAGAACTTAGGGATTAACCCAAAGGTTAATTGTTTTCTTATAATTCATGAACATGATGGTTGATAATTAATATGACTTTTTAAATTTGTTTGTATATCCAAAGATAGCAAATGAATTTGAATAAGATATATTTACAATTATCAAATAAAAGTTATTAGCATCATTATGGTATATATATATTTGTATATCATATAATTGCCCAAAGGAGAACTATGATGTACATGTGTCATTTAGTTTGAATCTGATTAGGTGATATTCTCAAAGCATTAATGTATGAGTATTTCTTGCACATTTGTAGTATCTGTACGTGTTTCACTCCATTCGCACGCCTCATCTATTCCCTTATTCAATGTAATAAATTTTCCTGATTGGAGTGAACAAGTCCAATTTCACTTAGGTGTCCTGAATCTTGATTTAGCGCTTCAAGCTGAGAAACCAGCTGCTATTATTGATGAAAGTAGCGATGAAAAGTCTTTCTATAAAGCTTGGGAAATATCGAACAGACTGAGCTTAATGTTCATGCGAATGACAGTTGCAAACAATTTAAAGACTTCTCTTCCCAAGATTAACAATGCTAAGGAATTTATGAAATTTGTGGAAGAGCGTTATCAAACTGCTGATAAGTCACTTGCTGATACATTGATGAGCACACTAACCACCATGAAATATGATGGTTCACGTACCATGCATGAGCATATACTTAAGATGACGAATTTAGCAGCAAAGTTAAGGACTTTGGGAATGAACGTGGATGAGTACTTTTTAGTACAATTTATACTTAATTCCTTGTCTCATGAGCAATATGGGTCATTTCAAATGAATTACAACACTATAAAGGATAAGTGGAATGTAAATGAATTGGCCAGTACTCTAGTTCAAGAGGAAACAAGGATAAAGAATCAAAAGGCTCATTCTGTTCATCTCTCAAGTCATTAAGAAGTTCGAAAGAATTTCAAGAGGAAAGGTGGAAGGAGCAAGAAGAAAGGACTACACGTCATAAATGACTCTTCAAAGGCTTCTAAAATCCACAAGAAGAAACACAATCTTATTAAGTGTCATTTTTGCAATAAAATTGGACACTTGAAGAAAGATTGTTTGAAATGTAAGGCTTAGTTCGAAAAGAAAGGTAAGCCTTGTACTTTAGTATGTTTTGAATCAAACTTTACTGAAGTTCCTCATAATACTTGGTGGATTGATTCTGGTGCCACCACTCATGTGTCAAATACGATGCAGGGATTTCTTACGATCCAAACCATAAAGCCAAATGAACGTATGTGATTACAGGGAATAGAAACAAAGCTCCAGTTGAAGGCATTGACACTTATCGTATGATCTTAGATACTGGGCATTATTTGGATTTGTTTCGAACCCTTTATGTACCTACATTTTCTCGCAATTTAATTTCTTTGCCAAGACTTGATGTAGCGGGATTTTATTGTAAGTTTGGATCTAAATCTTTCAGTCTATTTAAGAGAGATACTCTTATTGAAACTGAAACTTTATGTGATGGTCTCTACAAATTTAGACTTGATTATACTTTTGTTAAGACATTAATGACCTTGCATCATAATGTTGGCACTAAACGAAGTTTGGTGGATAAAAATTCTACTTACTTGTGGTATAAACATTTGGATCATATATCCAAGGAAAGAATGCAAAGTTTAGTGAAGAATGAAATTCTTCCAAATTTGGATTTTATTGACCTTGGAGTGTCTATTGATTGTATTAAAGGTAAACAAATGAAACACATTAAAAAAGGTGCCACAAGAAGCACAGAGTTTCTTGAAATTATACATACGACATATGTAGTCCATTTGATGTTCCATTTTTTGGTAAAGAAAGCTACTCCATTACCTTTATTAATGATTTTTCACGTTATTGTTACATTTATCTATTGCATGATAAGTCTCAATCAGTGAATGCACTTAAAGTGTATATTAAAGAGGTTGAGAGGCAATTAGATAGAAATGTGAAAATAGTAAGATCGGATAGAGGCGGTGAATATTATGGAAAGTATGATGAATCGGGACAATGTCCAGGTCCATTTGCTAAATTCCTTGAAAGACATGGCATTTGTGCTCAATACACAATGCCAAGTATACCATAACAAAATGGTGTAGCAGAAAGGCGTAACCGTACTTTAATGGAAATAATTAGGAGTATGATGAGTCATTCATATTTACCCTTGTCTTTGTAGATGTATGTTTTAAAGACTTCTATGTACTTATTAAACAGGGTTCCTAGTAAGGCAGTTCCAAAGATTCCCTTTGAACTGTGGACGGGAAGGAAACCTAGTTTACGACACCTGCATGTTTGGGATTGTCCAGCAAAAGTAAGAATTTACAATCCACATGAAAGGAAATCGGATTCAAGAACGACCAGTGGTTATTTCATTGGTTATGTAGAGAAATCTAAAGGGTATAAATTTTATTGTCATAATCATAGTACAAGAATTGTTGAATTTGGAAATGCTAGGTTCATTGAGAATGGGGACATCGGTGAGAGTGATAGAATGCGTGATGCTTGCATTTAAGAAGTAAGGGTAGAAGTTCTTATACCTAAAGTTTCTAAAGTTGTTGTTCCTAATATTATAGTGCAATTTAACAATAATCAAGAACAACAAATTAATGAACAAACACTCCATAATGAATATGTCAATATTGAACCTCCAATAGTTGAGTCATAAGAAATAGCATTAAGAAGATCTCAAAGAGAAAGGAGATCGGCTATTTCTGATGAATATATGGTTTATCTACAAGAGTCAGAAATTGACTTAGGAATTGGAAATGATCCAGATTCATATTCCCAAGCCATGGAATGTGAAAATTCTAATGAATGATTTAATTCCATGGAAGAGTTAAAATCCATGCATCAAAATCAAGTTTGGGATATTGTTGAATTGCCTAAAGGATGTAAAAAGGTTAGGTGTAAATGGGTCTTTAAGACCAAGCGTGACTCAAAAGGCAATATTGAACGACATAAAGCCAGACTTGTTGCCAAGGGTTTTACTCAGAAAGAAGGCATTGACTATAAAAAGACATTTTCACCAGTCTCTAAGAAGGATTCACTTAGAATTATTATGGCTTTGGTGGCTCATTATGACTTGGAGTTACACCAAATAGATGTAAAAACCACATTTCTTAATGGGAATTTAGAAGAAGAGGTTTATATGGACCAACCCGAAGGCTTTTCAGTTAAAGGAAAGGAACATATGGTATGTAAATTAAAGAAGTTAATATATGGACTTAAACAAGCTTTCCGACAATGGTATCTTAAGTTTAACGATACCATAACTTTATTTGGATTTAAGGAAAACACCGTTGATCAGTGTATATATATGAAGATTAGTGGGAGCAAGTTTATTTTTCTAGTTCTGTATATTGATGATATTTTGCTTGCTACTAATGATCTTGGTTTGTTACATGAAACCAAGAAATTTCTCTTTAAGAATTTTGAAATGAAGGATATGGGAGAGGCAACATATGTGATAGGAATAGAAATATTCCGTGATAGATCACAAGGATTGTTAGGATTGTCTCGTAAAAGCCTACATTGAGAAAATTTTAGAGAGATTTAATATGAGTAAATGCTCAGCAGGAATAGTTCCAATTCAGAAATGTGACAAATTTAGCCTTATGCAATGTCCGAAAAGTGAATTGGAACGAGAACAAATGAAAAATATTCCTTATGCATCTGTTGTGGGGAGCTTAATGTATGCACAAACTTGCACCAGACCAGACATCAGTTTTGCTGTCAAAATGCTGGGCAGGTTTCAAAGTAATCCTGGAATGGATAATTGGAAAGCTGCAAAGAAAGTTCTTAGATACTTGCAAGGAATGAAGAATAATATGTTCACTTACAAAAGATCCGATCATCTCGAGGTGATTGGATATTCAGATTCAGACTTAGCCGGATGTGTTGATACAAGAAAATCAACGTTTGGTTACTTGTTTCTTCTAGCTGGAGGGGCAATTTCATGGAAAAATGCGAAACGATTAGTTATTGTTACATCCACTATGGAAGCTGAATTTGTGGCATGTTTTGAGGCCACTATTCATGGATTATGGTTGAGGAATTTTATTTCAGGACTTGTGATTGTTGACAGTATTGCCAAGCCACTGAAAATTTATTGTGATAACTCTGCAGCAGTTTTCTTCTCTAAGAACGACAAGTATTCTAAGGGTGCTAAGCATATGGAGATAAAATACTTGTCTGTCAAAGAAGAAGTTCAGAAACAAAGAGTGTCAATTGAGCACATTAGCATCAATCTTATTATAGCAGATCCCTTAACAAAAGGATTGCCGCCCAAAACATTTAATGAGCATGTTGAAAAGATAAGCATTATTGGACGTCATTAATGTTTGTATTATGATTGTATTGAGTTTATGTATTTGACACTTTGAGCTCACTTACGTGTTTCTGATGTTTCCTGTTTTCTATTTAGTATACATTATGGAAATAGATTAATGTTAAGCAGGATAGTTTCTAAAGAAACATTATAATTTGACTATTACTGTACTTCTTCTCATTTATGGATCATGTTAAGTAAAGTGCTATAGTTGTAGTGCATAGAAGGGACTACGTCGATTAATGACATACAACCGCTATGACTCACATTAGTTTTCTTTACTTAATAGTGATTATTATGTGATTGCCAATTTAATGAAATTTTTATAGCATAATATTATTGTGCACATTACAGTTTTTATTAAACCATGAAAGGAATATCATATGGGCCAAGTGGGAGAATGTAAGAATTATTGTGGCCCACATGATATGATTTATTGTATGGTTTAATAATTATTGTTATGCTATAAGAATAATAAATATTGGTTATGAGAAGTTGTGACTCTAATAAAATGAAAAGGTACGACTTTTATGAAAGTTGAAAAGGCGCTTTGATGGAAAGCACCTATTCAAAGAACGTATAAATAGAGTCCGGTCTTCTCTCCACCCATACAAACAACAATAACAGAAAAGAACTCGGTATTCTCTCATCCATCGATTGAATACATTAAAGTTTAGTGGGTAAGGGAGAGAAATTGGATTTTTTTATTTGGTTCGTGTTCTTCGATTTTCCACAACGATTATCATCAAAAGGGTAACGCTATGGATAAAGGTATGTCTTCATCTATTTGTGAAAATCATGAAGATAAAATATTATTGTTTATTATGAGTTTCCGCATTAAAGATTTAATATGTATTGTCTAACAACATGTGGCCGTATTACTGTTTACAAGTAACTAACTAAATAATAATTTCACCATCCACAAATCTAATACCACATTACCACTAGTTTTGTAGATTTTACAATGTGGCTGTTGGAAATTTTCTTTAATTATTCATAATATTTATTGTTATTATATTTTTTGAATTTTTTTTTTATGTTTTGTTTTTTTTTTTTTACCACCTCACCCTTAGCCACGAAGGCCCTAGGCAAGGCCACAACGGCCCTCACCTACTCTAGGCAACGTCTAGCTCTAGATGGCCATGAGTGACATTGCCCAAGTGGGCGAGGGTCATCATGGCCTCGCTAGCGATCGGTGAGGCCTCAATAGCCCTGCCTAGGGCCTCTGTAGTGAGGGCAAGGCGGCCCTTGCCCATATCTAGCTACGAAGGCCTTGGGTGAGGCTGTCAAGGCCTCGCCAACTGTTGGAGAGGTTGTGATGACCCTCGCTTGCTCTGGGCGGCATCACCCGCGGCCTCGTGTAGGGCCTTCACGGCCAAGGGCAAGGCAGCCCTCACCACACGCGCGCGCATGTGTTGTTTTCTTTTTCCAGCACGTGAAGGTGGTTGCGAGGGCCACGTTGGCTTTGGCTGAGTCCGGAGAGGGGATGCCGGCCCCTCAACAGTGTAAGGGTGGCCGGCACAACGCCACCGCCTCAATTGGAGCCACCGCTGTCCTTCTCGACTTCGGCTTTTCCTCTATTTGATTCTTCCTCTGTTTCTAATTTTTTTCAGATTTTTATTTTTCTAAAATCTTGAGATCAATTTTATCCTTTTAATATACTTTAACATTTGTTTTCCTAAAAATCATTGCCTCTCTCTTTGAAAATTAATAAAAGATTATTAACTAAATGGGCAAACTTACTGTTAACTAAATTGGATGGAGTAAACGGAGAGATTTGATTGCATTAATTTAATAAGATTTGAATTTTCATTGCACATTTTAAAAAAAATTAGGACTTGATTGCATTTTTGCGACAAGTTTTAAAATTTTTAGTGCACTTATCGCATTATTTAATTCTTATAGATATTGAAGTTGATGAAACATTTTAATCCTAAGAAAAAATGTCTAAAAGGAAGATCAATATCCAACTCAATGCGCCATGTTTTTATTCTAGCACCAAGCGCAAATGGAAATATTTGATGCTAATTGAATAATAATTCAGAACGAAATAAGATTCACATGCTAAATATACGACAAAGTATATTTAGCTCCTAATCATGATATGTCGTGAGAAATAGGAAGAACCAGTCTTTGAAAGATGGAAAATGTCACTAGCTTAATGACCATAATAATTGGGGAAAGTGGTTTGTATGGACAAAGGCGAAATTAAAGAGCTTTTATCTACAACATATAAATATATAAAGTTTGATCTAGATAATTAATACATTGATAACAGAGCTCTTGCACCAAAGTCAAAGAGTCCAATGGGAGATTTTATCAAGAATTCTAGAGCTCCATCGTTAAAACGGAAGAGCTATTTGATTTGGTGGGTCAAAATGGTTTTGATTGATCACTCAATGAGTCGATTAATTACACATCATCGACTCTGTTTTGTGAATATTCCTTTAGTTCCCGAAGATTAATTCGCAAAAATTCTATTTGTAAAAAAAATCAAATATTTATGGAGTAAATAGGAAAATGGGTTATTAACTTACTGCATATATACACGTATAGTTGAATTCATTTTATCTTTTTTAAAGAACATGAATGTTGGATAAGTGGAAAAATTAAACTTCTTATCTAAATAACTGTACAAGTTCGTGGTTTCTATCTTACAAACCTTTAACTTTTTCATTATTTTGATCTTATTCCCTTTTTTATCTTAAAAACCTTTTAACTTCACTATTTTGATATTATTCCCTTTTTCTCGATCGATTTGCACTTTTTATCAGTCCACATTTATAATTAATGATTACATGTTTGCTTAAATTACTAATAACCTCTTTATACAATGCAGGAATCCATTTTAATTTTTCAAGAAACATCAATGACAGACAATTAAGCTTTTTTATCTAATTAATGTAAACGATAAAGTAATATGTGCAGGGGAAATGGTAAAGGAATTGAATTATGTGATGGTATGGCCCAATCACAAAGTTTTATTTTACCCAGCTTTCTTGTTGTTTACAGTTATCGATTCTTAAGTACCACACGGTGGGACCATGCAAAATCCATACATAGTGACCTTTGAATGCAATATGGACAGTTTGTTTAGCATTCATGTCAGATTTATATTTACGTGACTGCATGAATGTCAATAGAACAGAAGAACAAGAGGAATTTGTATTCAAGTATATGTGTGCATGCGTAAGGACAAGTCTTACATTACCTTGAGCATTTCCATAATCAGAACTCTCACGCAGATAACTCCGTTCCAGTATTCCCATATGAAGTTTTTGCACAAGAACTTTCTTCATCCATTTTTCGAGGTAATTGTTGAAGGAAACTTTCAAAAAAAAATCTGCGTTTTCGGAGATGATCATATCACAACAATGCCAAACGAAGCGACAAGCAAAGCTCATCAGCCACCTCAATTTGGATGATAGAATCACGGTAGATGATGAGGACGCGGGTTCCGACCCTTGACCACCTTGAGGAGGATTGCTAGTTTCCCATCATAAGAAAACCAAGAACAAATTGAATTCACTGAGTGTGCTGTTCGTGTCAGCTTTCAATTGTAGAGATTGCAAAACTTGAAAGATTCATAGTATAATTAAATTGAAAACAAGTAACGAACATAATCTTCAAGAAATGGACTCTACAGAACCAAATGCAATTTGGCTGTACATGAGATGTTCAAAAGAAGTAAAGAAGTGAATGATCCCCATGATGAATAACAAATGGAATTAGAAATGCAACAAATTTCATGGAAGGCAGTGCGAAGGTGACACACAAAAGACATCGTATTCGAGAATGGGAAAGTTGAGATACCGGTCTTGAGTGTACAGGACCACACTGAATCACAATTTCAAAACCTAATCGTGTATGGACAGCATCGTCAAGGCGGAGACATTAAGTACTTTATGGATTATGTGACCTTCATGGATTGCCTCATAAACTCTCCATTGGACGTCAAGGTGCTCCACCGCGCAGGATTATTAAGAACTACTTGGGCGATGACGAGGTGGTTGCGCAAATGGTCAACAAGATGGGTGACTACATCACTCTATCCAATTTCTATTACTCCGAGATCTTCAAAAATGTGAATACGTATTGTAACAAGAGGTGGAATGTTTGGATGGCAAAACTAAGGAGGGAATATTTCCTTAGTGCTTGGGCTTTCTTGTCCATTCTCGCAACAGCTCAAACATTATTTAGTATTCTCTCTTACAAAAGCAAAAAAAAATCTGATCAATATTGGTTCATATATTTCTCACAGTTTATTGAAATACCTAGAACATTTTATACGCAGTTGGTAAAATCTTAATACGTAACTTTCAACTCCTAACTTGATAATCTCTCAACCCATCGTTTGACCGCACCAAACTAGAGAATTGGGCTAGCATCTTTATATTTGCATTTATCACAATTGTAAAAGTTGTCTCCCTCATGAAGGCAATTATGATTTCTAGCTGGTTGGTAGAACGTCATAGGGCTCTTTCATGCGGAATCTTTCCACATGTTCCATGAAGTTTCGTGAAATGGTTCCGTTTTCACATAGTACAACGCAACTTGTGGATGACTTCATTCGTCTTTCTCCTTAAGTCATATTTGGCGTTTCTTTCTTAGTTTTTCTGAGACCTTTTGCATCTTCATCCAATTTATTGCTATACCCTCCACTCTCAACTCTCCCATCTATTTGAGGAGAAAATATTAGATACGTCTCATGCTCCAGCATGGCAAACAAGAAGACGGTAGGAAGGCAACACGTGTCCTCGTGGGACCTATAATCTGGAGAGAAAAAGAGGCGTCAATTTGAAAAAATTTCAGTCCTAGTTCATCAGTTTTCTTTCTTCACGCCTCTCTCTCTCGACAAACTCTCTCTCTCTCTCTCTCTCTCTCTCTCTCTCTCTCTCTCTCTCTCTCTCTCCACCCTCCCTTTTTCTGATCGGCGAATTACCGCAAGCACCCGACGAACTAGGAGGATACCGGCGAGACGACCGCGAGCGACCAACTGGTATGCAACCTCCCTCTTTCTCTCTGCCGTCCCTCTTTCCAATCGATCGGCGTGCGACCTCCCTTTCTCTCTCTCTCTCTCTGTCCTCCGTCTTTTCGACCGACTGACGTGTGACTTGCCTCTCTCTCTCTGCCCTCCTTCTTTTTGACCAACCGGCGTGTGACCTCTCGTTCTCTCTCTGCCTTCCCTCTTTTTGATCGATGAACCACCGCGCCACCCCTTTGGCTCTGGATCTGGTCCTGACTCATCCATCCCTTGCTCTTTCTCTCCCCTTGCATCTCTATCTGCCCTCCCTCTCTTCGCGACGAACCAGCACGTGATCGGCAAACCACTGCACCACCCCTCCAGCTCCGAATCTGACACTGACTTGTCTTGTACACTAGAATGTTGGCGCCCGACCCCTTCACACCCATCGGCCGGTCAGTTGCTCACGGTCGTCTCGCCGGTAATTGGCCACGATTGGAGGTTGATGATGGCAATGAGAAATGACACTTACAAAATTAGTTGATTGATTAGACAGTAATCCTTTATGATAAATAAATCTGTCATTTATCTAATTGTGTGCAAATATTGAGGTTACATTGACCAGTTTTTTCTCTGTTCAATACCTATTATTGACATTGCATCAAATGAACGAGTGTGGCAGCTTATGCTTTATCTGCTTTATGCGCATCTCTGGTTAAAGTGACAGAGAAGTTGCAGAAATCTATTTCTTCCTATTTCTTTGATCTTGACCTCTTAGAAATGCTTGATAGATATGTAGATGGGATAAAATGCTTATTGGACCTGACAATTTATGAGCAGCCTTACCCATCGGCCGCCCTTTGCAGCTGCTCGCTGGACTGCACGCCTCCACGATCGCCCTACCTACTCACGTCTCTAGTCGTGTTGTCCCGCCCAGTTCGTGCGTCCAGCAGGTCACCCGAATGTCATCTATCGCCGCTGCCTGCCTCCGTCTAGACTTGATTCAACCCCTCCGTCCTTCCCTGCCCGTCTCCACCTAAGCCGAACCACCAGTCCAGCCTCTCTCAGCCCAGACCAGAACATAACTGAATGGGTCTCCAAGCTGTTGTCGGGCCCGTTTTCAAGCATTTCCCGACCCTGTTTAGCGGTCTCGCTTTGGAGTTTCTCATCCCTTGCCGTGTCCCCGTCATTTTGATTCGAGCGGATCATTAAACAAGTGAATTTAACTCACTAATTCCTACTTAGTAAGTTAATGACGTTTAAGGGTTGATTAGTTTAGACTAAGTATGGATTAAGTGGATAGGTAGATTAGATTAGCAATTTAATTAATTGTTATTGCATGTTAGGTGGTTAGAGTAGTGTAATTAGAGCCTAGACAAGCTCTAGTATTTATTTAGAATGGTTCGGAAATTTTCCGAACCCGAATCGTCTTTCAATTAGGCTTTTTGGGCCTAAGTTGCTATTTTTAGCATTTAATAATTAATTTTCGTAATTATTTAATTAATTGATTATTTTCCGAAAATTAGACCGGGATAGCTGGTGACCAGAATTTTATGCTGATTACTGTGGTGTGATTTTTTTTATTTAATTGATTGTTATTTTGTGCTGATTGGATGTGATTTGTGATTGTGGGTAATTTTTCCAAAATTAATTAATTTCAGTAATTAATTAGAAAATCACCAGGTGTCGGTTTACAACGCCAAAAATGAATTGGTGGACTGTTGAAATTAGCGGGATTTTCAAAGTGTACCCACACACGAGTATTTTATTGGATATGATAAAAATGGTAAATTTGTTAGAAGGTCAGGATGGTATACTATATCAGCCTATGAGCTCTAATATGTCAGCTTAGCGCGAGCAGTATACCGGTATACTATATCAACCTATGGGCTCTGATATGTCAGCTTAGCACGAGCAGTATACTAGTATACTATATCAGCCTACGGGCTCTAATATGTCAGCTTAGCACGAGCAGTATACCTTATCAGCTTAGAGTGAGCATTATTAGTATACTATATCAACCTATAGGTGATATGTCAGCTTAGCGAGAGCAGTATACTATTTATCAGCCTAGTGCGAGCTATACTATATATTAGAGTGAGCAATCCTGATTTTGAGCGGACTTTATAGATAATATTAATTGAGATGATTGGCGAATGGTCTTATTGACATGGAATCGACTGAGTCGATCGATTGATGATTCGACCTGTTTGGTTGAAATGATTAAATGGTTATTAGAATTGTACTGACTTGTAGAAAGAGACTGAAGTTAAGGTAAGCCCTCTAACTTGTGCTATTGTTTGTGCTTAGGCAGCCCTTATGGCGTATTTTCTTCCTAGTCAGGTCTTAGGGGGTTGAACTTGCTAAGACATCGTCTCACCCTGTCGTGGAATAACATTTTTAGGTTCCTAGATGGCAGCTCCTTCAGAGCATTTTGGACAGCCTAAGAAGGTCACAGAACAAACGTCTTACATTCCGTTCCATGGGAACTCTAAGGGCTGGACCTACAAGCTGGTGAGGTCCATAGTCTGGGTCGATGTGGGTTTACCTAAAAAGGTACCCCATCGATATAGATCATGGTATCGCCAAGCTTAGGATGGCTAGAGAGGGCCCCATACCAAAATCTGAGATACCTCTGTATGTGCTGGAGGTTGTTTTTGGGAAAGGCACAGTAGATCCTCCTCAAGGCTCAATCGTAAACACGGTAGACCCGGATCTTGAAGATCCCGGAAGCCCAATGTACTCGGTTGTAGGCTCCAATGTTAGTGAGGATGTGGAGCAGGAGGAAGATTAGAAGCCATTTGAAACCCCCTTGTTTTGTAGACTTTGTTTCTATATATATAGGCTTTGTTTGTATATGACTTGCTATGTGCAATATATATATAAGTGTGGTTTGGTTTGAAAAATTATGGCCCTACTTTCCTATCCCATCTTGTTGTTGTTTGGAAATTATTTATTTGCTTCCGCATGTACATATAAAATGAATGGATCGGCGATACGTCCTGGGACATCGCTATTTAATCGACCAAGAAGGAATAGCACCTGCCCGGAGAATCGGGGCGTGACAATGCCAGCCACCAAGCTAATCAGCAGAAGACCTTGTCCATCTCTCTGCTAACATTGAGCTAGGGAGTGATGAGAACTCTCGCTGAGTCATCTCTAGGTTATTGGAAGAACAAGACTGATGAAAGCTAACCTTTCACTAAGCAAAAAAGAGAGAGAGCTATTGGGTGTTTTGATAATTTCATGGTGGATATGTACTACCTTTTGGGATGTGGAAAGGCTGTGATTGGTTGTTGTAGGCTGTCTTTTGAGCTTTGTATTTGCATGAGTAGGATGGGTTGTGATAAGTAGATGTGGTTGTCGGAGGTTCATTTGTTCTGTAAGTTCATTTGGTGTCTTCTCTTTCTTGTAGTGTTGTGCCGTGTGCACATAGTGAAATCGTGAACTCCTCTATTGTCTTTGATTGTAATGCAAGTATAGTTCAATGAATCCAGGTTATTGTAGGCATCTTTTGAGTTGATGAAGATAATCCACAAGGCCCATTTTTGTAAGTGTCATTTCTCATTGCCATCATCAACCTCCAATCATGGCCAATTACCAGTACATGGCCATCGGCCTTCAACTCCAGCCATTAACATTTTTTGATAGTAACCTACAACCATGATGTACCAACATAATCCCGAGATGAAGATGCAATGAAATGTGACTAGGGGTGATCATGATCTGGGTTGGGCCGGTCCGACGCCTAACCCTAGGACCAACCCGCACAGTGTTGGTCCTCAATTTTTGGGACCGAGGACTGACCCGGTCAATTCTAGGACCGAGGACCGGACCGACCCTATAGGTTCAGTCCGGTTCCAGGGTCAACCCGGGACCAACAAATAATTTTTTTATTTCATTTTTTTTATTCCTTAAAAATTAAAACTCATTAATTCAAATTACATATCAATCAACAATACAATGTTGAGCAACCAAACTATAAATATAAGTACATATTCAACATAAATTTAAGATAAGGTGATCATAAAAATTTCACACTAGTTAAAAACAACAAACTATATTAATGATCGAGATTGCTAATAGAAATAAAGTGTTTCCATTGCTGAAGCATACTATAATTTTCTTGCTTTTGATTTGTCTTTGAATCATTCTTCCCTTCAGGAAATGGGATGAGATGGGAAGTATAAGAGAAAAGAATTCTAGGCCAAAAAATGTTTTCTAGGCATCTTCTCCTGCAATCATCTATCAATAATACTTGTAACACCATATGCAAAAATGATTCATACATTCAATCAAGCAAAGTCTAATCGACCAATAATGAAGCTTCACACCACTTGACAAGCACATCATCGGCGAGCGGGCGAGTGTGCACGGTGAATAGGGCAAGGTTGCTCTTGGTCACAAGGGAAAGTTTCGTTTTTAAGTGAAAAATGAACAGGATAAAGATGGAAGAATAAGATAAGAAGCTAAGGACATTTTAAGCCATTTCACAATGCTATTCACACCGTTTCATGGCGTCATTCACGCCATCATTCAAGCTGTTCAAGTGAAGAATGCTCGGTGGGTTTGCCATTTATAAGAAAAACATAAAAATATATTATATATTAAATTTCTAAAATATATTATATATAGTTTATCAGGGTTGATCCGGGTTGGACCGACCCTAAACTTCAAAGACCAAGGACCAACTTGCACAGTACCGGCCTAGGAATCTTAGGACCAAGGACCGACCCGGTCCCCTTGGAAACCGAACCAGGACTAGCAGGGTTGGACCAGTCCAAGATAGGTCTAGGGTCGACCCTAGACCGCTGCTCACCCCTAAATATGACTAGAGCCGGATCTAAATTCTTAACAAATCAATTGAAAACAAGCAATCTATGTTTAAATGTTTTCAAATCTGAAAATTTCATGGATCATCTTTTAGTTGTGCCTTCGAGGCATTTTGTCAAACACATCATATGCATTTGATTAAGGAGTGAAACAAACGCATAATAAGTCACACTCAGTTCTTCTCGGAAAAAAGACCACACCACAAATTCTTGAGAAAAAAACATCAAGTAGTTTCCAAGCGAAGGAATCGACTTATACTTAATTGATCGCTCGGAAGGAAAGGAGGAAGATGAAGGCATAGGGCTCCTAAGGAAAAGTCACTACGACAGCGCGGCAACGAAGGCGTAAATTTGTCCGTCAAAATTGCTGGGCGGCATGGGATTTCAGGCTGGAGAGCTTGCGCTCAAATTCTGGAGAAAACAAAGTAGTTGGGGAAGAAAAAGAATGACATTCGTTCTTAGGAATAAAGCTTTGGTTTTTCTTTTTTTTTAGATATTCTAACTTTTTGGAAAAAATGTCCCCATTCCGATTGCCGGAAATGTCATTTGCTTGCCGGCCGGAGAACACTTGGCCGACCGGCAAGCTAAGATCCTTATTTGAGACAAATCTGGTCACTTTAAGTCCTTATTTGAGACAACATCCACTTTAGATCCTTATTTGACAAAATTGCTCCACTTTGGGTCCTTATTTGGAATTTTCCTTCATTTAAGGGATTTTGAGGTGGAGTGATCAGTACTTGCCATTAATAGAAATTGGATTGATAGCCTAGATTGAAGCAAGGTTCCATTTTCTGAAGAATTTTGCCAAAATTGTTTACAGAGGAAATATATGGATATGAAGCATACAAAACTCAATTGATTTGACAAACGGAGGTAAAACTCCAAATTGGTATATCTGTTAATTGTCATGTGTCATCAAACTCAATAATTTGACGGTAAAATTTAATGAAAACTAATGAAGAGTAAATTTATCACAAGTATATCAATTTGAGATTTTATATCATCAAAAATTTGGTTTGGGATAAATTTATCGCGGGTGTACTAGTTTAGAGTTTTTCGTGACATTAGCCAATTCTTATTTTATGACTTTGCTTATGTTAAAATTATAATATTTCAATCTGCCTAAGCTTGGACGACCAATGAAAACCAAAACTCATTTGTTCTTGCCCGTTCAAGTTAATTATCACATAGGAGATCATCATTTCGGAAGTAAACAAGAAATCTTTCACAGGTTTTTTTTTTTTGGTCAGTAATCTTCACAGTTTACAAGCAACAATAGACCCGTATATTACTAAAATGTCTCCTTGTTAGAATATCCAACCAAAAAAACTTATTTCTATAGGTGAAGGGAGAGAATCTACATTTAAAGAGCATATAAATCTCGTACATGAACTATGTAATTTAACAACCCCTCACTTGCAAATTGGCTTAGGAACAATGATGCTTAGAATTTGAAGGATGGGGGTCGCACATGTGAAATCAACTGGGTAGAACCTAATTTTGATTCCGTGGTATAATGTCCAATCCAAAAACTTAAATCTATAGGTGGAGAGAAATCAAAAATATAAAAAGAGCATTTCTATAAACAAGGGACTTGTGATATTTTAACACTCCTATACATTCGGATGTTTATGGTATGACCTTCGCTGATCGGCTTTCTGGCCTCATGTTTCTCGTCATAGGAGGTGGAGTCATCCCTATTGAGCCATTACGCATCTGCCCATTTTCTTCCCGTCCTGAAAAATTTGGGGTAATTGCATGTATCAGAACCAAAAGAACCAAAAGAACCAAAAAAAAATATCCTGAACGTATAAGCGCAACGTTGATCTAAGTTTATAAATATTTGACAACAGGGTATCAAGACATGGGAGCTGGACCCCTGCACATTGAGTTAGAGTCCATCAACAAGCTAGCCAAGAAAATTACTTTGAGTAGAAGGTACGGTGATCTATATACGGAATTTGCCACATTCAAATAAATGCTTACTCACTCCGTCAATTCTTGGGCCAAACAAAGCTAGATTTGATGTTCCTTTTGTAGTCAGACGCAAAGTTTGAATCCAACAAAAAGATTCTGCATTCTATCAATTTATCCGAGAATATGGATTCTAGAATTAGTGGTCCTACACGAGCAATTCTTTAGGATAGCTTGGAAGCGAATTCGAGATTATATATATAGTCTAGTACCCGTGGAAGGGTCGGGGCGGAGGCTTTGGAGGTGACGATATTCTTGACACAGAGCGCAACAATGGCAAAAGCAATGAACACAACAATCGTTGCATGTCTTCGGCTCCCACTGGAGTCGTGTCCTCATCCTTCTGCGATTACGGTAACCGCAACAGCAAACTCCTCCGAAACAACCGGTCAATGCAGCAGCTAAACAGTAGAGCGCGCCTTTCGCAACACAAGCTGCAACAAAACAAGATTTAATAATTATGACGATCGCCTATGATCTTTCTAAGTTATGCTCTTTCATTTTTCATGACCTTATTCAATAATCAAGACAAAAACGTTGTTAATATTTCATAATTTGAGGTAAATTACTGTGGCGGCCCTCAAAGTTCTGAACTTACAAATGTGAAGCTCATTTTCAACATTCTAAAACATTTTGGGAAAGCACAGGATGTAATGGTAGCACATTTAAAGCGGGGAGGGGGTCAAGTCAACTTACCCTGGTAATTCTGTAGTTTCTAGATAACAAAGCTTCCCCTTTACTCTCTTTAAGGAGCTACAAGCTTTTGGTTTCCTATCGAGGATGGTATGGCCGTTGCTGTTCGAAAACTTGGCACGCATTCACAGGTTTTTTTTTTTTTTTAAATCACAGACGTGTAGATCTAACTCAAGGAATTGCCCGACCCACCGCCCAAATCCTAACCATCTGTCTCTTCTCTCTATCAGTTCATTACCATGACGCCTGGGCTCCTCTCTCTCTCTCTCTCTCTCTCTGCTTTACTCAGATGGTCAAACTCGAATCATCTGTTGTTGTTTACTCAGATAGCAGATTCCCAATATGATGCTGACGGTGGTGGCGGAAGTCGCTTGGCCTCAGATTTAGATTGCACGATATGCATAGTCGGGGTATGCAATTACGAGAAGGTTGATGGGTCTGGGGCGGTTGAGGATGAGGATGAGGGATAAAGGATTTGCTTGTATTGGTGTATTCACAAAATTGGAATTGGTATATCTATTTAACTAGGCACGGACCGATCGCTCAGTGTAGATCCCGTCCATGACCATCATCTTTTTTCGTTCACACACATGGAGAAAAAGACTAGTTGATAAATACTTACTTGAAGATCCTGGGTCCGCGAACTCTGCAATCCTCCCAAAAGTGATGCATGGGCAAAAAATTGTTTGCCAACCTGAAACATGTACGGCATCAATATATATCACTGAGCACGCATGAGCCATACAAATTATACAACTTTGAGTGGACAAAAAAACCTACAAATGCGTGGCTCATCACAGCAACGATATATCTTGGATGACCAAGTGACATGGTTTTCCGATTGCTCCAGGTGAGGAATGGCCTCGAAACAACTGGTGACCGTGTATCTTTGAGAAGTAGGATGGTTCAACCTTGGGGACGACATGGTTATGTCCTTTTAAGTTCTGCAAGATATGGAAGATGACGATGACTGAACCGTGGGGTTCAAAGAGGGAAGGGCCTTCGTGATCGGAAAAAACTCAAATGAACATGTGTTTCCATTTGTGTGTCTAAGATGAACACAGGTGGTTTGGTCTTCATTTATATGAACGCGCAACGGCGCAATTCGATAGCTTAACAAACACAGATTGATGGCTTGCCGTTTCTATGCGGTGGTCTGGTGTGAACGCATATGTGGTTGTGTTAACGCGTTATCCCAATGCCAATCCCTTTGCTATATTCGTTGACATAAAGATTATAGAAGACGATGGGTGACGGTCACCTAGCCGTCGCTAATGATCATTGGCCCCAGGTTTCTGGACCTTTGGGGATGGGTTTGTCGCCTGGAGATCGTCAGTGTCTAGCACGCGTCACCGGTTTTTGTGGACCATTATTATAATTTTTTTTTTCAAAAGGAAACGACAAACGAAATCAAGCTTCAGCTTCTTCCATACCGCGAGAGGAAGTCCAAGGCTTGATCACCAGCCGGAACATCTAAGTTCATATCAGGTTTTCACATTGTTGTAGAATTAAGGGCATGAGATTGGGAAGCTATGAAATTCTATCTTCCGTATTTCTATTCACAAAGGGGATGAGTTTTTCAGTTTAATCTAAACCATCTACACTTAAAAGCACTACTAGGAAAATAAAAAAGTATTCTCCCTACGATTACTCTAAATCGACATTCATGCATATCTTGTGTTTAAATTAGTGAGTTATGTTTGTCACCTAGGAATGTGGTGTGGTGAATTTAATGTGAAAGTTCCTTAGTTATAGAAAAGATTTACACCGCATGTCTTAAGCTTTATGTACAGAATGTAATTAAATTCTAAACCTTTTAAGCGATACAATCAAGACCGACCTTCAATGCAAAGTACAATCTCCTCAATATTTGAAATGGTCTATTAAGTCTTAAGACTTTATCAAAAGTGTAATTAAGTGCTAAATGTAGATTCAAAAGTTGAAAAGTTCAATTTGAGACAATTTTTGGAGAGCTACTGTCCATCAAAGGACTTGATTGTATTGTTACGAATAAGTTTAAGACTAGATTGAATCAATAAAATTAGGATTTAATTGCATTTCGTACTTGAAGGATAGGACTTCCAACATATCTTTACTATATAATTGGAACAATCATAGTTTACATCCCAGAGTATTTTTTTTAGCAAGAAAGTTTTTCTTTTCTATTTTCCTATATACAATATTATGGGAGTGAAGTTATTTTGTCCCAAAACCACCCCAGATACAAGTCGTTTTCAAAACAGAAAGTGAGAGATTCCTTTGAAATATCACAGAAATAGGACTCCACGGAGAGAAGGAAGGGGGGGAAGTGGGCGCAACAGAGTTGGCCAACGCAGCAATAAATAAAGGCTGTTGAAATATTCTACATTGCTTAATAAATTCATGTGAATTTTATATACAATGCAACAATAAATAAATGTTGTTGAAAATATTTTACATTACTTAATAAATTTACAACACGGCAATAAATAAAGGTTGGTGAAATATTCTACATTTCTTAATAAATTTATGTACGGTAATAAATAAAGTTGGGACTTACTAACAGAGGTGACACGACAGCAAGATAGAAACTATGAGAGAAGAGAGAGAATAGGATTATGATCTGCATGTGCGGTTTTACTGTATGTATGAAATTAGTCTGGTGAAGTTCGTGTACTTTGATAATGTTGTCAAATTCTAAAACCCCCAAATCTTTACTTGTTCATGTGTCATCCTAAGCCTAGCGGGTCCCAATCAATTATTGAAAGTCAAAAGTTGCGGATACGATGAAGCTAATTTGCTAGTCCTGACTATAATTAGACTCCATCAAATTCTTCCATGATGTTGTGAGTTGTCTAACACAGTAAAAGGCCTTAAAATAATCTCTAGTCACTTGATATTAATAATGCAACTTGTGTAAAGACTTGGCAAGTTATTTGCAAGTCAATTTTTGACGTTTTCCAAGTCTTCTTAGTCTTCTCCACTCTTTTTATTTTCCTTGGTCTTCTCCACTCTTCAACTTCCATCAATACGCGCTTGCACTCGTCTCAACGGGTAATTCAAATATAAGCCAACGCTACCCATTCCATCGTTCCTACCAATTGGAAATAAGCCTCCCTTTAATTCTTGACGCACAAACCAATTGCACTCGGTTTCACATGGCACAATGCAACTTGTGGAGGACTTCATATGTCGCTCTCAAAATGTCCATTTTCGACGTTTTCTTCAAGTCTTTTCGACTTCATATGTCACTCTCAAAATGCCCTTTGCCTAAAGCAATTTACATGCAATTAGGGGAATCTAAGCAAGTGACCAACAGTTCCTAACTTGAAAATTTCCTGACACCCTAAACAAATAGTATCAGTCCATAGATTGGGCTGGCGTCTTTATATCTACGTTTACTATAAGTGTAACAAGTTGGATCCATCACGAGACAATTATAGCATCTAGCAAGTAGTTAGAACCTATGAAGCACGGACACGTTGCCCATGCTTCCGTGTCATGTCCGACACGTGTCGGAGCGTGTTGGACACGTCGACACGCTCTGACACGGTCGGACATGCGGTCAACTCGTGTCGGATTTTCCGACACGTGGTCAAACACGTTTTGACACACATGTCTAGAAGATGGAGGGTGGAGGTGAGGGCGAGGGAGCAAAGATGAGCTGCGAGCGACGGCGAGCCCACGATGGTGAGAGACGGCGAGAGATGGAAGAGGAAAGGAAAGCGGTCGTGCGGCGAGAAGGAGGAAAAGGATCAAGAGGAAGAGGAAAGGAAAGGGAGGAGGAGGAGGAAAAGGAGGGCTAGGGTTTTTGATTAAAAAAAAAAAACTCCAAAAAAATATAAAAAGGAGATCTAATGCGTGAGTTTTAATTTTGGGAGGGGAAGTGACAGCTTACCTGTCACTATCAGGTGGTGGGGGAGGGAAATAGGGGGAGGAAAATAAAAGTGTAATAAATTTGGGGGTTTAGAAATGGACGAGGGAAAGAGTGGGGTGTGGGGACTTTTTTTTTTTAATGAAAAAATAAATAAATGACATTAAAAAATCATTTTGAAAAATAAAAGTGCTGAATTTTGAATAATGATAAATTTTGGTCATTTGTAGAAGATTATGGATTTATTTAAATAAATTGATTTTAATTTCTTATTAATCATTTATTTCATCAATAATTTTTGTTAAAGTTAAAAACGTGTTTCCAAACATGAATACACGTTAACTATTAATATTATTAGTGTAAATTTATTATAGGCTCTTTTTTTAATTATTTATTTATTTATGAATTTGAATCAAATTAATTAAAAATAAAAATATTCATTTAATATACAACGTGTCCCAACGTGTCGGAATTCTCTATTTTTGAGAAATGACGTGTCGACGTGTCATGTCGTGTCGTGTCGCATGTCCATGTCATGTGTCCGTGCTACTTAGGCTAGAACTTTGAACTCTTTCTAAATGTTCTATAAAAGTTTGTGAAATGGTCGGTTTGCAGATATTACAATTCAACTTGTGGAAGATGTCATTAACCATTCTCATAAAGTCAATTTTAAACGTTTCTTTGTTAGTCTTTCTTAACCCTTTGCCTTGTCATCAAACCTAAAGCATTTTGCTCGTAGTTGATGATCTCTAAGCATGTGATTTACGTTTTCTAATTTCGAAATCTCCAGATGTCCCCAACCAACTGTGCTAATATAGAGAATTGGATTGGCATCTCTAGATTTACATTTATTACAAAGTACAACAAGTTGTCTTCATCATGAAGGAAATCATGGTATCGAGCCAGTAGCTAGAACGTCGGGGTCTTACTTTGCCCATTGCCTCTTCGTCAAGTTCCATGAACTTTCGGCTTATTACAATAACTAGAGTTGTTCCCATGCCGTTGGTGAAATCCATATATATAACTTCCAATTCTTAATTTACAAATCTCCTAAAGCGCCAATATAGAGGATTGTATTGGTATTTTTATATTTACATTTATTACAAGTGTACAAGTTGTCTCCATCATGAAAGCAATTATAACTTCTAGCCAGTAATTGGAAAGTAGGACTCCATCCATGCGTTCCTTTAAGTTTTGTAAAATGGTTAGTTTTCACATAATATATACAACTTCCTGAGGACTTCGTATATCGTTCTCATAAAGTTAATTTTTGACATTTTCTCGTAAAACTTTCTTAACCCTTTGCATCTTCCTCAAGTTTCACGAACTTTCAATTAATTGCTATATCCAAAGCATTTTGAATACAGTTGCTGAAATTTACATATGTGAATTCTAGTTCCTTACTTGGAAATTTCCAAACAACATGCCAATCCAAAGGAATAGGCCAATATCTTAATATTTAAATTCATTATAGGTCTCCATGATGAATGTAATTATAATATCAAAGCAGTAGTGAGAATGTAGCACTATTTCCAAATGTTGAAAGAATTCATGAAATTTATTTAAAATTATCACACTCCGATCCTCGAGCGCATGTCCATCTCACGGTGGTTGATGAAATTTGCGACGTCCCAAGATGCGTCGCCAACCCATTCATTTTATTGCACATACGGAAGTGAATTAAACACCCCTGACAACGAACAACATGGAATAGGAAAGCAAGACAATCACATCAAATCAAACACTTTTATAAACAAACTGAGTTTATAAACCAAGGTCTACAAAAGATCGGCTTTCAAAAAGGAACTATCCTATGATCTACTAGTCGGATACGTTCACCAATCCTTCAGACTCCATCGACTCCGAGGGCACCGAGTCCTCTACAACTCCATCAGGAGGGTTAGCTGCACCCTCGCCAAAAGCAGCATCGACAACCACCGCGGGAATTTCAAAACCCTGGAGGGGATCCACTCGGTATCCATTGAGTTCGTGGCAGAACCACACCCTGAATTGATGAGGTACCCTTTCAGGTAGGCCCTCATCTACCTAGACGGTGGTCATGATCAACTCAAAAATCCAATGACTACCAGGGATTCGAACATTTATCCCCCGCTTTGTAATAGCCCACGGCTGTCCAAAACATTCCGGAGGAACTACCATCTAAGGACCTGAAAATATTGAGCTCACGACGGGGTGAGATAATGTCTCAATAAATTCACCCCCTAAACTCTGACTAGAAAGAAAATATGCCTAAGGTGTTCTAACCACACAGCCACCCAATCACAGAAACTTACCTCGCCTTAGATCCTTCCTGCATGTCAACACAATTCATATCATAAACATAATAGTATTCATGCTCAAACAATTGGAATGCCAACACTTTCATCTCAATAACACAAGGGGTCCTGATTATAGGGCCAAATCGTTACGACACGTCTCATTCCGTGCCACACAATTTTCTCCCATAATCCAGTGCGTCAATTTCATTCAGCATGCATTCCAATTGTTAATCACGTCCACACATGGTCACGGTCTACTCGAAGTTTTGCGATCTTTTGGCATAGCCAGGCGTCGTCTCGTCTCATCGAGCATGGCAACGTCACTACATCAACAGCATTCCATAAAGGAGCATCGGCCCAGCCTCTACTGCGATCGGCATCCATTGGTAGGCAATCTCATATAGGGGCACGTCCAACTCAACAGCTCGAGACAAGTTCTTTTAACCAACACACGACCATTCAATCTCAGCCCAAGACACCATGTATTGCATTCAAATGCCTCAATTAAAACAGTGAACTTAGCCTATTTTCTTCGTATTAAAAATATACGGTAAAATAGTCGTGTATTAGTACACAGTTAATTTGAACAAGAAAAATTGATACCATTCCTTTTCAAATCCCACTATTTGATATAGTCTTTAAAACCATTTTTGGTGTCAAAACCTGACACCCGGTAATTTCTAAATAATTACCAAAATTTCCAAATTTTGAATTAAAAACTCAAAATTTCAATCACCACTCAATTTGCACAATTTAATACTCAATTAAATAAACCAAGCATATCATTGCAATCAGCAAGAAATTCCAATCACCGACTATCCCGGTATAATTTCCAGAAAATATTAAATAATTAAATAAATACCAAAATTAATTAAATAATTCAATTTAAATTCAATAAATAGCAACTTAGGCCGGAAACACCTAAATGGGCCTAGAAAATTTCCGAACCTAACTAGATAAATAGTACGACTACTTTAGTCCCTAATCTATCCGTTCTAACCACCTAAAATGCACAAACGGATAATTAAATCACTAATCCATTCTAACTAACCACCTAAACCTTAATTAGCCTAAACTAATCATCTCTTAAACATCATTAACTCCCTAAGCAGACTTTAGCAAGTAAACTCACCTGTTTTGCAATCCGGTGAGTCCATAGTGACGGCGACGTGGAGATGGGTGATAATCAAGCTCACGGCGAAACCAACCAAGGCTTGGAAAAGGCTTGAAACGGCCCACGAAGGTTCAACCCGAAGCTGAAGCTTCAATTATGCTCTAGGTCGAAGGAGGGCTATTTGGGGCTAGAACAGCCAAGGCGAGATGGCAAACGGTAGCAACGGCTCAGGCGGGGCTACGACAGGACTTCCAGTGGCTTGGACGGCGACGGTGGCCCGGTCGATGGCTTGGACGATGGACACACAGCACAGGACGGCCAGGAACGCGTGGCTGGGCGTGGGACGAGAGGACGACGGGCGTGACTCGAGGGCATGCTCGGGCAGTACGACAAGCGGCGAGGGAGCTCCGGCAGCTGTTGACGAGCAAGGGGGAAGGCTTGGCTCGGTTTCTTTGGTTCTCTAAGCTCTAAAATGCTACAACAATGGATAAAGTGGGCTGTTGAAGGAAGAAGAAGTTGTTGAAGCTTGGAGAGGGCCACCAAAATATCAAGA
Organism: Eucalyptus microcorys; assembly: GCA_014182515.1. Taxonomy (NCBI): domain Eukaryota; kingdom Viridiplantae; phylum Streptophyta; class Magnoliopsida; order Myrtales; family Myrtaceae; genus Eucalyptus; species Eucalyptus microcorys. The sequence goes on along the minus strand of CM024569.1, from coordinate 26,286,360 downwards.
ATACTTGAGTTCTTGGCCCTACCACCTTGGCTGGCATCCTCAGCCAAATTGCACCTCATTGGCTTCCCAAACAAGCCTACCAAATTGTCCAAAAGTGGCTGCACCCCCTTGGCTACGAATCTAGACAATTTCCCTCCAATTTGAGTTCCATTCCTCTCCAATTGGACCTAAATTGTTGCCCAAAAATTCAACCAAGATGCCCACACTTAAATTCACATTTTTTCTCATCAATTGAACCAACTTGAATTCTAAAAGCATGACTAAAAACGGTCCTCTGATTTTTCCGGTCCAAAATGGCCCTACTTTGAATTTTTGCAGAAAAATATCGGTTTGCAAAAAAATCTTTGGGAGGTGAGTCGACATTCCTAAAATGAATTGTGACATGACAAAACTTTCAATTTCTAAAATCGGGTTCAAATTCGCAGTTAATTTCAATCTGGCGTGATTTTAGCATGACCTAATCTACCGAGTAGTTTTTAGGAATTTTTAGTGCAATTGACCCGTGGTCGATTATTTTCGAACCACATTATACATCTTCAACACATTGGCGACTCTTGGTTGTCGTGAAAATCTCAAGGTTTCAAATACGGACATAGGGTACAGAAATGACAGAAAAATCGGTCTAGTGCCATTCGATAAGAATTTTGCAATTAGGTGAAATCACCTACACACTAATCACATACTTCTGTCGAATCAACCTATCTCCGGTCTCTGATCAATTTTTATGGTGCCATAATAACCCTTACAGATTAGCATGGTTGAGCAATCGATTCTTAGTCAAATTCTCAAGTTTATTGCGTTTAGATTCCTTAATGGCTTCACCTGATAAACTAGTCATCTCATGAGTGGCCAACTCAAAGAAAAGAACTATAGTCACATTGATAAAAAGCCTAACTTATTCAATTGAAAAGATAACCTAAAATTCAGGATGTCACAAAAATGGTCAGTTTTCGTATAGTACCATGCAACTTGTGGAAGACTTCATAAGTCGTTCTCCTAAAGTCCCTTTGTAACATTTCCTTGTAAGACTTTATTAGCCTTTTGCTTCTTCATCAAGTGCCTCGAATTTTCAGTTGATTGATATATGCAAAGTAGTTTGAATATAATTACTAAACTCTAAATATGTGAATTCTAGTTCCTTACTTAGAAATTTCCTATCAATGTTCCAATCCGAAGGAATAGGCCGATACTTAATATTTAAATTCATTATGGGTGTCCAAGTTGTCTCCATGATGAATATAATTATAATATCAAACCAATAGCTAGAATGTAGGACTCTTTCCAAATGTTGAGAGAGTTCATGAAATTTATTTAAAATGGTTGGTCTTCGTATACTTCGATGCAACTAGTGAAAGAATTTATAAGTCATTCTAATAAAGTCCATTTTTAACATTTCCCTAAAAGACTTTATTAGCCATTTCCCTCTTCATCAAGTACCACGAACTTTCAGTTGATTCTTGTATCCAAAGCAGTTTGAATACAGTTGTTGAAATCCAAATAAATGAATTCCAATTGATTACCTGGAAATTTCCTGACAATGTGTCAATCCGAAGGAATAGGCCAATATATTAATATTCAAATTCATCAAATATGTACAAGTTGTCTCCATGATGAATGTAATTATAATGTCAAACCAATAGCCAGAATGTAAGGACTATTGCCAAATGTTGAGAGAGTTCATGAACTTTATTTAAAATGGTCGGCTTTCACATACTATATTCAACTTCTTGAGCACTTCATATGTCGTTCTCATAAAGTCAATTTTTGACATTTCCCCGCAAAACTTTCAGCCCTTTGCCTCTTCATCAAGTTTCATGAACTTTCATTTGATTGCTATATCCAAAACATTTTGAATATAGTTACTGAAATCTAAATATGTGAATTCTAGTTCCTTACTTGGAAATTTTCTGACAAAGTGCCAGTTTGCAAGAATAGGCCGATATCTTAATATTTAAATTTATTATAGGTGTACAAGTTGTCTCCATGATGCATATAATTATAATATCAAACTAGTAGCTAGAATGTAGGACTCTTTTTTAATGTTGAGAGAGTTCATGAAGTTTATTTAAAATAGACGGTTTTTGTATAGTACAATGCAACTTGTGGAAGACTTTATAAGTCGTTCACATAAAGTCCATTTTTAACATTTCCTGTAAGACATTATTAGCCCTTTGCCTCTTCAACAAGTACCATGAACTTTCAGTTGTTTGCTGTATCCAAAGCAATTTTAATACAATTGTTGAAATCTAAATATGTGAATTCCAGTTCCTTAAATTAATGTGCCAATCCGAAGGATTAGGGTGATATCTTAATATTCAAATCATCATAGGTATAAAAGTTGTCTCCATGATGAATGCAATTAAAATGTCAAACCAATAGCTAGAATGTAGAACTATTTCCAAATGTTGAGAGAGTTCACGAAACTTATTTAAAATGGTCAATTTTCACATAATGTATGTAACTCCCTAGGGACTTCATATGTCATTCTCATAAAGTCAATTTTTGACATTTCCTTGTAAAACATTCTTAGCGCTTTGCCTCTTCATCAAGTTTCACGAACTTTCAGTTGATTGATGTATCCAAAGTATTTTGAATGTAGTTGTTGCAATCTAAATTTGTAAATTCTAATTCCTTACTTGGAAATTTCCTGACAATGTGCCAATCTAAAAGAATAGGTCGATATCATAATATTTAAATTCATTACAGGCGTACAAGTTGTCTCCATGAAGAATCCAATTATAATATCAAACTAGTAGCTAGAATGTAGAACTCTTTCCAATTGTTGTGAGAGTTCATGAATTTTATCTAAAACGGTCGGTTTTCATATAGTGCAATGCAGCTTGTGGAAGACTTTATAAGTCGTTCTCATAAAGTCCATTTTTAACATTTCTTATAAGACCTTATTAGCCCTTTGCCTCTTCATCAAGTACCACAAAATTTCAATTGATTGTTGCCTCCAAAGCAGTTTGAATACAAATGGTAAGATCAAAATATGTGAATTCCAGTTCTTTACTTGGAAATTTCCTAACAATGTCCAACTCGAAGGAATAGGCCAATAACTTAGTATTCAAATTCATAGTAGGTGTACAAGTAACCACCATGATGAATGTAATTATAATGTCAAACCAGTAGCAAGAATGTAAGACTCTTTCCAAATTGTTAAATATGACTCAAGTTTGAGATTCGCTGGATTATTAAAAATTTACAAAATAGGAAAATAAATTGAAGCAAAGTTTCTTCTACACATGAAGATTGGTTAATGGTGGGGCCCAAGGTCAAACCTTTGACCTTGGGCACACGCACGCACACACACGTATTTCATGCGTGGGTTTTCTTTACCCAATCAAGAAACGGAAAGAAGCTCTGCCGCGTGAAGCCAAAATAGGAAGTGGGCCCAGGTCAAAGTTTGACCTGGGCACACGTATAAAAGCATAATCTATTTTCCTTCTTACGGGGCTTGCTTGAAGTCGGTAAAGAAACCCTACGTAGAAGAAGCGCCGTATGTCCGTCGAAGTCTACGAAGCTGCACGTCCACGAAGAAGCACTGACGGTATCTGGGGAATTGAGCTTGAGCGTGTGGTAATTTGTGCCATGAGTTGGGTTTGGAGTTAAATTGGGGTTTGGAAAATACCAAGAGAGTGTTTGAGTGACTTGAGTGTGTAATCTCCTTGTACGCTTGATCTATAGTGAAATTCGATGCTGCTCTCCCCGTAGATATAGGTCTTTATGACTGAACCACGTAAATCTGGTGTCTGATTTATTTTTCTTCTGTCTATATTATTGTTCGATCGCTCGCCCCATCGCAACACAAATGTTGAGATAGTTCATGAAGTTTATTTAAAATGGTCGATTTTCACATAATATATGCAACTTCCTGAGGACTTCATATGCTATTCTCATAAAGTCAATTTTTGACATTTCCTTGCAAAACTTTCTTAGTCCTTTGCCTCTTCATTAAGTTTCACGAACTTTCAATTGACCGTTGTATCCAAAGCATTTTAAATACAGTTGTTGAATCTAAATATGTAAATTAAAGTTCTTCCCTTGGAAATTTTTTGACAATGTGCCAATCCGAAAGAATAGGCCGATATCTTAATATTTAAATTCATCACACGTGAACAAGTTGTCTCCATGATGGATGCAATTATAACACTAAACTAGTAATTCGAATGTAGGACTCTTTCCACATATTAAGAGAGTTCATGGAATTTATCTAAAATGGTCAGTTTTCACATAATAAATGCAACTTCCTGAGGACTTCATATGTCATTCTCAGAAAGTTAATTTTTGACATTTCCTTGCAACCTCTTCATCAAATTTCACGAACTTTCATTTGGTTGATGTATCCAAAGCATTTTGAATGTAGTTGCTAAAATCTAAATATGTGGATTATAGTTCCTTACTTAGAAATTTCCTAAAAATGTGCGAATCCGAAACAATAGGCCGATATATGAATATTTAAATTCATCATAGGTGTACAAGTTGTCTCCATGATGAATGTAATTATAATGTCGAACCAGTAACTAGAACGTAGGACTCTTTCCAAATGTTGAGAGAGTTCATGAAGTTTATTTAAAATGGTCGATTTTCACATAGTATATGCAACTTCCTGACGACTTCATATGTCGTTCTCATAACGTCAATTTTTTTTTTTTTTTTTATATTTCCTCTCGAAACTTTCTTAGTCCTTTGCCTTTTCATCAAGTTTCACGAACTTTCAATTGACTATTGTATCCAAAGCATTTTAAATATAGTTGGTAAAATCTAAATATGTGAATTAGAGTTCCTTACTTGGAAATTTCCCGACAATGTACCAATCCAAAGGAATAGGCAGTTATCTTAATATTTAGATTTATTATAGGTGTGCAAGTTGTCTCCATGATGAGTATAATTACAATGTCAAACTAGTAGCTGGAATGTAACACTCTTTCCAAATGTTGGGAGAGTTCAAGAAGTTTGTTTAAAATGATATGTTTTTGTATAGTACAATGCAACTTGTGGAAGACTTTATAAGTCCTTCTCATAAAGTCCATTTTTAACATTTCCCTATAGGACTTTGTTAGCCATTTGCCTCTTCATCAAGTAACACGCTATGTCCAAAGCAATTTGAATATAGCTGCTGAATTCTAAATATGTAAATGCCAGTTCCTTACTTGGAAATTTCCCGACAATGTGCCAATTTGAAGGAATACGTCGATATCTTACTAGTTAAATTCATCAGAGGTGTACAAGTTGTCTCCATGAGAAGTATAATTATAATATAAAATCAATAGCTAGAATGTAGGACTCTTTCCAAATGTTGAGAGAGTTCATGAAGTTTATTTAAAATGGTAAATTTTCATATAATATATGCAACTTCATATGTGGTTCCCGACAATGTGCCAATATGATGGAGGACTTCATATGTGGTTCCCGACAATTTGCCAATATGATGGAATAGGCCGATATCTTGACTTTATGTTCCAAAGCATTTTAAAAGTTGCTGAAATCTAAATATGTGACTTCTAGTTCCTTACTTGGAAATTTCCCGACAATGTGCCAATCCGAAGGAATAGGCTGATATCTTAATATTTAAATTCATTATAGGTGTACAAGTTGTCTCCATGATGAATATAATTATGATATCAAACCCGTAGGTAGCATGTGGTGGAAAACTTTATAAGTCATTCTCATAAAGTCCATTTTTGACATTTCCGTAAGACTTTATTAGCCCTTTGCCTCTTCATCAAACCAGTAGCTAGAATGTAAGACTCTTTCACACGTTGAGCGAGTTCATGAAATTTATTTAAAATGGTTGGTTTTCACATAATATATGCAACTTCCTGAGGACTTAATTAAAGTCTTATTTTGACCTTTCCTTGTAAAACAGTTTTTTGCCTCTTCTTCAAACCAGTTTATTTAAAATGGTCAATTTTTGTATAGGATGATGAATCTGGAAGACTTTATAAGTCATTCTCATAAAGTCCATTTTTGACTTTCCACATTGTTGAGCTAGAATGTAAGACTCTTTCCACATGTTGAGCGAGTTCATGAAATTTATTTAAAATGGTCGGTTTTCACATAATATATGCAACTTTGAGGACTTCATAGGTCCTTCTCATAAAGTCTTATTTTGACATTTCCTTGTAAAACTTTCTTAGTCTTTTGCCTCTTCTTCAAGTTTCGCGAACTTTCAGTAGATTGATGTATCCAAAGCATTTTAAATGCAGTTGCTGAAATCTAAATATGTGACTTCTAGTTCCTTACTTGGAAATTTCCCGACAATGTGCCAATCCGAAGGAATAGGCTGATATCTTAATATTTAAATTCATTATAGGTGTACAAGTTGTCTCCATGATGAATATAATTATAATATCAAACCCGTAGGTAGCATGTGGTACCTTTCCAAAGGTTGAGAGAGTTCATGAAGTTTATTTAAAATGGTCAATTTTTTATTGATGACATTAAAGTCCATTTTTGACATTTCCTCGTAAGACTTTATTAGCCCTTTGCCTCTTCATCAAACCAGTAGCTAGAATGTAAGACTCTTTCCACACGTTAGTTCATGAAATTTATTTAAAATGGTTGGTTTTCACATAATATATGCAACTTCCCGAGGACTTCATAGGTCCTTCTCATAAAGTCTTATTTTGACCTTTCCTTGTAAAACTTTCTTAGTTTTTTGCCTCTTCTTCAAATTTCGTGAACTTTTAGTAGATTTATGTATCCAAAGCAATTTAAATGCAGTTGTTGAAATCTAAATATGTGACTTCTAGTTCCTTACTTGGAAATTTCCTGAAAATGTGCCAATCCGAAGGAATAGGCTGATATCTTAATATTTAAATTCATTATAGGTGTACAAGTTGTCTCCATGATGAATATAATTATGATATCAAACCCGTAGGTAGCATGTGGTACTCTTTCCAAAGGTTGAGAGAGTTCATGAAGTTTATTTAAAATGGTCAATTTTTGTATAGGATGATGCAACTTCTGGAAGACTTTATAAGTCATTCTCATAAAGTCCATTTTTGACATTTCCTCGTAAGACTTTATTAGCCCTTTGCTTCTTCATCAAACCAGTAGCTAGAATGTAAGACTCTTTCCACATGTTGAGCGAGTTCATGAAATTTATTTAAAATGGTCGGTTTTCACATAATATATGCAACTTCCTGAGGACTTCATAGGTCCTTCTCATAGAGTCTTATTTTGACCTTTCCTTGTAAAACTTTCTTAGTCTTTTGCCTCTTCTTCAAGTTTCGCGAACTTTCAGTAGATTGATGTATCCAAAGCATTTTAAATGCAGTTGCTGAAATCTAAATATGTGACTTCTAGTTCCTTACTTGGAAATTTCCCGACAATGTGCCAATCCGAAGGAATAGGCTGATATCTTAATATTTAAATTCATTATAGTTGTACAAGTTGTCTCCATGATGAATATAATTATGATATCAAACCCGTAGGTAGCATGTGGTACTCTTTCCAAAGGTTGAGAGAGTTCATGAAGTTTATTTAAAATGGTCAATTTTTGTATAGGATGATGCAACTTCTGGAAGACTTTATAAGTCATTCTCATAAAGTCCATTTTTGACATTTCCTCGTAAGACTTTATTAGCCCTTTGCTTCTTCATCAAACCAGTAGCTAGAATGTAAGACTCTTTCCACATGTTGAGCGAGTTCATGAAATTTATTTAAAATGGTCGGTTTTCACATAATATATGCAACTTCCTGAGGACTTCATAGGTCCTTCTCATAAAGTCTTATTTTGACATTTCCTTGTAAAACTTTCTTAGTCTTTTGCCTCTTCTTCAAGTTTCGCGAACTTTCAGTAGATTGATGTATCCAAAGCATTTTAAATGCAGTTGCTGAAATCTAAATATGTGACTTCTAGTTCCTTACTTGGAAATTTCCCGACAATGTGCCAATCCGAAGGAATAGGCTGATATCTTAATATTTAAATTCATTATAGGTGTACAAGTTGTCTCCATGATGAATATAATTATAATATCAAACCCGTAGGTAGCATGTGGTACTCTTTCCAAAGGTTGAGAGAGTTCATGAAGTTTATTTAAAATGGTCAATTTTTGTATAGGATGATGCAACTTCTGGAAGACTTTATAAGTCAAAGTCCATTTTTGACATTTCCTCGTAAGACTTTATTAGCCCTTTGCCTCTTCATGTAGCTAGAATGTAAGACTCTTTCCACATGTTGAGCGAGTTCATGAAATTTATTTAAAATGGTTGGTTTTCACATAATATATGCAACTTCCTGAGGACTTCATAGGTCCTTCTCATAAAGTCTTATTTTGACCTTTCCTTGTAAAACTTTCTTAGTTTTTGCCTCTTCTTCAAATTTCGTGAACTTTTAGTAGATTGATGTATCCAAAGCAATTTTAAATGCAGTTGTTGAAATCTAAATATGTGACTTCTAGTTCCTTACTTGGAAATTTCCTGAAAATGTGCCAATCCGAAGGAATAGGCTGATATCTTAATATTTAAATTCATTATAGGTGTACAAGTTGTCTCCATGATGAATATAATTATGATATCAAACCCGTAGGTAGCATGTGGTACTCTTTCCAAAGGTTGAGAGAGTTCATGAAGTTTATTTAAAATGGTCAATTTTTGTATAGGATGATGCAACTTCTGGAAGACTTTATAAGTCATTCTCATAAAGTCCATTTTTGACATTTCCTCGTAAGACTTTATTAGCCCTTTGCTTCTTCATCAAACCAGTAGCTAGAATGTAAGACTCTTTCCACATGTTGAGCGAGTTCATGAAATTTATTTAAAATGGTTGGTTTTCACATAATATATGCAACTTCCCGAGGACTTCATAGGTCCTTCTCATAGAGTCTTATTTTGACCTTTCCTTGTAAAACTTTCTTAGTCTTTTGCCTCTTCTTCAAATTTCACGAACTTTTAGTAGATTGATGTATCCAAAGCAATTTAAATGCAGTTGTTGAAATCTAAATATGTGACTTCTAGTTCCTTACTTGGAAATTTCCGACAATGTGCCAATCCGAAGGAATAGGCTGATATCTTAATATTTAAATTCATTATAGGTGTACAAGTTGTCTCCATGATGAATATAATTATGATATCAAACCCGTAGGTAGCATGTGGTACTCTTTCCAAAGGTTGAGAGAGTTCATGAAGTTTATTTAAAATGGTCAATTTTTGTATAGGATGATGCAACTTCTGGAAGACTTTATAAGTCGTTCTCATAAAGTCCATTTTTGACATTTCCTCGTAAGACTTTATTAGCCCTTTGCCTCTTCATCAAACCAGTAGCTAGAATGTAAGACTCTTTCCACACGTTGAGCGAGTTCATGAAATTTATTTAAAATGGTTGGTTTTCACATAATATATGCAACTTCCCGAGGACTTCATAGGTCCTTCTCATAAAGTCTTATTTTGACATTTCCTTGTAAAACTTTCTTAGTCTTTTGCCTCTTCTTCAAATTTCACGAACTTTTAGTAGATTGATGTATCCAAAGCATTTTAAATGCAGTTGTTGAAATCTAAATATGTGACTTCTAGTTCCTTACTTGGAAATTTCCGACAATGTGCCAATCCGAAGGAATAGGCTGATATCTTAATATTTAAATTCATTATAGGTGTACAAGTTGTCTCCATGATGAATATAATTATGATATCAAACCCGTAGGTAGCATGTGGTACTCTTTCCAAAGGTTGAGAGAGTTCATGAAGTTTATTTAAAATGGTCAATTTTTGTATAGGATGATGCAACTTCTGGAAGACTTTATAAGTCGTTCTCATAAAGTCCATTTTTGACATTTCCTCGTAAGACTTTATTAGCCCTTTGCCTCTTCATCAAACCAGTAGCTAGAATGTAAGACTCTTTCCACACGTTGAGCGAGTTCATGAAATTTATTTAAAATGGTTGGTTTTCACATAATATATGCAACTTCCTGAGGACTTCATAGGTCCTTCTCATAAAGTCTTATTTTGACCTTTCCTTGTAAAACTTTCTTAGTTTTTTGCCTCTTCTTCAAATTTCGTGAACTTTTAGTAGATTTATGTATCCAAAGCAATTTAAATGCAGTTGTTGAAATCTAAATATGTGACTTCTAGTTCCTTACTTGGAAATTTCCTGACAATGTGCCAATCCGAAGGAATAGGCTGATATCTTAATATTTAAATTCATTATAGGTGTACAAGTTGTCTCCATGATGAATATAATTATGATATCAAACCCGTAGGTAGCATGTGGTACTCTTTCCAAAGGTTGAGAGAGTTCATGAAGTTTATTTAAAATGGTCAATTTTTGTATAGGATGATGCAACTTCTGGAAGACTTTATAAGTCGTTCTCATAAAGTCCATTTTTGACATTTCCTCGTAAGACTTTATTAGCCCTTTGCTTCTTCATCAAACCAGTAGCTAGAATGTAAGACTCTTTCCACATGTTGAGCGAGTTCATGAAATTTATTTAAAATGGTCGGTTTTCACATAATATATGCAACTTCCTGAGGACTTCATAGGTCCTTCTCATAAAGTCTTATTTTCACATTTCCTTCTAAAACTTTCTTAGTCTTGTGCCTCTTCTTCAAGTTTCGCGAACTTTCAGTAGATTGATGTATCCAAAGCATTTTAAATGCAGTTGCTGAAATCTAAATATGAGACTTCTAGTTCCTTACTTGGAAATTTCCTGACAATGTGCCAATCCGAAGGAATAGGCTGATATCTTAATATTTAAATTCATTATAGGTGTACAAGTTGTCTCCATGATGAATATAATTATGATATCAAACCCATAGGTAGCATGTGGTACTCTTTCCAAAGGTTGAGAGAGTTCATGAAGTTTATTTAAAATGGTCAATTTTTGTATAGGATGATGCAACTTCTGGAAGACTTTATAAGTCGTTCTCATAAAGTCCATTTTTGACATTTCCTCGTAAGACTTTATTAGCCCTTTGCCTCTTCATCAAACCAGTAGCTAGAATGTAAGACTCTTTCCACACGTTGAGCGAGTTCATGAAATTTATTTAAAATGGTTGGTTTTCACATAATATATGCAACTTCCTGAGGACTTCATAGGTCCTTCTCATAGAGTCTTATTTTGACCTTTCCTTGTAAAACTTTCTTAGTTTTTTGCCTCTTCTTCAAATTTCACGAACTTTTAGTAGATTGATGTATCCAAAGCAATTTAAATGCAGTTGTTGAAATCTAAATATGTGACTTCTAGTTCCTTACTTGGAAATTTCCTGACAGTGTGCCAATCCGAAGGAATAGGCTGATATCTTAATATTTAAATTCATTATAGGTGTACAAGTTGTCTCCATGATGAATATAATTATGATATCAAACCCGTAGGTAGCATGTGGTACTCTTTCCAAAGGTTGAGAGAGTTCATGAAGTTTATTTAAAATGGTCAATTTTTGTATAGGATGATGCAACTTCTGGAAGACTTTATAAGTCGTTCTCATAAAGTCCATTTTTGACATTTCCTCGTAAGACTTTATTAGCCATTTGCCTCTTCATCAACTTGGAAGAACTTTCGGTTTCTTGTAGTACCTTCCATTTTCAAAAGTCTTAACGACGAAGGTTCTTAAAACGTGTTTGAGTTTGGTATAAAAGGGTTGATGTTTGCAACAGTCTCATTTTATCTCTCCTTCACTGATAAACAATCTGACAAGAAGAGAAGAACTCGACTTGCGTGATACTAGCTGGTCTAGCTTGGCAAGGAGAATGAGCTACCACCAACTTAATCAAGTAAGTTGAAGGATCAGACCAGTCTTTTGCATTCCATATAATGGTCCATTCAATTAACATGATTATGGAAAAGTTTGTGAGCAGCACTTCTTATACTCACTTACATACAAACACTAATTTGTTTAGGGACCAAATTTGTTATTAAAAAAAAAGGTACATTATGGAGGAAAATTAAGGAGAGGCAATACTTCATGGATCATTTTTTTAATTTTTCCCCGACTATCGGTTTGCTATGTTCAATGTCATCAACGTGTGTTCAACTACGGTGCTTAGTCAACCTTTTCCACCGGTATTTCATACGGAAACACGGAATTTGTCCTGAAATTGCGTTGGGAGATTAGTTTTTTGTTTACCAATTTTTGAAGAGCTTCTTCTTCTTCTTCTTTTTGTTTTTTTCAAAATGTTCGGAGTGTTTAGAAATCAAACAAGTCACAAAAAAAAGTACAATGATCAAAATTGACAATCGGCAATATTACACACGGGGAGAGTTTTTGTACCACCTATGCTTTATTATGGAAAACTTTGCTCGCATGCAAAGATAATTATCATAATGAGATATAAATATTTATAAACATACTGAAAGAGTGAGGGGAGGAAAACCTAAATACTACTGGAATCATTAAGGTGGTTAGAGAGAATAGCTCTTACATTACTCACTAAGCAGAATAGCTAAAAATTTCTCAGGATTACTCTTTTTACATCCATGCATTTAATATATATGTATGTATCTATGTTGTATGCATGTACATATGCAATTATAAATTCTTCCTTGGGTTATTGCCAAATAAATTATTGCATAGTTATTGATTAGTGCTCCTCCATTTTTGCTTTACTATTTTAGCAAATTCACTGATAATGGTCCAGTGTTCAATATGTGATCTTGACGAAATCTCTTGCTAGCAACATGTAGAAGCGCCGGTTACATACACGACATAAGCTTGTTGTAACGATCATAAGGTTATATCAACATACTAAGCTGTATAGCAAAGCCACAACACAGCTTAATGAAAGGGAAGCACATGAAAATTTAAGAACACGGAAAACTATCTTCTTGCTTTATGACATGCTTATTATCACATTAATTGTGTTGTAACCAATACAGTATGCTAGAAACAATGGGCGATCTGGGATGCAAGATCATGCCTTAATCCACATCGAGGATATGCTCTGTGGCGTGCCTCCAACCCTGCCAGAGCATAGTATATTTAGGGTTCGTCCTCAACTACGCAGAGTAAACAACAAAGCCTATGAACCAGAGATTCTGGTCGTCGGCCCTTATCACTATGGAAATGAAAAATTCAAATCCATGGAGGAGCAAAAAATGCGGTACGTGCAGCAGTTGCTTCAGAGGAGAAAAGAGGAAAGCGTTGACCGGTATATGCCGACTCTAAGAGAACTGGAACAGCTGGTGCGTAATTGCTACGCGGAAACCATCAACCTCTCCCAAGAAAAGTTCCTAGCGATGATGTTTATTGATGGTTGTTTCATCATTGAGTTGTTTCGTAAGTACAATATGGAGAAACTGAGAAACAAAGACGACCCGCTTATGGAGGTAGATTGGATTCGATACTGCCTCCAGCGCGATTTATTGCTGCTCGAGAACCAACTCCCGCTTTTCTTCTTGAACAAGCTATATGACCTGACTAAAGGTCCGGACGAGCCTCGCGAGCTCAACGATATAGCCACCACGTATTTCGATTTTAAACTAGGAGACTCGGGCCAATGTCCGACACTTCGCGAGAGCAAACATCTTCTTCATCTAATGCACACATGCTGGACTTCTGGCTTGCCTAATGTGCCCCGGCTATACGGCAGAGCCCCGCCAACGAAAGAGAAACTCATGTTCATGTCCTCAGCAACGGAGCTCAGGGAATCCGGAGTCAAGTTGAGGGCAGTGCGAGGGCGAAACATGAAAGACATCAGATTCGAGAATGGCAAACTTGAGATACCGGTCTTGATTGTACAGGACCACACAGAGTCGCAATTTCGAAACCTAATCGCGTATGAGCAGCATCGTCAAGGTGGAGGCATCAGCTACTTTACAGATTATGTGGCCCTCATGGATTGCCTCATAAACTCTTCAAAGGATGTCGAGGTGCTTCGCCGTGCAGGGATTATTAAGAACTTCTTGGGTGATGACGAGGTAATTGCACAGATGTTCAACAGGATGGGTGACTACGTCACTCTATCCAATTTCTATTACTCCGAGATCTTCGAGACTATGAATGTGTATTGTAACAAGAGAAGGAACGTTTGGATGGCGAAACTAAGGAGGGAATATTTCCATAGTCCTTGGGCTTTCTTATCCGTTCTTGCAGCCATCGTGTTGCTCCTTCTCGCAGCAGCACAAACAGTATTTACTATTCTTTCTTACACAAAGTAAAGTTAAAGGTGATCAATGCCAGTTCATATATTTCCCCTGGACCATCTACTTGTGTTCTATAGCCAATAGTATTCTCTTGGTTTTCCAATGAGGACAAACCACATGTACCTAAAGAAAGATAATGAAAAAGTCTATATGCTTTTAATGAGGTCCACAAATCTCTCTTCATTTGGAACTAGATGATTACAACAGAAAACAAAACAAGACATTAGCAACCAAGTTGGTACATGGTTAAAAAAGAAAAGAAAAAAGAGGTACAACCAACTTAGATGATTACAATAGATATGGTAGGATCGCCCTACAAAGTCTCTTCTTCCAACAAAAACATCCAGCTGGTTCTCTGATCATGCTTGACCTAAAAAAAGAGTTACAATTCAACTTGGACTACAGCTAAGAAGAACACGCAGCAGCTTCGTATCTCTGAACGATTTGATGGAATCCACATCAATAGTAGAAGTTCTCCAAATGATATTATCAGCAACCTCTGAATCAGGATGGATACTCCCATAAACAAAATCAGCCTTTGGACTGTCTCCTGATCAAGCTATACTTGCATTAATAGAAAGGCCATGCTACTCTGTAAGAAAACAGCAAACCAATGAGCTTCATAACATCAGCCTTATTTTGCTGATAAATTTGCCTAAAACAGCCCAAGTGAGGGAAGCAATTGTTCCATGGGAAGCCTTATCAACCAAAATTTAATAACAGAAACGCAGGTATAATTCCTATTAGGATGGTCTAAAGCACATTCATTCATGTCGGCCAACAAAATATGCAATTAGCAAGGATGTAAGTTTATTCACCTCCTTTCTCTGCACATTTGATTTCATGCATTTAATAACAAAACTAGAATTAGCTTTAAGTCTCTAAACACACTCAATAAATAGTACCTCCACCAAGCATTCATGCTTGTAACATCATTTTCCAAATTGCACGACACATCTCTCCTTCCTACCAAACCAAGCACAATATACCCAATGACACAACAACATCACAGGTTAGAAGCCACAGGTTAGCAGGTCCAATAAGTCTTAAAAGCAAACATGTACATGAAATATGTATAATAACCCCATGTGGCAATTCTCATGTGATTAGTATGCTCATAGGAGTTAGTTGAATCTTCATTCATATCTGACCTAGAAGACACTTCCTCCCTTGCCGCTTTTGGCATTTGTTTTTCATCTGGTGTTTGACCATTTGTTTTGGTTGTCAATGCAAAATATAATCCATCTCTTCCGATGAGCATGTAAGAAGAAGAACCACAATTTGTAAAGGTAAGAAACGCAATATTGAAGGGTAATAATATACAAATCACAAACCAAAAACTCTTCACAGGAATCTTGATGAGGCAAAAAGGCACTCACTCTTGTAAGGGCATAACCAAAGAGCAAGAAAAACACCAGAAGGCGGGGTGGACAGAATCAGAAAAAACAACAGACAGCATAAACAACAATGTATTTGGAACAATTAGAACTCGTACTCACTCACCTAAGTCAAAGCAAAGCTCCATTTGGATCAATCTTGGTCAACAATTGCGGATTTGGCAAGGAACCGAGAGAGAATGAAACACAAACAAAGAATCCTAAAATTTTGTCCAATTCGACTTAAGCAAACCAAGAGAAAGCCCAAAACAGCACCACTGTGGACCTGTGGTCCAGGTAAGCTATCAAAATGAATAGCTACTAAAGAAACGGTTACTCACAGTGGTTTAAGTATATGCTTTTACCAATTGGGCATTGTAAGCAAAATATTAGTGTAATTAAACCAAGGATCCAAGGAAAACTACAAAGATGGAAAGGGGGGCATGTCATGGGTACAAAGCTAATTTTCAACTTAACCAAGGATGTTAAGGATTCTTGCTAATGTGTAAGACTTCAAGTATCAGGAAGAAGCGATGCAATCACAAAGTTGAGAGGGAAAAGTTATTCATATAATATACTACTTGACATAGTATATTAATTAGTTGAGTACCCTCACTGGATAAAAGGGACAACTTGAAGCCTCAAGAGAATATAATTTGTTGGAGAACAAATACCAGCTATTCATTCCATCTGAAGAAAAGGAGGCCGCAGCATTCCATAATAGAAGCAAACAAAGAAAAATTTTCCACTCTTTCGCTGAAATTAAAGAGGCTGGTCCTACACTCAAGGCTCTTAGGCCCATTATGCTTCAGAGATCAATCTTACACCAAACTGATGAGGAACTGTAAAATTGCCCTTACTCTTTCTTAATGTTCTGCAGTCAGTCTCCATCCATGCAAGATGAGCACAAATACTAGATATTCATTTGATCTGAAGAAAAGGCGGCCACAGAATTCCATAATAGAAACAAACAAAGACAAACTTTCCGTGCTCTTTGGCTGAAATTAAAGAGGCTGATCCTACATTCAAGACTCTTGGGCCCATTAGAGATCAATCTTACACCAAACTGATGAGGAAACTGTAAAATTGCCCTTACACTTTCTTAATGTTCTGCAGTCAGTCTCCATCCATGCAATATGAGCACAGGGACAAGACGGCCACTGACATAGAGAAGAAAAGCTCCATGTGAAAGCTGCTTACCAACAGAAAAGCAGTTTCACTCTGGAGTCACCCATCAGAAATTTTACAACTGGATCCATATTTCTCCTGTCAAATGAATAACTAAGACCAAATAAATTAACAATAAATGTTAAAGCTGGGCAACCTTTGTCACACACGCACACACAAAAAGGTATCAGGATCAAGATGCTAAGTAGGATCCTTTTGAAGTCTTCCAGATCAGATCAAGATCATAAGATCCTACATATTTGAAGTGCTAAATTCTTGCTTAAATCATTGCAATTAGATGCATATTAACCTTAAAAAGAGGGATAGTGAAGCTTAAAGGTAGCGTTCTCATGTGAGAGATTACTCTGGTTTAAATTCTTGGTTGCCAGTTTTTCAACTAACAATTAAAGCACCATGTCAAAGATGTAAAAGCATAAAATCTCCCTGTCCAAGTTTTTAAGGTGTATTAAATAGGATCACAATAAAATAATCACCAAAATAATCAAGAAGAAGGCTGCCAAGAAATTACTTTCCTGCCTTTTCCTAATTTCTAATCCTTTATTTTGTCCTTCTCTCTCTTGGAATACATACCGTCTCTTTCTTTATTTCAAAGGATAAAATATTATTTACCTCAATCTGGGACACACACTCCAATTTAACACCCCCCCACCACATCTCTCTAACGAACCTCACTTTCACTGGCTATTCTAGGTTTTTCAACTGTTTAAAGTTTAAGGTAAGTTCTAATCAATATACATCCAAAGATATTATGCTACTGGCCAAGTCAAATCGTGCGCCAATTTCTCGAGGATGTTAGAGGTCTCTCTCATCTGGTTGCAGAAGGACAGAAGCTTTGTCTCTCTCATCTCCAAAGGACGGCACAGTTCAGAAAGCCAACGGTGGTCAATACCCATCTCATCATTTATTCAAGACTGAAGAAGATGAAGAGATGGTGTCTCTGCACTTCTTCGCTTTCTACTGTTCATTCATCTTCATCCCTTTTTTCTTAATTCTCCAAGCCTTATATTTTCCAAATGGAGACTGAACATGATTAAGAAGAAAGTGGCACATGCGCTAGGCGACAGAAGCCCAATTTCATATTTGCTCCAGCTAAAAAGGCAGAATTGCCTTCTAAAGCTTGAATAGTGGAATCGTAGTTGGGATGGCCATCCTAAGATACAGATCATGACCCCCGCAGACTACCATTTTTCTTAGAATCCAAATTGTTCAAAGTCTTTGAGTCGTAGGAACGAATGATCGTGATCCTAACGACCATGCACATACGCAGGCATGTGCACACAGAAAAGAGTCTTGTGATGGTGTGAAAGAAAGTGCAAGAAAGGAGGAGACTGCAGGTCAGATTGAACAACATACGTGGCCCCAAACCCCCACAGCCAATTTCTCATAGCAAAACAGTAAAAATCATCAACAAAGGGCCTTTTGAATACTGTAAGAAAAGTGGATGACAAGTTAGAACAATGTTCTTAGATTATATAAGAAACATCAACTACCTTTCACCAATTCTCAACTCTTTATCTGCTTTCCTCAGCACAATTAAGTCTGCTTTACATGGCTGGCTATTATATGGAATTATCTCTGCCAGGAGTCCGTTCATATAGCTTCTTCGGGAAGGTTCAACACTAGCCCTCTTCAACAATATATCCGGAATTTGCATAGGCACCATGCAAAAGCTGAGGAGACAAACTGTTTGACCATGTCAAGAAAGGCAAAGGAGAAGAAAAGGAGGAGGAGGAACAAAAAAGAGGCCAAAGCTGAGAAAAAATGCAATATGCCCAACAAAATCACAAAATGTTTCACATGGCCAAATTGCATGAAAATATTATAGAGTAATTTTCCTCAACCTGTGTTAAGCAAGGTGACAATGAGAAGAATGTGTTATGAGCATTCAAAAAGAAATGCTGTGAAAGTAGATAGGCATTCAATGATGTAAATCCTTTGTCAAAGCTGTTGGTGGCCAAAGGTGATGTTAAATTAAATATCCATATCAACACTGAAAAAATCCTTCCTAATATTTCCGTGTAATTCAGCCACTTATGAAACATTAATTGGGATTTTGTTGACATTTTGCTCAGTTCTGCCTCTTTTTCCTTCCTCCTCTTCCACATTTTCTTCTCCTTTCTCTTCTCTTTCTCTTTTGCTGCACCATCCTGTGAAGTGGAAAAATCCTGTGAAGTAGAAAGATCAAATCATAAAATTAAAATCAATGGCCAAAACGAAATGCTTAACTGTGTTAATAGAGCAAGTCGGGAAAGCAAGTTGGGAAAGCAAAGGCGAACTCATGTAAGAAACACTGCTGGCAGAACAAGTTGCACATGCATTTTACCTGTCTTACATTTCAGAGAAAGAAATAATGCTCAAAATCTAAACCTACCTTCCGTTCATTGAGTTCACCTCCTCATCAAACTCAGGTTCATTCTCAATTTTAACAGCAAATCGGTTCCAAGTGTGGAACCTAGAACCTATCCTATCGGGGCTTGTTCCCAATTCTTGAAACTGGGAACCAACCCCTGTGGACCCTAGAACCGACTTTGAAACCGAACCTGGTAGTTTCAAGCTGGTTTCAGGTTCCACCAAGAACCAGCCACTTCTTTGTTTTTTTTTTTTTTTTTTTTTTTCATTCTTTTTTAGTTTTATTGCAGCTAGGTTATGCTACAATATGCCGCAAACCATATCAATCCTATGAAGTTAGTTACCCGCCTGTCCTACAACAATTCAGAATCATGGACACATAACTTCCCTGATCATCAAACAAACGTACACACTTGCAGGCAAAAACCCAAAGAAAGCTTCATGAAAGATCACAACTACCAGTAATCTGAAACAACACTTTACGAAAATGACTGCCGCCACTTTTGATAAAAGAATTTTCACTTGTCCTCCCTTGACCAAACAACATTAGAACATAGAAAGGCAGAAAAAAAAACACCAGCTGCTCATTATCCAGCTGAGCAGAACATGTCCACAGGTAAAATCGTGTAAAAATCACTTCAAGTCCTGAGCTCAGGTGGATTGCGAATCCAAGACTGAAAAGCCAACTACCCATCGACCATCTCTCCTTCCTCGCGTATCCAAGACTCGAAAATGGACACAAGAAAACCATTAACAGATAGCAACCATGTAAGACACATCGAGACGCACCATGTCAAAACCAAACCAGAGGAAACAAAGGGGAGAATTCGGGCAAATAGGCCGAAGAGGCGAGGGGCAAATTGGTACCCTCAAAAACCGTCGAGGCCGAGAGTGAGCGTGACTAAATTACGAGCCTCGAGGACGTGAGTTGAGCGAGAGAGAGGGCTAGTGAGTTGAGCGAGTCGAGAGAGAGCGAGGGATTCAAACCGTCTGGAGCCTGCTTTCGGGTTTCGCATCTGAAATGAGAAACCGGACCGGTATTCACTTATTCAAAGTTTTTAGGAACCGAAGATCGGTCCGGGCGGTTCTGATTTGGACGATTTCTGTTTGCTCATCCCGACGGCTAACGACAATACTTCACTCTTTATCAAGCTTTCATGTTTAGTTGGCGTTGGGTGAAGGCACAATTCCCAAAAACTGTAAAAATATTATAAAATGGTAAAAAATTTCAGGGTGGAATAAAGTGCCATAACATTAAAAGTTAATATCACGAAAATCATCAAATTAATATGTTTGTGATAAATTTAGCGAAAATTAATTTTCGACTTTAAAAAACTCCTAATTAATATACATGTGACGAGTTTACTCAAACTAATTTTTTTTATCACAAAAAATCTCAAATTGGTATATTTGTGATAAATACACCCTTAATTAATTTCCGTTAAATTGGATTAATACCACAAAAAACTATAAAACTACGACAAACTAAGTATAAAAACTCAAACAGTTATATCCGTCAACTATCACATGTCATCTGACTTGAAAATTTAACATAAACTAAAGAATGATAAATTTATCACTGGTATACTAGTTTGATTTTTGTGGTCAAAAAATTAATTTGAAATAAATATATTATGACTGGTCAATTTGGGCTTTTTCATAGTATTCTAAATTAAAGTATATCAAAACTAATGTATAGGAAGCAAAATCATGTTAGCTAGGACAGTTCACGGGACCTAGTCCTTAAATGAAGTAGTAAACACGAATGCTAGGTACAGTCTAACCAGGATCCCTACCAATAATGATACTAAAAATGTCAGAAAATGAAGCATATTAAGTGCGTAAAATGCCAAGAGTTTCTCCATTTGCTTATATTTACCAAAAGCAAGCTCGTATGACGGTGAAATTTAAGACAACAATCAAAATCTTTCATACGTACACACCTGCACAACAGGCAAAAATAAATGTTCCTTCTCACAGTAGGGCAAATAGTATTTACTATTCTTTCTTACACAAAGCAAAAATAAATGTGATCATATATTTCTCATAGTTTATTGGAATACAAAGAATAGTTAACATATAGTCTGTGAAATCTAAATATGCAACTTGATAATCTCTTAACACAATTTTCAACCGCACCAATCCAGAGAATTTGGCAAGCATCTTTATATATGCATTTATCACAATTGTACAAGTTGCCTTGATTGTGAAGACTATTATTTTCTAGCTAGCAGGTAGAATGTAGGACTCTTTCCACAAATTCCGTGAAATTTTGTGAAATGGTCCGTTTTCACATAGTACAATGCAACTTGTGGATGACTTCATATTTCTTTATTGTAGTACCCTCTACCGTCGGAAGTACTGACGACCAAGGTCGATGGGCCAAAGAAAAAAGGTGTTTGAATTTTGTATAAATGGTTGGTGTTTGCAGTAGTCTCATTTTACCTCTAGGTGATAGTAGTAATTTCATGCTAGGGAATTATAAATTACAATAATATTTGAACAAAGGATTATTTAATTAGCATCTGTTTAATTAAATGGCTGACGAGGATGAGCCTCTCGGGCTTCGGAAATCCGGGCTCGAAAAGCCCAAGCCGAAATGCATCTCTACGCGACAACGCAAGGTTTCTTATTCTCTCGCTCTCGCCATGTACGATCGCATGTTTTCACGCATCCAACCTGCTGATTCTTCCTCCATCGTTCGCCTCAACATCAGTTAGCATCGTCGCCCTCTTCTCTCTCGCTCTCGCCATGTACGATCGCATGTTTTCACGCAGAAAAAGAGAAGATACTGCGTGATAGTAGCTGGTCTAGCTTGGCGAGAAGAATGAGCAACCACCAACGTAATCAAGTAAGTCCTGCGAATTTCCCTTCCCTTTTTCTGATCCTTGACTGTTGTGATTATTCACATTGAGAAAAAAAAAACATAAAGTTGAAAGATGAGACCATTTCTTTCAATTATGAGTTATGATCCATTAATTAACGCGATTCTGGCAAGCACAGCAAACACTTAAATTAAATTATACACGTCAGATCTTAGTTAGGGCACCGAAATTACGTTAACTAATGTGTCTCAACTAGACAAAGTCACTCAAGCATCAATTTTGTCTTCTCTTGGTTCAGTTACCAATTGCTTTCATCCTTCTAGAGAGGGTTAATCACACAAATAATTTCTAAACTTATGTCTACCATTTAATCAATAGTGGACCTAGGGGGCTACCAGGCCAGTGGCAGCCTTGCCTCCCTAGGTCCAAAAATTCCTTATATTCTTAGGTAGAATTTTTTTCATTTAAAGAAAAAAAAGCAGTCATTTATATGTTATTTAGCTAGAAGCTTGTCTTACCTTCTCTAACCTGAAATCCTCAGTTCTCATCGCGTTTAATAATATTTTTGTATTTTATCTTGGTTGAATTTCGTTCCAATTAGTCTTCTTATGTAGTTTAAAACTATTCAACGTGGTTCTTACGCCTTCAACATCGATGGTAAGTAGCTCACAATAAGAACACCCCAATTAGTTTTAAAATTCACATTTTAGTGTCTAAAAGGTTGTCCTTGCTTGGTGGCTGGAAAGAGAAAAATTTGGGACTAATATTCCAAAATGGAGACTTGGATCCTTGGAATGCCAAAATTTGATATGGGAAGACACTTAAGTGTCAAAAGTTAGGAAATGTACATTTAAGTGTCAAAATCAAAGCAAAATGGATTAGTTAAGTGTCAATGACAAGAAAATCCGGTCAAAATACTGTCGTGGCATTTTTTTAATAAGACAAGTGCCAAATGACAATGTGGCTAAATAAGCCCAAAATGATGTTGTTTTGCATGCCAACATGGCTAGTAAGCTGAAAATGACGTCGTTTTCCCTCGCATTTGATTTTTAATATAAATATTACTTAAATTAAATTTAAAACTAATTTTTTTTTTTTAAAAAAAAAAAAAAAAAAAGAGGGTTGCAAAACGACAAGGGCTGTGCAGGCCCTCGCCGCCGCCTCACCACCATCACCCAAAAGGGCTAACGATGGTGGGGGTAGGGTCACCAAGGTCACCGAGCCCTAGTGGTGAAGGCCTTCAAGCCCCGGCCCAAATCCAAGGCAAGGGTCACCAGTCCTCGCTCAGCAAGCCAAGGGCCAACACTAGCTGGGGGGTCTTGCTTGATTTGGGGGAGGGTTGCAACCCTCGGCCCAGAGCTGGGCGAGGGATTGTAGGCCCTCACCATCGGTTGGCCGGTGGTCGGGGCCACGACCGGGGCCAATGACCCCGATCAACCATTCCCCTACCATTGTCGGCCCTTCCTAGTGACGGGGGCAAGGGCTGAGCCCTTGCTATTTTGCAATCTTCATATGTTTTTCTAAAATAATTTAATTTAATTAAAATTTATATTAAAATTGAAAAAAAAAAAAAGGTAAAACGACATAGTTTTGGTTCTTATTTGCCGACTCAGCTCTCCGACGAGTCATGTAGACAAGTTATATTATTAAAAAATTGCCATGTAGGATTTTTAGCCAAGGTCGCCGGACTTAGAAATCAGGTATCCCAATTTTTTAAAAAAAATGATACTTACATATCGCCGTGCCAAGTTTGGCACTGCGCTGTTCTTTTGCCTTACCAAAAGTCAAAACTCGTCCTGAGAGCAAAAAAGGGGCTTCTCCAAAGCTCAAAAGTAAAAAGCCCATGCAGTTGTTAATTTATTCTCCGAGCAATATTATAAGGAGCAATAATACAGGGTTTGTAATTTTTCCTCAGCTGTCCATTTGTTTGTATTGAATGTCCACACCACGTGTTCAACCACAGTGCTTAATTTGCATTGTCCATCGATATTTGCACAAAAATACCAATTTGTCCTTAAATTTATTCGAAGATTAGTTTTCTTTCTACTAGTTTTCGAAAATTAATTTAGGAATTATATGCGTCATGAAAAATAGTATGATGACTAAAAGTGAAAATTGAAATAGTTCATAAGAGGGCATTTTTTGTAAGTTGCCCTAAATCAAAGGGAAGCACATGAAAAACAATCATCTTGCTTTACTAAGTGCTTAATATTACATTAATTATGTTGTAACCAATACAGCAGACTGGGACCTATGAGCGTTTAGAGGTGCAAGACCATGTCTCAATCCACGTCGGGAATATGCTTTGCAGTGTGCCTCCCACTTTGCTGGAGCATACTATATTTAGGGTTCGTCATCAACTACGCAGAGTCAATGAGAAAGCCTATGACCCAGAAATTCTAGCCATTGGCCCTTATCACTATGGAAATGACAAGTTCAAATTCATGGAGGAGCAGAAACTGCGATACCTGCAGCAATTGCTTAAGAGGAGAAACGAGGGAAGCGTGGACAGGTATATGCCGACTCTCAGGGAACAGGAACAGCCGACACGTAGTTGCTATGCGGAAACCATCGACCTCTCCCAAGAAAAGTTTCTTGCGATGATGCTCATTGATGGCTGTTTCATCATTGAGATGTTCCGTAAGTACATTATGACGGAACTGATAGACGAAAATGACCCGGTTATGCATGATTGGGGGGGGATTCGACCCAGCATTACGCGCGATTTACTGCTGCTAGAGAACCAACTCCCACTCTTCGTCTTGAGCAAGCTATATGACCTGACTAAAGGTCCGGACGAGCATCATGAGTTTAGCAAAGTCGCCATCATGTACTTCGAGGTTGAACGAGAAGGCCCTGGCCGAAATTTGACGATTGGCAGCAGGGAACATCTTCTGCATCTATATCACACGTGGCGCACGTCTGGCTGGCCTAAAACGCCCCGGCTAAACTGCACACCAATCATGCCATCGGCCATTGAGCTAAGGGAGTCAGGAGTCAGGTTTAGGGCTGTGCAAGAGGGCCAACTGAGCGACATCAAATTCAAGAACGGGACACTTGAGTTACCGGTCTTGTATGTAAAGTACGACACCGAATCAAAATTTCGAAACCTGATCGCATACGAGCAGCATCGTCAAACCAGAGACATCAACTACTTCACAGATTACGTGACCTTGATTGATTGTCTCATAAACTCTTCAAAGGACGTTGAGGTGCTTCGCCGCGCTGGGATTATTAAGAACTACTTGGGCGATGACAAGGTGGTTGCAGGGATGTTCAACAAGATCGGCGACTACGTCCCTGTATGCGATTCCTATTACTCCGAGATCTTCCAAAATGTGAAGGCACATTGCAACAAGAGGAGGAACATCTGGATGGCGAAATTGAGGAGGGAATATTTCCATAGTCCTTGGGCTTTCTTGTCAGTTCTCGCAGCCATCGTGTTGCTCTTTCTTACAGCAGCACAAACAGTATTTACTATTCTTCCTTACACAAAGTAAAGTTAAATGTGAAGAATGCTGGTTCATATATTTCCCCCGGACCATCTGCTTGTGTTCTATAGCCAATAGTATTGGTTTTCCAATGAGGACGAACCACATGTGCTTAAAGAAAGATAGTGAAAAGTATTTATGCTTTAAATGAGGTCCACAAATCTCTCTTCATTTGGAACTGGATGATTACAACAGAAAACCTACAGGACATTAGCAACCAAGTTGGTATATGGTTCAAAAAGAAAAGAGAAAAGAGGTACAGCAAACTTAGATTATTACAATAGATATGGTGGGATCACCCTACGAATTCTCTTCTTCCCACAAAAATATCCAGCTGGTTCTCTGATCATGCTTGACCTAAAAAAAGAGTTACAATTCAACTTGGACTACAACTAAAAAGAACACACAGCAGCTTCGTATCTCTGAGCAATTTGATGGAATCCACATCAATAGTAGGAGAAGTTCTCCAAATGATATTATCAGCAAACTCTGAATCAGGATTAATACTCCCAAAAACAAAATCAGCCTTTGCACTGTCTCCTCATCAGCTATACTTGCATTAATAGAAAGGCCATGCTACGCTGCAAGAAAACAGCAAACCAATAAGCTTCATAACATCAGCCTTATTTTGCTGATAAATTTGTCTAAAACAGCCCAAGTGAGGGAAGCAATTGTTCCATGGGAAGCCTTATGGGAACAACATTAAATTCTCATAGACATCAACCAACATTTAATAACAGAAACACAGGTATAATTCCTATTAGGATGGTCCAAAGCACATTCATTCATGTCAGCCAACAAAATACGCAATTTGCAAGGAGGTAAGTTTATTCACCTCCTTTCTCTGCACATTTGATTTCATGCAGTTAATCACAAAACTAGAATTAGCTTAAAGTTTGTATACACAGACTCAATAAATAGAACATCCACCATGCATTCATCCTTGTAACAACATTTTCCAAATTGCATGACACATCTTTCCTTCCTACCAAACCAAGCACAATGCAACCAATGACACAACAGCATCACATGGTCAGTAGATAGTACATCCATCACAGGTTAGAAGCCACAGGTTAGCAGGTCCAATAAGTCTTAAAAGCAAACATGTACATGAAATATGTATAATAACCCCATGTGGCACTTCTCATGTGATTAGTATGCTCATAGAAGTTAGTTGAATCTTCATTCATATCTGACCGAGAAGACACTTCCTCCCTTGTCGCTTTTGGCATTTGTTTTTTTATTTGGTGTTTGACCATTTGTTTTGGTTGTCAATGCAAAATATAATCCATCTCTTCTGATGAGCGTGTCAGAAGAACCACAACTTGTAAAGGTAAGAAACACAATATTGAAGGGTAATAAAATACTAATCACAAACCAAAAACTCTTCACAGGAATCTCGACAAGACAAAAGGCACTCACTCTTGTAACGGCATAACCAAAGATCAAGAAAAACACCAGAAAGGGGGCTGAACAGAATCAGAAAAAACAACAGACAGTATAAACAACAATGTATTTGGAACAATTAGAACACATAATCACTCACCTAAGTTGAAGCAAAGCTCCATTTGGATCAATCTTGGTCAACAATTGCGATTTTGGCGAGGAACCGAGAGAGATAAAAACACAAACAAGGAATCCTAAAATTTTGTCCAATTCTGCCTCTTTTTTCTTCTTGCTTTTCCACATTTTCTTCTCCTTTCTCTTCTCTTTCTCTTTTTCTGTACCATCTTGTGAAGTAGAAAGATCAAATCATAAAGTTAAAAAATGGCCCAAAACGAAATGCTTAATTGTGTTAATAGAGCAAGTTGAGATTTTGAATCAGAAGAGAGATTTCAAGAAATGGCAGATCTATTCACTCTATCAATAAGCGAGCTGGATCTGTTGTATCATGAGGGATTTGCTTTTTCTATGGATTCTTACATATTGGATCAAAAACAATTCTTGAATGAGGTGCTATATTGGATTTGAATCAAATTTCAGATCCATCTATATTGATCGACTACCTCCATTATGTTGCTGCTAGCAAATACCACCGTTTTTGGTTTTGGATCTTCCAAATCATTCGCACAGGAGATCTGGACCCATTTTTTTCTGGTAGTAAACACTGCTGGCAGCACAAGTTGTGCACGCATGTTACCTGTATTACATTTCAGAGCAAGAAATAACGCTCAAAATCTAAACCTGGCTTCCACTCACCAAGTTTACCTCCTGATCAAACTCAGGTTCATTCTCAATGTTAACAGCAAATGGCTAGGATGATTGGTTCCAAGTCTGGAACTCAGGACCTACCCTGTCAGGACCCGTTCCCAATTTTTCAAACCAGGAACCAACCCTGTGGACCCTAGAATCGACTCTGAAACCCCTGCCAGTTTCGGGTTCCACCGGGAACCAGCCACTTCTTCATTTCTTTTCAGTTTCATTCTTTTTTTTTTTCTTTTTTTTGTTGTTGTTGTTTCATTGCAGCTAGGTTATGCTAAAATATGCCGCAAACTATATCAATCCTATGAAGTTAGTTACCCGCCTGTCCTACAACAATTCAGAATCCATGGACACATAACTTCCCTGATCATCAAACAAACATACACACTTGCAGGCAAAAACCCAAAGAAAGCTTCATGAAAGATCACAACTACTAGTAATCTGAAACAACACTTTACGAAAATGACTGCCGCTGCTTTTGATAAAAGAATTTTCACTTATCCTCCTTTCACCAAACAACATTAGAACATAGAAAGGCAGAAAAAATACACCAGCTGATCATTCTCCAGCTGAGTAGAACATGCCCACAGGTAAAATCGCGTAAAAATCACTTCAAGTCCCGAGCTCAGGTGGATTGCGAATCCAAGACTGAAAAGCCAATTACCCATCGACCATCTCTTCTTCCTCGCGTATCCAAGACTCGAAAATGGACACGAGAAAACCAATAACAGATAGCAACCATGTAAAACACATCGAGACACACCATGTCAAAACCAAACCAGAGGAAACAAAGGGGAGAATTAGGGCAAATAGGCAGCAAGAGGCGAGAGACAAATTTGTACCTCAAAAACCGTCGAGGCCGAGAGTGAGCGTGACTAAACTACGAGCCTCGAGGACATGAGTTGAGCGAGAGAGAGGGGGTTGAGCGAGTTGAGCGAGTTGAGAGGGGGGGTGTTCGTGAGCTAGACGTCTGGAGCCTGATTTCGGGTTCATTTGTAATTAAAAAAAAAAATTAAATGGGTGAGGAGCTTGCTCGACAGAGGTGCTTCGACTGTCAGTCCTTGGCGCGTCGACTAGGCTCCCTCTTTGGCCGAACCGATGTCCCATTGGCCGTCCTATCCGCGGCAAGCCTGACCAAGGCAGGGCCAAACTTGCTCTGCAACTCGGCGGCATTGAAGACGCCTGCCCAGAGGTCCCCTCCGTCGCCGGCTACGGGTGCAGAGAAGGAGGAAGTAGGAAGGAGGAAGGAGGAAGGAAGTGGGGAAAGGGAGCCGGGCCGGGGGAGAGCTGGCGCGAGATGGGCCCAGGCCAGCGGGGGAATGGGGCTAGGGCGAAAGCCCAACCCCCGAGCCCTTTCGTTTTTCCTTTTTTAAAAATAATATAAATAATAATTTTTAAATTTTAATATTTATCTGAAATGTAATAAAATAAAGGGAAAATAAAATAAAATAATTAATTGATGCAAATAATATTAGTGTATTGGGCGAAAGCCCAACCCCCGAGCTCCAATTTTCTTCCCTAGTTTTTCTTTGGTGGCCCTAGCGACTGAGCTCTCTTCGGCGCATCCCTCTTCGGAGCTTTGCATGTCAAATCTACTACTATCCAACGGCTGTTTTAATTATGGCTCAATCCCAACATCAGGAAGATGCTCGCCTCACCGCGCTATGCAACCGACTTGGCCGGCTCTGGTCTAAACAAGAAGTGGATGTTTGGGATGAAGAAGTACCTCCAGAGAAGCTGCAAGAATGCAAATCAATCTTAGTGGGTAAAATTATGTCCAACCCATCTATTAATTTTCAAGCTTTTAAGGATACTTTAAAGCGAGTCTAGCGCAATGATCAAGTACAAATTTCTCAACGCGAAGAGGGTCTTTATGTCTTTAAGTTCAATTCAGAGGGGGAAAGGGAAAGAATATTAGATAATGGCCATTGGTTGTTTGGAAACCATCTGGTGATTCTAAAACCCTGGATGCCAAATATGCCTCTCCATTGCTACGACTTCATGACCTATGAGTTCTAGGTGCAAGTCCTTGGGCTTCCTTTGGAAAGATGCACTGAGAGTATGTTAGCCAAAGCTGTTAGACATCTTGGCAAGGTACAGGAGGTGAAACTAGAGCACAGAGAAGGTTCAAATTTTAAATCAGGGAGGGCACGAGTGGAAGTTAATCTAAAAGAACCGCTGAAATCTAGCAAACTAATCAGATTGGAGGGAAATAACATCTAGATTGACTTTAAATATGAGCGTCTATCTCACTTTTGTTACTCATGCGGCATCTTGGGCCATTATGCAACATACTGTCAAAATATTCCATTTGATGACGTTAAACTGGAAGGAAAAGACAAATTGTCCTATGGTCAGTGGCTGAGGCAGAGGCCAGAGAACATAGCCCATTCTGGACAGCATTCTATGAGCAGCAACCAGATCAGGATGGGGTTGAAGAAATAATACCAAAAACTCCACAGTAGTCACCTTTCTTACTTCTTGCAGCACCTCAGAGTACCACATATCAACCAACAGCGGTGAAGACTACCATAGAACATAACCTTCATAGCACTCCCAAACCTACCCTGTCGCTTTCTTCAATGGAAAAACCTACACTGAATGAACCGGCAACTAGCTATTTAAAGTCGAAGAAAGTTAAAAGCTTGATCTTGGGTGCAAGGTCAGGCCCGATCAAGAAAGCTAAACGACACACTTCACATGACTTACATACTCAGCTTCTTGAAGGACTCGATGAATCCTGTCTTCACGATACTCCTATTCTGGTGGCAAATGAATCTACTGGTTGGGCTGGTGGCTGGCCCTAAAAAGCCACCTGTTGAACAATGAAGCTAGTAAGCTGGAACTGTTAGACAATCCCTTGACAGTTCAAGCTCTTTGGGTCTTAGTGACCTAGGAAAGGCCTGACATTTTGTTTCTAATGGAAACAAAGAACCAAGAAAGGCAGCTTCTTTACCTTAAGAAGACTCTGAATTTCTTTGACTGTTTTATCGAACATCCAGCAGGTTTGGCAATTTTTTGGAACAATAGGGTGTCCATGGACTTGGTCCATTAGTCTCCGGATTTTTTTTACTTAATCTGTACGGATTTGGATATGGCTGTAGTAATGCGCCTAACCTGTTTACACGCTTCGGCAGTTACTCATATCAGACAACGGTTTTGGGAGGAAATACGACTTATTAGTAATGGGAATTCTTTACCTTGGTTGTGTGTCGGCGATTTCAACAACATTTTGTATCCTTGGGAGAAAATCGGCAAGCGTCTTGCTGAACCTTACCAAATGCGGTCGTTTCGAGAACTCCTCAATGATTGCACTTTAATGGACTTGGGCAACAAAGGCTGTGCCTACACATGGACCAACAACAGAGATGGCGAAAACATTGTCAAAGAACAGTTGGACAGAATGTTGTGTATAGAGGATTGGAGACTAACCTACCCTTATGCTGAAGTCTTGGCTTTGCCAGCACTTGCTTTTGACCACAGCCCTCTTTTACTATCAACCGAAGCTGTTCAAATTAGAAAACAACGTACCTTTTATTTCAAACCATATTGGCTCCAGGATAAGGAATGTTAAGACATAATAGTTGAGTCTTGGGCTTCCCGTCAGCTTGTTTTAGTGACCTTACCACAAAAGCTTAGAGCTACTTCCACTACCCTTTCATCATGGAGCCGCTAAAAATTTGCCAATGCCAGACAGCAAATAAGCTTCCTTCAGCACCATCTTCAAAATTTAATAAATCAGCCGTATGGACATCATGAACAGGATACAATAATCAATCTGAAGAAGCAAATTCACACGTTATGGCACCAGGAGGAACAATTCTGGGCTATGCAATCAAGGGTTAACTGGCTTAAGTGGGGGGGGATAGAAATATGAAATTTTTTCATGCCTCCACTATTCAATGAAGACAGTGCAACAAAATATGCATGCTACAGGATGATCAACTTAGATGGGTTCGAGATCAACAACACCTCAAGGAGATGACGTTATCCTTTTTCCAGCATTTATACACAACAACAGGGAACCAAGACTACAGCCCTACCATAGCTAAATGCACTCCACTAGTGACAGCGGAGATGAATGAGCAGCTTGTAGCAGAGGTTACTAGAGAAGAAGTCCGACTTGCAGTTTTTCAATTAGGCGAAGCTAAAGCACCGTGCCCTAATGGTTTGAATGACCTATTTTATCAATCTCATTGGGATATCGTACATGGTGATATTTATATGGCTGTGCAACAATTCTTTTAGACAGGGGTGATGCTACAGGAATATAATAGGACTCACATCTCTCTGATACCAAAAAATCCCATCCAGAAAGGCTAGATCAGTTCCGACCAATTAGCTTGTGTAACTTTATTTACAAAATTATCTCAAAAGTCCTTGCTAATCGACTCAAGCCTATGCTAATGAAGCTGATAGCGCCAAAACAGAGTGCTTTTGTCAGTGGGCGGCAAATTCAAGACAACATAATCGTGGTCCAAGAGGTCTTTCACCATATCAGAACTCAGAAAAGGACCAAACAGTTTCAGGCGGTGCTTAAACTAGATATGCAAAAGGCTTACGATAGGGTCGAGTGGGATTTTCTTAGAGACTACCTTCTCCAACTCGGTTTTCATAATCGATGGGTTCACTGGATATTACAATGTATTTCCACAGTCTTCTTGAGTGTCAAATTTAACGGTGAAGCTCTACCCTATTTTTATCCGTCTCGGGGTCTGAGGCAAGGCGATCCTCTATCTCCCTACTTGTTTATACTGATGGCCAACGCCTTATCCTCTCTTATCAACCAGGCAGTGGAGATGGGAAGTATTAAAGGTATCAAATTTAATCGATGGTGCCCCGTCCTATCTCATTTGTTTTTTTTGCAGATGATGCTATTTTCTTTCTAGAAGGAAAGACCATAGAGAATCAGAATTTAGCTAATGTGATTAATGAATACTGCTTAGCCACAGGACAAACAGTGAATTGCAACAAATCAGGCATGTTTTTCAGCAAGACCTGTCCTATTAGCATGCAAGAGAATTTAGCCAGAGAACTTTGAGTCCCAGTGCTCGCAAAAACTAGTAAGTATCTTGGCATATCTTCAGATTGGGGAAACTCAAAAAAGGAGATGTTTGTGTGGCTCTTGGGTCGGGTGCAATCCAAGCTAGAAGGCTGGAAAGAGAGGCTAATTTTGAAAGGGGGCAAGGAAGTTTTGATTAAGTCAGTGGTTCAGGCAATTCCAAGTTATGCTATGTTTATTTTCAAAATCCCAATGTCAATATGTAGAACAATTGAACAGAAAATATCCAGATTCTGGTGGAAATCTAGTAACAACAGAGCTGGTATACATTGGATGAAATGGGAAGCACTTAAAAGCAGGAAAGATGAGAGGGGATTGGGTTTTCGAGACCTTATTGCTTTCAATAAAGCCTTACTAGGCAAACAAGCATGGAGACTAGTGCAGCAACCTTTATCTCTGTCTAGTAGAGTCTTGAAAGGCCTGTATTTTCCTTTTCAAGAATTCTGGAATGCATCTAAGGGAGCTCGACCCTCATGGGGATGGCAAAGCATACTAATGGGCCGAGATTCTATTGTAGAAAATACGCAATGGTCTATGGGGGATGTGTTGACACCTAAATTTTTGGGGTTGATTTTTGCTAAAAAAAATAGAAAATCACATGGCATATAGTTTAGGAAAATTTTATTTTTGTTATATTCCATTAAGATTTCTTTTACATATACTATCTTGCACAAAACAGGAATTTTTTGGATAGAATATGTGAAAAATAAAAAAGGGAAGATTGCACGAGATGAGTATATTTCAACAATATATTTAGGGGTATCATGCGCGAACAAAAAAGGAAAAAATGTATACCGCAAAGATACATTTTTTAGACTTATATAATACCTTGCGTGCAATTTGTTTGAGGGGGCCGCACATCATAGAATACACATATGGCCACATTGAGAGCTCGAAGGGAGAGAGAAGGAGGAATTCAAAAAAAAATTTTAGAGTAAAAACGTGAGGGGGCTTCTCTTCGTCAAAAAAGAAGGAAATCTCTTCCCCACGTCCGTTGAAGAAGCCAAAAGCAGTCAATCCTTCTGACAGGCTGCAGAAGGAAAAGAAAGAAGTGCAGCAAGAGGGAAAAGTCCACAGAGTGAGGGAAGAGACAGAGAGGGAAGTGACCTAAGGTGAGAGGAAAAGAAGAACTACTGTTCTTCTTCTTCGCAGCTTCCGCCGGTGCTCCCTGCTGTTTGCGATCCGGCAGCCACCGCCGCTCTGCCGTGCCCTTGCATCAACGTGCGTTCGCCGCTGCTGTCCACGCCCCGCTGGTCGCCGTCCGCGACGCCCGTGAAGCCTCCGCGTCGCACCACCGTGACACCAGCCGTCTCCACGACTCACCACCTCGCCGCTCCGTCCGTGCCTCAGCCTGTCGAATCCCCTCGTTGGTCTCTGCCACTCGAGATCCGCCCGTGACGCCGTTGCTGCCGTCTGCCCACGCCCCGTCTCCTGCCTGCCGGACACTGCCCGATCCCTGCGCCGACGCTGCCCGGAGCCTCTGCCAGATCTGATTCTGCCTCCGCTCGCCGCCTGCAGATCTAAGATCCCCACAGCAGTTGGTCCAGATCCGACGCCGTCCCTACCTCCTCGTCCCCGCTGTGACCCAACGACGCCGTTGCCATAGATCTGCCTTGCTGAACGCCACGCCCAACAGCCAAATCCAGATGCCGGAACTCCTCGCCACAGCCGCCCGAGGCCTCCTGCCGTCCTTGCAGCGCCCCGCCATCCGAAGCCCGTGATCCGAGTGCCCTGACGCCGCCCCCGCGACGTATCCCCGTGCCGACCCATGACAACCCCCTCGCCGGAGCCCTCGTCGGAGCTCCGAGCGGCAACCCATTTAGCCCCCGGCTAACCCTAGTTTAGGAGGCCAAAACCCTAATTAGGTAGATTTCTTATTTTATGTTTTTTATTCATTTATTTATTATGTTTTCATTATTCATTTTGTTTCTTTATTTGATGATGAGATGTTCGATATGAAACAGCATATGAAATTTGTGATTGATAGTCCGATTTTCGCGCCCGAAATCCGACTCTCAATCGTAACCTGAAAAAATCGCCAATCCGATCTCCCGCCCGAGATTCGATTCGCGATTTATTTAAAAAATGGCCAACCCGATCTCGTGTGCGAGATACGGTTATTTTGGTTTGTAGATATCGATCATATCTTATCTAATTTGTCGCCATGTTAGTTGAATCAAATAAAGAAATCCAAAAAATATTTGAGTTAGGATTAGGTTTGTTTTAGAATATTTCTTGTTATCTTGCATATTTAGAATAAAGATTTTATTTTGAATTTTAAAAATCAAAAAATCAAAAATCAAAAATCAAATCAATCAATTTAGGTTGCTAGTTTTTTTTTTTTACTTAAGTTGCATGTGGCAATTTTTTTTAATTTCGAAATTAATAAAAAATACAAAAAAATCATCATGCATATGTCATGCATATTTAGGGCATCTTTTGTACGTCATTGCATATTAGGATAAGATTTCACGTAGTTTAATTTTAGACAATATTTTTCTTAATTTATTATAAGTTTAGGTATTTTCTTAAATAGATTGCATTTTAGGATTATTTGGATTAAGATAATATTTTAGTTTAAATTATGATTTGGCTTAGCTTAATTCCTAATATAAATTGAATAGGATCTTAATCTAGCTAGATAATTTTCACATTTTACCTAATTTCGAATTTCATGAAAAATACAAAAAATGCCATAGGTTGAATTAATTTTATTTTCTAGGATAGATTGCATTCTTTTAGGAAAAAGAAAAAATGTCACATGCACGTCATTAGAATTAGATTCATGAAATGCACGTCATTTAGTGATTGTCATTAGGTTCATTTAATTAGAAATTGATCGTCATTAGAATTAGGTCATTTTGGCTAATTTAGATTGCATATTTAATTATTGCATATTCATTAAGAAATCACAGAAATTTTTACTCATTCATATAGTTTAGGACATGTTGCCATGCTATATCATTTCATATTAGATTAGAAGCATTGCATTGCATATGGATTATATTCTCATTAAAAAGTAAAAACAAAAATTGAGTGATGGTGTGTTAAATAGAAATCATATATAGGATTGCTGATGTGAATTCTGATCTAACAACGCAGATGCTTTCGTTGCTATGAGGTAAGTCCTGCATTTTTTTTATTTGCTTTCTTGAGTGTTAAATTGGTGGTTTGTGTACCTGCATGATCACCTCGCATGTTAGAGAAATAGCTTAAAATTAATTCAAGCTGCTTGCCAAACATTTTTCAAAATAAAAGAAAAAGGTACCGAAAGGGCGTTAGAGAAATCTAGCGTAACCAAGTCCCCGAACTTATAAATCTCTGGTTCGTAGGAGTAAAGTAAATCTCCGTTACTTTACTTGGGTTTCTAATCGACCCACCAAAAAATAGATTAGTGGCGACTCCTAACTGAAATATCATTTGCATGTTAAGAACTTGAACCTAAGTTGCAAATTGGTATGGGCTTGGGAGAGCCCGAGTTAAGTCTAGGCTTAACAATCCATTAGCCAAATCCTAGGTGGTTCACACCCGAAAAATTGGTCGTGACAGGATGGAACTCATATTAAAATTCGACAGGATAGATGGTTGGCTACTAGTATTATTGGTGGACCTGCGCCTAGAGGAGAACCGGAAAGAGTAGCAGATTTTATGATTCCAAACAGTAATGAGTGGAATATTTCTCTCCAAAGGCTGAGTTTTGATAGTCAAAAAGTGGCAGAGATTACATCTATTACAATTCGGCCACAGAATACTAAAGATAGACTCATATGGCAAGGTAAGCAGAACAGTTCTTTCACAGTCCAAAACTGCTATAATATTCTACGAAAGAAACAAATCAATTACAGCCAACATCAACCATCTTCCTCCTTTCAGATACCTCACAGACTATGGAATGCAATATGGAAAATGAACTCAACACCAAAAATCTGTTCTTTCCTATGGTCAGTATGTCATAACCTTTTGCCTACTCGAGAAAATCTCTACTATCAACACATCATACAAGATCCCACTTGCAGTTTATGTGAAGATCAGGCCCCTAAAACACCAGAACATTTGTTCTTGCTTTGCCATTGGACACAAAACATATGGGACCACCCAGAAATCAACATCAAGCACTAGACCAGTGGAGTTCATCGGATAGAATCATGGTTGGTTGAATTAATAGAACGTAGAGACAACTCACCAAACTTGGAAACGATTGCATCCATCCTCTGGCAACTCTGGAAGGCCTGTAATAATTTTATCTTTCGCCAGCAACAACCCAACTCGGAACAGATTGTGCAGATAGCCATAGCCAACGCCACAGCCAACCGAAGCCCAACTCGAAAAAAATAGAATCAAAGAGTGCAACAATCAGATCAGAATCTGTTTTGGCGTCCACCGGATCAAGGTGAGATAAAACTTAATATTGACGCAGCTTACCAGCCTATTAGCGGGGCGGCTTCGATCACCTGCGTTTGCCGAAACTCATCAGGCATCATCACTGAAGGCTTCGCTCGATCAGTGGCCGTCTCATTTGCCCTGCAAGCAGAGGCAATGGCATTAAATCTCACGATCCATTTCTTGATACAGACAGGAAAGAATACAGATCGGATGAGCCTAGAAACCGATTGCTTAATGCTTGTTGAGGCGATCCGCAACCCTGATATGCCGCCTTGGGAAATCAGGTCTCTGCTCGAAGATTGCAAAGTGACGCTCCCCTGTTGCCCTAATCTCCATATAGATCACTGCAAGAGGGAAATGAACATGGTGGCGGACCGGGCCGCGAAGGCCCATCGGGCTTCTTTACTTCCTTTGGATTGGGTTCACAACCCTCATTTGTTTTTGCGTGATCCGCTGTATTTTGATATTTTGCAAAATGCTACTCCTACTTTGTGTTCGTAATAATACTACCTATTTCCGACCAAAAAAAAAACACAGATTGATGACTTGCTGTCTATGCGAGGGTCTAGTGTGAACGTATAAGTGGTCGTGTTAGGGCGTTATCCGTTTGCCAATCCATTTGCTATATTAGTTGACATAAAAACTGTACTGCTGAAATGCTTCGGAGAACAGATACCAGGTCTCTTTGGCGGCAAGGGTATAAGTGACAATAGACGACAGTCACCTAGCTGTCGTTAGTGAGTTATGTTTTTCACCTGGGAATGTGCTGTGGTGCATTTAATGTGAAAGTTCCTCTAGAAAGGATTCGCACAGCATGTCTTAAGCTTTATGTATAAGACCAACCTTCAACACAAAGTACAATCTCCTCAATATTTGAATTGGTCTAATCAAGTCCTAATCCTTTATCAAAAATGTAATTGAGTGCTAAATGTAGATTCAAAAGTTGAAAAGTTCAATTTGAGACAATTTTTGGAGAGCCATGCAGGCAATTTAAGACTTGATTGTATTGTTACAAACAAGTTTAAGACTGAATTGAATTAATAAAATTAAGATTTAATTGCATTTCATACTTGAAGGTTAGGACTTCCAACTTATTTTTCCCATATAATTGGCACAATCATAGTTTATGTCCGAGAGTATTTTTTAGCAAGAGAGTTTTTCTTTACTATTTTCCTATTTACAATATTATGGGAGTAAAGTTATTTTGCTCCAAAACCACCCGAAGTACAAATCGTCTTCAAAAAAGGAAGTGAGAGACTCCTTTGAAATATCACAGAAATACGACTCCACACTGAGAAGGAAAGAGTTGCCAACCTGGCAATAAATAAAGGTTGTTGAAATACATTACATTGCTTAATAAATTCATGTGAATTTTATATAGAACGCGACAATAAATAAAGATTGTTGAAATATTCTACATTGCTTAACAAATCTAAGTGAATTTTATATACAGGATGGCAATAAATAAAGGTTGGACTTACTAATAGAGGGGACACGACAGCAAGATAGAAGCTATAAGAGAGGAGAGAGAATAAGATTATGATCTGCATGTGTGGTTTTACTGTAAGTATGAAATAAGTTTGGTAAAGTTTGCGTATTTCGATAATGTTGTCATATTCTAAAACCTCTAAATCTTTACTTGTTCATGTGTCAGCCTAAGCCTAGCCGGTCCCAATCAATTATTGAATGTCTAAAGTTGCGGATACGATTAAGCTAATTTGCTAGTCCTGGCTATAATTAGATCCCATCAAATTCTTCCATGATGTTGTGAGTCGTCTAATACAGTATAAGGCCTTAACTTAATTTCTAGTCACTGGATAATAATAATGTAACTTGTGTAAACACTACCCAAGTTATTGCATTGAAGATCAATTTTTGACATTTTCCAAGCCTTCTTTGCCTTCTGCACTCTTTTTAAAAAAAAAAAATCTTGGCCTTCTCCACTCTTCAAGTTCCATAAATATGCACTTGCAGTCATCTCAATAGGTAATCTAAATGTAAGCCAACACTATCCATTCCGTCGTTCCTACCAATCGGATATAAGCCTCCTTTTAATTCTTAACACGCAAACCAATTGCACTTGGTTTCGTATCGCAGAATGTAACTTGTGGAGGACTTCATATGTTGCTCTCAAAAAGTCCATTTTCAACGTTTTCTTCAAGCCTTTTGTGCTCCTTGCCTCTTCATCAAATTTTATGAATTTTTTATTTATTGCATTACCTAGAATAGTTTACACACAAAGGGGAATCTGAGCATGTAATCGATGATTCCTAACCTAAAAATTTCCTGACACCCCTTACAAATGGTATCAATCTGTAGATTGGGCTGACAACTTCATATCCACATTTAAGATAAATGTAACAAGTTGTATCCATCATGAGACAATTATAGCATCTAGCAAGTAGCTAGACTGTCGAACTCTTTATAAATGTTCAATGAAATTTTGTTAGATGGTCGGTTTTCGGATATTATATTGCAACTTGTGGAAGACATCATCCATCATTCTCATAAAGTCAATTTCAGACGTTTCTTTGTAAGTCTTTCTTAACCCTTTGCCTCTTCATCAAGTTCCATCATTCCATGACAATACCCAAAGCATTTTGCTCATAGCTAATGATTTCTGAGCATGTGACTTCCGTTTTGTAACTTCGAAATCTCTCGATGCCCCCAGCCAACTGTACTAATCTAGAGAATTGGATTGGCATCTTTAGATTTACATTTATTTCAAAGTGCAACAAGTTGTCTCCATTATAAAGGCAATCATGGTATCTAGCCAGTAGCTAAAATCTTGGTGTCTTACTTTGCCCATTGCCTTTTCATCAAGTTCAATGAAATTTTGGCTTATTACAGTAACTAGAGTTGTTGCCATGCCATTGGTGAAATCTAAATATATAACTTCCAATTCTTAATTCAAAAATCTTCTAACACACCAATGTAGACGATTGTGCTAGTATCTCTATATTTACATTTATTATAAGTGTACAAGTTGTCTCCATCATGAAGGCAATTATAATATCTAACTAGTAGCTGGAAGGTAGGACTCCTTCCATATTTTCCTTTAAGTTTTGTAAGATGGTCAGTTTTGACATATTATATGCAACTTTTGGAAGACTTCATGTGTCGTTTTCATAAAGTCAATTTTTTACATTTCCTTGTAGATCTTTCCTAGCCCTTTGCCTCTTCAGTATGTTCCACGAACTTTCAGTCGATTGCTATATTCAAAGCAATTTGAATACAGTTGTTGAAATCTAAATATGTATATCTAGTTCCTTACTGGGAAATTTCCTAACAATGTGCCAATCTAAAGGAATAGGCTAATAACTTAATATTTAAATTCATTATAAGAGTACAAGTTGTCTCCATGATAAACGTAATTATACTATCAAATCAGTAGCGAACATAGGACTCTTTCCAAATGTTGAAAGAGTTGATGAAGTTTATTTAAAATGGTTAGTTTTCGTATGGTAATATGCAACTTGTGGAAGACTTCATAAGTCGTTCTCATAAAGTCCATTTTTGACATTTCCTTGTAAGTCTTTATTAGCCCTTTGCCTCTTCATCAACTTCCGAGAACTTTCGGCTTATTGCAGAACCTTTCATCTTCAGAAGTCCATGAAAAAGAAGAGCTGGTATTTGCAGCAGTCTCATTTTATCTCAGCTGATAAACAATTCTACAAGAAGGGAAGAACTCGATCCAACGTGATAGTAGCTTGTCTAGCTTGGCGAGAAGAATGAGCAACTACCAACTTGATCAAGTAAGTTGAAGGATTAGACCAGTCTTTTGCATTCCATCTTATGATCCATTGAATTAACATGATTCTGGAAAGTTTGTGAGAAGCACTACGTATACTTATTCACATACAAATACTAATTTTTTTTTTGGGACCAATTAAGTTAAAGAAGAAAAAAAAAGTACATTATGGAGGAAAATTAAGGAGCCAATAGTTCACGGATCATTTTTGTAATTTTTCCTTGACTATCGGTTTGCTTATAGTTAATCTCAGCACTACATTTTCAACTATGGTGCTTAGTCAATCTTTTCCATCGGTATTTCATACAGAAACACGGAAATTGTCCCGAAACTATGTTGGGGGATTAGTTTTTTGTTTGCCAATATTTGAAGATTTTTTTTTTTTTTTTTACCCTCAAAAAGTTCGAGAGAGTTTAGGAATCAAACAAGTCACAAAAAGTAGCATGATGACCTAAATTAAAATTGGCAATTTCACACGTAAGGAGAGTTTTTGTACGTTGCCTATGTTTATTATAAAAAACTTTGCTCGTATGTAAAGATAATTCTCATAATGAGATATCAATATTTTAAATCATATTGAAAGAGTGAGGGGAGGAAAACCTACATACTAGTGGGATCATTTGGTGGTTAGAGAGAATAGCTCTTACATATGCAATTCTAAATTCTGCCTTGGGGTATTGCTAATATTGCATAGTTATTGATGAGTGCTGCTCCATTTTGCTTTACTGTTTTCGCAAATTCACTGATAATGGTCCTCTGTTCAATATGTGATCTTCACGAAATCTCTTGCCAGCAACGTGTTTGAAGCACCATTTACAATTTTTCCTAATATATTGATTTGTTTAAATTTGATGCCAGTCCACATGTTCAACTCCAGTGCTTAGTTAGCATTTTCCATTAATAATCACACGGA
Organism: Eucalyptus microcorys; assembly: GCA_014182515.1. Taxonomy (NCBI): domain Eukaryota; kingdom Viridiplantae; phylum Streptophyta; class Magnoliopsida; order Myrtales; family Myrtaceae; genus Eucalyptus; species Eucalyptus microcorys. Next base: position 26,244,739 of record CM024569.1, on the reverse strand, counting down.
AATGCAGAATTTGTCCTGAAAATTTATTCGGAAATTAGTTGGTTTATTTATTTTTTATTTATTTTTTTAGGTGGGCACCCGGGAAAAGGGGGGAGGATGTTTGGAGATTAGTTTAAGGGTCATATATTTCCCAAAAAATAGTATGATGACCGAAATAAAAAAAAAATGGCAAGAGTACATACAAGGACATTCGTAAGTAGCCCTTAATGAAAGGAGAGCACAAGAAGAACCATTTTAAGAACATGAAAAACCATATTCTTGCTTTACTCCGTGCTTATTATCACATTAATTATGTCGTAACTAATACAGGATGCTGGGATCGATGACCGTTCCATGGGGCAAGATCTTGTCTTAGTCCACATCAAGAGTATGCTTTGCAGTATGCCTCCCACTTCGCCAGAGCATAGTATATTTAGGGTTCGTCATTATCTGCGTGAAGTCAACGAGAAAGCTTATGACCCAGAGATTCTAACCATCGGCCTTTATCACCATGGAAATGACAAGTTCAAATCTATGGAGGTGCAAAAACTGCGATGCCTGCAGCAAGTGCTTGAGAGGAACGGGGAGGAGGGCATCGACAGGTATATGCCGACTCTCAGGGATCTGGAACGGCAGGCGCGTAATTGCTATGCGGACACCATCGGCCTCTCCCAAGAAAAGTTTCTTGCGATGATGCTCATTGATGGCTATTTCATCGTTGAGTTGTTCCGTGGGTATATTATAAGGGGGGTTCAACAGATGGGCTACTCACTGGGGATTCAAAACAGCATAGGCGACTCGCCTATGCATGAATGGGGGATTCAAAACAGCATTAGGCGCGATTTACTGCTGCTAGAGAACCAACTCCCACTTTTCGTCTTGAGCAGGCTATATGACCTGATTAAAGGTCAGGGCGACCAGATTGAGTTCGGCCTTGCCGCCAGCGCGTACTTCGGAGGCCCCACCCAAAATTGGACAGTTGGCGAGGAGACGGAGCATCTTCTGCATCTATATCACACGTGGCAAACTTCTAGCTGGCCTGAAACGCCACCGCCAACACGCAAAACAGTTAAATTCTCGGCGACAGAGCTGAGGGAGTCAGGAGTCAGGTTTAAGGCTGCGCAAGGGGAAAAACTGAGCGACATCAAATTCGTGAACGGAACACTCCAGATACCGGTCTTGATAGTAGGAGACAGCACCGAATCAAAATTTCGAAACCTGGTCGCATTCGAGCAGCATCGTCGAAGGAGAGACATCAACTACTTTACGGATTACGTTCACTTCATGGATAGCCTCATAAACTCTTCAAAGGACGTCAAGATGCTTCGTCACGCAGGGATTATTAAGAATAATTTGGGCGATGACAAGGTGGTTGCGCAATTGTTCAACAGGATAGGTGACTACGTCACTATATCCCATTCCTATTACTCTGAGATCTTCCAAAATCTGAATGCGCATTGTGACAAGAGGTGGAACGTTTGGATGGCGAAACTAAGGAGGGAATATTTCCATAGTCCTTGGGCTTTCTTGTCCGTTCTCGCAGCCATCGTGTTGCTCCTTCTCACAGCAGCACAAACAGTATTTACTATTCTTTCTTACGGAAAGCAAAGTTAAATGTGATCAATGCTGGTTCATATATTTCCCCTGAACAATCTACTTGTGTTATATAGCCAATAGTATTATCTTGGTTTTCCAATGAGGACGAACCACGTGCTTGAAGAAAGATAGTGAAAAGTATTTATGCTTTAAATAAGGTCCACAAACCTCTCTTCATTTGGAACGAGATGATTACGACAGAAAACCAACAGGACATTAGCAACCAAGTTGGTATATGGTTCAAAAAGAAAAGAAATAAGAGGACAACCAACTTAGATAATTACAATAGATATGGTAGGATCACCCTACGAAGTCTCTTCTTCCCACAAAAATATCCAGCTGGTTCTCTAATGATGCTTGACCTAAAAAAAGAGTTACAATTCAACTTGGACTCCAACTAAAAAGAACACACAGCAGCTTCGTATCTCTGAACGATTTGATGGAATCCACATCAATAGTAGGAGAAGTTCTCCAAATGATGTTATCAGCAACCTTTGAATCAGGATGGATACTCCCAAAATCAAAATCATCCTTTGGACTGTCTCCTAATCAGCTAAGCTTTCACAGCCAATCCAATGGCCAAGGAAAGCCCAGGGGAGCATCCCAGCTTTAGCAAAAGAAGCGAGATCACTCGTCGCAACCTTCCTGAATTTTTTTGAAGGTGAATTACACAAAAGGCTAATAGATTACCAAGTCCGAAGACTTGGCATGGACCCTCCCAAATCCTACCAATCGCAACTTGATGTTAAGAAATTAATCTATTTAAACATGCAATTATACTCAATTTGGAGGCGCCACTAACCAATTAGGGTTGGTTAGAAACCCAAGTAAAGTATGGCAGAATACTTTACTTTTGCGAACCAGAGATTCAGTAGGTCTGGGGACATGGTTACGCTAGATTAGTTTAACGCCCTTTCGGTACCTTTTATTTTACTTTCAAAAATATTTTGCAAGCAATGTTGATTAATTTTAACTTAAGCGACTAACATGCAAATGGTGGTCATGCGGGTGCACAATCAATAAAATAACATTCAATAAAAAATGCTAATAAAAATGCATGCCCTAAACATGATTTCTAAATGACATGATACCTAATTTTTCTTTTTCTTTTAAAAATGTTAATTATATGCAATCTTAATTTAACTTAATATGCATGAATTTATTTTAATGACATGCGAGATGCAATTCATATGGTATGACTTAAACTTATCACTATATATATGCAATCTAATTTATATAATCCTAAATATGCATGTGCTACGTGATATGGGATGAATGACATGGTATTTCTACATGCATGCTCTTTTTATGATTTTTTTAATGATGATTCATTCATTTTTTTAATGCATATATGCAACCTATGATAAATAATGATGATATGAAATGAGATTAATTATGAATTAACCTATTAACTAACCAAGGAAATGATCTTTAGTTTTTTTTTTAATGACATAATGTTTTTTATTGAAAAGAAAGTAACTTAATGGTGCAATGATCATCTTTTAGCATTTTCCTTTTTATAAAAAAAAAATTAAACTATAACTCATATGGCATGCATAACATTTTTTTTTTTTTTTTTTTGTTCCTCTTTTGTTTTACTAAATGAAAATTGATTTAATCTAAAAATATCTAGGTGAGTTGCTTTAATATGAAATGTGTATGGACCTAAGTACCTAAGTTCTAGATATGACAATATTTTACTAATAAACAAATTCTAATTAAACCTATTATGTAAATTAATTAATATGTGCCTAATATTTTTTTTGGATTCTTTTTATTGAAATTCGGATTTAAAAAAAAAATAATTAGACCAACTAAAGTGAATGATATTCTAATTTGTTTTAGGAATCAATTTAACTTAAACTATATCTTATCTTAAAAGCTATATAAAAAATCAAGACATGCCAACATTATTTAAAATTAGCCCTAACAAAAATCACCCATCTAAAAAGTATAATCTAAAAATTATAATCCTATAAAAGCAATTCTAATTTACTAACCCTAAAAATACAGTCCTAATTTACTAAACCTCAATGCTCTAATGCAATATTTAGATTTTTATGTACTTTTTGATTTTTTTAATTTTTTTTAAAGATAAGTAATAAATATTAAATCTAAGCCACCAACGAAATAAATGATTAAAATAATCGAAAAAATAACCTGTTGTCTCACAGGTCAAATTAACGATTATTATAACCATAATTATCACGACAAAGAGATCAAAATAATTAAAAATCTGATCCGAAATCTTATGGATCAAATTAATAATTATAATGATTTAATAATTAAAATTCTACCAAAAGCCCAAAAATTAATATAATTAAAAAAATAATCCGATGTCTCTCAGATTAAATTAATAATTACATTAATTCCGGACAAAATCCTAACGGATAATGTCTACAAAATGCACAAATATTAACATTGAAAAACCAGACTCTAAATTAAACAATAATAACAAAATTTAAAATGAATAAAATAATAATAAAAAGAATAAAAAAAATAAAAAAAATAAACCACCTAGGGAAATTTAGAAAAAGGGAGCAGCGGCAGTGGGTGGTGCCGGAGGAGAATGGCCATCGTCGGAGCTCCGGCGAGGGCAGACCTGCAAGAACGGAGCGGCACCCGGGCAGCAAGGACAACTGGCGGAACATGGGGTGTCGCGGTCGAAGCTGAATCGGCGGTGGCTTCGCCGACAGGGCGTTGCAGGCGGAGGACTCAACGGGCTTCGATGAGCTGCTGGTGTTGCGATCTGCAGCAGCGGGGAGTGTTGGGGCTTCTGTGTTACAGGCTGAGACAAACGATGGCCGGATCAGTGAGTTGCAGGGAGCGTCGGTGAGCGAGATCGACGTGGTGAGCTTTGCGGTCTGCTGCAGGGGCTTCGGTTCGAAAGGGGCAGCAGTCTGCTCGAGTTCAGATCTGGTGGAGGAGCAGCAACGTCGTGTGTAGGGACGTCGGGCTACTGGGACTTATTTGGGTTGAGGCAAAGCACCAGTGGAGAGCTCCCGGAGGTACGATGATGGTCTGGCAGAGGTGGCGTCTCACGGGTGTGTGGTGGCTTGGCGTTCAATTCCAACGTCGTGGGTCAGCAAGCAGAGCAGCAACGGCGACCAGGCAGAGGTGCTGGTGGGGTGGCGTCGGCTGAGTGGAGACAGACCACTGGGTTGCTTGGCGCGAGTTGCAGGTCGTGGGCTTCGAGTGGTCGGGCACGGCAGCGCGGCGAGCGTCGCGGGCGAGATCGGTAGAGTGCCGAGGAACAGCAGGAGTGCGGAGGTCGCTGAGCCGCGAGTCGCCGAGGTGCAGCGTCGGGCTCTGGTGGTGGTAGGCGAGCGGGGACGACAGCATCGCTGATGTGGAGGACGACAGCAGCGAAGGGCTTGCGGCTGAGCAGCAGAGACTTCGTGGGCGTCGATATGCTTCGTGACGGAGTGGAGAGCGGCGGTGGCGCGGTGCGAGGCGATGCTGGCGAGGGGGCTCTGTTGCTGTGGCCGGCGAAGACAGCCTGTGAAGGAGATGAACAACGCTTTCCCCTTTTTTATCTTTTTTCTTTTGCCTTCACGTCACTCACCTATCTCTTTCTCACATCACTTTCTCTCTGACTCTTCTATCTGCTTTCACCTTTTTTTTTGACTTTTCTCTTCTTCTTTTTTCAATCTAGAGAAGCTCCCCTCACGTCTCCTCACTTTTCTTCTTTCTTTTCACTTTTGCATTCTCTTTTCCTTCGACGAAGACGAAGAGAACCCCCTAAACTGAAGATTTGCATCCTTTATTTATAGAGGAAAGACTCGAGTTTGTTTTTGTAAATGAGATATTCACTCAACCACTTAACAAAAATGGCTGCAAAATCACACGGCTGTTGAATTTTTTGAATTCAATTTTTTTTTTCAAAATTTCCCTCTAATAAAAGATTATCTTCTATTTCTAAAAGCTAAATTTAAATTAGGTGTCAACAGCCGCCCCTCTTTGAAGGGAAGCTCGCAGAGGTTTCTTTCAAAGATAAATGACACCTAAATTTAAATTATGCAAAATGAATATGAATATACAAATGTCAATGACTTTTTTTTTTTTAAAGAATAAATGATGCAATGTAAATGCAATGATTCGGTCAAGAACATAAATCTCTATGTGTCTATGACCAATGAAATGCAAATGCAAAGAAGAACACATACTTGTCGTACCTGTCTGGGGATTTAGGTATGAAATGATTCCTATGAGACTTGACAATCATCTGGAACTCCCTTCAGATAATTGAAAGGCTCAAAGTCTTTAGGGATCTGGAATTCTCATTAGATTCTAAGCACCTAGAAATTGCATCAAGTACTTGAACTTTCAAAAAGCTGATTTTTATATCAGACATTTGAAAACATTTACTAACATTTGGAAATCACATCAGATGTTTGAAAAGACAAACACTTGGAAGTCATATCAAGCATTTAAGGGTTCAAATATCTGGAATTCACACTAGACATCTGAAAACATTTACTAAACATCTGGAAATCACATCAGATATTTGAAAAGACAAACACTTGGAAGTTACATCAAGCGTTTAAATGTTCAAATATCTGGAATTCGTACTAGACATTTGAAAACATGGGTACTTGGAATTCTCATCAAGTATTCAAAGATGATGAACAAAATCGGGGTTTCAAAGACAAATCCTTTGGTCTTTGAGAAAAAATTCATTTAATTTTTTTTTTTTAAATTCAACGAAAGTCCATGCATGATGGATTTTTCAAACTTCCATCGGGAAAAATTATCATTAAGATAATTTTCATTAAGCTGTGAATCTCTTGAACATGCTAAACGAGACACTTTTGGTGTGAAAGGCTTTTCACTCTCTCTCATTTAGGAGGGGTTATTTGTCCCGACCATTGATGTGGGAATATATCACTCAATCTTATCATCATCTTGTCGACAAGAGTTCGAATTTTCTTGCAAGCGATACGACCTTACCAATTTGAGAGGTCTTTGACAAGGACTGCAATGTAGTCTTGGTCAATGGCTTAACAAATGGACTCTTTGAGTCAAGGCAATTAAAAGAACAATTTTGTAATCATCTCCGGGTTTACAAGTCAAGAACCCTGCAAAATGAGAAAAAAATAATCTTGCTCGCACTTCTTCAAGCAATGCTTAAAACATGTGAATTCCTATGTTAATTCAAATGCCCTAATCTGAAGAGACTTTGTAAGGGACATAACATAGGCTGGGTTTATGGGTTGAGAAACGAAAGGATCGTTAGGCTCAAAGATGTGTATAGGGGTCAAAGTTGGTGATCATCTTGACATTGCCACCAGTTTTCTTTGCCACGGATTGTCTTCTTGACAGATTTCTTTATTGGCTCAAGAGTTTATCACCTAATGCCAATGATTATTCAACTGGAGATCTTTCCTCAACATTTTTTCAAAGTCATTTTCTTTGATGATGGGCATCGGTCATGCTTTTATCAGGCACACCGCTTTTTTTTATGCCCCCCCAATTCATCAGTCATTTCTCTCTTTTTTTTTCACGGGTATTGGCCTTGCTTTTACCAGGCACACTGCTTTTTCATGCCCCTTAGTTCTATTTTGATTTCAGTTCTTGTGCATAATGCATGTGTCAAGTATACTTTAAATGACACTCGAACCTTCAAGGGTCTTCATCTATCTCTTGCCTTGCCCCAGTGTGGGGGATGATCATCAACTGGGTTTAAAAGAAACGAAATCACAGGCTCAAGTGGGCTATGCAAAGGATATAAGTGTGTAGGATAGTGAAAGAAACGCTCTTCGTCATCCTAAGGCACTTAAATTACCACATGAATTCAATGTAATAGCATGACTTGAAGATTGATGCAAGTGAGAGCAAGAAAATTTCAATTCATTTTCCTCACTTCATGATGTCATTTTATCTCCTAGTTGCCCCGATGTGGGGTAATTCTTGATAGGGGTGATTCGAAAAGAATATCCATAAGTGTATGGGCTCAAAATGGTTAAGCAATGGATCACCTGTAGTGTTTGGGATAGAGAAATGAATTGCCTCTCGTCATTTTAGTTGTCATACTTCTTGCAAGAAAACTCTTCACCTTGAAACACAAAATGTTTCCATACTTACCTCACAATGTATAGACAAAGGACTGTGTATGGGATAAGGCTTGCCTTTCACGCTTCATTTAGCATCATTTAGCATGTTCAAGTAACTCAACATCCTTCTTGAATTATCCATTTTGATAAATTTCAAGTGGAATTGGTGAATTACACATCATGTGAAAACATTCTGAAATGATAAAAAGGCTATGCTCTATCATAATGTCAAAGCTGTTAAATGTCTGTGTCTTGCCCCTCTTTGCAAGGGAGCTCATAGAGGTTCCTTAAATGTGCGCAGGGCTGCACCTGAAACATAAAGCAAATAATTAAAAGAAACAAACAGGGTAAATTAGATGCATGCTGGAAAATTATTTTATTTTGAAAAAATTTTCAAGGGAACATGAAGAAGCCCAACCTTCAGAATTAGCTCCTTGCCGTTTTCTTTTGGTAGGATTTTATCACAGGGCTAGTTTGGTGTACTTCAACATGCCCTTAAAACATGAAAAATCTCAATGCATTTTATTGGATGAAAAACAAATTACATTATTGAAATGAGGGAAATCCTAGAATTGAAAATGCAAATATGCAAACACGGAAAGCGATAAAGACTCCTGCGTAGAGGAGTGTGCAAATAATTAAAATTCTCCTACTCTCGAGCTTCGTCGATGGCAAACAATTCAGTCATTCCTTCAAGTGCGTCATCAGAGCTCTCAATCTTTGGAGGTGCGAGATCATCTATGCCACCCCATCCATCTAGGATGATATTCCGTGGGTCAAAGTAGGAGCTGGGAGGAGCTGAATACTTTACATAGTAATCGAACTTGCCACTTGGTTGCCCCAGGGTGTCCATCACTTCTGTTTCCTCATGCATCATTTGAAACATGGTGGTCTCAGCATCAAAACTGAAAATGGCATTCATAGCTTCTGGGTGGTCAGGGAGTGGGTTATTCTGGATGTTCGGCTGTGCATCGCGAAATGAGACCACCTTAGCATCCAAAAGATTTTGGATTTTATGTTGCAGCGTATAGCAATCGTCAACAGAATGCCCTACCTCCCCCATATGGTAAGCACATGTCTTGGAAGAATCATAGTTGGGGAAACACTCGGGATTAGGTCGCTTAGGTTCCTTAGCAAGTAATCCTTTCTTCTGAAGGGTTGGCAAGATCTTGGACAATGGCTTAGGAAGAGGCGTAAATTGATGCCTGGAAGAGTTCTTATGCTGGCCAAAGAATGGTCGTGCTCCTCCCTGATAAGTGTTTGGGGCAGGGCGAGGTAGTTGCACATAAGCTGCATTAACCTCCGCTACAAGTTCCTTATCCTTCTTGGTTGAGACTCTCCCATATGAGTTGGTTTGATCAGACGCCCATCCATCACGCAATGCTACTTCAATTTGCTCGCCAACAGGGATTAGCTGATTGAATGACTCGGCAGTCGATCCCAGCATTCGATTTCGATACTCAGGCGGGAGTGTCTTCATGAGCAAATCCATCAGCTCCTTTTCTGTTGGCTCTGGAGTTATCTGAGCGGCTACAGTCCTCCATCTTGTGACATATGCCTTGAAAGATTCCGTCCTCTTCTTCTCAGTGTGAAGTAAATCTTCTCGAGATGGAGTGACATCAATATTATACTTATATTGCTTGAAGAAGGCATCAGTCAAATCCTCCCAAGTCTCTAGCAGATTAATCATCTTCATAATGTACCATTGAAGCGCCGGTCCTGTCAAGCTTGCTTAAAATTGTTGAATCATTAAAGGGATGTTATCAATATATTGGGTCATCCTAACCACATAAGTCTGCAGATGGATCTTCGAGCAAGAGGTGCCATCATACTTTTCAAAGTCTGGCATTTTGAACTTTTTTGGCATCTTGATTTTTGCATAATGGGACAGATCAGTTGGGTCTTGGCTAAATGAACCCTGCAGCTGCTTAAGTTTCTCCTCGATTTTCGCTAAGCGTTTTTCTTGCTCAGTCTTCGGTACAGCTGAAGGTATCACTTGTACCTCATCATCAACAACAATTTGAGGTGTGTCAGTAATTTTAACCCTGGAGGGATCCTCAAAAGTTGATGGCCCAACTGCGGTCGTATTCTTGCCTTTATCTCTTGAATCATCCATGGGAGCATGTTGTGGTAACACCACTTCAACTTGCGGAGCTGGTGGAGCAGCGTTTGCTTGGAGAGAATCGATTTGCTTAGAGAGCTGCTCAAGGACATTAAGGACTTGCTTCATTTCCGTTTTGAGGGCGGCGATATGAGTTTGTTCAGCAACACGCACTTGTTCGGTGTCATCAGCCATTATTGCTCTAGAACGAGTACGGATTGGCGATCTTAGGTGAGCCGTGTTGTTACCTAACAATGTAAAAAAAATATAGTAAGCATTATAACAAATGAGATTGGTCCATGACAACGGTCAATCATTTATTTTATTAAGTGAAATCAAATTCCAAAGACATTCAAATTCCAAAGACATCAACTTAAAATGTTAAAATAACTCCCTAGGAAATTAAATTCCTAAAACATCAATCTAAGAAATTGAAATAACACCCTAAAGCCAGAATTAAACTCCTAAATCTAGCGACTCTTTTCCATATACAATTGGGAGATCACAATCTTTCAAAGTTTCTTGTTCTGCCGAACCAACTCAAAGATTCGAGCCTCCTTCCTTTCCACCGTTTCTTCAAGACGTTCAATTTGTGCTTTACGAGTGGGCTTCATGGTCACTTCAGGTATCACGGGAAGTAGAGCTTGAGGGATCTCATGATGGTGGATATAATAATCCGAGGCATGAAAAACCCTCTCTTTTCCTTTTAATCTTCTAGGCACCACTATCGTTTCCGGATGGCATTCCTCCCATGCATTTTCGAGATGCTCGATCTCATCAAGGTATTTGTGATCCTTGCGCACAAAGCGGGCTTGAAACAGATCCACTCGGAGAGGAGGTGGGATATCTTGGAGCACTCGATACTGGCGGGCCACTCTATAAGGATAGTAAGATGTTGCACCAGTAATTCCCATCAGTGGAATTGGATCATCTGTCTTGTGAGAGAAATGGGCCACGCTAACATGGAACCATTTGGCATACCATAGGAAGTCCTTGAGATCTGGATCTTTAAGAAAAGTCACCCAATCTGAAAATGATTTTTCGGTATACTTTTTCTCTAAGATTGAAAATCTCTTTATTGGGTAATTAGAATCATCAATTTCACCTCGACGCATGAAATGACCAAACTCCTTCATGTGAGAAAGAAACCAAATTTGTAAAAGTTCAGGAGAGGCATTCATGATTTTTTCTCCATTTTGTTTAAAACGGTTGAGGGATAAAAATGTTTCAGCTAAAATCATGTTTATAAAATTCATGCCAGCACATACTTGTCTGACCACCCATGCAATCGAAGGATCAATAGCATTTCTTCGATGAGGAAATATTATAAGTCCAAAGAATGCTAAGATGAATATCCTACCCTTTTGGCGCACTAAAGATTGATTTAAAAAATGATCAGCCAAAAAGGAGAAAGGGCATGCATTACAATTAGCTTTCAAAACTTTCTTAACCTCATCAGTTTTAATTCTTAGAAATTGAGATAAAATTGATGTGGGTTCCATACCAAGAGGTGGCCTAACAAGTTCAGTCTCAAGGGGCATTCCTATGATAATGCCATACTCTTCCAGTGTTGAAGTTAGCTCATTCTTACCAAAAATAAATGTAGCCGTCTCGGGACACCAAAAGTGTGATATAGCTTGCAAAACACCACTATGGACTCCGATATCCAAAAGGGGGATGAGCCGTCCCAGTATCGACTCCACATAATCTTGACCTTCTTTACTTAATTTGTTCCACCACCCTCTGAGCTCAATCTTGAGAGTTGGAACGAATTGAACATCGGATCTCCCCATTGTATATAGATTAAGTTTTACAATCAACCTAGTGTCATGGACCAAAAGAAAGTGCAATAAAGTAAATAAATTGCGTATTATAAGGTGAGAATACTTACTTCACAAAAAAAAAATGGCAACCACATTGACAGGCGCATGAGATGTGAGGCTTAACACCTAAACTACAAGGCTTAGCAAAATGGAGCTAAGAGGATGATCTGACCATTGCAGTCTCGCATTAACGTGTCAGGTCCTCTTAACCCTGGCTTAGTCGAATGGAATGCCTAATAATCCCACAGTCTCGCGGATATGGACAAACACATTCGACACCATGAAGAACTTTCGGGGAAGAGATGGTCAACCTCTATATAGCAGTCTCGCTTTAGAGGAAGTATCCTTCTCAACACCATCCTAAGAATCCTATCGCAACCCAGGTCTGGCAGCAGGTTATGTGTGCAATAGTGTAGTGCTAAAAACAATAAAACATGCACAACAGTTTAATTGCAAACAACACTTCTATAGTTTAAATTCAACCATTCATCCTTAACTCCAACCTGCAAAACAAGGGTTAGCAAAAACTACTCCCCTTATACCTCCCATCTGCAAAAACATTTAACACTTTATGTTAGGAGCATACCTTATTTCCATGCTACCAAACAAAATATTTTTTTAAAAAAAGAAACAGGCCTATGTCCACTATGAGTTTTAACTCTGTCCCCAGCGGAGTTGCCAAGCTGTCGCGACCTTCCCGAATTTTTTTGAAGGTGAATTACACAAAAGGCTAATGGATTACCAAGTCCAAAGACTTGGCATGGACCCTCCCAAATCCTACCAATCGCAACTTGATGTTAAGAAATTAATCTATTTAAACATGTAATTATACTCAATTTGGAGGCGCCACTAACCAATTAGGGTTGGTTAGAAACCCAAGTAAAGTATGGGAGAATACTTTACTTTTGCGAACCAGAGATTCAGTAGGTCCGGGGACATGGTTACGCTAGATTAGTCTAACGCCCTTTTGGTACCTTTTATTTTACTTTCAAAAATATTTTGCAGACAATGTTGATTAATTTTAACTAAAGCGACTAACATGCAAATGGTGGTCATGCGGGTGCACAATCAATAAAATAACATTCAATAAAAAATGCTAATAAAAATGCATGCCCTAAACATGATTTCTAAATGACATGATACCTAATTTTTCTTTTTCTTTTAAAAATGTTAATTATATGCAATCTTAATTTAACTTAATATGCATGAATTTATTTTAATGACATGCGAGATGCAATTCATATGGTATGACTTAAACTTATCACTATATATATGCAATCTAATTTATATAATCCTAAATATGCATGTGCTACGTGATATGAGATGAATGACATGGTATTTCTACATGCATGCTCTTTTTATGATTTTTTTTAATGATGATTCATTCATTTTTTTTAATGCATATATGCAACCTATGATAAATAATGATGATATGAAATGAGATTAATTATGAATTAACCTATTAACTAACCAAGGAAATGATCTTTAGTTTTTTTTAATGACATAATGTTTTTTATTGAAAAGAAAGTAACTTAATGGTGCAATGATCATCTTTTAGCATTTTCCTTTTTATAAAAAAACAATTAAACTATAACTCATATGGCATGCATAACATTTTTTTTTTTGTTCCTCTTTTGTTTTACTAAATGAAAATTGATTTAATCTAAAAATATCTAGGTGAGTTGCTTTAATATGAAATGTGTATGGACCTAAGTACCTAAGTTCTAGATATGACAATATTTTACTAATAAACAAATTCTAATTAAACCTATTATGCAAATTAATTAATATGTACCTAATAATTTTTTTGGATTCTTTTTATTGATCGGATTTAAAAAAAAAAAAAACTAATTAGATCAACTAAAGTGAATGATATTCTAATTTATTTTAGGAATCAATTTAACTTAAACTATATCTTATCTTAAAAGCTATATAAAAAATCAAGACATGCCAACATTATTTAAAATTAGCCCTAACAAAAATCACCCATCTAAAAAGTATAATCTAAAAATTATAATCCTATAAATGCAATTCTAATTTACTAACCCTAAAAATACAGTCCTAATTTACTAAACCTAAATGCTCTAATGCAATATTTAGATTTTTATGTACTTTTTATTTTTTTGATTTTTTTAATTGTTTTAAAGATAAGTAATAAATATTAAATCTAAGCCACCAACGAAATAAATGATTAAAATAATCGAAAAAATAACATGTTGTTCTCACAAGGTCAAATTAACGATTATTATAACCCTAATTATCACGACAAAGAGATCAAAATAATTAAAAATCTGATCCGAAATCTTATGGATCAAATTAATAATTATAATGATTTAATAATTAAAATTCTACCAAAAGCCCAAAAATTAATATAATTAAAAAAATAATTCGATGTCTCTCAGATTAAATTAATAATTACATTAATTCCGGACAAAATCCTAGCGGATAATGTCTACAAAATGCATAAATATTAACATTGAAAAACCATACTCTAAATTAAACAATAATAACAAAATTTAAAATGAATAAAATAATAATAAAAAGAATAAAAAAATAAATCACCTAGGGAAATTTAGAAAAAGGGAGCAGCGGCAGTGGGTGGTGCCGGAGGAGAATGGCCGTCGTCGGAGCTCCGGCGAGGGCGGACCGGCAGGAACGGAGCGACACCCGGGCAGCAGGGACAACCGGCGGAACAGGGGTGTCGCGGTCGAAGCTGAATCGGCGGTGGCTTCGCGGACAGGGCGTTGCAGGAGGAGGATTCAACGGGCTTTGATGAGCTGCTGGTGTTGCGATCTGCAGCAGCGGGGAGTGTTAGGGCTTCTGTGCTACGGGCTGAGACGAACGATGGCCAGATCAATGAGTTGCAGGGAGCGTCGGTGAGCGAGATCGACGCGGCAAGCTTTGCGGTCTGCTGCAGGGGCTTCGGTTCGAAAGGGGCAGTAGTCTACTCGAGTTCAGATCTGGTGGAGGAGCAGCAACGTCGTGTGCAGGGACGTCGGGCTACTGGGACTGATTCGGGTTGAGGCAGAGCACCAGCGGAGAGCTCCCGGAGGTACGATGATGGTCCGGCAGAGGTGGTGTCTCACGGGTGTGTGGCGGCTTGGCGTTCAATTCCAACGTCGTGGGTCAGCAAGCAGAGTAGCAACGGCGACCGGGCAGAGGTGTTGGTGGAGTGGCGTCGGCTGAGTGGAGACAGACCACTGGGTTGCTTGGCGCGAGTTGCAGGTCGTGGGCTTCGAGTGGTCGGGCACGGCAGCGCGGCGAGCGTCGCGGGCGAGATCGGTAGAGTGCCGAGGAACAGCAAGAGTGCGGAGGTCGCTGAGCCACGAGTCGTCGAGGTGCAGCGTCGGGCTCTGGTGGTGGTAGGCGAGCGGGGACGACGGCGTCGCTGGTGTGGAGGACGACAGCAATGAAGGGCTTGCGGCTGAGCAGCGGAGACTTCGTGGGCGCCGATATGCTTTGTGACGGAGTGGAGAGCGGCGGTGGCGCGGTGCGAGGCGATGCTGGCGAGGGGGCTCTGTTGCTGTGGCCGGCGAAGACAGCCTGTGAAGGAGATGAACAGCGCGTTCCCCTTTTTTTATCTTTTTTCTTTTGCCTTCACGTCACTCACCTATCTCTCTCTCACGTCACTTTCTCTCTCACTCTTCTCTCTGCTTTCACCTTTTTTTTTACTTTTCTCTTCTTCTTTTTTCAATCCAGAGAAGCTCCCCTCACGTCTCCTCACTTTTCTTCTTTCTTTTCACTTTTGCATTCTCTTTTCCTTCGACGAAGACGAAGAGAACCCCCCCTAAACTGAAGATTTGCATCCTTTATTTATAGAGGAAAGACTCGAGTTTGTTTTTGTAAATGAGATATTCACTCAACCACTTAACAAAAATGGCTGCAAAATCACACGGCTGTTGAATTTTTTGAATTCAATTTTTTTTTCAAAATTTCCCTCTAATCAAAGATTATCTTCTATTTCTAAAAGCTAAATTTAATTTAGGAGTAAACACTCTCCCACTTAGCGAGAAAGCTGTTGTACCCAACATGGAACAAAAAAGATTCATGGCACCGAAAGACAAACAAACGAAATATAAAAGACTGATCAAAGTCTAAATCATGAGAAGAGAAAAGAGACATTTTCCTAACACAGCATATAAGCGTCGACAAATAGTCATGATATCCTTTTTTTTTCCCTGTTTTTAGAGACTTCGGATAGCCTACCTTCCTGCACAATCCTACTTTCCTCGCTCTCCTAGTCCCTCTCGGTCGAGTGACTCTCCTACCTTCCTTCTGTCACTGACTCTGAAACTATCTGAAAGGATAAAAGGAGAGGAATCCCCTGATCTAAGGCGTATGGCACTTCTTCACTGCTCAAAGGAAGTCTTTATGGGAGTTCTTCCCGCTAAACGAAAGGCTTGAGAAAGACATCCCCTGGCATGCGTTCCGAAGAAGCTTTCCCCTATACTGAACCCTACCGAGAAGTAGAGGAAAGACGTAGTCTTTGACTGAGTCCCCTAGTCTTCCTCGGTCCTAAGAACGGTCAAAGTCGTAGAAGGGGCAATCACGGCCCTTGCCTAACTCCCGCCCTAATCTGAATCTCCTTCTTTCGGGGACAGGGACCCTAAAGAGTCAAAGTTGAAGGGGGGGAGAATTCTTTGGTGACGTGGCGTCAAATACTCTTTGAAGACGTATCTCTCGAAGAGACTCTCCAATACTTCTTTCCTTGTTGAGCTTTAAGTACTGCTAAGATTGCCAGAAGTCGTTAAGTAAGTCCTGCTAAGATGCCAAGCGCTAAAGAAAGAAGTCCAGCTAGTTCCTTTCCTATCCTAAAGCTGAGCTGCCAAGCTAAGCTAAGAAGTAGAAGCAAGTAGGGAAAAGCCATTGTTTAAGTACGGGCACAATCCTTAGTTCCCCCTTTTGAGAATTCTAAGGCCAAGTTCCCCGCATTAAAACTCTAGTTTGGAGGTTCCCACGCCCAATCCATCAGCTAGGTTCTGAAAGTCTATTTCTGGCCTGTTTACAGTTTCTTCTACGTATCTATTTGCGTAAGTTGTAGTCGTCGATTGAGGTTCTACTTTCTTCCGCCTCTACTAGCTAGTTGATTAAGCAAAAGATAAGTCAAAGAAAGGGTTGAATCCATAACCGGAAAGGTAGGCTTCAAAAGGAGTTCCTTCGTTCTAGTTGTAAGAGCTAAGAGTTCCTGCGTTCCCCAAAGAAATGGGCTTTCTAGGCAGTAGAATCCCTTCCAAGTATGGATAGAGAAACTTATTTTCGAGTGATCGGGAATTGCTCACTGTGGGATGGATAAACTTAAAAGAGAGTGAAAGAGATCACCTTAGTTAGTACACTATAATCCTCATCAGAAGGATAGGAATAGAGAAAGAGGAAAAAACGGAAGATTTAACTCATATAGTACTTTTGATCAAAAAATCAATCTTTCGTACCCTTCACTCAATGAGAAAATGGGTCAGATTCTACAGGATCAAACCTATGAGACTTAAGGAATGATGGAAGGGAATAGAAAAATAAATAAATAAAAGAGAAGGAAAAAAAATGAAGTAGATGAACCCATATTTCAAATGAACAAATTCAAACTTGAAAAGGATCTTTCTAATTCTCAAAGAATGAGGGGCAAGGAGATTGATTGAGAAAGATCTCTTGCATTAATAGAAAGGCCATGCTACTCTGTAAGAAAACAGCAAACCAATGAGCTTCATAACATCAGCTTTATTTTGCTGATAAATTTGTCTAAAACAGCCCAAGTGAGGGGACCAATTGTTCCATGGAAGCCTTATCGAAACAACGTTAAATTTTCATAGAAATCAACCAACATTTAATAATAGAAATGCAGGTATAATTCCTATTAGGATGGTCTAAAGTACATTCATTCATGTCTGCCAACAAACTATGCAATTAGCAAGGAGGTAAGTTTATTCACCTCCTTTCTCTGCACATTTGATTTCATGCATTTAATGACAAAAGTAGCATTAGCTTAAAGTCTCTAAACACAGACTCAATAGGTAGTACGTCCACCAAGCATTCATCCTTGTAACAACATTCTCCAAATTGCACAACACATCTCTCCTTCCTACCAAACCAAGCACAATGCACCCATTGATACTATGAGTGAGCATGGTCCAGGTTGGGCCGGTCCACTTTCTAAGCTTAGGACTATCCCGCATAATATTGGTCCTCAATTTTTGGGATCGAAGACCGATCCTATTGAGCTTGGGACCGAGGATTGGACCGACCCAATGGGTTTGGTCTGGTTCTAGAGTCAACCCGGGGCCAATTGATAATTTTTTTTTTCATTTTTGGTACTCCTTAAAAAAACGATTAAGGACTGGACTAACCCAATAAGTTCGGTCCGGTTTCAAGATCAACCAAGGACTAACCAATAATTTTTTATTTCATTTTTTGTACTCTTTGAAAGGACAACCGAAGACCGTACCAACCCAATGGGTTCGATGATGAGCAAGATCAGCTAAGAAAGGAAAGTGGAGAGGGTCAAGTAGAGTGAGCGTCGAATAGAATGAGCATCGAATGTTGAGCGGGAGCAACAAGCCAAGCGAGTATTGTGCGGCGAGTGGCACAAGTGACCCAAAGCGAGCAAGGCGAGTGTCGAATGGCGAGTGGACAATTTTTTTATTTTAGCAAATTGAAGACTAAGAGAACAAATAAGACAGAAGAAAAACGAATACTAGAGAAATATGTCATAATGTGTCTTTTTGGATGCCGTGAGAACTCACAAAAACATTTTCCTCTTTCGTAAATTATAACTATTGACGCCGTAAAAGACATTAAAAACCTAAGTTATTAAATAATAATGTAAAATTACTTGAACTCCTCAAAATGAGTTGTTTAATGTTGCTGATATCGTTTATTTTAAGGTTTTCTCTATATAAAAAAATTATAAATAATATATATAGTCAAGGTTGGTGCGGTTGGGCCAACCAACCTAACTCTCAGGACCGAAGACCAACCCGTATAGTGCCGGTCAGGAATTCTCAGAACTTTCATGCAGGACTCTTTCCACGTGTTTCATGAAGTTTCGTGAAATGGTCCGTTTTCACGTAGTACAACGCAACTTGTTGATGACTTCATCCGTCTTTCTCCTTAAGTCAATATTTGGCGTTTCTCTTTTAGTTTTTCTGAGACCTTTGCATCTTCATCCAATTCATTGTTGTACACAGTACCCTCCATTCTCACATCTATTTGAGAGTCCAAGGACCACCTGCAATGTGGCAGACAGACGTGACCGAGGGGCCGAGGCGAAAGGGGAATCATCTCCTCCTCCTTCCTTTCTTTTTCAGCATTTTCTTAGCCTCGGTCCTCGGATGCAGACAACTATCCCCCACCGACTCTGACATCCTCCATTCACGAGTCAAACTTTTGTCACTGTATTTCTCTCTCTGAAAAGTGATTGAGAGAGGTGAAATGGAAGGAGGGTCATTTTGTAATATCAGCAGACCCCTTGAATTCCACCTTCTCCGTCCATCATTATTTACCGCTCTGTGGGATAAAACGAGCAGGAAAAAGGAGAAAAGGAGGGGAGCCATTAGAGTGAAAACTCCATTGATACCCTAAAAAGCACACACTTTTCAAGAAATTTCGTGTCATGTCTGATATTTCAACACGCATTCGACACATTTCGACACGTGATTAACTATTTCCGACATGCTTCGGCACATGAGTCCAAAATTTCGACACACACGGGATCAATTTTAAAAAAATTTAATACTTAATAAGTCAAAATGTAAATATATGAAAAAATAAGTAAAATAACAAAAACAAAGGGGAAAGAAGAAAATTATTACTTTCAAGTTTTTACTTCTGAGTTCTAACCTTCCTGTGAGTGATAATCGAATGCCTCTCTTCTCGTGCGAGCATTGCTCCTCTCACCGGCGTCTTTCCATATTACTTGTTTCTCCAAGTTTTATGAATTATTGCAATAGAATATAATTGAATTTGTCAAGTTAAAATAATAAATAATATTAACAAATGTTGGACCAATGTTTTTAGTATAAATTAATTCCATGTTCTTTTTATTATTATTTATTTACTTATTTTTCATTTAATATATAATATGTTGGAACCTGTTGAATTCTCTATTTTTTGAAAAATGACGTGTCGGCGTGTCGTGTCGTATCGTGTCATATCACATGTTGCATGTCCATGTCGGTGCTACATAGCTGCAACCCCATATCTCTGTTTTTTCCTCTCTATATAAGAGCACTTCATCAGTAGGATGTGAAGAGTGGAGAGAGCGGAGTGAAGAAGCTCCTTTCCTTGAACTCTCTTTTTTCTCTGGTTTGCTGATCGGGGCTTCTCTTGAGCTTGACAACAATGGCAGCAACGTTGAGGCCTGTGCTCCCTGTGCTCCTGTTCGAGCTCCTCTGCTTTCACATTGCAGGTATACCCACAGGCTCTCTCTCTCTCTCTCTCTCTCTCCCCACGTTGCAGGTAGTCCTTGGACTACTTAGATTAGACCTAAGTGAGGAGAAGAGAGATGTGACGGAGGCGGCACAGAGGCGAGCGGTGGAGATGAGCAGCTGGTTGCTTGCGTCGAGGAAGCTTTAGGTCATCGATGAGGATGATAAAAATGGATCGTCATCTTCCCAACACTTCTGTTAAGTGGAGCTTCTAATATTTTAAATGGATCAAAAATTCATCATAAGTTCTGGTCCATTTAAATCAGATTTAATTTTTGGATCCAATTTTAGTTTGGTTTTTAAAAATCTTTGACCTATATGCAACTCATATAGATAAAATATGAGTCGAAAAATGGGCTCATGATCCATTTTGAGACTCCTATAGTAGAATGTAGGATTCTTTACAAATGTTAAAAAAAAAAAAAAATCATGAAGAATTTTGGAATGGTCAATTTTTGAATAGTAAACTGGAAGACTTCATACGTGGTCCTCATAAAGTCACTTTCTAATGTTTTCATTTGTCTTTCTTAACCTTTTGCCTCTTCATCAACTTCCGGGAACTTTCAGTTCGTTACAGTGACTTCCATCTTCGGAATTATTGACGACCAAGGTCAAAAGAGATGAATAAAAGCATCTATACCCATATCACTGAATACACGATCCCACAAAAAGAGAAGAATTTGTCTAGCTTGGCGAGAAGAATGAGCAATCACCAATTCAATCGAGTAAGTCATCATGAATTTCCCTTCCCCTTTCTGATCCTCCACTATAATTTTTGTAATTTTTCCTAATATATTGATTTGTTTAAATTTGATGCCAGCTCCACATGTTCAATTCCGGTGCTTAGTTAGCATTTTCTATTAATAATCACACAGAAATGCAGAATTTGTACTGAAAATTTATTCGGAAATTAGTTTTTTTTTTTTTTAGGTGGCCGCCCCCTGCCCCGCTGCTAGGGGGGCAGATGTTTGGAGATTAGTTTAAGGGTCATATATTTCCCAAAAAATAGTATGATGACCAAAATCAAAAACTGGCAAGAGTATATACAATGACATTTTTCGTAAGTAGCCCTTAATGAAAGGGAAGTACATGAAGAACCATTTTAAGAACATGAAAAACCATCATCTTGCTTGACTCCGTGCTTTTTTTTTTTTTTTACGGTGCTTGACTCCGTGCTTATTATCACATTAATTATGTCGTAGCCAATACAGCATGCTGGGATCTATGACCGCTCCATGGTGCAAGATCATGTCTCAATCCACATCATGAATATGCTTCTTGGTATGCCTCCCACTTCATCGGAGCATAGTATATTTAGGGTTCATCATCAACTGTGCGAAGTCAACAAGAAAGCCTATGAACCATTAATTCTAGCCATCGCCCTTATCACTATGGAAATGACAAGTTCAAATTCATGGAGGAGCAAAAACTGCGACACCTGCAGCAATTGCTGAAGAGGAGAAAGGAGGAGAGCATCAATAGGTATATGCCGATTCTCAAAGACTGGAACATCAGGCGCGTAATTGCTATGCGGAAACCATCAACCTCTCCCAAGAAAAGTTTCTTGCGATGATGCTCATTGATAGCTGTTTCATCGTTGAGTTGTTCCGTAAGTACCCGCTTATGCATGATATTGGGATTCTAAACAGCATTAGGCACGATTTACTGCTGCTAGAGAACCAGCTCCCACTTTTCGTCTTGAGCAAGCTATATGACCTGACTAAAGGTGCGGGCGACCAGATTGAGTTCGGCCTTCACGCCAGCAGGTACTTCGAAGTCCCCATACAAAATTGGACGATTGGCGAGGGGACAGAGCATCTTCTGCATCTATATCACACGTGGTGAACTTTTGGCTTGCCTGAAACGCTTTGGCCAGATTGCAAACCAGTTAAATTCTCGGCGACAGACCTGAAGGAGTCAGGAGTCAGGTTTAGGGCTGTGAAAGGGGACAAACCGAGCGACATCAAATTCGAGAATGGGACACTCAAGATACCGGTCTTGGAAGTAAAAGACGACACCGAATCAAAATTTCGAAACCTGATCGCATACGAGCAGCATTGTCGAAGGAGAGACATCAACTACTTTACGGATTATGTTAACTTCATGGATTGCCTCGTAAACTCTTCAAAGGACGTCAAGGTGCTTTGCCACACAAGGATTATTAAGAACTATTTGGGCGATGACGAGGTGATTGCGTAGATGCTCAACAGGATGGGTGACTACGTCACTGTATCCTATTACTCCGGGATCTTCCAAAATGTGAATGCGCATTGTGACAAGAGGAGCAACGTCTGGATGGCAAAACTAAGGAGGGAATATTTCCATAGTCCTTGGGCTTTCTTGTCCATTCTCGCAGCCATCGTGTTGCTCCTTCTCACAGCAGCACAAACAGTATTTACTATTCTTTCTTACACGAAGTAAAGTTAAATGTGATCAATGTTGGTTCATATATTTCCCCTGAACCATCTACTTGTGTTCTATAGCCAATAGTATTATCTTGGTTTTAGGACGAACCATAGTGCTTAAAGAAAGATAGTGAAAATTATTTATGCTTCAAATGAGGTCCACAAATCTCTCTTCATTTCGAACTAGATGATTACAACAGAAACCAACAGGACATCAGCAACCAAGTTGGTATATGGTTCAAAAAGATAAGAGAAAAGAGGTACAACCAACAACCAACTTAGATGATTACAATAGACATGGTAGGATCACCCTACGAAGTCTATTCTTCCCACAAAAATATCCAGCCGGTTCTCTGATCACGCTTGACCTAAAAAAAGAGTTACAATTCTGTGAAAGCTAGTACGAGCACCTAGGGGGTGAATAGTTGCGAAAACAAATTTTGCAACGTAAAGACAATAATTTTTCTTTTGAACCAACTCTGTTCAGCAATAGATTATGAAAAGGAAATTAAACTTTAATAAACAAATATTGTTACGATCAAAGTAAAGAGCTTAGGGAAGAGAATAAGAACACAAGGTTTATAGTGGTTCGGCTTAGTCCAAGCCTACGTTCACTCTTTCGCACTGACAGCCCATCGGCTGGATTTCACTAAGAATCAAAGAGTTGTTACAGTATAGCTCTTCCTTGATTCCACAGTGTAGAGATTCTGCTATACTTCCTCAAGGTCACACAAGAATAAAAACTCTCTTTTGAGTACAAGTTTTCGCTCAATAATTGGATTGACAAAGAATAAGGAGCTTCAGACTTTAGAATTCTTCTATCGCACACACACTCGAATAACTGGAACGTCTTCCTTATATACTCCTTAATGCCATTACACCCGTTGGCAATAACCAAAGGAGTTCTTCCAATCTACCCGTTGGACAAAATCAATTATGGAGATTTCGAGTTATTTAAAAATATGACGATAGCCCACCAATCCTGCCCGCCCATACAATCAGGATCTAGGTTTCCATAAGTAGAACCTTCCAAGTATACTTCGCCAATCAATGGATCCAAAATTCTTGAATCAATCTTAATTTGAATAAAAGATTCCATCATGCTATTTCCAGCCAAGTGATTTTCTTCAGTCAATAGAATCAAATCCTTAACGAGATACTCAGATCTGGATAAGTCTTCTTCGACGGTCTAAATACTGTCAATGAGGATAGACTCTGAATTTGAGTCTAGCAGTCCGGCGGTCTTCAGACTTTGATGACAGAGTTTACAAGTCTTCAGACTAGACTGATGGAAACGTTTTGTCAGCTTTAAAACACACAAGGAAGTTTTCTCCAACAATCTTTCCTTTTTTGATAATGACAAAACTTTCCTGCAGATTTGGATAATTTTGACTTGCAAAACAAAACTCAAGCACACATGGATATCTCATAAAGATAATTGACTTAGTAAATACAGCATTGAATCTGCATCCATAGGAAAAAGGTTAGTCCTGTAAATAAACAACTATCTTTGTCATGAAATACCAATAGTACTTAAAATAACCAAACAATTCAAATCCAGTCACAACTAAACAACCAAACAAAAGTCAAAGTCAAACAAAAAGTCAAGTTTCAAATCTGCATAAACATCTCCCCCTTTTTGTCAACAGCAAAAAGTGGAGACCGGAAAAAGATAGATTTGGAAAGAATATGAGTTAAGGCTGCTTGGGTAAGCGAACAAGCTCAAATTCCCTCAGTGAGTGTACTGTCTGTTCAAGCTTGTGAAAACTCTGCTCAGCGCTTGAAATTCTTCACCCTCCACAGAAGACTTAACTTGATTCCTGAGCGAATCCAGCTGTTCATGAAGAGACGCTGAAGTGGCCTTAATAGCGTTCTTGAGATCCAGCATCTCAAAACTCATAGCATATTGCTGACTTCGCACATCCAAAAGAATTTCCAGCAGTCTTGAAAAGTTTGCTGTTTGAGAAGTTCTATTGCTTGGACCGGCAGAGTAAAACTCAGGGAAGTTGAGAAAAGATGGAGTCTCAACAGGAGGTCTATCTTCTGGATCATGAGAGGCATGCACTTCTTCTGGGTTTGCTGCATATCGACTTACATCACTAGCAAGTAAGGGTGAAGAAGTACTTTTTTGACCATCAGCTCCCCTTGTTTTGATGCCCTCAGGAGAAGTAGGTAAAGCTTTCTTAGCCTCAGAATGATGCACTCTAGTAGACTCTTCTTCTCTTATCTTAGAATGACTGGACATAGAGATAGCCAAGGTTGGCTCGATAGGGTCTTGAGTACCCTGATCTCCTTCATTCTCTGCTTCTTCTCCTTCTTCTTCCCTTTCTTCTTAAGCTTTTTCCATTTCTTTCTCTGCTTCCTCTTCCTCTTCCTCTTCCTCTTCCTCTTCTTTTTCTTTTTCTTCCTCTTCTTCTTCTTCTTCTTCTTCACTCTTTCTTTTGTTTCCCCCTGTTCTTCTTCATTCTCTAATTCTTCTCTCTCTCTTCCCTTTTCTGACTCTTCTTTTCTCTCAGGAAAGCTGATAAAGGTCTTCAAATTTTCCAAGGCAGAAATAGTAAGCTCATCTTCATTTTCTTCATCTTCTAGAACGAGAGCTCTTTTCTTTTTACAGGAGCAATCATGGGCTCCCTACCTTTCCTTTTAGCCGTAGCAGAGTCTTGCTTTGCCTTGAGAGGAGATTTCTCCTTCATTCGTTCCATCACTTTGTTTAGCTTTTTTAAGCGCATCTTTGACACCATTTTGAACCCAATTACCATCGGAGTGATGGCTTTCAGACTCAATGGTGTAGAGATATGAATTTTGAAGCGCCTAAAGAGTCGAGTGATAAGAGCATAATAAGGGAGCTATCCCTTATTCTTAGTCACAGTTCGAAACATGTGGAACAAAATGGTGTGAGGCAGAGAGAATCTAAAACCAGTATTGATTGCACACATCAATTTTGCTTATGAACGAGATCATCAGTCTTGGATGTCGATTTAGGGCGAATGCAATTTATCATAATTTTGTGCAAGAGAATATTCGAAGCACTCATCCTCAAATAAGAAAATTTTTCTTCAACATCCCTGTCTCTTATCAAAGACAGAATAGCATGAGCAATGGACACACTAATCGGTTGAAAACTCATTCTTTCCACCTCGATTATGTCGGCCAAAATGTCTGTGTTCACCAAAAATTCCCCATCCTTCACAGTGAAGATAAAACTGTGTGCATCCAAAAAGGATAGATTCGAATAAAAGTAAGCAGTCAGCTCTGGAAATCCAGTAGTAGAATTAGAACAGAACTTTTCCAATTGCAATAGTGCAAACTTTTCTCTCAGATTGATTTTTATCGAATCCAGGAAATCAAAGTCAATAGTCCTGGGATTCATCACCCCTCTCTTCAAAGGACTTGCATAAACATTTTTATGATCCTTGGATCTAAATAGATTCGAACCATCAATAATGTTTGCGGCCACCCCAGACCTAGGTTGAAAATGAGAATACAACCGTTCATCATCATCCAGAGATTGTGGTTGATTCGTAGTGCTATAGTATGGGTCACTTGGAATATTCTGAAATGCTTTCTCAGCCGATCATTTTTCCACAACTCCTAGCCTCTCCAAATCTCTCAAAAACAATGTTTCATTCTTGAATCTCCTATCTTTTAAGAACTCATCAATTAATGACAATGGCGTACCTCCTTTCTTCAAATTTGAGTAGAGTTTGAAGGCATTCTTTGGAGTTAGAGTTCTTACAGGATTAACTCCTATTACTTCATCGGCTGCTTGATTCAAGGAAGGTTGGTGCTGCTGACTTGGACGCAAGGGAGATTCCTCTTCTTCGGTTAAGTCAAAGTGGGTAGGACCCTCAGGCATGCGGCGTGGTCCCCTGCTTACAATCCTTGATAACTTTCTTGAAGACATTGCCAAGATGAGGCTTGAGGTCTTCTGAGTCTTGGCATTGAAAGACTTTTAACTTTGAGTCTTGAGAGTGTCCAGATTTTACTGAGCAAAAGATATGATATTAAGTTTGGTACGAATAGACTCAAATTGATTTTTCTCCAGAGGTTTTGTAAATATATCCGCGAGTTGATTCTTAGAGTCAATGAACCAGATCTTCACTTCTCCAGTATGAACGTGATTTCTAATAAAATGATGTCGAATCTCAATGTATTTTGCTCTTGAGTGGAGAATAGGATTCTTGGAAAGATTTATTGCGCTGGTGTTGTCACATTTGATCTCAGTGCATTAATCTTCAATTCCAAAGTCTCTTAATTGTTGTTTTATCCACAGAATTTGTGAACAACAACTTCCAAGAGCCACATATTATGCTTCTGCTATAGATAGAGCTACGGTACTTTGCTTCCTCGAAAACCAAGATACTGTCTTGTTCCCAAGCAATTGACACGTGCCCGAGGTACTCTTTCTATCAACTCTGCATCTTGTTAGGTCTGTGTCTAAATATCCAAG
The DNA here is from genome assembly GCA_014182515.1 of Eucalyptus microcorys. Lineage (NCBI taxonomy): Eukaryota > Viridiplantae > Streptophyta > Magnoliopsida > Myrtales > Myrtaceae > Eucalyptus > Eucalyptus microcorys. Next base: position 26,217,915 of record CM024569.1, on the reverse strand, counting down.
AAGAGTAAAATCTCATTCTTTAGGATACTAGAGACCTAAATTTGAAGTATATGCAACATATTTGATGATGCGTTTTGCAACACTTAAATGAGATTATTTAGGATCTGATTAAAATCTGGCACAAATGCAAACACTAAACAAAATATCAGGTTTAGAAGCAGTGAGATAAAGAAGTGAACCGATAATACTCCTGTAAATTTTTTGGTCAACTTTCTTTTCTCCTTCATCTTTATCCAGTTTCAAAGAGCTAGTCATTGGAACTTCAACCTTTTTGCAATTTTCTAAACCGAACTTTTTAACAAGTTCTTTAGCATATTTCTCTTGGTGAATGAAAATTCATTCCTTCAATTGTTTCACTTGTAGTCAGAGAAAGAAAGATAGTTCACCCATCATTCTCATTTCAAATTCGTCCTGCATAGTCTTAGAAAATTTCTTACAAAGACTTTCGTTAGAAGAGTCAAAAATTATATCATCAACATAAATTTGAACAAGCAAATAATTATTACCTTCTCTTATGATAAACAAGGTTGTATCTACTTTACCTTTGGCAAAACCGTTTTGAATTAGGAAATTACTTAACTTGTCGTACCAAGCTCGAGGTGCTTGCTTTAAACTGATAAAGTGCCTTTTCAGTCCCGAATACGAGTCTAGTTTCCTTGGGTCTTCAAAACCGGGAGGTTGTTCCACATAGACTTCCTCTTGGATAAATCCATTGGGGAATGCACTTTTGACGTCCATTTGGAATAACCTGAAATTCTTATAACAAGCAAAAGCAAGTAATAATCTAATTGCTTCTAACCTTGCTATTGGTGCGTAGGTCTCATCATAGTCTATCCATTCTTCTTGCGTATATCCTTTGGCCACGAGTCTTGCTTTGTTTCTTACGACTTTTCCTTTTTCATTCATCTTATTCCTGAAAGCCTATTTAGTTCCAATAATGGATTTACCTTTTGGTTTAGGAGTTAATTCCCATACATCATTGATACTGAATTGCCTGAGTTCTTCTTGCATGGCTTCAATCCAACTTTCATCAGTTAAAGCTTCTTCTATGTTCTTGGGTTCTATTTCAGAAATAAGAGCCACAGCACTAGACCCTTCACGCCTTTTGGATCTTGTACGAATTCCCTCATTAATGTCACCAATAATGAGTTCTTTAGGATGACTAGACTTATGCTTCTAGTTGCTAATTGATTTGTTAGATTGTTGATAATTTTCTTCATTTGATTCTTCAACGATCATTTGTTGTTGGTCTTCTGAAGTCTGAGCTGCTACTGTAGATTTAGACTTTATAGAGTCTGGAGCAAGTTCAGGTTCTTCAGGTTGAGTCTGAATCGATTGATTTTGCATAAAGTCTTGAAATTTGATATTCATCAATTCTTCCACAGATTGAGTCTTTTTGTTGTATACTCTGTAAATTTTGCTTGTGATTAAATATCCAAGGAAAGTACATTCATTTGATTTTTCTTCAAACTTACCAATTTGATCATTTGCATTTTTCAATATAAAACATTTGCATCCAAACACATGAAAATACGAAACAATTGGCTTATTTCTTTTGAATAACTCATAGGGAGTTTTCTCCAAAATAGGTCTTAAGAAGACTTTATTAACAATATAGCATGTTGTAGAAACTATTTCAGCCCAAAAACGAGAATAAATGTTACTTTCAATTAGAAGAGTTCTAGCTATTTCTTACAATGATCTATTCTTCCTTTCCACAACTCCATTCTGCTCTGGAGTATAAGGAGAGGAGAATACATGCTGAAAACCAGATTCATCACAGAATTTAGCAAAATCTTGATTTTCAAACTCACTTCCATGGTCTGTCCGTATACTAGAAATAACATACCCTTTCTCATTTTGAACTTTCTTAGCAAATTTCATAAAATAAGAAAATGTTTCAGACTTACTTGCCAAAAAATATACCCAAGTGAATCGTGAATAATCATCCACAATTACTAGGCAGTATTTCTTACTTTCAATGCTCTGAGTTTTAGTTGGTCCAAAGAGATCCATGTGTAATAGCTGCAATACACGATTAGTGGATACTTGATTTATTGGTTTGAATGAATTTCTTACATGTTTTCCTAATACGAATGGTGTACATAGGTCAGATTTTTGGTATGTCAAATTGGGTAGTCCTCGAACAAGCTTCTTTGTAGAGATCTTGGCTATTTGCTTCATGTTGATGTGCCCAAGCTTTCTGTGCCATAGATTTGCTTCCTCTTGAATTGAGATTAGACATTGAGATTTATCTGGTTTAATATCTAAGAGATAGATATTCCCATGTCTTCGTCCCGTAAAAGTCTAAGAGGAGTCTTTACTGGTTCATAAACATATTCCTTCTTGAAAGTTGATTTTGAAACCGGTGTCGCACAACTGGCTAATACTCAGCAAGTTGTAGTTGAGTCCTTATACTAAGGAAACGTTACTCATAGTGAGACTTCTAATCTTTACAGTTCAATATCCCATAATTCTTCCTTTACTATTTCCTCCAAAAAAAACTTTTCCACCATTAACTTGCACAAGCTTTATAAAGCAGTTTGAGTTTCCTGTCATATGTCTAGAGCATCCACTATCCAAGTACCATTTCACCTTTTTCTTGATAGTGGCTTGCATTTAAAAAAGAAAACTCAAGCTTTCTTTGGTATCCATATTTTCTTGGGTCCGGCAGAGTTAGTGGTATAAACAGTCTTTACCCAATCCTTCTTAACAGGCTTCCAAACCATAGGACATTCTTTCTCAAAGTGTTCCGAGCTGTTACACTTAGAACATTTAAGAGCACTGCGGCCTACAAGTTTTACAAAAACTTTTGAAAATGATTTTTGTAAGAATCTTTTGTAGGTCTTTGTTTAATTCATTCCTTTACCTCAGGAAAATCAATTAAAGAAATGGTTTCAACAGTCATTCCCAAACCTGATTTGTTGAAGTAAGGTCTTTGTGCAGAAAGAATTTTCTCCAATTTCTCAGATCCTATAGAAAACCTTTTAGAAATGCTTGAGATATCATTTTTTAAGAATGTATTTTCTTTTGAAAGATTATTTGCATTTTCTTTTAAAGTAGTAACACTTTTGTTTAAACTTTCGACCTTTTCTTTCCAAACAATTTCCTGTTGCTTTAGTGCAGAATTTTCCCTTTTAAGTTCAGAAATCTTTTTGAGAAAGGTTTTGAGACTAAGACACTATTCATCAATATATTTAGAAACTTTAGTAGGAATTATTAAATTACTTACCTCGATTTCACTGTCTGAGTCTGAGTCTGTCTTAGAGTCTGAATCTGAGTCTGATTGTGCCATGAGACAAATATTGGCATAATTATCATCATTTTCCTCACATTCAGTGTCACTCCAGGTTTCTGCGTTAAGCTTTTCGATATTTCTCAGTTTTTCCTTTCTTTCTCTTCAGTAGGGGATAGTTGGGTCTGATGTGTCACTTTTTCTTGCATTCAAAGCAGACTACATCCTTGTTGGATTCATCATCCTCAACTGATTTATTTTGTAGCTTTTGAGAACTTTGTTTCTTTGGATTGAATCTTCTCCCCTTTCTGTTCAGTTTTCTAAACCTTCTTATCATGAGAGCAAGCTCTTCATCATTCATATCGTCTTCAGAATCTGTGACATCAAAATTATCATTAGATTTTAAAGCAATGGATTTCTTACCTTTAGGATCTTCATCTTCATTGATTTGCTCCACTTCATAAGACTGAAGAGTGCCAACCAATTCGTCAATAGAGAGTGGTATGATTCTTTGTGTCTCTCTTATTGAGGTCTTTATGTGATTCCAATCTTTGGATAGTCCACGTAGTAACTTGTTAACCTTCATGGGTCCAGAGATTGGTTGACCTTGATACTCAAGACCATTCATGATTTCTGTAAAACGACTAAACATGTCAGTGATAGATTCTCCTAGTTTCATCTTGAATGCTTCATATTGACCGAGCAGAATGTTGATTCTGGTTTCTTTCACTCGATCAGTTTCTTCATAGGTGATGTGTAATCTATCCCATACTTCTTTAGCTGTTTCACAATAAAATATTTTGTCATATTCAGTAGGAGATAATGCACAATATAAGGAATAAATTGCTTTTGCATCAAGAGCTTGTCTCTTGGTTTTCTCTTCTTGAGTTATTTCACTAGACTCAATAGCTTCTTTTCCTTTTTCTAAGACTATTGCAGCTTTAGGAATGATTCATTTGTCTACCATGTCCCATTCCAGAGGATCCTTTGATCTTAGGAATGCCTTCATCTTGTTTTTACATATGTTGTATTCCTTTCCATCAAAATAATGTGGTCTGGTATTGCTTTGCCCTTCAACCAGACTTGGAGCCAACATACTAGCCATGGATCTTTAACTCTGAAGTAAGAACACTTCAACTTAAGTGAGTACACAGGCTCTGATACCAATTGCGAAAGTTAGTACGAGCACCTAGGGGGTGAATAGGTGCGAAAACAAATTTTGCAATGTAAAGATAATAATTTTTCTTTTGAACCGACTCTGTTCAGCAATAGATTATGAAAAGGAAATTAAAATTTAATAAACAAATATTGTTACAATCAAAGTAAAGAGTTTAGGGAAGAGAATAAGAACACAAGGTTTATAGTGGTTTGGCTTAGTCCAAGCCTACGTCCACTCTTCCGCACTGACAGCCCATCGGCTCGATTTCACTAAGAATCAAAGAGTTGTTACAGTATAGCTCTTCATTGATTCCACTGTGTAGAGACTCTGCTACACTTCCTCAAGGTCACACAAGAATAAAAACTCTCTTTTGAGTACAAGTTTTCACTCAATAATTGGATTGACAAAGAACAAGGAGCTTCAGACTTTGGAATTCTTCTATCGCACACACACTCGAACAACTGGAACGTCTTTCTTATATACTCCTTAATGCCATCACACCCGTTGGCACTTACCAAATGAGTTATTCAAATCTACTCGTTGGACAAAATCAATTAGGGAGATTTTGAGTTATTTAAGGAATATGATGATAGCCCACCAATCCTGCTCGCCTATACAATCAGGATCTAGGTTTCCATAAGTAGAACCTTCCAAGTATACTTCGTCAATCAATGGATCCAAAATCCCTAAATCAATCTTAATTTGAATAAAGGATTCCGTCATGCTATTTAGCCAAGTGATTTTCTTCAGTCGATAGAATCAAATCCTTAACGAGATACTCAGATCTAGATAAGTCTTCTTTAACGGCCTGGATACTGTCAATGAGGATAGACTCTGAATCTTGAGTCCGGCAGTCTTGCGGTCTTCAGACTTTGATGACAGAGTCTGCAAGTCTTCAGACTAGACTGATTGAAACGTTTTGTCAGCTTCAAAACACACAAGGAAGTTTTCTCCAACAAATTCAACTTGGACTACAACTAAAAAGAACACGTAGCAGTTTCGTATCTCTGAACGATTTAATGGAATCCACATCAATAGTAGGAGAAGTTCTCCAAATGATATTATCAGCAACCTCTTAATCAGGATGGATACTCCCAAAACAAAATCAGCCTTTGGACTGTCTCCCGATCAGCTATACTTCCATTAATAGAAAGGCCATGCTACTTTGTAAGGAAAAAGCAAACCAATGAGCTTGATAACATGAGCCTTATTTTGCATTAATAGAAAGGCCATCCTATCGGGGCTTGTTCCCAATTCTTGAAACTAGGAACCAACCCTTGTGGACCCTAGAACCGACTTTGAAATTGAACCTGCCAGTTTCAAGCCAGTTTCAGGTTCCACCGAGAACCAGCCACTTCTTTTTTATTTTCTTTTTTCATTCTTTTTTAGTTTTATTGCAGCTAGGTAATGCCACAATATGCAGCAAACCATATCAATCCTATGAAGTTAGTTACCCGCCTGTCCTACAAAAATTCAGAATCCATGGACACATTAACTTCCCTGATCGTCAGACAAACATACTCTTGCAGGCAAAAATCCAAAGAAAGCTTCATAAAAGATCACGACTACCAGTAATCTGAAACAACAATTTACGAAAATGACTGCTGCCACTTTTGATAAAAGAATTTTCACTTGTCCTCCCTTGACCAAACAACATTAGAACATAGAAAGGCAGAAAAAAACACCAGCCGATCATTCTCCACCTGAGCAGAGCATGTCCACACGTAAAATCGTGTAAAAATCACCTCAGGTGGATTGCGAATCCAAGACTGAAAAGCCAATTACCCATCGACCATCTCTCCTTCCTCGCGAATCCACGACTAAAAAAAATGGAGACAAGAAAACCATTTACGGATAGCAACCATGTAAAACACATCGAGACGCACCATGACAAAACCAAACCAGACGAAACAAAGGGGAGAATAGGCCGCAAGAGGCGAGGGGCAAATTGGTACCTGAAAAACCGTCGAGGCCGAGAGTGAGCGTGACTAAACTGCGAGCCTCGAGGACGTGAGTTGAGCGAGAGAGAGAGCGTTCGTGAGTTTGGAGCCTGCTTTCGGGTTTCATTTATAATTACAAACAAAAATTAAATGGGTGGTTCAAGTTTTTGGGAACCGAAGATCGGTCCGGGCAGTTCTGATTTGGACGATTTCTTTTTTCCTCATCCCCACGGCTAACAACAGTACTTCACTCTTTATCAAGCTTTCATGTTTAATTGGTGTTGGGTGAAGGTACAATTCCTAAAAACTGTAAAAATATTATAAAATGGTAAAAAATTTCAGGTGAAGTAAAGTGCCATAAAATTAAGATTTAATATCACAAAAATCATTAAATTAGTACGTTTGTGATAAATTTATCTAAAATTAATTTTCGACCGTAAAAAACTTCAAATTAGTATACATGTGACGAGTTTGCCCCAATCTAATTTTTTAACTACGAAAAACCTCAAATTAATATATTTGTGATAAATACACACTTCATTAGTTTCCATTAAATTGAATTAATACCATAAAAAACTACAAAACTACCATCCATGTGACAAACTAAGCATACAACCTCAAATTGTTATACTCATCAACTATCACGTATCATCCAACTCAGAAATTTGACAGTAAAATTTAACGAAAACTAAAGGATGATAAATTTGTCACAGGTATACTAGTTTGATTTATGTGGTCAAAAAAATTAATTTGAGGTAAATGTATTATGACTGTACCAGTTTGGGCTTTTTCACGGTTTCCTAAAATAAAGTATATCCAAACTAATGTATAAGAAGCAAAATCATGTTAGCTAGGATAGTTCATGGGACCTAGTCCTTAAATGAAGTAGTAAACACGAATGCTACTCTTAAAGGGCAGTCTAACCAGGATCTCTACCAATAATGATGCTAAAAATATCAGAAAAGGAAGCATATTAAGTGCGTAAAATGTCGAGAATTTCTCCACTCGCTTATATTTACCAAAAGCAAGCTCGTATGACGGTGAAATTTAAGACAACAATCAAAATCTTTCATACGTACGCACCTCCACAACAAGCAAAAATAAATGTTCCTTCTCACAATAGGGCAAATAGTATTTACTATTCTTTCTTACACAAAGCAAAAATAAATGTGATCATATATTTCTCACGGTTTATTGGAATACGGAGAATAGTTTACATATAGTCTGTGAAATCTAAATACGCAACTTGATAATCTCTTAACACATTGTTCAACCGCACCAATCCAGAGAATTTGGCAAGCATCTTTATATATGCATTTATCACAATTGTACAAGTTTCCTCCGTCATGAAGACTATTATTTTCTAGCTAGCAGGTAGAATGTAGGACTCTTTCCACAAATTCCGTGAAATTTTGTGAAATGGTCCATTTTCACATAGTATAATGCAACTTGTGGATGACTTCATATGTCTTTATTGCAGTACCCTCTACCGTCAAAAGTATTGACGACCAAGGTCGATGGGCCAAAGAAAAAGGTGATTGAATTTTGTATAAATGGTTGGTGTATGCGGTAGTCTCATTTTACCTCTAGGTGATAGTAGTAATTTCATGCTAGGGAATTATAAATTACAATAATATTTGAACAAAGGATTATTTAATTAGCATCTGTTTAAGTAAATGGCTGACAGGATGAGCCTCTCGGGCTTCGGAAATCCGGGCTCGAAAAGCCCAAGCCGAAATGCATTTCTACGCGACAACGCAAGGTTTCTTATTCTCTCGCTCTCGCCATGTACGATCGCATGTTTTCACGCATCCAACCTGCTGATTCTTCCTCCATCGTTCGCCTCAACATCTGTTAGCATCGTCGCCCTCTTCTCTCTCGCTCTCGCCATGTACGATCGCATGTTTTCACGCAGAAAAAGAGAAGATACTGCGTGATAGTAGCTGGTCTAGCTTGGCGAGAAGAATGAGCAACCACCAACGTAATCAAGTAAGTCCTGCGAATTTCCCTTCCCTTTTCTAATCCTTGACTGTTGTGATTATTCACATTGAGAAAAAAAAAACATAAAGTTGAAAGATGAGACCATTTCTTTCAATTCTGAGTTATGGTCCATTAATTAACGTGATTCTGGCAAGCACAGCAAGCACTTAAATTAAATCATACACGTCAAATCTTAGTTAGGGCACCGAAATTACGTTAACTAATGTGTCTCAACTAGACAAAGTCACTCAAGCATCAATTTTGTCTTCTCTTGATTCAGTTACCAATTGCTTTCATCCTTCTAGAGAGAGTTAGTCACACAAATAATTTCTAAACTTATGTCTACCATTTAATTAATAGTAGACCTAGGGGGCTACCAGGCCAGTGGTAGCCTTGCCTCCCTAGGTCCAAAAATTCCTTATATTCTTAGGTAGAATTTTTTTTTATTTAAAGGAAAAAAGCAGTCATTTATATGTTGTTTAGCTAGGAGCTTGTCTTACCTTCTCTAACCTAAAATCCTCAGTTCCCATCGCGTTTAATAATATTTTTGTATTTTATCTTGGTTGAATTTCATTCCAATTATTCTTCTTATGTAGTTTAAAACTATTCAACGTGGTTCTTACGCCTTCAACATTGATGGTAAGTAGCTCACAATAAGAACACCCCAATTAGTTTTAAAATTCACGTTTTAGTGTCTAAAAGGTTGTCCTTGCTTGGTGGCTGGAAAGAGAAAAATTTGGGACTAATATTCTAAAATGGAGACCCGGATCCTTGGAATGCCAAAATTTGACATGGGAAGACACTTAAATGTCAAAAGTTAGGAAATGTACATTTAAGTGTCAAAATCAAAGCAAAATGGATTAGTTAAGTGTCAATGGCGAGAAAATCCAGTCAAAATATTGCCGTGGCATTTTTTTTAATAAGACAAGTGCCAAATGACAACGTGGCTAAATAAGCCAAAAATGATGTTGTTTTGCATGCCAACATAGCTAGTAAGCTGAAAATGACGTCGTTTTCCCTCGCATTTGATTTTTAATATAAATATTACTTAAATTAAATTTAAAAATTTAAAAAAAAAAAAAAGAGGGTTGCAAAACGACGAGGGATGTGCAAGCCCTCGTCACCGCCTCACCACCATCACCCAAAAGAGCTAACAATGGTGGGGGTAGGGTTGGCCAGGGTCGCTGAGCCCTAGTGGTGAGGCCTAAGAGCCTTGGCCCAAATCCAAGGCGAGGGTCGTCGGTCCTCGCTCAGCAGGCCAAGGGCCAACACTAGCTGGGGGGGGGTGTCTTGCTCGATTTGGGGGAGGGTCGCAACCCTCGGCCCAGAGCTGGGCGAGGGATTGTAGGCCCTCACCACCAGTTGGCCAGGGTCGCTGAGCCTTGACTAGGGGCCAATGACCCCGATCAACCATTCCCCTACCATTGTCGGCCCTTCCTAGTGATGGGGGCAAGGGCTGAGCCCTTGCTGTTTTGCAATCTTCATATGTTTTTCTAAAATAATTTAATTTAATTAAAATTTATATTAAAATTGAAAAAAAAAGAAGAAGGTAAAACGACATAGTTTTGGTTTTATTTGCCGACTCAACTCTTCGACGAGTCACGTAGACAAGTTATATTATTAAAAAATTGCCATGTAGGATTTTTAGCCAAGGTCGCCGGACTTAGAAATCAGGTTTCCCAATTTTTTTTTAAAAAATGACACTTACATATCGCCGTGGCAAGTTTGGCACTTGCGCTGTTCTTTTACCATACCAAAAGTCAAAACTCGTCCTGAGAGCAAAAGGGGGTTCTCCAAAGCTCAAAAGTAAAAAGCCCATGCAGCTGTTAATTTATTCTCGGAGCAATATTATAAGGAGCAATAATACAGGGTTTGTAATTTTTCCTCAGCTGTCCATTTGTTTGTATTGAATGTCCACACCACGTGTTCAACCACGGTGCTTAATTTGCATTGTCCATCGATATTCACACAAAAATACGAATTTGTCCTGAAATTTATTCGGAGATTAGTTTTCTTTCTACTAGTTTTCGAAAATTAATTTAGGAATTATATGCGTCATGAAAAATAGTATGATGACTAAAAGTGAAAATTGAAATAGTTCATAAGAGGGCATTTTTTGTAAGTTGCCCTAAATCAAAGGGAAGCACATGAAAAACGATCATCTTGCTTTACTAAGTGCTTAATATTACATTAATTATGTTGTAACCAATACAGCAGACTGGGACCTATGAGCGTTTAGAGGTGCAAGCCCATGTCTCAATCCACATCGGGAATATGCTTTGCAGTGTGCCTCCCACTTTGCCGGAGCATACTATATTTAGGGTTCGTCATCAATTGCGCAGAGTCAATGAGAAAGCCTATGACCCAGAAATTCTAGCCATTGGCCCTTATCGTTATGGAAATGACAAGTTCAAATTCATGGAGGAGCAGAAACTGCGATACCTGCAGCAATTGCTTTAGAGGAGAAATGAGGGGAGCGTGGACAGGTATATGCCGACTCTCAGGGAACAGGAACAGCCGGCACGTAATTGCTATGCGGAAACCATCGACCTCTCCCAAGAAAAGTTTCTTGCGATGATGCTCATTGATGGCTGTTTCATCACTGAGATGTTTCGTAAGTACATTATGATGGAACCGACAGACGAAAACGACCCGGTTATGCATGATTGGGGGGGGATTCGACCCAGCATTACGCGCGATTTACTGCTGCTAGAGAACGAACTCCCACTCTTCGTCTTGAGCAAGCTATATGACCTGACTAAAGGTCCGGACGAGCATCATGAGTTCAGCGAAGTCGCCATCATGTACTTCAATTCTCAACTAGAAGGCCCCGGTAGAAATTTGACGATTGGCAACAGGGAACATCTTCTGCATCTATATCACACGTGGCGCACTTGTGGCTTGCCTAAAACGCCCCCGCTAAACTGCATACCAATCATGCCATCGGCCATTGAGCTAAGGGAGTCAGGAGTCAGGTTTAGGGCTGTGCAAGAGGGGCCAACTGAGCGACATCAAATTCAAGAACGGGATACTTGAGTTACCGGTGTTGTATGTAAAGTACGACACCGAATCAAAATTTCGAAACCTGATCGCGTACGAGCAGCATCGTCAAACCAGAGACATCAACTACTTCACGGATTATGTGACCTTGATTGATTGTCTCATAAACTCTTCAAAGGACGTTGAGGTGCTTTGCCGCGCTGGGTAAGAACTACTTGGGCGATGACAAGGTGGTTGCGGAGATGTTCAACAAGATCGGCGACTACATCCCTGTATGCGATTCCTATTACTCTGAGATCTTCCGAAATGTGAAGGCACATTGTGACAAGAGGAGGAACATCTGGATGGCGAAACTGAGGAGGGAATATTTCCATAGTCCTTGGGCTTTCTTGTCCGTTTTGGCAGCCATCATATTGCTCATTCTCACAGCAGCACAAACAGTATTTACTATTCTTCCTTACACAAAGTAAAGTTAAATGTGAAGAATGCTGGTTCATATATTTCCCCCGGACCATCTACTTGTGTTCTATAGCCAATAGTATTATCTTGGTTTTCCAATGAGGACGGACCACATGTGCTTAAAGAAAGATAGTGAAAAGTATTTATGCTTTAAATGAGGTCCACAAATCTCTCTTCATTTGGAACTGGATGATTACAACAGAAAACCTACAGGACATTCGCAACCAAGTTGGTATGGTTGGGATGATATACTATATCAGCCTAAGGGCAATATGTCAGCTTAGCAGAGAGTAGTATACCGGTATACTATATTAGCCTACGGGCGATATGTCAGCTTATATAGAGAGCAATATATCCGATTATCTCAGAAGTTAGCTATACTATCTATTTATCAGCTTAGTAGTGAGCAATCGTGATATAATCGGACTTATAGATAATATTAATTGAGTCGACCAAAAAAGGGTCATAATGATATATAATCGACTGAGTCGATTGATCGATGAATCGATCCGAATTAATTGGATGTTATGATTGCGAGTTTATAAATTAAACTGATTTGCAGGAAGAAGTGGAGGCCCAGGTAAGTCCTATACCTCGTGATTGTGTTTAGGCAGCCCTTAGGGCGTATTTCTTTCCTAAATAGGGCTTAGAGGGTAAAACTCGCTGAGACATATTCTCACCCCATTGTGGGATAACCATTTTCAGGTCCATAGATGGCAATGTTGGGGTTTCATGAATCATGTACAAGATAAATTAACAAAAGGAACACAGCGGAAACAAATATATATTTTATACATGATTCTCCTAAGGCGTTGTTCATGCGTTTTAATCAAAAATCTAAACATAAAAGGGAGTTAAACGAAATACCTCTCGAAGCGCGCTTTGAAACGAGTCGGTTGGGATGTTCTACAGTTCGAGTCCCACAAGCGTCGGACCTCTAGTTCAGACACACCAACAACGAACGTCGAACAGAAGAGAGAGCTTTCGGATATTCACCACTTCGATCGTGTTAGCAATCACGTGGAAATAATCCGTCGTATTCTTGATGTATAATAGTCACGGCCCGAATGAGATAATGTTCTTCTTTCTTGTGTCTCAAAGACTCAAGAACACGAACACACTTTACTCTTTATTTTAGCAAAGCATCTTCTGATTACCTCACAACCTTTTTTGCGGCATTTTGTTTTTAAAGCCTTCACGAATCAGCAACGGTTGCTGATCGTGGGATCAGCAACCGTTGCTGATCACGATCATGCACCATCGTGCAAGAACGGTCAGCGGTTGCTGACCGTTCATGCACGATCTTTGTGCATGATGGTCAGCAACTGCTGACCATGTGCACGATATAAAGAATCGTGCACATGCATGAAGCTTTAAGCTTTATTTCGTTTTATTTTATTACTAATAAAAGGCAACGCACATATCATGTGCGTTGCAACCATGTGTACATTAATTAATTAAACGAATAAAGGATTAATTAATCAATTCCTTTTAAAATTAAAATAACATAATCCTTATATGTACAATTGAAATCCCTAAGATGTAACTATTACATAGCAGCTTTAGGGCATACATTTAACAATCTCCCACTTGCACTAAAGCCAACTTGTTTGGTACCTCAAACCCATTTGGTCAATTCATTGCCATTAATTAAATAATAATAATGAAAGTACACAATTGGGGTATGTTAACATATATTCACTTTGGACATGCGTGTGCATCATATGCAAGTAGGCTCGTGACTATAATACAAATTAAATTAAATCTCATTTAATTTAATTTCAAATCAACTCAATTCGATTGCAGTAATTGCAAACACATTTGCAATAATATTTCTCTCTTGTTCCACGTCATCCTAATTGTTTATGGTGTGTGACATCCCTAGGTTCATCACTAAGCTGGTAGTAAGACTTGTACTAACACATTAGTACTTCCAAAAGAATTAATTGTCCCGATTAATCTTTTAGGTCCTACAAGCCACGATTGACATCTAGCAATATGTCATGGCTACCCAGATAGTGTGAATACTTTAAGAACATAATGAACCTGTCAGCTTTGGCTACAGTGTAATTCAATCCCTCTGTCTTACTATGTCCCGATCAAACAAAGACCATGGAATATTTGTCAAGTCATTAATTCGATCATATGCACAAATCTAATTGACATGCATTTTATTTGAGACATAAACAATTTATTCTCGGTTACAACCCCGGCCGAGGATTTCAATGCAGTGTCACAATTAGATCGCATAGGACATCATTATCATACCTTGCATATAACAAGGAGACAGATTCCATATTGCGCACACGTGTAACTTCGTATATGAACAAACTATGACCATCAGGTATAAAGACGGATCAACGACCCGGCATTATGTGCACCCGTGAACCATAGTTGTTTAATACACAAGTTAATACTGTGCCTCAGGTCTAAGGATTATTTACACAAGACCAAAGCATGAACAATTAGACATTAACCACGCTAAAAGCTTCCATGTCACTAATCGTTCCATATGCGTCACGTTCAGTGAATTTGTCTAATACAAACACCTATGTTCTAACTCATGCATCATAATACCCAATGACATGTAACTCATCATTCCCTTAAGTATCAAATACTTAATGGCGAAGTTAAGAACACACCGGTCTCAACAGGATTATTAATATCCACTTAATAATCCATCGACCGAGAACAATTTAAAGATTCAGTCTAACTATGAACTCGTCACATATATTCTTGACGTCTCAAGAATAGGTCTAGTTGCAACCAATCTTATGGAATCATTCATAAATATAAAATAATTGGACAAATGAATGAATACGTCATTGCCATTAATTGAATAATAATAATGAAAGTACAAATGAAATCCCTAATATGTAACTATTACATAGCAGCTTTAGGGCATACATCTAACAATCTCTCACTTGCATTAAAGCCAACTTGTCTGGTACCTCAAACCCATTTTGTCAATATGTCTTTCAAAAGAAGACTGAGGTAAGGCCTTAGTGAAGGGATCTGCCACGTTTTCTGCTAAGGCAATTTTTTGCAAGGCGATATCACCTCTCCCAACAATTTCTCTAATGAGATGGAAGCGTCTCTCAATGTACTTGGACTTCTAGTGAGACCTTGGTTCCTTAGCTTGAGCTATCGCTCTATTGTTGTCACAAAACAATGTGATCGGTTGCTCAATTGAAGGAACTACTCCAAGTTCAGAAATAAACTTCTTCATCCAAGCGGCTTCCTTTGCTGCTTCAGAAGCAGCTACATACTCTACCTCAGTGGTGGAATCAGCAGTTATACTTTGTTTGGAACTTTTCCAACTAACTGCACCACCATTGAATGTAAAGACAAACCCAGATGTAGACTTATAATCATTAGGATCCGATTGAAAATCAGAATCAGTATAAGCTACAACTTTAAATTCTCCTTCTCCATATATCAAGAATAAATCTTTAGTCCTTCGCAAGTACTTAAGAATATTCTTGACTGCTATCCAGTGCTATTCTCCTAGATCAGACTGATATCTGCTAGTAATACTTACAGCATGGGCAATATTAGGTCTAGTACATAGCATAGCATACATTATGCTTCCAATAGCGGATGCATATGGTATCTTTGCCATCCGCTCTCTTTCTTCAGGAGTGTTGGGACACATCTCCTTAGAAAGACGGATCCCTTGCCTAAAAGGCAATAATCCTCTTTTGGAACATTGCATGTTAAACCGTGTTAACACTTTATCTATGTACGTAGATTGTGAGAGGCCAATCAATCATCTTGATCTATCTCTATAGATCTTGATACCTAAAATGTAGGTTGCCTCTCCTAAATCTTTCATGGAGAATTTCTGTGACAAGAATAGTTTTATCGATGATATCATTGGTACATCATTTCCAATCAAAAGTATATCATCGACATACAAAACTAGAAATGCAATTGCACTCCCACTGATCTTCTTGTATACACAAGGTTCATCCGGATTTTTTATGAAGCCAAACGATTTGACTACCTCATCAAAATGGATGTTCCAACTTCTAGAGGCTTGTTTGAGTCCATAAATGGATCTCTTAAGCTTACACACCTTCCGTTTTTCACTATTGGATTCAAAACCCTGTGGTTGTTCCATATAGATGTCCTCTTCGAGAAAACCATTTAGAAAAGCCGTTTTGACATCCATCTGGAATATCTCATAATCAAGGTGTGCAACTATAGCCAACATAATCCGAATGGATTTTAGCATGGCCACAGGTGAGAAAGTTTCGTCATAATCAATTCCTTCTTTTTGACGATATCCTTCCGCCACCAGCCGTGCTTTGTAAATTCCAATTTGACCTTCAACATTCATCTTCCTCTTGAAGATCCATTTACAGCCAATTGGTATAATACCATCAGGCAGGTCAATCAAGGTCCATACCTCATTGGAATACATTGAATCCATTTCGGATTTCATGGCTTTAGCCATTTACCAGAATCGATGTCCAACATCGCCTCCTCATAGGTTTTAGGATCACCGGGTTGATCACTATCATTCACAATGAATAATGGTTCAATATGATCAACCGAGTGTCTATAACGAGCAGGTGGGCGAGACGTTCTCGCACTTCTCCTAAGAGGTTGTGTATCAGAAGCTCCCACTGAATCACAGGTTGGTATCTGAACTCGGTTATTTGGTACTTCATTATTTTCTTCTTATAAGACTATTTTCCGCCCAGCACCACTTTCTTGGACGAACTGATTCTCCAAAAAAGAAGCGTGCTTGCATACTAAAATTCTTTGGTCTATATGAAAATAGAAATAATATCCAAGAGTTTCCTTTGGATATCCAATGAAGCGACCTTGTTCAGATCTTGCCTCCAATTTTTCCATTTTCAGCTTTTTCACGAAAGTTGGACAACCCCAAATCTTAATATGATTAAGACTAGGTTTCCTACTATGCCATATCTCATAGGGCGTAGTTGGAACAGATTTGGACGGCACTCTATTCAGTATATATACAGCAGTCTCAAGGGCATATCCCCAAAGGGATATTGGCAAATCGGTATAACTCATCATAGATCGTACCATATCTAATAAAATACGATTTCTTCGTTTAGATACACCATTATGTTCTGGAGTTCCAAGAGGTGTCCATTGTGATAAAATGCCATTCTCTTTAAGATAGTCCAGGAATTCAGTACTAAGGTATTCACCTCCTCGATCCGATCGAAGAGCCTTAATACATTTTCCTATTTGTTTCTCAACTTCAGCCTTGAATTCCTTGAACTTTTCAAAGGATTCAGATTTATACTTCATGAGGTATAAATAACCATACCGTGACTCGATCATCGGTGAAGGTAATGAAGTAATTATAACCACCTCTAGCAGTTTCATTAATTGGTCCACATACATCTGTATGTATTAATTCTAATATGTCAGCAGCTCGCGCACTTTGTCCCACAAAAGGCGCTTTGGTCATTTTTCCTAGAAGACATGCCTCACAAGTCGAGTATGACTCAAAATTTGAAGGATCAATATATCCATCATTATTCAACTTGTTAATTCTGTCTTCTCCAATATGACCTAATCGGAGATGCCAAACATACTTTTTATTTGGACCATCTCTAGGGCGTTTTTTAGTTATGGCATTTATATCAATTCTATTTTGCTTATTGACATTGGTAATCGCATTACCGGGCATTGTAATGGTATAAAGATTGTTGGTTAATAAGCTAGAACCAACACATATTCTATTATGATAAATAGAACATACATCATCATCAAAAGAAAATTCATAATTCTCTTTACCTAGACGAGGTATAGAGATGATGTTCCTTACAACATTCTTATAATGCAAATAGTTCTTTAAAACCATTACATGTCCAGAAGGCAAACATAAACGAAAAGTCCCTATAGCTAATGCAGCAACTCTTGCTCCATTGGCAAACGTCAGGACAATCTCATTTCGCCCTAGCATCCTGCTTATTTCCAAATTCTGCAAAGACATACAAATATGTGAAGTTGCAGCAGAATCTAGAACCCATGAGCTGGATTCAGCACTAACCATAAGATTAGTTTCAATAAGCATAGACACCATACCTTCATAAGGTTGGTTCTTGGGCTTGACCTTCAAGCTCGCGAGGTACCTCCTACAGTTCCTCCTCCAGTGCCCTTTGACACCACAGTAATGACATTTACCTTTATCAATCTTGGGTTTTGGTTGCACAATAGGTTTGGCAGGCCTCTTCCATTTATTATTCTTTAAAACAGTCTTACCCTTTGAAGAAGAAGCCTTAGCCATAGCCATTACATTTGGCCTCGTGTTATGCATTTCCTTCTCATAAACTACCAGCATGCTATGTAACTCAACAAGAGTTTTCTCCATTTTATGCATGTGGAAGTTTTGGACAAAACCAAAGAAGGAATCGGGTAAAGATTGGAGGATCAAATCCACAGCTAACTCATTGTCCATAACGAGATTCAGCCTAGCCAATTCTTTAATGTGCCAGATCATTTTCAAAGCATGATCATTAACAGATGATCCTTCAACCATCCTCATATGGTACAATGCCTTAGATATCTCATATCTAGAGGTTCGACCATTCTCATCAAAGTATTCCTTTAAATGCAAAATGATTGACTTAGCATCTTCCATTGATTCATACTTCTTTTGTAATTCATTATTCATAGAAGCAAGCATGTATGACCTAACTTTTAAGTCATCATCACGCCACTTATCATAAGTGACACGCTCCTCTTGGGTCCCACCCTCAGGAAAGGATGTTGGCATCTTTTCATCAAGCACATACCCAATTTTTTTTTAATTGAGAACAATTCTCAAATTCCTCACCTAGTCAGTGAAATTGGGTCCAGTCAAACAATTCTTGTCAAGTATAGAAGCGAGTGGGTTTATGGTCACCATTTTTCAGAGTAATAATATATCTATTGCAGAAAATAAATTGTTAGCCGTTGTACTTTTCATAATAACTATTTCATTTTGGTCTTTAAATGAAATAGATCCTCCCACTAAATTTATCTTCGAATCCCATACTCCTTAAGATGGGAAGCGGTA
Organism: Eucalyptus microcorys; assembly: GCA_014182515.1. Classification (NCBI taxonomy): domain Eukaryota; kingdom Viridiplantae; phylum Streptophyta; class Magnoliopsida; order Myrtales; family Myrtaceae; genus Eucalyptus; species Eucalyptus microcorys. The sequence continues at coordinate 26,199,097 of CM024569.1, read as the reverse complement.
ATCTTTGTTGGGTAAAGATTACTAGTGGGGATTAGAGTCCCACTAGCCCAAAGTCCACCTCACCTAACAGTTATTGGTGTCCTATGAACTTAGTGAGTGAACCAGCTTGTTCAACGCATCATATGCGAGTCCCAATCATAACTTCGGCCTCTAGACCATGAAAGCCTCACCTAACAGTTATTGGCATCATGATCATAGTTAAGTCTAGCCCATCGTCTCATGCAAGTATTGAAAACACAAATGATTCCCTCACCTGACAGTTATTAGAAATCATTTGGCTCCAACCCTACAGCATCATATGCATAATGGAGTGGTCCAATATTATAAATGGTAATTAACCCCTATGTATCCATAACCGGTTAGTTAACCACTATAATATTGGATCAAACCACGACGATGGAAGGCCACGAGTCCGAAACCCGTTTCGACTTAATATTATTAATAAGGAGATTTTGGTCGTTATTAATGGTCTCACTTTGCACATTAACCGGTTTAACATGCATGATACCATAAACACAATAAATAAATAGATATCACATAAACATCTATCCTATGTGGTGATCATGGAATTATGGTTCAATGGGTCTCGAGCCAAAGAGACCCATTTAGACATTTTAATGTTTTAATAATATGGACCTGCTCTTCACTTTTTCTTCAATCTTTGAACTCTTCAAAGACCGGGCCCGAAGAGCTCACCGGTTTAATGGCTCCTCCAATGGCTCCTCCTCTTTTGTAGTATTTACATCAATAATTGAAATACTAAACTATACTAAAATTACATTTCGTAAAACTAAATATAAAAAGAAGGACGCAGCCTCCATTTAATAATTACATCCCCAAAAAGAATACCTATAATCATCATACATTAATCCATACAACAATCACAACAATTAGGGATTTTTCCATGATCACCACCCTTCCTTATGAGCCATAAATTCAAAATTTAAAGCTCTGGAAGGCATGCATAAAATTCTGCATATCATTTGTAGAATATAAACACAAAGTTTAACAAGTTACGGATTTTTGATTCAAAATTGATTTAGTTCTAATTTTTCTTAGTTGATTAAATTTATCACATAAATTAATCAACTTCTATAGGCCACATTAGAGCAAGAGAACCAATTCTTTTAACAAAAATAAATTGGCCATTAGAACGCAAAAACATATTTGAACTATATATCAATTAAACGCACGAAAAATGCCTAAGGTTGGCTCTGATACCACTGTTGGGGTTTCATCAATCATGTACAAGATAAATTAACAAAAGGAACGCAGCGGAAACAAATATATATTTTATACATGATTCTCCTAAGGCGTTGTTCGTGCGTTTTAATCAAAAATCTAAACATAAAAGGGAGTTAAATGAAATACCTCTCGAAGCGCGCTTTGAAACGAGTCGGTTGGGATGTTCTACAGTTCGAGTCCCACAAGCGTCGGACCTCTAGTTCAGACACACCAACAACGAACGTCGAACAGAAGAGAGAGCTTTCGGATATTCACCACTTCGATCATGCTAGCAATCATGTGGAAATAATCCGTCGTATTCTTGATGTATAATAGTCACGGCCCGAATGAGATAATGCTCTTCTTTCTTGCATCTCAAAGACTCAAGAACATGCACACACTTTACTCTCTATTTTAGCAAAGCATCTTCCGATTACCTCGCAACCTTTTTTGCGGCATTTTGTTTTTTTTAAAGCCTTCATCGTGGGATCAGCAACGGTTGCTGATCGTGGGATCAGCAACCGTTGCTGATCACGATCATGCACCATCGTGCAAGAACGGTCAGCGGTTGTTGACCGTTCATGCACGATCTCTGTGCATGATGGTTAGCAGTTGCTGACCATCCATGCTTCATGTATGATGGTCAGCAACTGTTGACCATGTGCATGATTTCTGTGCATGATGGTCAGCAGTTGCTGACCATCCATGCTTCATGCATGATGGTCAACAACTGCTGACCATGTGCACGATATAAAGAATCGTGCACATGCACGAAGCTTTAAGCTTTATTTCGTTTTATTTTATTACTAATAAAAGGCAATGCACATATCATGTGCATTGCAACCATGTGTACATTAATTAATTAAACGAATAAAGGATTAATTAATCAATTCCTTTTAAAATTAAAATAACATAATCCTTATATGTACAATTGAAATCCCTAAGATGTAACTATTACATAGCAGCTTTAGGGCATACATCTAACAGGCAACTCCTCCCTAACATTTTGGACAACCCAAGACGATCACAGAACAGATGAACTACATTCTAATCCATGGGCATCCGAGGACTGTAATACGAACTGGTGAAAACTATTGTCTAGGTTGATACGGGTTTACTCAAAAAGGTGCCTCATCAATATAAGGCATGGTATCGCCTGTATCGTAATGGGCAGAGAGAGGGTCCCGTGTTGGAATGTGAGGTGCCTCTATATGTGTTGGAGGTTGCGTTCGGGAAAGGTACAGTAGATCCTAAGGGTGGATCCGTGGTGGACGCAAAGGATCCTAAGCTTGAGGAACTAGAGTCCCCAGTGTACTCGGTAGAAGGCTCTAAGGAGGACGAGGATGTAGAGCAAGAGGAGTTTGAGGTGGACGAGTAGCCGTAGTTTGAGGAAACCCCCACCCCTATTTGTAGACTATGTTTTCTGAGCTAGTGTTGAGTAGGACCTGACTTGGGTAGTTTGTATTGTATATATAAATATATATATGAGACTAGTTATGTTATATATATGTGTGGTTGTTGTTTCGGTTTGAAAATTTATGGCGTACTTTTCTATCCCATTGTGTTATTGTTTGGAGATTATTATCTACTTCTGCATGTACATTAAAATGAGTGGGTCAGTGACCGTCCTGGGACATCACTATTAATTGACCAAAGAGGGATGGGCACGCGCTCGGAGGATCAGGACGTGACAGGAAAATCTAAAAAATATTTTTTCGAAAGTTATTTTCCGTGAAATGAATGGAGCCTTAATATAACGACATTTTCTAGTAATATAATCTTTAGTCTAAGTGGACCACTTAGGCTTTCTTCAAACATGAGGTTAATAATTCAATGTGGATAGGTTTTCTCCATTAATAAAAAAAATAGTAGTCTTTGTCATTTTCTCCTATCCTAGGCATTTTTCATGGGGAAAATTTGCCATGTCCACGTAAGGCACTATAGAACACGGATTCGTCGTGCCATGTATTTATGCCTATCCACTAGTGCAAATCGGTGTAATTAGTCATGTCAATTCACTAAGGAGAGAAGAAAGAAATAATTTTTTTACATTCACATAGTTTTTATTTCACCTTAGAAATTTTATGACATGTTTCGTATACATCAAACTAACCTCAAGAAAGGTAAAGTTGTTCAAAATAAAGCTAAACTTCTTCAACAAGGATATTCTCAAGAAGAAGTGACAAATTATGATGAGACATATGCACTCATTGGGTGATTAGAAGCAATACGTATTTTATTTGCTATGCTTGTATTATGATTCCGAGTTATATCAAATGAATGTGAGTGTCTTTCTAGATTTTTTATTAAAAGATAAAGTTCTATCCAATTTGGTAAACGGAACCACTATATTTCTTCTAGCCATCCGAAGGCATTAGGCAAGGTGATCCATTGTCATCATACCTATTCATAATCATGGTGAATGTCCTCTCCTATCTTTTGAATCATAGCGGATGGAAGTATCAAGGGGACTAAATTAAATATACATTTCCCTACTTTTTCTCTTATTTTATTTGCGGATGATGTGATTTTTCTTCTTGGATGGTAAAATTAAGGAATATTAGAACTTGGCAAACTCGCTGAATCAATATTGCTTTGCTTCAAGCCAAGCGATTAATCTAAACAAGTCCGTTATCTACTTCAACTATGGTTACCCTTAGAATCTAATGGTGCGTTTGGTAACGATTCTGTTCCCAGGAACAGATTCTAATCTGAAATGATTCTTTTTTAATCTGTTCCCGGGAACAATTTCTAAGCATTTTAAGCCGTTTGATAACTGTCAAAAATTTCTAATTCTAGAATAAAATTGCATTTGATACCATGCTCATTGATTATGTTCCAAATCAATTTATTTTAATTTTTAAATATTTTTTTTTTTTTTTTTTTTTTTTCCTTTTTTCCGTTTTTTCCTTTTCTTTCTTCTTTTTTTTTTTTTTTTTCCTTTTTTCTCCTATTCTTCTTCCTTTTCTTCTGGTTGGTCGCCAAATCGGCGATTGGCCACCGGCCCTTAATGAGGCCGGCCCTCGTTGGCTAAGCCTCACCAGTTGGGTGAGGCTCGCCCGGCCCCGCCGAGCCTCACCGGTGGCTAGGCCGGCCTCGCGGGGTTGGGCCAACCTCGGCGGGGCTAGGCGAGGGCCCGGCCACCAGCGAGGCTCGCCCAACCCCATCAAGGCTCGGTCTCGCCAGCCCCACCAAGGCTTGGTGGCCAAGCAAGCCTCACTGGTGGCTGGGCTTGCCTCCGGCGAGCTCGCTGGACCTCGCCCTAGCCTGGCGAGCTAGCCAAACCGGTTCCAGTGATCGGTGGCGGCGGCGAACGGTGGCATACGGCGACAGACAACGGCGGACTGTGGCGGCAGGAGGAAGAAGAAGAAAAGAGAAAAAGAGAAAATAAAAGAATAAAAATAGTTGGTTTTGATTCTTAGATTTGTTCCTAGAACAAGAATCAATTTTTTTTTTTAATTCTTGATTTTGTTCCAAATCTAATTCGAGGAGCAAAAAAATAGAAATTTGTTCCCGGGAACAAAAATTTTACCAAACGCGATTTTGTTCCAAAACTAGTCCCGGGAACAAAAAAATTAGAATAAGGCACTGTTGAGATGGTTATCAAACAGACACTAAAAAGAAAGATGGTGAGTGAATTGAGAGTTCCAATCATTGAGAAGATTGGGAAATATTTAGGAATTCCTTCGGATTGGGCCCAGTCAAAGAAACATATATTTGCTTCGATCCTTACAAGAGTCTATATGAAGCTAGATGGATGGAAAGTAAAATTGATGTCGAAGGAGGGCAAGGATGATCTAATTGAAACAGTGGTATAGACTCTACCCCAATACGCTATGCTTATATTCAAACTCCATGCTGTGTTGGAACACAATGTACAGTGAAAGTCGATTTTTGCTTTCCCGCGAGTTCACCCTCTCGATATGTTGTTCCGAATGGACATCTAATTTTGTTCTTTTTCCCCTTTTGGCTCCGGGCGAAAACCATTTAAATCGTTGGTGGTAGCTTACTGTACTTGCAATTTGTACTTGTTGCACTGACACTCTCTTGTCTAGTGTCAATTACCGAAACGGTTATGGTTTGCAGAATAATTGACCTGCCTCATAATGAAATTGGTTTGCACATCACCACATTATACTGCGATTGGGAATGAGAATGCAGTTGGTGGTCGAGATTGCACAAGAAAAAACAAAGGTAATTGAAGAAAGTGCTCATGAAAAGGACGCGAAGCAAGAACATCTTATTGTTCGGCCCAAAATTGCCTGAAAAAAAATGAAAGTAACAATATTTGAAAAGGGTACATCTCTAACCTATGCGTCTACTAATTAAGTACTAGATAAAAAGACCAAGGACAAGAAATGCTTTATAGCAAATACTGAAGGGATAACGATTCAGTGGTTTCCACATCAAAGGAAATCGAGGCTGCAGTCAAGTGGAGAAGCGCACCATGTGTCTTGTCAAGTTGATGGTGCAACAACAAAAAGAGGCTGCGTATCACGAAACAAATGTTAAGACTAAGTCTGGGAGCATAACTACCGCACGAACAAATGCTGGGATGAGAGAACTTACCATGTCTACACTGACTGGTTTGCCGTCCTCTACCAATATTTCAGCTACCATTCCAGTCTAATCAGCCTGAGAATCCATAAAACCAGAGATTAGTGAGACTACGAAGCAAAATTATAATCCGTTGCTGGAACAGTCAAGTGTCAATGTTGGATGTATGCTCTAAAGTTACCATATAATAGTTACATATTAGGAATTTCAGTTGTACTATCAATCTTATTATTTAATGCCAAAAATGTGTTCATTCATTTGTCCAATTATTTATATGTATGAATGATTTCACACGATCAATTGCGATTGGACCTATTTTAAAGAAGTTAAGAATATGTGTGATGGGTTCACAATTAAACTGAATTTTCAAACTGTTCCCGGTCTATGGATCATTGAGTGGATATTAATGATTCTTTTGAGACCCTTTTGTTATTATCTTCACCATTAAGTATTGGATGCTTAAGGGAATGACAAGTCACAAGTCATTGAGTATTATGATACTCAAGTTAGAACATTGATGCTTATAGCAAACAAGTTCACTAAACATGACACGCATAAAACGATTAATGACATGGAAGCTTTTAGCATGGTTAATGTCTAATCGTCCATGCTCTGGTCTTGTGTAAATAATCCTTAGACCTGAGGCATAGCATTGACTTGCATGTTGGATGGCTATGGTTCACAGGTGCGCAATGTTGTTGGCTCATTGATCCATCTCTGTACTCGATGATCATAATTCATTTATATATGAAGTTACATGCGTGCGTAATATATAATCTGTCTCTTTGTTACATACAAGGTACAATGATGATGTCCTATGCAATCTAATTATGACACTACATTGAAATGCTCAGCCAAGGTTGTAATCGAGATTGAACTATTCATGTCTCATATAAAATGCATGTCAATTAAGTTTTTGCATATAATCGAATTGGTGACTTGACAAATATTCTATGGTCTTTGTTCGACTAGGACATAATAACACAGAGGGATTGAATTACAATTTAGCCAAAGTTGACAAGTTCATTATGTTCTTAAAGCATTCATACTGTCTGGGTAATTATGACATATTGTTAAATGTCAATCATGGCTTGTAGGATCTATAGATTAATTGGAGTACTAAGTGCTAGTGCAAGTCTTACTATTATTTCAATGATGAACCCAAAAATGTCACACACCATAGTCGATTCAGGATGATGTGGAGCAAGAGAGATAATATCACAAATAGGTTTGCAATAACGACAATGAAATTGAGTTGAGCTGAAATTAAATTAAATGAGATTTAATTTAATTTTTATTTTAGTCATGAGCGTACGTGCAGACGATGCACACACACGCCCAAGGTGGACACATATTTATGTGCCTAAAATGCACACATGAAGATCATGCCATTTTATGTTTTAAATTGTAGGATTTATATAAAAATAGAATAAAATAAAATAAAAGTGCACACACATGGTCAGCAACTGTGCTGACATGAGAAGCACACGGTCAGCAACAGCAACAACTGCCGACAGTTGCCGATCGCAAAATAAAATAAGGATCAGCAACAGTTGCCGTGGGGTGTGTGATTGTGCAATGTGTGCGTGAGACAAAAAGTGTTTTTTTTTTCGCCGTGACTAAGATATCAATAGTGCGGCGAATAATCTGAGCACAATTTTTAGTGGTGATTACCCAAGTTCTTTCTTCTATTTGACATGCGATGTGTTTAAACTAGAGATCTGATATTTGTGGGCCTCAAATTGAAGAACATTTAAAACACGCTATGAGAGATAATCTGTTTAAACCCCTTTATTCTTAAGATTTTTTATATTAAAATGCATGTACAATGCCTTCAGAGATACATGTGTAGTAAAATTTTATAAAAGCTTCCGTTGCGTTTATATTTATTTTACCTATGCTGTAAACCCCAACAATCAAAACACCAAAGTTTGAGCTTGAGAACACAACAAAAACAAAATAAAAATAAAAATAGCGCATGCAACACGATTGCATTACTATTTCACAATATTCATTTTGAGCAAAAAGAACTTATTATCTCTCTCTCTCTCTCTCTCTCTCTCTCTCTCTCTATATATATATATATATATATATATATATATATTTATATTTATATGTATATATATATGTATGTGTGTACGTATATGTATACAAGAGCATAATAAACTTAGTTACTCATGCAAAAGATAATGTTTTTCTGTGTCGACAAAAATCTTCGCAGAGAGGAAACTGTGGGATTGACCAAGCATCTTGCGTGTTACATTTTGGCTGTTTATATGTGGCCAGTCCACTTGGTGGGTACAGGCCAGTGCTCTTAAATTGACCGGGCGCAAAATATGCTAAAGCTGGCATATCGCCGATCAACCATTGCAGCCACATTCGTTTAGAGGGATGTGATCATGTTAAACATTATTATGTAGGTAAATGACACATATGGACATGAATTCCGCGTAGTCAACACGACCTAAGAAGAGGTCGTGGCTGTAGGTTCAACTCTCCCAAAATGCAAACTTACACTCCAGAAGAGGTCAATTTCATTGGAAATTAATAGTTTCCCATATAAGCAGGAAAGAAATCATAGCTTGAGGTTGAGTTTGGGTGGACATCACTACAGTTTTTTATTCAGAAACGCAAATGACTAGACCAAAGAATGCTGAACCAAAAAGCTAGGTCACTTATTTTTTGGAAGTAATTTTTGTAATATGCGAAAATGCAATCCAACATCTCCATAACTAGAATGAAGAACACATATATAATCGAGTAGAGAAATTAATGCATCTGATTTGGACCATCGTTTTTGATATAGAATAGAGACAATCCAAACTCAAGACTTTCCGTCTATTACCCTCTGTATCACTGGCTTAATGAGACAACCCCTCACCTTTAGCGCTTAGGAAACGCTCCTTTGTGAGGATAATTGTGAGTGTTAGGGTTAGATGAGAGACTTAGCACTATTTATAGAGTTTTCAGTCAAGCCCTCTCATTACGAACCGCGCTCAACTCGGCCCATATTAGTCAATCCCATATTAAACTAATTAAGAAACCTTCTATCTCACCTTAGACGAACCCTATAAAACAGCAAATTATAATATCAATTAATGTAGCACACATTAGAAAAACTCTTACATTGTCTCACACGGGCTATATTAATTGAAATTGTACAGTATGTGCACACCTTAGTGTAAAGATAATTTTTAATAGTCAATCCTATTTCATAAAGTCTCAAACACTAAATCATGGCGATAATTGTATGTACACACATAGAGCTTTTCATGGTCATGAGTGCTTTTAACTTTATTGATATGGATTCAATATTATAGTATAACAAATGGATAATACCTCTTATAGAGAGATTCCATTTGTCAGTTACATTTTTTTTTATCTTAAGTGTTACAAAAATTTGTGCCATTAGAGAATGTCTTTATGATTTTAGTGAACCCACATATGTCTTATTTTTATAGTTAACATTTCTTTATATGTGACAAGATATATGTTCAACGCTAATAACCAAATGCCGTTAGCCTTTACTCAAGATTTATACAATACTTTGAGACTTTATTAACATGTATTCAATATAATAACAATACATTCATAAATACTTTATTGACCATTCCGTACTGTTTCTTTATGGTCAAGAACTTGACCGTCATATATTTGAATGTCTTGAGACCTCTGTTTTTGTTAATAAACAATATTGCAGAGTTATTATCTCAATACAACTGTATGGGCCTATTCATAAAGTCAAATACGGGCAACTCCCTACTGAGGTTCCGGAGCCTAATATCCTGAGTAACAATCGAAAAGCATGGTACAAACTCTGCTTACATGGTATATGATGACATATATTTCTATTTACTGAACCTCCTGCTAATATAAAGATGTATTCTGTTGTCGACTTCATGTCATGCTAATAGCTAGCAAATACATCTGAATTATTTACTAGCTTTAGGATATGAACATGTGTGTAATTCAACATATAATCTTTTGTCTTTTTTAGGTACCTAAAAAACCTCATTGGTAGTGACCTAGTGATCATGTCTAGAATTTAACTAATATTCGTCTAGAAGTTTTGTCGCAAAAACGATATTTGGTTTAGTGCAAATTTAAGCATACATGATGCTTTCAAGTGCACTAACACAAGGTACATCATTCAATTGGGTTTTCTCAATGTCTCGATGAGGACAATGTGACAAATTCGGTTTATCACCCTTAATGACAGGAGTAATTCATGGATTGTAGTGATGTATACTGAATCTTTTTAAAATATGATCAACAAATGTCCTTTGAGATAAACCCAATATATGGCGAAAACGATCCTTACGGATTTCAATGTCAAGGACTAAAGATGCCTCATCAAGGTCCTCCATATCAACATTTTTCGATAATATCTGCTTTGTCTCATGCAATAATTCAAGATCACTACTTGTAGGCAAGATATTATGTATATAGAGTATAAGAAAAATAAATTTCCTCCCTTGACCTTGCAGTATATATACTGATTTATTTTGTTCTCAACTGAACGAAGTGACAACATTATGAAACTTTAATAACATTGTCTGAAAATTTGCTTGAGGCCATAAATAAGACTTTTTAGTCTACACATAAACTTACCTGAATCATCTACTACAAAACCTTTGGGTTGCACCATATCTACTTCATTATGAAGGTATTCATTTAGAAAGATAGTTTTAACATTTATCTGGCTTAACTCCATATCAAAATGAGTTACTAATGCTATGTTCACTCTGAAAGAATCTTTAGAAGAGATTAGAAAAAATATTTCTTCATTGTCCACCCCTATTTAAGAGGGAAACCTTAGTTATTTGTTTGACTTTAAACTTCCCAATCTTTCTTTGAAGTCCTTTGTAGTCTTGTACACCCATTTGAAACTGATGAGCTCGTGATGTTCAAGTAACTCAATAAGTTCCCAAACACTATTATGTTTCATAAATTGCATCTTGTCTTTCGTCGTATCTAAACATAGATCCGATTAAGGATAAGAAACATCATATGTATAAGTCACTAGATCGACCATGCAGTAAATATTGTAGTCACGCCCTCATAGATAAACTATATAGTCTGATGGTATAACTGATCGTCTCTTTCTAACAGATCTCTTGAGTGGAGCTACAACTAGTTCATCCTGCACCTGAGATGCTTGAGAAACTTCATCAAAAACTGTCTTAATAACAGTATCCTAAACTTCAATAGGCTTAGTCTGTGGTGTAGAATACTCCACAATTGTCTGTATAGGTAAAGGTAAAGACACAGTGATTTCCACCGTACTATTATCCTTACATCGAACTCTAGAAACTTTACTGTCTATGATTCCATAATTCTTGTACCTTTATTGGGGTTATAAAATCGATACCCATTCGAATGATCTGAGTAAGATATGAAATAATATCAAGTTGTTCTGAATTCCAACATGCTTAATATCATATTATATAATCTCACTTCTATAAGACACCCCAAACCTTAAGATGGTTCAAGCTAGTTTTACATTAAGTCCGTCACTCAAAGAAATTGAACAATTTTGGTGGAAACACGGTTTTGTAGCTTTCAAAGTGCCACCTCACAGAAAACCGGGTAAATTAGTGCTATTAATCATACTCCTCATAATCTCCATAAGGGTGATATTGCGTCTTTTAGCCACACCATTATATTCAGGATTTTCGGGTATGGTAAATTAAGTTACCGCCCCAGAATCTTCCAATTATTTGACAAAAATGTCTTTTTTAACTATCAAACATTGCCATGCTTGCCAAAATAATCATCACCAAGATTAGGTCTAACAACCTTTAAGCCTTATTCCAATTGTTTGTCGATTTTAGTCCAAAAAAAAAAACAAATTGAGTTTATCTAGAGATTCGGACTTTTCCTTAATCTAGTATAGAAGAAATAATCATCAATGATTGTGTTGAAATAAAAAAAATATACAGAATGTTACCATATAGGGTCCACTGATATAAATGTAAATGACCTCTAATAGGTCAAAACTTCATACTGCAGTTTTATTTTTTTAGGAAAAATCTCAAATAAGGACCCAAAGTGAGTTTATTTTCTCAAATAAGAACCCGGAGTAACCGTTGTCCTAAATAAGGACCCGAAGTGGCTAACAAGTCTCAAATAAGGACCCAAACCCATCAGCCAGCGAGCGTGTGACATTTTCGGTGGCTGGACTATGGGCAATTTTGTCCAAAAAAAAAAAAAGATAGAAATTAACAAACCCTAAAGACAAAAACCCCCCAACTCTTCACGTTCTTTTGATCTAAAAAAAAATCTTTATGTTCTTACGTATTTCTTCTTTTGCTCTTCATCTTCTCCGTTCTTTGTCCTCTCTCGCTTGAAGCACCGAAATTTTTTGTTAATGGAACACGAATTGAAACACAACAAGAAACCCTTACCATTGTTTCTTCACATCTTCTTCTTTTGTTTCTTTCTTCGTTTCTTTCCAATGAAGAAGACAAATCTTGAGTAAAGCCACCTTTTCGTTATTGAGACACTCGTGTGTAACACGAGGGCCTCGATTCTTCATTATCTTTTCCTAGGTTCGCTATACACTTTGATTCACACTCCCGTTCAATCGAGGTCAGTTTCGTTGAAATTGGTGCAATCGATCCTTCGTTCGTCAAAGTGGTTGTAACTTGTTGAAGCAACATGTCGACAAGTCACGGGCATGTGGTGGAATATCACATAGATGGTAGTGAGGATGGTGATGGTAGGAGGAATTCTTTTGTTTTATGGTGTTCTGTTTGCTTGTTTTGTCGGATTTCTGAGTTAATGTCTCTTTTGTCTGATAAAATGCATATGAGTTGTGTCCAAACAAGAGGGGACAAAGAACGTAAAAGATGAAGTGCAGAAGAAAAATAACGTGAAGAGTTTGGAGGTTTTGTTTTTAGGGTTTGTTAATTTCTATCTATATTTTTTTGGGACAAAATTGCCCATATTCTGGCCATCAAAAATGTCACACGCTCGCCGACCGGCGGGTTCAGGTCCTTATTTGAGACTTGTTAGCCATTTCGGGTCTTTATTTGAAACAACGGTCATTTCGGGTCCTTATTTGAGAAAGTAGGCTCACTTTGGGTCCTTATTTGAGATTTTCCCTTTTTTTTTTTTTTTATCTTAGTTATCTTACTTCTAATAATCTATGCAAAGTGTTTAGGTAACTTTTAAGAATAGACAAAATGTCGACATTATCAACTTTTCTACTCTTTCTTTAGATATGTGACCAAGACGTTACTACATGAGATTATTCCTTAGGCAAAAGTTTTTTGAAAACAACCTTTTCAACCGTATATGCGACGTATATATCATTGAGAGTTCAACAGAATTTGTATAATTCATTGGACATAATGTAATACTCAACCTTATTTGAATTAAAGAACACCAAAATAATATTATTTTTTTAATTTCATAAATAGCTACATATATTCAAACATGATAAGAAAACTAAGTTCTATCTCAAAGAAGGTATATAAAATGCATTTCTTAATGTTAGATTAAAAACAAAATATAGAATTAAAATGATAGATCCAACGAACTCAACGTTGATTTTATCGTTGTTTCCCACGATAAGCTATTATTTATCATAATTTGACTTCCTTAGATTTATGAATCCTCATATGGAAAACACAACAAATTTGTTGCACCATTATCTAGCCATCAATAACTAGACGGGGCTTCTGATAGGTATTGGATTCATAAATAATGCAAAAAAATCATTACTTGCATACTCACACTTGGATAACCAATTTTTTGTATATTTACTACAATCTATCTTTATATGACATTTCTTCTTAAAAAAAAAAAAAAACAATGGTCGCCATCATTTGAAGGATGCTTTCTTAGGATCCAGATTGTCAGAATGACCGATGATTTCATGAGTTCATTTATGAATATGATTTTTAGACTTTGAATCTACCATCCTTAGAACGTAATTTCTAACCTCATCAAAACTATCATACTTTATGTTGGAGAGTCATTGTAGATATGTCATAATCTCGGCATTAGATAAGACATAATTTCAAGTTACCAAGGCTGCCATCATCCTTTTAGTAATGTAGTCAGTTGGTAAACCATTTTTTTTTAAGGGTTCATGAATGGAACGCTTCATGGATAACAAGCAAATTCAGTTACTCTTTTCCCAAATAGAAAATCTTTTTTCCACTACTTAAAGTTTGAACTAGCAAGAACATCAATAGTTATTAAGTTAATTATAAATAAGATGACAAAAACAACAAACAATCTATGTAATTAGCATCATGTGAGTATTGTACAACTTGAAGACGTATAAGTACACATTTTAGAGAGTTACATGTATTATCATATAATCACCTTTGGGCAAAATACATGACATGCAGTTGTATACTCCCTACATGATAACGGCCATGAGAGTATATTCAAATCTTCGTGAATTCATCACCTTTGGGTGTATGAACCACTAGGATTAGTCATTCTTTCATCATACTGTTATTCCCTCCATGAACTAATACACAATCACCTCATTTGAGAGTATAACCACGTATTAGAACATGAGACATCCCATCATTATATGATATTGATATTTCTCAAATCCAATCAAGTGTACAATTTCGGTGGTTACAACTCAATTGAAATATTGAAACTCTCTCATACTGGGCATATCAACTTTACTTCTCACATACATTACATACATGTGATTTTAACTCTAGTGACATTAGCAATTTATCACTAAAATCACATATCATGCTAATTACATTACTTTATTTATTTATACAAGTTAAATTTTATATACATTATCAATCAATCATACTCTACACAATCTTTAAGTGATTGTGAGCTTGCACCTGCATTTCCAAAATCATAGAAAAATACAAGAAAATACCCTAAAATACCAAAAAAAAAACCCCATATTTAGGGTTCCATACATATTTTCACTTCCATAAAATTATCAAAAATAAAAAAATAAATATATCATAGTGTAGAGCATCTCCATACAAGCACATAGACTCTAAAAATGCTCTAATCGGAGTCCGAACGCACCCGTACGCTCGTCCAGAGTGTGTGGCATGTGTAGCACACACACCGCACGCCTGAATCAATCTGATCGTTGGTTCAATCGGCCAGACCGATCCGATCGGTCAACTAGAAACTGGGTGGTACAGGTCAACAGCTCGGGTCAAAGTTAACTGGGTTAGGTCAAGTCAACGAGTCAGATCGTGGTCAACAGGTCAGGTTAGATCACTCCAGCACGAGTCATTGACGTCAACGTGACGTCAACCCTTGTGCATGAGAACGCGTGAAAGCTTATGGCCACGGGTGCTTGACCCGCAACAGCATGTGGAGGCGCATGCGGCCTCCCCGGTGGTACGACACTCATGGTTTTGCTCATCTCGACGAGTTCTTTCTGTTTATATAATTAAAATTGATTTTTGTTGCACAAAAAATCACCAAAAAGGGAAAAAAATATACATCCATGTTTTAATTTATGGAGGCTCTAATACCACATGAAATACACGAAAACATAACCTAAATCTCCATAACTAGAACCAATAACACATATACAATTGAGAAGAGAGATTAACGCACCTGATTTGGACCATCGTTCTTAATATGGAATAGTGACAATCCAAACTCAAGAACTTCTTCTCTATTGCCCTCTGTATCACTAGCTCAATGAGATGGCTCCTTACCCTTAGCACTTAGAAAACGCTCCTTTGTGGGGATAATTATGAGTATTAGGGTTAGCGAAAAGATTTGAGCACTATTTATATAATTTCCAGCCGAGCTCAACTCGGCCCACATTAGCTAGCCTTATATTAAACTAATTAAGAAACATTATATCTCACCTTAGATCAATACCGTAAAATGGTAAATTACAATATTAATTAATATAACCACATTAGGAAAACTCTTACAATTTCTTTTAGTGCTAAAGAGGAGGAAAGTGACCTTCATGATTTGAATGGGAAAATGATAAAAATAGATGTCTACATACCTCAATTTCGTTTATCAACTTCATGGCTTTAATAATATACATCACAGAGCATCCAAGTGTCACAACAATGACATATATTGGATGACCAAGTGTCAGAGTTTTTATGATGATGGTGGGGGAAACTGATATTGACCGTGTATCCTTGAGAATGAGAAGGAGGGTTTGATCTTGGGGATGACATGGTTATGTCCTTTTAAGGTCTGCAAGATATAAAAGATGATGATGGCCAAGCACTGGGGGTTAAATAAAGGATAGGATATTTATGATTGACTCTGACGAATGTGGGTTTTGTTGATACATAATTTTCAGTCGATGCGTCAAAAAGGTAAAAAAAAAATTCGAGATTAGGGTTTCCGATTGCAACAGAGCCCATTTCTCGATCAAAAAGTGTCGTTTTTCATTTCTTTCATTTCCATTGTTATTTTAAAGCAATTTTCTAGTCATTTCCAAGAACAACCTAAGAAGTCAAACGATTGATTTTTGGGTTGACTTTTTGGTCAACCATTTGATCAAAAGTCAACCCAAGTTAAAAAGTTAGCTTTTTGCCCAAAATAGCCTTAATTTCACTTTAGTCAAATCATTTTTTTCAAAAGTTCAAAGATTTGACTCAAAAATTAACTTTTTAGGGAAAAACAACTAAATGATTGACTTTTGATCAAACATTTGACCAAAAAAAAGGGAAAAATCAAGAATCCTCGAAACACATTTTTTTAATGTTAATTTGACTTTTGTGTCAAAAATTTCACAAAATTCGATTGAGAACACTATTTTCTGAATTTTTCGGTTTTAGGTTCTAAATTGACAAAAAACAAAAGTACATTTGTTGTAGCCGTAATTAGGCACAGTTCCTTTACAACATTTGGTCTATGGACTATTTCTAATCCACTCATTCATTTAATTTCGAGAATTGTCATGCCAAAAGGCGAATTGTCATTTTAAGCCATAGTTAGGGGGTCTGAATCGATCCTATATGATTTCTAAACGGACAATTCTTTTCCACTCATATTTTTGAGATAAGTCCAAATCCAAGGTCCGTTTTGAGAAATTCACATGAGAAATTCCTAATTTAAGGAATTTCACTCTCTTGAACGTAAGAAAATCAAGCTGTCAAGCTTTAATTGGAGAAATTTAGGTTGGCCCATTCAATATTATGGTTTTTTTTTTTGGTTGGAAAAGGAAATATTATATAATCAAGTTAAAGAAACAAAGCAGCCCGTTGCATGGGCTTCAGAAAACAGAAGATCCAGAAGTGAAATGGGAGGGATGTAGCCCAGTCCGGTGGTAAGGTGCCATTACAATGGGCCTTAGCGGCCCAATCAGCCACGAAATTGGCTTTTCGTCTACAGTGTCGTACATTTAGGTTAGGGAAAGAAGAGAGCTTGGCTACCGCTTCTGCAAGTAGAGCTCTTGCCTCCCATGGTGTCGAATGCGGATCACAGACAGCTTCCACCAGCACCAGACAATCAGATTCTATCACAAGGTGGTCCTGATCCTTATCGTGTTGTAGCAGATGATCGAGAGTGATGAGGAATGCTTGGATCTCGCTCTGCAAGGCTGAAGCTGCTGGGAAATCACAGGTAAAGCCGTATAGAAAAGTGCCTAAATGATCTATGTAAATGCACGCCATAGCGCCTATTGTACTAGAGGGATGATAGGCCCCATCTATGTTGATTTTCACCACGCCAGGATCTGGTGGTCGCCACAGTAGATTGGATTGAGGAGGAGATCGGCATGTTCACGTCAGTGGTTGTGTGGAGAGTTGTGCTATTCTGACCTAGGCAAGGGCTACATCCATGACCTGAAGGTGATCAGGGCGCTGTTGGCGGAATATGAACCTGTTGCGCGCCTTCTAGATGTGCCATAAGAAAGAAGCAATTGTCTCCAGGCCAGGATAGGTATGTCGTTGTTTGATCTGTGCCACTAACCATGCATCCATCCTTGTTACTGACTGTGGTGTGATTTGTATACAAATCTGTGGATGTGACCATATTTGGTGCATCCATTGACATAAAAGAAAGAGGTGTTCTGTAGTTTCCGGTGTGTGGTGAGAGCAGAGAGGGCATGTCAAATCAGTGGTGATACATCGTTGGAAGAGATTAGCTTTCATTGCTAAGGCGTTATGGCATAATGACCAGAGGAAAGGTAGAATTTTGGGAGCAAGTTTCACAGCCCAAATGGATTTCCATAGTAGCTTGGGGGAAGAGATTAGCTTTCGTTACTAAGGCGTTATGGCATAATGACCAGAGGAAAGGTCGAATTTTGGGGGCAAGTTTCACAGCCCAAATGGATTTCCATAGTAGCTTAGGGGGTTGATAGGAGGACGATGGTAGGTGTTGCTGATTGCTAGGAACGGTTTGTCTGATGGTGTGATAGCCGATTTTCACAGTATATGTACCATTTAATGTCCCAGTTCACATAAGTTGATTAGTAGTGTATTGAGGTCTTACCTAGATTGTAAGTATTTCTTCGACTGTTGAGGCATCAGAGTGCTAGTTTAGTAGAGGAATATTCCAGTTGTTGCTTTTCGGGTCCAACAGATCAGCCACATTCATCAAGTCACTCCTAGCAGCTGGGCCTCCTATAAGTCCTCTAGGGAGCCACAATCTTCCCGGATTTTAATAGTTTGTCCATTGCCAACGGACCATTGTAGGTGAGGTAATATGGAATCCCTCCCAAGTAGAATACTCCGCCATCCCTAGGATGGTCTAGCTCCCCTATCGGCATGCCTAAAGTCCTGTGAGTGGAAATAAAGCCCTTTAAAGAGGGTGCTCCATAAAGATGTTGGGTGCTAGATTAACCTCCATGCTTGTTTTCCGAGCATGACTTTGTTAAATTCTGTGAGATCACGAAATTCGAGACCCCCATTGTCCTTTCTACGTTTGAGAACATCTCAATTTTTCCAATGGATGCCTGATTTAGTATAGTCTCTCTACCACCAAAACCGAGCAATTTTCTATTCAATGGATTTGCAAATGGACACAGGAATTTTAAAGATGGACATGGCATGCTGTGGAATCGCTTGTACAACAGTCTTGAGTAAAATTTCCTTTGCACCCTTAGATATCAGATTTTCTTTCCATCCTTCTAGTTTGGCATTCACCCTTCCCAAAATCCAAGCAAACATCTCCCATTTAGATCTTCCCCACTCATATGGTATACTTAAATATTTGCCAGTCCTATCAATCACAAGTATTCGAAGTGCACTTGCTAAATTTTCTTGTAGACTAAGAGGACAGGCTTTGCTGAAGAAGATTCCGAATTTATTCCTATTAATAGCCTGACCAGTAGCGAAGCAATATTGATTGACTATGTTGGCTAAATTCTGACATCCAAGTAATTTACCATCTAAAAAGAATATGGCATCATTAGCAAAAAACAGGTGAGATAGAGTAGGACACCACCTGTTCAACTTGATGTCATTGAGATGGCCCATGGTAATTGCTTGGTGTATAAGATGTGATAGGACGTTCACTAGAAGGATGAATAGATAGGGGGAGAGAGGATCTCCCTGTCTGAGTCCTCGGGTTGGTTGGAAGTATGGTGAATGTTCACCATTGAATTTAACACTAAAAGACACTATCGTTATACATTACATGATCCATTGTATCCACGTAGCATGAAAGCCTAACATGAGGAGATAATCTTGGAGGAAATCCAATTCAACCGGTCATATGCCTTTTGCATATCCATTTTTAGGATGGCTCGAAATTGGCGCTTGCATTTTCTAACCTTAAGCTGATAAAGCACCTCTTGGACGATTAAAATGTCATCCTATATTTGGCATCCACTCACAAAGGTGCTTTGCTCCCTAGAAATAAGCTCAGGCGGGTAGGGCTTTAGGCAATTGGCAATCACCTTAGAAATGATTTTATAGGCATAATTGCAAAGGCTTATGGGACGGTATTGGTCTAGTCTTTTAGGTGTGGTACCTTGGGGATTAGGGAGATTATGGTTTTATTTAAATCTGGTGGCATTACTCCAGATAGGAAGAATTGTTGCACTGATGAAAAGATCTCGTCTTGGAGTATATCCTAATGATTTTGATAGAAAAGTCCATTCAAACCATCTGGGCCCGGAGCTTTAGTAACCCCCAATTGGAATGTAGCATGTTGAACCTACCCCCTGGTGACAGGAGCTGTCAAAGACATGTTCATTTTGTCAATAATAACCCGTGGGCATTGATTCAGAAGAGGCCTATAATCACGATGTTCCACTGTCTAATATAGATTTGAAAAGTAATCTGTTGTCATCTTCTTTAAAACCCGGGGATCGCGCACCCAATCGTGATTGTCGTCCTGTACTAATCTTATTGCGTTGTCTCCTTTGAATGGTAGTTGCATGGAAGAATTTAGTATTTTTATCTCCCCACCTCAGCCATTTGATCCTAGAGTGCATTGCCCAATATTGTTCTTCTTGTTGCCATAATTTCTGAATTTGCTCTTTCAGGTGAGTAACCAATGGTGCATCTAGTGATCATGGGTTTGATTGACGTGACTTTGAAGTTGCTGGTGCAAAGCTGCAAGTTGATGATGTCCCTCGGAGAATTTTGATCTACTCCAATGAGCTAGTGCGAAGGAGACCGCCTTTAGTTTGGATGGAAGGGTGGAGTTCGGTAACTGTGTGGATCTCCATGACCGAGCAACGATTTCACGACAATCCGAGTCTTGGATCCAGAAAGCTTCAAAAATGAAGGGCTGTGATCCGACTCCACAGCAAGTAAAGCAAACGCTTAAGCTTCAGGGAAGGTGAGACGCCAATCCAGAGTACACAGAGCCCTATCCAATCTTTCATTGACAAAGTCATCACCAGCTCTATGATTCATCCAGGTAAAGGTACATCCCTTACTTTCTATGTCCATGAGTGAACAGTCATGAAATACATCTCGAAAAGATTGCATTCTATAAGAATTGGCCAAGCGCTTACCTACTTTTTCCCAATGATAGAGTATTTCATTGAAGTCACTGACACAAACCCATGGTAGGGTGTTAGAGGCGCTGATAAGTCGCAAGGTTGCCCATAGCAGTTGGCGTTGCTAGAAAGTAGCCGGAGCATGAAGGCAGGTGAGTCGCATTGGAGTACCTCCCATTATATCAGTGCATATGACATCAAAAAACTCTGAGGTAGAGCATTCCAAAGTTATAATAAGCTAGTTAGTCCAAACTAAAGCCAACCCACCAACTAAACCAATAGGGTTGAGCAGAAAAGAGCTCGGATACTTGAGTCTCTTTTGCAGTTGTTTGACTACGACCTCTTGGTTTTTAGTTTTCATAAAAAAAAAAATAATGTCGGGCCTCTTTTTAGCTACTAAGGCCTTGAGGGATTGAACTGTCAGGGGATTGCCCAAACCTTGACAGTGCCAGCTCAAAAGTTTCATTTATCACTTGGTGGCTTTTTTGGGCAAGCCACCATAGCCCATTTGCCTGCTTCTTCAGCTTCCAAGATGGGAGTATCCATGAGTTGTGTCTCATCAAGGTCTTCGTGCTGATTTAGTCGTGGTTCATAAGGATTATACCTCTTCAATTTTTTGGTTGTGCCTGCTTTGGTATTAATTTTGTTGTGCTTTGTCTTCTTGGGGTGAGAGGAGCCCACTGCCAGGTCTTGAGGATGCTTCATCTTGGCAGAAACCAGATCCATTGTAGCTGTTGTTGGAGGTTCTAAAGGCTGACTTGTAGGAGCGGGACGCTGGATGAATTTGTCTATACTCAGAATGAGTGGCAGAGCTGGCGGCTGAAGAATTCCCTTGTTTCTATTAACGCTGGAAGGCTGCACCTCGATCAGTTGAGGTGATGGTGGGGGAGTTTCTAGGATGACCTCTTCTGGCGATTTGGGTATGTCTTGCGGCGCGTAGAAAGTTTTCTAGTATGGACTATGTTCTCGAACTTCCGCTCATAACAATTGGCCGTACACCATTTTTTCTTTGCCCGTCATCTTAGCTTCATCAAAAGGATAATCCTTACAGTACATGGCATAGTGTCCAAGCTTGCCGTAGGAGTAACAAAAATGTGACAGGCGTTCATATCGAAAATCTAGCCATAATGTTTTTCCATTAATTTTGATCAACTAGCCTGTCATCAAAGGTTCCTGCACCTTGAGTTCGACCATTGTTTTCCCAGCTCGGAGGGAAGTACCCTCCTTATTTTCTATTCGGACTTCTAGTACTCTACCTATGTGTCTAATAGCCTTTTCTATCATATTTTCAGAACACCATTCCAACGGAAGACCAAAGACTTGCACCCAGAATGCGCAAATGGAAAAATCATAACAATGCAGCGGCGTGTTGAGAATCCAAGGCTTAAAGATAACTAAATGGCTAGAGAAAAGCCAGGGCCCCCCCATCAAAACCCGCTTTTTCTCCACCTCAGATTTGAATTTTGCTACATATGACCCTGCTTCCTGTGAGGATAGTTCGACCTAGTCTGTTCTCCAAGCACGCCTTAATTTATTTTGGAAAGCTTGAAAGTTTATGGATGGATTGGATAGAATTTTACCTACCAATATCAATTTGCATTCTTCAACTTTGTCTATAGGTGGCGCATCATCCCAAACTTCAATCCCCTGTTCCGGCCAGAGGTGGCCCATTCGGTAGCATAGGGCAGCAAGGCGAGAGGTTTCTTCCTGGTCTTGATTGTCCATGAGGTCAGGGGACAGTGCCTCTCACCAGAGAGCCTATCTTGGAGAAGAAATTCACATGCAGATGGGTCGGGGTACAGCAGGAAGCAACGATCGACGATATGGAAATTCCAGGCAAGCGATTGAAGATATACCATTCATGAGAGTTGGGTCAAGGTGATTGAAAACTAAATCCCACCTGCCAGCAACGAGGATGGCGAGGATTGGGTTAGTAATCGAAGATGGGTGAAAATTGGGAGGGGAAGGTGATGGAACCAGGTGGGAACACTTCCAGAACAGAAGTCCGGACAATTGAGAGCAACAATTGTGGAAGAAGCAATGAAAGGAAATACCGGGTTGAAAAACAGGGGAAGAGACGAAGGTGGAACAAGAATGGTGAAGTTAGGGTTTGGGGTTTTAAACTACCATGAAGGTAGAGAAACGACTCTACATTTCGAGAGAGAGTGTTAACTTCTACATTTCTTCACAGCTGCAGGGAAGACTGACATCCACGTTGATCTTATCTCCAACCAGTTCATTTGCTTGAACCGGCTCCCATCTGGTGGCCGTTGGACTCCCAGCCACCGTTGATCGGTTCGTATAGAGGTCCCCGACCCTCTAGTGGTCGGGGTTTGAAGAGTAGGTCACCCGAGCATCTCCGGCGACCATTTCCTTCGATCGGCATTGAAGACCTGTCCAAACAGAGACGATTCTGCTCATAGGCTGAACCAGCTATTCAACCGCTTCCTTTGGCGATCCACAGTGATCGAATCTATTCATTGAAGTTTTGATCATGCTTCGACAACGATCACTTCGTCTGATTGTGTCCAAAATCAAGGAAAATGAGAAAAGATAGATTCTCGAACTTGAATTCGAAAAAGCGAGATTAGCATATCCAATCAGGGCTAAGATTCAATATTAGATCCATATAATATGCTTATATTTAATGATAATAAGGTTGTTTGATGATTTGCTGAGATTGAAGTTCATTAAGGATGGGTTTGTGGTTGATTGAGTGTGATTAATGTTGATATGCGATTTTCGTGCTTCTGTGCATAGCTTACTATTTGGCTTAAAATGAGGTATTAGATGAGCTTATTTGACCTTGACTCATTCTTGGCTTAGAAAGTACACTTCGATATCTTCGATTTGATAGGTCGCACGTCCCCAATAGAAATCTTTTGACCCTCAAAAAATACCTCAGAATCCAGTCGATTCTGCAGTAGTTTAGGTTGATTTTTTGTTCTGGTTTTATACCGATTTTTTTTTTTCGCGTTGATTTTTGTGTTCTGAATTTGGAGAAGTTTTCTCATGAGATTTTTTCCAAATCGTCTCGAGTATAACATATATTTTGTCTAGATTTTTTGGAGGTGTTTTTTTTAGGCAAAATCATTTAAAACCGACTGCATGTTATTCAACCCTGCATTGCATCCAAATTGAGTTTGTGTGAGTTTGAGCTTGTAGATGAACTAATTAGGTTTGACATTCTTCATTAGACTTGTAATGCATGTTTTAAGGATTTTAGGAAGGTAAGATTCATATGGATCGCTCGTCGTTTGGTGTGTCAATTGCATACTCAAATACATTTAGGTACTGCTGCAATTAGGACATTTCATGATATGCATCTGTTTTAATATTTTCACCTAGATTTGTGTGATCTCCATTAGGTTTTGACATCTCGACAAAAAATTTTTGTCATTTTGCACTCTGCATATAAAAATTTTCATTAGATTTTTCAAACGTCATTTGGTAATCAAAATCAAGTATGTTCTGTGATATTTGTATTAATTTCGAGGCTTATCATAAAGTCACTAAAACACATTTATTAGGGTCTCTTAAAGACCAAATCATGCATCAATGCTTCGTGACTTTTGAAATGTGCATTACAAGCTTAGCGTCCATATGTCGTGCATCATGATTGAACATCATTTGACATGTGAATGTCATGTGTTAATTAGGTTAGTTGCATTGGGAAAACATCAAACACGTCATTTTAATTCTAAGTCATTTTGCATTGCCAATGACTTGTATAATTCTTTCATATCCCGACCTAGGATTAGATGATTACCCAAATCATTTGTCACATCTAATCCTTTGTCGTATGCAAATTTCATGCCACTTATGCATTATTTAAGTTACTTTGGAAATCATAAATGCATATTATGTGTTGACTTGTCAATGGCTACCATGCATATTATGTGTTGACCTTGATTGAGTTTCAACCCTTCTAGGAAGTCATAGGACTCGTTTAGATCTTTTGAATGCCACTAATTTTGCGCAATTTTCTTGTCGTTAGGACCACTTTCCATTTTTTTTAAATTTAGTCTAGAAATTTGACTTAGATTAAATTCGGAACTCTGTTTTTACCCCTGTTTAGTCAGTCTTTTGCTATTTTTGTGTGATTTTTTCGGTAGGGATTCTTGAGTTGGACTCTGAAAAACTTTTGTTTGTCACATTTTGGACTATGTTGTGGTGAAATTTTATATTTTTCAGATTCTTTTTGATAGGTTAAATCTCAGTCTCATTGTTACTTTACATTGCTGTGTTGTGAAAATTCTGATGCGACATCGAACTTCATGAATTTTTTAAAAATGCTTACATAACTCATTTTGGAAAACTTTCTCAACAAAGTTTGTTTCTTGTGATGTTTTTCATATTGTGTAATTTTCTTAAGGACAAATCATCAATGGGTCCTTTCCAATTTAGTTGATTCTGTTTGTCTTGTCTGTGATGTTCTGTTGTAAACCCTTATTGTGATTTCTTTTTAGGATTTTTTAGGATGACTTACATGTGGAATTAGGATTCATTGTCTTCATGAAATCCATTCCAAATTCCTTGATCTTCATTGTCAGAAATTTTCAATAAATGAAATGATTTTTTGATCACATTTTCTACAAAATTGATTTGAAATGTTGATGTTGCATACTAAAATGAATTTGGTACATTTGATGCTTCCAACATCAATTATTTAGAATCCTTTAGACCTTTTAGACCTTTTTATTTGACATTGGAATCTTTATGGTCTGGACCGTATTTAAAATGCATGCAATGTATGTGAGTGCATGATATATGAGTCCCAGACTAGCCTTGATAATTAAATGCGTTCCATATTTGAGATGTCCCTTTGTCCAAAAGTCTTATTTTTCTTTCTCGACGTTTCGAGCATATACAAACCTTTTGAAGCATCACATAAACCACACACATGCATGAAACCATCTCATTTTTAGAAATGCCTGTGATTATAATTGGTGCATGCCCATTGAATAAGGCCCAAGGGCCTACAAGCATGTTTAATTATTGGTGATGCATGTGATTGTTAGATCTATGTTTAGATATGATGCTTAATTCCGTGGTAAATCTTGGGATTCACCTCAAACATATCTTAGGGACTTATAAGCATTAGTGGCTATGCGAGAACACAAATGGTCACTCATGGCTTTAAGTCATAAAAATAAATGGGATAGACATCTAGAGGGACCGATGTATGAATTGCAAAGGCTAACCCCGAGGCCCTATTTGTTCATTTGTATATCCAATTTCATTTTTTTGGTTGTTCTTGATCATTTTCTGTGTTTGTTGACTGTTTTGTTGTGAATAATTGTTTCTTTCTATTGTATGTACCTAGTTATAGTCCCTAGTTTAGAACTAGATTAGGACCTTGGAGGTGGAAGCTCATCAAGACGTGAAAATGGTGAAGGTCAATGTCCATTCCGATTTTTTTTTTTGTACTCATTTTCCCGATATATATTTCGGGTTTTTCATTTGTATAAACACCCGACGAGTTGCGGGTTCTTTTCTTTTCTTTATTTCCTTTGAGCTTTAGGGTTGCATGCTAGGTTTCCTGCTTTCCTTAGTGCTTTACTCGGTTGTTTACTTACCGTTTTGTCTTTAAATTCAATTGTGTGCTTTCTTTTCTATTTTCTAGACATAGAATTGCAGGAAAATGACCATCCATGCATGATCATTTAGCTTAGGTTCATTGATTTCGAAAAAGTAAAAAGACACGCACGATCGCCTTAGGCAACACAACATACTGTTAGATATCGAAAGGACGCTAATAAAAATATTAGCGTAATCCAAGTCCCAAAACCTAGATATTTAGTTGCGTAGAAGTCGAGGGATAACTCCTAACCCTTGATTGAGTTTTCTAGCCAACTCCCCAAAAACGACACTAGTGACGACTCCCGTTTTTATTAGGTTGTTTAAACAATTAATTAATAAATAAACCCGTTGTGAGGGATATGGGCCTCAACAAGGTTTGCCGTGGTTTAGCATACTTGATGTGGCAGTAGCCTAAAGGATAAAGTGATGCCATCCCTATGGGTGAAACGTATTATCAAGAAGGCTATCATAGTAAAGGTACCCCTAAATTTGATATCCATACTCGACCTTCTCCCCTAAGGTGTGTCGCCCGTATAGGTATGAGTCACGACATCTTCTACTGTATGTAGGGTATGAGTTTGAGAGAACTTGTGGCCGTGATCGAGCGAACTCACAAATGGTTCATTCCGAAAGGCGGGTGATAACGTTTTTGTGGATGTGAACTGTGAGGGAACTTTCGTGGTCAAATACTCCTAAATTCGATTTTTCCCACATTCGTTGGAGCCTTGCGAGGAAGGTCGGGTCACGACAGCTATTTTTGTTTTTCAATGGTAGTACTTCTCCAAAATGATTTTTGTTGACTTGAAAATTGGGTTGCTCAAAAGCTCAGCACACGAATATGGACCACATTAATTACTAATTTGACTTTTGACCCAAAAAAATTGCTAATGTGACTTGTGGAAAAACTTGCCAAGTTAATTAACTGAGTCGATTTGACGTTTTCCTAGTTTCTTAGTCTTCTCTACTCTTAGTTCCATGAACACGCACTTGCAGTCGTCTCAGCCCTCTGGTAGCGCAGCCTAAGGATGGATAGCGATTGATAAGAATGCTGATGGACGACACTGCCCACTCCATCGTTCCTACGAATCCGTCAGCCTAGAAAAAAGCGTCCCTCTAATTCCTAAACATGCGGGCTTCGTGGAACTCTGCTCCATCTCGAAAAATAAAGAACCTTGCTAAAGCTAACCCCACCGTTACACCCTATGAATAACGGTGTCTTTTTAACTACAAAGTGTCATGGAGATGCAATTGGCAACCAGAGACTATTTGTGAAATAGAAAGTTCTCAGATAAGGACACTAATTCTTTCTTCTAGAAAGGAAATGAAACCAATAAGAACTAATTATTGTGGGTGACATTTTTTTAATCTTTGAATAACTACTTAAATATAAAACTCACTGGACGAGTGAGTAGAAAGTATACTAGACTTTTTTTCTCGATTAAGTTTGTCATGTTTTTTATTTAGTCTTGTCTAGAGTTATTTAAAATTAGACCACATCAAAGTGATTTTCTCGTTAATTGCCATTTGTCGATGACTTATTTTTGCCGAATTGAGAATGCAAATTTGTATTCTATTATGTGAAAATCATGTTTGATATCATTCTTTTTTGTAACGGCGGGGAAAAAATTAAAGTGTGTCATGAAACCAGTAAAGCGAAGAGAGAAAAATAAGAAGGACAATGTTAGCCTAACGGCTGTAAGTGCTTTAAACTAATTGTGCATTTTGAGCCTATGGTATCATTTTAAAAGTAACATGGTACAGAACATTTGGTTAATTAATAATTCAGCTTAATTAGTAGAAGATTGCTGGCATTTTATGGAAGAGAGAAATGAATAATTTTGTTTAATTAAAAGGTTCATATTGATTAAAATATATTTCACATGAGAAACTTCAAGTCCATGTAGCAAATTTGAAAGGCAAATTTTAATTCTGAGTAAAAAGAAAAAGAAAGAGAGAGAGAGAGAGAGAGAGAGAGAGAGAGAGAACAGATTCCACTCAAAGTCCCACCATTTCCCAAGGAAACCGGAGGGAAATATGGGGAAGACTACACCGTTGCTCTACCAAGCTTTTTCCAAAAATAAACTAAAACAAATCAGGACTATATATATATATAATTTCAATGGCCAACACCTTTTTATTTTTGATAATTTAGGTGGACAAGCGCAAGTAGGCCAATTGAAGGCCCATCAGAACAATTTATAAACCCTTGAACTCATTAAGTTAGGGTCTTTTGCCTGTGAAATTTGAATTTGTGACTTTCAGTTCCTAACTTGGAGATCTACGGACCCCCAACCAATTGTATCGATCCATAGGATTGGGCCAGCATGTTTATTGTTGAAAGTGTAATAAGTCGTCTCCATCGTGAAGGAAAATATAGTATCTAGCTAGTAGCTGAAACAACATAATCTTTCTAGATTTTCTATGGAGTTTTGTAAAGTGGTTGATATTCGCATAGTACAATGCAACTTGTGGAAGACTTCATACGTCGTTCTCCTAAAGTCAATTATTGATGTTCCCTTGTAAGTCTTTCTTAGCCATTTACTCTTCATCAAATTCCATGAACTATCAATTTATTGTAATACCCAAAATAGTTTGCACTTAAATGGTAAAATCTGAACATGTGGCTTGTAATACCCAAAATAGTTTGCACTTAAATGGAAATCTGAACCTGATCTCTTGAGCTGATCAAGTGGTTGGCTTTCACATAGTACAATGCAACTTGTAGAAGACTTCATATATCGTTCTCATAAAGTCAATTTGTGCCATCTCCTTCTAAGTTTGTCCTAGCCCTTTGCCTCTTCGTCAAGTTCCAAGAACTTTCAGTTAATTGCAATCCCTGAAATAGCTTACACACAATTGATGGAATGTAAACACGTGCCTTTCAATTTCCAACTTGGAAATTTCCTGATGTGCCAATCGATTATGCATCGAGGATTGGACCGGCATCTTCATTACGTTTGTTATAAGTGTACAAGTAGTCTCCATCGTGAACAGAATTATGATATTTAGCTGGTAGCTTCAAAGCAGGACTCTTTCCAAATGGTCGGTTTTCACTTAGTACAATGCAATTCATGGAAGATTTCATACATCGTTCTTATAGTCAACTATTTTTGTTTTCTTGTAAGTTTTTCTTAGCCCTTTGTCTCTTCATCAAATTCCACGAACTATCATAGTCAATTTTTGTTGTTTCCTTGCAAGTCTTTTTTAGCCTTGTGCCTCTTCATCAAATTCCATGAACTATCAATTTATTGTAATAATTAGAGCAGTTTGCGTGTAGTTGGTGGAATTTAAACCTGTGACTTACAAGTCCTAACTTATATATCTCTTGGCACTCCAATGAACTGCACCAATCCAAATAATAGAGCAATGCAAATTATGAAGGACTCCATACATCGTTGTCAAAATGTCAATTGTCGATGTCTCCTTATAAGTCTTTCTTTGCCCTTTGCATGTTCATCAGTTTCCACGAACTTTCAGTTTATTGCGATACGCATCCTCAGAATTGTTAATTACCAAGGTCGATGTTGATGAATGAAAGATATTTCTTACGATGATATGTCAATAGCATATCGAAGACGGTGGGGAGGAAAACCGATCACTGGGATCAATAAGGCAGATAGAGACGGTAGCTCTTACATTATTCACTAGCAGAATAGTCAAAAATTTCTCTATTGCTCTAGTGTGTTGTATGTATGTACATATTCAACTCTAAATGCTGCTTTAGTGTATTACAAAATGAATTATCGCATAGCTAATAGCTATTGATTAGTGCTGCTCCATTTTCGGTTTACTGTGTTTGCAAATTCACTGAAGATAATGGTCTACTGCTGAATATGTGATCATCATGAAATCTCTTGCCAGCAACGCTTTTGATGCTCTAATTTACATACACAGCATCAACTTATACTAACAATCATAAGGCTTAATGAAAGGGAAGCACATGAAAAACCATTTTAAAAACACGAAAAACTATCATCTTGCTTTACAACATGCTTATTATCACATTAATCATGTCGTAACCTATATATACATAATGTTAGACACAATGAGCAATCCGAGACGCAAGATGATGTCTTAATCTACATCAAGGATATGCTTTGCGGTGTGCCTCCAATCCTGCCAGAGCATAGCATATTTAGGGTCGTCTTTGTCTCTCAATTCCTCCGTAATGAACTTATGGAACAACTCGACAATGAAACAACCATCAATGAGCAATCACGCGCCCATTGTTTCAGTTCCCTTAGAGTCAGCATATGCCCATCGCCACTCTCATTTCTTTTCCAAAGCAACTGCTGCACATACCGCTTCTTTTGGTCCTCCATGAATTTGAACTTGTCATTTCCGTAGTGATAAGGGCCGACAACTAGAATCTCCGGTTCATAGGCTTTGTGGTTGACCCGCTAATGAAGGCAGATTGGATTCGATACTGACTCCAGCGCAATTTACTGCTTCTCGAGAACCAACTCCCGCTTTTCATCTTGAACAAGCTACATGACCTGACTAAAGGTCCGGATGAGCATCTCGAGCTCATCGATAAAGCCACCAGTTATTTCGAACTAGGAGACTCGAGCAAGCCGATATCCGACTCTTCACGAGAGCAAACATTTTCTCCATCTAATGCACACATGTTTGACTTCTGGCTTGCCTAAGGTGCCCGACTAAATGGCAGAACCCCGCCGATGAAAGAGAAACTCGTGTTCATGTCCTCAGCGACGGAGCTCAGGGAGTCCGAAGTCAAGTTAAAGGCAGTGCGAGGGCGGCACATGAAAGACATCAGATTGAAGAACTGGAAACTTGAGATACCAGTCTTGAGTATACAGGACCACACCAAGTCACAATTTCGAGACCTAATCACGTATGAGCAGCATCATCAAGGCGGAGACATCATCTACTTTACCAACTACATGACCTTCATGGATTGCCTCGTAAACTCTTCAAAGGATGTCGAGGTACTCCGCCACATAGGGATTATCAGGAACTACTTGGGCGATGACGAGGTGGTTGCACAGATGTTCAACAAGATAGGTGACTATGTCACTCTATCCAATTTCTATTACTCCGAGATCTTCAAAAATGTGAATGTGTATTGTAACATGAGGAGGAACGTTTGGATGGCGAAACTGAGGAGGGAATATTTCCATAGTCCTTGCGCTTTCTTGTCCGTTGTTGCAGCCATCATATTGTTCCTATTCGTAGCAACTCAAACATTTTTAGTATTCTTTCTTACAGAAAGCAAAAATAAATGTGATCAATGCTGGTTAATATATTTCTTACAGTTTATTGGAATACGTAAAATAGTTTACATACAATTGGTGAAATCTAAATATGTAACTTTCAGCTCCTAACTTGATAATCTCTGAACGAGTTGTTCAACTGCACCAATCCAGAGAATTGGGCCAGCATCCTTATATTTGCAATTATCACAATTGTAGAAGTACTCTTCGTCATGAAGGCAATTGTGGTTTCTAGCCAATACGTAGAACGTAGGGAAAAGTACCAAAATAGTCATAAACTTTTTTGTATTTGTACCAATTTAGTCATAAACTTTTTAATTTGACCAATTTAGTCCTAAACCTTTTCACATTAGTACCAATTTAGTCCATCCGGCTAATTTAAGTCGGAAAATGCTGACATGGCCACCGGCGGTCTTACGTGGTGCCACGTGGACAAAATTTATAATTTTTTTATATTATTTTTCAGATTTTTTAATTTCTTTTTTTCTTTTTTTCCTTTTCTTTTTTTTTTTTTTTTTTCTTTTCTCCTTACCCTTGGCCAGGGAGGTCACCGGCCGGCCAACCATCGTCAGCCACAGGCTAGTCGGGGTGAGGGCCCCATGCCCTCACCGACCATTGACGAGGGCCACCGCGCCCTCGCCGGCCACAGTGTGAGGGCTGAAACCCTCGCTGTTGGCTGGCGAGGGCCTCTGCGCCCTTGTTGGCCACAAGCGAGGGCGCGGCAGCCCTCGCTTGTGGTGGGCGAGGGTGCGGCGGCCCTCGCCCAGATCTAGGCGAGGGCGCGATAGCGGGGCATCTCGTCTCCTCCAGCTGCGAAGCATCTCTCCCTTCTTCTCTCAATCAAGCTCAACAGTGCTCTCTCTCTCTCTCTCTCTCTCTCCTACCCGCACGCACGCACGCTTTCTTCCGCAAGTGGTCGCGTCTTGCATGAGACATGTTTGTGAGAATGCCGACACGAGCCCTGACCACCATCGCTTCCTTCGCCGATAACTATGAGGCTTGAAATCGCGGAGGGCCACACCCTCACCTGGATCTGGGTGAGGGCCGCCGCACCCTCGCCCGCCACGAGCAAGGGCTTCCGCGCCCTCGCTTGTGGCCGACGAGGGTGCAAAGGCCCTCGCCTGGATCTGGGCAGGGGCCGACGCCCACGCCCGTGGTCAGCGAGGGCGTGGTGGCCCTCACCAGTGGCCAGCGAGGGCGTGGGGCCCCTCGCCTTGACCAGCCCGTGGCCGGCGATGGTTGGCCGGCCGGCAAGGTGTAAGGAGAAAAGAAAAAAAGAAAAAAAAAAAAAAAAAAAAAAAAAAAATAATTTAAAAATTGAAAAAATATAAAAAAATTATAAAATTTGTCCACGTAGCGCCACATAAGACCGCCGGTAGGCCACGTCAGCAATTTCCAGCTTAAATTAGCCAAATGGACTTAATTGGTACAAATGTAAAAAGGTTTAGGACTAAAATGGTCAAATTAAAAAGTTTAGGATTGAATTGGTATCAATGCAAAAAGTTTAGAACTATTTTGGTACTTTTCCCGCAGAACGTAGGATTCTTTCCACGTGTTCCATGACCTTTTGTGAAATGGTCAGTTTCTACAGGGTACAATGCAACTTGTGGATGACTTCATGCATCTCTCTCCTAAAGTCAATTTTTGGCGTTTCTTTCTTAGTCTTTCTGAGACTTTCGCATCTTCATCCAATTTATCGACGACCAGATTGATGGACCAAAATAAAAGGTGTTTGATTTTTGTATAAATAGATGGTGCATGCGGAGTCTCATTTTATCTCTACTTCCCTGAAAAACAATCCCACAAGAAGAGGACTGGATACTACGTGATAGGAGCTGGTCTAGCTTGGCCAGAAGAATGAGCAACCACCAACGTAATCAAGTAAGTCTTTACGAATTTCCCTTCCCTTTTCTGATCCTTGACTGTTGTGATTATTTACATTGAGGGAAAAAAAGGGAAAATTATCAGTAGACAAGTTTTTAATAATTTTTTATTTGTTTAAATTTTTAATTATTTTTCTTTTATTCTCTCTCTCTCCCCTCCTCCTTTTCCTCCTTCTTGCAACCAGCCAGAGTGGAGGGCCGGCCACCAAACTCAGGCAGCTAGCCAATGGCGAGCTTGCCTTGCCGTCGCTAGGCAAGGGCGAGCTTGCCTAGCCACCGACGAGCTTGAACTCGTTAGATCTTGGCAAAGGCGAGATCGCTTAGCAATTGCGAGGCTCGTCTTCACTGGATCTAGCGGAGGCTCGCCTTGCCGGTGGTTGGGCATGCTAGCTCTCGCCCAGATTCGATGAGGGTGAGCCTCACCATCATTGGGCATGACACTTAGAAAACTAAGAAAGAGCGAAGAGTACTCGTTGACGAATCTGTGGACAGCATTGCCAAACATGGACAGCCTCGAGTTCATGGCAGCAAAGAAGCCCTTATTTTGGTTCTTCTTCGGACTCCCCATCCCTATCTCTCTCTCTCTATAGCCCACCCAGCGACGGCGAGGCTCACCCTCGCTAGATCTAGGCAAGAGCGAGCTCGCCTAACCACTGGTGAGGTCGAGCTCGCCGATCCACTGGCAAGGCTCACCCTCGCAGATGCCTGGGAAAGCTCGCCCTAGCCTAGCGACGACGAGGGGAGCTCGCCATTGGTCGGCCACTTGAGTTCAACATCTTGCCCTCCCCTATTGCCGGTCGCCAAAAGGAGGAGAAAGGAAGGGGAGGGGGGAGGAAGAAAAAAAATAGAGAAAAAAAATGGGAAAAAAAGAAGAAAAGATAAAAAAAAATATTAATTAAAAAATTCAAAACATAAAAAATTACTAAAAAATTGTCCACCAATGTCGGCCAGCATCCACGTTAGCGCTAGCCAGCCAAATTTAGCCGGATGGACTGAATTAGTACAATTGGAAAAGATTTAGGACTGAAATGGCAAAAAAAATAAGTTGGCACAATTGCAATATGTTTAGGACTTTTTGATAATTTTCCCCAAAGAAAAAATTGAAGGATGAGACCATTTCTTTTTAATTCCAAATTATGGTCCATTAATTAACATGATTTTGGGAATCACTAAATTAAATTATACACATTAGATCTTCTTCGGGGCACTGAAATTACGTTAATTGACACTTCGTAATCTGACAAAGTCGCTCGTGCATCAACTTTGTCTTCTCTTGATTCAGTTACCAAATACTTTCATCCTTCTAGAGAGAGGTACACATAATTTCTAGACTTATGCCTGCCATTTAATCAGCACCGGACCTAGGGGGCCACCGGGCCAATGGTGGCTGCCTCCCTAGGTCCAAAAATTCCTTATATTCTTAGGTAGAAATTAAAAAAAAAAAAAAAAAAAAAAAAAAAGGAGAAAGAAAAAAAAGAAGAAGAAGAAGAAGAAGCATTTACTGGAAGCTTGTCTGGCCTTCTCTAACCTCATATTCTCAATTCCCGCGCGTTTAATGATATCTCTGTATTTTATCTTGGTTCAATTTCGTTCCAATAATTCTTCTTATGCAGTTTAAAATTATTCAATGCGGTTCTTATACCTTCAACATGGATGGCAAGTAGCTGACGATAAGAACACACAAAATAAATTTGAAATTCAGATTAGTGTCTAAAAGATTGCTGGAGAGATGAAATTTGGGGACTTATGTTCTCAAAACTATTCTAGAGAGCACCCCCCCTCCAGGGGCATTTGGAGATTACTTTTAAGGATCATATATTTCCCAAAAAATAGTATGATGACCAAAATCAAAAACTGGCAAGAGTATATACAAGGACAGTTTTCGTAAGTAGCCCTTAATGAAAGGGAAGCACATGAAGAACCATTTTAAGAACATGAAAAACCATCATCTTACTTTACTCCGTGCTTAATATCACATTAATTATGTCCTAGCCAATACAGCATGCTGGGATCTATGACCGTTCCATGGTGCAAGATCATGTCTCAATCCACATTGAGGATATGCTTCGCGGTATGCCTGCCACTTCACCAGAGCATAGTATATTTAGGGTTCATCATCAACTGCGCGAAGTCAACGAGAAAGCCTATGAACCAGTAATTCTAGCCATCGGTCCTTATCACTATGGAAATGGCAAGTTCAAATTCATGGAGGAGCAAAAACTGCGATACTTGCAGCAATTGCTGAATAGGAGACAGGAGGGAAGCGTCGACAGGTATGTGATGACTCTCAGTGAACTGGAACAGCGGGCGCGTAATTGCTATGCGGAAACCATCGACCTCTCCCAGGAAAAGTTTCTCGCAATGATGCTCATTGATGGATGTTTCATCGTTGAGTTGCTCCGTAAGTGCATTTTGGAGAAATCGAGAGACGAAGACGATTCAGACAGGCTTCGATACTACAGCTGCCGCTATTTAGACGATCCACTTAGGGAGTCAGATTGGCTTCAATACTACGTCCGCCGCGATTTACTGTTGCTCGAGAACCAACTTCCTCTTTTCGTCTTGAGCAAGCTATATGACATGACTAAAGGTCCGAACGAGCATCACGAGTTCAACGTAGTCGCCATCGAGTACCTTACATGTGAAGAAGGAGGCCCCGACCGAAATTGGACGAGGGGCAACTGGGAGCATCTTTTGCATCTGTACTACGGGTGGCGCACTCATGGCTTGCCTAAAAAGCCCCTGCCACACTGCACACTAGTCATGCCCTCGGCGATTGAGCTAAGGGAGTCAGGAGTTAGGTTTAGGGCTGCGAAAGGGCGCCACCTGGGCGACATCAAATTCGAGAATGGAACACTCGAGATACCGGTCTTGGATGTAGAGGACGACACCGAATCAGAATTTCGAAACCTGATCGCATACGAGCAGCTTCATCAAAGGAGAGACATCTATTACTTTACGCATTACGTCAACCTCATGGATTTCCTCATAAACTCTTCAAAGGACGTCGAGATACTTCGCCGCACAGGGATTATTAAGAACTACTTGGGTGATGACAAGGCGGTTGCACAGATGTTCAACAAGATGTGTGACGAGGTCCTTATATTTGGTTCCTATTACTCCGAGATCTTCCAAAATGTGAAAGCACATTGTGACAAGAGGAGGAATGTCTGGATGGCAAAACTGAGGAGGGAATATTTCCATAGTCCTTGGGCTTTCTTGTCTGTTGTCACAGTCATCGTGTTGCTCCTACTCACAGCAACACAAACAGTATTTACTGTTCTTTCTTACATGAGGTAAAGTTAAATGTGATCAATGCTGGTTCATATATTTCCCCTGAACCATCTACTTGTGTTCTATAGCCAGTAGTACTATCTTGGTTCTCCAATGAGGACGAACCACATGTGCTTAAAGATAGTGAAAAGTGTTTGTGCTTTAAATGAGGTCCACAAATCTCTTCATTTGGAACTAGATGGTTACAACAGAAAACCAACAGGACATTAGGAACCAAGTTATAATATGGTTCAAAAAGAAATGAAAAAAGAGGTAGAGCCAAGTTAGACGATTAAATAGGTATGGTAGGATCACCCTACGAAGTCTCTTCTTCCCACAAAAATATCCAACTGGTTCTCTGATCATGCTTGACCTAAAAAAAGAGTTACAATTCAACTTGGATGACAACTCAGAAGAACACGCAGCAGCTTCGTATCTCTAAACGATTTGATGGAATCCACATCGATAGTAGGAGAAGTTCTCCAAATGATATTATCAGCAACCTCTGAATTAGGATGGATACTCCCAAAAACAAAATCAGCCTTTGGACTGTCTCCTGATCAGCTACGCTTGCATTAATAGAAAGGCCATGCTACTCTGTAAGAAAACAGCAAACCAATGAGATTCACAACGTCAGCCTTATTTTGCTGATATATTTGTCTAAAACAGCCCAAGTGAGAGAAGCAATTGTTCCATGGGAAGCCTTGTCTGAACAACATTAAATTCTCATAGAAATCAACCAACATTTAATAACAGAAACGCAGGTATAATTCCTATTAGGATGGTCTAAAACACATTCATTCATGTCAGCCAACAAAAAATGCAATTTGCAAGGAGGTAAGTTTGTTCACCTCCTTCCTCTGCACATTTAATTTCATGCATTTAATAACAAAACAAAACTAGAATTAGTTTTAAGTCTCTAAACACAGACTCAATAAATAGTCATCCACCAAGCATTCATCCTTGTAACAACATTTTCCAAATTGCACAACACATCTCTCCTTCCTACCAAACTAAGCACAATGCCCCCAATAACACAACATCACGTGATCAGCAGATAGTACATCCATCATAGGTTAGAAGCCACAGGTTAGCAGGTCCAATAAGTCTTAAAAGCAAACATGTACATGAAATATGTATCGTAAAGGATAATTGTTTTCTAATGATCAAAAAAAAAAGGATTAGATATATATATATATATATATATATATATTGTTGTAAAATATTGCATTGCGAATATATAATAGAGAAGAGATTGAGAAGAGAAAGCAAGTGAACACTAGAGATAGTAGAGAAAGCCAGATATTTCACTGTATTGTGATTGTTATTGTGTGTTGTGTTATATTGTACATCAAAACTAAACTCCTATTTATAGGAGAACAAGAATGTACTTATCATTAATATCAATGTATCGAATGATACATGTACTGGATATGGGAGATGAACGTTCATTGTATAAGGAGATGTACTTAGAATGTATGATACAAATGTACCATAATAAGTACATTAGATATAATGAATATTCATTCATGTATCTCATTCATTCATGTATTTCATAACACTCCCCCTTGAATATTCATTGTATTCATTATGAATTGTGCATCGAATGATACTACCTCATTAAAAACCTTAAGCCGGAAAAACCTAGTGGGACAAAAACCGGACAAAAGGGAAAAAGAGTGCAGAGCACAAATGTTATGATCTCTCCCTTTTATGGATGCATTAATTGCCTCATTAAAAACTTTAAGACGGAAAACCCTGTGGGAAAAAACCGGACGGAAAGAAAAAAGAGTGCAATGTGTAAATAGCCACTGCTGGGGCTAATCATTCTACATCTTGTGAACTCGCCGCATATCAATGCTGCAATACATAGTTCATAATATCTCCCCCTTAATTGAGCCATATAGCCACTTCTGGGGCTAATCAATCTTGCATCTTGTGAACTCGCCGCATACCAATGCCATATACTAATTTCTCAAAACTTGATGTTGGCAATGATTTGATAAAAAGATCTGCAAGATTATTTATGGATCGAATCTGTTTAACATCAATTTGTCGACTTTCTTGGAGTTCATGAGTATAGAAAAATTTCGGCGAGATATGCTTGGTCCTATCACATTTAATATATCCTCCCCTGACTTGTGCAACACAAGCAGCATTATCTTCATAAATTATAGTGGGAGAATTTGTAACCGGTATTAAGCAACAAGAATTATGAATATGTGTTATAACGGATTTTAACCAAACACACTCTCTTCCAGCTTCATATAAAGCAATAATCTTAAAGTGGTTAGAAGATGTAGCTACTAGTGATTGCTTCGTAGAACGCCAAGAAATAGCGGTGCCGTTATAACAAAATAAATACCCGGTTTGAGAGCGAGCCTTATGTGGATCGGATCTATATCCAACATCAGCATATCCAACTAAACCAGAGTTAGTGGAATTCTTAGAATAATATAATCCCAAATCTATGGTTCCTCGGAGATAACGGAAAATATGTTTAACTCCATTCCAATGTCTCCGAGTTGGCTCAAAACTAAAACGTGCCAATAAATTTACCGCAAAAGCAATATCTGGTCTCGTACATTGTGCCAAGTACATCAAAGCCCCAATTGCATTGAGATATGGTACGTCAGGGCCAAGTATCTTTTCATTTGATTCTCTAGGACGAAATGGGTCCTTTTGGGGATCTAGAGACCTTACAACCATAGGGGTGCTCAATGGGTGAGCTTTGTCCATATTGAAACGTTTAAGCAATCTTTCAACGTATGCTGATTGATGGACGATTATTCCATTTGCTTTATGCTCAAGCTCTAGATCAAGACAAAGTTTGGTTTTACCCAAATCTTTAACTTCAAACTCCCTTTTCAAATATTCAGCAGTTTCAACTAACTCTTCGGAGTTCCAATTAAATTTATATCGTCGACATAAACTGCTATAATAGCAAATCCGGTTTCTGATTTCTTAATAAACACGCATGGGCAGATAGGATCATTCTTGTACCTTTCCTTAATTAGGTACTCACTTAGGCGTTGATACCACATCCGACCGGATTGCTTTAACCCGTACAAGGATCTTTGCAATTTTATTGAGAATAAATTGCGGGGAGTGCATGCTTCAGGCATTTTGAATCCCTCATGAATTTTCATATAAATATCAGAGTCTAATGAGCCATATAGATATGCCATCACAACGTCCATAAGACGCATTTCCAATCTTTCAAAGATTGCTAGGCTAATAAGAAAACGAAATGTAATCATATCCATCACAGGTGAATATGTCTCATTATAATCAATCCCAGGTCTCGGGAGAATACTTGGGCAACGAGTCGGGCTTTATACCTGATAATCTCGTTTTTCTCATTTCGTTTTCGGATAAATACCCATTTATATCCAACGGGCTTTACATTATTGGAGATACGAGTTACAGGTCCAAAAACCTCTCATTTAGTTTGGGAAGCTAATTCAGCCTTAATTGCTTTCTCCCACTTAGGCCAATCTTGCCTTTGACGGCATTCAATAATAGATTGCGGCTCACAATCATCATCCATAATTTTATAAGCAACTGAGAATGCAAAAGCATCATCAATGATGATTTCATTTTGATCCCAAATTTCATTACAATATGTAATGGAATTCTCGATATTCCCGAGACTAGTGTTCCTTTCATGGGTTTGCGCCTCTTCAGGGGTAATAAGCTCTTCAGGAGCAAGCACAACGACAGGCTCTTCTGGAGCGGATTCCTAATTCTTTCCCCCTCATTTTCGAGGAACAATATCTTTTGATCCTATCGGTCTATCACACTTCAAGTGCGGGGGACTTTGATCCATTTTAGCCTGTCCTTCGGGAACAGCTATCCTAGCTGGAACATTTGCAGCTGAAATATGATAATAATGCAAATAAACATGCAAATGCGTCATTGCGCATAGATAATAGGCAAACATGGGACCATCTACAGGATGTGTCCACTAATACCATAAAATATCGAAATGGTCCACTTAGTGGTTGTATTGGTCCACAAATATCACCCTGAATTCTTTGCAAGAATAAAGGGGATTCAAGATTAACATTTGTTATCAAAGGTTTGATAATGAGCTTTCCTTGTGAGTAAGCCTCACAATTATAATTTTTGGATAACGGTACCTTTGTATCCTTTAAAGGGTGCCATTTTGTATTTTGAATTATCCTACGCATCATTGAAGCGCCAGGATGACCAAGGCGATCATGCCACAGTCCAAACTGATCAGGGCTTACCAATCTCCAAGATGTGGTGGCGTAGGTTTCAACAGCCTTAATCATGACACAATACAAACCCATAGAAGAAGCTTCTAGCTTCTCATGGATGATCTTCAAGCCTATCTTATAAGAGGAAATGCCAATATATTCCTTATCTTGTTCATAAATAGTCTCAACATGGTACCACTTACGGCGTACATCTTTGAAACTGAGCAGATTCCTTTTTGATCTAATGCTCATAAACACATTCTCAATATGTAGGATTGTGCCATTTGGCAAAATAATTGTGGTATTCCCAAAATCATCAATAATCGGAATAGGACCTGATATTGTATGGATTTGTGCCTTACACAATGTCATACTCGAGAAAAAGTATCTATTACGAAATATAGTATGTGTTGTTGCACTATCAAGCAAACAAACATCTTCATTTTTCTCGGTATTTTCCATTTGCATTTATATTGACAACTTCAGGTGTCAAGTATTATAAAAGTTGCATATTAGTTATATAGTCGAATAAAATTTCAAAAATAAATATTATATAAGGTTCATAAGCATTTCATAAAGAACAATAAAAAGTAAAACATTTCAAGCAAAAATGACGTAAAATTCGAAGTTCATCCACCAATCTGATGCCTCATCAAAGTAATCAGAGGTCCTCAAAGAAATCAGAGACATCCAAGGATGCATTTGCTACTTCAGGAGCAAGAGGAGTGATGTGGACATCGAGTCATATCAAGGAGGAGGTGCTAGGGACCCATTGTCTATTCCTACTGGTTCGATTACTCGAGCGCAGGCCAAACAATTCAGGCAAGCTGTTGGCGTCATGGTTTGTGATCTTTGGCGTGAAGATGACCTTGGATCAAATCTTGAAGAATCTTGGAAATCTTGGTGCAATTTAATTATCTTGTCACCAAATAATTGACCAAGTCAATTTATATATATTCTTGTTTAAGAATATTCTAAAATATGAATATTTTAGAATATAACGCATTAGATTTTTAGGGTTGGTTTTTAGGGTTTGTGTGGCAGCCTATATAAAGGATTTGACAAATTTCTTTGGGGACGGATATATTTTATTTTTGAGGAAAAGAATTGAGAGGTTCTCTTTTTACTGTTCTTTTAAGGACTTGACCTAATCAAGATTCTCTTGTGGCGGTCAATTCGACTTATCGAGCGAGATAGCGAATTCTTTCGCTCGTGGCGTCTATAACGTTGGTTGGTTGACACGTGTTCGTCAACAGGTCACGTTCATACGAGGTTGCCAATCACAGTTTGATTGGAGGTCGAGGTTTGCAATTCGCACCATCCGGGCCTTCGTAGAACGATCCCTCCGCAACGATTCACATCAGTTTGGTATCAGAGCCAGATTCTACAAGGTCTATTTATCTTTAATTTTCTGTTGATAATCAACAATTTGAGATTTATTGGGTAGGGTTTCGGTTCTAGTTAATTTAGGGATCCGATTGCTTTTGTGCTTCCATACGTAGTTGTTTGCTGTTAGTTTTAAATTTTCTTTTCTAGCATCTTAAATTGTATCTAAGTTCGAAAAAAAAAAAGAAAAAAAAGAGAAAAAAAAAGAAGAGAAAGAAAACGCACACAAAAAAAGTGTGCAAGAAAAAAAAACAGATTCGGCAAAAAAAAAAATTAGCCGAACAAAAAAAAAAATCAAGAAGGCGACTCGTTTGTTAGTAGACCAAATTGAAACAAAATCAGTAGTGATTTGTGTTTCAATTGGAATTTCGAAAGTTGTACTTGTTGGTTTGAAATTGTTACTTGCTGAAACAAAATCAATTGTGATCTAATCTTGTTTGATTAGTTTGATTGATTGTCGTGAGGGGGTTGAGAGACAGGTTTTGAGTCCAATAAAGAGCTTGTGAAAAGAGAATACGAGAGGAAAAATGCAAGAGTGTGTAAGCTTAATTGAGGGTGGAAAAAGCCTAGACTTGAGTTAAACACGAGAGGAGTGACAAATATCTCGAGAGAAACACGTGAGGGAGCGATTGGTGAGGATTTTTTTTTTAGACTAATGTTTACTTGCAGGTCTAAAATATGTCGCGCGAAGAAAGCGTGAATCAACGGGAGGTTGACTCCATACGAAGGGATGAAGCGCTCGTGGAAAGCATCCAGCAATTGAGAGTCGTAGTGGAGGAGCTTAGTGGCCGAATGATGGGGAATGGCATGAGGGTTGATGGTGACCGAGAGATACCCCGAGGAAGGCCGCAACATTAGCAAGATGCCTCTAGAACACAACATAGAAGGCAACGGCAATATGATGATGATGAGGCCGACATGGAGGATGATCGAGATGCTCGATTTGAAAGGTGGAATGGAGGCCGAAGGTTTAGACACCGAGGAGATGATGAACTTGGCAACATCAAGATGAAGATTCCTTCCTTCCAAGGGAAGAATGATCCCGATGCGTATCTAGAGTGGGAGAAACGCATGGAGATGGTATTTGATTGCCAACGATACTCCGAGCTCAAAAAGGTAAAAATTGCAGCTGTTGAATTTACTGATTATGCTATAATTTGGTGGGATCAACTTGTGACTAATAGGAGGCGCAATGGTGAAAGACCGATAGAGACGTGAGATGAGATGAAAGCGGTGATGAGGAGGCGTTTTGTGCCAAGTCATTACCATCGAGATTTGTTTCAAAAGTTACAAAACCTCACACAAGGCAATAAGAGCGTGGAAGAGTATCACAAGGAGATGGAGATTGCCATGATCCGTGCTAATGTGATGGAGGATCGTGAGGCCACAATGTCAAGATTTTTGAGTGGTTTGAGCCGAGACATAGCAAGGGTGGTAGAGCTGCAACACTATGTTGAATTGGAAGAATTGGTAGACAAAGCCATCAAAGTTGAGCAGCAATTGAAGTTGGACCGAAATCACAAGAGTGGAGGAGGTTCAAATCAGAATTGGAGATCCAATTGGAAGAGAGATGATAAGCTAAATTGGAGAGGAAACAACACAAAAACCGAAACTTCAAAGGAGAAGGAGAGGGACGGTAAAGTTGGAACGAATCCGGTTTCAGGTAAAACTGAAAATCCTAACACTAGAACTCGTGAAATTAAATGTTTTAAGTAATTGGGCAGGGGTCATATGGTGAATCAATGCCCTAATAGGAGGGTGATGATCATGACTGGACATGGTGTTATTGAGTCCGAAAGTGAAAGGGAAGAAGATGATAATGAGATGCCACCATTGGAGGATTGTAATGATGGAGAAGTGGCTATAAAAGGAGACTTATTGGTGGTTAGGCGTTCTCTGAGTGTGCAAGTAAAGGAGGAGGAGCATCACCAACAAAGAGATAATTTGTTTCATACAAGGTGTGTGGTGAATGGTAAGATCTGTAGTATGATAATTGATGGAGGTAGTTGTGCGAATGTGGCAAGTTGTATTATGGTGTATAAGTTGGGCTTGAAGACAACAAAGCACCCTAGGCCTTATAGACTTCAATGGTTAAATGATAGTGGTGAGGTGAAAGTATCGAAGCAAGTTTGAATTCCATTTGAGATAGGGAGATATAAGGACGAGGTAAAGTGTGATGTTGTACCTATGCAAGCGGGTCATATCTTACTTGGAAGATCATGGCAATATGATCAAAAGGTACATCATGATGGGTATACTAATCGTTATTCATTGATGATGAATCAAAAGACTTATACCTTGGTACCAATGACACCTAGTGAGGTGTATCAAGATCAACTAAAGTTACAACGAGAAGCTGAGAGAGAGAGAAAAGGTGAGAAATTTGAGGGCTTGCGTGGTGTGTCTGAGACGCAAGGAAAAGGAGAGGCCGAGAGAAAGATTGTGGTAAAAACCGAGGGAAAAGAAGAGAGGAAAGAAAAGAGGCAAAATAATTTTTATGCAAAATCAAGTCAAGTGAGGAGAGCTTTAGTTCTAGATCGACCAATGCTTGTACTTGTGTACAAGGAAGTTTTATTTTCTACTAACGATCTTGACCCAAGTTTGCCTAGTCCCGTTGTATCTTTATTGCAGGAATTTGAAGATGTCTTTCCCGATGAACTTCCTGGAGGGATACCACCGATTCGAGGCATAGAACATCAAATTGACTTGATTCCTGGTGCA
The DNA here is from genome assembly GCA_014182515.1 of Eucalyptus microcorys. Lineage (NCBI taxonomy): Eukaryota > Viridiplantae > Streptophyta > Magnoliopsida > Myrtales > Myrtaceae > Eucalyptus > Eucalyptus microcorys. Next base: position 26,154,126 of record CM024569.1, on the reverse strand, counting down.
CCATTACCTAATCGACCCGCATATCGAAGCAATCCCAAGGAGACAAAGGAACTTCAGCGGCAAGTTAGCGAACTATTGGAACGGGGGTATGTGAGAGAGAGTCTTAGCCCGTGCGCCGTCCCTGTTTTGTTAGTGCCAAAGAAGGATGGAACTTGGCGAATGTGTGTCGATTGCCGAGCAATCAATAATATTACGGTAAAGTATCGACATCCTATTCCTAGGTTAGATGACATGTTGGATGAGTTGCATGGTTCTTGCGTTTTCACTAAGATTGATTTGAAAAGTGGCTATCATCAAATTAGGATGAAAGAAGGTGATGAATGGAAAAATGCATTTAAGACCAAGTATGGGTTATAAGAGTGGTTAGTAATGCCATTTGGATTAACTAATGCACCGAGCACGTTTATGCGACTTATGAATCATGTTTTGCGTGCTTTTATTGGTCGATTTGTGGTTGTCTATTTCGATGACATCTTAATTTATAGCCGAAGTCCTGATGACCATATTGAGCATGTGCGAGTTGTCTTGCAGGTTTTAAGGGTCGAGCAATTATACGCTAATCTAAAGAAGTGCTCTTTTGTTACCAACAAATTAGTATTTCTAAGATTTGTTGTTAGTGCTAATGGTATACAGGTTGATGAAGAAAAGGTTAAAGCAATCCGTGAATGGCCAACGCCTAAGACCATAGGAGAGGTGCGTAGCTTTCATGGATTGGCGAGTTTTTATCGATGATTTGTGAGAATTTTAGCACTATTGCCGCACCATTAACTGAGGTAATCAAGAAGCACGTGGGTTTCACGTGGGGAGAAGAGCAAGAGAAAGCATTTAATCTGCTAAAAGATAAGTTAACTAATGCTCCTTTATTATCTTTACCGAATTTCAGTGCTACTTTTGAGATAGAGTGCGATGCTTTTGGTACAGGAATTGGAGACATGTTGATGCAAGGAGGGCGTCCCATAGCTTATTTCAGCGAAAAATTGAGTGGAGCAACATTGAATTATCCTACCTATGATAAGGAGATGTATGCTTTAGTGCGAGCTTTGGAGACTTGGCAACATTATTTATGACCAAAGGAGTTTGTGATCCACACCGACCATGAGACCTTGAAGTACTTGAAAGGACAGCAAAAGTTGAATAAAAGACATGCCAAATGGATGGAGTTCATTGAGACTTTTCCATATGTGATCAAGTACAAGAAATGTAAGGAAAATGTGGTAGCCGATGCACTTTCTCGAAGGTATGCGATTCTAACTATTTTAGAAGCAAAATGTCTAGGTTTTGAGCATATCAAGGGCTTATATATTGATGATGATGACTTTGGGAAAGTCTATGAAGCATGTGAACACGCTACATTTGATAAATTTTATAGGCATGAAGGTTATCTTTTTCGTGAAAACAAACTCCGTTTGCCTAAGTGTTCTTTGCGTGAATTGTTGGTGCGAAAAGCGCATAGTGGTGGTTTAATGGGGCATTTTGGCATTAATAAGACTTATGAAGTGCTGTATGAACATTTTTATTGGCCACATATGAAGAGAGATGTCACACATGTTTGTGAGAGATGGATTGCTTGTAAGCAATCGAAGTCTACAACTAAACCACATGGCTTGTATACACCATTACCTATTCCAACGCATCCTTGGATTGATATTTCTATGGATTTTGTGTTAGGATTGCCTAGGTCTAAGTATGGTAGAGATTCTATTTATGTGGTTGTTGATCGGTTTTCAAAGATGGCTCATTTTATACCTTGTCATAAAACTGATGATGCATCTCATATTGCTAATTTGTTCTTTAAGGAGGTTGTACGTTTGCATGGCATGCCTAGATCGATTGTTTCAGATCGAGATTCTAAATTTCTTAGCTACTTTTGGAAAACATTGTGGAAAAAACTAGGAACACGGTTGTTATTTTCTACTACTTGTCATCCACAGACCGATGGTCAAACCGAGGTAGTTAATAGAACTTTAGGGGTATTGTTGCGTGCTATTATTAAAAAGAACATAAAATTTTGGGAAGATTGTCTGCCACATGTTGAATTTGCATATAATAGGAGCATGCATTCTGCTACTAAATTTACACCATTTGAGGTTGTCTATGGTTTTAATCCATTAACTCCGTTAGATTTAACCCCTTTACCTATTGATAAGCGTGTGGATTTAGATGGAGCAAAGAAAGCTGAATTTGTCAAGGCGTTGCATGAGAAGACACGCACAAATATTGAGCGCAAGACTAAGCAATATGCAAGGCAAGCTAACAAAGGGCGCAAGGAAGTGGTGTTTGAACCTAGCGATTGGGTTTGGGTTCATATGCGCAAAGAGAGATTTCCTGAGCAACGACATTCTAAGTTATTACCGCGAGGGGATGGACCATTCATGGTTTTGGAAAGAGTTAACAATAATGCTTACAAGCTTGATCTTCCAGGTAAGTATGACGTTAGTGCCACATTTAATGTTTCTGACTTGACTCTTTTTGATGCCAGTGATGATTTGAGGACAAATCCTTTGCACGGGGGAGGGAATGATGTGGACATCGAGTCATATCGAGGAGGAGGTGCTAGGGACCCATTGTCTATTCCTACTGGTTCGATTACTCGAGCGCAGGCCAAACAATTCAGGCAAGCTGTTGGCGTCATGGTTCGTGATCTTTGGCGTGAAGATGACCTTGGATCAAATCTTGAAGAATCTTGGAAATCTTGGTGCAATTTAATTATCTTGTCACCAAATAATTGACCAAGTCAATTTATATATATTCTTGTTTAAGAATATTCTAAAATAGGAATATTTTAGAATATAACGCATTAGATTTTTAGGGTTGGTTTTTAGGGTTTGTGTGGCAGCCTATATAAAGGATTTGCCAAATTTCTTTAGGGACGGATATATTTTATTTTTGAGGAAAAGAATTGGGAGGTTCTCTTTTTACTGTTCTTTTAAGGACTTGACCTAATCAAGATTCTCTTATGGCGGTCAATTCGACTTATCGAGCGAGATAGCAAATTCTTTCGCTCGTGGCGTCTATAACGTTGGTTGGTTGACACGTGTTCGTCAACAGGTCACGTTCATACTGAGGTTGCAAATCACAGGTTTGATTGGAGGTCAAGGTTTGCAATTCGCACCATCTAGGCCTTCGTAGAACGATCCCTCCGCAATGATTCATATCAAGGAGTCCCACCAACGGAGATATTGTTGGCCTCAACAGTGGTTATAGCAATAGGATTGATTTCAATGGCATGAGATACACCACGCTTGCCCATATTCTTTAAAAATGCCTGGTATAGATCAACAAAATGTTTTGGCATACGACAGGTACGTGATCAGTGCCCAGTCATGCCACAGCGATAACAAATACTTTCATTGATCACCTTCTTTGGCTTCTTTTCTTTGGCATGATTTAGGCCAAAGTTTGATTTCCTAGGGCGGTTAAATTTCTTGCCATCCCTTCTAGAATTATGTTCTTGCCTGTGCTTATAGCCCTTAAAATGGCCAGTATTTTTCTCAAAGTTACCATGTGCTTCAGGCAATACTTTTGAGCCAGCAGGTCTAAGATCAAGATTTTTGAGCAGTAATTCATTGGTTTCTCGGCAGTAAGAAGCACGGAAATTAATTCAGAATACGTGGCAAACTGACGTTGCCGGTATTGCTGTTGCAATACAATATTCGAAGCATGAAAGGTGGAGAAAGTTTTCTCAAGCAATTCCGTATCAACAAGTTTGATACCGCATAACTCAAGCCAAGAAACAATATTAAATAAAGCGGAATTATAATCAGACACTGATTTAAAATCTTGTAGTCTGAGATTTTGCCAGTCATATTGTGCTTGAGGAAGGATAACAGTTTTGGTATAATCATACCTATCATTCAACCTCCTCCACAAGATATGAGGGTCTCGAACGGATAAATATTGAGTCTGCAGGCTCTCATGCAAATGATGGCGAATAAAAATCAGCGCATTTGCTTTATCCTTTTCATTTGAGGTTCCATCATCTGTAATTGTATTAGCGAGACCTTGCCCTTGGAGGTGCATTTCCATGTCAAGGCACCATAATAGATAATTTTTTTCCACTCACTTCTAGGATGTGGAATTTGGGCTTTTCAATATTTGCCATAATCCTTGCAAAAATAAATCCTTAAATTAATTAAAAGGATTTCCAAATATCCACCGCTACTTCAGGAGCAGAATGATACTTTTAGATTTAAAATTTGGCTTCGGGCCAAGAAAAATAAAAATGAAGAATTGATAGAAGAAGATGAAGTATAAGTTGATTAATAAAAAGAATACCCACCTTGCAAAAATTACTTACTCAATCGGTAGATCTTCGTGCTGATAACGTGTTGTAAAATATTGCATTGCGAATATATAATAGAGAAGAGATTGAGAAGAGAAAGCAAGTGAACACTAGAGATAGTAGAGAAAGCCAGATATTTCGCTGTATTGTGATTGTTATTGTGTGTTGTGTTATATTGTACATCAAAACTAAACTCCTATTTATAGGAGAACAAGAAAGTACTTATCATTAATATCAATGTATTGAATGATACATGTACTGGATATGGGAGATGAACGTTCATTGTATAGGGAGATGTACTTAGAATGTATGATACAAATGTACCATAATAAGTACATTAGATATAATGAATATTCATTCATGTATCTCATTCATTCATGTATTTCATAACATATATATATATTATGTGTGTGCTTAACCCTACTCATAACTAAGTTACTATTTTACATTTATTACTCATAATATTTCTCAACACTCCCCCTCAAGTTGGGATATAGATATCAAATAATCCCAACTTGTTACATAAGACGCTCACTCTATTCCCCCGTAGAGATTTCATAAAAATGTTTGCGAGTTGATCCTCCAACTTTGTGTGTTGAAGAATAACGTCACATTTGTGAACTTTTTCTCGCACAAAATGGCAATCAATCTCAATGTGCTTAGTTCACTCGTGGAAGACTAGATTAGATGCAATATGAATAGCGGATTGATTATCACAATACAAAACTGATGGATTTGACGGTGACATTCCAATCTCCGATAGTAACATTCTCAACCATAGTAATTCACTTGTCACATGTGCCATAGCACGATATTCAGCTTCAACGCTTGATCGGGAAACTACATGTTGTTTCTTGCTTTTCCATGCAACTAAATTACCCCCAAGAAACACATAATAGCCTGAAGTAGATCTCCTATCCACAGGACATCCAGCTCAGTCGGCATCAGAAAAGCCTTCAGTGTTTAGATGGCCATAATTCTTGAACTATAGTCCTTTACCTGGCGCTACCTTCAAATATTTGACGATCCAAAGTATAGCATCCCAATGAGTGGTACGAGGAGAACTCGTGAACTAACTTACTACACTAACCGCGAAAGATATATCAAGTTTTGTAATAGTAAGATAGTTTAACTTACCAACTAATCTTCGATACTTTATTGGATCATGTAGTAATACTACATATTCTGCATCAAGTTTCATATTGGGATCCATAGGGGTATCGACTGGCTTTACTCCAAGAAATCCAACCTCGCCAAGGATGTCCAGTACATACTTTCATTGCGATAAATTGATACTAGCATATGAATAGGATACTTCAATACCAAGAAAGTATCGAAGACGTCCCAGATCTTTAGTACTGAATTCTTTATGTAGAAATTGCTTAAGTTTTTTAATACCACATGAATAACTACCAGTAATGATGATATCATCCACATATACAACTAGAAGGATACAACCAGTCGAAGACACAGAGCTAAAAACTGAATAATCTACCTGACACCACTTTAATCCAAATTTGATAACCGCATCACTAAATTTACCAAACCAAGCACGAGCAGATTATTTAAGTCCATACAAAGCTTTGTGTAAACGACATACCACATTCTCCCCCTGAGCAATAAACCCAGGTGGTTGCTCTATGTAGACCTCCTCAGCCAGATCACCATGTAAAAAGGCATTTTTGACATCAATTGATAAAGGATCCAGCCAAATTGCATAGCCAATGAAATGAAGACATGGACAGAGGGAATTTTGGCCACGGGAGAGAATGTGTCATTATAATCGATATCATAAGTTTGAGTATACCCTTTCGCAACTAATCGTGCCTTCAATCGATCAAGAGTACCATCTGGGTGAACTTTAATAGTGAAAACCCAATGACAGCTAACAAGTTGCTTATCAGTAGGTAAGGAAGTAAGCTGCCAAGTTTTGTTATGAATTAGTGCCTGCATTTCATCTTCCATGGCATGATGCCAACTCAGATGAGCAAGAGCTTCAGCAACACTGCTAGGCATAGAAATAGAAGACAACAACAAGACAAAGACAGAGAATGTAGGAGATAAACGATCATAGGACAAAAAATTTGAAATAGGATGACGCGTACTAACTTAATCAGAAAGACCAGAATAACGATCAATAGGACGACCAACACAAGAACGTGTACCGTTTCAAGAAGCAATGGGCGGATTAGGATCAAAGGCTGGCATTACAACTGATGGGGGAACAGATGAATCAGGTACTAATGAAGGCTGTACTGTCATAGTTGGAACTGTACTTCGTTGATGATAGGTGCGGTCAGTAAACTGAAATTTTCTGGAGGTAGCTGGAGAGATGGAAGGCAGTGGAAGCATTAGTACTACACAATCATCATTATCACTAGGTGTATGTGGAACATTCTAAGAAGAAAAATATGACTGATCTTCAAAGAACGTCACATCTATAGACACAAACATACGACAACGAGTAGGACTGTAACACTTGTATCCCTTCTGAGTTCAAGAGTATCCCACAAAAACACATTTTTCAGTATGAGGATCTAGTGTGACATCCTAAAATTTCAGTCATGTTTTCAATTAAATAAATCGGACCTTTTATTGATGTGCCTATAGTGCTATCCTCTGAGCTGATCACTCATGAGATAAATAGACTATCTGGGAAAGCTATTAAGGAATTTTAATGCAATAGACTTGAGAATTCAACCAGGAATCGACTACTCAACCGTGCTCATCTACAAAGATCATTACAGCACAGTTAAAAATCGATCAGAGATCAGAGATAAGTCGTTTCGACTGAAATAGGTGATCAAAGTGTGGGTGATGCCACCAGATCGCAAAATTCTCGTCAATCGGCACTAGACTGATTTTTTAGTCATTTTGATACCCTGTGTTGGCATTTGAAATCTCGAGATTTTCACGACCACCAAGGGTCACCAATGTGTTGAAGATGTACATTGTAACTCGAATTAAATCGAACATTGGTCAATTGCACTAAAAATTTTTAAAAGCTACCAGGTAGGTTAGGTCATGCTAAAATTACGATAGATTGAAATTAACCACGAATTTGAATCCGATTTCAAAAATTGAAAGTTCTTTCATGTCACGAGTCATTTTAGGAACGTCGATTCATCCTTTGAAGATTTTTCTCGCCAATCGAGATTTTTGGCGGAAATTCAATTTAGGGTCATTTTCGACTGTAAAATTCAAGGGACCATTTTTTATCACGTTTTTGGGATGTAAGTTGGTTCTATTGGCGAGGAAAAATGTCAATTTGATCGAGGACTCGATGGTAGAATTTATGGGGATCGAATTGGATCGATTTAAGAAGAAATTGAAGGAGATTTTGTTCAAATTGGAGAGGGATGCTTCAAAATTCGTAGCCCCCCTTGATCCTCAACCTTTGGACCCTTAGGAAGCTTACCAAGGAAGCCTTGGCAGCTGCAAATGGCTGAGGAAGCCAGCCAGCCATGGTGGGGCCATGGTCAAGGGGACAAAGGGATAGGAATATAACTTGAGGGACCCTCCAAGCTTGGCTGTCCCTTTCTTCTCCTTCCTTCAGCTTGCTTTCTTCATTTCCAACCCCTAGAAGCTTTGAAAGTTGCAGAGAAGCCGGGCCCCAAGCCCCCTTACCGTTGAGCAATTTGCTAAGCCGCCGGACTGCCATTTCTCGCCCGTCGCACCCAGCAGCAAGCTCGCCTGCTCGTCACCCGTCATTTCGCCGTTCCACCTACATTCGAGCCTCCTGCTCGTGTCCCCTGCCATCCCGAGCCTCCTCATGCCACCGTCGGAGCCGTGCCACCATCGTCCAACCACCGGAGTCACCTGCCTAGGCCACAGTAGCTTCGCCGGTCCTGTCTTGCCGAACCAACTGCTCGGTTCTGTCCCTCGGCCCACCATCCGAATCCAAAACCCACCAAGTCCCGTGGGCTTTGAGGCCCGTTTCCAAGCCTTTCCCGGCCTCACTTGGTGTCATCGCTTTGGAGTTTGTCGATCATCTCGACCTTGCCGTCGCCATGAACTTATCGGATTTCAAAACCGGTGAGTTTACTCATTAATCTCTGCTTAGAAAGTTAATGATGCTTAAGAGTTGATTAGTTTAGGTTAAGCTTGGATTAAGTGGTTAGTTAGAACGGATTAGCAATTTAATTATTTGTTTATGCATGTTAGGATGTTAGAGTAGTGTAATTAGAGACTAGATAAACTGTAGTATTTATCTAGATTGGTTCGGAAATTTTCCGGGCCCGTTTCAATATTTAATTAGGCTTTTCCGGCTTAAGTTTCTATTTATGGTATTTAATTGTATTTATTTAATTAATTTTGATAATTATATAATTATTTATTATTTTTCGGAATTTATACCGGGATAGTCGGTGATCGGAATTTCGTGCCGATTGCAATGGCGTGTTTGGTTTATTTATCTCGGATGCTAATTTGTGCTATTTGAAGGATATTTATAATTTTGTGAATTTATTCCAAAATTGGGTAATTTTGGTATTTAATTAGAAAATATCAAGCGTCGGTTTACAGCTCCAAAAATGTGTTTGTATGCTATTATATTTAGTGGGATGTTAAAAAATGGAAATTATTGTATTTTGACTAAGGCCAACCGTGTACTAACACACGATTATTTTATTGGGTATAATAGAGATTATGTATCGCACAGCTTTGGTGAGCATTATCAATATACTATATCAGCCTGCAGGCCTTGATATATCAGTTTAAGGCGAACAGTATACTTTATCAGCTTTTGGTGAGTTATATTAATTATCAGCTTTTGGTAAGCTATACTATCGATCTCTAGCTCAGGGTGAGCAGATCTTGATATGATCGAATCTTATAGATAGTACTGAATGGGTTGACTGAGAGATGGTATTGATGGTATGGAATCGATTAGATCGATTGATCGAGGACTCGACTTGATTTGATAATTTGAATTGAATTGAACTGATTGGTCGATTATATGAATCGTACTGACTTGCAGGAAGGATCTGAGGCTAAGGTAAGTCACCTATCTCTTGTGTGTATAAGTAGCCTTTATGCGTATTTCCTTCCTAGTCGAAGTTTAGGGGGTGAACTTGCTGAGACGTTGTCTCACCCCGGTCTAGGATAACATTTACAAGTCCTTAGATGGTTGTACCTCCCGAACGTTTTGGCCAACCGAAGAAGGTTATTGAACAGCACTCTCAGATTCCCCTCCCTGGGAGCCAATGAGTCTGGGTCTACGAACTCATGAGATCCACTATTTGGGTTGATGCAAGTTTATCCCATAAGGTACCCCATCAATTTAGATCGTGGTATCGTTACGAGCGAAATGGACCTAGAGAAGGCCCCCTTCTAGAGTCTGAGATTCCTAGGTCGATGTTGGAGATCGCTTTTGGCGAGGGCACGACTAACCCTCCTGGTGGTTCATGGTAGACCCGAGTCTTTCAGATCCATGGTCCCCGGAGTATTTAGTTGAAGATTCAAATGCTTAGAGGATCTGTAGCCCTCTACCCTTTTTGTAGACCTTGTATATATCGGCTAATATTGTATATGACTTAGTTTGATGTGTATAAAGGTGTGATGTGGTTTTCGAAAATTGTGGCCTTACTTTTCTATCCCATCTTCTTGTTGTCTTGGGATTTAATTATTCGTTTCCATATGTGCATTAAAATGAATGGATCAGCAACGCGTCCTGGGACGTCACAATTTAATCGACCACCGAGGGATGGGCACGCGCTTGGAAAATTGGGGCGTGACATCCAGTTTATCAAGACCTGGAGTAAGATTATGTACAAAACAAACACACCCAAAGACCCGAAAATGTAAGGAAAAGAGAGGACAATTTAGATGTAAAATTGAGAATGGTGTCTTCCCTTGAAGAACAGAAGTTGGAAGCCTATTAATTAAATAACATGCCGTAAGAACAGCATAGCCCTAAAAATGTTTAGGTAGATGCATATGAAACATGAGGCAGCGGGCGACATCAAGAAGATGTCGATTTTTACATTCAACTTCACCATTTTGTTGTGGAGTGTATGAGCATGACGTATGATGAATAATACCATGAGATTCTAGAAAGGGCTGGAAACCAGAAGTTGTATCAAGGTATTCTCTAGCATTATTTGACTATAAATGTTTGATAGAGATATTACATTAATTCAACACTTCGAAATAGAATAATTGAAAACAATGAAAAATCTCTGTACGATCTTTTATTAAGAATAACCAAGTCATTCAGGAAAATTCATCCACGAATGTAACAAAATATCTGAATCCAGAGACATCAAAGACATCAGTCACACGACATGGACCCCATACATCTAAGTGAACCAACTCAAATGGACTAAACACATGACTTTGAATATGGGAAGGAAAAGAAGCTCTATGATGTTTACCAAACTGACAAACTTCACACTGAAAGGAACTCATAAACTTAGACTCAGGAAATAGATGTCGAAGTAGGTTTGGTTGTGGATGACTAGCACGACAATGCATCCGATATACATCAGTGGATGTTTGTTTCACAGCTGTGGTAGCTAACACCTTCTTATCAAGGTAGTACTGGCCATTTAATTCATGTCCCCCACCAATCATCTGTCCAATCCTCAGATCTTGAAAAACACAACGGGAAGAGAAAAATGTCACAGAACAATTTAGTTCTTTGGTCAACGAGCTAACAGAAATCAAATTATAAGGAGATTTTGATAGGTGAAGGACAGATGACAAAGAAAGAGAGGGACTCAAATGAGCAACTCCTATACCAATAACTTGAGACTGTGAACCATTTGCTAATGTAACTGAATTCGATAATGAAGGAGATGTATAGTGAAAAGAAGACAGTAGGTTAGAGTTACCAGTCATGTGATTGGTAGCTCCAGAGTCTATAACCCAAGAATCAGACAATGGAGACAACAAACACGATGAACTACCTTTAGAGGTTTGTGCCAGAGTTGCAGTAGGAGCTGAAGATCCTATCACTTGTTGGGAGCGAACCAATGTATCATACTCACATGTGTTAATGTAACTGAATCGGGGTTTGAGCTCTGGGTGAAGTGTATAGCAATAAGCTTCTGTATGTCCAGCTCTTTGACAATGATGGCAATAGCCGGAACCATGACTATTTCTAGAATTAATGGTATCACGAGTCCCAACTCCTCCTTCATGGCCTCCACGACTTCCACTGCGAACAACACCGCGTCCATGGCCTCGATAACCACGACCTCAACCTCCTCGTCCACTAGAACCATGGGAAAGCATAGCACTAATCTCCACTGCCTGCGTGGAAGAACTCTTCTCAGGAATTGTAGAACGAAGAGCCTGGGAGAAGACTTCATCTACTGTAGGAAGAGAAGAACTCTGAGATGTAATATGCTGACGAAGAGATGAATACTCAAGCCCCAATGACTTGAGATATAATATTACCCTCAAATCCTCTTCGTGTTTAGCCAAAACATCTGGATCATTCGAGGTAGGAAGATAAGTATCCAATCGTTGGCAGAGAGTGGTGAACCAAGCATAATGATCAAACAAAGATTGATCTCCATGCTAAATATCAAATAACTTTTCCCACGTGTCACATACTCGCATAATATTATTTTGCCCTGAATAGAGTAATGCGCACTTATCCCAAATTGCTTTGGCAGTGTCACATTGAATAAAGTGAGGACTGACCTTAGGGTCCATGCTATTCCACAATAGGGTTCGAATCATCGCATCTCTTGCAATCCAATCAACAGCTTTACTCTTGTCAGACAGTATTGTAGACGTGAGATAGTCCAGTTGTCTGGTGGCAGTAAGATAGACCTCAACCGCTTTAGACCAGGATGGATAATTAGTTCCATCTAACTTGACATATGTTAATTGAAAATGACCAAAAGGAGATCCAGAAGTCAATCCAGAAGTTGATCCATTGGTCACCATTAATGAATAATGATTAAGCCCAAGAAATGAACTTCACAATTGCCAATACTTAATTCCAATAATTCAATCAAATACACAAAAAAAAAAAAAAATCTGAACAGAAAGGTCTCAATCAAATCACCATAGCACCAGTATACTTATTCTCAATATATCCAGCATCACTTTCAAGTGCGAAACAACAACTCTATCCTCTATAATAGCCATCAAATCTATCCTCAATAATGGCCACTTCTAAAAATTTTGTGCAGTACAAATAATAAAGCGGGTCACCGTCCACCACCAGAAAATATCCCATCATTCGTTGTTTCTAGAAGCCTTTCCAGCACCCCTCAGCCAGCACCAAAGTTGGAAGAATTACTTTAACATTAATAATTAAGCGACAAAGTTGTCCAGTAACTCACCACTGTTCAAGTTCCACAATTCGAGAAGTCACGCCAAAATGAGATCACAATGAAGACAAAGGAATCCAACATATGCAAAGCTCCATTATATCAGCATCGTGGGTAATGAAAAGCTCCATTGTATCAGCATCGTGGGTGGTGATTGTGTTAACCAAGGGCAGCAACATGGAGAAAGAGTGCTTGGTTATGACTCGGTAAGATGGTACTCGACAACTTTGACCAACAACAAACTTTGCTAACCCCTTAGCTTTTGACTGAATTTGGGTGATCCCATGACGATCTTCTTCAATTATCAGATTTTAACTTTTCAAAATCCACAGCCAAATTTTTCACTTGTCTATCCTCGATGCCCCTAGGTCTATCAAGGAGAAAACTGGTCAAACAGGATCGATCGGATTGAACCAAAGTAGAAACCATATAGGTCACCGGAGTTGCAACGAAAACACTGATGTCGTTAGGGGTGCAAGAAGCTCTTTGGCGGATGATTATCGCTAGAAGGACTGCTCTATGGTGATTGAACTGCAGATCCGTCTACAAGCGTGGCCAAAGCTTCGTTGTCAACGCAGATAGACTAGAGAAGCAGCGTCATCAAGGTTGAGGCGCAATAGGGCTTGCAGTAACAGCAACGGCGTGGGTCTCTCGTATATCTTGTCTCTGAAGCGCAAAACCAGAAGGAGAGAGGACGATCGCCAAAACATGGATCAAGAAGCGTCGGTCAAGGAGTTCATGGGTCGCCGGCTGGAAACGCAGCCTTTTCCGGTGACGGATCAGTGTCGCCAACCAGAGGCACGACCTTTTCCGGTGACGGAATAGTGGTTTCCGGTGATCTAGCTACTAGGGTTTTTATTTTTTTAAAGGTGCGGCTCTGATACCATGTAAAGGATAATTGTTTTTTGATAATCAAAATAAAAAGGGTTACAAATATATATATATATATATATATATATGTGTGTGTGTGTGTGTGTGTGTGTGTGTGCACGCGCGCGCGCGCGCTTAACCCTACTCATAACTAAGTTACTATTTTGCCCTCATTACTCACAATATTTCTCAACATGTATAATAACCCCAAGTGGCACTTCTCATGTGATTAGTATGCTCATAAAAGTTAGTTGAATCTTCATTCATATCCAACTGAGAAGACAATTCCTCCCTTACCGCTTTTGGCATCTGTTTTCTTATTTGGTGTTTGACCATTTGTTTTGGTTGTCAATGCAAAATATAACCTATCTCTTCCGATGAGCATGTAAGAAGAAGAACCACAACTTGTAAAGGCAAGAAACGCAATACTGAAGGGTAATAAAATACTAATCACAACCAAAAACTCTTCACAGGAATCTTGACGAGGCAAAAAGGCACTCACTCTTGTTAGGGCATAACCAAAGAGCAAGAAAAACACCAAAAAGGGGGTGAACGGAATAAAAAAAAAAACAACAGACAGTATAAACAACAATGGATTTGGAACAATTAGAACTCATAATCACTCGCCTAAGTTGATGAAAGCTCCATTTGGATCAATCTTGGTCAACAATTGCGGATTTGGTGAGGAACAGAGAGAGATGAATACACAAACAAAGAATCCTAAAATTTTGTCCAATTCGACTTAAGCAACCAAGAGAAAGTCCAAAACAGCACCACTAGAGTCCAGGTAAACCATCAAAATGAATAGCCACTAAAGAAATGGTTACTCACAATAATTTAAGTAAATGCTTTTACCAATTGAACATTGTAAGCAAAATATTAGTGTAATTAAACCAAGGATCTAAGGAAAACTACAAAAATGGAAAGGGCGGCATATCATGGGTACAAAGCTAATTTTTAACTTAATTAAGGATGTTAACCATTCTTGCTAATGAGAAAGACTTCAAGTATCATAGAGTTTAAACAAGCAGGGTAAAATATGGCTCACTTCCATACATACATATAGGGATGAGCATCGGTCTAGGGTCAAGCTTGGACTAACCCTGGACCGGCCCAATCCGTCGCCCCGGGTGCGGTTCCTAGGGAGATTGGGTCGGTCCTTAGTCCTAGGATTCCTAAACCAGCACCGAACGGGTTGGTCCTCGGTCTTGGGAGTTTAGGGTCAGTCCAACCCAGACCAACCCTGATTCTATATATATTATATATCTAATATATTATTTATAATTTCTTTATATAGAGAAAACCTTAAAATAAATGGCGTCAACAACATTGAATAGCTCTTTAGTAAGGAGTTCAAGTAATTTTACACTATTTTTTTAAATAATTAGATCTTTAAATGTCTTTTACGGCGTCAAAAGCCATAATTTATAAAGGAGAAATATGTTTTTGTGAGGAGTTCCCACGGCATTCAAAAGGGCATAAATAGCTCCTCACGGCATCCTTCTCTAGTACTCGTTCTCTTTTGTCTTATTTGTCCTCTTAGTCTTTAATTTGTCAAAATTAAAAGAAATAACTTCTTTGTTCGCCACTTGACACTCGCCTCACTCACTTTGAGTCACTCATGCCGCTCGCTACTCGATACTCCCCTGGCTTGTTGCCCCCTGTTTGATGCTCCACGCTCACCCCGCTTGACACTCATCGCTCGCCTCTCTTAGCTGACCTCGCTCGTCACTGAACCCATAAGGTTGGTCCAATCCTCGCTTGTCTTTTCAGGGAGTACAAAAAATGAAACAAAAAATTATCGGTTGATCCTGGATTGACCCTAGAATCGGACCAAACCCATTGGGTCGGTCCGGTCCTTGATTACCTTTTTAGATAGTACAAAAAATGAAATAAATAAATTATCGGTCGGTCCTAGGTTGACCCTAGAATTGGATCAAATCCACTAGGTTGGTCTGGTGCTTGGTCCCAAGCTCAATAGGGTCGGTCCTCATTCCAAGAATTGAGGATCAGCACTGTGTGAATTGGTCCTAGGGTTAGGGGGTGAACTGGCCCAACCCGGACCATGCTTACCCCTTCATACATATATATATTCAGGCAGAAGTGATGCAATCACAAAGTTGAAAGGGAAAATTTATCATATAATATACTACTTGACATAGTATATTAATTAGTTGAGTACCCTCACTGGATAAATTGGACAACTTGAAGCCTCAAGAGAATATAATATGTTGGAGAACAAATACCAACTATTCATTCCATCTAAAGAAAATAGGGCTACAGGATTCCGTAATAGAAGCAAACAAAGACAAATTTTCCACATTCTTTTGCTGAAATTAAAGAGGCAGGTCCTACACTCAAGGCTCTTAGGCCCATTATGCTTCAGAGATCAATCTTACACCAAACTGATGAGGAACTGTAAAATTGCCCTTACTCTTTCTTAATGTTCTGCAGTCAGCCCATGCAAGACGAGCACAAATACTAGATATTCATTCCATCGTAAGAAAAGGAGGCCGCAGAATTCCCTAATAGAAACAAACAAAGACAAACTTTCCACGCTCTTTGGCTGAAATTTAAGAGGTTGATCCTACTCTCAAGGCTCTTAGGCCCATTATGCTTCAGAGATCAATCTTACACCAAACTGATGAGGAAACTGTAAAATTGCCCTTATACTTTCTTAATGTCCTGCCATCAATCTCCATCCATGCAATATGAGCACAGGGACAAGATGGACACTAACATAGAGAAGAAAAGCTTCATGTGAAAGCTGCTTACCCAACAGAAAAGTAATTTCACCCTGGAGTCGCCCATTAGAAATTTTACTACCGGATCCATTTTTCTCCTGTCAAATAAATAACTAAGACCAAATAAATTCACAATAAATATTAAAGCTGGGCAACCTTTGTCACGCGCGCGCACAAAAGTTATTAGGATCGAGATGCTAAGTAGGATCCTTTCGAAGTCTTCAAGATCAGATCAAGATCATAAGATCCTACATATTTGAAGTATAAATTCTTGCTTAAATAATTGCAATTAGATGCATATTATCCTTAAAAAGAGGGATAGTGAAGCTTAAAGGTAGCGTTCTCATACGAGAGATTACTCTGCTTTAAATTCTTGGTTGCCATTTTTTCAACTAACAATTAAAGCACCATGTCAAACATGTAAAAGCATAAAATCTCCTTGCCCAAGTTTTTAAGGTGTATAAAATAGGGTCACAATAAAATAATCACCATAATAATCAAGCAGAAGGCTACCAAGAAATTACTTTCCCGCCTTTTCCGAATTTCTAATCCTTTATTTTTTCCTTCTCTCTCTTGGAATACATATCATCTCTTCTTGTCCCTTTCTTTATTTCAAAGGATAAAATATTATTTACCTCAATCCGCGACTCTCTCTCTCTCTCTCTCTCTCTCTCTCTCTCTCTCTCTCTCTCTCTCTCTCTCTCTCTCACACACAAACCTCACTTTCACTGGCTATTCTAGGTTTTTCAAGGTAAGTTCTAATCAATATACATCCAAAGAAATTATGCTACTAGGCCAAGTCAAATCGTGCGCCAATTTCTCAAGGATGTTAGAGGTCTCTCTCATCTGGTTGCAGAAGGACGGAAGCTTTGTCTCTCTCATCTCCAAAGGACAGCATGGTTCAGAAAGCCAACGGTGGTCGATGCCCATCTCATCATTTATTCAAGACTGAAGAAGAAGAGATGGTGTCTCTGCCTTTCTTCGCTTTCTACTGTTCATTCATCTTCATCCCTTTTTCTTAATTCTCAAGCCTTATATTTTCCAAATGGCGCCTAAACAAGATTAAGAAGAAAGTGGTATATGCGCTAGGGGACGGAGGCCCAATTTCATATTTACTCCGGCTAAAAAGGTAGAATTGCCTTCTAAAGCTTGAAAAATGGAATCGTAGTTGGTATTGCCATCCAAAGATATAAATCACGACCCCCGCAAACTACCATTTTTCTTAGAATCCAAACTGTTCAAAGTTTTTGAGTCGTAGGATTGAATGATTGTGATCCTGCAATCTGGATCGCAATCCTAACAACCATGCACACACACACGCACATGCACGCAAAAAAGAGTCTTGTGATGGTGCAAAAGAAAGTGCAAGAAAGAAGGAGACTGCAGGTCAGATTGAACAACATACTTGGCCCCAAACCCCATAGCTAATTTCTCAAAGAAAAACAGTAAAAAACCATTAACAAAGTAACTTTTGAGTACTGTAAGGAAAGTGGATGACAAGTTAGAACAATGTTCTTAGATTATATAAGAAACATCAACTACCTTTTCAGCAACTCTCAACTCTTTACCTAACTTTCCTCAACACAATTAAGTCTGCTTTACATGGCTGGCCATCATACAGAATTATCTCTGCCAGTAGTCCACTTAGATAGCTGTTAGGGAAATCCCTTATGATATTTTGAAGATAACAAAATAAATCAAAGGCTACTAATGTGTTTAATGGTTGAGTAACAGACTATGCAGATGATAGAATGTGTAAATGATTTTATCAAAGTCTATACTTGGAAGAACCAAAAGACAGACTCTATGCTGAAACTAAATATGTTCAGACTATGTCCAGACCTTAAAGCTAAATCTGTTCAGAAGCCGAATATGTTCAGACTTACGTTCAGATTGTAAAGTCTATTATGAAGATTTCCAGACTTTTATGTCAAAGTCTGAAGACTGCCGAACTTTTGTGTCAAAGTCTGTTTTACATCAGAAGTTTGCCCTCTCTGACAAATTCCAGACTGAACGCAAGTGAAGAAAGAAGACACTCAGACTCTACTTCAGTCTAAAGACACTCGGACTCTATATCAGTCTGAAGACACTCAGACTTTACTTTAGACAGAACGTAGCGGATTCAAAACGAAGCAGATTCTGAACGAACCAACTTGACAGAACGTAACATAAGCCCCAAACATATAACGGCTAGTGATCTAGTTTGGATTCTATATCAAGATAGATTTGACTAACTCAATCTAATCGATTGACAATTGGATCTTGAAAACAAAAACTTTATAAACGAAGAAGCTCTACTTATGGAAACCAAGATTCTGTTTGTATGGGCGATCAGAATCAATTTGGGATTCTACTTCTATCACTCGACGGCTACCAAATCTTCTAGATACAGATCTGTCCAATGGGTAGATTGGAAGACGATCCTCTAGATATTGTCCAATAGCTAGTTTGGAAGTGGAGCAGTATTTAAGGAGATCAAGGACTGATGAGCAAGTAAGAAACGGACTGTAAAATTTATAATTCCAAAGTCTAAGCAACCTTCAATCATACACTTGTCTTTCGTGAGCTTAAACGTTTGTGATCGTGAGAGAAATACCAAAAGAATGACTTAGTGAGATAGTGTGATCCGTTTGCACTCATAGTTGTAATCTCTTGTTGATTACATAGTGGAATCTAGCCAGAAGGCTATTAGCGTGGGAGAGTGGATGTAGGCTTGATTTAAGCCGAACCATTATAAATTTTGTGTTCTTATTCTCTTCCCTAAACTATTTATTTTGTAGTTAAAGTATGAATTCGCTCAAAGTCTGTTATTCTTTAAACTCAGTTTCAAAAGTGAAATATTTCTACTGTTCTTTGCGAAAATTTTCTTACACCTATTCACCCTCCTCTAGGTGTTATTACTAGCCCCATCAATAGCTTCTTTCAAGAAGGTTCAACACTAGTCCTCTTCAATAATATATTCGGAATTTGCATAGGCACCATGCAAAAGCTAAGGAGACAAACTGCTTGATCATGTAGAGAAAGGCAAAGGAGAAGAAAATGAGGACAAAGAACAAAAAAGAGGCCAAAGCTGAGAAAAATGTCCTTAGGAAGAGCGATATGCTCAACAAAATCCCAAAATGTTTCACATGGCCAAATTGGATCAGAATATTATAGATTAATTTTCTCCAACCTGTGTTAAGCAAAGTGACATCGAGAAGAATGTGTTACGAGCACTCAAACAGAAATGGTGTCAAAGTTAATAGGCATTCAATGATGTAAATACTTTGTCAAAGTTGTCAGTGGCCGAAGGTGATGTTAAATTGGATATCTATATCAACACCGAAAAAATCCTTCATACTATTTCTGTGTAATTCAGCCACTTATGAAACATTATTTCAGATTTTGTTGACATTTTGCTAAGTTCTCATTCTTTTTCCTTTCTCCTCTTCCACATTTTCTTCTCCTTTCTCTTTTGCTACACCATCCTGTGAAGTGGAAAAATCCTGTGAAGTAGAAAGATCAAATCATAAAATTAAATCAATGGCCAAAACGAAATGCTTAACCGTGTTAATAGAGCAAGTTAGGAAAGCAAAGGCAAACTCATGTAATAAATACTGTTGGCAGAACAAGTTGCACATGCATTTTACCTGTATTACATTTCAGAGAAAGAAATAATGCTCAAAATCTAAACCTACCTTCCACTCATTGAATTCACCTCCTCATCAAACTCAGGTTCATTCTCAATCTTAACAGCAAATCGTTTCCAAGTCTGGAACCTAGAACCTATCCTATCAGAGCTCGTTCCCAATTCTTGAAACTGGGAACCAACCCCTGTGGACCCTAGAACCGACTTTGAAACTAAACCTGCCAGTTTCAAGCCAGTTTCAGGTTCCACCGAGAACTAGTCACTTCTTTTTTTTTTCATTATTTTTTAGTTTTATTGCAGCTAGTTTATGCTACAATATGCAGCAAACCATATCAATCCCACGAAGTTAGTTACCCACCTGTCCTACAACAATTCAGAATCCATGGACACATAACTTCCCTGATCATCAAACAAACATACGCACTTGCAGCAAAAATCCAAAGAGAGCTTCATAAAAGATCACAACTAACAGTAACCCGAAACAGCACTTCACCAAAATGACTTTTCGCCACTTTTGATAAAAGAATTTTCATTTATCCTCCCTTGACCAAACAACATTAGAATATAGAAAGGCAGAAAAAAAACCAGCTGATCATTCTCCAGCTGAGCAGAACATGTCCACAGGTAAAATCGTGTAAAAATCACTTCAAGTCCTGAGCACAGCTGGATTGCGAATCCAAGACAGAAAAGCCAACTACCCATCGACCATCTCTCCTTCCTCGCGTATCCAAGACTCGAAAATGGACACAAGAAAACCATTAACAGATAGCAACTCTGTAAAACACATCGATACGCACCATGACAAAACCAAACCAGAGGAAACAAAGGGGAGAATTAGGGAAAATAGGCCGCAAGAGGCGAGGGGCAAATTGGTACCTCAAAAACCGTCGAGGCCGAGAGTGAGCGTGACTAAACTACGAGCCTCGAGGACGTGAGTTGAGCGAGAGAGAGAGGGTTGGTGAGTCGAGCGAGTTGAGAGAGAGAGAGGGATCGTGAGCTAGACGTCTGGAGCCTGATTTCAGGGTTTCGTTTATAATAAAAAAAATTTAAATGGGTGGTTCCGCAACTAAAGTAAGAAACTAGACCGGTGTCCACTTATTCAAGTTTTTAGGAACCGAAGATCGGTCCGGGCGGTTCTGATTTGGACGATTTCTTTTTCCTCATCCCTAGGGCTAACAACAATACTTGACTCTTTATTGAGCTTTCATGTCTAGTTGGTGTTGGGTGAAGGTACATTTCCAAAAAACTGTAAAAATATTATAAAATGTTAAAAAAATTCAAGATGGAGTAAAGTGCCATAAAATTAAGAGTTAATATCACGAAACCATCAAATTAGTACGTTTATGATAAATTTATTCAAAATTAATTTTCGATCGTAAAAAACTTCAAATTAGTATACATGTGACGAGTTTGCCCCAAACTAATTTTTTAATCACAAAAAACCTCAAATTAATATATTTGTGATAAATACACACTTTATTAGTTTCCATTAAATTGGATTAATACCACAAAAAACTACAAAACTACCAAACTAAGCATACAACCTCAAACTATTATACTCATCAACTATCACGTATCATCCGACTCAGAAATTTGATAGTAAAATTTAACGAAAACTAAAGGATGATAAATTTGTCATAGGTATACTAGTTTGATTTCTGTGGTCAAAAAATTAATTTGAGGTAAATGTATTATGACTGTACCAGTTTGGGCTTTTTCACGGTTTCCTAAATTAAAGTATATCCAAACTAATGTATAGAAAGCAAAATCATGTCAACTAGGACAGTTCATGGGACCGAGTCCTTAAATGAAGTAGTAAACACGAATGCTACTCTTAAAGGGCAATCTAACCAGGATCTCTACCAATAATGATGCTAAAAATATCAGAAAAGGAAGCATATTAAGTGCGTAAAATGTCAAGAATTTCTCCACTCACTTATATTTACCAAAAGCAAGCTCGTATGACGGTGAAATTTAAGACAACAATCAAAATCTTTCATATGTACGCACCTCCACAACAGGCAAAACCAATGTTCCTTCTCACAGTAGGGCAAATAGTATTTACTATTCTTTCTTACACAAAGCAAAAATAAATGTGATCATATATTCCTCACAGTTTATTGGAATACGGAGAATAGTTTACATATAGTCTGTGAAATCTAAATACGCAACTTGATAATCTCTTAACACATTGTTCAACCACACCAATCTAGAGAATATGGCAAGCTTCTTTATATATGCATTTATCACAATTATACAAGTTGCCTCCGTCGTGAAGACTATTATTTTCTAGCTAGCAGGTAGAATGTAGGACTCTTTCCACAAATTCCGTGAAATTTTGTGAAATGGTCCGTTTTCACATAGTACAATGCAACTTGTGCATGACTTCATATTTCTTTATTGAAGTACCCTCTACCGTCGGAAGTATTGACGACCAAGGTTGATGGGCCAAAGAAAAATGTGTTTGAATTTTGTATAAATGGTTGGTGTATGCGGTAGTCTCATTTTACCTCTAGGTGATAGTAGTAATTTCATGCTAGGGAATTGTAAATTACAATAATATTTTAACAAAGGATTATTTAATTAGCATCTGTTTAATTAAATGTCTGACAGGATGAGCCTCTCGGGCTTCGGAAATCCAGGCTCGAAAAGCCCAAGCCGAAATGCATTTCTACGCGACAACGCATGGTTTCTTATTCTCTCAGTCTCGCCATGTACGATCGCATGTTTTCACGCATCCAACCTGCTGATTCTTCCTCCATCGTTCGCCTCAACATCTGTTAGCATCGTCGCCCTCCTCTCTCGCTCTCGCCGTGTACGATCGCATGTTTTCACGCAGAAAAAGAGAAGAACTGGTTACTGCGTGATAGTAGCTGGTCTAGCTTGGCGAGAAGAATGAGCAACCACCAACGTGATCAAGTAAGTCCTGCGAATTTCCCTTCCCTTTTCTGATCCTTGACTGTTGTGATTATTCACACTGAGAAAAAAAGAAAACATAATGTTGAAGGATGAGACCATTTCTTTCAATTCTGAGTTATGGTCCATTAATTAACATGATTCTGACAAGCGCTTAAAATTAAATCATACACGTTCGATCTAATTCAAGGCACCGAAATTACGTTAACTAACGTGTCTGTCTCAGCTAGACAGTCACTCAAGCATCAATTTTGTCTTCGCTTGGTTCAGTTACCGATTGCTTTCATCCTTCTAGAGAGGGTTAATCACGCAAATAATTTCTAAACTTACGTCTACCATTTAATCAGTAGTACCAGGCCAGTGGCAGCCTTGCCTCCCTAGGTCCAAAAATTCCTTATATTCTTAGGTAGAAATTATTTTTTTTTTAAAAGCAATCATTTATATGTTATTTAGCTAGAAGCTTGTCTTCCCTTCTCTAACCTCAAATCCTCAGTTCCCATCGCGTTTAATAATATTTCTGTATTTTATCTTGGTTGAATTTCATTCCAATTATTCTTCTTATGTAGTTTAAAACTATTCAGCGTGGTTCTTACGCCTTCAACATCAATGGTAAGTAGCTCACAATAAGAACACCCCAATTAGTTTTAAAATTCACATGTTAGTGTCTAAAAGGTTGTCCTTGCTTGGTGGCTGGAGAGAGAAAATTTTGGGACTTAAATTCTTAAAAGGAGACCTTGATCCTTAGAATGCCAAAATTTAGTTCGGGAAGACACTAAGTATCAAAAGTTAGGAAATATATATTTAAGTGTCAAAATCGAAGTAAAATGGATTAGTCAAGTGAGAAAATCCAGTCAAAATGCTAACATAGCATTTTTTTTTTATGAGACAAGTGAAAAATGATGACGTGGCTAAATAAGCAAAAAACGATGTTATTTTGCATGCTAACGTGGCTAGTAAGCTGAAAATGATGTCGTTTTCCCTCGAATTTGAATTTTAATATAAATATTACTTAACTTAAATTTAAAACTAAAAATTTTTTAAAATAGAAAATAAAAGGAGGGTTGCGAACGGTGAGGGCTATGCAAGCCCTCGCCACCGCCTCGCCACTATCACCCGGAAGGGCCAACGATGGTGGGGGTAGAGTCAATCGAGGTCATCGGGCCCTAGTGGTGAGGGCTTGTAAGCCCTGGCCCAGATCCGAGAGGAGGGTTGTAGCCCTCCCCCAAATCCGACGAGGGTCGCCGACCCTCGCTTAATAGGCCAAGGGCCAACACTGGCTGGGGGGTCTTACCGGATCTAGGGAGGGTCGTGACCCTTGCCCTAGAGCTGGGCGAGGGGATTGTAGGGCCTCACCACTGGTCGGCCGGGGTCGTCGAACCTTGGCCAACGACCTTGATCAACCCTTCCCCCATCATTGCCGACCCTCCTCGGCGAGGGCTGAGCCCTCAGTGTTTTGCAATCTTCATATGTTTTTCTAAAATAATTTAATTTAATGAACATTTAATATTAAAATAAAATAAAATAAAAGGTAAAACGACATAGTTTTGGTTTTTCTTTATTGACTCAACTCTCCGACAAGTCACGTAGACGAGTTATATTATTAAAAAATTGTCACGTAGGATTTTCAGCCAAGGTCACCAGAATTAGAAATCAGATATCCTAATTTTCAAAAAAAAGTGACACTTAAGTATCACATGCCAAGTTTGGCACTTGTGCTATTCTTCTTCCTTCCCAAAAGTCAAAACTCATCCATAGAGCAAAGAGGGGTTCTTCGAAGCTCAAAAGTAAAAACCCCATACAACTATTAATTTATTCTTGGAGCAATATTATAAGGAGCACTGACCCAGATAAAAAAGTATCCCATGCAAAGTTTGGCACTTGTGCCGTTCTTTTGCCTTTCCAAAAGTCAAAACTTGTCCATAGATCAAAAGGGGGTTCTCTGAAGCTCAAAAGTAAAAAGCCCATACAGCTGTTAATTTATTCTCAGAGCAATATTATAAGGAGCATTGACCCAAAAAAAAAAAGTATCCCATGCCAAGTTTGGCACTTGTGCTGTTCTTTTGCCTTCCTAAAAGTCAAAACTTGTCCATAGAGCAAAAGGGGGTTCTTCGAAGCTCAAAAGTAAAAAGTCCATACAGCTGTTAATTTATTCTCGGAGCAATATTATAAGGAGCAATATTATAGGGTTCATAATTTTTCCTCAGCTGTCCATCTGTTTGTATTGAATGTCGACACCACGTGTTCAACCACGGTGCTTAATTTGCATTGTCCATCGATATTCACACAAAAATACGAATTTGTCCTGAAATTTATTCAAAGTTTAGTTTTTTTTCTACTAGTTTTTGAAATTTAGTTTTAAGAATTATATGCGTCACTAAAAATAGTATGATGACCAAAAGTGAAAATTGAAATAGTTCATTAGAGCGCATTTTTTGTAAGTTGCCCTAAATCAAAGGGAAGCACATGTAAAACAATCATTTTGCTTTACTAAGTGCTTATTATCAAATTAATTATGTCATAACCAATACAGCATGCTGGGATCTATGACCGTTTCTTGGTGCGAGATCCTGCCTCAATCCACATCGAGAATATGCTTCGAAGTATGCCTCCCACTTTGTCGGAGGGTAGTATATTTAGGGTTCGTCATCAACTGCGCAAAGTCAACGAGAAAGCCTATGACCCAGAGATCCTAGCCATCGGCCCTTATCACTATAGAAATGGCAAGTTCAAATTCATGGAGGAGCAAAAACTGCGATACCTGCAGCAACTGCTTGAGAGGAGAAAGGAGAGCGTCGAAAGGTATATGCCGACTCTCAGGGAACTGGAAGAGCGGGCACGTAATTGCTTTGCGGAAACCATCCACCTCTCCCAAGAACAGTTTCTTGCGATGATGCTCATTGATGGCTGTTTCATCGTTGAGTTCTTCCGTAAGTACAATAATATGATACCGACAGACAAAGACGACCCGGTTATGCGCGGACGTGGGATTCTAAATGGCATTAGGCGCGATTTACTGCTGCTAGAGAACCAACTCCCACTTTTCGTCTTGAGCAAGCTATATGACCTGACTGAGGACGAGCATCATGAGTTCAGCAAAGTCGCAATCGTGTACTTCCAGGGTGAACGAAAGAGCCCCAGCCGAAATTTGACGATTGGCAGCTGGGAACATCTTCTGCATCTATATCACGCGTGGTGCACTTCTGGCTTGCCTGAAACGCCCCAGCTGAACTGCATACCAGTCATGCCCTCGGCGATTGAGCTAAGGAAGTCAGTAGTCAGGTCAGTCATGCCCTCGGCGATTGAGCTAAGGGAGTCAGGAGTCAGGTTTAGGGCTGCGCAAGGGCGCGAACTGAGCGACATCAAATTCAAGAACGGGACACTCGAGTTACTGGTCTTGTATGTAGAGGACGACACCGAATCAAATTTTCGAAACCTGATCGTATATGAGCAGCATCGTCAAAGCAGAGACATCAACTACTTCACGGATTACGTGACCTTCATGGATTGTCTCATAAGCTCTTCAAAGGACGTCGAGGTGCTTCGCCACGCAGGGATTGTTAAGAACTACCTAGGCGATGACAAGGTTGTTGCACAGATGTTCAACAAGATCGGTGACCATGTCGCTGTATCCGATTCCTATTACTCCGAGATCTTCCCAAATGCGAATGCACATTACAAGAATAAGTGGAACGTCTGGATCACGAAACTGAAGAGGGAATATTTCCATAGTCATTGGGCTTTCTTGTCCGTTCCCGCAGCCATTGTGTTGCTCCTTCTCACAGTAGCACAAACAGTATTTTCTATTCTTCCTTACACAAAGTAAAGTCAAATGTGATGAATGCTGGTTCATATATTTCCCCCGAACCATCTACTTGTGTTCTATAGCCAATAGTATTATCTTGATTTTCCAATGAGAACGAACCAGATGTTCTTAAAGAAAGATATTGAAAAGTATTTATGCTTTAAATGAGGTCCACAAATCTCTCTTCATTTGGCACTAGATGATTACAACAGAAAACCAACAGGACATTAGCAACGAAGTTGGTATAAGGTTCAAAAAGAAAAGAGAGAAGAGGTACAACCAACTTAGATGATTACAATAGATATGATAATCAATAGATATGGTAGGATCACCCTACGAATTCTCTTCTTCCCACAAAAATATCCAGCTGGTTCTCTGATCATGCTTGACCTAAAAAAAGAGTTACAATTCAACTTGGACTACAACTAAAAAGAACACGCAGCAGCTTTGTATCACTGAACGATTTGATAGAATCCACATCAATAGCAGGAGAAGTTCCCCAAATGATATTATCAGCAACCTCTGAATCAGGATGGATACTCCCAAATACAAAATCAGCCTTTGGACTGTCTCCTGATAAGCTATACCTGCATTAATAGAAAGGTCATGCTACTCTGTAAGAAAACGGCAAACCAATGAGCTTCTTAACATGAGCCTTATTTTGCTGATAAATTTGTCTGAAACAGCCCCAAGTGAGGACAGCAATTGTTCCTTGGGAAGCCTTATCAGAACAACATTAAATTCTCATAGAAATCAACCGACATTTAATAACAGAAACGCAGGTATAATTCCTATTAGGATGGTCTAAACCACATTCATTCATGTCAGCCAACAAAATATGCAATTGGCAAGGAGGTAAGTTTTTCACCTCCTTTCTCTGCACATTTGATTTCATGCATTTAATAACAAAACTATAATTAGCTTAAAGTCTAAACAGAGACTCAAAAAATAGTACATCCACCAAGCATTCATCCTTGTAACAAAATTTTCCAAATTGCACAACACATCTCTCCTTCCTACCAAAACAAGAACAATGCACCCAAGGACACAACGACGTCATATGATCAGCAGATAGTACATCCATCACAGGTTAGAAGCCACACGTTAGCAGGTTCGATAAGTCGTAAAAGCAAACATGTACATGAAACATGTATAATAACCCCATGTGGCACTTCTCATGTGATTAGTATGCTCATAGGAGTTAGTCCAATCTTCATTCATATCTGACTGAGAAGACACTTCCTCCCTTGCCACTTTTGGCATTTGTTTTTTTAATGGGTGTTTGACCATTTGTTTTGGCTGTCGATGCAGAATATAATCCATCTCTTCCGATGAGCACGTAAGAAGAAGAACCACAACTTGTAAAGGTAAGAAACGCAATATTGAAGTGTAATAAAATACTAATCACAAACCAAAAACTCTTCACAGGAATCTTGAAGAGGCAAAAAGGCACTCACTCTTGTAGGGCATAACCAAAGAGCAAGAAAAACACCAGAAAGGGGGGTGAACAGAATCAGAAAAAACAACAGACGGTATATACAACAATGGATTTGGAACAATTACAACTCGTAATCACTCACCTAAGTTGAAGCAAAGCTCCATTTGGATCAATCTTGGTCAACAATTGCGGATTTGGCAAGGAACCGAGACAGATGAAAACACGAACAAACAGCACCACTGTGGTCCTGGTAAGCTATCAAAATGAATAGCTACCAAAGAAACGGTTACTCACAGTGGTTTAAGTCTATGCTTTTACCAATTGGGCATTGTAAGCAAAATATTAGTGTAATTAAACCAAGGATCTAAGGAAAAATACAAAAATGGAAAGGGGGGCATATCATAGGTACAAAGTTAATTTTCAACTTAACCAAGGATGTTAAGGATTCTTGCTAATGTGAAAGACTTCAAGTATCATAAAGTTTAAACAAGCAGGGTAAAATATGGCTCGCTTCCAAGGATATACATATATATTCAGGTAGAAGCGATGCAATCACAAAGTTAAAAGGGAAAAGTTATTCATATAACATACAACTTGACATAGTATATTAATTAGCTGAGTACCCTCACTGGATAAAATGGACAACCTGAAGCATCAAAGTGAATATAACCTGTTGGAGAACAAATACCAGCTATTCATTCCATCTGAAGCAAAGGAGGCCGCAGGATTCCATAATAGAAGCAAACAAAGACAAATTCTCCACACTCTTTTGCTGAAATTAAAGAGGCTAGTCCTACACTCAAGGGTCTTAGGCCCATTATGCTTCAGAGATCAATCTTACACCAAACTGATGAGGAACTGTAAAATTGCCCTTACTCTTTCTTCATGTTCTGTAGTCAGTCTCCATCCATGCAATATGAGCACAGGGACAAGACGGATACTAACATAGAGAAGAAAAACTCCATGTGAAAGCTGCTTACCCAACAGAAAAGCAGTTTCACTCTGGAGTCGCCCATTAGAAATTTTACAACTGGATCCATATTTCTCCTGTCAAATATATAACTAAGATCAAATAAATTCACAATAAATATTAAAGCTAGGCAACCTTCGTCACACACACAAAAATGTTATCAGGATCGAGATGCTAAGTAGGATCCTTTTGAAGTCTTCCAGATCAGATCAAGATCATAAGATCCTACATGTTTAAAGTATTAAATTCTTGCTTACATCATTGCAAGTAGATGCATATTGACCTTTAAAAGAGGGATAGTGAAGCTTAAAGGTAGCATTCTCATGTGAGAGATTACTCTGGTTTAAATTCTTGGTTGCCAGTTTTTCAACTAACAATTAAAGCACCATGTCAAAGATGCAAAAGCATAAAATCTCCTTGCCCAAGTTTTTAAGGTGTATTAAATAGGATCACCATAAAATAATCACCATAATAATCAAGAAGAAGCCTGATAAGAAATTACTTTCGTGCCTTTTCCAAATTTCTAATCCTTTACTTTGTCCTTCTCTCTCTTGCAATACATATCGTCTCTTTCTTTATTTCAAAGGATAATATATTATTCCCCTCGATCTGGGACACACTCTCCAATTTAACCCACCCGCCTACTCCCCCCGGCGCCCCCCAACTCTCTCTCTCTCTCTCTCTCTCTCTCTCTCTCTCTTAAACTCACTTTCACTGGCTATTCTAGGTTTTTCAACTATTTAAAGTTTAAGGTCAGTTCTAATCAATATACATCCAAAGATATTATGATACTAGGCCAAGTCAAATCGTGCGCCAATTTCTCAAGGACGTAGAGGTCTCTCTCATCTGGTTGCAGAAGGACAGAAGCTTTGTCTCTCTCATCTCCAAAGGACGGGACAGTTCAGAAAGCCAACAGTGGTCGATGACCATCTCATCATTTATTCAAGACTGAAGAAGAAGTGATGGTATTGGTGTCTCAGCACTTCTTCGCTTTCTACTGTTCATTCATCTTCATCCCTTTTTTCTTAATTCTCCAAGCCTTATATTTTCCAAATGGAGCCTGAACATGATTAAGAAGAAAGTGGCACATGCGTTAGGGTTGCTCCAGCTAAAAAGGCAGAATTGCCTTCTAAAGCTTGAACAGTGGAATCATAGTTGGGATCGCCTTCCTAAGATACAGATCACGACCCCTGCAGACTACCGTTTTTCTTAGAATCCAAATTGTTCAAAGTTTTTGAGTTGTAGAATCAAATGATCATGATCCTACAATCTGGATTGCGATCCTAACAACCATGCACACATGCACACACGTGTACACAGAAAAGAGTCTTGTGATGGTGTGAAAGAAAGTGCAAGAAAGAAGGAGACTGCAGGTCAGATTGAACAACGTACTTGGCCCCAAACCCCACCAGCTAATTTCTCAAAGCAAAACAGTAAAATATAATTAACAAAGGGCCTTTTGAATACTGCAAGAAAAGTGGATGACAAGTTAGAACAATGTTCTTAGATTATATAAGAAACATCAACTACCTTTCACCAATTCTCAACTCTTTACCTGCTTTCCTCAGCACAATTAAGTCTGCTTTACATGGCTGGCCACTATGTGGAATTATCTCTGCTAGGAGTCCATTCAGATAGCTTCTTTCAGGCAGGTTCAACACTAGCCCTCTTCGACAATATATCCAGAATTTGCACAGGCACCATGCAAAAGCTGAGGAGACAAACTGCTTGACCATGTAGAGAAAGGCAAAGGAGAAGAAAAGGAGGAGGAGAAACAAAAAGAGGCCAAAGCTGAGAAAAATGTCCCTAGGAAGAGCAATATGCTTGACAAAATCCCAAAATGCTTCACATGGCGAAATTGGATGAAAATATTATAGAGTAATATTCCTCAACCCGTGTCAAGCAAAGAGACATTGAGAAGAATGTGTTACGAGCACTCAAACAGAAATGGTGTCAAAGTAAATAGGCATTCAATGATGTAAATCCTTTGTCAGAGTTGTTGGTGGCCGAAGGTGATGTTAAATTGGATTTTTATATCAACACCGAAAAAATCCTTCATAATATTTCCGTGTAATTCAGCCATTTATGCAACATTATTTGGGATTTTGTTGACATTTTGCTCAATTCTACCTCTTTTTCCTCCCTCCTCTTCCGCATTTTCTTTTCCTTTCTCTTCTCTTTCTCTTTTGCTGCACCATCCTGTGAAGTAGAAAGATCAAATCATAAAGTTAAAATCAAGGGCCCAAAACGAAATGCTTAACTGTGTTAATAGAGCAAGTTGAGAAAGGAAAGGCGAACTCATGTAATAAACACTGCTGGCAGAACAAGTTGCACAGGCATTTTACCTGTATTACATTTCATTTCAGAGAAAGAAATAATACTCAAAATTTAAACCTAGCTTCCACTCATCGAGTTCACCTCCTGATCAAACTCAGGTTCATTCTCAATTTTAACAGCAAATCAGTTCCAAATCTGGAACCTAGAACCTACCCTATCAGGACTCGTTCCCAATTTTTGAAACCGGGAACCAACCCCTGTGGATTCTAGAACAGACTTTGAAACCGAACCTGCCAGTTTCAAGCTGGTTTCAGGTTCCATCGAGAACCAGCCACTTCTTTTTTTTTTTTTTTTTTTTTTTCAGTTTCATTATTTTTTTGTTCCATTGCAGCTAGGTTATGCTACAATATGCAGCAAACCACATCAATCCCATGAAGTTAGTTACCCGCCTGTCCTACAACAATTCAGAATCCATGGACACATTAACTTCCCTGATCGTCAGACAAACATACACACTTGCAGGCAAAAATCCAAAGAAAGCTTCATAAAAGATCACGACTACCAGTAACCTGAAACAGCACTTCACCAAAATGACTTTCGCCACTTTTAATAAAAGAATTTCCACTTGACCTCCCTTGACCAAACGACATTAGAATATAGAAAGGCAGAAAAAACACCAGCTGATCATTCTATAGCTAAGCAGAACATGTCCACAGGTAAAATTGTGTAAAAATCACATCAAGTCCTGAGCTCAGGTGGATTGCGAATCCAAGACTCGAAAGCCAATTACCCATCGACCATCCCCTCTTCCTCGCGAATCCATCCACGACTCAAAAAAATGGAGACAGGAAAACCATAAACAGATAGCAACCATGTAAAACACATCGAGACGCACCATGACAAAACCAAACCAGGCGAAACAAAGGGAAATATTAAGGCAAATGGGCGGCAAGAGGCGAGGGGCAAATTGGTGCCTCAAAAACCGTCGAGGCCGAGATTGAGCGTAACTGAGCGACGAGCCTCGAGGTCGTGAGTTGAGCGAGTTGAGCGAGTTGAGAGCGAGAGGGATCATGAGTTATAGAAGAGAGAGAGAAGTCTTGGAGTCTGACTTCGGGTTTTATTTATGACAAAAAAATTAAATAGGGAAGTCCACACCTAATATAAAAAAACCGGACCAATATCCACTTACTCAAGTTTTCAGCAACCGAGGACTGGTCTGCCTCGGTCCGAGCAGTTCCTGATTCAGACATTTCTTTTGCTCATCCTACAGCTGACAACAATACTTCACTCTTTGTCAAGATTTCATATTTAGCCACGTGAGGTCCATTTTCTAAAAACTATAAAAACATTATAAAATGATTAAAATTTGGAACGGACTAAAGTGTCATAAAATTAAGGGTTAATACCACGAAAACCCTCAATTTAGTACTATTGCAATAAATTTACCCCGAATTAATTTTTGACCACAAAAAGCCTCAAACTAGTATACACATAACAAATTTACCTCGAATTAATTTTTTGATTACAAAGAATTTCAAACTAATATATTCGTGTCAAATATATCATCCATTAGTTTCCGTTAAATTTGATTAATATTATGAAAAACTACAAAACTAGAAACCGAACGTAAAACCTCAAACTGTTCTACCAGTTAACTATCACATATCATCCGACTCAAAAATTTGACGGTAAAATTTAACTAAAACTAAAATAAGGGAAAAAAATTTCACAAGAATATTAGTTTGGAGTTTTCTGTAGTCAAAAAATTAATTTGAGATAAATTTATAATTATATTAATTTGGGATTTCATAGTATCCTAAATTAAAGTGTATCGAAACTAATGTACAGAAAGCAAAATCATGTTAGCTAGGACGGTTCACAAGACCTAGTCCTTAAATGATGTAGTAAACACGAATGCTACTCTTAAAGGGCAGTCTAACTAGGATCTCTACCAATAATGATGCTAAAAATATCAGAAAAGGAAGCATATTAAGTGCGTAAAATATCAAGAATTTCTCCACTCGCTTATATTTACCAAAAGCAAGCTCGTATGACGGTGAAATTTAAGACAACAATCAAAATCTTTCATATGTACGCACCTCCACAACAAGGAAAAATAAATGTTCCTTCTCACAGTAGTAGGGCAAATAGTATTTACTATTCTTTCTTACACAAAGCAAAAATAAATGTGATCATATATTTCTCATAGTTTATTGTACAAGTTGATAGCAGGTAGAATGTAGGACTCTTTCCACAAATTCCGTAAAATTTTGTGAAATGGTCCGTTTTCACATAGTACAATGCAACTTGTGATGACTTCATATTTCTTTATTGTAGTACCCTCTACCGTCGGAAGTACTGACGACCAAGGTCGATGGGCAAAAGAAAAATGTGTTTGAATTTTGTATAAATGGTTGGTGTATGCGGTAGTCTCATTTTACCTCTAGGTGATAGTAGTGATTTCATGCTAGGGAATTGTAAATTACAATAATATTTGAACAAAGGATTATTTAATTAGCATCTGTTTAATTAAATGGCTGACGAGGATGAGCCTCTCGGGCTTCGGAAATCCGGGCTCGAAAAGCCCAAGGCGAAATGCATCTCTACGCGACAACGCAAGGTTTCTTATTCTCTCCTTCCTCTAAGCATCCAACCTGCTGATTCTTCCTCCATCGTTCGCCTCAACATCTGTTAGCGTCGTCGCCCTCTTCTCTCTCGCTCTCGCCATGTACGATCGCATGTTCTAACGCAGAAAAAGAGAAGAACTGGATACTGTGTGATAGTAGCTGGTCTAGCTTGGCGAGAAGAATGAGCAACCACCAACGTAATCAAGTAAGTCCTGCGAATTTCCCTTCCTATTCACACTGAGAAAAAAAAAAAAACATAACGTTGAAGGATGAGACCATTTCTTTCAATTCTGAGTTATGGTCCATTAATTGACATGATTTTGGCAAGCACTTAAAATTAAATCATACATGTTCGATCTAATTCAGGGCGCCGAAATTACATTAACTAACGTGTCTCAGCTAGACAGTCACTCAAGCATCAATTTTGCCTTCTCTTGGTTCAGTTACCGATTGCTTTCATCCTTCTAGAGAGGGTTAATCACACAAATAATTTCTAAACTTACGTCTACCATTTAATCAGTAGTACCAGGCCAGTGGCAGCCTTGCCTCCCTAGGTCCAAAAATTCCTTATATTCTTAGGTAAAATTTAATTTTTTTAAAAAGCAGTCATTTATATGTTATTTAGCTAGAAGCTTGTCTTACCTTCTCTAACCTGAAATCCTCGGTTCCCATTGCGTTTAATAACATTTCTGTATTTTGTCTTGGTTAAATTTCATTCCAATTATTCTTCTGATGTAGTTTAAAACTATTCAGCGTGGTTCTTACGCCTTCAACATCGATGGTAAGTAGCTCACAATAAGAACACCCCAATTGGTTTTAAAATTCACATGTTAATGTCTAAAAGGTTGTCCTTGCTTGGGGGCTGGAGAGAGAAAATTTTGGGACTCAAATTCTTAAAAGGAGACCTGGATCCTTAGAATGCCAAAATTTAGTCCAATGTCAAAAGTTAGGAAATATATATTTAAGTGTCAAAATTGAAGCAAAATAGATTAATCAAGTGTTAACGGTGAGAAAATTCAGTCAAAATGCTAACGTAGCATTTTTTTTATGAGACAAGTGAAAAATGACGACATGACTAAATAAGCAAAAAAAGATGTTATTTTGCATGCTAACGTGGTTAGTAAGTTGAAAATGACGTCGTTTTCCCTCAAATTTGAATTTTAATATAAATATTACTTAACTTAAATTTAAAACTGAAAATTTTTAAAAATAAAAAATAAAAGGAGAGTTGCAGAACAGCGAGCACTATGCAAGCCCTCCTCACTGCCGCCTTGCCACTATCACCCGGAAGGGCTAGCGATGGTGGGGGTAGAGTCGATCGAGGTCGCCGGGCCCTAGTGGTGAGGGCTTGTAAGCCCTGGCCCAAATCCGGGGTGAGGGTTGCAGCCCTCTGCCAAATCCGATGAGGGTCACTAACCCTCACTTAATAGGTCAAGGGCCAACACTGGCTGGGGGGGTCTTGCTGGATTTAGGGGAGGGCCGCAACCCTCGTCCCAGAGTTGGGCGAAGGATTATAGGCCCTCACCACTAGTCGGCCGGGGTTGTCGAGCCTTGGCCAGGGGCCAACGACCCTGATCAACCCTTCCCCCATCATTGCCAACCCTCCTCTGCGAGGGCGGCAAGGGCTGAGCCCTCATTTGTTTTGCAATCTTCATCTGTTTTTCTAAAATAATTTAATTTAATGAACATTTATACTAAAATAAAACAAAATAAAAGGTAAAACGACATAGTTTTGATTTTTCTTTATTGACTCAACTCTCCAACGAGTCACGTAGACAAGTTACATTATTAAAAAATTGTCACGTAGGATTTTCGGTCAAGGTCACCAGACTTAGAAATCAGATATTCCAATTTTCAAAACAAAGTGACACTTAAGTATCCCATGCCAAGTTTGGCACATGTGCTGTTCTTTTGCCTTCCCAAAAGTCAAAACTCGTCCATAGAGCAAAAGGGGCTTCTCCGAAGCTCAAAAGTAAAAAGCCCATACAGCTGTTAATTTATTCTCGGAGCAATATTATAAGGAGCAATATTACGGGTTTCGTAATTTTTCCTCAGCTATCCATCTGTTTGTATTGAATGTCCACACCACGTGTTCAACCACAGTGCTTAATTTGCATTGTCCATCGATATTCGCACAAAAATACGAATTTGTCCTGGGAAGCACATGTAAAACAATCATTTTGCTTTACTAAGTGCTTATTATCACATTAATTATGTCGTAGCCAATACAGCATGCTGGGATCTATGACCGTTCCAAGGTGCGAGATCATGCCTCAATCCACATCGAGACTATGCTTCGAAGTATGCCTCCCACTTCACCGGAGCGTTGTATATTTAGGGTTCGTCATCAACTGCGCGAAGTCAACGAGAAAGCCTATGACCCAGAGATCCTAGCCATCGGCCCTTATCACTATGGAAATGACAAGTTCAAATTCATGGAGGAGCAAAAACTGCGATACCTGCAGCAATTGCTTGAGAGGAGAAACGAGAGCGTCGACAGGTATATGCCGACTCTCAGGGAACTAGAACAGCGGGCGCGTAATTGCTATGCGGAAACCATCCACCTCTCCCAAGAACAGTTTCTTGCGATGATGCTCATTGATGGCTGTTTCATCGTTGAGTTCTTCCGTAAGTACATTATGACGGAACCAATAGACAAAGACGACCCGGTTATGCATGAATGTGGGAATCAAAATAGCATTAGGCGCGATTTACTGCTGCTAGAGAACCAACTCCCACTTTTCGTCTTGAGCAAGCTATATGACCTGACTGAGGACGAGCATCATGAGTTCAGCAAAGTCGCCATCATGTACTTCGGGGTTGTACGAAATTACCTCGGCCGAAATTTGACGATTGGCAACTGGGAACATCTTCTGCATCTATATCACGCGTGGTGCACTTCTGGCTTGCCTGAAACGCCCCGCCTGAACCGCATACCAGTCATGCCCTCGGCGACTGAGCTAACGAAGTCAGGAGTCAGGTTTAGGGCTGCGCAAGGGTGCGAACTGAGCGACATCAAATTCAAGAACGGGACACTCGAGTTACTGGCCTTCTGTGTAGAGGACGACACCGAATCAAATTTTCAAAACCTGATCGCGTACGAGCAGCATCGTCAAAGCAGAGACATCAACTATTTCACAGATTACATTACCTTCATGGATTGCCTCATAACCTCTAGAGAGGACGTCGAGGTGCTTCGCCGCGCAGGGATTATTAAGAACTACTTGGGTGATGACAAGGTGGTTGCGCATATGTTCAACAAGACCTGTGACCACGTATCGGTATCTTATCCCTATTATTTCGAGATCTTCAATGATGTGAATGCACATTACAAGAAGAAGTGGAACGTCTGGATGGCGAAACTAAGGAGGGAATATTTCCATAGTCCTTGGGCTTCCTTGTCCGTTCTCGCAGCCATTGTGTTGCTCTTTCTCACAGTAGCACAAACAGTATTTACTATTCTTCCTTACACAAAGTAAAGCTAAATGTGATGAATGCTGGTTCATATATTTCCCCCGGACCATCTACTTGTGTTCTATAGCCAATAGTATTATCATGGTTTTCCAATGAGGATGAACCACATGTGCTTAAAGAAAGATATTAAAAAGTATTTATGCTTTAAATGAGGTCCACAAATCTCTCTTCATTTGGCACTAGATGATTACAACAGAAAACCAACAGGACATTAGCAACCAAGTTGGTATACGGTTCAAAAAGAAAAGAGAGAATAGGTACAACCAACTTAGATGATTACAATAGATATGGTGGGATCACCCTACGAATTCTCTTCTTCCCACAAAAATATCCAGCTGGTTCTCTGATCATGCTTGACCTAAAAAAAGAGTTACAATTCAACTTGGACTACAACTAAAAAGAACACGCAGCAGCTTCGTATCCCTGAACGATTTGATAGAATCCACATCAATAGCAGGAGAAGTCCTCCAAATGATATTATCAGCAACCTCTGAATCAGGATGGATACTCCCAAATACAAAATCAGCCTTTGGACTGTCTCCTGATAAGCTATACTTGCATTAATAGAAAGGCCATGCTACTCTGTAAGAAAACGGCAAACCAATGAGCTTCTTAACATGAGCCTTATTTTGCTGATAAATTTGTCTGAAACAGCCCCAAGTGAGGACAGCAATTGTTCCTTGGGAAGCCTTATCAGAACAACATTAAATTCTCATAGAAATCAACCGACATTTAATAACAGAAATGCAGGTATAATTCCTATTAGGATGGTCTAAACCACATTCATTCATGTCAGCCAACAAAATATGCAATTGGCAAGGAGGTAAGTTTTTCACCTCCTTTCTCTGCACATTTGATTTCATGCATTTAATAACAAAACTAGAATTAGCTTAAAGTCTAAACACAGACTCAAAAAATAGTACATCAACCAAACATTCATCCTTGTAACAAAATTTTCCAAATTGCACAACACATCTCTCCTTCCTACCAAACCAAGCACAATGCACCCAAGGACACAACGACATCATATGATCAGCAGA
The DNA here is from genome assembly GCA_014182515.1 of Eucalyptus microcorys. NCBI lineage: Eukaryota > Viridiplantae > Streptophyta > Magnoliopsida > Myrtales > Myrtaceae > Eucalyptus > Eucalyptus microcorys. The sequence continues at coordinate 26,115,770 of CM024569.1, read as the reverse complement.
TAGTACATCCATCACAGGTTAGAAGCCACACGTTAGCAGGTTCAATAAGTCGTAAAAGCAAACATGTACATGAAACATGTATAATAACCCCATGTGGCACTTCTCATGTGATTAGTATGCTCATAGGAGTTAGTCCAATCTTCATTCATATCTGACTGAGAAGACACTTCCTCCCTTGCCACTTTTGGCATTTGTTTTTTTAATGGGTGTTTGACCATTTGTTTTGGCTGTCGATGCAGAATATAATCCATCTCTTCCGATGAGCACGTAAGAAGAAGAACCACAACTTGTAAAGGTAAGAAACGCAATATTGAAGTGTAATAAAATACTAATCACAAACCAAAAACTCTTCACAGGAATCTTGAAAAGGCAAAAAGGCACTCTCTCTTGTAAGGGCATAACCAAAGAGCAAGAAAAACACCAGAAAGGGGGGTGAACAGAATCAGAAAAAACAACAGACGGTATAAACAACAATGGATTTGGAACAATTACAACTCGTAATCACTCACCTAAGTTGAAGCAAAGCTCCATTTGGATCAATCTTGGTCAACAATTGCGGATTTGGCAACGAACCGAGACAGATGAAAACACGAACAAACAGCACCACTGTGGTCTAGGTAAGCTATCAAAATGAATAGCTACTAGAGAAACGGTTACTCACAATGGTTTAAGTATATGCTTTTAACAATTGGGCATTGTAAGCCAAATATTAGTGTAATTAAACCAAGGATCTAAGAAAAACTACAAAAATGGAAAGCGGGGCATATCATGGGTACAAAGCTAATTTTCAACTTAACCAAGGATGTTAAGGATTCTAGCTAATGCGAAAGACTTCAAGTATCTAAAAGTTTAAACAAGCAGTATAAATTATGGCTCTCTTCCAAGGATATACATATATATTCATGTAGAAGCGATGCAATCACAAAGTTAAAAGGGAAAAGTTATTCATATAACATACTACTTGACATAGTATATTAATTAGCTGAGTACCCTCACTGGATAAAATGGACAACCTGAAGCATCAAAGTGGCATAACCTGCTGGAGAACAAATACCAGCTATTCATTCCATCTGAAGCAAAGGAGGCCGCAGGATTCCGTAATAGAAGCAAACAAAGACAGATTCTCCACACTCTTTTGCTGAAATTAAAGAGGCTAGTCCTACACTCAAGGGTCTTAGGCCCATTATGCTTCAGAGATCAATCTTACACCAAACTGATGAGGAACTGTAAAATTGCCCTTACTCTTTCTTCATGTTCTGCAGTCAGTCTCCATCCATGCAATATGAGCATAGGGACAAGACGGATACTGACATAGAGAAGAAAAGCTCCATGTGAAAGCTGCTTACCCAACAGAAAAAAAGTTTCACTCTAGAGTCGCCCTTTAGAAATTTTATAACTGGATCCATATTCCTCCTGTCAAATAAATAACTAAGATCAAATAAATTCACAATAAATATTAAAGCTGGGCAACCTTTGTCACACACACAAAAAGGTTATCGGGATCGAGATGCTAAGTAGGATCCTTTTGAAGTCTTCCAGATCAGATCAAGATCATAAGATCCTACATATTTGAAGTATTAAATTCTTGCTTAAATCATTGCAAGTAGATGCATATTGACCTTTAAAAGAGGGATAGTGAAGCTTAAAGGTAGCATTCTCATGTGAGAGATTACTCTGGTTTAAATTCTTGGTTGCCAGTTTTTCAACTAACAATTGAAGCACCATGTCAAAGATGCAAAAGCATAAAATCTTCTTGCCCAAGTTTTTAAGGTGTATTAAATAGGATCACCATAAAATAATCACCATAATAATCAAGAAGAAGGCTGCCAAGAAATTACTTTCGTGCCTTTTCTGAATTTCTAATTCTTTACTTTGTCCTTCTCTCTCTTGGAATACATATCGTCTCTTTCTTTATTTCAAAGGATAATATATTATTCCCCTCCTGGGACACACTCTCCAATTTACCTCCTGCCCCTCACCCCCCACCCTAACAAACCTCACTTTCACTGGCTATTCTAGGTTTTTCAACTGTTTAAAGTTTAAGGTCAGTTCTAATCAGTATACATCCAAAGATATTATGATACTAGGCCAAGTCAAATCGTGCGCCAATTTCTCAAGGATATAGAGGTCTCTCTCATCTGGTTGCAGAAGGACAGAAGCTTTGTCTCTCTCATCTCCAAAGGACGAGACAGTCCAGAAAGCCAACAGTGGTTGATGCCCATCTCATCATTTATTCAAGACTGAAGAAGAAGTGATGGTATTGGTGTCTCTGCACTTCTTCGCTTTCTACTGTTCTTTCATCTTCATCCCTTTTTTCTTAATTCTCCAAGCCTTATATTTTCCAAATGGAGCCTGAACATGATTAAGAAGAAAGTGGCACATGAGCTATGGAACAGAGGCCCAATTTCATATTTGCTCCAGCTAAAAAGGCAGAATTGCCTTCTAAAGCTCGAATAGCGGAATCGTAGTTGGGATCGCCTTCCTAAGATACAGATCACGACCCCTGCAGACTACCATTTTTCTTAGAATCCAAATTGTTCAAAGTTTTTGAGTTGTAGAATCAAATGATCGTGATCCTACAATCCGGATTGCGATCCTAACAACCATGCACACATGCACGCACGTGTACACAGAAAAGAGTCTTGTGATGGTGTGAAAGAAAGTGCAAGAAAGAAGGAGACTGCAGGTCAGATTGAACAACGTACTTGGCCCCAAACCCCACCAGCTAATTTCTCAAAGCAAAACAGTAAAAAATCATTAACGAAGGGCCTTTTGAATACTGCAAGAAAAGTGGATGACAAGTTAGAACAATGTTCTTAGATCATATAAGAAACATCAACTACCTTTCACCAATTCTCAACTCTTTACCTGCTTTCCTCAGCACAATTAAGTCTGCTTTACATGGCTGGCCATTATGTGGAATTATCCCTACCAGGAGTCCATTCAGATAGCTTCTTTCAGGCAGGTTCAACACTAGCCCTCTTCGACAATATATCCAGAATTTGCACAGGCACCATGCAAAAGCTGAGGAGACAAACTGCTTGACCATGTAGAGAAAGGCAAAGGAGAAGAAAAGGAGGAGGAGAAACAAAAAAGAGGCCAAAGCTGAGAAAAATGTCCCTAGGAAGAGCAATATGCTTGACAAAATCCCAAAATGCTTCACATGGCGAAATTGGATGAAAATATTATAGAGTAATTTTCCTCAACCCGTGTCAAGCAAAGTGACATTGAGAAGAATGTGTTATGAGCACTCAAACAGAAATGATGTCAAAGTAAATAGGCATTCAATGATGTTAATCCTTAGTCAGAGTTGTTGGTGGCCGAAGGTGATGTTAAATTGGATTTTTATATCAACACCGAAACAATCCTTCATAATATTTCCGTGTAATTCAGCCATTTTATGCAACATTATTTGGGATTTTGTTGACATTTTGCTCAATTCTACCTCTCTTTCCTCCCTCCTCTTCCGCATTTTCTTCTCCTTTCTCTTCTCTTTCTCTTTTGCTGCACCATCCTGGGAAGTAGAAAGATCAAATCATAAAGTTAAAATCAAGGGCCCAAAACGAAATGCTTAACTGTGTTAATAGAGCAAGTTGAGAAAGCAAAGGCGAACTCATGTAATAAACACTGCTGGCAGAACAAGTTGCACAGGCATTTTACCTGTATTACATTTCATTTCAGAGAAAGAAATAATACTCAAAATCTAAACCTAGCTTCCACTCATCGAGTTCACCTCCTGATCAAACTCAGGTTCATTCTCAATTTTAACAGCATATCAGTTCCAAGTCTGGAACCTAGAACCTACCCTATCAGGACTCGTTCCCAATTTTTGAAACCGGGAACCAACCCCTGTGGACCCTAGAACAGACTTTGAAACCGAACCTGCCAGTTTCAAGTTGGTTTCAGGTTCCACCGTGAAACAGCCACATCTTCTTTTCTTTTCAGTTTCATTATTTTTTTGTTCCGTTGCAGCTAGGTTATGCTACAATATGCAGCAAACCACATCAATCCCATGAAGTTAGTTACCCGCCTGTCCTACAACAATTCAGAATCCATGGACACATCAACTTCCCTGATCGTCAGACAAACATACACACTTGCAGGCAAAAATCCAAAGAAAGCTTCATAAAAGATCACGACTACCAGTAACCTGAAACAGCACTTCACCAAAATGACTTTCGCCACTTTTAATAAAAGAATTTCCACTTGACCTCCCTTGACCAAACGACATTAGAATATGGAAAGGCAGAAAAAACACCAGTTGATCATTCTTTAGCTAAGCAGAACATGTCCACAGGTAAAATTGTGTAAAAATCACATCAAGTCCTGAGCTCAGGTGGATTGCGAATCCAAGACTCAAGAGCCAATTACCCATCGACCATCCCATCGTCCTTGCGAATCCATCCATGACTCAAAAAAATGGAGACAAGAAAACCATAAACAGATAGCAACCACGTAAAACACATCGAGACGCACCATGACAAAACCAAACCAGACGAAACAAAGGGAAAAAGTAGGGCAAATGGGCGGCAAGAGGCGAGAGGCAAATTCGTACCTGTAAAACCGTCGAGGCCGAGATTGAGCGTAACTGAGCGACGAGCCTCGAGGTTGAGCGAGTTGAGCGAGTTGAGAGTGAGAGGGATCATGAATTCATGAGTTAGAGAAGAGAGAGAGAAGTCTGGAGTCTGATTCAATAGGTAATTCCACACCTAATATAAAAAATCGGACCAGTATCCACTGATTCAAGTTTTCAGAGCGATTCCTAATTCAGACGTGTCTTTTGCTCATCCTACAGTACAGCTGACAAGTGACAACAATACTTCACTCTTTATCAAGCTTTCATGTTTAGCCGCGTGATGTCCATTTTCTAAAAAACTGTAAAAACATTATAAAATGATTAAAAATTTGGAGCGGACTGAAGTGCCATAAAATTAAGGTTTAATACCACGAAAACCTCCAATTTAATACTCTTACGATAAATTTATCCCAAATTAATTTTTGAACACAAAAAGCCCCAAACTTATATACTCATAACGAATTTACCTCGAATTAATTTTTTGATCACAAAAAACTTCAAACTAGTATATTTGTGTTAAATATACCATCCATTAGTTTCCATTAAATTTGATTAATATCATGAAAAACTACAAAACTAGAAACTAAGCATAAAACCTCAAACTGTTATGCTCATTAACTATCACATGTCATCCGACTCAAAAATTTGATGGTAATATTTAACTAAAACTAATATAGGGGAAAATTTATCACAAATATATTAGTTTGGAGTTTTCTGTAGTCAAAAAATTAATTTGAGATAAATTTATAATTATATTAATTTGAGATTTTTTGTAGTATCCTTATCCAAACTAACATACATAAAGCAAAATCACGTCAGCTAGGACAGTTCACAAGACCTAGTCCTTAAATGATGAAGTAGTAAACATGAATGCTACTCTTAAAGGGCATAATCTAGCCTTGGATCTCTATCATTAAAGATACTAAAAATATCATAAAAGGAAGCAGATTAAGTGCGTAAAATGTCAAGAGTTTCTCCACTTGCTTATATTTACCAAAAGCAAGCTCACATGATGGTGAAATTTAAGACAACAATCAAAATCTTTTATATGTATACACCTCCACAACAGGCTTTGCCGCAATCTCGTACACTTGTTTTTGTGACGTGGACTTGGCAAAAATTTCATCAAACTCGTAGGTGTATGTATCCTCGTTAGTCTTCCACAATTTCAACATTTTCAGCTAATCATAATAATACATAGGACTTCAATCGGTGCATCATGCAAAGGAATAAACCACCTGTATATTGCCAATGTGTCTTTTGCTTTATAGGATCAATATACATAAATTGTTTACTCTTAGATAAAAGTAAAGAGTACTTTCTTTTTTTTTTTTTTTTTTTTTTTGCTAAAGTTTATTATATTCTAAATGTTATGAAATTTTGCATTTGAAGTTACGTGTCAACATTTGACCATTCTAAAAATTTCATAGTTCCGAATTAAAAGAAAAATAGGTCAAATTTTGTGAATTGCTAGATTTAGATTAAATAAAAAGTAAAACTCGTTTTAGATGATTACCAAGCAATTCGCTTGGAATCAATAGACCATACATATAGTGGAAATAGAACATGCATGATTCACACACCTAGTTAATTATCTTTTCTTGAGTTAAATGCCAAAGACTTTGTAAGTTAAAAGAATAGGCATGAACCAATAAGATGTTGGGTCAGATGGTAAAAAGTTTGGTCTTCTTGTGATCATGACGTCTGGAGCCTGATTTCGGGTTTCGTTTATAATAAAATAAATAAATAAATAAATTGGTGGTTCCGCATCTGAAATAAGAAACCTGACCGGTGTCCACTTATTCAAGTTTTTAATAACCGAAGATCGGTCCAGGCAGTTCTGATTTGGACGATTTCTTCTTGCTCATCCCTACGGCTAACAACAATACTTCACTCTTTATTAAGCCTTCATGTCTTAGTTGGTGTTGGGTGAAGGTACATTTCCAAAAAACTGTAAAAATATTATAAAATGGTAAAAAAATTTAGGGTGGAGTAAAGTGCCATAAAATTAAGAGTTAATATCACGAAACCATCAAATTAGTACGTTTGTATAAATTTATCCAAAATTAATTTCAATCGTAAAAAACTTCAAATAAGTATACATGTGACGAGTTTGCCCAAAAATAATTTTTTTTTACTATAAGGAATCTCAAACTGGTATATTTTGTCACAAATACACCCTTAATTTCAACATTTGCAGCTAATCATTGTAATACATAGGACTTCAATCAGTGCATCATGCAAAAGAACAAACCACCTGTATATTGCCACTGCGTCTTTTGCTCTTTAGGAGCAATATACGTAAATTGTTTACTCTTCGATAAAAGTATTTTCTTTTGAGGAGCAAAGAGTATTTTCTTTTTACTTTTCTTGCTAAAATTTATTATATTCTAAATGTTATGAAAAAATTGCATTTGAAGTTACGTGTCAACCTTTAACTATCATAAAAGTTTTGAAAGTTCCAAATTAAAAGAAAAATAGGTCAAATTTTGTGAATTGCTAGATTTAGATTAAATAAAAAGTAAAACTCATTTTAGATAATTACCAAACAATTCGCTTGGAATCAATTAATTATCTTTTCTTGAGTTTAAAGCTAGTAAAAAAGTTTGCTCTTCTTGTGATGTTAAATTTAGGCCTTGTTATGAACATTCCTGGAAGAAAATCTCATGCACCAGAAAGAGATGAGAGGGTGACCATAAAATCGTCCAAGGATGTGCAGCAGTCGTGGTGCGCAAAAGCCAAACAAAACCATTTGACCTGAATCTTTAATTTAAGGCAATGTTGATATCTAAATTTTGACTAAATACTTAGGATTAATTTGCATAGAAAATTAAGGATCAATTTGACCCTAACAAAAATATTTTTTAGATCTTAGTTTTTATTTGCATCCATTAAGTTTGTTTTTTTTTTTATTTTCCATTTTTTACCCTATTTTTGGATAAATAAAATAATAATAATAATAATAATAATAATAATAATAATAAAGGGGTTCTTATGGGGCTGGGCGTGAAAGCCCAGCCCCTTCTTTTTGTTCTTCACGCGCGGGCCCCCAGGCCCACTCCCTTTTTCCCTTGGCCCAGCCCCCCTCCTCATTGTCTTCTTCCTCCTCTGTCTCTGTAAAACACTTGCAAGGAAGCCGGACGCGCGCGAGGCCGAGTGGAGGAGGAGACGGCGACGTACGGCACAGCAGATGGGGACATGCCTTCAATGCAAAGCAGAGCACGCAGGTGGGCGGCTGAGGCGATGCCGGTCCAGCCGCACCAAGGCCAGTCGGCGTGCCAAGAACCGCCAGCCGAAGCCCATCGACCGGCACCCCTCGGCCTATAAATAGGGCTACCGACAGAAGGCCAACGACACGAGCGGAGAGAGATCGAAGGCAGCTAGCTTCAAGGACCTCTCCCGAGAGACATCAGGGGAGGACCGAGAGGGAGCGAGCTGGAAATCAAAGGAGGATAGGTCGGCCGCAGAGGGAGGGTCAAATCTGAGCGAGGGATCTGGGAGAACGAGAGTCGAGAGAAACCAAGATCTGAAAAAGAGGGGCTGAGCGAGAGAGTTCTGAGGTTTCAGAGAGAGAGGGGGTCGGGAGTGCAAGCCCCCTCGCTGTGCGTAGCGCCGGACGCTTGGCCCGGCGCCTCCGCTGCTCTGCCACAGACAACGCCAGCTACTCGCATCATCGGCCTTAGATAAAAGTAGAGAGTACTTTTTTACTTTCTTTGCTAAAATTTATTATATTATAAATGTTATGAAAATTTGCACGTGAATTTACGTGCCAACATTTAACTATTCTAAAAGTTTCGAATTTAAAAAAAAAAAAAAAAAAGGTCAACATTTGTAAATTGCTAGATTTAGATTAATTAAAAAGTGAAGATCAGTTGAGATAATTACCATACTAGTCACTTGCAATAAATAGACCACACATATAATGGAAATTGAACATGGATGATTGAGAAACCCTGGTAAATTATCTTTTCTTGAGTTAAATGCTAGTAAAAAATAAGGTTTTTTTAAGTAAATAGAACATAAATGAACCAATAAGGTGTTAAGTCATATGGCAAAAAAGTCTACTCTTCTTGTGATGTTAGATTTGGATCTTGTCAGGAGCACTCCCAAAGAAAATCTTATGCACTGAGTCGATGTGATTGAGGGTGACCTTAAAATTATCGGAGGAGGTGCACTAGTCATGGTGCATGAAAGCTGATCGGGAACCATTAAACCGGAATCTTCAACTTAAGGTGATGATTCACTACATAACATTTTTTTGTAAAATGTTGGATAATCCCGATTCTCAACTTAATATAATGACATTTTTCATGTAATATAATCTTTAGTTTGAGTGAACTACGTAGGGGTTTTCTAAACACGAGGTTAGTAATACAATGTGGATAGGATTTCTCCATTAATCAAAACGATAGTAGTCTTTGTCATTTTCTCCTATGCTAGGCATTTTTCACAGGGAAAATTTGCCATGTTTGGGGTAAGGCGACATGGGGCGCATATTCCTCATGCCATGAATCCATACCCTATCCACCGGTGCAAATTGGTGTAATTAGTCGTGCCAATTTACTAAGGAGAGAAGAAAGGAATATATTTTTTACATTCACATAGTTTTCATTTCACCTTAGAAACCTTTTCTGACATGTTTCGTATACGTCAACCTAACCTCAAGAAAGGTAAAGTTGTACAAAATAAAGCTAAACTTGTTCTACAAGGATATTCTCAAGAAGAAGTAATAAATTATGATGAGACATGTGCACTCATTGAATGATTTACATCTATTATTTGCTATACCTGTTATTATGATTCCAACTTATATCAAATTGATAGTATTTGTCTAGATTGTTTTATTAAAGATAAAGTTCTATGTAGAGCAATCACTAGACTTTGAAGATCCTAGATGAGAAAATTGTGCTTACAAGCTCTAAAAAGCTTTACATGGTCTCAAGCAAGCTCCATACTTGGTATGAGAGATTATGTAGTTTTCTAATTGACAACAGTTTTGAAACAAGTAAAATAAACACAACTTTGTTAATAAAGAAGAAAGATGAATATATTTTGTTAGTGCCAACATATGTAAATGACATGATCTTTGGTTCCGCTAATGAGAAATGTGCAAGAATTTTCCCAAGTTTACGTAAAATGATTTCAAAATGAACATGATGAGTGAACTTCTTCTTGCTCAGATTTCAAGTAAAACAAATAAAGCATAGGATGTTTATACATCAAGAAAATATGTAAAAAATAATTTAACAAAGGTCAAGAAGTTTGGAAATGAAAATTCGATTTTTTTTTTTAAATTACTCTATGTTTGTCCTATTGGATTAGATATAGGAAAAATACAGTATAATATATTCTATTGAAAGGTGGTATTTTGTAGCAATACCCCAATAATTTCCATCTAGTAGACATCATTAATGCAAATAATAATAATAATAATAATAATAATAATAATAATAATAATAATAATAATAATAATAATAATAATAATAATTCTTATGCATGAGTCTTATTTGCATATCGGGTATAGGCTTAATAGGAGTAACTAACTTGAAAAAATGAGCTCACCATTAATGGCAAGTGACAAATAAAAACCCTCCTTTATACGGGATAAGTGCATTGACTTGTTGTGTAAGTGCGATTGAGTCCTTAATTTTTTTAAAAAATATAATTAAATCCTAAAAATTATTAAATTAATACAATTTAGGTCATCTGTTAGCTTTATCCAAACTGGTAATCAGAAAAAGTTGTTTGCCTGTTTTCTTTTTAAAGAAATATACTAATGTAGTTGTAATTGTTGGGAAAATATAGCTTCAAATTGGGTAGAATAATGAAGTCGGGTCTTTATAGTACTCAATTCGAACTTTGAGGCGTGATATCACTTTCTTTAAGGATTTATTTGCCCCACAACGTTGCTAATGGTTACCGGCAAATTTCCTCCAAGATACAACAAAGTCTTAAATGAGAATACTAGATAGCAATTTAGTATTTCTCCAGGGGTCTCTCATGGGAAACAATTAGAAACAATGGCTATAGTTTCTTTCGAAAGAAAAAACAAAAAAATGGAAGAAGATGTGTTTTTGATCTCAAAACAAACGTACTTATTTTTGTCTTTCGAATAGAGGCAACCCTTCAAAAGATTGCAAAAGAACAAAGACAACCTTTTTATGAACAAGTACATCTCAAATGTTACATTGAAAAGACATAAAAAAATTCGGAATTAAATAAATAATAAATAAAAAATAACCGTAACTTTTCGTGAATAGTCACATTGTTTCAACAAGACTTTATAGTTAATTTTTATAAAAAAATCCGAATTTTTTTCAATAAATAAAATAATGATCGTCGGTTAGTGCCAAAACTCGTCTACGTGCGCACTCACATCTTTTTCGATATGGGACAAGGCACCTCTTCATTTGTTTTATAAACAAATTACCAACAATCCCCTACTTTTGTTTATAAAACAAAAACAAGAAATAAAACATTAGAAATATACAGTCAAAATTTCTGTGAGATTAATATACATACATAAAGGTCTCTTTCGAGTTAAACCTTTACTTAGTACAAGTATCTCAAAACTCTATCAAAGTGACAAGTAGCTCGGCTTTAAACTTGTACTTTTATGTAATAAAACCGGACATACCGCACATACGCTAATCGGCTTTAAACTTGTTTCAACTAGAAGTTCTATATTACTCCGCACTATTATGGCCTTGTGCTTGATCCTATTTCATGAGCTCTCTAGAAAGCAACCCTAACTTTCATAAGAAGCGGCATCACTTCTAAGCTCATATAGGTGAAGTATTTACAATGTGCTTCCATTACTATTAACACATTACAAATTTGCACTATACTTCATTAGGAATTCAATTCAACCTACAAAACGTAACAGACGATACTGACTTCTCATATCAGGGCTATGTCAGTATCAAATAATCACATTCAATAACTTGTTTTTACCCATTAAACCTTGTAACTAGTGATATTCTAGAAAAAATGTCGGGTTACCATTATTGGTGATTTCAATTAAAGGGTTTTAGCCCCGTTTCTTATGAGGTCATTATTACCATGTCTCTTGGTAAAACCTTTGTTAAGGGATCAACTAGATTATTACTTGACCTCACATAGACAATTGTTATGGTACCATCTTTAATCAATTGTCTCACGTACTCATGTCTTAGACTAAAATGTCTAGACTTACCATTATAGGTGCTACTATAAACTATTGCCAAAGTAGCATGACTGTCACAGTGGATAGAAATATGAGGCATAGGACTAGGCCACAATTTGATATTTAATAACAAATTCATAGTCCATTTAGCCTCTTTCCAAAATTCTGCTAAAGCAACGATTCAAATTTCATAGTTGAGTGAATTATGCACATTTGTTTCTTGCTCGCCCAAGAAACCACACATTCACGTAATGTGAAAATCCATCTAGTAATGGATCGTTTATTTCTCATACTTGTAACCTAACTAACATTGGCATATCCTTCTTTTATACCCGGATAATTACTATAGAACAATTCCAAATTTTAGTTCTCAATAATAATCAAATTTTCGGGTAATAACTTTCCGATGTTCTATACTTGGATTACAAATATTTACTCAACTTGCATATACAAAAAGTAATATCAGGTCTAGTATAATGTATCACATACATTAAAGACCCATAGCACTCACATTAAAACTCTCCACTAGGAATCAAATGGAGTACTTATATATTTGAAAACAAGATGTTTAAATCTATACAACATCTTCTCCATTTAATCACTTTAGCTCAAAGAATAACCCCTAATATTTTTAAAATTTTAACACTTAAGATAGTAACTGCTTCTCTCAAATCTTTCATTTTGAAAATGAAAGTTAGATACTTCTTAATCTCAATGATTCCAGTCATATTAGTTCCAAAGGCCCCTTCGGACATAACCCACTTCAAGAATATTCCAAGAGGTAATTAATCGAAATTATGCATCATCAAATTTTCATCCTCGATGAAATACATACATCAAAATAGTAAATCAATGTAATTCTACTCTCTTGGCTCAATTATGCTATTCCATAGAATCAAATCTATGAGGGGCAAGGACAGCAAATAAAACATATTAAAACCAAACAAGAGACACCTAAAAACCCATTCAGTATCTCTATATCGCCTCCATAAATAGAGCATTACATATTAGCCCATGCATGTAATGACATTCTCTAACAATTTAGTAAACGCGAGTGAATCGAGTATCAAGGTATCAAAAATGCATAAACTGGAATTAAGTGAGGCGAAAAGAAGATACCGGCAATTCTAGGAATGGAATCAACAACATCATATAATCCGAAACCTTCTAAAAAGTATAATCAGAGCCATACCTCATTTCTTCATGATATTAAATTTCTGGAAGCTCTCATATCATCCTTCTCAGGACCCCACTGATAGTACCATTGTGTTACAAATGCAACTGGAACAACTCTGAGTTGAGCACCGTCAAATGGCTAACTTTGGCTAATTCCCCTGGGACTGACCGATAACATTCCCAAAGCATCGTCCAGGAATCCTAGTTTTGAGTAAGAATCAACCACAGCTCCTTCTACAATAACATCATTTTCTAAACTAACTTTAACAATTTGGCCATGAAACAATTTTGCCAAGCCAACATCCTTGACAGGTGACTGAAAAATTCTGTTGAAAATTTTCAGCTGAAATTAGTGAAGCCTGTGGTGTTTGGCAGGTTATATTTGACAAAACAGCACCACTTGTACGAGACAACCCATTTTTTTTATCTTAAAAGTGACTGCATCCAGATCATGCAAATGTTCAACAGGTCACACGACAGTGCCATTTGAAAAGGGGCACTCATATCCCACATCACTAGATCTGGAAAGTTTCAAAACACCATCCACAACAAGTATTCAGAGCTCGCCGACTTATCACTGCAATAAGTCTTGTCCACGCTTTGCATCCCATCCAATGGCACTGTAGCAGACAGTTCAGGTAACTCCAACAGCGTACAGGTTTCTTCCATTGAGTTTCTCGATCTTGGAAAGTCTTAAAAGGGAATAAGATCAATTGAAGCAATTGCAAGGTTTTCTTTGATAGTTTCCAACACCAGCTTCTCCCACAAGGCCTTATCCCTAGATGTCCACTTACTGCTTTGAAAGGCTTCTTTTCCCCGCAAATCATACCATATCTGCTTCAAGGAAACAGGAATAGGCCATTCCTGCTCATACACATGAATTAAGTCAAGGAACAACCAAGTCCCTCGACTTTGCCATTTCTCTGTAATCTCGTCCCAATCTTGAGTAACTCTAATATTAGTGAGTTGAGTCAACATTTGATCACCCAATTCCGGAAAGAAAACATTTCTCTTCTCCGCGCCAACATTATGATCAAAAATCACTCCTTCCCACCAAGCGTCCATGTGAAACGCATCCACACACATTCCATATGAGAAGTCACATGGACCAGTTACGTAAATAGGCGGCACTGGCCTTATAGAAGCACGGTAATCGTGCTGGTCAACTGTGCAAGAGACTAATCCATCCACGGCAGGTGGTACACGTACAGAGTCCACGAGTTTGCCAGAGCCATCGTCGACGAGAATGTGATCATATTCGACGCGCCGCGTTTGAATGCCACGAGAAATGACGACTCCAGAGTGCCACGGGCATTTGAAACCGTCTTCGTCGCTTGCTACCTCCACTTTCTCGCCAACGAGAAGCTTCGGCTTGCATTTCCTCCTGCCGCCCTTCCTCGTGCCGCTCGGTCCCTCCCCATTGATGCGACCGGCCATTTCTTCGTCTATCCACCGACCGAGAAATGGTGACGACGATCGCGAGAAATTCGCCGAGCGAGCAGCCCGAAAACCGAGGCGGAAACGGAAGCGTCGCCGACTGGAGTCGCCACCCTCTCTCTAAGTCTCAGTCGAAATTTCAGTCTCTCTCCGTTTTCTTTTGCAACAAATTCATCCATAAATTGACGATACCTGAATTTTGCATTTTAAAGTTTCGATTTTTCTTTCTCAATAAAGGTTAGAAACTGCTATATGCAAAAGTAAAAATCCCATGGCACAATTGGTATTCCAGAGACAAACCCTTCAATTTACCCTTACCAATTGATTTATCCCTTGTACATACACAAATTCCATCCACAACAAAGATCCTGCTATAGAGGCGCAAGAACATAAATATGTGCAGACAAATGTCTCAATAAAAGAAACGTACCCAGGATGTCACCGCTGGCTAATCATGCATGAAACACTCATGAACTTCAATTTGATTAGAAACAAGAACCTGCATTGGAGGAAGCTTTGATGGCCATTTTCTTGCTTGCCCCACAGCCGATCCGAATTTTATTTAATAGGCCACATCAAACTCGACGATATCGATGAGATTAGCAACTTTCGACAACGATGAGCGACTCAGTCCAACTCAACTTGTCAAAGGTCCAACTCAAGACCAATGAATTAATAAATGGAATGAAGCAAATAATCGAGAATATTATCACAGTCGATATGATCATTTTCTTCCCAAATTTCAAACAATGAAATCACATACCTTGCTGAGGGTGTGCGCAAGAGCGCAATCGGCAACTCTAATGCTAATGATGATTACACTAGTAGCGTCAAAGGCATTTTCCGATGAGCAATTGCCATTCGCAGTATCACACGGTGACGGGTCATGGATAATGACATGATTTCCGTCTTCCTTCGGAACCTTCATTCTCACGTCACCATTCCTCCGGTGCAGGACGTAAAGTAGGACAAGGCCCACCAGAGACGCGAGGAAAATCCCCACAATGCACTGATCGAACACCATCATCTCCATTTCTTTCTCCTTCCCGAAAACTGGAACGGCGTGTGTATGGCGAAGCATCGTGGTAATTCGCTGGGGAGATCGTCTCTAACTGGTGGGTGCCGTTGCGGGTGTGATCTTATTCTGCTTTGGCGACTTCTCCTACGTAAACTTTGAAGTCTAGGCCACGTGCGCCACATTGGATGGAGAGGTCTACGTGCATATAATGATTCTGGATTTGTCTTTAACTTCAAGGTGACAGAGGCGGTGGAGAAGAATAAGCAAATAATAATAATCTGCAGTCCATCCATCCCATTTCCAATTTCTGAGAGGCATGTTGCAATGGGCAAAAGAAGAGGAAGATTTGGGATTCGTGGATGACATCTCGAGGACCGCTGATGGTGAGCCACCACAGGCTGGTACTTCCTCCGACTCAACTTCATTGTTACACAAATAAATCCTTAAAATTGTTGGAAAAATATGGCTTCGAATTGGGTAGAACAATGAAGTCAGATCTTTAGAGTACTCAATTCGGATTTCGAGGCGTGATATCACTTTCTTTAAGGATTTATTTGCTCCACAACATTGCTAATGGTCACCGGCAAATTTCCTCCAGAATACAACAAAGTCTCAAATGAGAATATTAGATAACAATTATAGTATTTCTCCATGGTCTCTCATGGGAAACAATTAGAAACAATGGTTGTAGTTTCTCTCGAAAGAAAAAACAAAAAAATGGAAAAAGATGTGTTTTTGATCTCAAAACAAACGTACTTATCTTTGTCTTTCTAATAGAGGCAACCCTTCAAAAGGTTGCAAAAGAATAAAGACAATATTTCGTGAACAAGTACGTCTCAAAAGTTACATTGAAAAGACATAAAAAATTTGGAATTAAATAAATAAAAAATAAAAAATAACAGTAACTTTTCGTGAACAGTCACATTGTTTCAACAAAACTTTATAGTTAATTTTTATAAAAATAAATCCGAATTTTTTTCAATAAATAAAATAATGATCGTCGGTTAGTGCCAAAACTCGTCCACGTGCGCACTCACATCTTTTCGATGTGGGACAAGGCACCTCTTCATTTGTTTTATAAACAAATTACCAACAATAACTTTAGGTATTTTAAAATACAAATAAAAAAAGTTAGAAGGAAAAACTTCATTTCTAGATTTTCGCGGAATTGTTTGCTCCTGATTCTCAAGCTTACTACTTATTCCACCGGCCACTGAAATAGATTGCTTCCGGTCTTCGAATCAAACATGACAGTCCTTGCGAAGTATGAATGTAGTTCATAACTCTCAATTTTTTATAAGGATTTGAGCTCACTAAACCATCATAGGACAATAACAAATTCAAAGTACATTAAAAATGCAAGTGAAAATATGGTATAGATCTAAAGTGAAGCCCTTTTTTTTCTACACATGATCCGCCTCCTCTTATTCTAGTTTTAGAACTGTGAGATTTTGTAAGACCAATATCAATTATTTTAAAAGCTGCTTATAAAATAGTTGATAGCGACAATTGACAATGGTTTCATAGAATTTCACAAAAACATCTTCGAGGCATAGAATACACCATAGTCATATCTAATTTCAATCCCCACATTGATCTCAGAATTGTTCAGGAACCAACTGTTTTTCTCAATTGGTTGAGCGCCACCCCCTCTTCAATCTTCTTTGACGACATGGGTTGTGGCACTTGCCTCAAATCTGGGTGAGGATTCTCTTCTTGCTGCAGACGTTGTAGGTCTGGGCTAGGATTGTTGCCATCGTTATTGGACGGGCGAGGGTCGCTAGTGCCTGGGTTGCAGATGACCTTACGAGCAAGTGGTGAGGGCTGCCACCTCGCCTAGCTCACTCACCACATGCGCGCACACACGTGCTATTTTCTTTTTCCAGCACGTGAAGGTGGTGGCAAGGGCCACGTTGGCTTTGGCTAAGTCCGAAGAGGGGATGCCGGCCCCTCGCCGGTGTAAAGGTGGCCGCCACAACGCCACCGCCTCAACTGGAGCCACCACTGTCCTTCTGGACTTCGGCTTTTCCTCTATTTGATTCTTCCTCTTTTTCTAATTTTTTTTTCAGATTTTTATTTTTCTAAAATCTTGAGATCAATTTTATCCTTTTAATTTACTTTAATATTTTTTCCTAAAATGGTTGACATGGCAACCACATCATTGCCTCTCTCTTCGAAAAACAACAAAAGATTAGCTTTTTTCATTAACTAAATTGGATGGAGTAATGGATGGAGTAAATGGAAAGATTTGATTGCACCAATTTAACAAGTTTTAAATTTTCATTGCACATTTTAAAAGTTTTTAGGAACCAATTGCACTTTCACGATAAGTTTTAAAATTTTTAGTGCACTTATCACTATATTTAATTGTTATAGATATTGAAGTTGACGGAACATTTTAATCCTAAAAATAATAATAATAATAAGTCTAAAAGGAAGTTCAACATCCAACTCAATGCGCCGTGTTTTATTCTAGCGCAGAGCGCAAATGGAAATATTTCATGCTAATTGAATAACAATTCAGAACAAAATAAGATTTACATACTAAATATACGACAAAGTATGTTTAGCTCCTAATCATGATATGTCGTGACCAATGGGAAGAACCAGGCTCCAAAAGATGGAGAATGTCACCAGCTTAATGATCATACTAATTGGGGAAAGTGGTTTGTATGGACAAAGGCAAAATCAAAGAGCTTTCACCTACAACATATAAATATAGAAAGCTTGGTGATAGTGAATATAGAAAGCTTGGTCTAGATAATTAATACATTGATAGCAAAGCTCTTGCACCAAAGTCAAACCGTCCAATGGAGATTTTATCAAGAATTCTAGAACTCCATCGTTAAAAGGGAAAATCTCAAATAAGAATCCAAAGTGAGCTTACTTTCTCAAATAAGAACCCGAAATGACCGTTGTTTCAAATAATGACCCGAAGTGGCTAACAAGTCTCAAATAAGGACCTCAACCCGCCGGCTAGCCAAAATGTTCACTGGCCGGTGAGCGTGTGACATTTCCAATTGCTAGAATATGGGCAATTTTGTCCCAAAAAATTATAGATAGAAATTAACAAACCCTAAAAACAAAACCCCCCAAACTCTTCATGTTCTTCTTCTTCGCTCTTCATCTTTTACGTTCTTTGTCTCCTCTCGTTTGGAGAACCCAAATTGTATGTTGATGGAGAAAGATCCCTATCTCCCTATGTTCCAAAGGTATGTGCCCTCCCTCCCTCCCTCAATTTGAACGAAACTGACCTCGGTTGAATGGGAGTGTGAATCAAAGTATTTGGCGAACCTAGGAAAAGATAATGAAGAATCGAGGCCCTCATGTTACACACGAGTGTCTCAATAACGAAAATGTGGCTTTACTCAAGATTTGTCTTCTTCGTTGGAAAGAAACAAAGATAGAAAACAAAAGAAGAAGATGTGAAGAAACGAAGGTAGGGGTTTCTTATTGTGTTTCAATTCGTGTTCCATTAACAAAAATTTCCGTGCTCCAAGCAAGAGAGGACAAAGAACGGAGAAGATGAAGAGCATAAGAAGAAAAACGTGAGAACATGAAGATTTTTTCTTTTTTTCTCACGTTTTTCTTCTTAGGTCAAAAGAACGTGAAGAGTTTGGGGGTGGTTTTAGGGTTTGTTAATTTCTATCTATTTTTTTTTTTGACAAAATTGCCCATATTTCGGCCACTGGAAATGTCACACTCTCGCCAGCCGGTGAACATTTTGGCCGGCTGGCAAGTTTAGGTCCTTATTTGAGACTTGTTAGCCATTTCGAGTCCTTATTTGGAACAACAACCACTTCGGGTCATTATTTGAGAAAAATAGGCTCACTTTGGGTCCTTATTTGAGATTTTCCCTCGTTAAAATGGAAGAGCTATTTGATTTGGTAAGTCAAAATAGTTTTGATTGACCACCCAAATGAGTCGATTAATTACACATCATCGACTCTGTTTTGTGAATATTCCTTTAGTTCCCGAAGATTGATTCACAACAATTCGATTGTAAAAAAATAAAAATCGAATATTTATGGAGTAAATAGGAAAATGGGTTATTAATTTACTACATATATACACGTAGAGTTGAATTCATTTTATCTTTTTTAAAGAACATGAATGTTAGATAAGTGGAAAAATTAAGCTTCTTATTTAACTAACTGTACAAGTTCGTGCTTTCTATCTTACAAACCTTTAACTTTTTCATCATTCTGATGTTATTCCCTTTTTTTTATCTTAAAAACCTTTTAACTACACTGTTTTGATATTATTCCCTTTTCTCGGTCAATTTGTGCTTTTTATCAGTCCACATTTATAATAAAGTTACACGTTTGCCAAAGATATATAATTAAAATTACTAATAACCTCTTTATACATTACATGAATCCATTTTAATTTTTCAAAAAACATCAATGACGGACAATTAAGCTTTTTTACCGAATTAATGTAAACGATAAAGTAATATGTGCGGGGGAAATTGTAAAAGAATTGAATTATGTTATGGTATGGCCCAAGCACAAAGTTTTATTTTACCCAACTTTCTTGTTGTTTCTAGTTATCGATTCTTAAGTACCACATGGGACCATGCAAAATTCATACATAGTGACCTTTGAATGCAATATGGACAGTTTGTTTAGCACTCATGTCAGATTTACATTTATGTGACTACATGATTGTCAATAAAACAAAAGAAGAAGAGGAATTTGTATTCAAGTATATGTGTACATGTGTATGCACAAGTTTTGCATTATCTTGAGCATTTCCATAAACAGAACTCTCAAGCAGATAACTCCGTTCTAGTATTCCCATATGAAGTTTTTGCACAATAACGTTCTTCATCCATTTTTGGAGGTAAGTGTAGAAGGAAATTTTCAAATAAAAAAAAAAATCTGCACTTTTGGAGATGATCATCTCACGACAATGACAAATGAAGCAACAAGCAAGCTCATCGGCCACATCAGTTTGGATGACAGAATTACGGTAGATGATGGGGACACGGGTTTCGACTCTTGACCACCTTGAGGAGGATCGCTAGTTTCCTATCACAAGAAAACTAGGAAAAAATTGAATTCACCAGGTGCGCTGTTAATGTCGACTTTCAATTGTAGAGACTACAAAAGTTGAAAGATTCGTAGTACATTTAAATTGAAAACAAGTAATGAACATAATCTTCAAGAAATGGAACTCTGCACAACCAAATGCAGTTGGCTGTATATGAGAAGTTGCAAAAGAAGTAAAGAAGTGAATGATCCTCATGTTGAATAACATATGGAATTAGATATGCAACAAATTTCATGAAAGGCAATGCAAGGGCAACACAAGAAAGATATTCAAGAAGGGGAAACTCGAGATTTTGGTCTTGAGTGTACAGGACCACACTGAGTCACAATTTCAAAACCTTATGGCAGCATCGTCAAGGTATAGACATCAAGTACTTTACGGATTATGTGACCTTCATGGATTGCCTCATAAACTCCTCAAAGGACGTTGAGGTGCTCCACCGCGCAAGAATTATTAAGAACTACTTGGGAAATAATGAGGTGGTTGCGTAGATGGTCAATAAGATGAGTGACTACGTCACTCTATCCAATTTCTATTACTCCGAGATCTTCAAAAATGTGAATGCATATTGCAACAAGAGGTGGAATGTTTGGATGGCAAAACTAAGGAAGGAATATTTCATTAGTCCTTGGGTTTTCTTGTCCGTTCTCGTGGCCATCATGTTGCTCTTTCTTGCAGCAGCTCAAATATTATTTAGCATTCTTTTTTAAAGAAAGCAAAAATAAATGTGATCAATGTTGGTTCATATATTTCTCACGGTCGAAGAAAGTACCTAAAATATTTTATACGCGATTGGTGAAATCTTGATATGTAACTTTTCAACTCCTAACTTAATCTCTCAACGCTTCGTTCGATCGCACCAATCTGGAGCATTGGGCCAGCATCTTTGTTTTTGCATCCTCCACAATTGTACAAGTTATCCCCGTCATCAAGGCAATTGTGGTTTCTAGCTGGGTAGGTAGAACGTAGGGCTCTTTCATGCAGGTTTCTTTCCACGTGTTCCATGAAGTTTCCTGAAATGATCCGTTTTCACGTAGTACAACGCAACTTGTGGATAAGTTCATCCGTCTTTCTCCTCAAGTCAATATTTAGCGTTTCTTTCTTAGTCTACCTTTGCATCTTCATCCAATTATTGCAGTACCCTCTTCTCTCACATCTGAGAAGTGATTGACAGAGGTGCAGACGTGACCGAGGGGCGGAGGCGAAGGGAATCAATCATCTCCTCCTCCTTCCTTCCTTTATCAGCATTTTCTTACCCTGGGTCCTCGGATGCAGACAACTATGCCGCACTGACTCCGACATCCTCGATTCACGAGTCAAGCTTCTGTCCCTCTTTTTTTTCTCTCGGAGAAGTGATTGACAGAGGTGAAATGGAAGGAGGGTCATTTTTTAATATCGGCAGACCCCACGAATTCCACCTTCTCCGTCGATCATTATTTGCCCCTCTGCGGGAAAAAAAAAAAGAAAAAAAAACGAGCAGGAAAAGAAGGGGAGCCATTAAAGTGAAAGCCCTACTACTACCCCCAGATCTCTAATTTTTCCCTCTCTGTATAAGAGCACTTCATCAATAGGATGTGAAGAGAGCGGGGAGAACGGAGTGAAGAAGCTCCTTTTCCATGAACTCTCTTTTTTCTCTGGTTTGCTGATTGGGGGTCCTCTTGAGCTTATCAACAATGGCGGCGACGTTGAGGCCTGTGCTCCCTCTGCTCCTGATCGCGCTCCTCTGCTTCCGCATTGCAGGTATACCCACATGCTCTCTCTCTCTCTCTCTCTCTCTCTCTCTCTCCCCCCCTCTTGAGCTTTACAAATGTTAAAAAAAAAAATTAATTCCGTGAAGAATTTTAGAATGGTCAATTGTTGGATAGTAAAATGCAACTTGTAGAATCGTTCTCATAAAGTCACTTTTTAATGTTTTCTTATGTCTTTCTTAGCCTTTTGCCTCTTCATCAACTTCCAGGAACTTTCAGTTCGTTGAAGTAACTTCCATCTTCAGAATTATTGACGACCAAGGCCAAAAGAGATGAATGAAAGCGTGTTTTCTTTTGTGGGGTCTCAAGTAAAACGTGTTTGTATTTGGTTTTAAAGGTTGATGTTTGGCGGAGTCTCATTTTATCTATACCCATATCACTGAATACACAATCCCACGAAAAGAGAAGAATTGGTCTAGCTTGGCGAGAAGAATGAGCAATCACCAATTCAATCAAGTAAGTCATCATGAATTTCCCTTCCCTTTTCTGATCCACCACTGTTAGATCATTTTTGTAATTTTTCCTAATATATTGATTTGTTTAAATTCCATGCCAGCTCCACATGTTCAACTCCGGTGCTTAGTTAGATTTTCAATTAATAATCACACGGAAATGCAGAATTTGTCCAGAAAATTTATTCGGAAATTAGTTTGTTTATTTTTTTTATTTTTAGGTGGGCGCCTGCCTTTTTTTTTTTTTTGGGCGGGGGTGTGTTTGGAGATTAGTTTAAGGGTTATATATTTCCCAAAAATAGTATGATGACCAAAATAAAAAAACTGGCAAGAGTATATATAAGGACATTTTTCGTAAGTAGCCCTTAATGAAAGGGAAGCACATGAAGAACCATTTTAAGAACATGAAAAACCATCATCTTGCTTTACTCCGTGCTTATTATCACATTAATTATGTTGTAGCCAATACAGCATGCTGGGATCTACGACCGTTCCATGGCGCAAGATCATGTCTCAGTCCACATCGAGAATATGCTTTGTAGTATGCCTCCCACTTCGCCAGAGCATAGTATATTTAGGGTTCATCATCAACTGCGCGAAGTCAACGAGAAAGCCTATGAACCAGTAATTCTAGCCATCGGCCCTTATCACTATGGAAATGACAAGTTAAAATTCATGGAGGAGCAAAAACTGCGATACCTGCAGCAATTGCCGAAAAGGAGAAATGAGGGAAGCGTCGATAGGTATGTGCTGACTCTCAGGGAACTGGAACAGCGGGCGCGTAATTGCTATGCGGAAACCATCAACCTCTCCCAAGAAAAGTTTCTTGCAATGATGCTCATTGATGGTTGTTTCATCGTTGAGTTGTTCCGTAAGTGCAATACGAAGATGCCGACAGACGAAGACGGTCTGCTTGGGGAGTCATATTGGCTTCAATACTACCTCTGCCGCGATTTACTGCTGCTCGAGAACCAACTCCCGCTTTTCGTCTTGAGCAAGCTACATGACCTGACTAAAGGTCTGTACGAGCATCACGAGTTCGACGTAGTCGCCATCGAGTTTTTCAAACGTATAGAAGAAGAAGAAGAAGAAGAAGAAGAAGAAGAAGAAGAAGAATGTTGTTCAAAAAAAAAAAACGTATAGAAAGAGACTCCAACTGAAATTGGACGAGGGGCAACTGGGAGCATCTTCTGCATCTCTATTACGCGTGGCGTACTCATGGCTTGCCTGAAAAGCCCCTGCTACACCGCAGACTAGTCATGCCCTCGGCGATTGAGCTAAGGGAGTCAGGAGTCAGGTTTAGGGCTGTGAAAGGGCGCCACCTGGGCGACATCAAATTCGAGAATGGGACACTCGAGATACCGGTCTTGATAGTAGAGGACGACACCGAATCAAAATTTCGAAACCTAATTGCGTATGAGCAGCATCGTCGAAGCGGAGTCAAGGACTATTTCGCGGATTACGCGACCTTCATGGATTTCCTCATAAACTCTTCAAAGGACGTCAAGGTGCTTCGACGTGAAGAGATTATTAAGAACTACTTGGGCGATGACGAGGTGGTTGCTCAGATGTTCAACAAGATGTGTGACAACATCATTTCATCCGGTTCCTATTACTTCGAGATCTTCATAAATCTGAATGCGAATTGTAAGAAGAGGAGGAACGTCTGGATGGCGAAACTGAGGAAGGAATATTTCCATAGTCCTTGGGCTCTTTTGTCCGTTGTTGCAGCCATCGTGTTGCTCCTTCTCACAGCAGCACAAACCATATATACTGTCCTTTCTTACACAAAGTAAACTTAAGTGTGATTAATGCTGTTTCATATATTTCCCCAGGACCATCTACTTGTGCTTAAAGAAAGATAGTGAAAGTATTTATGCTTGATAAGGTCCACAAATCTCTCTTCATTTGGCACTAGATGATTTCAACAGAAACCAACAGGACATTAGCAACCAAGTTGGTATATGGTTCAAAAAGAAAATAAAAAATAGGTAGAGCCAACTTAGATGATTACAATAGATATGGAAGGATCACCCTACAAAGTCTCTTCTTCCCACAAGAATATCCAGCTGGTTCTCTGATCATGCTTGAGCTAAAAAAGAGTTACAATTCAACTTGGACGACAACTAAAAAGAACACGCAGCAGCTTCATATCTCTGAACGATTTGATGGAATCCACATCGATAGTAGGAGAAGTCCTCCAAATGATATTATCAGCAACCTCTGAATCAGGATGGATACTCCCAAAAACAAAATCAGCCTTTGGACCGTCTCCTGATCAGCTATACTTGCACTAATAAAGAGGCCATGCTACTCTTGAAGAAAACAACAAACCAATGAGCTTCACATCGTCAGCCTTATTTTGCTGATAAATTTGTCTAAAACAACCCAAGCGAGAAAAGCAATTGTTCCATGTGAAGCCTTATCGGAACAACATTAAATTCTCATAGAAATCAACCAACATTTAATAACAGAAATGCAGGTATAATTCCTATTAGGATGGTCTAACATTCATTCATGTCAACCGACCAAATATGCAATTAGCAAGGAGGTAAGTTTGTTCGCCTACTTTCTCTGCACATTTAATTTCATGCATTTAATAACAAAACTAGAATTAGCTTAAAGTCTCTAAACACAGACTCAATAAATTGTGACATCCCAATCTTCCAATTCTATTTTCAATAAATTGAGACGGGCATTTCGTTGGCACGCATATAGTTCTTTTTCTTGAGTCGGCCACTCATGTGAAAACTAGTCTATCATGTGAAGCCGTTAAGAGATTCTAATGCATCGGACTCGAGAATTTGACCAGGAAGCGACCTTTCGACCGAGCTAATCTGCAAGGGTCATTACAGCACAATTAAAAATAGATTAGAGACCCGAGCTAAGTCGACTCAACAAAGGCATGTGATCAAGTGTGGGTGATTCCACTAGATCGCACAATTCTTATCGATCGGCATTGGACCAACTTTTCTGTCGATTGGGTATCATGTGTTCGTATTTGAAATATTGAGATTATCCCAACAACCGTAAGTCGCCAATGTGTCAAAGATGTACATTGTGGCTTGATCAACCATAGGTCAAACGCACGAAAATTTCTAAAAACTACCCGATAGATTAGAACGCGCTACTATCATGCTAGAGTGAAATTAACCGTGAATTGAGATCAAATTTAGAAATTGGAAGTCTGGGTGTGTCACAAATCATTTTAGGAACATTGACTCATCTTTGGAAGATTTTTCATACAAGTCGAGTTTTTCAGCAAAATAATCAAGGTATAGTTAATTTGGTTCGGAAAATTAGTAGGCCCGCTTTTGGTCGTGCTTTTGGGACTCATGATGGTTCTATGATCAAGTAATTAGGTGAATTGAAGTGTGGTGATATTGGATTAATTTTATGGACTTCAATTTGGCTCAATTGGAAGAGAATTGAATGAAATTGAAGAAATTATTGTACAAGATTTTTATGCCACGGCGGAGGAAGAAATTGGAACCATTGGAGGATTGTTGTGGAAGCTTGGTGTGAGTGGAAGATGACCTCATGTGAGGTCATGGTGGGCCATGTTTGAGGGAGTAAAGAAAAAAAAAAAAAAAGAAAAAGAGAGAAGTGGTCCCCCTTGGTTTCTCTCTCTCTCTCTCTCTCTCTCCACCGTCGATACCCTCTTCTCTCTTCCTCTCCTAGCTATGCGAAGAACCGAGCAAGCCGAAGCAACAGGCCTCTCGTCGCCGTCATCGCCCATTGAAGCCGGAGTCGCCGTCACCTCACCGCCGCTCCGCTCGTCTCCGCCTCCATCTTGCCGGCTCCTCTGTTCCAGCAGTCATTTCAGATCTGGTGAAGCTCGGCCGAAACCGTCCAGCCCACCTCCGGCCACCGTGAGACCCCGCCGTTGGCTGCACGGCACCACTGCAGCTCCTCCGTCCGTTTCCAACCCAAGCCGACACCGGATCTACCCTTTCTCGGCCTCAAACCGCAGCGGACAGCAGCAAACAAAAATGGGTATTCCAGCCTGGTTTTGGCCCGTTTTGGCCGGCTTCCCGACCTCGGATGCTCGGCCCGCCTTGAGAAAAGTCGATCCCCTCGACGTCCTCGTCGTTTTGGTCCGATCGGTTCGTTAATCGGGTGAGTTTAGCTCACTAAACCTCGATTAGAGGGTTAATTATGCTTAGGGAGGTTTAGTTTATGTTAAGTATTATTAGGTGGTTAGTTTAATTTATTTAAATGTGGATTAGATTAAAGGGTGTGATTAATTTATGGTGTGTTTATTTAAAGTTAAATAGATGGTTATGTTAGTTTAATAATGATTTGACTTAAATATATAATTTTGAATTATATATGTATTTCGAAATTATTTAATTATTTAATAATATATTATATTTACGAAAATGATTAAAATATTATTATTTAATTAATTTCGGAATAAAATTAATTATTTAATAAATTATGAAAATTATTTTGGGACCTTGTTTTCTCAGAATTTCGTGCTAATCGTTGCTATGTATTCAGATTTTTAATTCGATGATTGGATATTTCAAATTAAGTGTTGATTGTGAAAAATATGGATTTTATGCAGAAAATCCCAAGTATCGGGTTATGATACCAAAATTGGATTTTAAGGATTTTATTAAATAGTGGGGTTTGAAAAAGTGAGATATTGATTTCCTGGTTTGAAATTCACGTGCCCCCACACACGTGAATAATTTTTGGAATATTTTTAATATGAAGAAAAGAGCCTGGGATCACTATTTTAAATTGAAGCATTGAGTGAAATGCAAAGTGTCTTGGGCCAAGTGTGGATTGGTCGTGTGATAATTAAGTGAAAATCGTCCTGGGTTGTTGAGCTGGATTTGCCCCTATATGGGATGCCCCTTACAACGGATGCGGGTCGCAGTAGATTCTAGGCCCATGCTCCTTCGTGAATGCCGTCGATGTACTGACGAAGCCGCGCTCCAAGGTGGGGAGGCGATGCCTGGCATTAATGTCAGTAGATAGCCGAACTGCGAGTAAGCTATGCCCTTGCGTGGCAGTGAATAATCAATTGGAACGCATGCTGAGTGTTATTGATGGGTCGGATTATGGGACAGAATCGTGTGATATGGTATGGGACGTGTCGTAACAGTTTGGTCTTATAATCCGAACTCCTATGGTCGATCAAAATGATATTGTTGGCGTTCCAGTGGTTTAAGTTCCTATTACTATCTATGATTGAGTGATTTGAATTGTGCTAATTTGCAGGAAGGAACTGAGGCGAAGTAAGTTCTCTATGTGATGTGGCTAGGCCACCCTTGGGCGTATTTCTTTCTAATAGGGATTTAGGGGGTTGAACTTGCTGAGACAATATCTCACCCCGTTGTTGGCCAAAAATTCAAGACCGTAGATGGTGAAACCCCCGAAGGCTGATCAATCAGAAGTGGGATCAAAGAACGAGTCCGACTAGTGGTCATAGGACTGATCCCTTTTGTAGACTACCCCTTTTTGGTATATGTGTAAACCCTAGTGTGGTTGCCTTTGAAAGCATGTTTGTTTATGAATGAGTTGGTTTCCTGCTTTCCTATCCCGTGAGTTTTTGTCAGGGGTTTTATAATACGTTCCGCTTGTGCAATTATAAATTAATGGAGTCGGTGACACTACCTGGGAATGTCGCATTTGCATAACCATGGTGGGATGTTGGCGCGCTCGAGGTTCGGGGCATGACATAAATAGTCATCCAACAAGCATTCATCCTTGTAACAACATTTTCCAAATTGCACAACGCATCTCTCCTTCCTACCAAACCAAGCACAATGCCCCCAATAACACAACAACATCACGTGATCAGCAGATAGTACATCCATCACAGGTTAGAAGCCACAGGTTAGCAGGTCCAATAAGTCTTAAAAGCAAACATGTACATGAAATATGTATAATAACCCCAAGTGGCACTTCTCATGTGATTAATATGCGCATAAAAGTTAGTTCAATCTTCATTCATATCCGAACAAGAAGACAATTCCTCCCTTACCACGTAGGCAATTTGTTTTTTTATTTGGTGTTTGACCAT
Organism: Eucalyptus microcorys; assembly: GCA_014182515.1. Taxonomy (NCBI): domain Eukaryota; kingdom Viridiplantae; phylum Streptophyta; class Magnoliopsida; order Myrtales; family Myrtaceae; genus Eucalyptus; species Eucalyptus microcorys. Next base: position 26,087,106 of record CM024569.1, on the reverse strand, counting down.
TTGTTTTGGTTGTCAATGCAAAATATAATCCATCTCTTCCGATGACCATGTAAGAAGAAGAACCACAACTTGTAAAGGCAAGAAACACAATACTGAAGGGTAATAAAATATTAATCACAAACCAAAAACTCTTCCCAGGAATCTTGACAAGGCAAAAAGGCACTCACTCTTGTAAGGGCATAACCAAAGAGCAAGAAAAACACCAGAAAACGGGGTGAAAAGAATCAGAAAAAACAGCAGACGGTATAAACAACAATGGATTTGGAACAATTAGAACTCGTAATCACTCGCCTAAGTTGATGAAAGGTCCATTTGGATCAATCTTGGCCAACGATTGCAGATTTGGTGAGGAACAGAGAGAGATGAAAACACAAACAAAGAATCCTAAAATTTTGTCCAATTCGACTTAAGCAACCAAGAGAAAGCCCAAAACAGTACCACTGTGGTCTAGGTAAACTATCAAAATGAATAGCCACTAAAGAAATGGTTAGCCACAGTAATCTAAATACATGCTTTTACCACCAATTGAGCATTGTCAGCAAAATATTAGTGTCATTAAACCAAGGATCTAAGGAAAACTACAAGCAGGGTTAAGCATTCTTGCTAAAGAGAAAGACTTCAAGTATCATAAAGTTTAAACAAGCGGGGTAAAATATGGCTCGCTTCCATATATATATATATATATTCAAGCAGAAGCGATGCAATCACAAAGTTGAAAGGGAAAAGTTATCATATGATATACTACTTGACGTAGTATATTAATTAATTGAGTACCCTCACTGGATGAATTGGACAACTTGAAGCCTCAAGAGAGTATAATCTATTGGAGAACAAATACCAGCTATTCATTCCATCTGAAGAAAAGAACGCTGCAGGATTCCATAATGGAAGCAAACAAAGACAAATTTTCCACATTCTTTCGCTGAAATTAAAGAGGCAGGTCCTACACTCAAGGCTCTTAGGCTCATTATGCAGAGAGAAATATTACACCAAACTGATGAGGAACTGTAAAATTGCCCTCACTCTTTCTTAATGTTCTGCAGTCAGCCCATGCAAGATGAGCACAAATACTAGATATTCATTCGATCTGAAGAGAAGGAGGCCGCAGAATTCCCTAATAGAAACAAACAAAGACAAACTTTCCACACTCTTTGGCTGAAATTTAAGAGGCTGATTCTACTCTCAAGGCTCTTTGGCCCATTATGCTTCAGAGATCAATCTTACACCAAACCGATGAGGAAACCGTAAAATTGCCCTTATACTTTCTTAATGTTCTGCTGTCAGTCTCCATCCATGCAATATGAGCACATGGACAAGACGGACACTGACATAGAGAAGAAAAGCTCCATGTGAAAGCTGCTTACTCAATAGAAAAGTAGTTTCACTCTGGAGTCGCCCATTAGAAATTTTACAACTGGATCCATTTTTCTCCTGTCAAATAAATAACTAAGACCAAATAAATTCACAATAAATATTAAAACTGGGCAACCTTTGTCACACACACACACACACACACACACAAGTTATCAGGATCGAGATGCTAAGTAGGATCCGTTCCAAGTCTTTGAGATCGGATCAAGATCATAAGATCCTACATATTTGAAGTATTAAATTCTTGCTTAAATCATTGCAATTAGATGCATATTACCCTAAAAAGAGGGATAGTGAAGCTTAAAGGTAGCGTTATCACGTGAGAGATTACTCTGCATTAAATTCTTGGTTGCCAGTTTTTCAACTAACAATTAAAGCACCATGTCAAACATGTAAAAGCATGAAATCTCCTTGCCCAAGTTTTTAAGGTGTATTAAATAGGGTCACAATAAAATAATCACCATAATAATCAAGAAGAAGGCTGCCAAGAAATTACTTTCTTGCCTTTTCCTAATTTCTAATCCTTTATTTTGTCCTTTTCTCTCTTGGAATACATACCGTCTCTTTCTTTATTTCAAAGGATAAAACATTATTTACCTCAATCTGGGACATGCACTCCAATTTAACACCCCCCCCATCACATCTCTCTAACGAACTTCACTTTCACTGGCTATTCTAGTTTTTTCAACTGTTTAAAGTTTAAGGTAAGTTCTAATCAATATACATCCAAAGATATTATGCTACTAGGCCAAGTCAAATCGTGCGCCAATTTCTCAAGGATGTTAGAGGTCTCTCTCATCTCCAAAGGATGGCACAGTTCAGAAAGCCAAATGGAGCCTGAACATGATTAAGAAGAAAGTGGCACATGCGCTAGGCGACGGAGGCCCAATTTCATATTTGCTCCAGCTAAAAAGACAGAATTGCCTTCTAAAGCTTGAATAGTGGAATCGCAGTTGGGATGGCCATATTAAGATACAGATCATGACCCCCGCAGACTACCATTTTTCTTAGAATCCAAATTGTTCAAAGTTTTTGAGTCGTAGGAACGAATGATCGTGATCCTAACAACCATGCACATACGCACGCATGTGCACACAAAAAAGAGTCTTGTGATAGTGCGAAAGAAATTGCAAGAAAGGAGGAGACTGCAGGTCAAATTGAACAACATACGTGGCCTCAAACCCCCACAGCCAATTTCTCATAGCAAAACAGTAAAAATCATCAACAAAGGGCTGGATGACAAGTTAGAACAATGTTCTTAGATTATATAAGAAACATCAACTACCTTTTGCCAATTCTCAACTCTTTACCTGCTTTCCTCAGCACAATTAAGTCTGCTTTACATGGCTGGCTATTATATGGAATTATCTCTACCAGGAGTCCGTTCAGATAGCCCTCTTCAACGATATATCCGGAATTTGCATAGCCACCATGCAAAAGCTGAGGAGACAAACTGTTTGACCATGTCGAGAAAGGCAAAGGAGAAGAAAAGGAGGAGGAGGAACAAAAAAGAGGCCAAATTTGAGAAAAAATGCGATATGCCCAACAAAATCACAAAATGTTTCACATGGCCAAATTGCATGAAAATATTATAGAGTAATTTTCCTCAACCTGTGTTAAGCAAGGTGACAATGAGAAGAATGTGTTATGAGCATTCAAAAAGAAATGCTGTGAAAGTAGATAGACATTCAATGATGTAAATCCTTTGTCAAAGCTGTTGGTGGCCAAAGGTGATGTTAAATTAAATATCCATATCAACACTGAAAAAATCCTTCCTAATATTTCCGTGTAATTCAGCCACTTATGAAACATTAATTGGGATTTTGTTGACATTTTGCTCAGTTCCGCCTCTTTTTCCTTCCTCCTCTTCCACATTTTCTTCTCCTTTCTCTTCTCTTTCTCTTTTGCTGCACCATCCTCTGAAGTGGAAAAATCCCATGAAATAGAAAGATCAAATCATAAAATTAAAATCAATGGCCAAAACGAAATGCTTAACTGTGTTAATAGAGCAAGTTGGGAAAGCAAAGGCGAACTCATGTAATAAACACTGCTGGCAGAACAAGTTCCACATGCATTTTACTTGTATTACATTTCAGAGAAAGAAATAACGCTCAAAATCTAAACCTACCTTCCACTCATTGAGTTCACCTCCTCATCAAACTCAGGTTCATTCTCAATTTTAACAGCAAATCGGTTCCAAGTCTGGAACCTAGAACCTATCCTATTGGGGCTTGTTCCCAATTCTTGAAATAGGGAACCAACCCCTGTGGACCCTAGAACCGACTTTGAAACCGAAGCTGCCAGTTTCAAGATGGTTTCAGGTTCCACCAAGAACCAGCCACTTTTTTTTTTTCATTCTTTTTTAGTTTTATTGCAGCTAGGTTATGCTACAATATGCAGCAAAACATATCAATCCCACGAAGTTAGTTACCCACCTGTCCTACAACAATTTAGAATCCATGGACACATAACTTCCCTGATCATCAAACATACACACTTGCAGGCAAAAACCCAAAGAAAGCTTCATGAAAGATCACAACTACCAGTAATCTGAAAAACACTTTACGAAAATGACTGCCGCCACTTTTGCTAAAGAATTTTCACTTGTCCTCCCTTGACCAAACAACATTAGAACATAGAAAGGCAGAAAAAAAAACACCAGCTGATCATTCTCCAGCTGAGCAGAGCATGTCCACAGGTAAAATCGTGTAAAAATCACTTCAAGTCCTGAGCTCAGGTGGATTGCGAATCCAAGACTGAAAAGCCAACTACCCATCGACCATCTCTCCTTCCCCGCGAATCCAAGACTCGAAAATGGACACAAGAAAACCATTAACGGATGGCAACCATGTAAAACACATCGAGACGCACCATGACAAAACCAAACCAGACGAAACAAAGGGGAGAATTAGGGAAAATAGGCCGCAAGAGGCGAGGGGCAAATAGGCCGCAAGAGGCGAGGGGCAAATTGGTACCTCAAAAACCGTTGACGTCGAGAGTGAGCGTGACTAAACTACGAGCCTTGAGGACGTGAGTTGAGCGAGAGAGAGGGGGTTGGTGAGTTTGAAGCCTGCTTTCGGGTTTCATTTATAATTAAAAACAAAAATTAAATGGGTGGTTCCGCATCTGAAATAAGAAACCGAACCCGTATTCACTTATTCAAGTTTTTGGGAACCGAACATCGGTCCGGGCAGTTCTGATTTGGACGATTTCTTTTTGCTCATCCCCACGGCGAACAACAGTACTTCACTCTTTATCAAGCTTTTATGGGGATAAGTACGTTGTGTACAGCCCTCACTTTGGTGTCAAAAGTTTTTGTTGGATCACTTAAGTGCCAAAAAGTTTGAAAAACACTCACTTTTGTGCCAATTCCGATCCGGTTGGCCGAAAATCCGATGTGGCACTTTTTTTATTAATTTTTGAAGCTGATATGGCTCGTCGGAGAGTACAGTCAGCATCCTAACACCAAAACGACGCCGTTTGGTGTCTCCCCCAATTCAAAACCCTAACACCAAAACGACGCCATTCATCATCCTCGACAGCCCCCACGCTCGGCAGCCGCGGCGCCGACCCCGACCCCGACCCCGACCTCGACCCCGACAATGGCCACTAGGCGGCCGCAGCCTCCGACCCCGACCCCAACCTCGACCCCGACCCCGACCGTGACGATGGCCACTCGGCGGCCGCGGCTCCGACTCCGACCCCGACCCCGACCCCGACCCCGACCCCGACGATGGCCACTCGGCGGCTGCGGCTTCGACCCCGACCCCGACCCCGACCCCGATGATGGCCACTCGGCGGCCGTGGCTTTGACCCCGACCCCGACCCCGACCCCAACGATGGCCACTCGGTGGCCGCAACTCCGACCACGACCCCGACCCCAACCCCGACGACGGCCACTCAGCAACCAAGTCGAAGGCCGTGATCTAGCCGGTGCTCAGGGAGGCCGCCGATGAGTGCGCCGCCATTGATGTCTCCCTCTCCATCTCTGATCTCCTCGACGAGTGCCTAGCCTGCATCTTCCAGTACCTAGGCTTCGGCGACCGAGGCTGGTGCTCCCTCGTGTGCCATCGAGGGCGTCCGAACAGCGCCAAGTAATGGCGGCTGAGCAAGTGACAGTGGCCTAGCGACGGTGGAGGCCGAGCGACGAAACCCTAATTTCAATCCCAAAATAAAATAATAAAAAAATCCCCAAATGAGTTAAACGGCATCGTTTTTGTGAGGCCATCCATGTAGGACGGCAAAACAACGTCATTTTCTTAAGGAGGACCAAAAACGACGTCATTTAAGGCCTTGTCGATTTTTTTTATAAAAGAAAAAAAAAAGTCACGTAATCATTTTGGCCGGAATCTTTCGTCGGTGGCATCAAAGTGATCGTTTTTCCTCCGATTTGGCACTTAAGTGATCCGACGGAAACTTTTGGCACTAAAGTGAGTGTCGTACACAGCTTATGACACTGATAGTGTACTTCTCCCAGCTTTCATGTTTAATTGGTGTTGGGTGAAGGTACAATTCCTAAAAACTGTAAAAATATTATAAAATGGTAAAAAATTTCAGGGTGGAATAAAGTGCCATAACATTAAAAGTTAATACCACGAAAACCATCAAATTAGTATATTTGTGATAAATTTAGAGAAAATTAATTTTCGATTATAAAAACTCCAAATTAGTATACATGTAACGAGATTGTCCCAAACTAATTTTTTAATCACAAAAAACTTCAAATTGATATATTTGTGATAAATACACACTTCATTAGTTTTCGTTAAATTGGATACAAAAAACTACAAAACTACCACCCATGTGACAAACTAAGCATACAACCTCAAACTATTATACTCATCAACTATCACGTATCATCCAATTCTAAAATTTGACAGTAAAATTTAACGAAAACTAAATGATGATAAATTTTTCATAGATATACTAATTTGAGATTTTTTGTAGTCAAAAAATTAATTTGAGATAGATATGTTATAATTGTACTAGTTTGGCTTTTTCATGGTATCCTAAATTAAAGTACATCCAAACTAATGTATAGGAAGCAAAATCATGTCAGCTAGGACAGTTCATGGGACCTAGTCCTTAAATGAAGTAGTAAACACGAATGCTACTATTAAAGGGCACAATCTAACTAGGATCTCTACCAATAATGATGCTAAAAATATCAGAAAAGGAAGCATATTAAGTGCGTAAAATGTCAAGAATTTCTCCACTCACTTATATTTACCAAAAGCAAGCTCGTATGACGGTGAAATTTAAGACAACAATCAAAATCTTTCATACGTAAGCACCTCCACAACAGGCAAAAATAAATGTTCCTTCTCACAGTAGGGCAAATAGTATTTACTATTCTTTCTTAAACAAAGCAAAAATAAATGTGATCATATATATCTCACAGTTTATTGGAATACGGAGAATAGTTTACATATAGTCTGTGAAATCTAAATACACAACTTGATAATCTCTTAACACATTGTTCAACCGCACCAATCCAGAGAATTTTTTTTTTCTTTTGGTCGGATAATCCAATCCAGAGAATTTGGCAAACATCTTTATATATGCATTTATCACAATTGTACAAGTTGCCTCCATCGTGAAGACTATTATTTTCTAGCTAGCAGGTAGAATGTAGGACACTTTCCACAAATTTCGTGAAATTTTGTGAAATGGTCCGTTTTCACATAGTACAACGCAACTTGTGGATGACTTCATATTTCTTTATTGTAGTACCCTCTACCGTCGGAAGTACTGACGACCAAGGTCGATGGGCCAAAGAAAAATGTCTTTGAATTTTGTATAAATGGTTGGTGTATGCGGTAGTCTCATTTTACCTCTAGGTGATAGTAGTAATTTCATGCTAGGGAATTGTAAATTACAATAATATTTGAACAAAGGATTATTTAATTAGAATCTGTTTAATTAAATGGCTGACGAGGATGAGCCTCTCGGGCTTCGGAAATCCGGGCTCGAAAAGCCCAAGCCGAAATGCATCTCTACGCGACAACGCAAGGTTTCTTATTCTCTCGCTCTCGCCATGTACGATCGCATGTTTTCACGCATCCAACCGGCTGATTCTTCCTCCATCGTTCGCCTCAACATCTGTTAGCATCGTCGCCCTCTTCTCTCTCGCTCTCGCCATGTACGATCGCATGTTTTAACGCAGAAAAAGAGAAGAACTGGATACTGCGTGATAGTAGCTGGTCTAGCTTGGCGAGAAGAATGAGCAACCACCAACGTAATCAAGTAAGTCTTACGAATTTCCCTTCCCTTTTCTGATCCTTGACTGTTGTGATAATTCACACTAAGAAAAAAGAAAAACATAATGTCGATTTCTTTCAATTCTGAGTTATGGTCCATTAATTAACATGATTATGGCAAGCACTTAAAATTAAATCATACACGTTTGATCTAATTCAAGGCGCCAAAATCACGTTAACTAACGTGTCTCAGCTAGACAAAGTCACTCAAGCATCAATTTTGTCTTCTCTTGGTTCAGTTACCGATTGCTTTCATCCTTCTAGAGAGGGTTAATCACACAAATAATTTCTAAATTTACATCTACCATTTAATCAGTAGTACCAGGCCAGTGGCAGCCTTGCCTCCCTAGGTCCAAAAATTCCTTATATTCTTAGGTAGAAATTAATTTTTTTAAAAAGCAGTCATTTATATGTTATTTAGCTAGAAGCTTATCTTACCTTCTCAAACCTGAAATCCTCAGTTCCCATCGCGTTTAATAATATTTCTGTATTTTATCTTGGTTGAATTTCATTCCAATTATTCTTCTTATGTAGTTTAAAACTATTCAGCGTGGTTCTTACGCCTTCAACATCGATGGTAAGTAGCTCATAATAAGAACACCCCAATTAGTTTTAAAATTCACATGTTAGTGTCTAAAAGGTTGTCCTTGCTTGGTGGCTGGAGAGAGAAAATTTTGGGACTCAAATTCTTAAAAGGAGACCTGAATCCTTAGAATGCCAAAATTTAGTCCGGGAGGACACTTAAGTGTCAAAAGTTAGGAAATATATATTTAAGTGTCAAAATTGAAGCAAAATGGATTAGTCAAGTGTTAACGGTGAGAAAATCCAGTCAAAATGCTAACATAGCATTTTTTATGAGACAAGTGAAAAATGACGATGTGGCTAAATAAGCAAAAAACGATGTTATTTTGCATGCTAACGTGGCTAGTAAGCTAAAAACGATGTCATTTTCCCTCGAATTTGAATTTTAATATAAATATTACTTAACTTAAATTTAAAACTGAAAAATTTTTAAAAATAAAAGGAGGGTTGCGAACGGCGAGGGCTATGCATGCCCTCGCCGCCACCTCGCCACTATCACCCGGAAGGGCCAGCGATGGTGGGGGTAGAGTCGATCGAGGTCGCCGAGCCCTAATGGTGAGGGCTCGTAAGCCCTAGCCCAAATCCGAGGTGAGGGTTGCAGCCCTCCCCCAGATCCGACGAGGGTCGCCGACCCTCACTTAATAGGCCAAAGGCCAACATTGGCTGGGGGGTCTTGCCGGATCTAGGGGAGGGCCGCGACCCTCGCCCTAGAGTTGGGCAAGGGATTGTAGGCCCTCACCACTGGTTGGCCGGGGTCGTCGAGCCTTGGCCGAGGGCCAACGACGCTGATCAACCCTTCCCCCATCATTGCCGACCCTCCTCGGCGAGGGCGGCGAGGGCTAAGCCCTCGCTGTTTTGCAATCTTCATCTGTTTTTCTAAAATAATTTAATTTAATGAACATTTATATTAAAATAAAATAAAAGGTAAAACGACATAGTTTTGGTTTTTCTTTATTTACTCAACTCTCTCGACGAGTCACGTAGACAAGTTATATTATTAAAAAATTGTCACGTAGGATTTTCGGCCAAGGTCACCAGACTTAGAAATCAGATATTCCAATTTTCAAAAAAAAGTGACACTTAAGTATCCCATGCCAAGTTTGGCACTTGTGCTGTTCTTTTGCCTTCCCAAAAGTCAAAACTCGTCCATAGAGCAAAAGGGGGTTCTCCGAAGCTCAAAAGTAAAAAGCCCATACAGTTGTTAATTTATTCTCGGAGCAATATTATAAGGAGCATTGACCAAAAAAAAAAAAAAAGTATCCCATGCAAAGTTTGGCACTTGTGCTTATCTTTTTTTTTTTGGTAAAGATACTTGTGCTTATCTTTTGCCTTTCCAAAAGTCAAAACTCGTCCATAGAGCAAAAGGGGGTTCTCCGAAGCTCAAAAGTAAAAAGCCCATACATCTGTTAATTTATTCTCGGAGCAATATTATAAGGAGCACTGACAAAAAAAAAAAAAAAAAAGTATCCCATGCCAAGTTTGGCACTTGTGCTATTCTTTTGCCTTCCCAAAAGTCAAAACTCGTTCATAGAGCAAAAGGGGGTTCTCCGAAGCTCAAAAGTAAAAAAGCCCATACAACTGTTAATTTATTCTCGGAGCAATATTATAAGGAGCACTGACCAAAAAAAAAAAAAAAGTATCCCATGCAAAGTTTGGCACTTGTGCTTATCTTTTGCCTTTCCAAAAGTCAAAACTCGTCCATAGAGCAAAAGGGGTTCTCCGAAGCTCAAAAGTAAAAAGCTCATACAGCTGTTAATTTATTCTCGGAGCAATATTATAAGGAGCACTGACCAAAAAAAAAACGTATCCCATGCCAAGTTTGGCACTTGTGCTGTGCTTTTGCCTTCCCAAAAGTCAAAACTCGTCCATAGAGCAAAAGGGGGTTCTCCGAAGCTCAAAAGTAAAAAGCCCATACAGCTGTTAATTTATTCTTGGAGCAATATTATAAGGAGCATTGACCCCAAAAAAAAAATATCCCATGCAAGGTTTGGCACTTGTGCTGTTCTTTTGTCTTTTCAAAAGTCAAAACTCGTCCATAGAGCAAAAGGGGGTTCTCCGAAGCTTAAAAGTAAAAAGCCCATACAGCTGTTAATTTATTCTCGGAGCAATATTATAAAGAGCACTGACCAAAAAAAAAAAAGTATCCCATGCCAAGTTTGGCACTTGTGCTATTCTTTTGCCTTCCCAAAAGTCAAAACTCGTCCATAGAGCAAAAGGGGTTCTCCGAAGCTCAAAAGTAAAAAGCCCATACAGCTGTTAATTTATTCTCGAAGCAATATTATCAAGAGCACTGACCAAAAAAAAAAAAAAGTATCCCATGCCAAGTTTGGCACTTGTGCTGTTTTTTTGCCTTCCCAAAAGTCAAAACTTGTCCATAGAGCAAAAGGGGGTTCTCCTAAGCTCAAAAGTAAAAAGCCCATACAGCTGTTAATTTATTCTCAGAGCAATATTAGAAGGAGCAATATTATAGGGTTCGTAATTTTTCCTCAGCTGTCCATCTGTTTGTATTGAATGTCCACACCACATGTTCAACCCCGGTGCTTAATTTACATTGTCCATCGATATTCGCACAAAAATACGAATTTGTCCTGAAATTTATTCAGAGATTAGTTTTTTTTTTCTACTAGTTTTTGAAATTTAGTTTTAAGAATTATATGCGTCACGAAAAATAGTATGATGACCAAAAGTGAAAATTGAAATAGTTCATTAGAGCACATTTTTTGTAAGTTGCCCTAAATCAAAGGGAAGCACATGTAAAACAATCATCTTGCTTTACTAAGTGCTTATTATCACATTAATTATGTTGTAGCCAATACAACATGCTGGGATCTATGACCGTTCCATGGTGCAAGATCATGCCTCAATCCACATCGAGAATATGCTTCAAAGTATGCCTCCCACTTCGCCGGAGCGTAGTATATTTAGGGTTCGTCATCAACTGCGCATAGTCAACGAGAAAGCCTATGACCCAGAGATCCTAGCCATCGGCCCTTATCACTATGGAAATGACAAGTTCAAATTCATGGAGGAGCAAAAACTGCGATACCTGCAGCAATTGCTTGAGAGGAAAAGGGAGAGCGTCAACAGGTATATGTCGACTCTCAGGGAACTGGAACAGCAGGCCCGTAATTGCTATGCGGAAACTATCGACCTCTCCCAAGAAAAGTTTCTTGTGATGATGCTCATTGATGGCTGTTTCATCATTGAGATGTTCCGTAAGTACATTATGGAGGAACTGAGAGATGAAAACGACCCGGTTATGCATGGATGTGGGATTCACAATAGCATTAGGCGCGATTTACTGCTGCTAGAGAACCAACTCCCACTTTTCGTCTTGAGCAACCTATATGACCTGACTAAAGGTCCGGACGAGCATCATGAGTTCGGCAAAGTCGCCATCATGTACTTCGAGGCTGAACGAAAAGACCGCAGCCGAAATTTGACGATTGGCAGCGGGGAACATCTTCTGCATCTATATCACGCGTGGTGCACTTCTGGCTTGCCTGAAACGTTCCCGCAGGATTGCATGCCAGTCATGCCCTCGGCAATTGAGCTAAGGGAGTCAGGAGTCAGGTTTAGGGCTGCACAAGGGCGCGAACTGAGCGACATCAAATTCAAGAATGGGACACTCGAGTTACTGGTCTTGTTTGTAGAGGACGACACCGAATCAAATTTTCGAAACCTGATCGCATATGAGCAGCATCGTCAAAGCAGAGACATCAACTACTTCACGGATTACGCGACCTTCATGGATTGCCTCATAAACTCTTCAAAGGACGTCGAGGTGCTTCGCCGCGCAGGGATTATTACGAACTACTTGGGTGATGACAAGGTGGTTGCGCAAATGTTCAACAGGATTGGTGACCACGTCACAATATCTTATTCCTATTACTCCGAGATCTTCATCAATGTGAATGTACATTACAAGAAGAAGTGGAACGTCTGGATGGCAAAACTGAGGAGGGAATATTTCCATAGTCCTTGGGCTTCCTTGTCCGTTCTCGCAGCCATTGTGTTGCTCTTTCTCACAGTAGCACAAACAGTATTTTCTATTCTTCCTTACACAAAGTAAAGTTAAATGTGATGAATGCTGGTTCATATATTTCCCCCGGACCATCTACTTGTGTTCTATAGCTAATAGTATTATCTTGGTTTTCCAATGAGGACGAACCAGATGTGCTTAAAGAAAGATATTGAAAAGTATTTATGCTTTAAATGAGGTCCACAAATCTCTCTTCATTTGGCACTAGATGATTACAACAGAAAACCAACAGGACATCAGCAACGAAGTAGGTATAAGGTTCAAAAAGAAAAGAGAGATGAGGTACAACCAACTTAGATGATTACAATAGATATGGTGGGATCACCCTACGAATTCTCTTCTTCCCACAAAAATATCTAGCTGGTTCTCTGATCATGCTTGACCTAAAAAAAGAGTTACAATTCAATTTGGACTACAACTAAAAAGAACATTTGGACTACAACTAAAAAGAACACGCAGCAGCTTTGTATCCCTGAACGATTTGATAGAATCAACATCAATAGCAGGAGAAGTTCTCCAAATGATATTATCAGCGACCTCTGAATCAGGATGGATACTCCCAAATACAAAATCAGCCTTTGGACTGTCTCCTGATCAGCTATACTTGCATTAATAGAAAGGCCATGCTACTCTGTAAGAAAACAGCGAACCAATGAGCTTCTTAACATTAGCCTTATTTTGCTGATAAATTTGTCTGAAACAGCCCCAAGTGAGGACAGCAATTGTTCCTTGGGAAGCCTTATCAGAACAACATTAAATTCTCATAGAAATCAACCGACATTTAATAACAGAAACGCAGGTATAATTCCTATTAGGATGGTCTAAACCACATTCATTCATGTCAGCCAACAAAATATGCAATTGGCAAGGAGGTAAGTTTATTCACCTCCTTTCTCTGCACATTTCATTTCATGCATTTAATAACAAAACTAGAATTAGCTTAAAGTCTAAACACAGACTCAAAAAATAGGACATCCACCAAGCATTCATCCTTGTAACAAAATTTTCCAAATTGCACAACACATCTCTCCTTCCTACCAAACCAAGCACAATGCACCCAATGACACAACGACATCATATGATCAGCAGATAGTACATCCATCACAGGTTAGAAGCCACAGGTTAGCAGGTTCAATAAGTCGTAAAAGCAAACATGTACATGAAACATGTATAATAACCCCATGTGGCACTTCTCATGTGATTAGTATGCTCATAGGAGTTAGTTGAATCTTCATTCATATCCGACTGAGAAGACACTTCCTCCCTTGCCACTTTTGGCATTTGTTTTTTTATTGGGTGTTTGACCATTTGTTTTGGCTGTCGATGCAGAATATAATCCATCTCTTCCGATGAGCATGTAAGAAGAAGAACCACAACTTGTAAAGGTAAGAAACGCAATATTGAAGGGTAATAAAATACTAATCACAAACCAAAAACTCTCAACAGGAATCTTGACGAGGAAAAAAGGCACTAACTCTTGTAAGGGCATAACCAAAGAGCAAGAAAAACACCAGAAAGGGGGGTGGACAGAATCAGAAAAAACAACAGACGGTATAAACAACAATGGATTTGGAACAATTAGAACTCATAATCGCTCACCTAAGTTGAAGCAAAGCTCCATTTGGATCAATCTTGGTCAACAATTGCGGATTTGACAAGGAACCGAGAGAGATGAAAACACGAACAAACAGCACCACTATGGTCCAGGTAAGCTATCAAAATGAATAGCTACCAAAGAAACGGTTACTCACAGTGGTTTAAGTCTATGCTTTTACCAATTGGGCATTGTAAGCAAAATATTAGTGTAATTAAACCAAGGATCTAAGGAAAAATACAAAAATGGAAAGGGGGTCATATCATGGGTACAAAGTTAATTTTCAACTTAACCAAGGATGTTAAGGATTCTTGCTAATGTGAAAGACTTCAAGTATCATAAAGTTTAAACAAGCAGGGTAAAATATGGCTCACTTCCAAGGATATACATATATATTCAGGTAGAAGCGATGCAATCACAAAGTTAAAAGGGAAAAGTTATTCATATAACATACTACTTGACATAGTATATTAATTAGCTGAGTACCCTCACTGGATAAAATGGACAACCTGAAGCATCAAAGTGAATATAACCTGTTGGAGAACAAATACCAGCTATTCATTCCATTTGAAGCAAAGGAGGCCGTAGGATTCCGTAATAGAAGCAAACAAAGACAGATTCTCCACACTCTTTTGCTGAAATTAAAGAGGCTAGTCCTACACTCAAGGCTCTTAGGCCCATTATGCTTCAGAGATCAATCTTACACCAAACTGATGAGGAACTGTAAAATTGCCCTAAATCTTTCTTCATGTTCTGCAGTCAGTCTCCATCCATGCTATTAAGTTACTTTAATTAAGTTTCTTTTATTATCAGAGTTTTATTTTCTTTTTTACTTACATAAGGATATTATTGTCATATACAATTTATATTCAATATAAATACAGTGGGTGTACGGTTTCTGTTACTACAGAAATCTACAGCCCCCTCTTTGTTTCTTTCTTTTACATTCTCCTTCTCCTCTTCTCTATTCCTTCTCCCTTCTTCTTTCTCTCTTACTATTTGCTGCGGGTTCTCTAATCAGCTTTGTGACATGGTATCAGAGCAGGTCTAACTACCTGATTACTTGATCCTATTGCTGGTTTGAGAGTCCCCTAGTAACCCTACTTCTTCTCTGGTGCACAGCCACCTACAGCTGTAATTTTTATCTGTTTTCTCTTCAAGTCTTGATACATATGAGATCGGAAGATATCAAATTCATCAGGTTCGGCTTGTGAACATGGATTACAACACTTACTAATCAGCGGATTCAAGAATTAGAGTACTTTATTGATTATGGTTGACTGGTCTTGCTGGGTTTCCGTCAAGCATATAATTATTTGAATCAAGATGTCTGGTCAGATATCTTCTTCTATACAGCAGTCTATATTTATGAGTTTTCAGCATCCCTTTGGTTAATTGATGGAGCCAATTACATCTGATTATACATCAGTGTTGCTGTTTTGTTTCTTGGACTAAAGTTTTAGCCTTCTTGATTAGTGGTAGATATATTTATATTGAGATTATCATCATGAGTGATACTACTACGACTACTACTACTGCTATTGTTGCTGCTGCTCCTACTACTACTACTACGGCTACTACTGCTACTACTGCTGCTACTACTACGACTGCTAATTGGGCTCTACTATCTGTAGGAGCCTTAGTAATTTAGTTACTTGGAGAAGCAAGAAACAGACTACCATTGCTAGGTCTAGTGCAGAGGCTGAATGTCGTACTATGGCACATACTATGGCCGAATTGTTGTGGTTGAAATCTCTTCTCCAGGAGCTTGGATTTTCGATCAATCAACTTATTGATATGATGTGTGATAATCAAGCAGCTATTTATATTGCCGGGAATCCTGTTTTTCAAGAGCGAACTAAGCATATAGAAGTTGGACTTGTCACTTTGTTCGGGATGCTATGAAGCGAAGCGATTGCTACTCCTTACGTTGCCTCTAGAGATCGGTTTGCGATATGTTTACCAAAGCATTATTTCATCCCTTTTTTTGTTCTTTGATTGTTCCAAGCTGGGCATGGGTGACCATATGCTCCGGCTTGAGGAGGAGTGTTAAGTTACTTTAATTAAGTTTCCTTTATTATCAGAGTTTTATTTTCTTCTTTTATTATTAGAGTTTTATTTCCTTTTTTACTTACATAAGGATATTATTGTCATATACAATTTATATTCAATATAAATACAATGAGTGTAGGGTTTCGTTACTACAAAAATCTACAGCCCCCTCTTTGTTTCTTTATTTTACATTCTCCTTCTCCTCTTCTCTATTCCTTCTCCTTTCTTCTTTCTCTCTTACTATTTGCTACGGGTTCTCTAATCAGCTTTGTGACACATGCAATATGAGCACGGGGACAAGATGGATACTAACATAGAGAAGAAAAGCTCCATGTGAAAGCCGCTACCCAACGAAAAGCGGTTTCACTGAGTCGCCCATTAGAAATTTTACAATTGGATCCATATTTCTCCTATCAAATAAATAACTAAGATCAAATAAATTCACAATAAATATTAAAGCTGGGCAACCTTTGTCACACACAAAAAGGTTATCAGGATCGAGATGCTAAGTAGGAACCTTTTGAAGTCTTCTAGATCAGATCAAGATCATAAGATCCTACATATTTGAAGTATTAAATTCTTGCTTAATTCATTGCAAGTAGATGCATATTAACCTTTAAAAGAGGGATAGTGAAGCGTAAAGGTAGCATTCTCATGTGAGAGATTACTCGGTTTAAATTCTTGGTTGCCGTTTTTCAACTAACAATTAAAGCACCATGTCAAAGATGCAAAAGCATAAAATCTCCTTGCCCAAGTTTTTAAGGTGTATTAAATAGGATCACCATAAAATAATCACGATAATAATCAAGAAGAAGCCTGCCAAGAAATCACTTTCGTGCCTTTTCCGAATTTCTAATCTTTATTTTGTCCTTCTCTCTCTTGGAATACATATCGTCTCTTTCTTTATTTCAAAGGATAATATATTATTCCCTCGATCTAGGACACACTCTCCAATTTAACCAACCACTCCCCCCCAAACTCTCTCTCTCTCTCTCTCACAAACTCACTTTCACTGGCTATTCTAGGTTTTTCAACTGTTTAAAGTTTAAGGTCAGTTCTAATCAGTATACATCCAAAGATATTATGATACTAGGCCAAGTCAAATAGTGCACCAATTTCTCATGGATGTAGAGGTCTCTCTCATCTAGTTGCAGAAGGACAGAAGCTTTGTCTCTCTCATCTCCAAAGGACGGGACAGTTCAGAAATCCAACAGTGGTCGATGCCCATCTCATCATTTATTCAAGACTGAAGAAGAAGTGATGGTGTCTCTGCACTTCTTCGCTTTCTACTGTTCATTCATCTTCATCCCTTTTTTCTTAATTCTCCAAGCCTTATATTTTCCAAATGGAGCCTGAACATGATTAAGAAGAAAGTGGCACATGCACTAGGGAATAGAGGCCCAATTTCATATTTGCTCCAGCTAAAAGGCAGAATTGCCTTCTAAAGCTTGAACAGTGGAATTGTAGTTGGGATCACCATCCTAAGATACAGATCACGACCCCTGCAGACTACCGTTTTTCTTAGAATCCAAATTGTTCAAAGTTTTTGAGTTGTAGAATCAAATGATCGTGATCCTACAATCCGGATTGCGATCCTAACAACCACGCACACATGCATGCACGTGTACACAGAAAAGAGTCTTGTGATGGTGTGAAAAAAAGTGCAAGAAAGAAGGAGACTGCAGGTCAGATTGAACAACGTACTTGGCCCCAAACCCCACCAGCTAATTTCTCAAAGCAAAACAGTAAAAAATCATTAACAAAGGGCCTTTTGAATACTGCAAGAAAAGTGGATGACAAGTTAGAACAATGTTCTTAGATTATATAAGAAACATCAACTACCTTTCACCAATTCTCAACTCTTTACCTGCTTTCCTCAGCACAATTAAGTCTGCTTTACATGGCTGGCCATTATATGGAATTATCTCTGCCAGGAGTCCGTTCAGATAGCTTCTTTCAGGCAGGTTCAACACTAGCCCTCTTCGACGATATATCCAGAATTTGCATAGGCACCATGCAAAAGCTGAGGAGACAAACTGATTGACCATGTAGAGAAAGGCAAAGGAGACGAAAAGGAGGAGGAGGAAGAAAAAAGAGGCTAAAGCTGAGAAAAATGTCTCTAGGAAGAGCAATATGCTCAACAAAATCCCAAAATGTTTCACATGGCCAAATTGGATGAAAATATTATAGAGTAATTTTCCTCAACCTGTGTTAAGCAAAGTGACATTGAGAAGAATGTGTTATGAGCACTCAAACAGAAATGATGTCAAAGTAAATAGGCATTCAATGATGTTAATCCTTTGTCAGAGTTGTTGGTGGCCGAAGGTGATGTTAAATTATTTTTATATCAACACCGAAAAAGTCCTTCATAATATTTCCGTGTAATTCAGCCACTTATGAAACATTATTTGGGATTTTGTTGACATTTTTAATTCCACCTCTTTTTCCTTCCTCCTCTTCCTCATTTTCTTCTCCGTTTCTCTTTTCTTTCTCTTTTGCTGCACCATCCTGTGAATTAGAAAGATCAAATCATAAAGTTAAAATCAATGGCCCAAAACAATATGCTGAACTGTGTTAATAGAGCAAGTTGAGAAAGCAAAACATTGCTGGCAGAACAAGTTGCACACGCATTTGACCTGTATTGTATTCCAAAGCAAGAAATAACATTCAAAATATAAACCTAGCTTGCGCTCACCCAGTTTGTCTCCTGATCAAACTCAGGTTCATTCTCAATTTTAACAGCAAATGGCTAGGATGATCGGTTCCAAGTCTGGAACCTAGGACCTACCCTATCGAGACCCATTCCCAATTTTTGAAACCGAGATACTACCCTGTGGACCTTAGAACCGACTCCAAAACCGAACCTACCAGTTTCAGGTTCCACTGGCAACCAGCCACTTCTTCTTTTCTTTTTCAGTTTAATTCTTTTTTTGTTTCATTGCAGCTTGGTTATGCTAGAATATGCAGCAAACCATTTCAATCCCACGAAGTTAGTAACCTGCCTGTCCTACAACAATTCAGAATCCATGGACACATAACTTCCCTGATCATCAAACACACACACACACTTGCAGCAACAATCCAAAGAAAGCTTCATAAAAGATCACAACTACCAGTACCCTGAAACAGCACTTCACCAAAATGACTTTCGCCACTTTTGATAAAAGAATTTTCACTTATCCTCCCTTGACCAAACAACATTAGAACATAAAAAGGCAGAAAAAACACCAGCTGATCATTCTTCCAGCCAGAACATGTCCACAGGTAAAATTGTGTATAAATCACATCAAGTCCTGAGCTCAGGTGGATTGCGAATCCAAGACTCAAGAGCCAATTACCCATCGACCATCCCATCTTCCTCGCGAATCCATCCACGACTCAAAAAAATGGAGACAAGAAAACCATAAACAGATAGCAACCATGTAAAACACATCGAGACGCACCATGACAAACCAAACCAGACGAAACAAAGGGAAAAATTAGGGCAAATGGGCGGCAAGAGGCGAGAGGCAAATTGGTACCTGAAATACCGTCGAGGCCGAGAGTGACCGTAACTGAGCGACGAGCCTCGAGGTCGTGAGTTGAGCGAGTTGAGAGAGAGAGGATCATGAGTTAGAGAAGAGAGAGAGAGAAGTCTGGAGTCTGACTTAGGGTTTTATTTATGACAAAAAAATTAAATAGGTAATTCCACATCTAATTTAAAAAACCGAACCAGTATCCACTGATTCAAGTTTTCAGCAACCGATAACTGGTCCAGCTCGGTTCGAGCGGTTCTTGATTCATACATGTCTTTTGCTCATCTTGCTGATAGCAATACTTCACTCTTTATCAAGCTTTCATGTTTAGCCGCATGATGTCCATTTTCTAAAAGATTGTAAAAACATTATAAAATGATTAAAAATTTGGAGCTGACTGAAGTATCATAAAATTAAGGGTTAATACCATGAAAACCCCCAATTTAATACTCTTGCGATAAATTTACCCCAAATTAATTTTTGATCACAAAAAGCCCCAAACTAATATACTCATAACGAATTTACTTCGAACTAATTTTTTTATCACAAAAAACTTCAAATTAGTATATTTGTGTCAAATATACCATCCATTAGTTTCCATTAAATTTGATTAATATCATGAAAAACTACAAAACTAGAAACTGAACATAAAAACTCAAACTATTATACCCGTTAACTATCACATGTCATCCGACTCAAAAATTTGACGATAAAATTTAACTAAAACTAAAATAGGGGAAAATTTGTCACAAGTATATTAATTTGGAATTTTCTGTAGTCAAAAAAATTAATTTGAGATAAATTTATAATTATATTAATTTGGGATTTTTCGTAATATCCTAAATTAAAGTGTATCCAAACTAATGTATAGAAAGCAAAATCATGTCAGCTAGGACGGTTCACAAGACCTAGTCCTTAAATGATGAAGTAGTAAACACGAATACCACTATTAAAGGGCACAATCTAGCCTTGGATTTCTATCAATAAAGATACTAAAAATATCAGAAGAGGAAGCATATTCCAAGTTGCGTAAAATGTTAAGAGTTTCTCCACTTGCTTATATTTGCTTTCCAAAAGTAAGCTCACATGACGGTGAAATTTAAGACATCAATCAAAATCTTTCATACGTACGCACCTCCACAACAGGCTTTTCCGCAACCTCGTACGCTTGTTTTTGCGATGTGGACTAGGCGAAAATTTCATCCAACTCGAATGTGTATGTATCCTCGTTAGTCTTCCGCAGTTTCAACATTTTCAGCTAATCATAATAATACATAGGACTTCAATCAGTGCATCATGCAAAAGAATAAACCACCTGTATATTGCCAATGCGTCTTTTGCTTTCTACTTTCTAGGAGCAATATACGTAAATTGTTTACTCTTAGATAAAAGTAAACTTTCTTTTTATTTTTTTGCTAAAATTTATTATATTCTAAATGTTATGAAATTTTGCATTTGAAGTTACGTGTCAACATTTGACCATTCTAAAACTTTCATAGTTCCGAATTAAAAGAAAAAAAAAGGTCAAATTTTGTGAATTGCTAGATTTAGATTAAATAAAAAGTAAAACTCGTTTTAGATGATTACCAAGCAGTTCGCTTGGAATCAATAGACCATACATATAGTGGAAATAGAACATGGATGATTGACACACCCTAGTTAATTATCTTTTCTTGAGTTAAATGCCAAAGACTTTGTAAGTTAATAGAATAGGCATGAACCAATAAGATGTTAGGTCAGATGGTAAAAAGTTTGGTCTTCTTGTGATGTTAGATTTGGGCCTTGTGAGGAGCATTCCTGGAAGAATATCTTATGCACCAGATAGATGAGAGGGAGGGTGACCTTAAACTTGTCGAGGGATGTGCAGCAGTCCTGGTGCGCGAAAGCTGATCAGAACCTTTTGACCTAAATCTTTAACTTGAGGCGATGATTAACTATATAACATATTTTTCGTAACATGTTGGGTAATCCAGATTCTCAACTTAATATGGCTAAAAGGGAATTTCATTTTGTGTCAGTAAACATGTAAAGTCGATGATAAGCTTGAAATATCGATGGTAAGTCGGAAAACATGACCCTAAGTAACCGATCATTTACCAATCTAAACATCCACCAATCCAGTAGTGGATTACCACTTGTTTTTAGATTTTACAAGTGGGCACGTAATTATTTGCAAGATACCCATCAAATAATAATTTTACCATAAAAAACCTAAGATCACCACTTATTTTCAGATTTTACCTTAATTTTACCCTTCAAATAGTGTTGATTGATCACTCAATGAGTCGATTAATGACACATCATCGACTCTGTTTTGAGAATATTCCTTTAGTTCCCGAAGATTAATTCGCAAAAATTCTCTTTGTGAAAAAAAAAAAAAAATTGAGTTTTTATGAAGTAAGTCGGAAAATGGGTTATTAACTTACTACATATACATACACACGCATAGTTGAATTAGTTTTAGCTTTTCTAAAGAACATCAACGTTAGATAAGGGAAAAAAAAGAAGCTTCTTATTTTTTTTGTTTGATCCAATCCCATATATATTTTACAAGCTACTTTGTGTGCAAAACCCTACTTCCACACTTGCGTGTCCCCCTAGCTTGTGAGAAGGTGGAGAATTAAACTCCCCACCTTATCCTTCCCAAATGAGAAGGGGTGCCATTGGGGCAATCTCTAGCAGTTGTGATTTACGATTTAGAAACCTTTTAACTTTTTCATTATTTTGATATCACTCCCTTTTTTCAATCTTAGAAACCTTTTAACTTTTTCACTGTTTTGATATTATTCCCTTTTCTCAATTGATTTATGCTTTTCATCTGTCCACAATTATGATTAAGTAATTACATGTTTGCAAAACATATATAATTAGAGTTATTAGTACCTATTTATACATTGCATGAATCCATTTTAATTTTTCAAAATACATTAATGACGGACAATTAAGCTTTTTTTATCTAATTAATGTAAACAACAAAGTAATATGTGCAGGGGAAATGGTAAAAGAATTGAGTTTTGTGATGGTATGGCCCAATCACAAAGCTTTATTTTACCCAACTTCCTTATTGTTTATAGTTATCGATTCTGAAGAACCACACAGTGGGCCCATGCAAAATTCACGAATCGCGTCAGGAGATAATTACGCGAGAAAAAAGAGAAAGAAAAATAAAAAGAAAATCAAAGGTAATACATAGTGTACTGGAATGCAATATGGACGCTCTGTTCAGCACTCGTGTCAGATTTACATCAATGTGAATACATGAATGTCAATAAAGAAATAGAAGAGGAGGAATTTGCACTCAAGTATATGTGTACATGTGTATGCACAAGTTTTACATTACCTTGAGTATTTCCATAAACAGAACTCTCAAGCAGATAACTCCGTTCCAGCATTCCCATATGAAGTTATGCACGAGAACTGTCTTCATCTGTTTTTCGAGGTAATTGTAGAAGGAATAAAATCCATGCGTTCGGAGATGATCATCTCACGGCAATGCCAACCGAAGCGACAAGCAAGCTCATCAGCCACATCATTTTGAATGATAGAATTACGGTAGATGATGGGGATGCGGGTTCCAACTCTTGACCAGCTTGAGGAGGATCGCTAGTTTCCTATCGCAAGAAAACCAGAAACAAATTGAATTCACCGAGTGTGCCCTTAGAGTCAACTTTCAATTGTAGATATTACAAAACTTGAAAGATTCATAGTACAATTAAATTACAAACAAGTTATGAACATAATCTTCAAGAAATGGAACTCTGCAGAACCAAATGCAATTGGCTGTATATGAGATGTTGCAAAAGAAATAAAGAAGTGAATGGTCCTCATGTTGAATAACAAAAGGAACTAGACATGCAACAAATTTCATGACACAGAAAGCTATATTTAAAAGATGAAACTATGGTTTAGAGAATCACTTTAACTGTTGGAGAACAAAGTTCAGGTCGTCGCACGATGAATATCTGATCGCCCGGTTTATCTTCCTTATACGCATCCTGATTTCTATGCCAAGTCCATAATGCATATGTTGAATTCACAATCTGCGGAGGAAAAAAGCAAATATATTTTGCTCAATTGAACTATGACGTTACCGAGGTGCAGTCAAAGAAAAGTAATACGAACTTTTTGTAATTTATGCTGGTCCATCAACTGATTCGAACTGAAACAAAATTTCTCAACTAGAAGAAGAAAAAGGGCACTTAGATGTCTAATCCAACGGCTCTTATTCAAACTTACACTCAACTTTTGTTAGATATGGAGTTCACAGGAAGAGATGCTTCAGACTGTGAGGAGACATGGATGTATCTTTTCAGCTTAGGAAGCATGTTTTAACATGGCAAGAGTCACTTACAGCAGCAAACTGAAGCCCAGCTCAGTAAAAGTCGCTGTGGCCTTTCAATAATGACATGCCAACAATGTTCTATGTAGACTATTCATACAGGCTAAAAACAGAAAGTGGACAGATAGTGATAATTACAATTTAAACTCTTATAGGGTGCACATTGGTTTGGACAATTGGAATAAGTGTGAAAAAGGTACATGACCTAAAATTTGACTACCGCACCTCAAGTATTCCATGTCCAAAGCTGCTTTCTCTGTACGCACTCCACTCAGGTTGGTTGCTCCAGCAGAATTTGCCTTTGGCAGGGCCATTGGAGAAATTCAGAGGACACAACCCTCCGAACTCGGGCGTGTTGTCCTCAGGTTTAGGACACTTTCCAGGGTCATCTGCAAAATCGACGTCGACTTTCTCGATATTGCCACCATCCCCAACTGTTATGTATAGAGGACCACATGGGTCCAGTGTATAGTTGTAGACTCTGTTCATCCTCTCATATGCATGAACCTGCAAACCAGAACTTACTTCTCATGCAACTAACTGATAATGATAAAGAGGAAGCCACATAGCGTCAGTTCTTCCACTTGAATTTTGTATAAATGAAAATCCAAGAATCCAAATTCTCCTCTCTTGCCACTTTGATCTATGTATTTATTTTCTAATCTTTAGGCTAGTGGATTGCAATACATAATGAAAAGACATCATGGTGAAATATAAATCTCAGGGTTGTCTGAGAAGAAACCGTATCTGGTAACAGAAAGAGAACATGGTGCTAGTCATATATGAGCATCACGTGCAATAGCTCTGTTTCAGTTCAACAGTGTTTCAACTTTCAAGATTCTAAAGTTAAAATGAGGATTCCAATGTCAGACTAAATAACAAGAACTCACAAGAGGCGAAAGCATCGCAATGCCGTCATGAAAGTATCATAAGTTCTTTCCTCCTCACGCAGGACAACAAGTGCACAGATTACAAGGGAAAGGAGCATTAAGTTTCAAAGTGCAAAAACTTTAAGCTTCCTCATGTTACGTACTTACATGGCCATTGAACACGATATCAACTTTGTATTGATAAAGAAGAGCTTCCATTTCTTGCCTCATGCATTCAAATTCCTGATAATGCGAGTTATAGCTATTGTACCACGGTGGATGCCAAGCAGCAACCAACCATGGGGTTAAGCTGCGATTCACTCGATGCAAGTCATCCATCAGCCATGAATACTGAGCGCCTGAAAGGGCAAACTTATGTCAAAACAGTGTCAGAAGATGAAAGTTATAAATCATCCATCAGCCGGGTACATGG
The DNA here is from genome assembly GCA_014182515.1 of Eucalyptus microcorys. Lineage (NCBI taxonomy): Eukaryota > Viridiplantae > Streptophyta > Magnoliopsida > Myrtales > Myrtaceae > Eucalyptus > Eucalyptus microcorys. Next base: position 26,062,049 of record CM024569.1, on the reverse strand, counting down.
TTCTTCTTTGTACTGTGACTAATTTGCAAAGTGTAATGCAGGATTTAGTCATGTACCAGTTGTCTTGTAATCGACATAGGCTCCAAGCATAATAAAGTGTATTCCTCCAGCATTGAAGGAGTAGTAGAAACTGCTGTTGGAACGACTCTCCTCCGATGGAACGGCAAATCTTGTTAGGTACGATTGGAAGGTGATCCCATCAACTTGGGGTTCAATTTCGTGGTTGCCTTCTATGACCATCATAGGCACTCTTGATGTCAATGGCTCCATGAACCTGAAATTGAAATTTGTTCATTCTTGGTGCATTCAAACAAGGAAGTCGCAAGAGCATTATTATGTGCAGTTGCAGATACCATAAAAATGAACCGGCATACCAAATCATCCTTGCCATTCTACCTCTGCTCTAATCCATGTATAATGTAGATCAACAAACCAAACCATCAAGTCTAAAAAGAGACAAAGAAGGCAATACTCATGCAGATACAACAATATCAAGTGTGAACTACATCTTAGAAGAAGTATATGGTATTCATATTGGTGCGGCAATGTTTGGTCTTTCTGACTTCAAAATTGTTTAGCACTTGCACCATGATGGAGATGCTTCATCTTAAGCTTGTATCACAAACTATACAGAATATTTGACTGGTCTCATAAAAACAGACCCATGAAAGGATGTGAAGGCGCAGAGGATTTACCTTCCCCAGCCATCCCAGCGAGGTTGATATGTCTCTCTAATGGGTGCATTTGGAAATGAACAAGAGAAGCATGAAGCGCCTTGTCCCCCAGTGGTGAGATACTGGTTTGCATAAGTCAAGTCTCCAACCATCAAAACCAAGGCCGGATCATTTTTGATCACATGATCTATGGTTGTTGAAGAATTGCTCGTGAGACCTAAATCTCCAATAAACGCTATACGAGTGGGATATGCATTCGGACTGGGTGAGGGCATGGTCTTGAAGGAATATTCGTCGCTCATTGCTGGAATAGAACTGTCGCCACACTTAAAATAATAAGTCGTAGCAGATTTAAGACCTGTGAAGGAAAAAAAAATTCAGTAGAGCAGGGAATAAGTAATTTAAATTGTTATCAGGCAAACTGTCAGTATCATAAAATGGATAGACTGGTGTCAGCACCCGAGATAAAAGGAAAAAAGAAAAACCGGCACATGCCACATAAAATTCTTTTACATTTTAAATTGCAGGACAGCCTAAAGAAAATTTGTTAATTTGGTCAAAACCTAATGTTTGATGGAGGGTGAATTGGTAAAGCAAAGAGATCAATCTCTTTTCTATGCGATAGAACTATTAATGTATTAGTGTCTTCAGATTCTTCAAACTAACAATTGCAGTGAACACAGAAGGCAGAGTACTAAAGATCACTTACGAGCTTTCTTCTTGTAGAGAATCATTTTGTTGAAGAAGTACTCTTTATCAGCTTTCTTCTTATAGTGAATAAATCAATTGCCATATTGAATCCAAAAACATAATTGTTTTGTAATTTAGGCTGGTCTTCATTGTGAAATACTTATTACTCAAGCATTATCATACAAAATGCATGATCAACATCTTGATAACATGAGAGCAGCTTGCATGAAAAAAGAACAGGAAAAAATTGACGATAATAGGCAGCATGTGACACTAAGCAAATCAACTGAAGCTTCTCATTCACCTTAAAGCATCTACCTGCAGAATCCATTGAATTCGATTAAAAAAGATGGTCCCTAGACCTTTTTCAGAAAATGCTATCTTAGTTCCAGTTGCAAGGGTAAGTTCAAAAGTAGAGTGGAGCCAATTACAGTAAATGAAGGAATTCATCGCTCTCATTTTAGGAATACATAACACCAAAGGGCAAAAACACCGACAATCCAGATCATGTTTTCCCATGTGTCAGGAAAGAGCTTTAAGTTATGTAATGGAAATCAAAAACCTTATGTCGCATTTCACCAATTTCCAGTTACCTTCAAGTCTGACGTGATGAATAATGCCAGAAGTGTAATTCAAGAGCCCCTCGAACGGGTACAGTTGACTGTAGACAGCCGACATGCCGTCTTGCTTGCTGTGTACTTCCCACTCTCTGTGCCATACTGAACTTCACTGGCGACGGATGATGGATTGAGCGGCGTGACATTCTTGCCAATCTGAGCATCCCCTTGAAGACACGGATCAACTCATTAACCTGACCAACATCGACATCTATTCCGACTTCTTCAAACATACAAACAAATATATTTCACTGACCACCCCTGTACTCGATGAACTCATACGCAACGCATCACATAAGGTGTAAATGCGATACCAACTTGGTCATCGCAACAGTCCACATTACCCACATGAAGAAATGCACTAGATCACAACAGCTAACCACTTGTCGAGTCTCTCAAGAAACACATTCCTAATTCCAAGAACCGTTAGAACCACACTCGAAGCTTGTACATATTCCTCAAGCTCGACCACTCTGACTTCACAAAACTGACAAACGACAAAATAGTGAAGGAAATCGAGTACCTGTGATCCAAGAGACCCACATCGAGCTAGAATCACTGGACAGCGCGAGCGAAATCTGCTCAGGGAACGAGGAAGTGACGTTCTTCTTGAGCCTCGGGTCATCCATCGGCAAGTCGTCGCTGCCCTTGCGGAGGGACGGGTCGAGGCGGCGGGTGACGGGCTCGAACGGACCATCGAGGGTCGTGGGTATGGCGCCGCCGCCCTGCCCCATCACTGCCATCATGCCCGCCGCTTCCGCGAGCGCGAGAATGGCGATCAAATGCGTCAGCACTTCACGGGCTTCCATAGTTTCAACGTTTCCTGCTCTGCCACCTACGCCTTTTGTCGAAGGTTTTAACGTTGGAAAAGCAGAGGGGCAATCATAGTTTTCGTAAGAAGATTGAAGTGGAAGCTTTGGGATCAGAGGGAGGAATATGCCTTTGGTTTGGTGCCATATGCTTGTCTTGGTTTGGTGCCATGTGGTGGTGTTCCTAGGTTCGGGTGCCTACTGGTGATGTCTTAACCTGTCGTTGAACCTGACGCTCGTGTGCAAACCCCCACGCCAGCATTCAACAATCGCTTGAAAAAAGGGTCAAATGACGCCCGAGAGAGACGACGGATTGCAGGAAAAAGTGGATACTCTCGTATGGTATCTACGCTCCGCGCGGCCCGGCTCTATCGATGGCGACTTGATTTCCAATTTCTCATTTATTTATTTATTTTTTTTGGTGAGAATCCAATTTCTCATTTATTGATAAGAGATAATCTCAAAAAAGAAATTTTTTAAGTTCTTTTCCAGTGGGCCATTGATATTCAAAAATCCTTTCGTCTCTTTGTTGAAGATAACAGGACGACAATTCACCATGAACTAAACCCAATCCAAGATCAATATCTTCTCCGAAACTAAATAGATCGAAATCAACTTAACTCCGGTAACAACTAATCAATACGGTCTTGCGATAAGTAAATATAACATCGAAAACCAACAACAAATGCAGGAAGAATCACGGATTGCCCAAAACCTTTCACTAATCACTAAAAATAGTATGACATATAAAGTATTCTTTCGCAGCCACACACTAGAAATTCAATATTAACAATACAATCGTATTTCCTCATCATAAATGTGAATTAATATAAATTGAACAAGAAAACCCAACCGCGATTAAGAATTTGAAGAAAATTCTTAACAAACAAAACCAATCAACTCATAGACCTCGATCTCATGAACAACATACTCAAATTTAAGATAATTTTGCCAATGTTTGGCCTTCGAATAAGGAGCTCAAAGCCACAGCCCTCTTTTCCCCTTTTTCCATGCACCCTCTCAGTAACTCACTTTTCTCACTCTCACTCACACGAAGCAACCTCCTATCTTTTCTTTTGATTTTTGACTTTCACTCTCCTTTTTTTTTCTTTTATCTTTTTGTCTTATGCTAACAGGGCCCCACATAGAGGTGGACCCACCCAATATATCTCTCCCTCCACCTCATGAGGAAAATTCCATCGTGCCCGCTTTGTTTCTACAAGAGTCAAGTTTCACCGTGGGCAATGGTTTGGTCATGATAATAGATCCATTGATGCGTCAATCTTGAATACAACACCGAATTTTTGCTAAGATATACGGCATGTGTCGTCACAATGCATAGCAAATTTCCTTTATTTCAAGCCTAACTTTGGTAGGAATTTTTGTATTCTCAAGAGTTCCCTTCCTCCTTCATGATAGCAATATACTTAGCTTTAGTCGTAGACAAAGTAACACATTTTTCCAATTTTGATAGCCATGAAATATTCTCCCTACTGAAATCATGTAAATTGATGTGGATTTTCGAAAGTCAATGTCACTAGCATAATTAGCATTTGAGTAGCCACTCAACTTAGGCTTTTCATTGTCATAACACGAATAGAATCTGGAAATACCTCTAAGATATCTCAAAATTCATTTCATATAGTGGTTCAATCCTCTTTACTTGAATTTGAGTGAAATTTGCTCACAATACCAACTGCATGAGCAATATCTAGTATTTTCCTTCTCTTTCTCACTTGTAGGACACTTTTCACTACTCAACTTAAAGTTGCCTGCAAGTAGAGTACTTATCGGTTTACATATGCTTATGTTGAATTTTTCTAGCACCTTTTCAATATACTTTTCCTCGAATAGCGAAAGTTTCCTATTCTTCCTTTCATTAATAATTCTCATGTCTAGGATTTGCTTAGCCGACCTGAGATCCTTCATTGCAAAAGCTCTACTTAGCTCATTTTTAAGCTTTTGATTTTCTTATTGTGCCCTACAATCAACATATCATCCACATATAGTAGGAGGATAAGAAAATCATTATTTGAAAATCCTTTCGTAAAGACTTAAGAATCAGAGTTGATCTTACCATATCCATGATCTTCCATGAATGATTCAAACTTCATATAACGTTGTCTTGGCACTTGTTTGAGATCATATAAATTTTTCCTCAACCTGCATACAAGATACTCCTTGTCTTCGACTTCGAAACCCTCTGTTTGCTCGATATATATTTCTTCTTCTAAGACTCCATAAAGAAACGATGTCTTTACATCAAGCTGTTCAATTTTTAAATTCATGCTGGCGGCCAACCTAAGAACAACTTGAATAGATGGTATATGTTACAAATGGTGAACAAATCTCTTCAAAATTAATTCCTTTCTTTTGAGAAAAAAACCCTTCACAACAAGCCTAGTTTTGTATTATGTTTGTAAACTACTTTCTTTTGTATTCAACTTGTATACCAACTTATCTGTGAGTGATCTTTTACTCTTACACAACTTCACCAATTCAAATGTGTGATTCTCATGCAAGGATTTAAGATTCTTTTGCATAACTTAATGCCACTCATTCTTTTAATCGCATGACATAGTCTCTTAATAAGTTTCTAGCTCTCTTGCATTGGTGAGTAACACATACTCATACGGTTGATATCTCTGTGAAGATCTAGGCTCTTTTTTAGATCTTCTACGTTGAGATGGTACCGATTGTTCTTGCTTAATTGGCTCCACTAGCTTAATGGGCTATTCTTGCTTAATTGATCATTCTAGCTCAATTATTTCACTTGTCTCAATTGAAGAATCAACATTATGTGATGATTCACCATTTTCATGATTCCCATGATTTTCATGTGCTTCTCCCCATGATTTCCACCCCACAACAAAAGGATTTGGGCTAAAACTAACAAAATGTTGAGTTATATTCTTCGGTCTCCTTGGCTTGTCGATGTCTTCAATGGTTTGATATCCAAAGAACACCACATCTTGGCTTCTAACTTACTTCCAACTAGATCCCACAAACTGTAGCCAAACTCTTCATGTCCATAATCCAAGAATATATACTATTTAGAGTAGTCATCAAGTTTGGACATTTCATTTCTTGGAACATGCACAAATGCATAGCAACAAAACACTTTTAGATGATTGTAGGAAGCATCTTCCCGCTCCGAACTCTTTGCGGAACATCTCCCTTAAGAGGAATTGATGGAGAAAGGTTTATTCAGTCCATTATTGTTCTCATTAATTCACTCTAGAATAACTTAGGCAACCTTGCATAAAAGAGTATATACTGAATTTGATCATTCATTGTTCGATTCATCGTCTCCACTATTCCAATCTGTTATGGTGTTTTCTGAAGAGGCTTCTTGAGCTTAATACCATAATCTCTATAATAATGTTCAAATAGGTCTTTATATTCACCACCATTGTTAACTCACACACATTTCAGCTTCTTGTTGATTTTTCTCTTTCCATGTTAACATAAAATTGTTTGAAAGTAGCAAACATTTGGTTTATAGATTTTAAAGCAATATCCCACATTTTCTAGAGAAATCATCAATAAATGTCATAAAGTATAATGTACCACCAAAGATTCTAACTTCCATGCAACAAACACTGAATTAGGTATATTTAATTTTTTGTGTGTAAAAAGGGACTATGAAATGAGAATCTATAACGCGTAAGATAGTGAGTACATTCTTTGAAATTTCCCTCCTTCAATGGTAGAAGATTCTTTCTAGTAAGAGTTTCAAGCTCTTTCTCGCTAAGATGACCAAATCTCATATGACATAGGTCAATTGGGGAAATCTTCAATGCATTTATCTATTTCCCAATCAACTTACCTTGCTTGGTGTAAAGAGTGCATGTCTCCTTACCTATAGCCACCATCATTAAACCTTTATTCAATTTTCATTTGTCATCATAGAAGGAATTGTAGAATTCATTATTATCTAAGGCACTGGAGATCAAGTGAAGTCAAATGTTCGGAACATGTCTCCCTTTTTTTTGGAAGCAAACTATGTCACGCCCCGATCCTCGAGCACGTGCCCATCTCTCTCTAGTCGATAATATTTTGCGACTTCCCAAGACGAGTTGCCGACCCCTTTCATTTTTAATATACATGCGGAAGCGAAAATAAATCCCCTGACAGTAACCATCTCGGGATAGAAAAGCAGGACAACACATTCACAAACAAACACGCTTTTATAAACAACGGGTTTAGATACAAAACGAGTCTGGTCAAAAGTCTACAAGAAGGTCGGCTCTCAAAAACGAAGGTATTGTCCTACGACATACTAGTCGGACCCAAACGCCAATCCTTTTGACTCCACCTCCATAGACTTAGGGGCTTTCGTCCTCCACGACCACCTTCTAAGAACCTGAAAATGGTTATACAATAACCAGTGAGACAAGTCTCAGTGAGTCCACGCTCTAAACCCCGATTAGGAGGGTAATACGCCTAAAGGCGTTCTAACCACACCATCACGCATTTAGCATAGAGGGCTTACCTCGCCTCAATTCCACCCTGCAAGTCAATACAATCAAATACTCGACCAAACAATTCAATTCAATTAACTTAACCATCAATCAATCGACTAATTCGACTCCATGTCATTGATGCCATCTATGAATTTTGTCGATTCGAACACTGCTCACCTAAGCTAAAATAGATATATTCATATATCATTGCTCCCCAAAGCTGAAGTCTAAATTTGCTTACCGAAGCTACTAAATAACATGTGATCGTCGAAGCTGCTAAATAACTATAATGCTCGCTGAAGCTGATATCTATAGTGCTCACCGAAACTGCTAATAACATTTGCTTACCGAAGCTGCTATAGACCTATATTGGTGTTAATACTCCCCGAAGCTATTATAGATCTATATTGCTCACCTAAGCTGATTTGGTACTCGAAGACCACTTTCGGTGTCAACACCCGACACTCGGTATTTTCCAATTAAAATATCAATATTTCACAACCATCACTCAATTTCACAAACATAACAATCAATTGAACAAACTAACCACACTGCTGCGATCAGTGCGAAATTCTAATAAATGGCTCTCTCGGTATAATTTCCGAAAAATATTAATTCATTAATAATTAAATAAATTCCGTAAATTAATTTAATTTAAATATAAAATAATATAATCGAATAATATTTAAATTTAAATAAATAAATAAATAAATGCAATAATTCATTAAAAGTCTAATTAAGATTACACTAATCTAATTACATAATTAAACTAATTAATCATCCACTAATCTAATCATGCACATAATCTAATCAACAATTTATTAAACTAATCTAACCACCTAAACATACCTAGCATAATCTAAACACTCCCTAAACGTCATTAGCATACTAAGAAGAGTTTAGTGCATAAACTCACCGATTTATTGCGGAAACCGGTTCACCGCGACGACAGCGTGACGGCGGCCAAACTTGGGCTCGCAATGACACCCACGGGCTTGGACCAGGCCTGAAATTGGCCCAACAAATCTCAGCCCAAGTTGAGATTTGTTCTGGATTTGGGCTGGACTTCAAGTGGGCTTCAAAGCTGGGCTGATCTAGGCTTGAGTTGAGCCGCGGTTTGGGCCTGCTTTGCTGGCTTTAATGGACCGTGAAGATGCGGACTGGGCTTGCTACAGCGTGTGCTGGGTTGCTGAAATTGCCGAGCTATGGGCTGAAGCGCAAGGAATGGGGCTGCTTCGTGCGAGAGACACGGATGAACGGGCAGCAAAGAGAGAGAAGCAGCATCGACGGTTGAAGCTGGCTGCTGGCGAGCTGGTGGAGACCGAACAAGACACGAGCTGGAAAAGATGGACGCCAAAGGAGCTGCTCGGTGGAGATTTGTGGTCAACAAAGGCTTCGGTGGTTGACTGGATGAGTGGCTTCGAGGGATGTGGGCTGACAAACGTTCGGTGGAGGCTTTGAGCAAATGAAGAGAAGCGAAGGTGGAGAACGGGCCTTGGGTCTTCGGTGAGATGGGCTCACCTGTTGCTGGACGCGTGGGGGAAAGGGGTCAACAAAAGAGCTCCACTTGCAAGGATGTTGACTCACGTGGGGTGCTTGAAGTAAAATGAAAGAGAGAAACAAAAGAAGCAAATGAAAGGAAAGTGAGATCAGCTGATTCGGTGGGTTGCAAAGAAAGAGAGAGAGGTTTCGCACGATGAAGAAGGAATGGATGAGGCGTGCGAAGGGGAGGGAGAAAGGGGCACAAAAAGTCCAATAGAAAATATCTAAATCATCATAATTTGGCCTCTAAAGTCTTCATGTTTATCCTTTATTGTCCCCCAATTTTATTTTATTTTTGAAGTATAAATCCACAATTATCCAAATCGATACCAATGTTGTACACCCCCATCCTAAGGTCTGAATTTCCATTTTTGGTCTTCAATTTCTTCACTCAATTTCCTAAATTGAGGTCCAATTTCGATGAAGAAAAATTCCTGTACAATTTTTTGTAAGTCCTTAACACTCAAAGGCTCGGCTTGGAAGTCCAAATTTCCGTTATTTTTTCGCGACGTCAGAATATATTTTTCATAAAAATCTCGGAATTTCCGAAAAATTTTCGGAGGATGAGTCAACATTCCTAAAATAGATCATGACACCACAGAACTTTCAATTTTTGAAATCGGGTTCAAATTCACGGTTAATTTCAATCCGGCGTGATTTTAGCGTGACTTAGTCTACCGGGTAGATTTTAGGAATTTTTGGTGTAATTGACCCGTGATCAATTTATTTCAAGTCACGATATACATCTCCAACACATTGGCGACTCTCGGTTGTCGTGAAAATCTTAAGGTTTCAAATACGGGCATCGGGTATTAAAACGATGGAAAAATCAGTCTAGTACCGATCGACGAGTATTTTGCAATCAGGTGGAATCACCCACACTTTAATCACATATCTCAGTCAAATCGACCTATCTCCGGTTTCTAATCGATTTCTGACGGTGCCGTAATGACCATTGCAAACCAACATGGTTGGGTAGTCGATTCCTAGTCGAATTCTCAAGTCCATTGCATTTAGATTCCTTAATTGCTTCCCCAAATAGACCAGTTATTTTGTAAGTGATCAGTTCAGAGAATAGCATTATCGGCGCGTCGATGAAAAGCCCAATTTATTTAATCAAAAACAAATTCTGAAAATTCAGGTTGTCACAAACTATATCCAACATTGCTTTTCAAATAAAAAATTCCTATGCCGATAATCTTGGAAACATCACTATTTTTCATCCTAACTTAATCAAAATTACCACTGTGATAGTAAGTGAGATAGTCATGCTGTGAGATGACATGAAATGAAGTTGCGGAATCAACAACTTAGGTAGAGTTTTGGCATGTAAGGTTCATACAAGTGTCCTCACAAATAAATACAATATCACAATCGGATGCAACTGTCGTCATATCATGTTTCTCTTCTTTCTTTCAATCTCCATTTCTATCACAAGACTTATCTCTCTTTGGCAATTAGCACTCTTTGGCAAAGTGTTCCATCTTGCCACAATTATAATATTTCACCCTCCTCCTTGGCCTTGATTTCATCTTTCCTCTTAACTTGCATTTTTTATCACTATTTTGGAACTTTCTTGGTTGACTTATTGCACTATTTTCTATGACAAGAGCCTTTGATTTAGAAGCATAATTTAATCCTTTTCTCTTTATTTCTTCATTGAACAAGCTTTCTTCATTGATTCTCATAGAAAACATATCATAAGGAGCATAATTGTTTGATTTACACAATCGAGGTCTCCCAACTATCGGGGAGAGTGCCGAGTAATAGACATGGTTGCAACTCATCATCAAGGTCAATCTCAAGATTTGTCAATTAATTTATAACATCTTGAAACTCGTGTTCCAACATGCTACTTCCTATCTTTGTATCTCAAATTCAAAAGTCTTTTAACTAGAAAGTCTTATTTTGTCGAGTTCTCCTCTCATAGAGATCTTATAATTTCTTCCATAAAGTGTCCACTTTTATTTCTTGAGCAACATAATGAAACACACTACCGTCAATCCATTATCGGATAAATCCAACCATTTTTCCATTCATTCGCTCCCATTCATAATCTTCCTTATCTCCTTTAGCTTCAATACCCTCAATAAGATAAAACAAACCTTTACAATATAACATGTCTTCCATTTGAGGCTTCCAAATGGAGTAATTCCAAGCATATAATTTAAACATGACGCCACTCGTTTCCTTCATTTAACACTAGAATCTTAAAGTTAGCTCTAATATCACTTCATTGGAGAGAATTGAGGCAACAATCAACTAAGAACTAAACCCAATCGGGATTAATATCTCTCCCAAATTAAAGTGATCGAAATCAACATAACCCCAACAGCAACCGGCCAATATAACATTGCAATAAGTAAATATAACGCCGAAATAATAAGGAGACAAGGCCTATGACAACACCAAGGTTTTACATGGAAACCTATTGTGGAAAAAAGATGGACCTTCCAAAAACTTTCACTAATCACTAAGAATAATAGAATACACAAAATGTTCTTATCTAGTCGCACATTAGAGCCTCAACGTTAACTATACAACTGTATTTTCTTAGCACAAGAATGGATTAATATAAACGGAACAAGAAAATCCCAATCATAATTGGAAAATTTAGAGGAAGTTCTCAACGAATGAAACTAAATAATTTGTAACTCTCGATCTCAAAAACAACATACTTAAAATTGAGCCAATTCCGTCAACGTTTGGCCTTCAAATTTGGATCGCAAAGTTGCACCCCTCCCTTCCCCTTTTCTTCATGCACCCTCTCGGTGACCCGCTCTCTTACTTGCAGGAAGCAACCCCCTTCCTTTTCTTTGCTTTTTGACTTTTATTCTTTTTTATTTCCCTTTGTTTTATGCTAGCTGGCCACCCATAGAAGTGGATCTAGCCAACACTCTCGTACGCCAATACCTTCCGTTCAACTTTCGTCGTATGGCTATGAAACATCTGACACGGCGGCCTGCATAGTCCACTTCTCGTTTGTGATCCAGATGCATATTTCACGTCTGCGCGACTTGTGATATTTATCACCTCTTCCAATTAGTATGATCATTCCAAGAAAGCATTTGGTGTCTGGTCCAATAACCTTGCCTGTGAAGCGGGTTGATCTTCAGCTAATGTTGGTTGCATTACTTCTAATGAATTATGTAGCTTTTATTTTACTAATGTGAACGGAATATCAATAGCTTATGAATACACAGGGGCATAAAACATGTCTGAAGTTATGGTTGTCCAACGGTAAGCTTTAAACGATGCACTCACAAATCCACTTCATAGACTTTTTCAATTGTAGGAGCACAAACACATAATCAACCCTTCATGTGGTATTGAGTGTTATCTACTCTATGCCTTATGGAACTTTATTTTAAAAAAAAAACCTTAGAGTGTGTTTGTTTTTAATGAAAATGATTTTCATGAAATGATTTTCTAAACCTTTATACATATAATTTGCTGAAAGTGGATAATTAATGGAAAAAAACTTTACAATCAAGGAAAACGACCATCTTTAAAATTGAGAAGAATAATTTCTTCTTTACGATTGAGGAAAATGACCATACTTAAAATTGAGAAAAATGATTTCTCCATTCTTAAAAGAAGAAATCGTTCTTCCGAACTCTTTTTCCACATGCACGCTCACAAAGAGTTTCAATTTGCTTAATCTCTCTCTCCCCCTTTCTATTGGTCTTCACTCATCTTCGATGCCTTCTATAACTTTTCTTCTAATCATAATATACTCTTGTGTTGTTTCATCTTCTCCTCGAATTCATTCCTACCGTTAACTTCAATCACATATAAGTGTTCAATATGTCATAGGTATATTGGACAAAATGATCATTTTGTCGTATGAACTTTCACTCGGCTCTGTGTCTCATACTCTTAGAAAACAGTTTAGAAGGGGTCTGTGGACATGCCAATATAAGAAGTTCTTCATTTTCAATTTTACAATGAAATTTCCTTTTCCTTTTTTTTTTTTTTTTTTTTAATGCTTACTGTGGTATCACCTTTTAATTACTTTTTGAAATGGAGGATCATTTTCATGTAAAGTTTTATGAGTACTAAGAGATTTAGTAGTTATTTGCATTTTCTATTTTTTTGGCAACCTTTTTTTAGTTTGCTTTAATTGAACAAAAATAAATAAAAATTCATACTCCATACATTAAAAGTATATTAGAAAAGCATTTCAATATCGTCTTTGTATCTTATATTATGAAAAAAAAAATTAATTACAATGGAGAAGATAATTTTGAAAGTAAAAACTATATATATATGTCTTGCTTTTAAGTACATCGTTAAACAACTAAAAACCAGCCATCTCCCTTGAAAATGATTCTCATAGAAAATATTTTCTCCATTTAGCATGTTTTGGCAAAAAAGAAATTGGTGGACAACCACAAACATATATCTAGGGAAAAATTATCAAAAAGTCATAAAAAATTGTATAAATGTCAATTCAGTTTTAAACATTTTAATTTTGCTAATTTAATCATAAACTTTTTGACAAATCTGGCATTTTGCCTAATTTTGGGTAGAAATTGCTGATGTGGACGCTAGCTATGCCATATAGGATAGTCAACATTAACATGGATAACTTTTACAATTTTTTAATAATTTTTCTGAATTTTTTATTTTGTTCTTTCCTTCTTCTTTTTTTTAATGTCTTGACTTTACTAGCAAGGGCTCGTGGATCGTGGCCCCTCGCTTAGATCTAGCGAGGGCATCCCGGCCCTCGCCTATGGCTGGTGGAGGAGAAAAAATAAGAAGGAAAAAAATGAAAAAAAGGAAAAAAGTAAATACATTCATAAAACTTATTAAAAATTTGCAAAAATTATTTACATCATCGCAGGCTGTGCTATGTCAAATGGTTGGTATCCACGTCAACGATTTCTGACTAAAATTAGCCGGAATAACTACAATGACAAATCGTAAAAAATTTTAGGATTAAATTAGTTAAATCAAAAGGTTTATAACTGAATTAACATCCGTATAATAGATTTAGAATTTCTTTTGATAATTTTCCCTATATTTAGTAGGGTAGAATGGGGACCAAATCTTCTAAGTTTATATGGGCACAAATTAATACCTGTTAACATCGAGAGATAATTGTCTAAACAAATTCAAAGGCATCAATAGGCTCGATTTTTAGAGATAGAAAATAGAGATGCAAATATGCTGTATGGCAAAATATCTCTGACCATTGAGGCGGGGAGTAATAAACGGTCTACAGATATGAGTGTGTACAATTTTTAGAGTCATATTTCCTGGCGCTCTTATTGGACTCGTCAGGCTACTTATCCCTTATGCTATCTGAGCAAGTACCAAACAAGTAAAATCAAGAGGTATCTCGTATTAAGTAAATAAATTGTAAAAAGTAAAAATTACTATCGAAATTCTAATATGGAGTACCCGAATAGTTGTAGCAGAATGGATACACTAGTTGGGACGACAACCTGACGGGGCAAATTACATATAACCCTCAAGTTTTTAGGTTTCTTGCAAATTGCCCCTTGACATTTGAATATTTGCAATTTGTACCCTTAATTTTTGAAACTTCTTGCAATGTGCCCAAAACCTTGACTTCAACCAAATTGTGCTGGGATAATTGCCCAAGAAGGTTTAGACCTATTGTACAACAAGCAATTTAGTCCTAAATTTTTTAATTTGACTATTTTTTTTTTTTGTCGAACAATTTTTCAACTTAAGTCATTTAACCAATTTAATTCTAAACTTTTTGACGATTTCTCAAAATAGTTATTCCCACTAACTTTGGCCATAAATTGCTATTGCAAACATCGACCATCCTATGTGACACGACTTGCATTGACGTGAATATTTTTGCAATTTGTTTAATTGTCTTTTTTTCCATGTTCTTTTCTTTTTTTCTTTTTTCCTATTTCAATCAACTAGTAGTGGGCGCCTCGGCGATGCCTGGTGGAGGTCGCCACATAGGAAAACCTAATATATATATAATTAACTAATACTGCTTTTTGTTCGTTTATTCAACAAATTCAATTGATTAATATGAGTTGATTTTCTATTATGATAAATTGACGAAAGAAAAACTAACCCAATAGTGGGGCGGCTGCAATAGCTCTAGCAAAAATGGAGAAAATTTCTCCTTTGAATTGTCGGCCCATGTTGTGACTCTTGAGTCTTGACCAGTCCATGGATACCAACAGAAAATAAATAGGCACGCAAAACAAGTACATGCAAGTATCATTAACCGGCTCCCTATTAATTTTGATTCATTTCAATGAGAACAAGAAATCAACAAAGTCAATTGACTATAATATAAAATGTAAAAAAATAAAGGAATATATTGATATTTGGTAACATATCAAAATAAAGAATTTAAAATTTATACATGAATAGTTTTCAAATAGAATTGAAGATAAATGGATTTCATGATAGAAAACAAGCTGATATTGATTGAACTAACATGTTAACAATTTCTAGTCAAAATTGTCTGGAATGATTATATTGAAAAATCATCAAAAGTCTAGAATTAAATTAATCAAATTGAAAAAATTAGTATTGAATCGGCTATTGTATAATAGATTTAGGACTTTTGGGATGATTTCCCCAAATTGTGCTCCGATCTTCTATCACATGACAACACCATGACTTATTTTGGAGGTGAAATTCATCAAATGAATATGTACATATTAAAAATAGGAAAATTGAAAATGCATTGCACATAAGAGCATATGACCAAAATTTTGACAAGAGTAACCGATAAATGTAGTTTGGAAATGTGAAAAGTGTCAGAAAAGTTCTAAACTTATCGCATTTTGTGCCAATTTAGCTGTAAACTTTTCAATTGAACTAATTTATTTATAAACCTTTTGAATTTATGTCGGTTAAGTCCATCTAGCTAATATAAACCGGAAATCACTGACGCAGATGTCGGCCATCTTACGTAGTATGGCCAACATTGATATGAACATCTTTTAATAATATTTTAAATTTAATTTTTTTTTTTTGAAATTTTAATTTCATTTTCCTTTTTTATCTCCTTTTTTCTTGTTTTCTTTTCCTTTGTCTTGGTGAGGTTGCCGGAGCTCGTTGACCCCTCGTCGGCCATTGACCGAGGGCAACGAAGCCCTCATCGTTCACAACCCTCACCTGGCCTCAACTAAATGTGGACGCAGTGGAAGTGGGCCTTGCCTTCATGCCCTCAAATCTCGTTTCCTTTCTCTCTTTGCTCTAACCTGCACCTCTGAAGCCCTTTCATATCTCAACCTCGAAGCTCTCGTATCAACGCCACCTTACTCTCCCCAGCCGTCCGCTCCCTCTTTTGCCTCCCTAGGACACCCACCCCCTCATCCTTTGGCCTCCACTTGTCCAAGTCCTCCTCACTTGGTGAGGGCACGGGGTACGAGGATAGGCAAGGTGGCCTCATTCTATGCCCACCTCGGCCTCACCCACATCTAGACTGTGTTTGGAGGGCTGGATAAAACTCTGTATATTATAATTTTTATCATATTTAGTGTTTGGTGGAGTGATGCGACATCATATGACCGGATATAGCCCGGATATAATCCGGATAAAATAATCCCACCTAAGAGATGGGTTAGACCTAAATAGGATATGTAAAATCTGGAAAAAATAAAATAAAATAAAACACCAAATTTCAGAATATCAACAAAAGCTTTTGCTATCCTTGCAGCTTTTGCCCTCCCTTCCTGTCATCTTTCTCCCTCTTCTTATTTGACTTGTTCCTGTTCTGTTCACATTCACGACTCACCCACATGGATACAAGAAAGCTATGGAAAAATCACTGAAATCCACCCTGCTTCACTCCGACTGGTGATCAAGGTTTTGATTCTGGTCTGGATTTTTCACGCCTACGTACAAGGAAGAAGTTGGGGACAATCAATCATATGTGGGAGAGCCTCCTTGTTAGTGTCTTTAATTCCTCTTTTTGTTTCTTTTTTTTTCCCCTCTTTCTTATCTTCACTGTTCTTATCACGCCCTTCAAAATCTTGATTTCAAATTGATAGCTTGACTTCTTAAAGATGCAATTACCATCAATGAAGAGTTGGCGTCGATGGATTTAGAGATGAAGAGGCCTTCTCTCGCGGTAGCCCACACATGAGGCGGTTTCGCTTGTCGAACAGGCTATGGGAGAGAGGAGCTTCCTCCAATTGTTAGTGAAACAGTGAAGGCATGAAGAATGGAGGAGGTACAAGGATGATTAGAGAGAGATTTTTAGAAGATTTTTAAAGATTTTTAAAAATTTTCTATCTTGATTAAACCATACACATGAACGGATTTTTTTTTTATAAAAAAAAATCCGTAGGATATTGTGAGAATTTCTAATCCTCCCTTATCCTATCCTATCATATCCCAATTCAAATCCAAATGATCTAACGCGGGTGGGACTTCTGGGATAATTTCCCCAAGTTCCGCTTCAATATTTTGTCACATTACGATGACTTATTTTGGAGGTGAAATTCATCAAATGTATATTTTCATATAAAAAATAGGACAAATCGGAAATATATTGCGCATAAGAGCATATCACCAAAATTTCAACAAGACTAACTGACAAATATTGTTTAGAAATGGAAAAAGTGTCAGAAAAGTTTTAAATTTATTACATTAATGACAATTTAATCTTAAACTTTTCGATTAAACCAATTTAGTCCTTAACCTTTTGAATTTGTGTCAATTGAGTCTATTCAGTTAATTTAGGCTGGAAATCACAAACACGAATGCCAACTATTTTATGTAACACGGCCAGCGCTAACGTTGACATTTTTTAATAATATTTTATTTTATATATTTTTTGAAAATTTTAATTTTCTTTTTCCTCTTTCTTCTTTTCTTTTTTCTCATCTAGCGAGGGTTGCTGGAGCTCGTTGGCCCTCATTGGCCATTGGGCAAGGGTCACAAAGCCCTCGTTGGCCACTAAGGAGGGTTGACACCTATGCCCGGCCTCGTCTAAATGCGGATAAAGCGAAGGTGGGCATGGGTGAGGCTACCTCGCCCAAAGCTAGGCGAGGTGATCTAGCCTTTATGCCCTAAAATCTTGTTTCCTTTCTCTCTCTACTTTGCACCTTCAAAGCCCTTCCATTTCTGAATCTTCAAGCTCTTGTATCAACGCTGCCTCACTCTCCCCGGCCGTTCGCTCCCTCTTTCGCCTCCCAAGGACACCCACCCCTTGTCCTTTGGCCTCCGTTTGTCCAAGCCCTCTTCACCTGGCGAGGGCATGAGGGGGGCGAGGGTGAAGTCACCTCACCCAAATTTAGGTAAGGCGGCCTCACTTTTGCCTGTCTCCACCTCCCCCACATCTAGGCGAGGGTTGCAACCCTCATTGGTGATCGACGAGGGTTTTGCAGTTGATGACCCTCGCCCAGATACAGGGAAAAAAAGAAAAAGAAAACAAGGAAATAGAAAAGAAAAAGAAACAGGAGAAAATTAAAGTTAAAATTTTTGAAAAGTTTAAAAAATATATAATATTATTAAAAATATTCCATGTTAACGGTGGCCGTATTACGTAGGATGGCTAATATTCATGTCAGCAATTTCCAATCTAAATGATTAGATGAACTCAATTGGCACAAATACAAAATATTTATGACTAGTGGCTCAATTTAAATTTTTGTGATTGAATTGGCACCCACACAATGAATATATGACTTTTCTGACACTTTTCTTGTTTCGAAATATATTTTTGAGACATACATTTATTTGATGTATATATAGTTGACAGAAATCTTCCATAATCGTCATGCGTATTCAAATAGTGAGAGCTACGGGTAAAGTTTGGCTTGAGCCAATGTTAAAGGGCACGTTACCACCAATCTCAAGAAATAAGGGAGCAAATTGCAAAATTGAAGTTTTGAGGAGCAACTCGCTTCAATTTCAAAAATTTGGGAGGCAAAATGTAGTTCGCCCGTAGGTAACCCGTTCCCACCATGCCGAAGATCTGAGCTGTTTTACGGATAGCTCGGATTAAGAAAGCATATAAATATTTTCACAAGTAAAAAGATGACAGAAATGATGGAAGCACATTTATCATTGTTGTCGAACCAATGGTCTCGTCAAAGTGAAATAAGGAATGCAGAAAACCCTAAATCAGTCGACCTGTAATGAGCTCAATTTCCATTGAACACGCAAGAAAACATCGCGGTGGACTTTGACATTTCAAATTCAACCCCACAGAACACCCAAGCCTCTTGATTTTAATAAGAGTCATGAAAAGCAAGAGAAAAAGAGCGTCGTCGCCCCCTGTGACCCCCATTAATTAAAGGGTGGTGAAACTGTGAAACTTTGTGAGGTGGGCATTTATCTCCCTACAGGCTCCTCTCTCTCTCTCTCTCTCTCTCTCTCTCTCTCTCTCTCTCTCTATAAGTCAAACGGCAAACTTGGGCCTTCATAACACGTAACTCCACTACCTTATCTTTTCCAGACAAGATCCTTCTCAAACCTCATAAAACACCAAAACCCCACTTTGCTTCTTGTCTCATTACCATCTCTCTCTCTCCCTCCCCAATCAGGTTCCTGTTTTGTTCACATCACGACTCTCTCACCTTGAGTTGGTTTCATGAATTTGTCCTTTCAAGCCGAACATGATAAATATTTGTATTGGGTTAAACCAAATTTCAATTGCTATTGGTGTAATTTGATGTGTTTGCTGCCATTTTCAGGTGTAAGGTCCAAGGTGGGTGAAATCTCACTAGGCTTTTCGTCCTTACATGAAGAACTGAGCTCTATAGGGTTTTTCTTTTGTTGAAGTGTATATATACATATATATACAAATGGAGAAAGAAGAGAACTACTCGGTACTGCAAACGACCCATCATTTGCATTTGTTTGTTAGTTTTCATTGACAGATCAAATCTTGTCAACATTGGATTCAGTCTCTCTCTCTCTCTCTCTCTCTCTCTCTCTCTAGTGTTGTATTATTGCTCTAAACGTGAACAACTTCTCTTGCAGGCCATCCCAGATCATAACGCTTACCATGACCAACATCAGCATCACCATCAGTTCATAAGGTCACAAGTCGGCGAAATCCCAGTACACCACGACGGCAGCGGTGGTGGTGACAATAATGGAATGGTGGATTACATGCTGAGTCACCCTCCTCAACAAAGCCATCAACAATTGATATCTCCGCTTGGGTTCTCTGGCTCTGGCTCTCTTGATAAGCTGAGCTTTGCGGATGTGATGCAATTCGCGGACTTTGGGCCCAAGTTGGCCCTCAACCAAGCAAGTCACAACTCCGAGGACGAAGCCGGGATCGACCCAGTTTGCTTTCTCAAGTTTCCAGTTCTGAATGACAATAACGATGAAAGAAGAATCGATGATGAGGACGGAGTTAGGGAGGATCAAGAAGCTACTCAGTTTCCCGATAATGCTTCTGTGCAATTGCATTTTCTCGGGGAAGAATTGCAAAGCAACAAGAGTTCCACGGCAGCGGAGGCCAGCAAGAACAAGAGGAAACGGCCACGGACTAGCAAGACGAGCGAGGAAGTTGAGAGCCAGCGGATGACTCATATAGCTGTCGAGAGAAATAGGAGAAGGCAAATGAACGAGCATCTCCGGGTTCTGAGGTCTCTTATGCCGGGCTCTTACGTACAAAGGGTATGCAATAAAACAATTTATTTTGAAGATTATGAAATAAAAGAAAGTAGCTGTAGAAAATATTTTTGCGAAACATTAGTTATATACAGAAATTATTGATCTAAGAGTGCGTCATGAGATCCAATCTTTTGGATTGCGTATAAATAATATTTTCTCAACTCGTTTTATTGACACGAGCTGATCATAGAGAGGGGAAGATTTATTCACTAGGTCTATTATTATGTAGGGTTTATACCTTGTAATTGCCTCTATCATCGTATATCTTATTTATGAAGCACAGTTAATAGATTGTTAAATCTTTCAATTCCATTCCATGCAAATTTCAGTTTTGCAGTCCAAAAGAAAAAGACAAAAAAATTCAAAGAAATAATTTGAGAGGTCTCGCTTAATCTTTCCATAGGGAGATCAAGCTTCCATCATTGGAGGCGCCATTGAGTTCGTGAGGGAGCTGGAGCAACTCCTCCAGTGCCTCGAGTCTCAGAAGCGGCGGCGGCTCTACGGGGATGGTGGCGGGCCGCCACCCTCTCTCCCTGTGCAACAGCCACCTCACCAGCCGCCACAGCCACAGTTCTTTCCCCCGCTGCCCGGCCTCCCGAACGACCCGATCAAGGTCCCAGACTTCGACACTGGGCTCCATGAGGAGACGGCGGAGAGCAAGTCGTGCATTGCCGACGTGGAGGTCAAGCTCCTAGGGTTCGACGCCATGATCAAGATACTGTCGCGAAGGAGGCCTGGGCAGCTCATCAAGACTATAGCAGCTCTAGAGGACCTCCAACTCAATATCCTTCACACAAATATAACCACCATTGAACAGACCGTCCTCTATTCGTTCAATGTAAAGGTAATTCGCTCACATACTTGAACGATATTAAATATTTTTTATGCTATGTCAAAATTTATGGAACTGGAATTATGTTGTGTACACTGGTCGATGTTGATGGAGGAATTCGTTCTACTGTAGAAATTGTGATGATCAGGTAGATCTTTCTGTGTTTCAATTGAATATCGTCTACCAAAAGTGACCGTAAACTACATGAAATTCACAATACTGATCACTTCAACCGAAAGACTTTAAGAAAAATATATGATTTCACTGGTCAGTTTCCTTTGTGTTGTTCTTGTGCAGGTTGCGGGTGAAGCAAGGTTCACGGCGGAAGACATAGCGAGTTCTGTTCAGCAGATATTCGGATTCATCCATGCAAATAGCGCGATGTGATTACGATAATACATCAACTAGTAAGAGAGAGAGAGAGAGTTGGCATAATGAACGTCGCATTATTTATCTATCTTTTTCCATTACATTCTGTTGTAGTTTTTGTCTTTTGACGCTAGAAAAATACTAGTGTATTACATAATTGTACTGGCCACAAATAAATTAATTACCTACTTTGCCGTTTAATATACTGCACTTATCATTCGGAATAATTATGGGCCAATACGGTGTTAGTAATATTTCCTATCCTCTCCCTCTTAGACACCCCTTTTTTTTGTGAGTAAATTTTCATTACGCCGTATCATATGATATACTGATGTGATCTCGCTAACCAAATCATGAGGTAACTTTTGAAAGATATAATAAATGTGTGATACAAAATGTAAAGAAACGGGTGCCGATTTTGAACTTCATATACGGTGCTAGATATGATATCACTAACCAAATCGGTTGGCAATGTTCAACATATTCCACATGTGCAATCTTCAAAAGAAAAGATCATCATATGTATGAAACGAATGTAGTTATTAAAGACAAGATCTTACAATATTGTCGCTGGTTGAGCATTACTCATGAAAATAAATTCCCACCATCTGTAATTGAAACAAGTTCTTTTTAACCCTTGATCTTTTCTGTCGGAACAAGATTTGGGATTTGGTTAGAAATGATAGAAACATAAATACTATCCTATTAGTCTATTTTAATAATGTGCCACGAGAGAGACCACATTTTTTTTAAAATTATAATCCACTATTAACTGCACAAGTGTCTTAGTTGGTTCAACTCATTTAAAAATTCTTTCATCATATGATCATTCGATGTTTAATATGTTTATAGCGCGACCAAGAATTTCTTTCTTTCTCTATGTACTAACTTTCGAACTCTAATGTAAGGATAGACCCAAAAAAGAGAAGAAAAAAAAACTAATGTAAGGGTCAAAGATAGAACTCTCGTAAATTCCTATATTCTCAAAACTATATATGTGAATAATTAATTAAATAATGACATCATGTCAATCTATGATGGGAAAAAAAAATCAGCTCGGTTGGGGTGATGAGTGGTCGAGGCGATCGATAAGATCTGTCGCCATTGT
The DNA here is from genome assembly GCA_014182515.1 of Eucalyptus microcorys. Classification (NCBI taxonomy): domain Eukaryota; kingdom Viridiplantae; phylum Streptophyta; class Magnoliopsida; order Myrtales; family Myrtaceae; genus Eucalyptus; species Eucalyptus microcorys. Next base: position 26,039,353 of record CM024569.1, on the reverse strand, counting down.
ATGAGCTGCCAATGAGAACGATTAATTTTGTTGGTACACGAGAGAATGGAAAGTCAACGAGTTGTCCTACATAAGTACCTTCTTATAATTGGGTTGACCTGTCAGAAATTGTTTCATAGTTTTTTTTTTTTGGCTTTGAAATTGTCAGGCGACTCTTAGATAAATGAGCCAATGCTTCGTGAGGTCTTTTTCTATTGATGTTCGATATATTAATATTGATTTACCGTAAGTAATGTTACGGATTTTAATTGAACCTTAAAAAAAATGTTATAATTAATACTAACACTTCGTTTATTTTACGGAAAATAAGTAATTTGAAATGTATTTTTCTAAAAATGGTTATTTGTATCGTTTAAAAATAAATAAATGAACAATAAATTATTTCATCATTTATAAAAAAATCATTTTTTTTATTGAGTAATTATTTCAAGAAATACAACAATCATCTCATATCTCATGTCCTTAAAAATATTTTCTAAATCATCCATTTTTCGTAAATTAAATGAAACATAATTTTATTTATATCATTTGATATCTCATGTTTTTAGACTTGTTCTAGGATGCCTCTGTCCTCTGCTAGCTCAACACACGAAACTTCCTCCCTCTGTGGGTTGACATATGCACATGCTTGGGCTTTTGGCTTTTCTACAAAGTCTAGTCACTACCAAAGACCTTCTTCCTTCGAAAGTCAAACTCTAGTACTGTCAATTGGAGCTTTCGAAAAGATAAATTGCGTTGTCCTTGTATGAGAACAAGAATTGCTTTGAAATTCCTCATGCACGCGTTTTTCCAACTTCTGTAGAAGAGTTGCGTGACGCAAACTTGATACTTCATCGTGTTAAATGTAAACAATTCTGTCTTTACGCCAACTCGAGCTTTAATTTGACATGGTGAATAAGGTTTTGGAGGTTGAAGTTTGTGTTTAGATGGGCTTTCTTGTGAAACAATTCTCCTAGCAGACAACGGTTGATGAGTCCTTAGGCGATAATCTCATATTGAGCAGACGAAGACGTCTAGATGGACTCATTTAAAATAGTGATTTTTGAAAAAATTTCCTGACCTTTAATTCCCCTTGAAGATGTGCACGAGAAACAATTTAAGTGGGAACTAGCGGGAACCGGTTTTTCTCTTACCTCACTTCATTACAATCTTATTAATTCTAAAATTGCATGTAGTATGTGGGAACTGGCGGGAACCGGTTTTTCATTTACCTCACCTCATTACAATCTTATTAATTATTAAATCTAAAATTGCATGTTGATGAATGACTAACAAATGAGTAATTAGAAAATTTTTGACAAATCTAAATATAAGTGGTTTATGTAATGTCTCTTTCCTCCTTTTAAAGGTTTTTTCTTTTTTTTTTTTAATCAAAATGGTTGAACTTTCATTCAACTAGGAAAAACAAATGAGCCCAAAAAATGAGCTTTAGTACATAAAAGTTCCAAAAGAGTTTTGGGAATGACGTTAGCAAATCTACATAGGCAGAGAGGAGGACTCAAATCTCTTATGGAGTAGAACTTGGGTTGCTTATGGCTTTTGCCATTGAAAGATTATTTGACTCAACAATTAGGTTCTCTTACTCTTTCTTTATTTGAATAAGAAATCTTAAGTTACATTTGATCGTCCGAATTTCTAACCAAGATAATATTGGATATGATAAGATACAAAATTTAGGAATTTTGTTGTATCCTATTCATTATTTGGTGGTCGTAATATTAAAATTGGATATATTCACATTATATCACATACATTATTTAGTGTAAATGAATCTAAAAGTTCACAAATGGAGATGGTACAAATTTCTCCCGATAGGCACTCTTGCTTGCTTTATTTTTATTTCTTTTTTATTTTATTCTTCCTCTCTTTTTTAATTAATTTCTTTTTTATTTCTTTTTCCCCTTATATCATTCTCTAATAAAATTTTATTAAATATTAAATTGTACTAATATACCTTAAATACTATAAATACCTAAAATATGTGATAAATATAAATATATGTTTATATATTAGATTTATATTATAAGATAGAATTAAATTCATATTAAATAAAAATAAGATTAGATTAAACAACTAAATTGTTATTTTTTGTTATTTTCAATTTCATATATTAGAATTAAAATGTTATCTATATTAAAATCTAATTTTAATTTTGTCAATTTAAGAAGTTTTTTATATGAGAAAAATCACTTTCCTATTACAAATATTAAAAATCATATCCATCTTTATCTTACATTCTTTATGAGATAATTTTATCTAACCTTATATATCTTTTATATCCGATTTTATCCTCTATTGAGTAGGCACCAAATACAAAATAGGATTATCCTATCATGAATTTCATCATGACTGTCAAACATAGCCTTAAGGTTTTTAAGAGAGCCAATACCATGAATAGTAAATCTTTGAAGTAGCAATTGCTCAATCCACTGTACTCACTGGATTAAATCTCTGTTGTACCTAAATATGAAGGACTTGTTCAAAGAAGGCAAGGTAGAAGATGGCCAAGCGAAGGGCCGGTTAAGTCGATTGTTTTTAGCGGTAGTAGAGAAAAAAATACCCGGTAAGTTCAATAATTTGTGTTTAGCTTTTTTTTACATTGTTATATGGCTTGATGTTATATTTATGATGTCATTTGCCTTTTTCTCATATTCAAAGAAAGCAAGCTAGAGGTCAGCTGCCATAGAGGACCCAACTGAAGGGCCACGACAAAATCCATCACCAAGGTCACCGCAAAAGGCCACTAAAAGGGTCATCACAAGTGCCACCACAAAAGCCAACAGAAGGTGTCACTGAAGCTAAATGGCTAAATAGGAAAAAAAAAAAAAAAAACAAGAAGAAAGCCAAATCAAGGGCCAACTATAAGAAGGCCATCTAGAAGACGCCTAGCTGAAGAATTTGCTGAAAAAGCCCCTGCTATAGCTGAACAGCCACAACAAAAGCCCAAGAAATCATAGGCGAGAAGAAGGGTCAACCAATCACAAGTACCTGAAAATGACATTCCCCTTCGAACAAGAGGGGCTCTTGGGAAGAGGCTAAAACAATATGGTTATAGCCTTTATACAGATGAGCGTACTTGAACAATTATTCTTAATTTAAGTTTTATAGGCTGCATTTAATTTAATTTATTGTGCAAACTTTTGTTGATAATTGAGTTTTCTTTTTGAAGCCTAGGAGAAAGTCAGAGGTTCTTATCTCTCAAGGCCCAACTCAAGAATCAATAGCTGCACCAACAAAGAAAAAGACATTGGTTGTGCCAACAAAAAAGAAAAGTAAGAAGAACCCAGTTGTAGCTCCTTCTGAATCAAAGTTTAACCTACAATAGTTGCAGCTCCTTCTAAATCAGTTCAGCCTACGACAATTGCAGCTCCACCAGAATTAATGCATCCCGAGACAGTTGAAGAAGAAGTCTCATGTCTAGTTAGAAAAAGTGCAAGAATTATAAATCAAATGAAAGGTCCATCGAAAGGAGCATGAACATGAGGCATTGTGCATATTGATTGATGAAATGTAATGGGATATAGTTTATGGGGCTGAGGAGTTAGTTTTACTGTGGATGTTTTTTCTTTTCTTTTAATAGTTTGTCATTGAGTTTGTGAGACTTAATTTCAATATTAATGGAACGATCTTGTTGCTTGTCATTTTTGTCTTTTTTCATTTTTTTGATTTTGTTTTTACTTTTACTTACTACTTATGGTGGTGGATCAGTGGTGGTGACTGATGTGCTCGTGTGGCTGGTGATGGTAGCTAGTGAAGCCTGGTGGTAATGGGTCCATTGTGGGGGTTGGGTTGGGGGCTCTTACTATAGCTAGTACTGGTGTAAGTGTGTATAGCCTAGCTTGCACGAGCCCCTTTTGCAACATACCCACCACCCACCACCAATAGTGGCTGCTAATGGTGGGTCTATGGTGGTGGCTATGTGCCGGTGTGGTAGCTGGGATGCTAGTACTGCATCTGGTGCAAGATGATGTAAGGCACCTTGCACTAGCAACTTCTATAGCAGCATACCACTAGCATAGTGGTTGCCGATGGTAGCTCAAGTAGGTGCCTAGGATGCTTGGTGTGGCTGGTGGTGATGGCTGGAGGTCAATGGTGACCAGTGGTGGGCGGTGGTGGTGGCTGGTAGTAGCTGATGGCTGGTGCAATTTATAAAGGAAACGCACAAAAAACAATTGGCATTTAACTGATTACATTCTAAAAAACCTAGCATTTAAGTATTCACTTTTAATCACAAATGGTACTTAAGTGATCACTTTTAATAATAACTTGACACTTAAATGACTCTTTTTTTTTTTTTTTTATCATGATCGACATTTAAGTGATCACTAGATACAACTTATAGCACTCGAGTAATCACCCGTGTATGTCCTATGTATATGCTGGTTTGCAGCAAATCAGAGAAGCTTCTGGTTTATAAATATGATTCAACTTATAGTAACTCCATTCAATTCAATGTTTACTGCTGGTTTACATTTAGTTCAAGTAAAGAAGTCACCATAATACATTGATCCAATATACATTCCATCCTCATCGATTTATATTCAAGAATAGGAAAAACATAGTACAAACAGTATCTCATTCATTCATTCATTCATTCATTTCCTTTCCTTGACCTCCCCACAAGCACAAGAAATAACACATAATACATATGAAAAAAGTCACAACGATCTTGTAAACAACACAAAACTTCTTCTCATCTTCCAAAAAAATAAGTTACATTTAATTCAAAACAAGTATATTTATCCATTCATTTATAACTATGGCAGTTATAGAAACTTCTTATCTTATAGTACTTTATATTTCATCATAAAATAGGATAGACAAAAAAACAGCAACACAATAAATGCTTGGTAACACTTCCGTTCAATTTTCATCATTGAAACTTTATTCTTCAAATGGTTGGTAGAAGATGCTTGAGTTTGCATTGAGTTAACATCATCCAAGTCGTCCACAAGCGTAGATGGAGGTTGATGACATCCATCAAGTAAGTCCAATGTCACCTCCGTGGCTTGATAAGATAATTTCGCATCGACCCATTTGAAATATTTGCACTTCGACCATTCTCTGTATCGGGCACATCCATAGAATCTTCTCCCGGGATTCATTCAAGTCCATGATATTTTTCTTGGACTTGGTAACCCACAAAAACGCTAGCCTTCTCCTTCGCTTTGGCAAGAGGAATTTGAGCTTCTGTTAAAAGTCCCGCTCTCCATTTCCAATATTTGATCATAGAATTTGAGGTAAATCAAATTAGGGTTTGGGATTAGGCTCCAGCACTTCAATGTGATTTTGCCCGATTTAGGGTTTTAGATTTAGGGCAATTAGGGAGATGGCGTCGTTTTGGCCGATTTAAGGGCTCTATTTTGGCCAACTAGAGAAACGACATCATTTTGGGTGAATTAGAGCTGAGTCAGCTCTCCGGCAAGCCACGTAAGCAAAAAATATTAATATTTAATTGCCATATATGATTTACAGCCGGCTTCATCGGAGGTGGCACTCAGGTATTCCACTTTTCTTAAAATGTGGTACTTAAGTGTCACTTTCGTAACTTTTGGCACCCCTTTGTGCCAACTTTTGGCACTTGAAGCGATCTTTTGCAAAAAAATAAACTAGTATGCTTGTAATAAATTTACCACAAACTAATTTATTTGACCGCCAAAAATCTTAAATCGGTACATTAGCGACAAATGTACCCTCCGTTTAATTGGATTAATACCACAAAAAAATACAAAAATTATATAACTGTGATAAACAGAGAGTAAAATCTCAAATCGGTACACCAGTTAACTATTACGTGTTGTTTAATTTAGTAATTTGACAGTAAAATTTAACAGAAACGAACAAATGGTAAATTTGTTATAAATATATCAGTTTGAGGTAAATCTATCAAATGTATATCAATTTGGAGTTTTTGGTAATAAAAAAATTAATTTGGGATAAATTTGTCATAAATGTACCAATTTGGAGTTTTTTAGGGTATTAACCCTTTTTTTTTTCTTACTTCTCAATTTTTATTAAGCATTATATTTAATTGCAAATAAGTTATCCTAAAAGCGACATTTAAGTGTACAAGAAAAGTTGTTTATGAATAGATTGAGAGTTATTCTTTTGGCAAAGTAAGGAAATCCATATTAGTATGATCAACATGTTACTTTTAATTTCCATTCCCGTTCCTTTGACAATCATTTTCATAATATGGATTTGGATCGTTGGATTTATCTGCTCTTATAATTTTGTTTGGTAAAACCTAATCTCATTATTTCATAATGTCATATAATCACTATTACTAACCTATATGATCAATAAACTATAGTATATGGATAGAAAATCATATAATTATTGCATAAATACAAACATCATGAATGAAAATGCTCGGTAGAAAAGTTATTCCACTAAATCCCAAGATTCAATTCGGTTCTTGATTTATGATTTTTTTCCCTTAAATTTATAGTCATGTCCAGCAGAATTAATAAAATCAAAAAAGTCAATTAGCTTCCCATAAAAAGAAAAAAAAAGATAAAGAGTTGATATCATAAAAATTAGGGTTAATATCCTAAAAAACTTTAAATTGGTAAACATGTGATAAATTTACCTAAAACTAATTTTTTTGACTACTAAAAATTCCAAACTGGTACATTTTTAACAAATTTATCATAAACTAGTATATTTATAATAAATTTATCCTCTATTAATTTCCGTTAAAGTTTAAGTTGTGACACGTTATAATTGATTAGTATACAAATTTGAGATTTTATTCTCAATTTGTTACAGTTATACAACTTTTGTGATTTTTTGTGGTATTATTCTAATTTAATAAAAGGATATATTTGTCACAAATGTACTAATTTAAGGTTTTTTATGGTCAAATAAATTAGTTTGGGGTAAATTTATCACAAATGTATCGATTTAAATTTTTTTATGATAGAGATAAATTTATCACGGGTGTTCTAGTTTTGAGTTTTTCATGGTAAAAAAAAAATTAGTTTTGGATAAAATTGTCACAAGTGTATCAATTTGGAGCTTTTCAAGATATTAACCCTAAAAATTATAACAAACTTATCTAAATTAATATTTTAATCACTAAAAACTCCAAACTAGTAAAATTATTATAAATTATTACAAATTAATTTTTTAATTATAAAAAATCGAAACTGAAATTTACTGTTCGTCAATTTTTATTAAATTGAATTAATATTAGGAAAAATCACAAATTTGTAAAAATCTAAATTAGTATACCCATTAATTGTCACATGTCATCTAATTTAATGAAAAAATTTAACTAAAACTAAAAAAGGAGGTGTACTTATTTGAGATTTAGTTTGAGATAAATTTATCGCAAATTAATCGGTGTTTTGTGCTATTAACCTTAGAAAAAGGGAGGAAAGGGAGAATACCAAATCCCAAAACTACCTCTACGGCCATCCCAAATTCACCATCTAAAACCCACGCTCCCGGGAAAAAGGAAACCCTAGCTTCTCACCCAGAACCCACCAGCCGCTCGGCACAGAGAGACACAGAGAGAGAGGGAGAGAGATGGTGTCGGGGTCGGGGATATGCGCGAAGAGGGTGGTGGTGGACGCGAGGCACCACATGCTGGGGAGGCTGGCGTCGGTGCTGGCGAAGGAGCTCCTGAACGGCCAGAGGGTGGTGGTGGTCCGCTGCGAGGAGATCTGCATCTCCGGCGGCCTCGTCCGCCAGAAGATGAAGTACATGCGCTTCCTCCGCAAGCGGATGAACACCAAGCCCTCCCACGGCCCCATCCACTTCCGCGCCCCCGCCAAGATCCTCTGGCGCACCATTCGCGGGTAATTTCGGACTTTTTTTTTTATTTAAAAAAAAAAAAAGAAAAAAAAGATGTGGGTTCGAAGACGATGCTGCAATCGTTTAGTGGGGTTGACGGTGTTATGAATTGGTAAAAAATTGGTGTGGAGATGATGAAATTGTTTAGTGGGTTGAAGTGTGGTTTGGAAAGAGAGATTCTCTCCATTTGTGTTTGTGCTCATTTAGGAGACGTTGGAATTGACACTGGAGGGTCGGTGCTGTGTAATGCTGCATTTGGTCAGGAACTAAAATTTTTAGGCAGATGAGAGTTCTTGGAATGATTTTGGATGATTTTCAGATGCGGTTGGTGGATTTTCTGTGGCGAGGTTTTTGTTGGCTGTTTACGTAGGATTCAATAGGTTCTGTTTGACGCTTCGTCCCTGTCAATAGTTCTTTCCCCTTTTTTATGTTGAGTTCTAATGTCCTTGACAGCTTGATTCTCTGCATGTGTTTGAGCTGGAGGAAGGTCATTCAGACTCTGAAATTGCTTCTGTAACTTCTATGCTCTGCATAGCGTAATTGCTCCAGATGAGAATTTTGCGCAGTCGATAAGTTTCTTGTCGTATCAGTCCCTCCTATAATTGAACCGCTGTTATGTTAGGATGATTCCCCACAAGACGAAACGGGGAGCCGCTGCACTTGCAAGATTGAAGGCCTACGAGGGAGTTCCTCCTCCATATGACAAGACGAAAAGGATGGTCATCCCTGACGCACTCAAGTGAGTTGTGTGGCTAGGCTAGGTTTGCCATCTATTATGATTTTCCTATTTGCATTATCTGATTATTTTTTCCTTGAACAAGAACTGAAAATTGAGGGCTCTTCTTCAGGGTTTTGAGGCTTCAAGCTGGACATAAGTACTGCTTGTTGGGTAGGCTTTCCTCGGAGGTGGGATGGAATCACTATGATACCATTAAGGTGAGAACTGGCTACTTTTCTCTTTTGCATGCAGCCATCACCAGATCCTTTTCAATCCTAAGAAGGGGTTTTGGCATGTTTCCTGTGATTTGTATATCAGCACTGCCATCACAATCAATGACTGTTTTCTTATTGGAGATTAAAAAAAAAAAAAAGAATAAAGTTAGGATGCTGGTTCGAGTTTGTTTTGTAGTCGCCATTTGTCCTGTATACTTGAGGTTTGAATGTAAATATGTATAATTCTCCTTCTGTCTTCTAGACTTGTTTGTTAGCTTGACAGGAGAAGTTGCAGAAGAGGTTTAGTCCCAAACTTTTGCTGCTGGATTTGCAGCTATTGTGACTTTTATTCTGGCGTGTTTGTACTGAAAATCCTATAAAATAGCAGTATAGTCTCCACAAAGAACATGAAATAATTTATACCAGACCTACTATCAGGTTTGCAGGGGGCTTCTAGTTGTGGTCCATATATTGGTGTATAGGCACTGCATGGTGGCTCAATTTTAGTTCCATGATCTTTTGAAATTTGAACTAGCAGCTATAAATTGGTGCTTCTGTTGGTGTTCAATCAGGTGATGATCTAGGACAAGACAAATCATCTGCTGCCTGTTAATATCTAGACATATTGCTTCCCCTATTTAATTGTAAAGCTGCTTGTATTTGGTCATTGAGTGTTCTCTTTAGGCAAAAGAAAATTAAGTTTGTTATGGTTAATTTGATCCTTGCATTTCCAGGCTGAGAATCTCTATAGGCTAAATGTGCATAGCAGTCTGTATGGGATTACATCAGCACATGGAACTTTGTACTGCTACTGCATATGACTAAACTGATTATTTTACTTGTTTTGTTCTATATGCATTGGTACACTGGAGTGTTTCTTGATTTTTAAACTTTAATAATGCAGAGATTTTGGTCCTGCAAATTTATGAGTGATGACGGAACTTATATGCGTTGACTTTTTTGTAGGAACTTGAGAGAAAGAGGAAGGAGAGGGCACAACTAGTATATGAGAGGAAGAAGCAGTTGAACAAACTGAGGGTGAAGGCTGAGAAGGCCGCGGAAGAGAAGCTTGGTCCCCATATGGAAATTATTGCCCCCATTACGTACTGATTAGTCTTGTAGACATCTGCACCAATTTCGGGAAAGAATTTGAGGTTGATGTCTATTTCTTATAGTTATTTATACATGCTTGGTTGGCCGGCAGACGGCAGTAAAATCATACTGGACAAGCGACAACGGCTGGAATTATCGCAATTTTTTGATGTGGTTGGGAAGAGGTTAGTCAGAATCGTGGAGTTTTCGGATGATATCCTGAAACCGAGAGCTTAAAACAATCCATTGGTGCACGTTTGAGTCAAATGTTTAATCGAAGCTTAAAATAGCACAGCCAAGTACATTCAATTAAAGCTTCCTTCTCGGAGCTATTCTAGTCAGGAACCATGCATTTAACTGACCCTAAGCTTTAGAGGACTTGAGTGAGTCCTTCGAATGTTGTTCCTCCGTCGTTTGAACAAAGATGAATTGTGTTTTTAAAGTCCTTTCTCTTCCCTCCTAATCTTTGACGACATAGTGTAAACACGACAAACAAATAAAAAGTCAGATTAATCTACCCCGGTATTCATGCCATGCTCGGTATTAACAAAGCTGAATTGCTAGGGGATGCAATGATAGAGCTCTGGCCACCTTCCTTTTTCAATTTGAAACTAGTTTTTCTGACGGGTACTGCCGGCTATCAAAAAATGCGAATGATGGTTCCACACTGAATTTCAATGGTCCCCGTGTGGCATAGAAAGCATTTTTCAGAGGCTGGCTTATTTTAGTAGACGAGAATGGCGAAGAATGGTCTGGATCTTATAAATTTTGATGTTGTAAAGAAATATTTCCCTTGAAATGAAACATCAATGGAAATTTTGACCATTCCCGATTCAGAAGTGCTTGTTGAAATGGTGTCATTCTTTTTTGGTTTTAGCGAAAAAAAAGAAGAAGAAGAAGAAAATGAAGCATGTTCTCTGCATAATCTCGGGAAAAAATTGAGCCAATTTGGTTTTAAACCTTTTATATTTGTGCCAAATGAGTCCATCCGATTAATTTGAAATCTTAAAATCATTGATGATATAATACATAGATATTTTAAATAAATATATTAATATATTTTTTGAAAATTTTATTTTTTATTAATTTTTCTTTTATTTTCTTTTTCCTTGTTTTCATTTGTTTTTGATCGCAATGGTTGGCGAGGGTTGTTAGGGTGTTTGGATGGGCATTTAGAAAGATTCTTTAAAATAAATATATTAATATTTTTTTGAAAAATTTATTATTTATTAGTTTTTCTTTTCTTTTCTTTTTCCTTGTTTTTGTTTGTTTTTTCTGCAATGGTTGGCGAGGGTTGTTAGTCCTCTTGCTGGCTGCTCAAAGAGGGCCGTGAAGGGTTTCCTTTTTCAAAAGAAAAGAAAAGAAAAGCTACCCATCGAAAGTGAAAGTCCATTTGTAGCCCGTATTTTCGCCTGTCCTTGTCTAGATGTGGGTGAGGTAGACGCAGGCGAGGTCGCCTCCCTTAGATCTAGGCGAGGTGGGTCTTCGATCTCTTGTAAGGCAAAGGACAGAGCAATAGTAGCTCCTGTAGAGGGAGGGACTTGTTGGAGGATCTTAGAGAGAGAGGTGAAGGCTAAGGATTTCTCTTTGGTGATGAAGGGACCAAATCGAGAGATAAGTTTAGAGATCCGTCGATGAGAGATAAGTTTAGAGATCCATTGATATTGATGCTCGAGTCCATGACCCTTGATAAGGGCACGAGCAAGGTTAGCCTTGTCGATCGTTGGCAAAGGCGGCCTCAACCTTGCTAGCCATAGGTTGGGGCCATGGCCACCTTCACCCATGGCCAACTAGGACCTAGCGAGGCGGCCTTGCTCACACTTGCCTCCTCACCTACATTTGGTCAAGGTCAAGCGAGGGCCACAACCCTCGTCATGTCTAGAGATGGCTTTATAGCCCTTGCCTAGCGATTGGTGAGGGGTTGACGGCCCTCGCTTGCCATAGAGGGAAAAGAAAATGAAAACAAGGAAAAAGAACAAAAAGAAAATTAAAATTTTTGAAAAAACTTAAAAATATTAAAATATTTACTCAAATGTCACGTTAGCGATTTTAGCTTAAATTGGCCGGATTGACTCAATTGGGAAAAATGCAAAAAATTTATGATTTAATTAGTCCAATTTAAATGTTTAGGACTGAATTACATTAATATAATGAATTTATGATTTTTTTGATACTTTTTGGGCATAGCCCAAACCATTGATCAAATTAGGCAAAACTTAGGGATTTTCCAACTATAGTAAGAAGATGTTCTCTCCTTTTCTCGGAGGTAGGAACGCAATAATACCGAATAGGGGTGAGTATGGTTTAGGTGGGCAGTTTCTACCCTAGAATCGGAAATCGGTCACTAAAGACCAATTCCGAAAAATTAAAACTGGGAACCACTTGGTGGTTTTATGGATCCACCCAAGAACCACACTGCCGGTCCGGTTCGGTTCCCAAGAGGATCCATGGAACCAATCCCATTAAGCTTCACGCACTTAGTGCAACACTTTCCAACAAGCAAAAGTGAAGCAAAAAATAAAGAACTTCCATATTCTTAATTGCAAGGTTAGTAAAGAGATTGGACTCATATTAAAAGTTGAGAGTTGATGCTATGAGTTGATGGGCATTGAGCTCGAGAGTCAAGGCCATGAATGAAAGATAGAGAGACAACTTATATGAGATGAGAGTGAGACAAGACGGGGACTTGGTTAATGGGTGTTGAGTTTTAGATTAAGGATTTTAGGGTTTTCATTTTTCTTAATTTTTTTTATCAGAAATATTTCTTAAAAGTTAAATATCTATATTTATATATTATAGGTTTGGTCCGGATGGGTGGGTGGGCGGTACCACACCTAGAACCGGGAGCCGGATTGGTACTCACTGGTTTTGATAAATTGGAATTGAGAATCGGACTAGCTCCTTTGAGAACCGTTGGTTCCGATTTGGTTTGGTCTAGTTTCAGGTGGTATGGCCAATTTTTGATTTTTTTGTACACCCCTATTATTGGAGAAGGATGCGACACTTCTAGAAATGATGAATTTATTGAGATCCTGGGGCAAGAAATAATGATTATCGGATGTAGTCCTGAGAATAATGACAATTTTCGTAATGATGGGTGGCAGGTCATTTCTTCTATACCAAACACTTTGCGTTATCCATTGCTAAGCCAAATCGCGCCCGGCATAAGGCATGATTGCCTCTCTTGAGATTGCGGTCATGGTCATCACCCCACTCAAGGCACGGCACGAAGAAGCGCTGCAGCTGTCGTTCGGATTCAGCGGCTTCCGAAACTACATAGAACTCGAGTAAAATGAGGAAAGACGGTTCATTGTCTCCCAAAAACCGTTGCTCCTTCAGCAAACCAATCGAGCCTGCGAACTTCGTTTCAATAGATCCAATCAATGACCACCCCCCATAATGGGGCAAAGCGTATCCAGGAAGCAAACAGAACGAGAATCTTTCAGTAAAAGCAAAGGCAAGTGTTAGAGTGCATCATAAAACAGAAAAGAAGAAGAGGGAGAGAGTCAGACGAAGGAGAGGAAGATTAGAATTGGCAAAAGCAATGACAGTGCATGTGCATAGTGTACTTCCAAAAAGGGCACCATATTTTGAAAAGTCAGAAAAATCACTCATTCGAGAAAGAGGTTTGATTGATTACAAGCAAAGAATGGTTAGTAAAAAGCCAGTACGGTCACTTGACTTGTTTAACCCACGTCTAGAGTGCATGTGTTTTGAGCTGCGATCTTCTACATAAGCTAGGAAGCTAGAGTATGTTATATCCCGCGGAAAGAGTAGGGTTTTTATCTATTTAAGGAGATCCACTGAAACCAAAAAGAAAACAGAACGAGGAAGATGACAGGAATGGCCTCGATGATGACTTATGGCTTGAACATCGTGCATGTGTTTTGATGCTCTTGATCTTTAAGAAGGAACCCTTTTGGTTTCTCCACCAAAAAAAAAAAAAAAAAAAAAAAAAACGCTGAGCCTACGCAACATCCCTTAAAGAAGTCCATTTGAATAAGGCATTGTCAATTGATTCAAGAGAGGACGATAATGTTAGTAATTAAACCAAATTCATAAATGTTGTCGATTTAGTTGCCTAATTGTCCATGCACAAGTTTAATGTCATGTCTATACAAATTCCTAGATTGCTGCACAAGTTAAGAAGAGTAATTATTGTAGTGTTGTTTTCAAGAGTCTGTTCATATTTCTATGTTTTGATTGTTCGTATTCCTAGGTCTAATCAATGTTTTGTAAGTTTCTAAGAATTTATATCTTGGGATGTTAGATACATTTAAGAGTCATTTAAAAGGAAGATTAAGAGTCTCTTGTAATAATTTTCGATAAGGTGAAATGAGGGGGACCAAAAGCCTATTCATCTCCAACTTAGGTTGTGTGAAAGGTGAGTATTTCACATTCAAATTGTCCTATCAGATAAGTGATCTGGGATTGAAAAAGTGATCACCAACTTTAATGCAGGTGCAAGATTCTTTGAGCTTGTTTTGATGTTTCGAGGAAATCCCCATTCCAAAGAGCCAAGCCACTACAACCTATGAAAAGACCGCTCTAATCTAGGACAATTGAACGTTCTCTTCTGGAAATGCTGAATTGGCACTTAACAACCTAAATGGGATTGAATTTGTTGTTATATGGTTCTTAAAGTTTTTTCATGCAAACTGGAATGTAGAAAATGAAACAATGCTTCTTTTGTCGATGAGAGTACGGGATAGAAAAGATTGTGAAGAAATTTACAGTGGTTCGGACTTTTGAATTGACCTACTCCACTCTCTCGGCTCTAACAGCCAATGACAAAGCTGAAATACACTAGTGCGATCCTTAAAGTCTTTGACAACGAATGAAGTTGCCCCTACATGAGAGATTGTAACTCACTGTACAAGCACTCACAGTTCACTCTATGCTAAAAGTACTCTTTACTATGATTTGAACCAACACTCTCTTAGAGAATTTCAATCAAAATCACGAGTTTTTCTCAAAGAATAAGCATGAGAAGTAAGAACAAGCTTTGAGAGCATTTTGATACCTATGCAACCTTTAACTCTTGCTTTGAAGCATATCCAAACTTCCTCAGCATGTTGGGGATTTCAAAGGTAAAAGTAGTCATTGCAAGGGTTGTTTTTAGGTTGAGCAGTTTCGGGTTTCGTCTTGGTTTTGTTCGGATTCTAGGTAAAACCTAAAACCTACCCATTGGGTAAGGTTCCATAATTTTTTAAATTTGGAACTTACTTGTATACCCAATAACTTGAAACCTATTTGTCACAAGTTTTAGGGTTGGTTCCAAGGTCCACTTGTACTTAATTGAATAATTGTAGTAAATCATGATCTTTAATAACTACTATTTGGTACAATCCACTAGTCACATCTCTAATTTCAACACACGAAGATTATGAAATATTAACAAAGTAAAAAGCTCAATTATGAATATCGCCAACAATGGAAACTAATGCCAATGGTTTCTGAATACATATTTATTATTGGACGTTATGGAATGTCGCATGATCGCGTGAAGACATAGAACAAGAAAAATACAAATACTTGTTCTAGGTTTTAAGTTTCTAGATTCACTTGGAATTTGTAGCTTACTTGTTGGAATAGGTTATTCAATTTTTGAAAACTAAAACCTATCATGCATATTTTAGAATGTGAGAACCCAACCAGTGGACCAATTTAGTTCTCAAGTTTCTGATTTTAGTCTAACATCATGCTTACCCCTAGTTGTTTTTAACTCAGAATATTTACTTTGAGCTAATTAGTGATTCTTGCTCAAAATAGACCAAATTGCCTCTGCAAACTTGTTTGAATTCTTCATAAAGTTTCTTCATGGATTCCAAGGCTTGAAGTTTGAATCAGATCGATATTGTCTTCGTTTTCAAGTATGTTGACTATTATTGACTTTGTCTGTAGCATGAACTTTCGTTTACTTCTTGTTGTTATTATTGTTATTGGGAAAAAGCCTCTCCAAACTATGTCTATTATGACATATTTATCTTAATTATTTTTTATGATATAAAAAATCTCAAACTTATATTCTCATGACACATTCACCTTCCGTTAAATTATGTGTTGCTAAATACATTTGTTTTGGCACAACATAGTTATATCACAACTGCAGCTGTACCAAGTTAGTGTCTCTTGTTTTCCAAATGACGGCTATCACTATAATAAATTATTCCATCATTTGTAGAAAGAAGCTTCCTCGTGACCATTGATTCATCATGATGAGATTATTTGAGAAGAAGTTTTCACTGCAATGCTATAGCCATTTGCAGTATGTCAAATAAAGGACCGTCCCTTAATTTTCAAGTCACCGACCCATTACTCCATACTTCACTTCTACTTCAACAAGCAATCAATTCTCTCATCATAATCAACATGAGCCTATGATTATTAATCCTCCCTGAGGCCTACCACGCACTTGCACGTTCCACCTCCACGTAACCCCTTTTAGACAATTCATCTCTCTCTGGGTGTGGAAAGTACATTCTAGTACTGGACGGTTCATTTTCAATGATTTAGGGTTGTCCATGAATTTACCATGCTTATGCTTTCAAATAAATCACATTAGAGCTTATGTTTTCCTTACTAACTAATTAGCCTTCAATTTCATTTAATATGCTCATAAATGCCAACTCCTTCTGGTCAGTGATTTTCCCACAGAAAAGACCTGTGTGAAACCAACATATACTTTGTCCACATGTATAGTTGACATTATTCACCAGATTGTGATTATTATATGAGGGTTTATACCATCACAGACACACTAGAATTTGGGCAGATTAGATAGTTGGATAACTCAAGGGTCAAGCTTTGATCAGCCAAACTCCCACTAACAATCCTCACCTTTATATATGATCCCAAAAGCTTCATTCAGCATATACAGTTAACCTCCCTTGTCAGCGATTCTTTCTTTGTCTCATCTCCTCCAATTGCATTTCCATGGCTTCTTCTAGATTGATCAAATTGCTTCTTCTCTATAACCTTTGCTCATGGATTCTTCTTCTTTACCTTCCAAAATCCACCGAGGGACTCACGGACGATAGTGATTGGCTTCGGCGGATTGGCGCAAACGCAGCACCTTACCGGACGATCTTCGTCGACTCATCCGGACGGCTCAGCAACTTCACCACCATACAGTCTGCCATCAACTCCGTTCCTTCGAATAACATTAACTGGGTCTGCATCTACATCAAGAAAGGGATTTACAGGTACACTTTTACCGATTTTTTTTCCCTCTCTAGTTTCTTTCACATCGAAATTGGAATATTCAAGGGGCTTGTCAATGTTCAAGCAGTACTGAATCATTTTATATGTTAATTAAGCATGCGTTGAAAATTTCGAGAAACAATAGTCTCTGTATGGTATCATGGACATGACTTTTCTTTTAACCATATTTGTCGTATTTAATACACTCATTAATTTCCTCGTATGTTATCAATCAAACTTTGAGAGTTTATCTTTGAAAGAATTTGTCACATCTAATGTATGTGTATTCATCCTAATGAAAAGAAAAATGGAAACATCACAGAGGTATATCAAACTTGTGCATGGGTTGAGTAGAGTGGCTAATGTGAAAATGCAGGGAGAAGGTGAGAATACCGAAGGACAAACCGTACATCATCCTCAAAGGACAAGCGAAGAGGACGACCCAGGTCGTGTGGGACGACCACGGCACCACCATTGGGCACAGCCCGACATTCACTTCCTTGGCTGACAACATCGTTGCCAAGAGCATCAGTTTCAGGGTAAGACGTAATCCCACGAACTAGTCAAGTTCAACAATGTTAAGATGTGTTGAACAGGTGAATTTATATATATGGGAAACAGAAGAATTTATGTAAATGTGCATACTAATGCTTTCCTTTCTTGCAATTTTTTTTTTTTTGCTACAGAATTTGTACAATAATCCGATGAATAAGAAAAACCCTAGGGTCCCAGCAGTTGCAGCTAGGATTTCTGGGGACAAGAATATGTTCTATAGATGTGGTTTCTATGGTCTGCAAGATACACTGTGGGACGATCAAGGACGGCATTATTTCAAGCGTTGCACCGTCCAAGGAGCCGTCGACTTCATCTTCGGTAGTGGGCAGTCCATTTACGAGGTAAATTTGACTTTTGTCTTACAAACAACCTTATTTATATTAATGTGTGTACCTTAAGGGTGCATTTATTTTCAAAAAAAAAAAAAAATTGGTTATACTACTTAGAAAAATTAGTTAATGAAAGATGTTTTCATTATTGATAATAATTTATGCCTAACTATTTTCGTGAATGATGTAAATATTTTGCATTCATTTATTTTTATAAGCAATACAAATAATTATTTTTTGCAAAAATATTTTTTGCTTTCAAGTTTTTCATGAAATTAAACTCACTTTCAGTAAAATTCAGCCAAGATTATTTGGTGTGTAAAGCAATCAAAGTTTTGGATGATAAGATCTTCAGGGCCTAATGTCGACCAAGAGAGTTAGGTGTCCATCCTATGAAAACCCTTATATGTAGATGCAGACATGTATTCATTTTTTATATTGCAATCATCATCATCATCATCATCATCATCATCAACGTTATGGTTAAGAAATTGGTCTCTCTGTGTTTTCTTATCCTTTGGATTTCGCATACCACCAATTCAACATCAAACCTTATGATACTTTAGTCAGGTTGCGATTATTTCATGAAAAATAAATGATTTGAATAAAAATAATCATTTATATCATTTAATATAATTAGTCAATGAAAAATATTTTCCTATTCGATAATAATTTTTGTGTAAACATTTTCGAGGACTATGAAAATATTCTTCATCCATTCATTTTTGCAAGCAATATAAATGATGATTTTTAGGATATAATTTTTTTCCGAATTAATTATTTTCATGAAACAAATAGAGTCTAGATTTGAACACATTTTTTACAAGGATCACTTAACTTGAACAAGTAAAATTACCAAAAAAGGTCTTAAACATATTGCATTTGTACAAATTCATCCAAAAATCTTTTAATTGTACTAATTTATGCCTAAAGATTTTCATGTTATGCCAATTGAATCCATCCGATCAATTTTAACCGAAAATCGCTGAAGTGAATGCCATCGTTTGTCCCATGTGACATGGCTTGAGTTAACATAGACACTTTTAAATAATTTTTTGCACTATTTTATTTTCCTTTACTTCTTTCCTACTCTTCTTTCCTTTTTTTTTTTTTTTTTTTTTTTTTTTGGGCTAAGGGTCAATCATGGGCCACAAGCTAGGACCAATGACCCTCATAGGCACTAGATGAGGGGCTGCATGCTCTTGCTTTGGTCGACAAGGGCACAACGACCCTCACCCGATGCCCTCGTTGACCATAGTGAGGGCTTGCAAGCCCTCATCCAATAATCGGGAAGGCTACGCTCCTTCGTTTAGAGTTGGTGAGGGTTGGTTGGTAATCCCGGTTGGTCCTTTGCCCCCAAAATAAAAACATTAAAGAGAAGAAAAAGAAAAAAAAAACTCAAAAAAATTACAAAAATTTCAAAAAACTATTCAAATATTATTAAAAAATATCAATCTCAGCGTCAATCATCCCAGATGGCTAATATTAATGTTAGTAATTTCCAACCAAAATTAGCCGAATAAACTTAATTAGCAACAAGTAAAATATTTAAGACTAAATTAGCACCTTTAAAATGTTTAACACTAGATCGACACAAATGTAATAGGGAAATTTATTTATTTATTATTATTATTATTATTATTATTATTATTATTATTATTTTGTAATTGTGGGAGCAAGAGCACCTAAGCGATCGTTAACATGACCCTTTTCAATAGCAGAAGTTTTTATCGGTTCCCCCAAGAGATACGTTGGTCTAGCAGAAATAACTTTAAAAATGTTGACATGTGAAGGAAACTCGGACCTCATATATTTTCATAGTCGAGCTTGACTTCATTGACTCCTTGCACATATGAGTTTTCCACACGTCCGCATTATCTTGAATGAAGTTATGTTTTAGGGTGATTTTTATTTTTAATCTTTCTAACATTTTGAACTTTGCTGCTTTCATAATTTGACTTTTGTTTTAGTCGAGAACGCCTTAGACCTTTCAATATACGTAAGTATTGACATGTGGAATTAGGTAGGACTTTTTATTTCACAATCTTTCTAACTCAAAATGTTTTTATCGCCCTTTTTCCATTTCTTGCGTTTTGTTTTGTAGAACTGTGCAATATCAGTAATCGGAAGAGCCCTAAGGCCAGGAGTTTCAGGGTTCATCACAGCGCAAGGAAGAAGCAACCCACACGATACAAACGGGTTCGTGTTCAAGGAGTGCAATGTGTTCGGCTCCGGGTCGGCCTTGTTAGGAAGGCCGTGGAGAGCCTACGCGAGAGTTGTCTTCTACCGCTCCAATTTCACTGACATCGTGCATCCTCGAGGCTGGGAAGCCGGGAATTTCGCCGGACAAGAGTGTGTCCCTCTATCCACTATGCCCTTTCAGCTAATTCGTCTTGAAAAATCTTCCAAAGTGAACATTTGAGCATGATCCTTTAGTGCTTTGATCTTTCTCACTATATATCAATATTGACACGTAGGTTTGCATATTAATTTTTCAAAACTCTTATGAACTCGAATAATATTTCAGATTCTCTTGAAAAAACATATCTTTTCATGACCCAACACAAACGTACCAAAACTGATCATGGTTTGACAAAATTGGCGAATTTTGAATTGGATCTGTGGACATAGTGGAGCCCAAGTGAGTCCATTTTTTGGGTTTCTATTTTACTCAATATTACTTGTGCTATTTTTTTCCTAGAGTTCAGTAAGACCTTTGCTGTTGACATCAGTTCAGAAGTTTGCTTGTCCGCAACTAACTAGCTAGTTTTGCATCCTCTAATGGAATTATTGAAGGTCGCTTTTTTTCTTTCCTCTCTTTGATTAAATTGGATCAGGTCCCGA
This sequence comes from Eucalyptus microcorys, assembly GCA_014182515.1. Classification (NCBI taxonomy): domain Eukaryota; kingdom Viridiplantae; phylum Streptophyta; class Magnoliopsida; order Myrtales; family Myrtaceae; genus Eucalyptus; species Eucalyptus microcorys. The sequence goes on along the minus strand of CM024569.1, from coordinate 26,018,597 downwards.
TTGACATTTTCAGAATATGGATGCTACGGACCTGGGTCAGATACTTCTCGGCGGGTAGGCTGGGAGAAGAAGTTGAATCCGGCGGTGGTCGACCAATTGATCAGCACAAGTTTCATTGACTCCGAAGGTTGGCTAGGCGGTCAACCCTTCTAATACCATTGCTTATTTCTTATTTCTATTTATTATTTCCTTCTTTAGGGCCCCATGACATCGTTACATAGATTCAGATTACCTTATGCTCAATCATTTTTCCCTCCTGTCGCGGAAATGAGTGAATTACTCGATTTGAATTATTGGCACGAAACTGGACATAAGTGGTTCAGAAGTTGGTGAGGCTGTATCCATGTTTTGGCGCATGTAATTCTATTTTTATAAGATTGTACCTGTGCCGAAGTTTCTTCGTGTCCGTTTCTCTTTTGCTGAGTCAAAGAATTCGTTCTGCAACTATGAAAACGGTATACCAAAGAGGGAATGTCATGGAACCGAGCCTTATTGACTTGAAAAACCAATGTCATACAATATCGACTCGAACCAGTGAAGATTGACAGTAGCTTGAAGAATTGAAAAATAAAGTAGCAGGTATGATCTATTGAGAATTGAGGACAGTTGTATCTTCGAGGATCAATATAAATAGCACAGCATCGACCCCCAACCATCCTCAACATCCTATTACCAATGAGACAGATAATAAGTTAAGAAATAGCGGCTGACATTTAATGGACCGCGCAGCGTTGTTCTGCATGTGAGATGTGACGCAAAACATGTATCGGCTAATGCTCTGGAACTCCAGATTGAGAGAACTTTTATCTGCTTTGAAGGATGCTGTATTTCCTTGAGGAAACCCGAATCAATCTTCTCCTCCATCAAGGCGGCGGTGCTCTCTGAAACTTGAGCATGCGAGATTCCTCACTTAATGTTGTGAGTAGGAACGCTAAGATAAAATTTTGTGTTCTTAAAGTCATCTAAAAGAGGGTTGTATCCATCCTTGGTTCGTGTCCTTGAAGGTAAGCCAAATTCCTCCATGAATGAAGAAGTATCAAGCTGCAACAGAAAAGGTCACATAGGCAAATCATGATTGTGACAGCAATAATGCAAATTCATTTCAGCAACTAAGGCCAAAAGACAGAATCAAAGAAATCCAACAGAGTATAGCATGCCTTTGGTCACCAAGACTACTTGAATAGATAGGATAGAATAGGATAGCATTGCTTATATATCCTGTACTTATCAAATTTTAAAACGGTGCATGTTGGACAAGACAAGATCAAATATAACATGCTATAATAAATAATGGTAATTTGACAAAGAAAAAAAGCTGCGGCTAAAAAGAGAGCTATGGCCTTATGAACTCTGTGACCCCCTCCAGGCCATGTGACCACTTTGAGGTGGTAGCCATCGTCCTTGAAGATGGCAACCACCTCGCAGTCAAAAGTGACATCGTCTAAGGTCACTGTAGCACCGATAAATATGGAGTGGTTCAGTCCCCAACCTTCACTGCTTGGATAATGCAGTGTCCCTATGTGCAAGTTCTTTCACTCACTAAAGGTACCTAGAGCATGTTGCTGGATTTAGCATATGAACACAGTAAACTATTCAAATGAGTGAAATTATTGTGCAATTGATATCCTACACAATGAAGTTCTACTTTTACTCACATAAAACAATTTCTTCCAGTAGAAGCAGCATTGCTAAACAAGATAAAGTAGCATGAAAAAGCAGTCTCACTGTAATTGTTCTCCTCTTTTTTCCTCGTTTAGAGGAGGATGCATCTTCATGAAGTTTCAGCGACCCTGAACAAAAATGGTCAATCCGTTCCAAAAGCCAAAAGTCAGTAGGGAAGAATATATCAGCATCACCCTGCATGAGAAATGGAGCACTGCATTAACAGTAGAATGATAGAATCATTAGCACCCCAATCTTTAGTACAATTAAAGTCTTGGACACCAATAAGACTCGTGATACAAGAATTTTCAGTCCTTTGGTCTACCAGCTGAGCTATCCTGACCATTCCTTATCCTCATTTTACTATACAATTTGGTTCTATGTCAAAACTAATTTATAATATACTAGTTAAAAATACATTTTTTAGTTGATACTTATAAATTACTGTTCTAACAATTAGAATTTCTATATTCTAGAATGAATAGATTCTAGTCCGATTGATTGAGGAAACCTTTCACAAGAAAAATTGTCTTCAGAGTAAAATGACAAGGAATTGTGGCCCAAGGAGCATGGATCAACTTCAGGATATTCTCTGAACTGATGCTTGACTAATGTTAGCACTAGCACATTAAAATATACTTTATGCATAGCCAAAAGGTGCATGATACTAAATTTAAAAAATTATACCTTTAATTATGCCTAGATCTAAGATTACAGCATCATGTGGAAGTTTAACAACTATTCAGATATTGAAATGTTGTGATTGCTGATTCTGGCGCTCCAAATCATTACTGTACAGATGGAATAAGCATTTCAAAATATTGATTGCTTGGAGTTGTTGTTATCACAGCTATGGCCAAACAGATTAAGAGACATTCGAGTATAGCTCATGCATACACAACCAAATACTCAAGGTTGGCATACTAGGTAGATTTCTGAATAATGAAACTAAAAGAACACAAACAAACATTTGGCAAAATTTCCAACACTAAAATGCACATTCCTGAATAACCTCCATTACTAAATTTACCCAATAGGCTTTGGCCCCCAAAAGAAGTCACTCATAAGGCTTCTTAAAGCAGGACTACGTTCATTAAGTTACAGCAATCAGTTAATATGATGTCAAGAAGCATTCCATGGTGACAGATTGCTGGGACCATTTAAAGTGATTCTATGAATTACAAACCTTTGCATCCAAATAGCTATTATAATCTGAGCTCCTCCCATCCTTCTGCAGAACAAAAGCCAAAAATGGTCGAACTGTTTATTCCATGCTGTTAATAGAAAGTTTAAACAACCACTCCAGAACTTAAGAAAACTATATGAAAATAGCAATACAAATTAGTGGCTGCCAATTACTACATCAGAGGACAGACCACATGGATCCAAAACACAGTCTGCAGTCTGCTATGTTGTAAATTGGATTGAGATCCGTATAACCATCTTCGCAACACTTCAGTTTAGAATTTCATTTCAATATCCTCAGTAAATTTTTCTATTGCAGTCCTGCATAAGTTTATAACATCTGTCAATTTTTTTTGACCTACCATAACATTTCTTCTTACAGTCCCATTATTAGCTCTTTTTTCCCAATGTACTGCATCTTTTGCAGAACTCAAAGAAACCAGTCCCATTATAAGACATACTGATGTGGAAGCCTACGTGAACATCATTAGTCTAGTCCATGGACAAATTATATGAGGAGGCACCACGGTCAAAGCATGCAACACGAGAATCAACTAAGGCAGCATGTGAATATAATGTCTGCGAGAAATAAGAATTGTCACTTGCGACTCGTCTCATAATAGATGCATGGCATGTAGATACAGTTCAATTCGAAGTTCGAAGCACTTAGACAGTCCACAGATAGCTTGAAATAGAATAGAAAAGGATGAGCAGCATCACACACATTACAGAGATTGGATGTACCTTTGTTGATACAAGAGGAGCTCTTTCACCAGGTATCCTTACATCAGGTAAGTAACTAAAGTCTGAAGCTATCAAAGACATCTTTGGTAGAGCATCGTGTACCACCTCAAGTAGTTTCTGCATATTCGCAAAGGCGGTGTCATTGCCTACTGGGTTTGTCTCCAAGCTAGCAGACTAGAAGTAGAATGAAGTAAACAGCAGAAAGTATGCAGTTATGGTTTCCTACCAAGCAGCCCGTTGGCAGCCAACATCTCCGGGGTCTGGGAAGGATTTTGGACCACAAAGTATCTGCCATTAATCTTACACCACTAGGAGAAGCTGCTTTTTTTGCTGAATTCACGACCTCAAGACAATTCTTGATCAGTGGATCCTCCAATGGCTTATACAATTCAGATAGGGTTTCCCTGCATTAATTTGTTTGCAGAACTTGAGTCTCATCTCCAATATGCACAAAGTGGGAATCTAGGAGCTGATTAAATCCAAGGATTTTGTAGCCCAAACAAAAAGGGGATAAAAAGGGAATATTATTAAAAAGCAATTACTACAAGGAAGTAAGTAGGTGGACCCAACTTGACCCAGAGAGAACTATGAAACCATATTATCTGTTCTTTCACTTACGGTAGATAATTCCAATCTCAGTACCAAATAGATTTCAGCCTAAACTGATAAAAAGAACAACCAACTATCTGACAGATAAACATGACTTTATTTAAACTGTGGAACTTAGTTTGGCCTAATAAAATGTGAAACTGAGTCAAAAACAGAGTTTTGCAGAACTATTACTTTTTTTTTTCCCAATAATAGAACTGCTCCAGCAGTTGGCCAATCTATTTAATGAACCTCATTACACCCACGTTGTAAAATTAAGTCTTCAAAATAGCAAAAACACATAGCTAGCATGCTACTTGCAATACTCTAACCTGTCATTTTGTTTATTGACCCACACTTCCATCCATGGAGAAATTTGATTTTCTGCATAGATAAGATCATGTGGAAGATTATCAAGGACCTGCAAAAGAAAAGGAACCAACTTTTGCTTAGGTGATTACTCAACAAAGACCAAGGATGTAACTACTGGAAATTAGCAAAAGATAGATCAAATGCAGGTGAAATAATTCAATTGAAGAAGCTATATAGACTTTGCAAAGTGAAGAGGGGGCAAAAAGAAAAGAGGTAGTTGCTTGCAGCCAGATTGCAATAAAGAAGGGAACAAACAAATATTGGAAATTACCATTCTTAAGAAGAAGAATCTCATGACTTGAGCAAAAGAGGAGAGAGATACCTCCAAGAAGTCAAGCATACCTCAAGCATAATAACCCAACAAGGTTGTTCTTGACGGTCCCCTGTGACAAAGGCATATGAAATTGGTAAATCATCAAGAAATGATTGATGCATCTCATTTGAATATATAGAGAGACATAGACTTGGGGACAGAAGCTTAGTTTAACATAATAGGAAGCACATAAGCTGACAAGCGCTATAAGCCAGGATAGCCAACATTGGCACACTATTTATCATCCAAATCCAAAATTCAGGAGAAGAATATAACACTGTTGCAAAATTTGATCTAGTCAGAAAACACACTTCGGATGCACCATAAAGCACAATAGGAAAAGATTATGTGCCTTCACCAGAGACACAAACAAAATAGTTCTCTAGTACATTGAGATAAAAAAGCGAAGATCAATAAGTCGGAAACTGTATAAGTTCCATAAGGATCTCATTTTAAAATTAGGAAGCCAAGAAAATATCTTGTCCCTGATGATTTGAGATTGCACAGAAGTTTTATTATACACCAATCTGGATGAATCCCTATCAAAGCACATATGATCTACAAATTTACTCTCAGTAAACTGACATATAATGATATCTTTACACTATTCTAAATCCCTCACAGCAAACCTAGAAATACTGTCATTCTAATCTCTCTGATCATAATTATTTAAACACTATCCCCGGGATGAGCAACCAATTTCAGCAGCATCAACACAAAATATTATCTAAAGATAGTAATGTTATGCTCTAATCAATGTGATTTGGAAGATGGCATGAGAAGGCTTTATTTTCAATTTTGATTCCTTTACCACTCAGATTCATGTAAAATGTTTCAAGTAGAACAATAGCTGACTCTCATTAAAGAAGTAAAGATCAATCAAAAGAAAAAAGCTTCCTACTTTACCCCATCCACTTCGGTCTGTGGCATCACGGCATTCCACCCTAAATTTTGAAGAGTGGCTGAGGACTTGTCCAACAGTTTCCCTCTGTATCTTTGCCAGGGAGGGACTAATTTCCACAGAGCTGCAAAAGATGTTCAAAGTGCCATACTTATTTTATTAATTCCAGATGCAAAAGAATATTCGAAAGAAGGATGCTCAATTCTAGTCGTAAATGTCTCCATGCACGTAAAGCAACTTAAAGCACAGACTGACCATACCCATAGGAACACGTTTCAAAGCTAGCCTACCTCACTGAACCAACTTCTTCAATTATTACTTGCAGAAAAAACAATTGTATTTGTGACTAGCACGATGGTTGAACAGCATTTGGAAGCCTAGTGGAACTATTGCATATAGTAAATGCTTGCTTGAAAACAAGATGGACTTCAAGAGTGCGAAGAGCATTTTATCCTATCTTTATTTAATAGGATTCATGCCACCAAAGGTTTGTGTGATTCTTTGTCCTGATATAGTACCTTTCATCCATAGTCAACCATCCACTAGATTATAGGGGCTTGTGAAATTAAAGTTATCTTTCCAACTATTAATTGATACTAAAATCTCCACGCTTTTCATCTTTGGAAATGGTTGATGATGAGTTATGGTACAAGCAGAAGAAAACATTTCTGCGTGCATGACCTTGAACTGTAGAGCAGGTGATGATTGCAAGAGGAAATTACATCCAGAGTCATCATTCTCACACACAGAGTTCATCTCAAACTTGTAAAGTGCAGACAATCATACGTAAGATATGAACACAAGAGTGTACGTATAGTATGTGTCTGGATGCAAAAGCATTTACAAGATATGCACAAAATATACTCTTTCAGTGCAGCCCATTATACACGATTTCAAGAATGAAAAGAATGGTTGTTGCACATACATATAAGTCATACTGTTGTAAACTCTTTCTGGTGCATTTAATTTCATGTAATCCATGATGCCCTTTGCACAAGTTCCTGATCCACCTCCAATTTCATATATCTGAAAGAATATCACAAAGTGCACATCACTTTCTTATATTAAAGAAGTAAGCAAGCAGATCTAAAGTCTGACAATTAAGGAGAGGTACTATGTCATCCTATACCAATAGACCAAAAGATATTCAATACTAATATGTTGAAAACCACAGCGACTTAACTTTGGTTCAAAATCAGGCAGGACATTGCAAAAGAAAAAAACAGAAACCATTTCATCCATGTCAGGCCATCAACAGAAGTTTCATCCACCCAGGTGTAATGTAACAGAAGTGCTAGTGGCTGAAAACCAGCATTGGATCACTGAGTTAGCAAGTGCATGTCCCCTTCTGGGACAATAGCTATGTGAAAGCTCTTGCTAAAACTATCCTAGTTGTTTATAGTGCTGTCCAAGGAAAACACTGATCAGGTGAAGGATGCTCTTCAAGTTTGTGACAGATGCACACTTGCACGGAAGATGCACCTGGGGAGAGATAGAGAGAGTCTCCACTCTGCCAGCAGTAGCTAAACTGCACTAATTTCATCCTTTTAGTACTTGATAAGCATTCATAAGCAGCAGTAGGAGTAAGTAAACTGCTTCATTGGGTAATCCCAGAATAGGCAACTCAGGAGTATTTATTGCACATTCAGGTAATCATCAAGTTGCAAAACCTCAAAATGCAAGCAAAATTGCCTCAAATCTGGAAGGTTGAACAGTCAAGCTGCAGTGCTAGTTGCAGTTCAGCAAGAAAGAAAACTCTTTAAGCAAGTGAGGAAAGTAAGGAAAGCTATGACCAATTCAAACCCTTCTTTGTGCTTGTAAAATTATAGAAGAAAGCAGGACTCAAAACTACTTTGGTCAAGACCATTGTTGTGTAAATTAGGACCTTAACTCTTAAGGCTGTATGTCTTGGTTCACAAACTCAATGACAATAATCATTGATGTCATTGCCATTCTCGGCAGAAAAGATAAGGATACAAAATACAACATTTCCAATGGAGAATGAAATGCCATGAAGCCTGTAAATTTGACACTTAAGTACAAAAATGGCCTTTGATGTATCGTAAACAGTTAAACTTCTAGCATCTAGCAACAAGAAGAAAGACAAATATGTACAAATAAACTTACTTTCAGAGGAACTGAAAGGTTAGCAGTGCGCATTATGGCTTCAGCAATGCCATGGGCATACCACGGCTACAAGAAGAGAAAACATAATTTAATCAATTTGCAAAATCCACTGGCAAAGAAGATAACCCAAAAAAAAATCTAGAGAAGAGCTCCAGATCTGACATGAATGAGCATGGTATACCATGACGTGAAGAAACTACAAAAAACATGTTTATCAGCATGACAACTAGTCCTAAATCATCAATAAACCAGATAGATCCCCCTAGAGGTTTTTAAAAACCTATAAAAAGAGAATCTTATATAAATTATGCACTTCACTTCAATAATGGATTCCATACAAACACAATGATGACCATTAGTAACAACCATATGATATTATGTGAAGTGTGAAGTCAGCATCAATTATTTGATAACAGTGATTTGATTGGCAATTCTCACATTGTAGTTCTCAAGCAAAATAGCACAACTCAAAGGGGTACCTTGGAACTCAAGAGGTATGAGTTCCCTATGTGAATGGAAACTAATCGATGACAGCTTTTCAACATCACTTGCAGTGCCTATTCTATGCACAACTATCCTACCTAATGCCCTTGCATCAATGCTCGATAGATATCCCTTGAAGCCTCTATCTATTGCTTTGACGTACTTACGCCATTAAGATTGGTTTTGCCTTCATACCGCTAGGATATCCATCTACTACTGCCTAGGGAGAGTGGAGTTGCTCAGCCCATCCAAATTACCACTCGAAAACTAAGCTTCTATGACGTCGACCACTGAGATTAAAAGCAGTCAGACACTAAGACCAAATCAAAAATGTCCAAACTTACTTATACCTCACATGATCATGTAAATACCACGTTCACCCAAGCCCAGCCTACTATAACCATTAGATCATGTGGGCACCACGTGTGACCCATCAAATTCAAGTGAGATGCACTGAGCTCACATGAATCTAGTGCATGCTAGAAATTTTTCTTTGCATACTTGTGTGTGAATTATCACCCAGCCTCACCCTCCAAACACTAGGCACACAATCCTTACCCTAGAAAAAATTCATAGAGCATCGTGAATATGTCAACACAAGTTTTACTTAATATACCTTGAAAAGCTCGACAGGAGTAAACCATGAAATATCACTTTGCCGGTAGATTTGATCCAAATGCTCCATGTAATCCTTCCTGCCTAGAATTACAATATGTCAGTATATGAACAGAAAGACAGTACCCATATTTATCATATTTTGTTTCCTTCTCGATATTACTATGTTGATCTTCTAACCATTGCGAGGAATAGCATAATGACTGAAGTTATTAAGGAAGTAAATTGAGTAGTTGAAATAAGACAGTTGAAAAGCCATGCATTTGTGTTTTTTTTTTTTTTTTTTTTTTAACTGGCCAAAAGAAAGAGTAGTAAATCAAACTATCCCACCACCACCAAGAGACACAGCTTCATCTATCTAATTATCATAGGATAAACAAAACAGCATGACCCATACTCTGGTCAATGTAACTGATCTCCGAATACCAGTTTGTGATTTAACTTCATATGCCCCTACGGAGAAATACATGCACGTGATCAGAAGGATTGATAACAATACCATTGAAAGCCTATGGTAAGACAGGCTTCAATCTACTGCCCAAATATAACATTCCAAAGCTTTTATACGTTCTTGGATAATTAGGTTTGACTCGAAAGGCTGCCCTATATACTAAAGTTAAAATTCATCTTACTTGAGCGGTGAAGTGCTCATACATCATCCTCAGTTCATTCTGCCACTTGCCTCCACAAAGGATAACTAGCAACTTAACCATGAGAAAGTTCTAATCAATGAATACCTAAGCTTTTGACAACAACATCACTTTCCAGCCAACCAACAATAACCATATTATTGGAAAGGATACATATGCAATTTCTTATTCACGAAAACCGCCTTGCACACAACGCATTGCACAAGGAACAGAAGGATCTCCAGAGCAACCGAGGATCGAGGACCGCAAGCAAAGAGTTACCTTCGAGCTGATTGAACTTAAAGCTCCTCCCCAGCACGCCGACGGAGGCCGACCGCTGAGAGAAGTAGCCATGCTTCGGGTCGTACAACGCCGAGCGTATGAAATCTCGAACCTGCACGATTAGAATCCCACCAAACGAAAAAAATAAAACCACGTGAATCCGGCGGACGGCGACGAAGTTCGACGGAATACGAAACGCAGAGCGATCGGGAATGCGGTCTCACGAGGACAGGCTCGTCGCCGACAATGCGAGTGGAGAAGGGGGCACGAAGCGGAGGAGCTGAGACCTCGCATGGAGTCACTGCGCAGAGAGACGAAAATCAGAGACGGAAGAGAGAGAGAGAGAGAGAGAGAGAGAGGACCTTGACGGGTGCCGAAGGCGAGAGGGAGAAGGTGTTTCGCGGCGGGAGTGCGGCGGAGCACCGTCGATCGGGGGGGCCATCGGAACATCCTCGGCGGCGGCGACGGCGGGGTTTACGGCTCTGCTCGCAAAACCCCTCTGCCCACCCTCTGACCCTTTTTCTTCATTTGTCCTTTTTCTTTTGTGTGTTTTCAAGAAAATAAGCACGAATCTCACTTATTACAAAATATTCAATTCGGGCATGTTTATTTTTATTTTCCAAAAAAATCTTACTTATCCACCTTTTTGCTAATTCTAAGAGTACAATTGAAAATCTAAACTTATAAAAGTAAAAAATGCGTTACTACTTCAATGTTTAGTTGCTTTGAAATGTTTTAATTACTTTGTTCTAAACGAAATTGACAATTGGGAGAAATGCAAGATTAAGAAGCCAAAAAAAAAAAATATTAGGTTCCGTTCGTTTCGCGAAAAAATATATAAATAGCTTTAACCAATTATACAAAAAATCGGTGCCAAAAACTTTCACTCAAAGTGACAACGGGTCAGATTGAGTGGAAATGAGCCGATATAAAAGAAAAGACACCTCACATAACGGGGGACAAAACAACAAACTGAAAGCCAAGCTAAATATAGCCAGTAGGAGCCAACACGGAGGAAGAAACAAAGGGCGACAATCTTCAAAACGGCCAACACAGCAATGGCAAGAAAAGATCAACCGGCCGCAAAGGCTCATGGCTACGGACGGCGCTGAGCAGGAGGATTAGAAACGCTGCCGAAAATGGAAGAGTTGAAGCCCCAACATCTATGGAGCCTCCTGTTCCTTGGGTTGTCAACCACATTGCTGAAGGTTAGAGCTTTGTCCTTAACCACTTTGATGAGATGGTTTTTCAAAGCCAACAACTCCAAAGTTTCCCCTCGAAAAATAATGCTATTTCGCTTCTTCCAAATGAGGTGGCACATGGCTCCAAAAGAGAAACGAGCGATGCAATGGAGAAAATCCTTACCAGAAAGGAACTTTAAGGCCCAAAGGAGATTCTCTGACCAAGACCTGTTTCTCCATGGAAGATTATATCTTGCAGCCCAAAAAAAAAACGAGATTAGCTGAGATGCGACAGTCAAAGAACAGATGATCAATAGAGTTCAGTTTGGCATTACAAAAAGCACATAACCCACTATCAATTCTACTATAAGAGAGAAGGAGAACCTAGGTGGGTAATCAGTTTCTAATAATTAGCTAAATGTTGAATTGAAATCTAGGAGCAATCGAATCGTTCCAAATAAGTGAAGCCCAAGGAACATGATCCTTCTTCCTCCTAATGACTTCCCACGCTGAGGCCACCATGAAAGCACCAGAAGAGCTCCCAAGCCAAGTAAACCGATTAGAGGTTTGAGAGAGGACCAGAAGAGAATAATCCCCATCTTCCAAAAGAGTCCTGAGAGCACCACCATAAGGGGATTAGTGATCTGCTAGCTTCGCTTGTCTGGAGAAGCCCGAGTTATCAATGAAGGAGTCCGAAAAAGATAAGTTTAACGGGCCTCTCGGGTGCCAATGGTCATACCATAGAGACACAGAAAAGCCATTTCTAGCTTCCCAAAGGAAGGATAATCGAAACTCTCGCCTTAGCTGCAGGATCTTCTTCCACGCCCAGGAACAAACTAACGAAGTGCGGGAGATCCAAAAAATTTTCTTCTTTAAGAAAGTCGTGTGAATCCACATACACCATAACGACTCATTGTCTGTAAAAAGAATCCAAATATACTTGAGTATTGCAGCTTTGTTGCAATCACGCAACTTGCGAATGCCCAATCCTCCTTCAACTTTCGGGAGACACACATCCTCCCAAGAGACTTTTGCCCCACTAGAGCCAAGTGTAGGTCATTTCCAAAGAAATTGTCTCAAGATTTGTTCTATGCGGTCTAACATTGAACATGGAAGTATAAACACACTAGCCCAATAACTTTGGATGGAGTGAAGGACTGACCTGATCAATTGAAGTCTGCTTGTGAATGAAAGGGAAATGTTGGGCCCAAGATTGGACCCTAGCTGTGATGCGATCAACAAGCGAGATACAGTCCGTCTTGCCAAGCCTCAAAGTGATGATCGATACCCCTAGATACCTCACCGACAACTTTCCTTCCTGAAAACCAAGGGCCAGAATGATATAATTCCAAAGAAAAGGGGACCCACCTGCAAGGAAGACTTCACTTTTACTTGTATTCAGCAACATACCACTCCATGAAGATAAAATATCCAGGCCTCTTTTTAATAAGGAAACTGATGCCTAGTCCACCTGATATAATAAGAAGACATCATCCGCGAAAAAGAGGTGGGAGAGCTTCAAAGCTTTGCACCTCCAAAAATATTTAAAGTTCGGATGTGAGGCATGAGAGCTGAGAATCCTAGAGAAAACCTCCATCACCAATTTAAAAAGATAAAGAGACATAGGATCCCTCTGTTGAAGGCCCCGGTCACCAGAGAAGAAACCATGTAGCTCCTCGTTGATCGAGATGGAATACTTTGGAGTATGTACATAGACCATAATGAGTCGGGTCATCCAGGCGAGAAAACCAAAAGCTATAAGGGTTAATTCTAGGAAATCCCAATCAACCGTATCATACGCCTTTTAGAAATCCACCTTGATAGCGCACTTAGGCAAATGAGGGTCTTGGTGGAAACCTGCAAAAAGTTCTTGGACCAAAAGAATGTTATCATTTATCCTCCTACCCTTAACAAAGGTATTTTGGGAAGGGCTTATCAAGTCCCTAAGAATTGCAACTAAACGGTTGGCGAGAATCTTAATGATGACTTTATATAAGGTATTGCAGCAAGCAATAGGTCTAAAGTCATAAATAGCACAAGCATTTGGAACCTTGGGCACCAAAGCTAAGATAGAAATCCTTAACCACATCCGGGACCAACGGGCCTACAGTCTCCTAACAATTCTTGAAGAACTCAATAGTAAAACTGTTTGGTCCAGGTGTCTTGCCTCTAGTGAGGGAAAATAAAGTCTCATGGATCTCAGAATCAAGCACAAGGCGAGAAAAAGCACTAACCTGCTCCTCTAAGAGTGGACGCTTGATGAGTGCCTGTAGCTCCTACAACGAGGGCTTCGTGAGAATAGCCTGCAGAGGAGTTTGGGAAACCTAGAGTGCCATAACTTGGCACGGAAGGACACTTAAGTGCCATAACTTCAAAAGGATACACTTAAGTGCCAATTTTGGAGTAAAGTGGAACACTTAAGTGCCACTCTGGCCAAAATCCGACCAAATTGGTGACGTGGCAATTTTCCGGTGAGTTGGATACAAAACGACGTTGTTTTGCATGTTGACGTGGCGAGAAAATGTAAAAACGACGTCGTTTTGTGTTGATGTGTAAATAATTAATATAAAAATTAATTAAATTAAATTAAAACTTAATTTTATTTAAAATATTCTAAAAAATAAAAAACTTAAAATTTAAAAAACTTAAAATTAAAAAAAAAACTTAAAACTTAAAATTAAAAAAAAAACTTAAAATTAAAAAAATTAAAATTAAAAAAATTAAAATTAAAAAAAAATTAAAATTTAAAAACTTAAAATTTAAAAAAACTTAAAATTTAAAAAACTTAAAATTTAAAAAAAAATTAAAATTGCCACCTTAGCCGCCCCCTTCGGCCTCCCTTTTTTAAAAAAAAAAAAAAATTAATTTTTTTAATTTTAAGTTTTTTAAATTTTAAGTTTTTTCATTTAAGTTTTTTAAATTTTGATTTTTTAAATTTTAAGTTATTTTTATTTTAAGTTATTTTAATTTTAAGTTTTTTAAATTTTAAGTTTTGAAAATTTTAAATTTTAAGTTTTTTAAATTTTAAGTTTTTTAAATTTTGAGTTTTTTAAATTTTAAGTTTTTTAAATTTTGAGTTTTTTAAATTTTAAGTTTTTTAAATTTTGAGTTTTTTAAATTTTAAGTTTTTCAAATTTAAAGTTTTTAATTTTAGAATATTTTAAATAAAATTAAGTTTTAATTTAATTTAATTAATTTTTATATTAATTATTTACACATCGACGCAAAACAATGTCGTTTTTGCATTTTCTCGCCACGTCAGCATGTAAAACGGCGTCGTTTTGTGTCCAACTCACCGGAAAATTGCCACGTCACCCATTTGGTTGGATTTTCGCCGAAGTGGCACCTAAGTGTTCCATTTAACTTCGAAATTGGCACTTAAGTATACAATTTTGAAGTTATGGCACTTAAGTGTCCTCCCGTGTCAAGTTATGGCACTTGGGCTGTGCTTCTGCCGCTTGCGGAGTCAGGAGGTCGGTGAAATAAGAGACAAAAACTTGCTGCACCCTATTCGGATCAGTGACCAGCAAGCCGGAAGAATCCTTGACCGAGATAATTCTGTTATGAAGCTGTCTTCTATTGACAGAATGGTAAAAGAACTTAGTGTTTTTATCACCTTCTTGAAGCCATCTAACCCTAGACTTTTGCCTGTAAAAAGACTCATCTTGACTTCAGAACTCAACAAAGCTCTGACGCTGATCCTTCTTTAGCTCAGCAAGAGTAATACTGGTCAGGTCTTGTTGGAGGGCACATTGGGTAAGCCTAATGGCATCCCTAGCTTCAGCCGTTCTCGCAAAAATATTAGAGAATGACTCTCTATTGAGCACCTTAAGACGGCCTTTGAGAGCCTTTAGCTTGCAAACAAGCTCGAACATAGGAACCCCAACCCTAGGGCTATCCCACACTTGCTTAGCAATAGAGTTGAAATTTGGGTGCTTCATCTAAAAGTCAAAGAACTTAAAGGGCTTCCTTGTATGTGCCGGGTTCAACACTCTAACCACCATAAGGGTGTGGTCAGAGATACCTAGATTCAAGAAAGCAGCTTCTGAGAAAGAGAAGTCGAGCCTCCATTTAGAATTCACCAAAACTTGATCAATTTTCCTTTGCTTTCGATTCACTCCAGAAGAAGTGGATTAGGTAAACCGAAGTCCAGCATACCTAAGGTCCTTCAACTCCGTCTAAGCCAAGCAATGGTTGAACTCATCAAAGTATGGAATCCAGGTATCTGAGCTACCCATGCGGTCTGACAGGTCTTTGATAGCATTGAAATCGCCTACCACCAGCTAGGCTGAATCTTGCAAAATGTCATTCTTTTGGACAAGATCTGCCGAAAGAGGCCGACGGCGCAAAAAAGTATGCTTGCCGTAAATCACAGATAAATAGCAAGCCACCCCAGACAAATGAGAAGTCAAGCTACCATGAATTGCCTGATCATTTAAGGAAGACGCTTCAAATCTAACTAGAGCTGGATTCCAACCAACCTAAATCCTACCACGAGGAGAGTATTCATAATTTGCTAATTAACTCCAATCCAACAAAAGGCTAGCAGAAATAGACTGAAAAAGAGATTCCGAGATCTTAGTTTCCAGGATACCAACAAAACAAAGATTATTTGAAGAAACTAGACTTCTAATTTCAACCCTCTTTAGGGGGCCCATAAGTCCCCAAATATTCCAAAAACCTAAGAACATCCTAAAAACACAAGGAGGGAGATTACCTCTTCTTGCTAGGCCTGTGTCGATTATAAACCGTTGCAGGCAAGGCAGAAGGGGGAGGATCCGGGCAAAGTGTCAACATCTTATCTTGAATAGATAGAGGCTTCATAGGATCAGGAAGGGCGGTCGAAGAAGAAGGGCAAGGAGACAGTAGGTCATCCTCCTCCGAGGAACTAAATTCATCACTCACCGAACCGCCAGCTACCTCACCCGAACTCGGTCGGGCACTTGAAGCATCGGGAGGATCTGCCCTAGCCGCAATTGGAATAGGACGACCAACATTTTGCTTCGAGGCATTCGAAGATCGTTGTAGCTTAATAGAAGGAACATGAGGCATAACCTTAAAAGGGGCGAGATTTTGAGGCTTAACAGAATGAGCAGGAGGCACAGCCTTCACTGGGAGGGGATCCTTAAGCTTCGAAGTCTAAGCACCTCCACTGAAAGGAGTTAGGCCAAGCGAAGCAGCTTCCTTAGTCGTAGAGGCCTTTTTCTTCTTTCCTTTGACTTGCTTCCACCTTGTTTAAGCTCCTGAAGGAGGCTGAGATACTGATGGATGAAGGTGAGGAACGGCTGCGGGGTCATCAATCACGACACCAGGCAACGCCTACTTCTGTCCCACGTCTAAATAGCCAGTAACAGGCTCCATCCTCCCACTTGTGCCTTGGTTCGAAATAGAAGCACCAACTTGGGGAGCTTCGGTCACACTAGCTGGTGACGAGGAATAGTCTTGAGGATCTAAGGAAGGATCCACACGAACTTGTTGACCCACAGTTTTAGCCGACACTGGGGCAATAGGCGCTGAGCAGGTGTGGCCAAAGATGCCACGGCTTGGGCAAGCACTAGGCCTCCACTCATATTCCACATTAACAGAGCTCATTTCTCCATTAATGACCACCTCTATAGCATCGCAATAAGGTTGCTTCGCTAAGATTTCCATATAGACACAAGTAAAAACCAGCATATTCTTTTCCTCCATTCTCATATCAACATAGATCGGTTTCCCCATCGCACTAACCATTACATTAATCCCCTGAGAAGACCAGAAAGCAATAGGGAGTTTCTTTAGTCGTATCCAAACAGGAACTACCGAGTGATTATCCTTCCTAATTTCCAGCGATGGTTTCCATTGTTGTAGGATTAAGGGTACTCGTACGATCGTGAGAGGCCCTCCTTCTAGCACCTTTCTTCGAAAATCCACATTAGGAATGCGAAAGAAGTAGAAACCCTACCCATTAACCATCACCTCCAAGACTTTAGGACCCCAAGCATTCTTCATAAAGGACTCAACTAGCTTGAAAGGAAGATTCCTTCCAACAAAATAACCCACAGGCATTCATAAAAATTTGGATTAGCCGCTTCCAAAATAATATCAGTTAATTCAACAACAGGCTTGTTATTGATAATGGTAGGAGGAATATATTCCAAATCAAAGCCTTTTGTGGCAAGTTTGGCAACATTGGCCTAGGAGTGGGGCTGGGGGGTTTTCGAATCCCTCATATGTTGGCCTTTTTGCTGAGGCCTCTTAGAAGCAAATCTAGCTCTACTTCTGTCACGGCGACCAGCGGGAGCTTGCGGGGGAAGGCCACCCCGCTCAACCTAACTTTGAGGTTCCGAGGGAAGGCTACCATGGCATCGGGACAAGGGGCTTCGTCCCCTAGAAGTGCCAACAACATGCTGTGCCGAATGTGGAGGACCACCCGCACCAGAAGTAGAGGAATCCATACGTCGAACACCTGGCATGCAGCCCAAGCACTAACCAAAAAAGCCCATTACAAGTAAAGAGACGTACCCGGCCAAGCTCCAAGGATACAAGAGAGGCATAGGCTTGCATAGGAACGGCCCACGAAACAGCTTAATCGCAACAACATCCCGAAAACGCAGGAACAGTGCTGGCAAAACACAGCCAGCGAGATCTGGACTTTTGGAACAAAGCAGAGAGGAACGACTTGGATGGAAGTTAGAAGAAGGTAAGGCAACCTAGCTTTCCAAAAATCAGGCCCAAACGAGCAGCTGGGACCACCACATTAAGCACGAACCAGAACTGCAGGACAGACACTCCAGCTCGCCTAGGCCAGCTTAGATCTCGAAATGTAGAACAAATTAAGGGAAATTGTTTAGTGGAAGAGGAAGGTTAGACGAGCCTATCATCCAAAAATTAGCCCAAACGGATGCCGGAAACTCCGGGAACAAGCAAAGCACCAGACGGTGAACAATGTCAAAATCCCCTGAGGAGGGAGAGCACGATGAACAATATCTGTGCTTTTGTTGGTTTATGCTGAACGCCAAAAACTGGCCCTCCTTAATATTTTTTGGATTTTTCGGCGTTCATTTCATGGAAAATGAATTCCTTAGGGAAAATGTTTTCCATGAAAGGAAAAAAGTCTTCTAAATTAAGGGAGAATGTTTTTCACTTTTGAAAAGTGGAAAACATTTTTCTCACTTGATCTCTTTTATTTCACACATTTATAAATCCTCATTTCCTCCTCCCCTTTCCTTTTCTTCTTTTCTTTTTTTGTTCGAATTATTTTTTAATTTTCTTTTTCTTTTTTTAATTCGAATTAATTTTAATTTCCTTTTTCTTTTTTCTTTGTTTCCTATCTTCTTCTTTCTTGACTAGTCGTCGGCCGTTGCCAGGCGAACCTCAAGCTCATCGATTTCAAGCTTGTGCTCTGCACTCTTACTTATCATTTTCTTTATTTATTCTATTCTACAGTTGTATATTGCTCAAGCAAAGGGCTCTATATGTTTTGTTTCTTTTTTCTTTTGTTTATTAGAACACAAAAGACACAGGGGGGAGGATGCTCTCTAAGCTGTGCTCGATACACTATTCCTCTCGATCTGGTGTTTTGTTGCTACTGGGAGTTATAGCTGATCGTTGGGGCCAAGAATTGGAGGTTTGGCTCGCTTGACCACCATCCTCTCCCTCTCCAAAGCGATCGCACTAGTATGCCGTACAAGCTATGCTATGGTCCTTCTGTATTAGGGTTTGAGGGTTTCTTTGTGCATTTGGCTACATTTATGGCCTCCTCGTCTGCTGAGGTAGGTGGCCAGTTGGGTAAGGCCCATTTAGGTGTGGGTAGTATAAGTGGACGAAGCCTCACTCCCCGACACCAAAACCCCCCGTCTTCTATGGTCACGGGACAATTGAGCTCACATAGGCCAGGCTCCGCAGCTTCGATGAAAGGCTAATGGGGATCTTTCAAGGCCCCTCAAGGCTTGGATAGGTCTCGTGGTCGCAGCCAAGCTAGGTCCTCCTCCAAACGACCCCAGCCTAGTGACCAGAAAGCTAGGAGTTCCAAGCCTCCTCCTGGTTGTTCCTGGGTCAACGTCGCTAGAGCAGCAACAAAGGGGTATGACCTTTTGTTCGTTCCCCTAACCTACATTGACAATAAGCCTATTGTCAAACTCTCTGAGGAAGTCCTTGAGGCCACCAATCCGAAATGGCACGAGTGCCTAGTCGAATACTATGTCGGGAAGAAACTCCCATTTAAGTTCACAGAATCGGCCTTGAAGCATGCCTGGGGATCGAAGTTGACTGAAGTGATGTCAAATGACCAAGGGTTTTACTTCTTCCACATCCCTGATCGGGAGTTTTGTAGGAAGCTTCTTGATGATGGTCTGTTGACGGTTGCCAGGGTTCCCTTTATTCTGCAACAATGGCAACCTCTGATGGAATTAAAAAAAAAGAAAATCATTAATCCGTCCCGGTTTGGATACGATTGAAGAATTTCCTCTATCATCTTTGGTCTGCGCCAGAGATAAGTGTTGTTGCTAGTGCTATTGGGAAACCTCTTTATGTTGATCAGCGCACTGAACAAAGAAGATGATCTCCTATGCTAGAGTGTGTGTGGAGGTTTCTGCGAAGCAATCTCAGTGTAAGTCGGTTAATGCAATCCTTAATGGGGTATCTCGAATGGTGGCTATTGAATACGAGTAGAGACCGGTGTCGTGCCCTACTTGTGGCACCTTTGGCCACAAGTGTGTGACTGCTCCGCCTCTATCTAACCCTGAGGAGCTCTTCAACAAGGCTTGATTAGGGAGCTCCTTGTTGTTCGTGACTAGGTTCCTGCTCGTGCTCTAGAGTCCTCTGCTCTTGCTGCAGTTCAAGACTAGAGTCTTGCCCTTGTTCCATTAGTGGCTGAGGTTCCTAGAAGTATTGAGTTGGGTTGGAAGTAGGTTGGGGGTAGAATGAAAATGCAAGCCTTGGCTCTGAAGGAGGGAGTCCCTTCCCTTCCGCTTATTTTGAGTGAAGCAGGCCAAATCATGAAGTTGAAGGATACCGGTCTAGGGATTAGTATGCCTTCCACATCAACCCGAAAGGTCCAAAGGGGTCAACAAGGTCAGCCAAAAACTGGTGATTCCATCATCATCTCATCTCCTGCCAGTAAAGCCATCCCAGCAGGTGCCACCTTTACAACACCGTTGCTTAGCTCTGGAGCAAACTCGGATGACTTGCTCAACTCGAGTGAGGATGACCAGGTCTTGCGACGCCCTCTCTCCCCAAAAACTACCCCTGTTACTTGGAAGCCTGACTCTAAGTAGGAAAAGGCTCTGTCCCTTGCTAATTCCCCTAGTCCTATGGCCAACTGGTGTCGGTCGAGTAAGAGGAGGTAATCCCTTGTTCGTCTATATATACTTATATGTACATAGGTATTTGGAATATTAGGAGCCTTGTAGACCCCATTTGACAGGCTGAAGTTTGGAACCTAGTCTCCTTAAATGGGATGTGCTTTGTTGGTTTATTGGAGACTAAAGTCTCGGAGTCCCACCACCGACCGTGGTAGCCTGGATGGTAGAGCCTCTGTGATCCTTTCGCCCTGAGGTGAGGGGTTCGAAGCCCTTGCGAAGCAAGGGGGCTGAAGGGCTGTTAGGTGACTTACCCGGTGGTATGGGGTGGTGGTTTCCCCATGTTGCCCCCAGGTTCTCCCCGCCGGCTGTCGGCTTACGGGGTTTCCTGGGTCACCAAAAAAAAAAAAAAAGTCTTGGAGTCCCTTTTCCAGTCCATTTTTTCGAAGCTTTTAATAGGTTGGAACTAGAAGAAAAACTATGAACACTCTCCAAGAGGAAGAATTTTGGTTGGATAGGATCCTTCCTTGGTCTGTTTTGATGTCTCGTCGGCCAATGCTCAGGCAATTCATGGAAGATTGAAGTTTCTTTCGACTAGTTTGGTTTGTTGCATCTCGGTAGTATATGTCGAGCATACCTTTCTCTCCCGTCGACTGCTTTGGGTAGACCTTGTTTAGATGAATGCCATCATGCAGGACTCACCTTGGCTGGTGGCCGGGGACTTCAACACCATTAAAGATCCAACTAACCGAATCGGCAGCTCCAAAGCTTGGGTCCCTTATTTTGATGAGTTTAGTTAGTGCTTATCTCAGATTAAGCTAGATGATTTGAGATATGTTGGCTTCCATTACACCTAGGCAACTTCCTCTAGACCTAACCGGAAGTTAAGAAATATTGATAGGGTCCTTGTAAATACTAAATGGAGTTACGATTTCTCCTCATTGGAAGCCTCATTCCTCGCTCCCGGCATTTTTGATCATACCCCTATGGTAGTTAGGGTCTTAGACCCTATTCACCGAAGGAAACCTTTTAAGTTATTTAACTTTTGGGTGGAGCACCCGGCTTTTCACTCGATTGTAGATCAGGTGTGGGAGTTCCTGGGAGAAGGAGTTCCAATGTATAGGCTAGTGTGTAAGCTTAAGGTCCTTAAAGGACGCCTCAAGCAGCTCAACATATATTCCTTTTCTAACATCTCTTCTAGAACAATTGAGGCAAGGAATGCTCTTCGGGTCACACAGGTTGGGCTTCAACAGGACTCGACCAGCGCCTCACTCGTCGAATTGGAGAAGGCTCAGTGGCGGACCTTCACGGATTTATGCATTCAGGAAGAGTCATTCTTTAGGCCAAAGTTCAGAGTCAGGTGGCTCAAAGAGGGTGACCAAAATACTAAATTCTTTCACCATTTTATCAATAGAAGGTAGCTGAAGAATAGAATCCTCTCGGTCAAAGATAACAGTGGCTCTTTAGTCACGGATCCTCAAAGGGTGCAGCAGCTATTCGTTACCTATTTCTAGCATCTTCTTGCTCTGTGGATCCCGCCTTTGAGGCATTCAACGTAGGAGATTCAGGCAGTCATTCAGAGTCTGTTGAATATGGAATAGGTTAGATCTCTCTCTTGCCTTGTTTCTGATTTGGAGATACGAGATACCCTGTTCTCCTTAGCTTGAGGTAAGGCTCTAGGGTCAGATGGGTTTAGTGTAGAATTCTTTAAACATAACTGGAAGGTGGTAGGTTCATTGATTCTTGTAGTGGTGAAATATTTCTTCATTTTTGGGAGATTATTACGAGAGTTAAACAACACCATCCTAGTTTTGGGGCCAAAAGTTCCCAATGCGTCTACGTTTTCAAACTACAGATCCATTGCCTACTGTAATACAATTTATAAATGTATTACCAAGGTTTTGGCTAACAAGGTGGCTGCTGTTCTTCAGATCGCCATAAGTCCCCCTCAAAGCGCTTTTGTCAAAGGCCAGTGGATTAGGGATAACATTCTCCTGGCCCAAGGACATTTTAGTGGATTCCATATTGACCCTTATCTGCCCAAGTGTGCTATAAAAGTGGACTTCTAAAAGGCCTATGATACCGTTGATTAGGACTTCTTGGAGCTTGTTCTCAGGGCTTTTTGCTTTCCCAATCACTTGACCTGCCTTATTATGGTCTATGTGCGCATGCCGGGTTTTTCATCTCCTTGAATGGGGAACTATAAAATTTCTTCCCAAGTGGTCGCGGTCTTTGTCAAGGGGACCCCATATCCCCTTATTTATTTACCTTGGTCATGGAAGTCTTCTCGGGGATTCTATACCTTCGCACGAGGCAACCGGAGTTCAGATTCTTCTAGAGATGCAAAGCTCCGGGCCTATCACACCTGTTTTTTGCCGATGATGTCTTCCTTTTTTGTGAAGCGGATATGGCGTTAGTCTCTCTC
This sequence comes from Eucalyptus microcorys, assembly GCA_014182515.1. NCBI lineage: Eukaryota > Viridiplantae > Streptophyta > Magnoliopsida > Myrtales > Myrtaceae > Eucalyptus > Eucalyptus microcorys. Next base: position 25,995,809 of record CM024569.1, on the reverse strand, counting down.
CTCAAGGAAGGCCTCGATACCTTCTCTGCGTGAACTGGGCTGAGACCAAACATAGACAAATGTGAGGTATTCCTTATTGGTGGGACCACCTTATCTTGGAACCAAATTACTTTAGCCCTAGGGTTTCAAGTAAGGAACTTGCCGGTTAGGTACCTGGGGGTTCCCATTATTACCAAGCGGCTCGAAAAGGTAGATTGTAATTCCTTCGTCAACCACATAACTGCTAGAGTTCAATCTTAGGCCCAATGCTTCTTGTCCTTTGCTGGTAGATTACAACTCATAAGGTCATTCTTCATGCGATACAAGCCTTTTGGGCTAGTGTCTTTATACTACCTAGAGCTGTCTTGGACCAGATTGAGCAAATTCTAAGACAGTTTCTATGAAAAGGCCCAGGCCTTGGTAGGGGTGGTGTGAAAGTGTTCTGAGAGGATGTTTGTCTTCCGAAAGAGGATGGAGGACTTGGAATTCGAAGGCTGTGTGATTGCAACACGGCAGCCATGCTCAAGCACACATGGATCCTTTTTTCTGACAAAGAGTTCTTGTGGTGCAAGTGGATCCATTCAAACTTTTTAAAAAGCAAGAACTTCTAGATAGCCAAAAAACCTTCCTATTGCTCGTGGGCCTGAAAGAAGATTCTACAACTTAGGATGGAATTTTGGCATTATTTCTGTTGGACGATTGGGGACGGTTGCTCGATGTCTCTTTAGTTTGACCACTGGCACCTCAGAGGCCCCATAAACCCAATATTCTCTTACACTTTCATTTATAGTTCAGGGCTATTTAGACAGGCGATGGTAGCGGACCTCTTTTTTGATTCTCGCTAGGCTTTCAAGGCCTCGATGGAGTCGTGGGAGCACCCACTTACTGTTCTCTCTTAGTGCTCGGACCGTTTTAGCTGGTTGGAAAATTCTTCAGGCGTATTTTTGGTGGCGTTTGCGTGGGAGATTATTAGATTGAAGAAGGATGTGGTTCCATGGTTCGCGTTTATTTGGAGCAACACAATCATACCGTGATATCAGTTCAACCTTTGGCTTATTGCTAAGAATCGACTTCCTACCCAGGTCCTTTTACTATCCTATGGTAGGATTGAGAGCGTGACTTGTGCCTTCTATAACACGAGGCCCGACTTTCTTAATCATTTATTTTTTGGATGTCATATCGCTACCAGCCTTGCTTTGTTTTGGGCTTCGAGATGCAACCTCCATTGGAAATGGAAAATCTCCAATGGGCGGAAAACCTCCAATGGGCAATGAAGTTCTTCACTAGAAATGAATTTTATCAGTGCATTGCTTTGGAGTCCTTTGCCATGTGATTTGGAAGAAGAGGAACAACATCCTCTTTAGAGAGCAGACAGTGGCTGTCTTGGCCTTGAAGAACCACCTCATCAAAGTCGTCAAGGATAAGGCCTTGACTTTCAGAAATGTGGTGGGCACTTCAAGAAATCGAAGGATTCAACGTTGCCTCGACCATCTTTTCTCTAGTGGTGTAGCCTCGACCCGGCTAATTCTACATGGTGGCCCTTGCGGTGGGCTTCCCCGTTCCCGTTCTGGCGTAGCTTGAGCCACCATTGGTGGGGTCTACTCAAGTTTCTTCCCTAGGTGTTGTTGGTTGCTGTTGCGCCTGGTTGTCGCAGCGAAGGTGAAGCCACTTCATTCCTCGAAGGTTGCTATCGTTGGTTTCTGCTGTTTGCTGTCTGTTTTTTCTTTCTTTGTCCTTCTGGTTGCTGCTGTTGGGTGCTTGTTTTCTCGCCGTTGTCTTGCTTGTTTGGTGCCATTGTTTGGCCATGATTGCCACTGCGTTGGCTGTTTTTTTTTCCTATTTCTTGGCACCCTTCCACTCGTTATGACTCGGTTGTCATTTTGAGTGTAAGTTTTTTGGCGCCGGGATCCCCTTCTGTATAGTTTGGTTAAAGTCAATATATTCTTACCTTAAAAAAAAAAAAAAAAAAAAAAAAAAGACGCAAGGGGAGAACAAGTCACTCAACTAGAAGATTCTCATTAGGACTGTACATACTTTGCTTCTTTTCTCTTTTGCTTCTTTTTAAAATCCATACAAACATTTTTTAGAGTAGATGAGCATTTGACGACAATGAGAGAACAAAGATATGAAGTAAGTTTGTCTAGATTTAAAGGCAAGTTCATATTTGATGGATTTATAGATTGGTAAGTGATGCATGCCTAAGTGATGAAGTCTTAGAAAATATTTTCCTTACCGAACACTAGAAAATATTTTCCAAATCATTTTCAGGTTTTAGTCAAATACTAGAAAATATTGTCATTTTCTTGGAAAATGACTTCTCGGAAAATATTTTTTGAAAATGGCCCATTTTCCGCGAAACAAATGGACCCTTAAAGAAGAAGATAAGGGAAAAAGTCACCAAAAAACCTCAAACTTTGCTCAAAGTGACAAATTTACTCTATTTTTTTTTTAACATGAAAAACCCTAAACTTTACTAACCGTGACACATTTACCCCACCGAGGGCATTTTCATCTTATTTGTTATATTTTTCCTTTTTATTTCTTATTTCTTATTTATTTTTTTCTTCTTCTCTCTTCCCTTCGTCGGCCAAGGCGGTGGGCCTCACCTAGGTGTTGCCCTCACCAAATTCGGTGAGGGTGGCCTTCACTTGGGCCGGATGTGGCAAGGATAGACCTTGCTCGAAGCCGGCGAGGGCCGTCTTCGCCAGATCTAGCACCCCTCGCCCTCGTCCTCGTCCTCGTCAACGTCGGGTGAGGGCCTCCCTCACCAGAGGGCTGCGACGTCAGGCAAGGGGTGCCCTATCTCGGCGAGGAGGCCCTCGCCTAACTTAGCCAAGGGCTGTCCTCGCTTGAATCCAGCTTCCCTCCGCCATGGCCGGCGAAGGGAAGAGAGAAGAAGAAAAAAAATAAAAGACGAAAATGCCCTATAGTTTAGGGTAAATGTGTTACACGGATATAAGTTCAGAGTTTTTTGTGTCACGAAAAAAAAAATAGGTTAAATGTGTCACGGTTAGCAAAGTTTTGGGTTTTTCAGGTCACAAAAAAAAGTTTGGGGTAAATTTGTTACTTAGGATAAAGTTTGGGGTTTTTGGTGGTTTTTTTCTCTTATGTGAATGAGTGAAGTAGTAATATTTTCAAGTGTTTAGGTTTCAAGATAAGCCAATATGTATAATAAAATTACTAATCATATTATAATCCCAAGTAAAAGGTTCCGACAATATAGCTTTGAAAGAGAGTAAGCCTTCACTTATAAGACCATGTCATAAGCTTTTTGCATATAACCATGTCGTTCAAGGAAAAGTAGTAACTGATAAAAAAGAAGAGTGAATTGCTTTCCTGTTTTTGCATATCTAGCAAATAAATGAACGAGGATAGAGCAAAATTTGGGTTTGTTTAACGGAAAATATATGATTTGGAATTTTTTTTTTAGAAATGGTCACTTAGAAAAAAAATATTTTCATTATTCACGAAATAATTAGATATAAATATTATCGATAATGAAAATAATTTTCATTGACTAACTATTTCAAGCAATATAAGTGATCATTTTTAGGGAAATATTTTTTAAATTATTCATTTTTTCTACAAAACACATGGAGTCTTGAGGTTAGTTTGATGTATAGGAAGCACGTCAAAAAGTTTTTAAGGTAGAACGAAAGCAAAGTGAATGTCAAAATTATATTCCTTTCTTTTCTCCTTAGTGAATTGGCATGACTAATTACACTAATTTGCGCACGGGGAATCCTGCCCCATAGTGCCTTACCTTGAATGTGGCAAAGTTTCCCCGTGAAAAACGCTTAGTAGGAGAAAATGGCAAGGACTATGGGTGCATTTGGTTCAGCATTTTGAAAGCTCATTGGGAAAATGCAAAACAGTTCAGTTTGAAAGACTTTAGGCAAATGCAAAGGCCGTTTGGTAAACTATGCTTTGAGAAGTAATTTTGAGAGAAATGCCATTTGGTAGAAAACATATTTGAAAAGCTCTTTAGGTGATTAATATTAGTTTTTTTTAATTTATTTGTTTAAAATTGAAAAAATAATGTATGCAATTTTTAAATATAAATTTTGACAATAATACTAAAAAAGATGAATACATATATAGTTTTTTTTTTTTGAAAAAAACCAAACCCTTCATCGGAATTTTTAATTTTTAATTTCTTAAAATTGAAAAAATTATGTATGCAACTTTTTAAATATAAATTTTCACAATAATGCAAAAAAATCAAATACATATATAATTAAAAAAAGACAAAATCCTTCGTCGAAATTTTTTAATTTTTTTATTTTTTTAAATTGAAAAAATAATGTATGCAAATTTTTATATATAAATTTGAAAATAATGCTAAAAAAAAAAAAAATCAAACACACACATATACAATTTTTTTTTTTTTAAAAAAAAGACCAAACCTTCATCAGAATTTTTAAATATTTAATTTTTTAGAATTGAAAAAAATAATGTATGCAACTTTTTAAATATAAATGTTGACAATAATACTAAAAAAATCAAATACATATATATTTTTAAAAGGACAAAATCCTTCGTTGATATTTTTTAATTTTTATTTTTTAAGATTTGAAAAAATAATGTGTGTGACTTTTTAAACATAAATTTGAAAATAATGCTAAGAAATCAAATACATATCTATATATATATATATATATATATATTTATATATAAAAAAAGACCAAACCCTTCGTTGGAATTTTTTAACTTTTATTTGTTTAAAATTGAAAAAAATATTGTATGTAACTTTTTAAATATAAGTTTTGACAATAAAACAAAAAAATCAAATATTTATTCTAAAAAAAATAAAATATAGAAATTTTTTTAAAAAAAAATTCCAAAATATATTGAATTTTTTTAGCATTATTTTGGCATTTAAAAATAATAATAATGAGGGCAAAATTAGAAATTTAATGAATAAGTGAGGATAGTTTTGGAAGAAAAAATAATTTTCAGCATTTAACCAAATGCGGAAAGCTCAAAACTAGTCCCTACTAGTATTAGACTTTCAAAGCATTCCCAATATTGACTTTCACTTGAAAATTATTTCAAAATGGTTGTCAAATAGTCTAGCATTTCCTCAATGGGCTTTAGAGGCTAAAAGCCTTGTGGGAAAGCTGAACCAAACACATCCTACTATTGTTTTGATTACTGGATAAATCGGATCCACGTTGAAATACTAATCTCGTGATTAAAGAAAGCCTATGGGGTCCACTCAAACTAAAGATTGTGTTTACCAAAAAATGTCATTATGTTAAGGTTTCGATCATTTCGCAAAAAATATAGTATTCTTGGAAATTTTTTTCCAAGAAGCTATTTTTTTGGGAAAATAATCATATTTTTCAGTGTTCGGCTGAAATATGAAAATGAGTTAGAAAATATTTTTCTCTATTCAATAAGTGAAATCTTTTCCTCCATGCACCAATGTCAATAATTTTTTTTGTTATTAGTATTTTTAATTGATTTTTAATTACATTGTATTTTTTTCCTCCATGCACCAATGCAAAATTTGATTTTTTGCATGAAAAGCCCAAAAATAGTGTTAATTTCAATTTTGCATTGTCAATTTTTTTTTAATAAAAATTGATCCCTTAATTGACATTTTAGTGACAAACCACTATAATGTTGACTTTTGATCAATACTATGTTCAAAAAATTGAAAATTTTCAAAATCTCCAAATCATCCTTTTTTTCACCTTAATTTAACTTTGGCATTATCAATTTTGCAAAAAGCAATTTAGAACCAACTTTTTCCCAATTTGTGAATTTTGGTACAAAATCAACCAAAAACAAAATTAATTAATTTCTAGTCATTTTGTAGAAAAATTTCCTTTACAACATTCAATTTTCAAGCCAATTTTCAGATTCTAAGCAAAAAGTAAAAGTCCTCAATTTTGACTCTAATTAGGGGTTTCAATAAGTTCTTCATAATTAAATCATGAATGAGTCCATTTTCTTAGAGGCAACTCAAATCCAATATCAATCTTGACAAATTCACATCAATCAATTTGATTTGATCGACTTAACTAATCAAAGGTTTACAAAATCAAGCCAACTTAGTCCAATTGGTGCGATTCAACTTAATCCATTCTAAGCTAGGGATCAATTTGATCAATAAAGATTCAATTTGACGATAAAACTTCATTTTCCTTTAGGGTTCTGCTCATGCAATCATATGAGGGTCAAATTACGTGCATTGAAGTGTCCCAAGCCCAATTAATTGAACCAATCGAATACTTTTCAAGTCAATTAGTTTCAATTGAAATTGGCAATTGGGAACAAAAATTGCAAAAATTACATTAATTGAATGAAAACCCCCAATTCATGAGGCAATTCAATCAAAATAAAATTCATATCACCCATGAGGTAATTGGACTAAATTAATCCAACTTGTGATGTTAGTGATGAGTTCGATTGAGTTGAATTGATTGGATTTGGGTTGTATTATTCCAATTTGGCTCATTTCTTTGATAACTGATTGAAAATTCTTTGAAATTATATGACATCCTCGATTCAAATCCCTATTTAAGACCTCAAGGGATAGACTAAGGATCGGTATGTTAGTAACGAAGACAAGTCATGACTCAATCCTAAGGATTGTTCACAAGTTGACTAGCTGATTAGGGGCTAGGCAATTCAGAATCAGGGTTGCGATAAACTAGAGCAATCAACCATAAAAGGACAGCTCAACCATAAGAATCGCTGTAGATGACCACGTACCATCACGAGTTAGTCAATGGACCAGTATAGATTGAGTCAGCTCAAGTATATATTAATCGTGAGTGACGTCGTACGATCGATGTATTGATTGTGAACGACCTTAATCCGATCCTGAATGACCGTGAGTCAGGGCAAGCTGATTGATCATATTCGATTACATGACAATTGAGGGTTGTTTGTGGATCGAATAAGCTCAACTAAAAGTCACACATAAAACTCTAGACAAGTGTCGAACTTAGTTCAAGTCTAATCATGTGAATTCTGCCAATGCCACCTAAATTCGTGAAGGTCACTTTAAAGTCGTTTTCGATTGAAACTTAGCTACAATCCTTGGTTCAATTGCGAGAATCAACGATAGATTTTATCAAGTCATTCGTTTCCAATTAAAATGATTTTAGTGAGCCTAGTAGTGCATTAATTTGGGAAATGTACTAATTTAAGGATACATACTTTAACAGACCTAAAGATGAGGCCAATTTAGCCTATTAAGATATAAATTGAGGTGAGTCAAACTTTGTTTGGCCATGGACATAGGGTAGGTGCCACTTTTGGATAGGATAGGAGGAATGAACCAAATTGCCCTTTGAGTCTAGTCAATAATTGAAGTCTCAAGAAGCAATCCTAGCTCTTGATCTTGGGTAAGGCACATGACTAAATGGATGGCCAAGATTGCTTCTAGACCCCAAGTTTAGGTCATCATGATGGGGAGGACAACAGATCAAGGTGCAATTTATGCTTGAGAGACAAGCTTCTTCCTTTTCTTCTCCTTCTCTCTCTCATTCCCTCATTCAGTCGACTCCCCATCCCTCTCCTCTATCTCTTTTTCTCTTCCTTTTTCCTTCCTTTCCTTCACCATTTAACCGCCCACGCCCCCTTTGCCCATCCGTTGCTTGCTTGGACGTCTCTGCTATCGTTGCTTCTCCATTGGTCACATTGAGCTGCTTGCTGCTTGCTGCCCGTGTCACCCCGTGCTACCGTCACTGGCTGTCCATCGCTGTGAGCTGCTGCCGTTCACTCGTCGTCCTTGAGCCACCACTAAACACCCCTCGTCTCATCTTGGTTGTTAGTAATTAACTTTCCTAAACATCGACTAGGTTGTTGCATTATGCGACTCGGATTTAGGATCGCCTTTAGTGCCGTAGGATTCTACTAGGTTGAGGAACTCATGTTATTAATTTTGTATGGTTTTCTCATGATATGCTTGAGCTATATAGTTCAAGATTGAACAAGGAACAATTATGTGAAGGTTGAGATTGCTCGAGTTTGGTGTGAGTTGTAGAAATGATTCATTTAGGCTAAATTTGCCGTGGTTGATGTTGTGGACCATTTACTATTACTACTTATGCTTGATCTTCATACTTGGATGCCATGAATGGTTGTATGAGTATTATATGAAGTGATCTTTATATATAGATGTCCATAGGTCATGGTTAATGCTTGAGTTCACATCAAGTTGCTGAATCTAGAATGGCATTGATTCTTGGATGTGCGTTGAAGTGCGTCGGGCCAGGTCATTCTCTTGGGTCGGTAATATTAAAGCGTATCATTCGATCCGGGTTTGACCTAAGCCAGCACTCAAGCATTAGGGGTCAAGCCACGATTCTAGTTTCGTGTATTAAGCTATGTCTTGTAGACCCACTTGACGCCTAAGATCTTTTTCTCCTCGGGACGATTGACAAGCTCCCAAGTTTTATTTTTCTCGATTATCTCGACATACTTTATTGTCGCATATACAATAAGTCATGAGTTACACATCGTTTGACATACCCTTGGGGCATTCATACTTGGACTAATATGAGAAAGATAAAACCAATTACTTGAATGCTTGATTCATGTTATCATACAAGGAATACCGTCACTGATGGATTTCGTGACGATACCTCCAAGTCAATAGGATGCCTCGTTAGTGAGAACGAGATGATGCTCCCACGTCAACTGAATGTCCCCTTGCCAATGTAATGTTGTTCGCGGGATGTGTTATAATTGGAACTATGCTCAATGGATTTCGGATGTCATGCTCGAGGGAGCGAGACGATGTCTCGGAGGTTTCCAAAAGAGCGTGGGGTTTTGGCTATGTGTGATTAATACTCCTAAGCAAGTGTGAGATGCGAGAGCTTCTAACAAAAATATATTGAATGAGTGAGAGATGTGAAGTACTTATTCATTGAAACTTACAGATCTAGAACGGGAGAGAAAAGCTTCAATATATAAGATTGAGAGAAAAACAAGAAACAAGAGAACGGGAAAAAAAATAAAAAGCAATCAAAGAGGGAGGGGAGGGAGAGATCTAGGTCAAATCTCTCCGCTCCAGATGTTGGGGAAGTGAAAAGAAGGTCAAAACTCAGAGAGAGAGAGAACGCCGGGGGGGGAGAGAGAGAGAGAGAGAGAGAAGGGGATGGAATTGTATGTATTGGCATGGGCTATCGGTGATTATATTGTTCTTGCACATCCACTTTTGAGCAATCCTAATTGATAGAATATGCATATATGGAAATGCATAAATTTGGTATGTCAAAGGAATCAAATATGGTAGGTTTTGTTTTCTAGATGCTTATCATTTTATTTAATGAAAATGATGGTGGTCCTTACATTACTTTTGGCAAGCAATATGGTTATTGAGTTTGTAATTGATCGTGTGCTTCTAAAGGTTTTTTTTTTTTCAAGGATGGTAGTCACCACCTTTCCGTATTAACTTCCTTTCCGTGGTAACTTCCTCCAATTAAAAATAATTTGAATGTGTATGCTCATGCATTATTGACATGTCTATTAAACATCTAATGTCCCACAAGAAGATTAAGGAAGTATCTGTGCTTCACCAAGTATTTAATTGAATTCAAACAAATTAGCCCTTTTGCACACAAATGCTTCATATAGTATTAGTGAAAAAGATAAATACAATTCTAGAAAAAAAATAAAATAAAGGCAAATACAAGTAAAGACGAAAAAACGAAAACAAAATGTGATGCATACGGTCCTCATGTCTATCGTGTCCTACATATTCCAAAGTGGCTCAATGCACTTCCTTATGACAAATGATTTGCGAAGCTAGTAAATGATACTTGAAGTAGACTTTATCGTAGACCTACCAGTCCATTAAAGCTTGGTCTAGCCAACATGGTCCCAAGCACAAATAAGGTGACCATGGTAAATCAATATTCTTCTTAAGTCGGAGCTTACCTATATAGCCCTTTTGGGCTTGCTCGGGCCTAATTATTTAACATATAATAATTGAGGGGGATTTTAGACAAGGATTTTCAGCCTGCTATTTAACTCTACTTGCTTTGATAAGGTCTACACTAAATTAGTAAAGCCCCCCGCCTCCCCCCCAAAAAAAAAAAAAAAAAAGAAAAAAAAAAAGCAAAAAGGAAAAGAATCGAACAATGTGAACAACTCTCAAGAAAATCTGCTTTAAATAAAGGAGTAACGACATTGTAAATACTTGAACTTTGTCTATTTTATAATCGAGTGCTGAAACTTCCTTTTTTGCTAAATCAACTATCTCAATTTTTTAATTTTGGCACCATGTAAGGTCTCTATTAAATAACTTGTCATGTCATGATTATGCTAATGTGACTCACATACTTGACATATGCTAAGCATGATTGGACTAGTATAGGGCAGGAATTTTGGCATGACGCAGCGTAGTGGGACGGGGGTGATAAGATGAGAAATATTTGTTGTATTTAGTTAATTTGAATTGGATGAAAATTACATATTGTAGTTCCTAGATATTTTCTAAAGATGTGAGAAAGAGAGCTACGTTTTTTCAGTTGACGGTGGAAGATCGGTTGGGGTCGTCCTACATAGCAGCGTAAGGAAGAAGGAATGTCCCATACTTGGAATTTCTGTTGTCGGCATGGAGACGAACAATGGGTTTTATTTTCCATATAATATTACGTTAGTTTGAAGAAAAAAGCATAGGGGGAAGATTTTGAATCTCGAATAAAGGTGGATATCATCTTTTTTTGATAATAAAATATAGTTTATCAGACTTTAGTAAATATGAATATTATCCTTGAAAGTGCAATAAAATGTAATACTGTCATAGCAAATATGCTCTTCCTATCACCTCTTGAGTACATGCTAAGAAAATTGGTTGAGAATTGTATAATTAGGGACTATTAATTAGTTCATGGACCACGTTACAAGAATCTAATCGTTCACGAGTACAAGGGACTGAAACCTGATTTTAACTCTCACGTTAATTTTAGCTCTTGACCCATGCCATCAATATATGATTCCTCATATGTTTATCCAAATTCGAAGATGGTCTTGAGAAAAATTCATTGGCTTTGATATACGAGACATGCTCTTATAGCTTGATTCCTCCTATTTTCTAAGAATTTCATGGTATCTATGCGATTTCTCTAAAAAAGTTATGCATAAATATTGCTCAAAGAAGTTGTTGGAGCAATGAGATACGTATTCCGATAGTTTTACCCACTCAAATTTCTGCAGCATCAAAAGTAACCACAGACATGCACTAATAGCTTGATTCCTCTAGTTTTCAAAAAACCTCAAGTGCCCTTTCAGATTTGTATAAAGAGTTTTTGCAGAATTAAAGGATATATTGCACACAAAATTTGTTGGAGCATTGAGACACGCACTCCAAAAGTTTTACCCTCTCAATATTCTTACGACAGCAGTGAAAGGTTCATTATTAAAAGTTGCATCTTCATTGACACATTTACCTTGATATGGAACAACGGCAGCATCTTTATGTCAATAATATTGAAAAAACTAGTGGCGATTTATGGACATGCAGGCAGATTTGGGATTAGAGTAATAGTTGTGGATCTTTTTTTAGATGAGACAGAATTGGAATTGGACCTAAAGTTGGGTTTCTTGAGGGAATAGGCATAATAATTGAACATAATCCAATTAGCCACCGTGCCCACAATAGTAAATTAATGTCCTAACCTTTACTCATTCCCATCATGTCCAATATATTCTAAGTGGCTTGATGCCCTTCCTTATGGCATTGGACTTCAAATACTGGTAAAAAACACATTAAAGCAGACACCAAATCTATCGGAGCTCACAGAGCCAACTGTACACATATTGGGCGGGCCTAGTCTATTAATTTTCTTCCTAAGCTTCGGCCACTTACATAGCCCATTTGGAAATACTCAAACCTGATTATTCATGAGTAAAATCTGTTACTTTTTTAAACCAAAGGTGCATTTGGACAGGAATTTTTAGCCTGATATATTCCCAAATCGCCTATTGCGCAGGTCAACACTTGAGTAAAGCAACCAAAAGAAAATACACTTTATCAATGTCAATAGCTTCATAGAAAAAAAGTGTGCACAACAGGTCTTTAGGAGTCTTAAACTAATCAAGCAACATAAAGCAACTTTCATATCGCCACATCTATCATCACAGTTGGAATGGGGAATAACGTGTTGTTGGAAGAAAGTCGGCGGAAGACGACTTACCTGTTTCCGATGCGCAGTCAACAATTTACCCCGAAACGATCGTTGAATTGCAGATGAATCACGAACAATATTACCTCACGTTGGTCTGAATGTAATCACGAAAAAAAAACATCCGATTTCCACGGCGTAAATGTCAATTGTTCTCGTAAAGAAGAAATGGAACACCTTCGTTTTCTTTTGATAGAAATGGGACAAGAAAATGAGAGAATTTTTTAGCGTATGTTCTGTCACCATCTCAACGGTTGTCTTCAGGAGTCTTTTATATGACTCTCTCATACCCTTTCAAAGGGTATCTTTCCATCGTAGCATATCAAAATGAAATGGTGCATTCCAATCGTACCCTATCATGAACGTACTAATTAAGTACAACATCTTCTACTCGGATATGATGGGCTTGATAGCGCTCTATCAAGAATATAAGGCATTCAACATTCATCAACTTTACAAAACAATTCATACTAGCAAATAAATCGTGTGACCAGTGAGTACACCTGCACTTGGGAACTCAAATTATGCACCTGTTAGGGATGACATAATAGCTACAACCTCGAAAAGAAATAAACAATTGGTGTCTCACAGTGCCCCAGATATATTTTGTTACATCAATTCAAGTATACCTATCCTTTAAAGGCTATACTTGACTATTCTCAAAACACTATATATTTACAATTATATCCACAACCACATAAGGCGATATAATTGGTCGACCAGTAAATACATGTTATAGATATAAAATAACAATAATCTTCCTTTGCACTCATGTCTCTCTCCATTTCAGAACAACTACTTTTCTAGACACGTCGCATAAAGCCATATCTATTCATGACCGCCGGTAACATGCTAAAGAAGCAACATTGATCTTTTACTTTGAGAACATAGTTAGAAGTAACATAGGGCACAAAATGAGGTAAATTATAAATTACCTCAATGGCTCACACGATGAGTAAATATGGATAATTTTACTCACATTCCTTTGTCGGTCGTACAATGCACATGTGATATAAATTACATGCTATAGTGGATTTCTCTTTCTATAAGAGCGTATGTCATTTATTAAATATATCCACTATACAGATCTTAGCCTCAACATAGTATGTGTTTCTCACGTACTCATGTTTAGCTTGAGTGCTATATCAACTCGCTTTCTATAGCACCCAATTAAGTACTCACATCCGGCATCTTTCAGGCATATATGATTGTGGGACTATCATGTTCGATCTTATTATAAACAAATCACAAACCTCATCTTGACTCCAATCAAGGCGATATATTATTTTATGTACTAAACTTGCTCTTTAGCATTCATTTATACATAATGTCTCATCTCAACATGCTAATTATAGCACTTGAGGTGATTGCTTGTGTGAGTGAGCCAATCATTACTTGCTGACATACTTTTCAATAATATATGTATGTATGTGCTAGTCTCATAATGTATTTGTACTTATTGATAAAACATCAAGTCACTAATAAACAAACAAGTACAATACATATGTCCACAAATACATAAACCAATTATCCTCTACAATAACACATATCACATTCTATGCAATCCTAGTGACATCTTGTGGATCAAAAATATGTCTCTAGGAACAACCTTTGTAAATGGATCGGCAACAATTCTATTGGATGAAATGTATTGTAGGATCACTTCTTTCTGCGCTATTATATCTCTTATGAAGTTGCTCTTTATGTCAATGTGCTTCGTCTTTCCATGATATTGATGATCTTTCACATAGGCAATGGCTGCTTGACTATCGCAATAAACTATCATTGGTCTTGGAACCTCAGTGACAATGGCTAAAAATTTCAAGAAACGTTTTAGCCATACTGCTTCTTGTACTGCGGCAGAGCATGCAATAACTTCTACCTTCATCATAGATAAAGCCGTGCATGCTGTTTCTTGCTATTCCAAGAAATCGTACCTCCATTGAGTAAGAACGCATATTTAGAAGTCGATTTACACTCATTGGAGTCTCCACCCCAATCAGCATCTGAATAGCTTAATAGGCGTAAATCATTCCCCTGGTAACAAAGTCGATAGTCCATGGTGCCTTTTAAGTATCTCAGGATCCTCTTCACTGCTTTCTAGTGTGCTTGACCGAGATTTGATTGATATCAGCTCACCAATCCCACGGCATAACATATGTTGGGTCGAGTGAACATCATATTATACATCAAATTTCCGATCACACTAGCGTAAGGAACAGTTTCCATCACTTTAATTTCTTTTAGAGTCTTAGGACACATCTCAGTATTTAGACCTTCACCTTGCATGACAGGGTTATCAATGGGATTACAATGTTACATATTGAAATGCTCAAGAATCTTCATTATATAAGACGCTTGTGATAAAGTAAGGAGTTTCATTGATTGATCTCTTTCGATCTTAACTCCTAAAATATAAGTAGCTTCTCCCATGTCCTTCATTTCAAAATTGGAGGACAACCATTCTTTTGTGGTGATAACCAAAACCTTGTCATTTCTAGCCAATAGAATATCATCCACATAAAGTGATAAAATCATAAATTTATCTTCGGACTGCTTGACATATACATAGTGATCTTCTTCGATCATCGTGAAATCAAAAGTGGTTATGGCTCGATGAAAACGAAGATACCACTGTCTAGATGATTGCTTAAGCCCATATATTGAGTAATGAAGTTTGCAAACTTTATGCTCTTGATCTTTAGCTATGAAGCCTATTGGCTGCTTTATATAGATTTCCTCATCTAGTTCTCTATTGAGAAATGCCGTCTTTACATCCATTTGATGTAATTTAAGGTTCAAATGTGCAATGATGGCTAGGATAAGGCGTATTGAGGCAAACCTTACAACTGATGAAAATGTTTCCTCATAGTCTATACCCTCCTATCGAGTATAACCTTTTGCCATAAGACGAGCTTTATACTTTTTAATGGATCTGTTCGCCCTTCACTTAATCTTAAAGACTCATTTGTTTCCAATGGCCTATAGATCAACTAAGTCCCAGACGCAATTTGCTCTCATTGACTCCATTTCATCTTCCAAAACTTTTCTTAATTATTCCTTATCAGAGGATGAGAGAGCCTCTTGAACAGTCTTTGGCTCAACATCGTCTTTCTGAGCAATCATAAATGCTTCCCTTTTAATTTCAAAACTACGACGATGAATACTCTTATGATTACTTTTATGCAATTGAATTTCTCTTGAATTCAGTTTGTCAGGCGATGCAACACTCCCACTAGGTCTTGTATGTTAAGGTAAATCGTCATTTCCCTCTACAACATTAGTGGCTGTGTTATTAGGATCTTTCATCTCAAATAATTGGAAGTTCTTATTAATCTCTCATCTACTAGGAAAATCGTTCTCCAAGAACGTGACATCTCGTGACTCCATTTCAGTCACACTTCCATTAGCTTGTTCACCTATGAACACGTACCCTTTGGAGTGTTCAGAATATCTTATAAAGATACATTTCTTCTCTCTATGACCTAATTTGCCATATTTATGGGAAGAATCATGAACATAAGCTTTACATCTCCATGGACATAGAATATTTAAGTCTGGTTTTCTACCAGTCCACAATTCATAAGGGATGGAAGTGACCGATTTTGAAGGCACTCGGTTAAATACATAGGCAGCGGTCAATAATGCATCTCCCCAATAGGAGATAAGTAAATTTGCTTGCGTTATCATAGACCTAACCATTTCCAATAAGATTCTATTCCTTCTCTCAACTACCTCATTTTGTTGTGGAGTACCATGGATAGTCAATTGTCGTACAATTCCCTTTTCATCACAAAGAGCCTTGAATTACTCCGATAGATACTCACATCCGCGATCAGTCCTCAATGCCTTTATTGTTTTGTTCAATTGATTCTCTACCATCGTTATATATTTTCTAA
Source organism: Eucalyptus microcorys (assembly GCA_014182515.1). NCBI lineage: Eukaryota > Viridiplantae > Streptophyta > Magnoliopsida > Myrtales > Myrtaceae > Eucalyptus > Eucalyptus microcorys. The sequence continues at coordinate 25,979,782 of CM024569.1, read as the reverse complement.
AGTAGTCTAATGCTTTTAACTTATGGGAGATCAGAAAGATATAACCGAAATGCATGAAATCATCTATAAAAGTGATGAAATATGAAGCTCCATGCCTCGCCTTCACGTTTAAAGGACCACAAATGTTAGAATGTATGAGTTGCAATGGAAATTCGGCTCTAGTCCCTTTACCGAATGGTTTTCTAGTTGTTTTTCCCGCTAAACAATATTCACATACGGGTAGATTAACATTAGTGAGTGACCCTAAAAAGTATTTTTTAGCTAATTTTTGCATTCTTTGCAACCCAATGTGACTTAATCTAGCATACCAAGTACTTGCATCAATCTCAACATTACTAGAAGATGCAATAAAGAAAAACAACCATCGACATTAACATTGTACCGATCATAGTCAATGTCTAACACCATAAAACCATTTGATACATGACCTGAACCATAATAAACGGTTCCAAACAAAATGTCAACACAATCACCATGGAAATTTAATACATAACCTAGGTTAAGAAGAACAACTACGGAGACCAAGTTTCGTCAAATATCTAGAGCATAGAGGACATCATGTATGAATAGGCTTCGACCACCACGTAAAATTAATTTACATGTGCCGATATCTTTCACTTCAATTCTTGAATTATTCCCAACATATATCCATTTTCTTCCAGGTTGTATCTGATGATAATCCACAAATGTTTCTCGGTCTCTAACTACATGATCTGTTGCTCCTAAGTCTGCAGTTCACATTGTATAAGATTCAGCAAGCATCACAGTGCTAGAAACAAAAGCATTACATAAAGTAATAGAATAATAGAGTATTTCTTTCGGCTCAGTGCATTCACGAGCAAAGTGACCAATTTTGCCACAATTGTGGCACTTCATTTTGGCCTTGTCATTCTTCCCACCACACTTTTTGCGTCAGAAGGTCTTAGCCCTTTTAGCTGCCTAATCAGTCTTCTTCCCTTTGTTGTTGAATTGATGATTCCTTTTGCGCTTGAAGCCCGAAGTTTTGTGCAACCACAATTTAGCAACATAAGCATGGGTAGAGGATCTTGCAGCCTTTAGACACTCATCCTCTAATTCCGAATGACGCGTAATATCATCAAAAGTGACAATATTTTCATTATGCATCATATTGATTTTCATATACTCCCAATTGTTAAGAAGAGACCTTATAACAGTCTGAACTTGCTGTTCATCAGTAAGGGAGTAACCTGTCGACTTCAGCTCACGAATCATGTTTGACATCTCCTACAGATATTGCCTCATCGTTACATTTGGGTATTTTTGATATGTGTCAAACTTGATGGTGAGTCTCCTCAACTTAGTGGCAGATGTACCCCTAAACTTATCTTTCAAAGCAACCAACATTGCTTGAGCTTTATCATAACTTTCAAACTCACACATGAGATCATCTTGCATACAGCTCAGTAACGTGATGCGAGCAATGCTATTTTTCTTTTTCTAAGCTTGATAAACTTCTAGATCTCTACTGTGTTGAGCTGAAGTTCCATACTCAGGTTCATCCATGGTGTGGTTGAGGGTTTCCAAAACCTCTTACTCCTCAAGGATGTACTGAACCTTTCGGTGCCAAATATCATAATTGTCACCGTTTAGCTTCTCACCCTTATTGAGGTCAGCCACAATGGTTTTGGATGCCGAAACCATAATCAATTTGCTATAGCACATTGACATAATAGATGCAGAATCAATACTAGCACATTTTTCAGAGTAGCACACATATTTAATTTGCAGCAAAAACAAACTAAATTAATGATAATTCAACAGAAGACACAAAAACGAAAGTTCACTATGTTCCCAATCAGCTCCTAGTACGATTGTTCTATTATCATTAATAAGTTTAATTTGGGCAAATTTTAAGTTTTAGGTGAGAATTCTTTCGAATTCTACCAACCTATAAACTCCCACTAGGAAAAGTAATTATATGACCTCATGTAATTTCTACATTTTTGACTCACACAAAAGCATAGCATGATTTGAACCGACGTACAAAAAACAATTATGCTGTAACTACAATGAATACCGCAATTCAACATGTAACGGAAAAACAAGGATTTCCTACGATTGTTCGAATTTTCTTGGAACTAGAAAATTGCAAGTATATTAAACTATATACATGCTACCATCGAACCAAGCTCTACATAGGATATATGACATCATTTTCATATAGGCTAGCTATTATATTTCCTAAAACATAATAAAATACAAGCTAAAAATGAATAGACTACGCATTTATACCCTAAAAATACGCGTACTTAGGGTTTCGTACACAATTTTATATATTTATAAAACTCAACAAATAAAAAATAAATATACCATAGTGTAGAGCTCAACAATACGAACCAAAAGCCGCCACCACACTCCAATCGGAGCTCACACGCGCCATATGCGCCGCCTGAGTGTGCGGCGCGTGTGATACACATGCCAGCGAGCCAAACGGATCATGGCCGGTCCGATAGGTCCAACTAGCAACCAGTCTGACTAGTTTGATCACTCGATCGGTCCACCGGTTTGATCGGTTGACTAGTCAACAGCCGGGTCGGGCGAATCTCGGGTCGGGTCTCCGTACAGGTCGAGTTGCCGGCCGACGACTGGCAGGCTAACTGTGCTGGCAGTGACGTCATCTCTGACGTCATCCGGCGGTTATCGACCATTGGATGATGTATCGATGACGTCAACACGCGTCGTTTCATCGACGCATGCATGACGCTTACGCACTGGTGTGCCTAGCGTGTCAAGCGTGTGGCTCCCACATGCAGTGGCTTCTGGTTGCGCATGTGGGCGCGTCCGCTGTCCTCCGGTGGCGCTTTACCTATCGTCAGACTCGTCTCGACGAGTACTTTGACCCTGTATGTTTAAAAATCTATTTTGGCCAAAAAATATTCTGAAAAATGGCCAAAATAGTATGGGTGTACGCGACCCTGAACCCGTTCTTCGCTTTAGTTCATTTTTGATGATTCAGATTGCAATTCCGAATAGTGAACATTCAAACAATGTAGAATTCAATCTCTGTTTCTGATATCAAGTGGTAAACGAGAAAATTTGACGAAAAAACAAGGCAGAATCTCAACCTGGCTTTGATATCAATGTTAGAAGAAAGTCGACGGAAGATGACTTACCTGTTTTCGATGCGCAGTCAACAATTTACCCTGGAACGATCGTTGAATTGCAGATGAATCATGAACAATATTATCTCACGTTGGTCTGAATGTAATTACGAAGAAAAACATCTGATTTTCACTGTGTAAATGCCAATTGTTCTCGTAAAAAAGAAATTGAACACCTTCTTTTTCTTTTGATGGAAAGGGGACAAGAAAATGAGAGAATTTCTAAGCATATGTTTTACCAACCGTCTCAACGGTTGTCTTTAGGAGTCTTTTATATGACAACCTCATACCCTTTCAAATGGTGTCTTTCCATCGTAGCACATCAAGATGAAACGGTGCATTCCGATCGCATCCCATCATGGACGTACTAATTAAGTACAACACGTGTGATATGCTTACGAAGCATATCCTCTTTTAATTACCTCTTGAGTACTTACAAAGAGTGATGGATGAAAATTGGACCACTTGGACACTATTAAAGAATAGATAAGTTCATGGATCAAGTTAAAAAAAATGAGTCAAGAGTACTGAAATGAGTATCGACAATTTGAAGGACCAAAATCTAATTAGCTCTCTGACTATTCCATGCCTGGTCGTAATTGATAAAGAAATCTAACCAAACAAGACAACAAATTGAATGTTTATCTATAAATAGGTAGAAAAAATATTTTTAGGATTTCGTATCTTGAAATATGGGGAAATGAATTTAATTCACCAATCGCAGGACGGGACGTGGGTAGGTTTAATTGGAGGCGTGGCCCTATAAATCGCTTTAATCCCTACTCAATCATGTGCGAGTGCGAGAGTCAATCTCAAATATATACAACGATGGACAATAAGACTCAGAAGAAGGATGCTCCAAAAAGTCGATCTCGTGATCCTAGCAGTGCTGCTTACCTCTACTCGGGATGTCCGTTGGAGTTGATCGTTGAGCTCTTCACCTTGGGTTATGCAGCCTTGTTTCTTGGCCGTCCTCGCAAGCAAGATATTAGGAGAGCTATTGACATCTATTTAGATTGTGCGTTGGACTCGATAATTGTACTCTTCCGCCTGGGCCAAGCAGCCTTATCTCTTGGTTGTCCTCAAAATCAAGCCAGTTCGGCCGAGTCGAAGATCCAGGCACATCCCCTTCTCATGTTGTTAGCCAATCCGAAGGCGAACAAAGGGAGAATCTACATGAGCTATCTGAACAAAACTCAGAATTGTCGAAGAGACTGGGAGCTGCAAGAAAGGACCTTGTTGAACTCCGGCGAGAGGTAGAGAAATCCCCAATCAAAGGCTGGTGGCATGCACCAGTGGACCAACTCTCCTTGGAGGAGCTGAAACTTTATAAGAGAAAGTACGAGGAATTAAGCAAGATTTTAACAAAAGCAATTGAAGACCGGACAACTAATTCTCATGTCAACAATTCTAAAGAACCTCCTAGGACTGATCCCTAGGAAATTTCATTATATTTGAAATAAGCTGTTTGATAATGTAGTAAGTGAGCTCATGCCGCTCATAATCTTGAAATAAAGTGTGTTTTTTGACGATATATTCTTCTTGCACATCCACTTTTGAGCAATCCTAATCGATAACATAAAGATTTTTGGAAATGCATAAATTTGGTAAGTCAAAGGACTCAAATATGGTAGGTTTTGTTTTCTAGATGCTTATCATTTTATTTAATGGAAATGATCGTAGTCCTTATATAAATTTTGGCAACAATATGATTAATTACTTGCCTTTATAGTAAATTATGTGTTTTTAAGGATACTAAGAACAAAAGGCGGAGAGACTCAAGTGTCTTTTGAAAAGAGACGCATATATGTTGAAGAGACAATTATCTAACTTGCAAACATATCTGGGCGGGATTAAATATATGATGGGGTTGCTTGATATTGTAATTATCGTTGATCAACAAGAAGAATATACTCGTATCAATCAATCGAATTTGTTGAATGAATGAATAAATAAGTAGTATTAATTAATTATATACTATAAATTATAGAAATTAGAATATTCATCAATTCAAATTAGTATGTATAATACATAGGTTTGACAAAAACATAAAAAATTAAAGTATCTTGGGCCAATCTCTTTGGATAACGCTTGCATCTTTTGTATTACTGCGGCTGTTAGCATGAAGTTAGGTGATGCTTATTCCCCAACTACCGTCAATGCTTCTTCTCTAGGAAATAGGGCTCGAACCCGCAGCTTTCGCCTTGACAGGGCAGTGCTCCAATTGAACTACAATCCCCATGAAATAAAGTGTAGAGTATACTGCCATAATAACTTCCTCCAATTAAAGTAATTTCAATGTACATGCTCGTGCATTACTGAATTGTCTCTTATACGGCTAATGTCTCTGACGAAGATTAAGGAAGTATTTGCGCTTCACCAAGGAACTAAATTGAATTTGAACAAATTAGCCCTTATGCACACACAAGTGCTTCTTGTAGTTTTAGTGAAAAAGATAAATACAATTTTTGCCAAAAAAAAAGAAGAGAAAAAGGAAAAGATAAATGTTTACATATGAATTTCACCGAGGAGTTCATTATGTCTCTTCCAAATAAAATCATTATAGGAATCAAGTTCGTCAGTAACGACGGGAGTTGACCCCTTTGAAAAAACAATAAGTTAAACCAATCTCGGAACGAAAAGTGGGTAAGTTCAATTGGTGTCATGGTCCTGTAAATTGTTGCTAATCCTCACACAATCGTGAGAGAAAATGAAGACTCAATGAGACGACAATACCCTCACCTTTTTGAACAAGATTTGTAATGGTTTAAATTTCGAGGACGAAATTTTATAAGAGGGAAATAGTTGTGACATCCTGATTTTCAACATTGTATCGATAATATGAATTGGGCTTTTCATCGATGTACCTATAGTCTTTTTCTCTGAGTTGATCACTCACGAGATAACTAATCTATCATGTGAAGCCGTCAAGGAATATAAATGCGACTGACTTGAGAATTCGACCAGAAATCGACTGCTCGACCGTGTTAATCTGCAAGGATCAATACGGCATCGTTAAAATCGATTACAAACCAGAGATAAGTCGATTCGACAAAGGGATGTAATTAAAGTGTGGGTGATTCCACTTAATTACAAAATTTGCGTCGAACGGTACTAAATCGATTTTTCTGTCGATTTTGTACCCTGTGTCCGTAATTGAAACCTTAAGATTGTTACGACAACCAAGAGTCGCCAATGTATCAAAGATGAATAATGTGGATCGAAAATAATTGACCACGAGTCAAACGCACTAAAAATTTCTAAAAGTTACTCGGTAGATTAGGTCACACTAAAATTGCGTCCGGTTAAAATTAACCACGAAATTGAACTTGGTTTTAGAAATTGAAAGTTCCAGCATGTCACAATTTATTTTTAGGACGTCGACTCATCCTTTGAAGAATTTTCGGCAAGCCCAAGATTTTTGGTGAAAAAATCAAAATTTGGTGATATTGGACCGAGAAATTCAGAGGCCATTTTTATGTGCATTTTTTGCCTTTAAGTTGGATCAATTAATGAGGAAAATTGTGGAATTTGGTGTGGGCTTCCTCCTCATCAATTTGGCATGAATTGGAAGCCATTTGGAGTGGAATTGAGTTACTTTGGTGAAGGAATTGCATGAAATTCGTAGGCCATGGGGGCTATAACATTTTAGCATTAAAGCTTGGCTTGTTGGGGGAAGATTTGGATGGAAAACAGCTATTGGATGAGGCTGAAGGTTGATGGGGGCAGCTACTCAAGTGTTTAGGATATTTTGGTGAGCATTGAGGGCTCTTGTCCCTCTTTCCAGCTGCATCTCTATCTTCTTCTTCTTCTTCTTCATTTCAACTTGCTAAAGACTCCATTTCTAGAGCTACAACTCTAGCCAAGCCCCTTGCCAAAGCTGCCAGCCTCACACCGCTGTCGCCAATCCGCCCGAGCAGCCCGCACACTCGTTGGTCGCCCACGAGCCCGTCCCCGTTCGAGCCGAGCTGCCGCGAGTCCAAGCCGCCAGTTGTGCATCCACCATCTAGCCAGTCAGTTCACGTCACAGCTTCGTTGACCAGGCTGCTCGTACGCCACTCCAGCCTGTCCCCGTCGCCGCCTGGCCCCGTCTAGTCGTCCACCACCTTCATTCTCTTCGCGTCGTGCCCCAAGCCAGCCCTTCGGTTCAGCCACAAAACCGAAGTTCCAGCTTAGAGCTTGGCTTCGTGGGCTATTTTCGGGCACTTCGGACCTCCTTGGGTGTCGCCGTAGGCCCGAGTCTTGCTCGCCTCCGCGTTGCCATCGCCGTGAATCGGTTTATTTGCTAATCCAATGAGTTTAATTAGCCTAATGAGGGTTTAGTTAAGCTTAAGTGAGGTTAGAATAAATTAGTTAGTTTAGTAGTTAATTAAATTGTGTAATTAGTTTAATTTAGGGTGCATTTGTTTGTGTTTCTGTTCAAAAATTGTTCCAGGGAATAGAAATAGAAAAACTATTTCATTCCGGGGAACAGTTTTTGAACAAAAGAACGCGTTTGGTAATCGTACAAAATTTCTGTTTCGGAATAAAAAAGAACAGAAACAAGTTTGGTAACTGCACATAATTTCTGTTCCTGTAATAGAAAAAGAACAGAAACACGTTTGGTAACTGTAAAAAATTTCTGTTCCAAATTTTTCTTAAGTGCTTTTTAAAAAAAAAATAAAGTGTAAACTTGGTATTGAATTCTCATTCTCATGAAATGCTCATCAATTTAATTTTGTTCATGGTGAGTGAAGACAAACACGCATAAAATATTATGCAAGATTACAGACCATGTGTTTCTTTCTTTATTGGCTTGGCTTCGCCGCTGCTAGCCACGCTGTCCTCCTCACGGACGTTTTGCCAATACCACGACGTTCCAAAGACAAACACCTCTTCAGAGTTAAGAGTTCAGATACAAAAGAACCAATCAAAAGTCAAACATAGGAACATTTGTCCTTCTCCTTCTCAAGTCAGAGTCAAATCCCAGCTCCAGAAGCTATAACCTTGACCGACCACACCCTCGAGACCCCGGCACAGTAATTCCCTAAGCTGTCGAAGTTTCGTTATGGAAGTCACGTACCACCGCCAATCCAAGATCAATGCAATTTGACCATAAAACATTGCAACGGCGTATAGCCAATTAAAAATAATTGAGGAGGATGGAACCTGAATGGCTCTATTCCTTAACATGGAAGATCACATGTGGTCAAGGTCAAATGTTGGCAGAACAATATGGTATTGCCATATAAAAAAAAAAAAAAAAAAGCTACTTTCCAGTCTCTTATGTTTTTATACAATCAGAACTTTCTGCATTAATGTTGGATGATCTAGAAAGACAGAAGACAGTCATCATCTGGGACTTCAGATTCCACTGTCACAACTATACCCAGACCAAAACTGGATTGAGAAGCCTGATGAGAAGCAAAATAGATGGTGCATGTTCCAACCGAGTTCAATCCAGTATTTGCAGTGCAATGTACTGACAAAAGAGCAAAAAGAAAGAGCATAGAACAAGAACGGCCTAATTATACAAATGCTCAAACACCAAAATTTACCCAAAACACAGGTAAGACATGCCATATACCTTCCTCCAGGAGATTATTAGATCATGAACAAAACAGTAAAAGAAGCACAAAACCCAATAAGGTTCTTCCCCTATGCTACATTCATATATATATTTCTTTACAAAAGTCCGACCGTCAGACTGCTCCCTCTACTCAGAACGGTTCACCCTCCCAATGTAATCGAGCCCCTCGGTGCGGCTCCGCACGATCCGATGGAAGACCTCTCGCACTTGCTTCTCCAATGGATCCAAGCCATCCTTCATAGCCTCAAACACCTCCGCCATGTCCTCTACTCTCTGCCTCACCTCCTTTTCCTTCTCGGCCGGCAGCGGGAATTGGGCCGAATCCACCAATTTGCTCATTATCCTCACACCCCTCTCGATTTGATGGATCTCCCGCAACAATTTGCTCATTATCCTCGCGCCCCTCTCGATTTGATGGATCTCCCGCAACAATCCGCACGCGTTCCTCCTCTCCCTCTTCTTCGATTCCTCCACGATCCTCTCGTGGAGTGACAGGATCAGCGCGGCCCAGGCGAACTGCCTTAGGATGGAGAAATGCACCTGCAGCCCGTGGTCCTAGCATGGGATCGCCGCCACGAGGGCCCACGTCATGAAGAGGAGCACTGAGTTCATCGTGAACACCGGCATGGCGAGGCCATTGGTGGCCACGATCTCGTTCCCCCTCGGGGCATACAAGTTTTTCCTGATCGCCTAAATCTGCCTAGTGGTGGACCACGACCTTGAGACGCTCTAGGAGAGTGACCTGAAATGGCCTAGCGAGCAGTGGTCCCGGGACACACTGTTGCGGCCGAAGGAACGGTTCCGCTGTCACTATCTTATATTCTTTAAATACACGGAGGGCGCCTTGATATCGTACCAGTCCTTCGCGAACGGATCGACTCTGCACCCGCCAGACCAGACAAGAAAAAAGATCAAACCACAGCAGAACTAGCACCCCAAAATAGGAATCGATTTCCACAAAGTTGAGGCGAAATTGAGCACTCACGCCTTCTTCTTCCCACCCTTCTTCCCCTTCGAGATCCTCTTGTTCTTCCTGCATCCAAGAAAGAGAGAGAGGGGACAACGTCAGCCCATTTTCGGTGAGGAGACAAACAGGGTAAGGCCGCAACATGGGCAAGAGCGAGCAGAGTAGCAGCTGCTCTGCTCGCGATGCTCGCTCGAGCAAAGCAGCGACGCTCGCTCGAACGAGCAGAACGCTACTGCTCGCGATGCTCGCTCGAGCAAGCGTCGCGAGCAGAGTAGCAGATCTGGGCGAGCGAGCAGACGCTGCCGCAGATCTGGGCGAGCAACGCTCGCTTGGGGCTCGAGCGCGAAGGCTCGCTCGAGCGAGCGTCTCGCAGATCTAGGTAAGCGTTGGCTTGAGCGAGCCGTCGCGCTCGAGCCCCGAGCAGCCGTCACCCAAATCTGCGAGGGGTGGCTCTCGTTGAAGCCCTCGTCAAACGGTGAAGGAGGAGCAGCAGCCGGTGAAGGATGAAACTTACCTTGACTCAGAAGCTTCAGCCGGTGAAGGAGCAGCGGCTGTTGGCGCCTCGAATCAGAAGCTTCGACGGGTGAAAGAGCAGCAGCTGTCAGCGCTGGAGAAGGGAGGGACGGAGGGACGGAGAAGAGAGGGCGCAGGTGGAATGATGGAGGGCACGCAAGTAAGAAACAAGAAAGAAACAAGTTTTGTGTGTTTTTGTTCTTTTGATTCTTCAAGAAGTGTTTCTGGAACAAAAAAACAAGTTTTTTTTTTCTGATTTTCTGATTTTTTTTGATTTCAAACAAAATGTTCTTTTTTTTTCGGGAACAAAAAAACAAAATTTTTGTTCAAAAACACAAACAAGAAACATAAACATGCAAGCCCTTAGCAATTAGGTGGTTAGTGACTTTAGTTAGTTAGCTTAGTAGGTTAGATTAGTTAATTAAGTCCAATAAGGTGGTTAGATTAGTGTATATAGTTTAATTAGTGATTTATTTAATTATTTTGCAATTTATTTAATTATCTATTATTTTCTAAAAATTATATCGAGATAGCCGGTTGTCAAATTTTGTGCTAATTGTCGTGGTGCAGTTAGTTTGTGCAATTGATCGTTAATTTGTGCAATTGGATGCTAATTGATGATTTTTTGATTTATTATTTCAAAAATAAGGAATTTTGGTATTTAATTAGAAAAATATTGGGTGTCGGTTTTTGACAAAATTTTTTTTTTTTAAGTACTATATAAAATTGTGGGATTTTTAAAGGAGAGGATATTGCGCTTTATGGTTCGATTTGATCGTATGTCCATGCACACCTATTTTACCAGGTGTTTTTAATATGAAGAAAATAGGCCAAACACATTATTTAAATTGACGCATTTGAGTGTAAAGCACGATATCCTTGGTCGGGATTAGATGTCCGTGTGATTGTTATGAGAACCCGTCACGAGCTTTTATGCCGGACGATGCTCATTCGGGAATGCCCCATGTCAACGGATGTCGGTCTCTGTGGAGGCCGAGCCGATGCTACTTCGGGAATGCCATCTAGAGGTAGATGTTGCCGTGCTCGATGGGGTGAGACGACGCCCAGTTATGCCGGATGACTGCTGACTGTTGAGTCGGCCATGGCCGTTAGGTTGTAATTAATTGGAACGCTTGATTGAGTGGTTTGATTGCGTCTGATTATGGGTCAAAATTGTGTGGCACGGAATGGGACATGTCATAATGATTTAGCCTTATAATTGGGACCCCTGTGATTGATTGATGTGTGGAAAGTGAAGCGTTTCAATTACCGAATACATTGACTGTATGCATATGTTATATGAACTGTACCGACGTGGAGGAAGGTGCTAAAGTGAGGTAAGTCTTATATGATGTGTGTATAGGTTGTCTCTAGGTGTATTATCTTCCTAATTTGGGTTAGGGTGTAGACTCGCTGAAACATTGTCTCACCCCGTCGTGGCTTACAATTTTTAGACCCTTAGATGGAGGCGAGACCCGTTCGTTTTAGGTGGCCACGAGAGGCCGAAGAGCAGTGTACCGTCTTTCCTATCCCTGGGAATCCTTGGACCTACGAGCTCGTCGTGACCATGATTTAGGTCGATGAGGGCCAACCTCAGTTGGTACCTCATCGATTCAAGGCGTGGTTTCGTCGCGGGCTTGACGGGGTTTGGGAGGGCCCCTTGGACGGTTTTGACGGACCTGTTGAAGGTGCTGAGTTGGAGGAGATACTTGACCCTGTGTTCGACGCAGAAAACATAGCCGATATCGAGGTGAACCAGTTGCCTAAGGTTGAGGAGCCTGCAGTAGAGATAATTGACCCGTTAGACATCGACATCCCTGACGGTGTTGTGGTAGACCTGAATCCCAAGTAGATGAGGTCCAGGGCAGGGTTAGTTTAATAACTCTTTTTGGGGTCTAGACTTTTTTTGTATATGACTTGGTTTGTTTTTATAAGTGTGTTTGTGAAATTTGATTGTCCTGCTTTTCTATCACATGTTTGTTTGTTGTTTGGAGATTGTTTATTTCGCTTCCGTCTGTGCAATAAAATGAATGGGTCGGCAACGCGTCCTGGGAACATCGAAATTTGATCAACCATAGAGGGATGTGCGCACGCTCGAGGTTTGGGGCGTGACAGATTATCCTTGCTATTTTGAGTTTGATGCATCTAGCTTTTCTATCAAGGACTCTAGGACACACCGGGTATTACTGCGGGGAAGTAATCATCAAGGTTTATATACTAATAAGGACTTGCATTCCATGGTATTCGTTTCTCAAAGAAGCAAGGTCGATTAGGCCATCCTCATAGTCATGTTTTATAGCTTTTACAATCTAATAATTTGATTTCAGTAAATAAATCCACTAGCACTTTATGTACAAATTGTCAGATTAGTAAATGTTCAAGATTGCCATTTCTTTATCTGATTCTCGATGTTCCCATCCATTGGAGAAAATACATTGTGATCTTTGGGGACCAAGCCCAATTCCTTTATGCAAACATTTTGATATCATTGATGATTTCTCTCAATACTATTGGTTGTATCCATTGAAGAGTCAGATTTCTATGAGATTTTCCTAGCATTTTAGAAATTAATTGAAAATCAACTTGATAGGAAAATTAAAGTTTTTTCAATCCGATAGAGGAGAAGAATTCATGAGCAATAATTTTCTGACGCATCTTCATGAATGCGGCATACAACTACAAGTCTCTTCTCCAGGTACACTAGAGCAAAACGGTGTTGCTAAGAAGAAACATTGACATATTGCTGAACTCGGGCTTGCTACACTGTTTGAGGCACCTATGCCACTAAACTATTGGGTGGAAGCTTTTACAACAATGAATTATTTAATAAATTGGCTTCCTTCCACTGCTTTGGGCAATTGAAATCCATACTCAGTCTTATTCAAGGACCCTAATTACTCATTACTCTGAGTGTTTGGCTCTTGTTGTTATCCATATTTATGCAATAATGCAATGAACAAATTTGACAAGTGCTCTTTGGCTTGCATATTTTTCGGATATAGTGAGAAGCACAAAGGATCTCGTTGTGTTCATCAATCTACTGGTCGTGTTTATATATCTCGACACGTTTTTTATGAGCATTATTTCCTTTTGCTTTTTCTTCTCAGATTTCTGCTATGACTAAAGGGGAGCTATTGCAATGGAATTCAACTATAAGTCCATCACAAACAAAAGTTTCTAGCCAACCTCATCCAAGAGTTGATCAAAATGTTGGTTCACCAATAGATCTAGAATCTGCAAGTGAATGTACCTGTCTATTTGCTGAGATAGAACCAAATTAAAATGCTTCATCTGCTATGCTTTCTAATCATGTGCAACAATCAATAAAGAGTGAATCTTTAGTTCAATCTCCATCTAAAACTTTTACATCCTCGACGCATCTCATGGTTACATGTCCAAAGACTGGGATCTTGAAGCCAAACCCCAGGTATGCCAATATAGCAGTATCATCTATCCCTCCCAAGCCCCATAGTGTCCATTCAACAATAAAACACCTCGGTTGGACAACCGTTGTGCTTGAGGAGTTGGATGCTCTTGCAATCAATAAAACATGGGAACTTGTTCCCCGTCAACCCTCGATGAATGTAGTTGGATATAAATGGGTATACAAGACAAAACTACATGTAGACAGTTCACTTGCCCGATCAAAAACCCAACTTGTTGCAAAAGGGTCTCATCAAAAGGAAGGTGTTGACTTCCTAGAAACTTTTAGCCTGGTAGTTAAACAAGCTACAATTCGCATTGTACTATCTGTTGCTATTGTTCAGAATTGGGAAATTCGCCAATTAGATGTCAAGAATGCCTTTCTACATGGAGATCTAAATGTTCATGTCTATATGAAACAACCACCGGGCATCTCTGATTCGTCCTATCCTGACTATGTTTGCTTAATCCAATGGGTGATATATGGTCTCAAACAAGCTCCTAGGGCATGGTTTGACAAGTTCAACAATTTTCTTTTTGAGTATGAATTATTCTACAGAATTGCTGATCCATCATTATTTGTTTATTGTCATTATGGTCATACTATTATTCTATTGCTCTACGTGGATGATATAATCCTCACTGGTGATTCTCCAGAATTGTTGAACCATCCCGTGCAGGCACTTGGTCAAGTGTTTTCCATGAAAGATTTTGGTGCTCTTCATTATTTCTTAGGCATTGAAGTCAATCGCTCCACTAATGGACTCTTTCTCTCCCAACATAAATATGCATTAGATCTTTTGAGTCGGGCATCAATGGCACAATGTAAGCCAATTGTTACTCCAATAGCTACCAAGCAACCTCCCTTCAAAAATGGCAGCAAGCCTTACGCTAATCCATCCCATTTTCAAGCATTATAGGTGCTCTTCAGTACCTTACCCTTGCTCGTTCGGATCTCTCACTTGCAATCAACATAGTTTTCCAATATATGCATGCCCCAACTGTTGCTCACTATCAGATGGTAAAGCATGCGATAGGTTCACGGCACTTTACACCTTAGGCTTTGCATTTTCTCTTGTAGTTCTCTCCATTTGTTTGGCTTCACTGATGCAAATTGGGCTGGGTGCAAAATCACCCGACATTCTACTATTGATTGTATTTTTCTTGGATCAAAATGTATTTCATGGTGTGCCAAGAAACAAGTTACTGTGGCCCACTCCACAACTGAAGTCGAATACCAAGCTCTTGCTTCCGTAGTTGCTAAACTCACTTGGATTTCATACATACTACATGACATTGGGACCTACCAACATCAACCTTCATTACTTTTCTTGAGCAACATATAGGCATTGCATCTCACAACTAATCTAGTTTTTCATACCTAGACAAAGCACATTGAGATCGATTATCATTTTGTTAGGGAAAATGTTACTCTTGGTTCTATTGTAACACGCTATGTCCTGTCTTCCTCACAAATTACTAATATTTTCACCAAACCATTGACTCGAGATATGTTCATCGGTTTATGAATCAAACTCGGCCTTTTGGTCCTCCCCATTAAACAATTTGAAGGGGAGTATTTAACTAGAAAATCAAAACCGAAAAATTGAGGTACGGACATCTGGAGTGCCAAAACTTGGCATGAAGGGACATTTAAGTGCCAAAATTTTGAAAAGATACACTTAAGTGTCAAAATCGGAGTAAAATAGATCACTTAAGTGCCACTCTAGCCAAAATCCGGCCAAATTACTGATGTGGCAATTTTCTAGTGAGGTGAGTGCAAAAACGGAGTCGTTTTGCACGCTGATGTGGCGAGAAAATGCCAAAACGACGTCATTTTGTCTATGATGTGTAAATAATTAATATAAAAATTAATTAAATTAAATTTATTTAAAATATTCTAAAAAATAAAAAACTTAAAATTTAAAAACTTAAAATTAAAAAAAAAATGGGGAGAAGGGGAGAAGGGAGGCGGTTGAGGGCTGAGCCTTTGCCGCCACCGGGAAGGGCCGGCAATGGAGGGGGAGGGTTGGCCGGGGTTGTCGGCTCCTGGCCGACCGGCGGTGAGGGCTGCGAGCCCTCGTCGGACGGGCGAGGGCCGCGACCCTCGCCGGATTTGGGCAAGGGTGCTTGCGGGCCTTCGCCACCTTCCCGCCGTCGCCAGGAAAGGCCGGCGATGGTGGGGGAGCATCGGTCGTGGTCGCCGGCCCCGGCTAAGGGTTGGTGACGCGGCCGACCGACAGCAAGGGCCCGCGAGCCCTCGCCTATATCTGGGGCAAGGGTTGTGGCCCTCGCCCAAATCCAACGAGGACTCGCAGGCCCTTGCCGCCTTCCCGCCATCATCGGGAAGGCTCGGCAACAATGGAGGGACCATTGGTTGGGGTCATCGGGCCTTGGCTAGGGGCCGGCGATGCCGACTAATCAGTGGTGAGAGCCCGCGAGCCCTCGCCCAAATTTGACAAGGGTTCACGGGCCCTCACCGCCGGTCAGCTAGGGGCCAACGACCCCGGCCGACCCTCCCCCCTCCTTCGCCGGCCCTTCTCGGCGGCGGCGGGGGGAGGCGACGACGGCGAGGGCTCAGCCCTCAGCCCCCCTCCCCTTTTTTTTTAAAATTTTAAGTTTTTTATTTTTAGAATATTTTAAATAAATTTAGTTTTAAATTTAATTTAATTAATTTTATATTAATTATTTACACATCGAGACAAAATGATGTCGTTTTTTGCATTTTCTCGCTACGTTAGCGTGCAAAATGACGCTATTTTGCACTCACCTTGTCGAAAAATTGCCACGTCAGCAATTTGGCCTAATTTTAGCTAGAGTGGCACTTAAGTGATCTATTTTACTCCGATTTTGGCACTTAAGTGTACATTTTGAAAGTTTTTGCACTTAAGTGTCTCTCCGTGCCAAGTTTTGATACTTGGGATGTACTTTTGCCCTGAAAAATTCATATTATTTGAGTGCAGAATTTTCAACAAATCAGTATGAAAATAACAAATCAAATAGAGAATCAACGAGTTGATCATTTGGAGATCTTTTGTGATTTGTTTTCCTTATAGGTAAAATTATTATCTTTTATTTTTATCTTTCACCATAATTATAGGTGGTGATATCTCTATATATATATTGCACAACATATCAATGAAAAATTATGCTTCATTGACTCAATTTCTGAGTTTCTTTACACATGTGCAGACAAAACATTTCAACTTAATTGGTTCATGGATTTTGCATAATGTTTCGTGGGTATCTAGTGTTGGGCATTCTGAAAACTAATGTTGGAATCCCTTAGATTATTTCGACAATCACAAATTTTTTATCAAAGTCTTTAAAGAGTTCGTTGAGTGAATGCAGAAAAGATATCGCGTAATGAAAATCTTCCATGAGTCTACGCGATCTCATCTGATATGAACCTATGAAGATACCAAGTGGAGATATTCACTTCTTAAATATTATATTCACATCATTATTATTGAAAGGAAAGAAACACACGTTGGCGCAAGATGATATTAATAGTGTGGGAAGATCAGAAGTGCAGTAGAATAACAAGCTACACTACTGTTGTAGAAGATCGCATGTGCCAGTTTTCACATATGTAGCGAACTTCTCGGGGAAAAGTGCCAAAAAAGTTCTAAACCTTTTGCCTTTGTGCCGATTTAGTCCTAAACCTTTTTTTTTTATGCCGATTCAGTCCTAAACATTTTTAAGTTGTGCTAATTTAGTCCTTTCCGGCCAATTTTGGCTGGATTTTGCTGACTGGACGCCGGCCGGCTGACGTGGCCTGATCGGCGCTAACGTGAACAACTTTTAATAATATTTTAAATTTTTAAATTTTTATTTTTGTCTTTTTCCTCCAGCCGGTCGCCGAGGTCCAGCAAGCGGCCGAGGCGACCACCGGCGAGGGCGAGGCCAACCTCACCGGATCGGCGAGGTCGAGCCTTGTCGGCCATGGGCGATTCTCGCCCTCGCTAGATCTAGCGAGGCGAGCCTCGCCCATGGCCAGCAAGGGCCGACGAGGCTCGAGGCTCGACCTCGCCAGATCCGACGAGGGCGAGCCTCGCCCATGGCCTAATCCGGCGAGGCGGCCATGGGTGAGGCTCGCCCTCGCCAAATCCGGGAGAGGTAGAGCCTCGCCGGCCATGGGCAAGGCTCGCCTCGCCGGATCCGGTGAGGTCGAGCCTCGCCCGACCTCGCCAGATTAGGCCATGGGCGAGCCTTGCCCTCGTTGGTCCTCGCCCATGGCCGGCGAGGCTCAACCTCGCGAAATCCGGCGAGGTCGGCCTCGCCCTCGCCGGCGATCGCCTCTGGCCGGTCGCCGGACCTCGACAACTGGCTGGAAGAAAAAGACAAAATGAAAAAAAGAAAAATTAAAAATATTAAAAACATTACAAAATATTAAAATATTCTTAAAAGTTGTCCACGTCAGCGCCAATCAAGCCACGTCAGCCGGCCGACGTCCAGTTAACAAAATCCGGTCAAAATTGGCCAGAAAATGACTAAATTGGTACAATTTAAAAAGGTTTAGGACTAAATCGGCACCAAAAAAAGGTTTAGGACTAAATCGGCATAAAGGCAAAATGTTTAGGACTTTTTTGGCACTTTTCCCGAACTTCTCGAGATGATCCTCATAAGAGCTACCCCACCACTAAGCGGCACAAATAATCCTCTAATGAGATGGCACCTATGCATCGCACGGACTCTCCCGAAACTTACCAATCTCAATCTTGATTTCTCTCATTCATTTGTGATTATTTTTTGGCCACTATAACTTTATTTACTAGGCTGGTCGGGAGCCGGTAAAGCGCGGGAGATCGTTTCGCATTTACGAACCAAAGAATTGGCCTCGTGGAGTGGGTTATATTATATTGAAATACCACTATGAACCAACTCACCGCTTCCAAATCCATGTTGTCGCTTATCGTGGATTCACAGAAATAGGGGTATGAAATGAACTGCCAAATCGAATATAAAATTTTGGATCTTTCTCGGAGTGAGAATCCATTATGTTTGGGCGGTATGTAAAACAATGGGCCTCTGATTAATTTCAAGTCATTAACTCGAACTGACCAGAAACACGTTGTCCAACTTGTTTCAAAACAAAAACAATCAGGGTAATCGGTAGTTGCGAAACACCAAACTCAACAAACATGTACTTGATAAACCCGAATCATTTCTTGATCTGGGTTCTATGCGATTCGCATCTCAGATAAGGTCACGAAAAAGAAATACGCTTATGCCCAAGTTAGTTAGGGTGTCAACGGGACCTAAACCGAAACGGTCCATCAACATCTCTACACAAAACGACCCAAATTTTGCCTGATATACCAAATAAAATAGTCAAATAAGTCTATCTTGCAGTTGACAAAAAGATTGATGGTCTAATATAACAGGACCAAGAAATAAGTAACCGATGGAAAGTGTTGTATGTAAACCAAGCACTCGCATGAAGTATAAATTTCAGCCGCACACTAGAGATTTAACGGTGAACATAGAAGAATTTACACACCAATGGTTGGAAGACCACATATGAAAAACATGCCACCTCAGTAGACGCCGATTGATATTATTAATACATTAATATTCTCTTGGTTTTCATGCATTATTGATCCTTAGAAGAATCTACACACCAATGGTTGTTTAATACTGATTGAACAGCCTCAATAATTAATTGCTTAAATGATAATCTTGACCCTCCTACTATCCTTTCGCTCCATTTCACTGTATTCGCATGTGAAAGAACATTTTCATGCTTGTTTTGAGGTTTTTCTACTTTGGCTTTTGCGTGTGTGGGGATTTTGAAAGCTTTTTGGATTCTTTAGCATTCGGCAATTAAAAGTCCCAAGATCATTAATTAACAAAGTCAAGCATATATATTGGATTTAGACATCTGTAAAGCAAAAACTACATAAGATTTGAAAAATATGTTAAAAATAAAATTTAGTTGACCTCATTAATGAGGAGGAGCCAGTTTTGTAATTATTAGTTTTATGGTAGGTTCAGATTGATAAATCAAGCATGACAATTTAATTGATTGTGATTTTACATAAACATATGTCCCCAGAAAACCCTAGTAGACTTTATGTAACTAGCCAGGCAGATTCTGCAACACTCCACGGTTAGTCCTGGATAACATGGCCTAGGAAGCATACGGCGTATTGCAAAAAATTATTCTCTTGACAAAGCATATTTACGAGGTGGATAACTGACAAGCACTTGTAATCTACCCACCCTAATTAAATCGAATCTCAGAAAAGTAATTCACAATTCCAACAACCTTAATTAATCAAAAGGACAGTTTTGTCGGCCAATTTGCATTACCCAAATTCCCAAAATAGCCCAACATGGAGTAGATTTTCTCAAATTTTTCTTTATGAAGTACAGTTCACACCGTCGAGCCCTTATCCTTTCAATCTACTTAGGGCGAACCGAGTTTTAACCTTCTGGATTTGTGCAATTTTTTTATAAACGTTCGCCCTCGTTATTATTTTTAAAAATGACAAAATAATGAGAAGTCATAAATGCTAAAAAATTAAATATATTTTGGTCTTTTAAAAAATATTTATATATTTGATTTTTTTAGCATTATTGATAAAATTTACATTTTAAAAGTTGCATACATTATTTTTTTCAATTTTAAACAAATAAAAATTCGATGAAGGGTTTGGTATTTTATTTTTTAAAATAAATATGTATTTGATTTTTTAGCATTATTTTCAAATTTATATTTAAAAAGTTACATACATTATTTTTTCATTTTAAACAAATAAATGTTAAAAAAATTCGACGAAGGATTTGGTCTTTTTTTTTTTTTTTTTTAAAATTATACATATGTATTTGATTTTTTTAGCATTATTGTCATGTATTTTATTTTAAGAAAATAAAAATTAAAAAAGCTTTTAAAAAAAAAGTTCATATATGTATTTGCTTTTTTTTGTATTGACTCAAAAAATTTGGCAGACTTATGAGGTTCTAAAATCCTTTAAGCTAAACTATTTTGCATTAGTTTTCAAAATGGGCCCAAGTTCAGCCTAATGAGGTTTGCCTAAGTTGCAATTTTTTCAAATGTCGGTTAAGCATAAAAAATTTCAGAACTGTCTTTAAAATTCTTGGTCTACCAATATACACTGGATGGATATTATGTCGGAAAATGTTTATTGCTCAATTGCATTCTCTTCACAAAAAATTTAAGATTTTTAGTGAACTTTTCTTTGCTAACATAGTTTTCTCCCTATTTTATCTTATTATTTTTTGACAACATGCCTCAAGAAGATTTGTTTTGATTAGTCGCTGGTGAAGAAAGGAATGTCTCTTATCAAACAAAGTAAAGAATAAAAACAAAAAGAAAGGAATATTTATAAATATGCTTACATCTAAAGCTACTTTAGCATCTCTTATAATTCTTCTTGGTGGTTCATTTTTCGTTCTCTTCTGTATGCGATGTTCTTGTCACCTGCGAAACATTGCTCTTTCCTTCCTTCTTTAACTCTCGGAAGAACCATCTCCTTTCTCCAATACAGACAATCAAAATGAAAGATCAAATAGGTAATCCTTAATTCCTTTCGCTAGGTAGAATTTCTTTTATTTTAAATGTTTAAATTCGTTCTTGTTTAATGTTATATATGTAGAATTGTCATTATGTAGAATTTATTCAATCATGCGAGAAGCAAAAACAGCAAAACAATATGATAATTTGAATTGTTTTTACTCATTCCAACAAGTAATTTTCATAAAAGATTGGTAAACGTAAATCTATAATTCCTAGGATGAAAAATATTGATAATTATATCATTAGAGTGTTGTGTGTTGGCTTAGCAAATAAAAAGATAGACTATAGTTATGATTGTCACTAATGCTTCAATTCATTCGTGAAAAATAAATGGTTTGGAAAATATTTTCCCCATATATATTGCTTACAAAAATAAATAAACAAAAAATATTTTTTATAGTTAATACCCTAAAAAACCCTCAAAATGATATGCCTGTGACAAATTTATCCCAAACTAATTTTTTGACCACTAAAAATCACAAACTAATATACCTTTGACAATTTATCCTAAACTGGTATAGTTGTGATATATTTACCCTCTATTAATTTTCGTTAAATTTTATTGTCAAATTACCAGTTTGAATTACACATAACAGTTGACTAGTATACCAACTTGGGATTTCATTCTCCGTTTGTTACAGTTATATATTTTTTGTGATTTTTGTGATATTAATCTAATTTAATGGAGGATATATTTGTCACAAATATATCAATTTAGGGTTTTTAGCAGTCGAATAAATTAGTTTTGAGTAAATTTATCATAAGTGTACTAGTTTAGGATTTTTTTATAATCATTCGGAATAAATTTATCATAGATGTACCGGTTTGGGATTTTTCATGATAAAAAAATTAGTTTTGGGCAAATTTATTACATGTGTATCAATTTAGGGTTTTTTAGGGTATTAAACCTATTTTCTATTGACTAATTAGCTTAAGTGATACAAGAAATCATTTTTAGAAAAATATTTTTTAAATAATTCATTTTTTGAATAACAAACGGATAAGTTAGGTATCTTCACGTTAATTGTTATTTAATTATACATGGATTTTTTTTTCCCGATCCATAAAGTCTTCATGTCGCTAAGTATTAACAATCTTCTAAGAAATGACATTAAATGTCATGCTACAAATAAGTGCTTTTTTGTTCAGATTGATTGAAAGTTTTCGTAATTTAACAGAAAAATTGCTGTATTAGAAGAATGAAGATCAATTCATAAACTAGAAAACATCGCTGCATTGCGACCAAAAAATGGGTTGCTAGAAACCAGGACTTTTGGGGACCAAAAGTTGGTCGACAAATGTTCTCATGACCACACATTATTTGGTAGCTAAAGGTTTATATGTTGCGACCAGAGTATTTGGTCGCAAAAGTTGTAGTTGTGGTCGCAAATGTTCCCTGAAAGGTGGTTCTGGCCCCCACTTCTAACGATCAGAAGCCTAAAACCTAAAACCGGAGTGTGTCAGGAATCCTTGATAGTAACTTAGGTTGTACCTCATTACAATATCGGCGCCAAAAAGCTCTATTGAGAGCTGCTTGCTGCCCCAACCACTAGATGACCTTGCTAAGTTGACAGGATTGTGTTCATTATATTAATATATCAATATCCACATGTCTCAATCCCTCGGTTGGGGAGATATTTTTTCTTCTCCCTCCCAAAAGGAATATCGCCAAATTTTACTGCCCATGTTCAGCTGTATCAGTTTAAGAACTTGCTAAGGTTTAACTTGAAAAAGTCGTAAATGTAGCCGCTAATATTCCCCCAAAAGGCTTTTACCAAAAAAAAAATATTCCCCCAAAGGCGGTTCTGGCCCCCACTTCTAGCGACCAGAAGTGCTTTTGGCGACCGACTGAGCCATAATTGGTGGGTGGAAGTAATTTAGGTGACCTTCGAGAGATGAAAAAAATGGCTCATTGGTCGCTAGAAGTGGTATAAGAACTTTGTACATCTTGCCTTTTTAAAAAAAAAAACACATGACACCTATTTATGTAGCCTTTTAACATCCTCATATATATATATATATATAAAACAACACTCAATTCATATATTTCAGGGTTATCATGTATTTATATGTATATATTATATACTAATAAATTTGAGTAATTAGTATATATTGCAATATCCTCTCACCTTTAAAGATATAGATTATATTGCAATACTATTATTAGATATGAAGGCAATAAATATTGCAACCTACTCCCTCATTTCTTCTTTTCATTCCAGATGAGGACTCAAACGGGAAAATCGATAAAGAGGAACTAAAGAAATGTTTGGATGAAGTGCAGCTTCATCTCTCCGAAAAGGATATGGAGGACTTGTTTCATTCTTGTGACATTGATGAGAACCAAGAAATAAGATTCATAGAATTTATCGTTCTTTTATGCCTCATCTATCTCTTGAAAGAATCTTCATCAACTACTGAGGTATTTATATCTCTAATCTAATCTACTTGGAAGGCCAAAAATTAGCAACAAACCATTTTAATATTGTATTATTAACTATGACATGATTTTCCAGACGGAAAAAATAGGTTCACCATCAATACAAGCAACTTTTGATACGATCATTGAAGCCTTCTTATTTCTGGACAAAGATGGCGATGGGAAGTTGAAGAAGAAAGACGTCATTAAAGCACTGAACGACACCTCACCGAAGGAGAAATCTCCTCGCCACGTTACGAGGAAACGATTTAGTACAAACCACAAAACCCTAGCTATAATGCAAATATTGCGATACGATTCATTTCCCAGAATATAGTTGACATTGGTCTATTTTTTCAGTGAGTGCAGATGAGATGGATTGGGGTAGGAAAGGAAACGTTAGCTTTAGAGAGTTCCTTTTCACTTTCATTGATTGGGTTGGTGTGGAAACCAACGGCAACGGTGACAGCTTCAGCTACCGAGATGTCCATGTCTACGGCGACGATCTTCCCTCGTGAACACCACTTGAGAGGAAATATTGCCCGTGACATTCATATATCATTAAATCACTGTACATGTGATTTGAACGTACAAGAAACACAATTGAAATGCTCTGTCCGTGTGTAGAATATATACTTGTCCCACCTGGGTTATTTTGTGCGAAAGTTATATCAACTAGTTGCTTTATCAAAGCACTTAGGTTTAGTTTGAAGAAATATATCTATCTGGACTCATAGGAGGGATTTGCCTAGAGATGTATTCGCTTTTTATATGCAATAATGCTTTAATTGCAGCTAAGGCGTTTGTCGAAGGGACACCAGATGTGCATGTGAGGGCGTCTGGAGAAGGCGGAGTCACCGTGGGCGTGTCGGTAGCTCGCCAGCGCTTGGAGTTTACGGCGGGATAGGGCAGGTGTGTATCGAGCTTCTCCAGTGGTTAAGTGAATTTCTGCTTTTCTTAACCGTGTGCATTCTCTTTGGATATGTGTTTTTGTTACCTCCCCCAGAATTCGAGACGTGGATGAATTTGTCCTATATAATGGTTATGGTTGAGAGTCTTGTCTACATATGGTTAAATTTCATCGCTGAAGATATGCTCAATATTCTCTGCCCAGATTCCTTTCTTTTGCCGAACGCACTCGCCTTTTTTATGCACCGAATCAAACCACATTTATATTGTTTAATATTTCGTTCAACTAATGGGAAAATCCCATTGATTCGTTTCTTTATCCACCTCAACACAAATGCACCAAATTTTGCCTTTTCCTTTTCTTAAACCTCCCGTCAGTCTTTCACTTTGTCGAGAATCCTCCTCAACAATCCAGGAAAATTAATTCTAAGAAGGCCTAAACTTATTGCATTTTTGTAAATTCAAGTTCTAAATCCTTTAATTTTACCAATTGAATCGTAAATATTTTCAATTTTTTGCCAATTAATTCCATCTGACCAATATTGATTGGAAATCGCTGACACGATAGTCTAGTCAATACCAACCATCTCACGTGGCAAGACTGCCACTAACGTAGACAAATTTTAGTAATTTTTTAAAATATTTTTAAAAAAAAATTATTGATTTTATTTTTATTTTTTATTTTTTCTTCTTTCTTTTCTTTTTTTTTTTGGTTCAAAGGATCGGCAGTGTTGTTAGCCATTGGCCTAGGGCCAATGACCTCCTTGCCATTGGGTAAGAGTCAATGACCCCTACCAGTCCCTGGGTGAAGGCCCAAAGCCCTTTTCAGATCTAATAAGGGCTCTCATTGTGGCTGGCAAGGCCACATAACGCTCTTGCTAGATTTAGCAAAGCGAGGGCATAGGGGCCCCCGTCAACCATAGCAAGGGCAAGTAAGGGCCACAACCCCTCACCCACGGTTGGTAAGGGTTGCCGGTTAGTCAGTGGTTGGCAAAGATCTTCGACCCTTAGCAAGTGGTTGGTGGCCCCGTTGGTTCTTTGAACCAAAAAAAGAAAAAGAAAAGAAAATTACTCAAAAAGTTTATAAAAATTTTCAAAAAATATTAAAATATTATTAAAAATTGTTTACATCACTGCCAACAAAGACGACTAGCATCCCCGTCAGCGATTTCTTGCCAAAATTGGTTGGATTGACTCTTTGGCAGATTGTGAAAAGAGTTAGCACTTAATTGACAAAATTGAGTGATTTAGAACTAAATTGGTAAAAATGCATAAGTTAAAGACTTTTTAAATAATTTTCTTCCTTGATCCATTTGGCTTTTTTTGAGTCTCGTTATAGCGTTCCTTATGTTGGACGTGGGTTTTCTCGCTCTCGTGCCCCACCGAACTTTGCTTTGCTCAATTTATGGCTCTTGATCCTGTCCCCTTGTGACCGCAATTAAGTGCGCAGAATATCTTCCTTGAGGACCGCATGTTTTCTCTTTAATTCATGGTAGAGTCCTTTCCAAATTCATACTTTGCGAGGCTATTTGCTCTAGACCACTCACCTCCGAATTCAGAACATCACATATATTGCATATATGATATCCAATCAAACAGAGGAAATGAATGGGTTAGGCCGAACTTCCCTATCAAATGGGCTTAACCTTGAAAATTCAAATATTAGGAACTCCATGCTTAAACCCATTGGCACCAGTTTATTGGAATGCAATTCACGCGGGCCTATTTATTATAATGCTCCTAATATGCAAATACAAATCAATAATTTTTGTTAAGGGTCGCGACCACTCCTAATTTTTTACGCAATGAATGATTGTGGGTCATCAAAATTTGGGTGTCAATGAGTTATAATTAAAAACAAAATGTAATATCTTCACAATGAATGCAATCTTCCAATTACCTCTTGAGTACACACCAAAAAAAAAAAAAAAAAAATTGAAAAAGGAAAAGGGCAAATACGAAAAAAAATAACCTCTAAATTATGTCAATTATGACACAAATACCCCATACTTTTTTATCACCAAAAATCCTAAACTTTTTCACTATGACACAAATACCCCCAACTTCTTTTTATGTCATGAAAAGACCCAAATTTATAAGTGCGTATATATACCATGTATTTTAGTTTCATCTTGGGTATATTTATTGTACCGGTATAAGCTCTATTTATGACAAAAACAAAAGTTTAGGATATTTGTGTCTCAAAGGACAAGTTTAGAGGTCTTAGTGACACAAAACAAGTTCGGATTATTTGTGTCATAGTTTGATTTTTTTGTGGTATTAACCTAGAGAAAAAATAAACCAATTCGAATACTGAAATAAGTATCAACAAATTCAAGGACAAAAATGTAATTTAACTCTCTGGTAGTGCATGGTTGTAATTGGCGAAGAAATACAAACTGAGCAAGATGAAAGATTGACTGTTTATCTATAGGTAGGAAACTATGACATCTTAGGATTCCCCGTCCAGAATATGCCATGCATAAAAACGAATTGAATTGACCAATCGCTAAACGTGATGTGGGTAAATTTAATTGGTGTCACGGCCCTGTAAATTGTGGCTAATCCCCACTCAATTATGTTTGAGTGTGAGAGTAATGCAATACGATCTCAAATATATTACGAAGACAAATATGATTCAGAAGAAGGCTGCTTCGAAAAATCACTCTCGCGATTTGAGAAGGGCCTCTGATGTCTATTCGCAATGTACGTTGGAGTCTTTGATGGGTATTCTTTAGCCCAGGCAACAAGGCCTCATCTCCTGGCCTCATTCGCGATCAATCGATTCCGGACCGGGTCGATTATCTAGGCACAACGGCTTCTCATGCTGTTGGACAATCCCAATATGAACAAAGGGCCAAGCTACGCGAGCCCTCCCGACAGAACTCAGAATTGAAGAAGAAAATGAGAGCTGCAACAAAACATGGGGTTGAACTTCGACGGGAGGTAGAGAAATGTCCAATCAAAGGCTGATGGGAGGTGCCGGTCGACCGACTCTCCTTGGAGGAGCTAAAACTTCATAAAAGAAGGTATGGAAAATTAATAAACAATTGGAGATCGGACAATTGATTCTCATGGCAACAATTCCAACGATCTATGATTTTTAGGAAAGTACGACATTTTTTATATAATGTGGTTCATCATGTAATAAGTGAGCTCATGCAACTTATAATCTTGAAAAAAAAAAAAGTGTGTGCTGCTTGACCCACATTTTGATTATTGATGTACTTGATTGAAAAAAAAAGTTTAGGTACACGATTATAAAATGGACAAAAATATCAGGTACTTGCGATGTCATCACCCCTTAAACAAAGTTTTGTGTGATCTTCCAAAATATATGTCGTTTGGTGGTCAAAATAACATGTCTCTTTTTGAAAATATGGAACTTAAAATGATGCAATTATGATAATGGCACTTTTAACTAGATTGTTGATAATAAATAGGGAACGAATAACTCATGTATACAAAAATTGTATTTACGTTGACCCGAAACCACATTCTCTTTTGTGAGCAGTGAGATACATTAATTTAGGATACTACTAAAAAAAATGCTCTAGGGTTGGCACAAGTGGTTAGGATACTAAGAGATTTTCAACTCAGAAACCATAGGAGCATCCGTTTTAGTACC
Organism: Eucalyptus microcorys; assembly: GCA_014182515.1. Lineage (NCBI taxonomy): Eukaryota > Viridiplantae > Streptophyta > Magnoliopsida > Myrtales > Myrtaceae > Eucalyptus > Eucalyptus microcorys. Next base: position 25,951,689 of record CM024569.1, on the reverse strand, counting down.
ATCAATTGAGTGCAAACTGCTCTGAGTCAGACCAACTTATATATAAGCCAAAAGTCTGCACTTAACCAATATATGGGGCTTGTATTGTGTTTTATGGGCAGATGTTGGACAATATAAAAACTAATGTTGAAATCTCTTAGATTATTTTGGTTGTCAAAGTATTTGGGGAGTTGTTTGAGTGAATGTAGCAGAGCATCGCGGGATAAAGATATTCAGGTGCTATGCTAATCTCTTGTGATCTAAACCTATGGAGATATCAAGTAGAGATATTCATGTTTTAGATGTTAAATTCACCTGATAACTATTGAAAAGGGAGGAAACGCATGGGGGCCAAAACACAATATTAAGAGTAATGCTAGCATGAAGGCCACTGTCATTAGTATGAACGGTGGCCTCTCGACTATAATTATCTCACACCAAGAGAAGGCAACACGCTAAGTTAAGGCCACCATTGACTAAGAAAGGGAAAAAAGAGCTAAATAGAGAAATAAATTATCGCCCATTAGGAGGAAGAAAGTTACTGAATAACCAGACTTTTTTTTTCTTTTTGGTAAGGTAAGATTCATATTGACTTTTAACCAAACGGAACTTTACAACAAAAGATCTCGGCACCAACAAAACTTGCACTCATAGTGACAAACAAGTCATAACGAGTGGAAGGGTGTCGAGAGTAAAAGAGAAAGAGAGGACCCAATGAACTTGGCAACCCTCACGCAAACTTTACAACGAAAGATCTGACACCTTGGAAGAAAAAATAGCGGGATCAAGTCCCCAACTTCTTTGAGTCCTCCTATTCCTTGGTGTATCCGCTACATTGCTGAACGTAGTTGCCTTGTCCTTGATAGCTTTGACAAGATGCATTCTCATCGCAGGCACAAACAAAACATGACTTCGGAAAAATATGTTGTTGCGCGTCTTCCAGATTAGATGATGAAGGGCCCCAAACGCAAAACGAGCAATACATTGAGAGAAATCATTGAGAGAAACCAGACATTTAATTTGTCCCTTTTCGAATAATTAATAAGTAAATAATCAAGCAATATGCATTTGGGTCATTAAAGAAACGAGAAAATATCATTTGGACTCGTCTATATGAAAGAGTTTCTTTCGGCTGTTTGAATATTTTCACTTAACATATGAAAGTTTCTTTTAAACGGATATTAACTGAAATATAAAATAAAATAAAATAAAATAAAAACTCTTGTATATATCAAGCTTGTAAGATATCATGGATTCTTTTGTCGACTTCAAAATATATTAGTAGGATTTCTCAATAATTTCTCCCTTTTTATGGTGACAAAATCTTCCATGTAGATAATAAAATAATTTATTTGAATAGATTTGCGTAAGGATTGCTCGCAACAGTTAAGTCTTAAAAATATGAGTATAAGCGAGCAAGTAAATATAGTTTAAACTTGGATATCATCAGTTGGTGTAAGACTATTTCTATAAGAGAACTGTAATATAATTTTGCAATATGTGAATGCAGTTTCTTATAAAACTTATTCAGGTTGTTCAGAGCGCAGAATATGGTCATGGTCCAGCTCTATTCTGAACGTTCTTCAGTGTATCCGGTAATATTAAAATTTCCTGTACTTCGCATTTGCGGTATACATCCGACAGTCATACTATTGCAATATATACTGCATTCAAGAGTAGTATGAAATCTAGCATTGAATTCCCTCCAAGTCTTCACGGACTCCCTGTTCTTCTAGAATTGTTCACATGGGCTCTTTCAGTTGTTTGAATCTTTTTGCTGAGCACATCAAAGTTCCTTTTACACGGTTATTACTTGAAAGGTAAACAACTCTTGCATATATCAAGCTCATAAGATATCATGGAGTATTTTTTTCAACTTCAGAATATATTAAGAGGTTTCTTCCAAGAGTAAATGCTATGAAAATTATATAATACAATCAGCAAAAAAGCAAACAGGTTATATTAGTGCCAAAATGGGGAAGCAATCTGGGGGTTCGCCCTAGTGGCCACCCTTCCAACTTGGAAGGGAGAGGTGAGGGATTCAAATCCTCACCTTCTCAGAGGGGATTGGGGTGGGGACGATTTCATTTCAGGAGTGGGTTTCGACTCCCACGTCCTGCAAGGAGGCAGGGTAAAAGTCTAAGCGTGAGTGTTAGAGTAGGATTAGAGTAGGACTAACCAAAAAAAAAAAAAAATCTAATGAAATAAGATAAAGTGTGATTTTTCTAATTTTAGGAAATGAATTTAGTTTATGAAAGACTTATATGTGACCATATGATTCCTACGCAGGAACTTTAAACGACTGTCCTATCCATTTTTATGATTAGTGTGTTGGGAAAATTCCCTACAATATTTTGATGATTTCAAAATTATCTTTGGTTTAATATCATTGGCCTCGGTAAGAACGGTGAGTGATGTTTACCAAGATAAGGATCTTAACAAGAGAACAAATCTAACATTATGTGTTGTTCATAGAGGACTAGGAAGTACCACAAGCAGATGATCATCTAAGTAAAGTCTTTGTATATTGATATGCTCGAGAGGATCATTGGATAATAGATCGCAAGTTGCTCCGAAAGAAATACTATGAACAACACCAACCGAGTGTTGAGAAGGGCACATGCTACTTTTTAGTGATAAGGAGGAATGTATTGTACAAATATCGATTCCTGGTTTCATCTCATGATGACCGTTGAACGGGAAGAAAATAGCCATTAACAAGCTGGGAATCGTTGATAAGAGGACTGGAGAAGAGTCAAGACAACTCTAGTGGTTTTGGTCAAGGTGACAGACTGAACAATTGATGTAACAGACTTCAATATGGGAAACCATGCTATTGTTAACGGAAAAATTTTTGTATGGGAAATCTAAACCTCAGTAATCACTCCAATCAATTCTCAACAACTCTTAACTCTTCCGAAGCATTTTCAACGATTGGATTGAAGGTAAACATCTATATAAAGAGTATATAAAGAGAATCAAAGCGGCTAAAATGGGTTGGATAAAAAATTGAGAACCGAGTTGCATCACTGCCTATTTGATATTCTCTGTTGTAGAGTCTGAAGACTACTAGTGGATTCCAACCACTATCATGATTGTTAGTGTAGAGAGTGGAATAGATTTTGGGGTAAAGCCCAATCACTATAAATTTCTGTGTCATTTGTTATTTGCTTATTATTGCCTAAAATTGTTTGATAAAAGCAATTGCACAACTGGTACTTTCAATTTGTTTCTACAATCATCAAAGTACAGTTTCCAGCTTCCACGAAAAATTATTAAAATTTTCGAACTTGTTTACCTCCCTCTGGTTGTATTGTTAGCCCTATCATAATGTTTGTCAAATTTCGGCCATGGACAAACCAGGAATTTTCAAGGCAAAATATCTGAGAAGAAAAGTTGATGACGGGTTTGGTATAATGTGAAGGCAATAGCCCAAAGGAGTTACAAATGTTACTTTTTCTCGTTATATCTTACTAGTTTTCCCATAAGATAACTAGTCACAAAAGGAACTATTTGAAAATCGTAGATTTACTTTTGTACATGAGACATCGCATATGGGAGTAACGATATTAGGTCAAAAGTTACTTTTCCTCTTCAAATCACTAGATATTTAAAAAAAAAAAAATTACTAGCCACAAATCGGTGGCTAGTTACTTTTTCAACATAAAAGTTACTAAGATCCATTGTTGATATATTGACACTTATAGTTTTAATGACTTTTGGATTTAATTATTTAACTCTAGAAAAACATTGTTCACGCGCACTGTTCACATGCACTATTCACCGGAGAATGAAAAGTGTCTAATTGTGTGTTTTGATCTTATGAGGTGATTTGAGTGTATAAATGCATGGGCATCCGCATGAATCGAGTGATTTTCAGAAGATAAAAAAAAAAAAGGAAATATGCTTTGTCCGAGGGACACCGAGATGGATTGCCTTTAGGGGAAAATGATTTGAAATTGTATATGCAAGTGTGTGTGCATTGGCTAAATGCTCACAGATAAAAGGGGAGTCTTAGTGGAATGCTTGCGTGATCAAGTAGAGGAATCCGTCACCTAACGGAAGTTTGGAGGCGATACCCAATGGGAGTCGGAAGCCGGTTGCAATAGATTCTGGACCAATGTCCCTCTTTGGGATACCGTCTAAACGGAAGTTCTAGAATAGCCGTGCCTGACGGAGCGGGATGAAGCCCGATTTTTATCGGTAGCCTGGCAAGAATCGAATGAGCATTGACTGGAAAGTTAGCTATGGCCGGGAGGTCATAAATAAGTGGAACACGCGTGAATGTTGAGATGGTTGGACCTTATTATGAGGTAAAATTGTGTGGCATGATATGGGATGTGTCATAATGATTTTACCTTATAATCGGTATCCGTGTAATCGATTGATGCATGATAGGTGGCGCACTAAAGTGCAAGAGCATACGAGAATCATGGCATCATTGGTTCTGGTTATGCATAGATTGAGCACATTGTTTATGGCACGCACGCACGAATCGATAACGTGTAGAGTATGGCAATGGTTAGGTGAGATCACTTGTGACACAACTCGTATGTGATTGATGAATTGCATCATCTAATAGCCATGTGCATTGCGTGTATTGTGCTGAGACGTAACGTGTAGGGTATGTCATACCAGGTAAGGTTACATGCAAACCGACTATGTGGTTAGTGGTTGACCTGGCTATTGTGATTTGTTGATTGATGGTTGTTAATCGTGGATTATTTGTGGGGTGGTTTTGGAGCGATACTCCGAGTTGAGTTAGTGTTCTAATTGGGGGCTTAGGGGAGGACTCGCTAAGATTTTATCTCACTAGTTTTTGTATAACCACTTTCAGGTCCTTAGAGTGGCGCTCCCGCCAATGAGGTTCGGTATCCCTAAGGACTAGGATACTATTGTAATGCACCATCGCTTCTCGGGTCGGGCGCATCTGTACGAGAAGTATCTCTCTACCATCTGAATGGATGAGGGACTGAGGCAATGGATACCCCATAGGTTCCTGGCGTGGTTCATCCGGGATGACAATTTACTGATCGATCCCCTGAGAGGTTTTGACGGGCCGACCGATAGGGGCCCTGAGGACGCTGATTGGGATCCCATGGAGCTGGACCCTCCTGACGGTGCAGTGGAGAATCCTGGCTTTGCTTCACCAACAACTAACCCGTACGTCTCCAACTCTGACTCGACGAAGTCTGAGTTCGCTAGATCCGAGTGACTGTAGTATCGAGCCCGAGGGTTCTTTTTGTGTATAGTTGGATTAGCCTAGCCTAGTTTCTTTTTAGTTTGGCTTAGTGGATGGATCGGCCCCTCTGCTGAGCTTGTAAATCGAAAACGATCCTCCTTAGGTTAATCCAATATGAAAATTTATATATGAGTAGATGTTATGTTTCTGCCGTTCATCTCACTATCTATGTTTGATAGCTTGATTGTCTGTTGATGGGGAAATGGTTCTTTTTCGCTTACGCATAATGAAAGATTAAAAACGAAGGGTTGGCAATGTGTCATGGGAAATCGCTTTCTATCGACCAAGGAAGGGGTTGTTACGTGCCCAGGGCTCGGGGCGTGACATCCCCGCCCGAAGTGGTATTAGAGCAAGGTTAGCGTTTGGAGTGATAAGGTGCAATGGGTTTTGGGATAGTCATTAGGAAAGGCTTTTTCCTTATGCAGACACCTATGATTGATTAGCTGAGTGGTATTTTGTTTTGTATGGGTCACTCTGTTTTCCTAATTCTGAATGGAATTGGGAGGCAAGTTCTGTAGATATCCTATAGAATGAGTGATCCGAATCAGAGGACTCCTCATAAGAGGACTGTCACATCCATTTCTCGGGATAAGACGTCGACTAGGGTTGGTACCTAAGGAGGAGTGCCAGCTCGGGCCAGCGCGAGTGAGAGAGTACTGCTGCAGGCTAGTACTGGTGTAGCAGCACCTAGCGATCCGAGAATAAATGGGATCATTCAGGTGCTAGAGACGCTTGGGAATGTGGTAGGGCAACAGGTCTAGAATCAAGCCGTCGCCGCCGTCGCTATTGCCGCCAATGCCACCGCTGATGCTGCAGTTGCTGCCACACCTGGTGCTACACCGGCCGAAGTTCCACTTGGGAACGTGGTTGTTGAGAGAGAGAGGCCCATACACAAGCTTGTGGAGCAGTTCCTGAAGCTGAACCCATCAAGGTTCACTGGTGTAGGAGATCCCGAAGCTACAACATTCTGGATTCAAGATTTGGAGAAGGCCTTTGTACTGCTGATGTGCAATGAGGTAGAAAAAGTTGTCATTGCAGTCTATCAATTACAGGGAAACGCAAGTACTTGGTGGAGAGCCACCAGAGGGAGTGTGACCCCAGAAGGTGAGGTTCCAGAGTGGAACACCTTTCTTGGAGCTTTTAATGGCAAGTATTTTTCTAACTCTGCCAAGGAACAGAAGATGGAGGAATTCTAGTGCCTTCGTCAATGTCTAATGAGGGTAGACTAGTATGAGGCAAAGTTTGCCGAGTTGTCGCAGTATGCCCTGAGGCTAGTAGAAGATCAAGAAGACAAAACTCGGAGGTTCAAGAACGGTCTCCAACCGAAGTTGAAAAATCCGCTGGTGCCGCTCGATCTAAAGAATTAGAATGAGCTGTATGGACGGGCCCATCTATTAGAGAGGAATCTGAATGAACAAGCCACCGCATCTGGGTCACGGTTCTGGTCAAGCAAAAATGGTAATCGGTTCGGGAAGAGGCCGATGACTAGAAGAAGGTATCCCATTCGTCCCAATCGAAATGGTGGAATTGGAGAGCCAGCACCCAACCTGAACGGCGGATGTCAAATTTGTAAAACAAAGCATGGACTAACCCCATGTCCTGATAGGACGGGAGCGTGCTACGGATGTAACCAACACGGGCACCTGGTGAAGGACTGTCTGCACAGGTCCAAGGGAGCACAAGCACGACTATCGTAGATAGGGCACTACTAGGATGGCGAAGAGGACAAGAATGAACCAAGCCATGCACCGATCAAGGGAAGAATGTTTTTGTTTTGGGATAATGTTATCAAAGTGGCACATCGGAATTTTGGTTAAGCTTGTAGAATTTTAGTTTGTTGAAATGAAGTTGTAAAAAAGGAAAATCACTAGTTAGAGTGGTACTTGACTATTTTTGCTTATGTATAACTGTGAGGTTGTAAATGAAAAAAATTGGCTCAAGGAGCATCTTGTTGTAATGAATTGTTGTTATGCAATAATCTAGTTTAACCCGTTAGCAGGAGAAAATTTCAAGTTTGTTGAAAATTGAGGAGGACCCTTGTTTATTTTAATGTCGTCATTTAAGGCAACCGGTTATTGGATGTAGGTTGCCAATGTTATTTGGCAATGTTGAGGAGCCGAAAGTGGAGAGCATCACTGTGGTACGGAAGTTATTTGATGCGTTCCCTTAGGAATCATCCGATTTGCCCCCAGAAAGGAAGATTGGGTTCATGATAGCGTTTATCGATGACATTCTAGTGTACTTGAGAAGTCCAGAGGAACACAAAAAACATTTTAGGATAGTACTCCAGACTTTGAGGAACCATGAACTATACGCCAAGTTCAGTAAGTGCAAGTTTTGGTTGACTCGTGTTGCTTTCCTAGGTCACATGATTTCAGGCGAAGGAATCTCCATAGACCCAACCAAGACTGAAGCAGTGATCAATTGGCCGAGACCAATGATAGTAATAGAGATCAAAAGCTTTTTGGGATTGGCAGGTTTTTATAGACGGTTTGTGGGAAGGTTGCCAGCAATAACTATGCATCTGACTAGATTGTTGAAGAAGGCAAAGAAGTTCGTAGAGACAGCGTTGCTGGATGGAACTTTTGAAGGACTATGATTGTGATATCTCGTATCACTCTAGAAAGGCAAATAAGGTCGTAGATGCGTTGAGTCGAAAGTCCTCAATTACACAGATAAATGGTTAAGGAGTGGATTTTACTCGAGAGAGCTTGAGATTCAGTTTTCAAATTTGAGGTAAGCCACCTTTCAAATCTTATGGCCACCCTTAGAATTGAATCGGAAGTCCAGATTAGAATCAAGACGTTTCAGTTGACAAATCCAGAGATTTAGAAGATCCTACAAGAGGATACCAAAAAAAGAAAGACTGACTTTCAGATTTCTGAAAACAGAACATTAAGGTTTTGAGGACGATTATGTGTACCTGGCGATGCAGAGCTTAAAGAAGAGGTTTTGTTAGAAGCTCATCGTAGCAGTTACAGCATTCATCTAAGCAGTACGAAAATGTATCAGGATTTACGTCAACATTATTAGTGGACCAGTATGAAGATGGATATCACCAAGCAAGTCGCCAAATGTCTGATGTGTCAACAAGTGAAAGCACATCATTGTAAGTCGGGAGGACTTCTGCAACCTCTCGAGATTCTCGAGTAGAAATGTGAATACATCACCATGAACTTTATGATGGGCTTACCAAGGAGTCAGAGGGATAATAATTCCATTTAGGTAGTAGTCGACAAATTGACAAAGTCGGCTCACTTTATCACCGTACGGAAAGACCTTGCATTGGACAAATATGCAGAATTGTACGTGCATCAGATTGTTCGTCTGCATAGAGTGCTAGTGATGATCACATATGATAGAGACCCGAGATTTACAGCTACCTTTTGGAAAAGTTTGCAGATCACCTTGGGAACGAAACTGCAATATAGTACGGCTTACCATCCATAAACAGATGGCCAGTCTGAGAGGACAATTCAGACTCTTGAGGACATGTTGAGAGCTTGCGTGTTAGATTTCAAGGAAAGCTGGGAGGAACAATTTCATCTTGTCAAGTTCATCTACAACAACAGCCATCGACAGAGTATTTATATGGCACCTTTCGAAGCGTTATATGACAAAGCGTGCAGAATGCCAGTTTGTTGGGATGAGGTCGGAGAACGGAAAATCACAGGCCCAGAGTTAGTCCAACAGTCAATAAATGCAGTTCTAGTTATTAGAGACAGATTAACCACTCAAAGCCGCTAGAAAAGCTACGTAGATAAACGTCGAAGACCTTTGGAATTCCAAGTTAGTGAGGACATCTTTATGAAAGTGTCACCAATGAGGGGTACTTCGCGCTTCGGCAAGAAATGAAAGCTAAGTCCAAGATACGTAGGTCCTTTTAAGATTTTGGAAAGGATAGGGACTTTAGCGTATCGTCTTGCATTACCGCCGAGACTGGCGCAAGTGCATGACGTTTTTCACGAGTCAATGTTAAGGAAATATGAACCCGACCCGACCCACGTGCTAAATTTTGAAGAATTAGACGTGGACGAGTACGTGGAAAGACCGGTTCAGATTGTAGATCGGAAGGAACACGTTCTGCGCACCAAGACAATTCCATTAGTAAAAGTGGTCTGGCAACACCACAACACAGAAAGAGCAACTCGGAAAGTAAAGATTCAATGAGACAACAATATCCCCACATTTTTGTTTAAGACTTTTAATAGGTTTAAATTTCAAGGATGAAATTTTTATAAGAGGGGAAGAGTTGTAACATCCCGAATTTCTGATTCTGTTTTCAATTGAATGAGTTGGGCTTTCATCAACGTGCCTATAGTTCTTTTCTCTAAGTTGATCACTCACGAGATAACTAGTCTATTGGGTGAAGCCATTAAGGGATTTTAACGCAATGGACTTGAGAATTCGACCAGAAATCGACTGCTCGACCGTGCTAATCTGCAAGGGTCAATATGGCACTGTTAAAATCGATCAGAGATCGAAGATAGGTCAGTTCGACTAAGGTATGTGATTAGAGTATGGGTGATTCCACCTAATTGCAAAATTATCGTCGAACGGTAGTAGACCGATTTTTCTGTCATTTCTGTACCATGTGTCCTCATTTGAAACCTTGAGATTTTCACCACAACCGAGAGTTACCAATGAGTCGAAAATGCATAATGTGGATCAAAAATAATCGACCACGGGTCATATAGATGCTGTCTTGGCTTAGAAAAGAAATCACTACTAAAAAAAAAATCCATGATACCATAGAAGTTACATAGATGGAAGTCCTCTTTCATTTTTGGACGGTGAAGTAAGACCAAGCTCATGAGCTTATTATCCTAGATCGGAACAAGTTGATAGGATCCCCTTTTTGACGTCCCCATGCCCCTCCCGTGTGGTGACATGGGAGCGAAAAAAGGAAAGAGGGGGATGGGGTTTCTCTCGCTTTTGACATAACGGGCCTCAGAATTGAGCCGGAAGTGCATCTCAGAATCAAGACGCTTTAGCCAATAAATCCGGATGTTCAGAAAATCCTACAAGAGGATACCGAAAAGAGGAAGGCTGATTTTCAAATTTCTGAGGATGGAACACTAAGGTTCCGAGGACGATTATGTGTACCTGACGATGCGGCGCTTAAGGAAGAGATCTTGTCAGAAGCTTATCGTAGCAGTTACAACATTCATCCTGGCAGTACGAAGATATATCAGAATTTGCGTCAACATTATTGGTAGTCTAGTATAAAGGCGGACATCGCCAAGCATGTCGTTATGTGTCTCACGTGTCAGCAAGTGAAGGCACAGCATTGTAAGCCAGGAGGACTTCTGCAACCTCTCGAGATTCTTAAGTGGAAATGGGAACACATCACAATGGATTTTGTGATAGGCTTACCAAGGAGTCAGAGAGGGAATGATTCCATTTGGGTAGTGGTCAACAAACTGACGAAGTCGGCTCACTTTATCCCCGTACAAAAGGACATTGATTTGGGCAAGCATGCAGAATTGTACATGTGTTAGATTGTTCACCTGCATGGAGTGCCGGTGACGATTACATCAAACAAAGACCAAAGGTTTAACGCCGCTTTTTGAAAGTGCCTACAGACCGCTTTAGGAACAAAGCTATAGTATAGTACGGCTTATCATCCTCAAATGGATGGCCAGTCTAAGAGGATGATTCAAACTCTCGAAGACATACTGTGAGCTTACGTATTGGATTTCAAGGGAAGTTGGGAGGAACAATTTCATCTCGTTGAATTCCCCTACAACAATAGCTACTAGCAGAGCATTCAGATGGCTCTTTTTGAAGCGTTGTATGGCAGAACGTGCAGAACACCAGTGTGTTGGGACGAAGTCGAAGAAAGAAAGATCCCAGGCCCAAAGTTAGTTCAGCAATCAGTGGATGCAGTTGCCGTTATTAGTGACAAATTAAAACCGCTCAGAGCCACCAGAAAAACTACGCAGATAAGCGTTGGAGACCATTGGAGTTCCGAGTTGGTGATCACGTTTTTCTGAAGGTATTGCCAATGAGAAGTATTTCACGCTTTGGTAAGAAGGGAAAGCTGAGTCCGAGGTATGTAGGTCCCTTTGAGATTCTAGAGAGAATCGGGATCCTAGCATATCATCTTGCATTGCCGCCAAGGTTAGTGCAAGTACATGACGTCTTTCATGTGTCAATGTTAATGAAGCATGAGCCTGACCCGACTCACCTGCTTAATTTTGAGAAATTAGATGTGGACGACAGAGTGTCGTATGTGGAAAGCCCAGTTTAAATTGTGGATCGAAAAGAACATATTTTACACACCAAGACGATTCCATTGGTTAAAGTGGTCTGGCAACACCATGACACAGAGGGAGCAACCTAGGAAAGTTAAGATTCAATGAGACGACTGTACCCCTACTTTTTTGTTTAAAGATCTGTAATGATTTAAATTTTGAGGACGAAATTTTTATAAAAGGGGAAGAGTTGTGATATCCTAAATTTCAGGCTCTATTTTTGATTGAATAAATTGGGCTTTTCATCGACATGCCTATAGTTCTTTTCTTTGAGTTGGTCACTCACGAGATAACTAGCCTATCAGGTGAAGCCGTTAAGGAATCTAAACGCAATAGATTTGAGAATTCGACCACGAATCAACTGCTCAATCATGCTAATCTGCAATGGTCATTATGGTACCATCAAAATTGATTAGAGACCGGAGATAGGTCTATTCGATAGAGGTATGTGATTATTGTGTCGTGATTCCACCCAATTGCAAAATTTCTGTCGAACGGTATTAGACCAATTTTTCTATCATTTTCGTACCATGTGTCCGTATTTGAAACCTCTAGATTTTCACGATAATCGAAAGTCGCCAATGAGTCGAAAATGTACGATGTAGCTCGAAAATAATCGATCACGGGTCTATTGCACTAAAAATTCCTAAAAGCTACCTAGTAGGTTAGATCACACTAAAATCGCACCAAATTGAAATTAATCACGAATTTGAACCCAATTTCAGAAATTGAAAATTCTGTCATGTCACGATTTATTTTAGGATCGTCAACTCATCATTTGAAGAATTTTTGAGAGTTCGGGATTTTTACGGAAAATCAATTCGGATGATTCGGAAAAGAACGGAAATTCGGATGGGCCAATTTGAATGGATTTTTGGCCTCCTTAGTGAGCTAATTGGTGATGAGAACTTGCGAAAATTGTGTGGGCTTCCTCCTTAACAAAAATTGGACATCAAATTGGGGAATTTGGTGAAGAAATTTAAGTTCTATTAGTGAAATTCGGAGAATGGTTTGTGGGCTGCAACCTTGGTACCAAAATTGAGTTATTTATGGAAATAAAAGGCAAGAAAGTAATTGGGGACCAAAGGGGATATGCATGAAGACTTAGGGGACCAAGCATTAATGGAAATAGGATATTTCGCTTGACTTTTTCCCCCTTCTTCCTTAGCTCCCTTCGCACACCAGTCTGTCGTCTCTCTCTTCTTCGTGCGAACCGTCCACTTGACCAAACTAAGCTGCTTCGGTCTTCTCTCCATTTGCTTTCTTTCTCTCGTTCTTCCCCCGCTCCACCAGTGAACTGCCCACCTTGCCAGCAGCTGCCACTCGTCCCTAACATCACCGCCCTTGGTCAACGTGGCAGCTCCCTTTTTTCCCTTCTCCTTCGCACGAGTTCTGCTTCACCGAATCCGCTACTCCACCAGCACCTGTCGAGGCCACCATAAACCCCACCAACTTCAGCCCTTCCATCACCAGCATTAATTCCCTGCAGCTCCCCACCAAAAGAATCCCCTGCAGCTACTTCTTCACCCATCGATCCAGCCCCCGAAGTTGATTGCCCATCGTCAACTCTGCCAGCCCTCCACCACCTCTTGTCCCCTTCGACTGAAGCAGTAACCGAATACTCCATTCACGCCAGCAGATTTTCAACGTCAGCAGCCAACGAAGTCAAGTCCATTGAAGCTACCCCAAGATCGTCTCCTTCCTTCGTCCGCAAGCTTCATTTCCCTCAATTGCCGCCGAAATCAGCCGAGCCAGCAGTTTTACTGCGGGCTTGCAAGGCTTCTCGGCCCGGTCCAAGCCTCCGTCGATGTCGCTGTAGGCTTGAGTTTCAGCCGCCATCGCGTCGCCGTCACCATGAACCGATTTTCGCGCTAAACTAGGTGAGTTTGCGTTCTAATCCCTAATTAGTAGGCTAATGACACTTAGAAGTGGATTAGTAAGCTAATTGGTGGGTTAGTCAAGTTAATTAAGCTTAGGATGATTTAGTTAAAGTAAGTATTTAGTTAGTTAGTTAGTTAGTTAGTTCAACTAGAATAGTTAGATGGACTTAGTTAGGAATTTGTCAGACTATACAATTAGTGTAATTAGATTAAATTAGATAGAATTGTTAGATTTATTTGTTAGTTCGAGTAATTAGCCCGGTTAGTTTAGGTTGATTTAATTAAGTGCTTTAATTTATTTATTTTGTAATTTATTTAATTACCGATAATTTATTTATTAATTATTTTCCGGAAATTAGACCAGGATAGCCGGTGACCAGAATTTCATGCTAATTGCAAAGGTGCATTCAGTCTATGCAATTGGGTGTTAATTTATGCAAATTGAGTACTAATTGGATTTTTGGTCATTTATTCCAAATATTGGGAATTTCCAATATTTATTTAGAAAATCCCGAGTATTGGGTTTTAACACCGAAAATGATTTTATATACTATATAAAATGGGTCAATCTGACTGTGTTTTTAACCGGGTGTTTTAATATGAAGAAAATGGGTCAAGTGCATTATTTAATTGAAACATTTGAGTGTAATGCACGGTGTCCTTGGCCGTAATTGAGTGATCATGTGTTGGTTAAAAGAAACTGTCCCAAGCTATTAAGCTAGACATTACCCCTATATGGGATGCCCCTAGACAATGGGAAGCCGGTCGAAGTAGATTCTAGACCTTTGCTCCTTCGGGAAAGTCGTCTAAGAAAGACGTAGCCGTGCTCAATAGGGTGAGACAACACCTGGCTATACCAGAAGACCACCGAACAGAGAGTAGGTCGTGCTATAAGCCAAGATCAAAACTAGGAACGCATGTTTAATTGAGTTAAATATGTTGGATTATTGGACAAAATTTTGTGGCATGGTATGGGACATGTCATAACGATTTGGCCCTATAATCAGGACCTCTATGCTTGTTTGAAATGTGAGTGTGACGTTCCAGTTAATTGAGCTTGGTTTTGCTCATGCTTTTATGCTGTCTATGATATGAACTGTGCTAACCTACGGTTGTTTGATTGTGTGGTTAGGATGCTTCTAGGCGTATTACCCTCCTAATCAGGGTTTAGAGCGTGAACTAGCTGAGATTTATATCTCACCCCGTCGTGGGCTCAATTCTTTTCAGGGCCGTAGAGTGGAGGATCTGGAGCTGAGCTGAGATAATCTGAGGTGTAGGTCATGTTATGCCCTAATTCTCGAGCGTGTGCCCATCCCTCAGCGGTTGATAAAAATTTTGCGACTTCCTAAGACGAGTCGCCGACCCTTTCATTTTATTACACATACGGAAGCGAATAACAAATCCCCATGATAGTAATCATCTCGGGATAGAAAAGCAAGACAATAGATTTTTAAACAAAATATGTTTTTAAATACACACCGAGTTAAAATACAAAAGTCTACAATCACAAGACTTCAAATGACCGACTCTCAAAAGGAACTGTTCTATCTAACCTACACTTCAGATCACCTTAGCTCGGCTCCAGATCTTCCACCCTACGGTCTTGAAAAATGAAGCCCACAACGTGGTGAGATATAAATCTCAGTGAGTTCACGCTCTAAACCCCGATTATGAGGGTACTACGCCTAGGGTGTCCTAACCACACAATCATACATTCACAGAGACTTACCTTGTCTTAGATCCTCCCTGCAGGTCAGCACAGTTCATATCACAATCATGTGTATATAGCAAATTCAAACACCAATTTGGAACGTCCAAACCAATCATTATTCACACGAGCAAGAATCACAATTTAATCATTGCTCACACAAGCAAGAACTATCGATACACATCAAAGCAAGAATTACAATTAAATAACTACTCACACGAGCAAGAATTACCGATACACATCAAAGCAAAAATTACCGACACACGCCGGTCCATCAATTCAACTCAACATGTGTTCCAATTAATTAATTATTACTACCCACACGAGCAGTTTTACCCGACACACGTCGAGAAAGAGTAATAACTACCGACATACGCCGGGTTAGGTAATATGCACCAACACACGCCGGGGTTAGGTAATATCCACCAACACACGCCGGGGTTAGGTAATATCCACCGACACGCGTCGAGGAAGAGTCCTCATAACTTTTAACATCCACCAACACACACCGGGACAGGTTCTCTTAACCTTCATACGATCATCAAGCATAATCTCTAGTCACATCACAACCCAACATTATATCATCAAATGTGCACAAATCAGCAAGCATTGCACCAAGAACCATCACAAAATCATAACTGGCCTAACCGGCAGAATAGGCCCACTCGAGTGTCGCCAATTTTAAATCCATAAATCTAATTAAACGAGTTCAGAAAATTCCCAAATTTGAATATGTTGTAAAAAACACATAAATGAACATTTTTCATGAAAACACCTAAACCCAAATCCTTCTAGATTCGGCCTAGAAAATTGCTCAATCCAGCACCAAAAACTAAGTTCGTTTCTAGAAAGTCTGTTTTCCAAAATCAGTTTGGTTCGAGGTCCAAAACATGTCCATTTGATCTGAAATATGAGTATGTTAAACTAGATGATGCAAATTTTGTGAAAAAAACTGTTTTGAAATTCGAACCCTAAGAGTTAATAAAAACCCCTAGAATCCTAAAAGGTCACAAATTACAGCACCGTTCGAGTTTCTGTTTGCAAATGACGAAGCTGATATCTCATTCTTTTAAATCCCTAAAAATCTTGAGAAAAATATATGTTGTAGCTGAGGATATCTAAAATATTTCTCAAGAAGACGTCAACCTCAAATTCGTAATTCATTTTGATCTACAAAAATGGCAAATAGCGAGGGTCTAGAAACCAGAACTGCAAGAATTCTACTAGATTCGACTAATCCATCACCAATGGTGCTAATCTCACTAATTGTATTAACACTAATCCATTCTAAGTATAATCTAACCATTCTAGATTATCACTAATACATACTTAAGCTAATCTAAACAACCCTTAAGCATAATTAAACTATTAAGTAAAGTTTAGTGAGTAAACTCACTTGTTTAAGGATCCGCTTGGATCAAAATAATAGGGATGCGGTGGGGGACGAGAAACTCCAAAGCGGGCCTACCAACCGAGGTCTGGAAGGCACCAAAGCGACCCAAAATAGCAGCTACTATACCCACAAGCTCCGGTTCTGATCTAGGCTGAGAAAAGCTAGACTGGTGGTGTGGTTGAGCTAGAAATGAAGAGAAAGGGTTGTAGCTGTGCTCAGCGGAGCTTGGTGGGGCTTCATGGTGGTGGAGGGAGCTCTGGTGAGGCTTGGACGACTTGATGGACGTGCGGATAGGCAGGGATGAAGCAGCTGGGACGCGGCTTGCATGAAGGACTCGTGGGGGCACAACGGCCGAGCGATGGCTCCGGTAGTGCACGGCGACGGTCCGACTGGGCTGCTGGTTCTATTATATGAGATTGGCTGAGCTAAAAACATGAGGAAGAAGATGGAGGGGTCGAAGGCAGCAAGGGGAAGAGGGAAAGGGAAGTGTGGTCGACGGTGGGGTGGGGGAGAGAGGAAGGAGGGAGAAAGGGGACCACCTTGACATCATCCTCATCTCTTTGTCCCCCTCCTTTGGTCCCCACCACTAGCTGGCCTCCACAGCTATTTTCCAACCACAAAATCCTTCTAGAAGCCAATTGAAATGGTCCAAAAGGTTGGGTCCAAGGGGGCATACGAATTTTGGTGGAGGTTGGTTCAATTTGGACTTAAATGGCTCTTGAATTAACCCAATTTGACCTCTAAAAATCCAACCATCATACCCTTAATCAAATTAGAATTTTTCTTCGCCAATTGAACCCACTTGAATCCTAATTGCGCGATCAAAAACGGTCATCTGAATTTTCTAGACAAAAACGACCTTACCTTGACTTTTTCCTAAAAAGTCTCGATTTGCAGAAAAATCTTCGAAGACTGAGTCGACGTTCCTAAAATAACTTGTGACATGATAGAACTTTCAATTTCTGAAATCAAATTCAAATTCGCAGTTAATTTTAATCTAGCGTGGTTTTAGCGTGACCTAGGCTACTAGGTAGCTTTTAGAAATTTTTAGCGCAAATGACTCATGGTCGATTTTCTTCGAGCCACACTGTACCACTTTGATACATCGGCAACTCTTGGTGGTCGTGAAAATCTCAAAGTTTCAATTACGGGCACAAGATACCCAAAACAATAGAAAATCGGTCTAGTGCCGATCGACAAGAATTTTGCAATCAAGTGGAATCACCCACACTTTGATCACACATCTCAGTCGAATCGACCTACCCCTGATCTCTAATCGATTTTGACAATGCCATAATGACTCTTGCACGGTCGAGCAGTCAATTTCTAGTCGAATTTTCAAGTCCATTGCATTAAAATCTCTTAATGACTTCCCCAAATAGTCTAGTTATCTCATAAGTGATCAGCTTTGAAAATAGCACTATAGCCATGTCAATGAAAGGCCCGATTTATTCAATTGATAACAGGACTGAAAATCTAAGATGTCACAAGTCAGATAGGACAGCTTCTTTTTGAGAGCCAGTCTTTTGAAATCTTTTGGGCATAGAGTGTGACGACCCAGGGCGTCACATACTAAGCGCAAGCGGAATTATAATTATTATTATTATTATCATCCTAACTAGTAATCTCCTTTAGATAACCCATAGCGTTTACCATTGAAGGTTAGCATGTATAACATGGATTATTTTAAAATCTCAAGTTTATATTATAACGTTATCCAGCAATGCACATAGACAAGATCATAAAAGGCTTCCTTTCATGTTATCATCATCGGGGCATACAAAATTATCGACTGGACTCGTTCCATGTTCTTCGCCTATATATTTACATCATATACAAAACAAAAGTAAGGCATAACAAAAGCCAGGGATAAAGGGTGAGGGTTTCTACTCCACGAGTTCCCACATTAGCCCGCATCTAACAAAAAACAAAAGTTAGTCAGCCTCTACACGATCCAAGGCATCTAAGCACCGTCCATCCCCACTCCAGGTCCTCTTGCTCCAAAGGGTAAAGGTCCGAACATCTCCCCTTCATGGTTGATAAACCATGCAACGAACGTCATCGGTATCAACTCAGCCCTACTGTCATCCATCCATAAAGTCGCCTCATACTTGGAGAAAACCATGTCAATGTCGGGATCGTACACGTCATGAAGAGAAACATCAAGACGCACTACCGCCCCGTATCGAGCTACTGGTGGTACATCCATGCTATCAATCTGAAAATGTAAGGTATGAGCAAACAACCTTGCCCAGTAAAGAATGATAAAACTCTAACTTAAACAATCCACAGTCATCAATATTGCAAGAGAATCATCAAACAATTTAGGATACTAAAGGAAGTATATCACAAGCATAAACAATTGGATATTGACACCTTATGTATATGATCACCTTATGAGCATCCATTTCTATGCTTACCTTTCTCAAACTCAATCTCATATCAATATGTAATGCAACAATAATAAATGGACTCACTCGCCAAATAGAATTATATTTAGTGTGCATAAAATCCACCCTCGAATCAGTCACTAACCGGAATTCAACCGGCCCGATCGAGTCACTTCCGGAAAGTACGTTATTCGGACTTCCACAATACCTCTAATTATGGGCATCTCACTCCGAGGCATCCCGGCATCACACAACCGAGGTCCTCCTTGATCACACACAAGGGCATCTCACTCCGAGGCATCTCAGTATCACACAACCAAGGCATCCTTGATCACACACAAGGGCATCTCACTCCGACGCATCCCAGTATCTCTCTACCGAGGCATCCTTGATCACACACAAGGGCATCCCAAACTTCTGGGGGCATCACCGGTATCTTGGTACCGATGGGTTCATTCATCTTAAGCACACGTTTCACACCACAACACCTTTGATTAATGCATTTATCGTATGCAAAAGAAAAGACTCCAAAGTATCTAACTATATATCTAACTCTCATGAACCTAGCACACGTGTGTGTCCAAATTATAAGATAAAACCCATTACGTCATGTCCCATTCCATGGCGAACAGATATTTATCCCATAATCAAGCACTATGCACCGCACTCATTGCACACACATGATACTATATGCACTTATATCTCAAATGATATATGAGACTTACTCCTATATGACTAACATCTATTATGAGGTTTATTAGACTCTACGTGCATCATAAAAGCCTAATATAAAAGACACAACCTCTAATATATGTTCTCGGGTCCAGACAGTTTACTAACTAATTGTATAGTTTTGGTTTCGGATACAAAAGGTATATCAATTCTTGTCGAAATATTACCAAATTTTAGTATGTTATATTAGAGACATAGATTGACATTTTCTATGAAGAAACTTAAGTCTTAATCTCACTACATTAAGAGTAAACATTGCGATAATCCTTACTAGCACCCTGTATCGACGTCCAGATTCTTTATCTACAAAGAAAATTGTTTCACTAGCCAACTCCTATCCATTAAATCTCAAATTTTGACACGTAATTCCTTAAGATGTTTTCTACAATTTTCATTAAGGATTCGAAGTCCAAATTTAACTAGGTAAATACAGAAAATTCGCATAATCAGTATAGGTCAAACCGTTTCTCACAAGAACAGTTTACTGGTTTTACTAAGTACACTTCTGTCTCTATGTTTTTATAGTCATATGGTTATAGCTACATGTATAACTTGATCTTATAGATGTTCTATCATGTAGAATAGTTTCTTTCTCATTTCTATTAACATACATAAAGAAAACTAAACACAAACAGAAGACTCCATAACTGTTTTCACTTAGAACAGAATAGATACACAAATTTTCTCACTTCTAACTCAACAAAACAATTTGTCTATCCACAAATCTCTTCTAAAATACTCCAATGCTTACTCACAGCAACTCAAAGCAACTTCAGCATATCTTTCTCTAACAAGTGATCGATTCCACAGCTCGGCTCGAAGTATAAACGCATCCGTGAGTTCACTCATCACAGCATAAACCATATCCATCCACTCGGCATCCATTTTATCACTTCGCTCAACAAAACAGCATACTCACACAAGGATTTCGAAACATGCAGTCCTCAAAAACAACATGCAATGGCTTCTAACTCTAATCTAACACTTACTCAGCTTAGATTAACCACAAAACAGCTACTACAAACTATATCCATCACTGTTTGGTTAGATCCTCAAGCTCCCTTGATGAAACAATGGATAACTTTCAATTTAGAGTTAGATCTTTCCTTACGTTGCTTCAGCTACTAAACAACACAGAGATGCTTCAAGATCAACACTCAAAATCAGCATGCAAGAAGAAGAAATCACAGGTTTGCTTCTGGTTTGCTTCTGGTTCTATCGCTCAGCCGAGAGAAAAGAAAGAAGAAGATGAAGATGGGTTGTTCGGTTTTATATGGAGAGAGAGAGAGAGAGGATACGAAGCTTAAGGGGGAAAATAAGTCTACAAACTAATCCCTAGGCTAGTGTAATGATGAGATCTTGTAATGATTATGTTCCTTGAAGTTTACATGTCTCGGTTCATGGGAATCAAAACCGTGGGTGTCAAGTGCATGGAGAAACGAGAGAGAATGATGTCGTGGCTTTCATGCATGAAGATTTTCGCCATCTGTCGATCGTCGCTAATTAACAGTTAATCGATATCGTTCGTTAGTTCATTAGCTTCTAATATTTTCATCTAATTGCCTTTTGTTTCAACTTGATTTCAATCCTTTTGTAATTATACAAAGTCATGACATAACATATCGAATGGTCAATGTTAGTCTATAAAGAATTCATCACAAAAGAATGCTAAAGTTATAAGTAATTTACTAATCAAATCACCTTAACTATAATCTATTAATCTTAACTGAAAATAAAATATCTCGGGCCTAATTATCCATTCCTGGCCCAACAGGCTCAATCTACAACAATCCGGGCCCACTAAACCAAATCTACAAATCTAATAATTCCGAACCTTGGCCCACTTCAAGCCAAGTCCAAGCCCATAATCACTCGTTAGGTTTCTTAAGTCCAATTCGTGTGGCCCACTCATTTCTCAAGCCCACACATTCCTCATGATCCATCGGGTTCATTTTCCGGTCCGTTCTACATAAATCTAAGTTTCTAATGATCTAATTATGCTAATGACGGTCAATGAAATTTGGGATGTCACATAGAGTCTTGTATATGGCTCAGTTGGTTTATAAAAGCATGTTTTGTTTGTGAATCTATTGTCCTGCTTTTCTATCCCGAGATGGTTACTGTCAAGAGATTTATTATTCGCTTCCGCGTGTGCAATAAAATGAAAGGATCGGCGACTCATCCTAGGAAGTTGCATTTTTATTATCAACCACCAAGGGATGGGCATGCGCTCGAGGTTCGGGACGTGACATCCCCATTTAAGTGGTATCAGAGCAGGTTAGTGTTTGGGGTGATAAGGTGTGATGGGTCTTGGGATAGTTAGTAACAATGACCTTATTTTATGATGATGCATGTGAGTGATAGCTATCCGGTAATTGTTTGTGGGGTCACTCAAATTGTAATATGGTATTGGAATTGGGAAAACAAGTTTCTATAAAGATCCTATAGTATGAGTGATCAGGAGCAGAGGACTCCTAGAAAGAAAGCCATTGGACCGGTAACTCGGGGTAAAACGCCAACTAGGGTCGGTACCCAAGGGGGTCGTGGTCAAGCACCAGCTCATGCTAGCTAGTGGAGTAGCACCACCTCCTGTTGGTGCTGGTGTAGCAGTACTTGGTGATCCGGGAATTGTTGGGATCAGGCAAGCGCTAGAGGCCTTGGGGAATCCGATGGAGCAACAGGCCTAGAATCAAGTCGCCACCATTACCCCCGTCACTACAACTACCGCTACTGCCGCCGCTAATGCTGTTGTTGCTGCTGCCACTACTGCACCTGCTACCGTACCTACTGAGATTCCACCAGGGAACGTGGTCGTTGTGAGGCCGATGCATAAGCTAGTGGAGCAATTTCTGAAGTTGAACTCGCCAAAGTTCACTGGCGCAGAAGATCCCGAGGCTGCAGCCCTATGGATCCAGGGATTGAAGAAGGCCTTTGCACTGCTGATGTGCACCAAGGTAGAGAAGGTCGTCCTTGCAGCCTATTAGCTACAAGGAATTGCAAGCATTTGGTGGAGGGCCACAAGAGGGATAGTGTTCCCTAAAGGTGTGGTTCCGGAGTGGAACGCCTTTGTCGAGGTCTTCAACAACAAGTACTTCTATGAGAATGCCATAGAACTGAAGATGGCAGAATTCCAGCGCTTTCGACAAGGTATGATGACGGTAGATCAATACAAAGCAAAGTTCACTGAACTGTCGCAGTACGCCCCTAGACTAATCGAGGATCCAGTAAATCAAGCTAGAAGGTTTAGAGATGGGCTTAGACAGGAGTTGAGAAGTCCACTGGTGGGGTTCAATTTGAAGGACTATAACGACCTGTATGAATGGGCCCAGTTAATAGAGAGAGACTAGAACGAACAAGCCGCTGCATTTGGGTCGCAATTTGGCTTTAACAAAGATGGAAATTGGTTTAGGAAGAGGCTAATTACTAGAGGAAGGTACCCTATTCTGCCCAATAGGAAGGGTGGAATAAGAGTTAGCGCAAAGACAGAATGGTGCGTGTCGTTTATGTGGAAAACGACATAAATCAGCCCCATGTCATTCTAGGTCGGGTGATTGTTTTGAGTGTAGCCAGCAAGGTCACATGGCCAAGAATTGTCCCGAGAGACAGATGGGACCACAGTTGCCGCCATTGCCACCGATGGGTCAGAATCGAGGATACGCACCCTTGAATGCACAATAGGGTGGACTGATCAGACCTCCAGCTCAAGGAAGGACATATGCTATTACTAGAGGACAGGCTAAGGACTCACCTAATGTGATTACACGTACCATTTCGCTGAACGACCACACTACTTATGCTTTATTTGACCCTGGTGCAACTCATTCATTTATAGCTGAGCAATTTGTTAAGCTAGTAGGATTGATTCCTGGGTTGTCCTAAAGAATAAGTTAGTGATTGGCGAGCGAGAGGGGATGATAGATTTGATAGTCCTAGCTATATATGATTTTGACGTAATAATTGGCATGGACTAGCTCACCAAGCAATGAGCTAAGATGGACTAATCGTAAAGCGATTCAGTTTAACCCGTTAGCGGGTGAAAGTTTCGAGTTTATTGAGAGTCGAGAAGAACCCTCGATTTCCTTAATCTCGTCACTTGAGGCAACCCGTTTATTAGACGAGGGTTGCCAAGGTTACTTAGCAACTGTCATGGATACAACAGTTGAGAAGCTGAAGATCGAAGACATAGTAATGGTTTAAGAATTTCCACATGTGTTTTCAAAAGAATTGTCAGGTCTGCCGCCAGAGAGAGAGATTGAATTCGTGATTAAGTTAGCACCTGGGACAGAGCCAATCCCTAAGGCTCCTTACCAGATGGCATTATCTGAGTTAAAAGAACTAAAAGTATAGATGTAGGAATTATTGGATAAGGGATTCATATGTCCGAGTGCATCACCTTGGGGAGCACCAGTTCTCTTCGTGAAGAAGAAAGATGGCTCGTTGTGCCTGTGCATCAACTATTATCAACTCAATCAAGTGACGATCAAAAATAAGTATCCACTGTCGAGGATCGATGACTTGTTTGACTAGTTGCAATGAGCATTGATATTCTCTTTGATCGACTTGAGGACGGGATATCATCAACTGAGGATCAAGAAGGAGGACATACGGGAAGCCGGTCGCAGTAGATTCTGGACTTTTGCTCCTTTGGGAAAGCCATCTAAGAAAGACGTAGCCGTGGTCAATGGAGTGAGATGACGCCTAGCTATACCAGAAGACTTCCAAACAAAGAATAGGCCATGTTATAAGCCGAGATAAAAAAAAAAAATAGGAACGCGTGTTTAATTGAGTTAAATGTGTCGGATTATGGGACAAAATTGTGTGGCATGGTATGAGACGTGTCATAACAATTTAACCATATAATCAGGACCTCTATGCTTGTTTAAAATTTGAGTGTGGCGTTCCAGTTAATTGAGCTTGGTTGTTGCTCATGCTTTTATGCTGTCTGTGATATGAACTGTGCTAACCTATAGGGAGGATCTGAGACAAGATAAGTCTTTGTGGTTGTTTGCTTGTGTGGTTAGGATGCTTCTAGGCATATTACCCTCTTAATCGGGGTTTAGAGCGTGAACTCGCTGAGATTTATATCTCACCCCATTATGGGCTCGATTCTTTTCAAGGCCATAGAGTGGAGTATCTGGAGCCGAGCTGAGATAATCTGAGGTGTAGGTCAAATAGGACAACTTCTTTTTTAGAGTCAGTCTTTTGAAATCTTTTAGGTATATGGCTCAATTAGTTTATAAAAGCATTTTTTGTTTGTGAATCTGCTGTCTTGCTTTTTTTATTTCGAGATGATTACTGTCAGAGAATTTATTATTCACTTCCGCATGTGCAATAAAATGAAAGGGTCGGTGACTCGTCCTGGGAAGTCGCATTTTTATTATCGACCACCGAGGGATGGGCACGCGCTCGAGGTTCAGGACGTGACGCTAGAAGTGTCAAAAATTGTGTGTTAGTGCCAACAGTTTTTGTCGACTCTCTTAAGTGCCAAATTGAAGAAAAAATGACCTCTTGAGTGCCTTTGGCAATAAATTTTGGCCAAAATGATTACGTAACTTACATAATTAAAATTTTAATATGATTTTTCATATTTTATATATATAAAAAAATCCAGTCCATGTGGATGCACCAAAGAACCTCGCATAAGCCATCGTGGCTAGCTTTCCAAAAACGACGTTGCCTGACTCCTATTTCCTAAAATGGCGTCGCTATCTTCTTTTTTGTTGTTGTTGAGCCTGTTATCTCTCTCTATATGTATACATGAGGAAACACAGATGTTGTCACCTTAGGAGGAGGAGGAGGAGGAGGAGGAGGTGCGACGGGTGGTCGAGCAAGCAAAGGAGCTACAAGACGTCGCCACAAACATCGCCAGCACATCAAGCGATGAGTGGTCGTTACGGCAACGCACGCCCACGCTTGGCTCATCCATTCACTAACTTCAGGCATCCATCAATGCTCAAGCAAATAGTGAGCTGCTAGATTAGTGAGTCCTTTTGTAGTTACTGTTTTTGTCCCTCGGCACCCAACATCCACGGCACAGCCCATCGAGTCACATCCTTCTACTCACGTGCCCGCCAATTCCAACAACGCAGCCACTCTCTGCACATTACCATATTCACAATCCATGATCAAGCCATCATATGTCGACAATGAAATCCGGCCTTCTTCATTTGCAAACACAAACTCACAAGCATTCCACTAGAGGCAAAGAATTTAGTTTGACCGCAACGTGCACTGGCTTCATGGAAAGGAAGGTGTGATTTTGGGGGGGAAATTGATTTAATGTTTCAAATTTGGGAAACAAACTTGAAAATGACATGTTTAGGAAATAATATGCCAACAAAGCATGCCGACCCCACATCGGGTAAGATATATTAATAAAATATGGTTACATCGGATTTCCGGCGACCCAAACCGAAGTTGACACTTAAATGATCTTCATTTAGAAAAGTAACACTTAAATAATTTGAAAAAACTTTTGGTATTAAAGTGAGCATTGTACACAACTATTGGTATTTCTAGTGTCATTCTATCATATATCAAGCATTTACGCTAAGTAAATTAAATGTGCACAATAACTTATCAAATTATGAAAGTGACTTTCCATGGAAATATATTTAGCAGTGTTTCTTATTATAAAAACGAATTAAATCATGTTTCTTTTAGATTAGTAACCTTTTAAGAGGAAAAATGATTTTTTTATCAATTAGTAATTAGTTTTTGACATGCTTTGCGACTTCTCTTAAAGATCACTAAAAACTTTTCTGCTCCAATCATTAAATTTTTTACATTGGAAACGTGAGTTTATATTTATGAGTTGACTAGGATTTTGTCATGAGTCTGACATATTTACCTGACAAAAGGTAAATTTCGCCTGCCTACATATAGCCAGTAAAATCTCTACATTAATACCAATTTTCTTTATCAATATGTGAATTTAAGCATATCGGTGAATGATCTTTGCTTCATGTTAGCTATATGCCCTAAAGTAACCATGTAATAATTACATGTTAGAGATTTCAATTGCATTATTTATTTAATGGCAAAAAAAAATTCGTTCATCATCTCATTTACAAGAATGAGTCTATAAGATAAGTTGTGACAAAATACATTCTTAAAGTGTTAAGAATATGTGTGACAAGTTTATAATTAGATTGATTCTTTAAATGGTTCCCAATCAATGAATCATTGATAGGATATTAATGATCCTATTGAGATTAGTGTGTTCTCATGCTTCGCCATTGAGTATTGAATACCTCGAGGGATAATGAGTCACAAGCCATTGGGTATTGCGATATTCGATCTAGAACATAGGTGCTTATCTTGAACAAGTTCATTGAACATGATATGCATAGAACGATTAGCAACATTGAAGCTTTTAGTTGGGTTAATGACTGATCGTTTGTCCTTAGACTTAAGGCATGATGCTGACTTAAATGTTAAATGGTTGTGATTAACAAGTGCGCATATTGACGCTTTATCAAACCATCTCTATACTTAATTGCATAATTTGTTCACATACAAAGGAACATGCGTGCGCAATATGGAGTCTGTCTTCTTATTATATACATGGATATACAAGATAGAAGATTGATTACTCATATGATTTAACTGTGACATTGTATTGAAATCATCGGCCGATATTGTAACTGAGAATGAATGATTCATGTCTCATAGAAATACATGTTAGTTAGATTTAGGCGTATGATCGAATTGGTGGCTTGACAAACAACTCCATGGCCTTTGTTCAATCGGGACATAGACAGATAGAAAGATTAAATTACATGGTCGCTAAAGCTGATGGGTTCATTATATTCTTGAAATATTTACACTATCTGAATAGCCATGACATATTGTTAGATGCCACTCATAATTCTAAGAACTGAAGATTCATTGGGACAATTAGTTCTCTTGGTTATGATAATATGTTAGTACAAGTCCTACTGCCAACTAAGTGATGAACCTAGGAATGTCACACATCATAACCAATCCAAAATGATGTTTGACTAGGAGAGACTATACTACAAATGCGTTTGTAATTGTAGCAATAAGATTGACTTAGGCCAAAGATTAAAGTTTTGAAACAGTTTTGGAACCAACAACAAAATTAAAGATCTAAAATAGTTTCAAACTTTATGGCCATATTAAAGATTTGATACGGTTTCAAACTTTACGGTCATATTAAAGATCTGAAACAAGTTCAAAACCAATGGCCGCATTAATAATCTGAAGTGAGTTTGAAATCTATCTAAAGTGAGTTTAGAATCAATGTCCAAATTAAAAAAAAAGTTTGAAATGGTTTCAGAATTAACAGTTAAATTAAATATCTAAAACGGTTTCAGACTTAATGGCCACATTAATGTTCTAAATTATTTTAAAATCAATAGACATATTAATGTTCCAAAATGGCTTTAGACTTAATGACGAAATTAAAGATATGAAATAGTTCTAGACTTAATAGTCACATTAATGATCTAAAATGATTTCAGATTCTATTGACAGTTTAATCATCCAAAACAATTTCAGAATCAAATCACTAAATTAATATTCTAAAACGATTTTAGACTTAACGATCAAATTAAAATTTTGTAACGGTTACAAAGTTAATGCCCGGAATAATGCTCTATAATGGTTACAGAATTAATACACAGAATAATGCTCTGTAATGGTTATAGAATTAATGCCCAAATTATTACTCTAAAAACGATTTTAGAACCAATGTCCAAATTCATACTCCGAAGTGAGTTCAGACTTTATAAACGAATTAATGCTCTGAAACGGTTTTAGAGTTAATAAGCCAAATTAAATTAAATAAATGCAATATGAGACTAGTTATAAAAGTAGATTGAGAGAGGATTATGTGATGACCGAATGAAATGATATTGATCAATTAAAATTATCACACACAAGAGTAATTGCTAACACAATTGTAGTGGCAATCTCTCTCAAATTTTTCTCTACCATTCAACGCGAGATTGGTGGTGTGACATCCTGAATTTCCAGTTATATTTTCAATTGAATGAATCAGGCTTTTCATTAACGTACTTATAGTTATATTCTATGAGCTAATCACTCACGAGATAACTAGTTTATCTGGTGAAGCTGTTAAGGGATTTTAACGCAATAGATTTGAGATTTCGACTAGAAATTGACTGCTTGACTGTGCTAATCTGCAAGGGTCATTATGGCATAGTTAAAAATCGATTAGAGACCGGAGATAGGTCAACTTGACTGAGTCATGTGATTAAGTGTGAGTGATTCACCTAATTGCAAAATTCTCATCGATTGGTACTAGACTGATTTTTCTATTGTTTTGGTACCCTATGTCTGCATTTGAACCTCGAGATTTTCACGACAACAGAGAGTCGCCAATGTGTCGAAGATGTACAATATGGCTCGAAAATAATTAACCACGGGTTAATTGCACAAAAAATTCCTAAAAGCTACCCAGTAGGCTAGATCACGCTAAAATCACATCAAGTTAAAATTAACCGTGAATTTAAACCCAATTTCAAAAATTAAAAATTCTGTCATGTCACGATTTATTTTAGGACCGTCGATTCATCCTTTGAAGATTTTTTTGCAAACCAAGATTTTTGGTGAAAATTCAAAATATGGCCGTTTTCGATCGGAAAAACTAGAGGACCATTTTTTGGTTGCGTTTTTGGGGATTCAAGTGGGTTCATTTGGTGAGGAAAATGTGGATTTAAGTGTGGGCACCTTGGTGGGATTTGTGGACATCAAATTGAATCCAATTGAAGGAGAATTTATTCAATTTGGGGAAGATTGGCCAAAATTCGTAGGCCAAGGGTCCATCAACATTTTATACCACTTGGGATTGTTTCTAGGGGGAATTTTGTGCACTAAATTGGCCTAGGATGACAGCCAATTGTGGTGGGGGTAAGCAATGATCAAAATGGGATATTTAGCTTGATATTTTGCCATTAGGACCCCTTCTTCAGCCATCACACTTCTTCTTGTTCAGCAGACTTGCTTTCTCCATTTTCAGACTTTTTGAGCTCCAAAATTTGCAGAGAAACCAACCAAGCCCTCCCCCTAGTCGTCGCACGCCCGCCAAAGCCACCAAGACCGCCCCTTGCGCTGCCCGAGCCCTTTGTGCCCAACCGCTCATCCCGCGGTCCAACGCCTCCAATCGCGCCCAGCCACGTCCCTCGAGCCTTCCTGGTTGCCTTTGAAGCCCCCTGGTCGCCGTCCAAGTCACCGGAGCAACCGTCGTCACCCGTCGCCCGCGGTAGCCTCTTTCGCCCGACCCTTACTATTTTGGTCTCAATCAACCGCTCGAGCAGCCCCGTCCAGTAGCAAGCATAGACCGAAAGCCCAGCCCAGCCATGAGCCTTCATGAACCATTTCAGGCCTCTTCCGAGCCTTGCTTGGCTTCGCCGCCAAGAGGTTTGTCGTCTATCTTTGCGTTGCCGTCGTCGTGGACTCACCGAATCGCTAAACCAATGAGTTTACTTGCTAAACTCTGCTTATGGAGTTAATGACGTTTAAAGGGTGATTATTTTAGGTTAAGTATGATTTGGGTGGTTAGTTAGAATAGATTAACGATTTAATTATTTGTTTGTGCATGTTAGGTGGTTAGAACGGATAGATTAAAGACTAGATAAGTTATATTATTTATCTAGATAGATTTGGAAATTTTCCCGGCCCATTCGAGCAGTTAATTAAGCATTTTCCGGCCTAAGTTTGCATTTTTGGTAATTAATTGTATTTATTTAATTATTTTTGGTATTTATTTAATTATTTATTATTTTTCGGAAATTATACTGGGATGGCCGATGACCGAAATTTTGTACTGATTGCAATGGTGTGCTTGGTTTACTTAACTAAATGTTATTTTGTGCAAATTGAATGGTGATTGTAATTTTAGGTATTTATTCCAAATTTGAGTAATTTCAGTAATTAATCAAAAAATACCGGGGCGTCGGTTTTTAACGCCAAAAATGTTTTTAGGCACTATATTAACTAATGGGATTTTTTTAAAAGAAATATATAGCATTTTGGCTCAGACCGACCGTGTATCCATACACGATTATTTTTACCGGATATATTTAACAAGATGATATTATGCTAAGTTCATTATTTTAATCGAGGAATTGGTGTGCAAAGCACAAAGGTCCTTGGCCGGGATTGATTTTTTGTGTATCAGCTTATAAGAGCAACGATCTATATATCAGCTTATGTAAGCATTGATCATTTATCAGCTTGTAAGAGCAACGATCTATATATCATGTGACATCTCAGATTTTCAATCCTATTTTCTATTGAATAAATCGGGCATTTCATCAACGCATCTATAGAGCTATTCTCAAAACTGATCATTCTCAAGATAACTAGACTATCTAGGGAAGCCATTAAGGAATTTTAACGCGATAGACTTGAGAATTCAACCGGGAATCGGCTTTTCAACCGTGCTCATCTTTAGAGGCCATTACAGCACAATTAAAAATCGATCAAAGATCAGAGATAGGTTAATTCAATTGAGATGTGTGGTTAATCGTGGGTGACACCACTAAATTGGAAAATTTTCGTCAACCGGCACTAGACTGATTTTTCTATCCTTTTGGTACCCTGTGTCCGTAATTGAATTCTTGAAATTTTCATGACAACCAAGAGTCGCCAATGTGTCAAGTGGGTTCATTGTGGCTCGAAGAAAATCGACCACGGGTCATTTGCGCTAAAAATTTTTAAAACCTACCCGGTAGTCTAGGTCACGCTAAAAACGCACCAGATTGAAAGTAATCGCGAATTTGAGTCCGATTTCAGAAATTGAAAGTTATGTCATGTCACAATTAATTCTAGGAGCATTGACTTAGTCTCAAAAGATTTTTCTGCAATCCGAGACTTTTTGGGAAAAAATCGTCCTAGGGCTATTTTTGTCCAAAAAAGCCAGGGACCATTTTTTATTGGAAAATAACCAAGCGTCGGTTTACAACGCCAAAAATTTTTGGTGGACTATATAAATGGTGGGATTTTCAAGGGTGAAAATACTATATTTTGGCTAAAGTCGATTGTATACCCACACACGACTATTTTTTTATCGGGTATGATAAAAATGATGAATTGACTATATGGTTAGAGTGGTATACTATATTGGCCTACGGGCGATATGTCAACTTTGGGCGAGCAGTATATCGGTATACTATATCAGCCTACGGGGCGATATGTCAGCTTTGGGTGAGCAATATACATTATTACTAGCTTTGGGTGAGCATATATAGTATACTATGATGGCTTGGGGGCCCTAATCTATTAGCTTTGGGCGAGCATATATACAGTATACTATATTATCAGTTTTGGGCGAGTTATACTATCTATTTTCAGTTTTGGGTGAGCAGTCCTAAAATAATAGGACTTATAGATAGTATTGAATGTACCGACCAGGTGAAGGTCATGATGACATGTAATCGACTGAGTCGATTGATCGATAGTTTGATCCGATTGGGTGAATGAATGTGGTTTCTGTATATTTGATATTTACTAACTTGTAGGAAGGAACCGAGGCCAAGGTAAGTCTTTGGACCCATGTTGTGCTCAGGCAGCCCTTAGGGTGTATTGGCTTCCTAATCGGGTCTTAGTGGGGTAGAACTTGCTGAGACGTAGTCTCACTCCGTTGTGGGACAACATTTCAGGTCCCTAGATGGCAGCACTCCCGCCTTCTCCCATGCATTTTGGTATACCTGAGGAAGTCACTAAGACGGGTTATCATATTCCGATACACCATCACCCTAAAAGCTTGGAATATGTATTGGTGAAATCCACTATCTGGGTTGATGTGGGTGAACCCCAAAAGATGCCCCTACAGATACCGATCGTGGTATGCCATTACGATGATGGACGAAGGGTGGACCCTGTACCGGAATTTGATGTACCTTTGTACGTTTTAGATGTAGCATTCAAGAAGGAGACAGTAGATCCTAAGGGTAGATCGATGGTGGATGCGAAGGATCCCAAGCTTGGTGGTGATCTTGACTCTCCATAGTGCTCAGCCGTAAACTCCAACTGGACTATGGAAGAATGAGAGATCGTTAAGGAAGAAGAGGACCCGAAGGAGGACCCAGAGGAGGATCTTGATGAGGACTGAAACCCCACCCCCTGTCTGTAGACTTGTTTTGAAAACTTGTTGTTCAAGACCTGACTTAGTAGTTTGCCTTGTATATATATGCATTATGGTTTGCATTGTATATAAGTGTGGTTGTTTTCAAAGTTGAAATTCGGTCCTACTTTCGTATCCCATTATTTTATTGTCTAGGAATTATTCATATGCTTCTGCATGCGTATTAAAATGAATGAGTTGGCAATGAGTCCCGGGACATCGCTATTTAATCGACCAAGGTGAGGGATGGGTGCGTGCCTGAAGATCGAGGCATGACATATCAGCTTGTGCGAGATACTATCTATCTATATCAGCTTGTGCGCTCTACTATCAATTTATATATCAGCTTGAGAGAGCTATTACCATATATTTCAGCTTGTGTGAGCAGTGATGATATCGATTGATTGATAGATGGTATTGATTCATAGATGGTATCGATGGTATTGAATCGATTGGATTAATTTGATTGGTTGAGATTATGAACTGTACTGATGTGCAGAAGGGAACTGAGGCAAGGTAAGTCTTCTGACTTGTGTGTATAGCTGCCTCTAGGCATATTTCCTTCCTAGTCAAAGTTTAAGGAGTGAACTTGCTGAGACATTGTCTCACCCCGTCGTGGGGTCAATCTTTTAACTACCTTGATCTCGAAAGTCACTAGGTCTATGAACTTGTGGTGACCACCGTTTGGGTCGAAGAGGACCTACCTCAGAGGGTACCTCATCGATTCAGAGCGTGATTTGCTACGGACCCAATGGATTCGGGTTGAGTCCCCTCCAAGGTTTTGAAATCCTTGCCGTGGTAGTAGATGCCACTCTAGGTGAGAGTGCAGCTGACCCTCCTAATGGTGTGGTAGAGGACCCGACTACCCCAGAGCCTGTGGAGACCGAAGGATCGGCGAACGTGTCCGGCTAGCTTATCATAAGACAGCTTCATTTTGAGGACCAATCTTTTGTAGACTCTTGACCTTAGCCTTTTGTTGTATATAAAACGAGGTGTTTATAAAAGTGTTTTGGTTATGAATATGTTTCCTGTTTTTCTATCCCGTGTTGGTTGTTGTCAAGGGTATCGTTTCACTTCCGCATGTGCATTAAAAATTGAATGGGTCGGCGACGCATCCTAAGACATCGCAAAATTTATCGACTACGAAGGGATAGGCATGCACTCGAGGATTGGGGCGTGACAAGTGGCATTTTTGTATTTGAGGTTTAACATTTATAGGGCTAGAACTGAAGAACATTAGACCCGTAACACTTCAAGGATATGAGGAGATTAGAAATTTGCGACATGGATCTAAAGAATGTCATAACCAATGCTATAAGAACATCAGACGTTTGTGGGCGAGATCCTGAAAAACGCTTTTTTAGCACAATACAAAGGTAAAATGATTAGCTTCCTTTTCATTTCTATGTACCTTTTATTAAAATGCATGAACAATGTTTTAGAGATACATGGATGGGCATTTTTGTTTCTGCTGCGAATCACTTCAGATTCAATTTTACCTATACACATGTTCTTGTTTTTTAAAACAAAATCCCAACACTTCATACAATGAGTAACTGTTAATTTTGATTCAGCATGGGATGACTAAGTTTTCTTTCCATTTAAAAGAGAAGCCTATTCAATCCTAAACTTTTTTATTGTGCCAATTTAAGCTTAAATATTTTGACAATTTGGCAATTCAATCATAAGCATTTCAAGTGTGTCAATTTAGTCCTAAACCTTTTGAAAATTTGTCAATTTACTCCTAAATTTTAAACAAATTACAAATATAGTCCTTCAAGTTAATTTTCATCAAAAATCTCGGACATGCTAATTTAGTCAGCATTGGTCATCCTCATAACGCGATTGACACTAATATGGATAATTTATTTTTATTTTTTCCAAAATTTTGATTGATTTTTTTTATTTTTCATTTTTTTCTTCATAAGACCAGTGATCAATAAGCCATTAGGCAAGGGCTGATGACCCCTACCAGCCCCAAGGTAAGGGTTGTCGCACTTTCACTAGCAGTGGGCAAAGGTCATAGCCCTTACCAAATTGGGCAACGGCTTGCAAGCCCCTGTTGTGATAGGCAAGGTGTGGCCAACGAGGGCACTGTGACCCTCAACTAGGCCCTCGCCAACCAAATGAGTGCGGGCAAGGGCTGCAACGCCCTCGTTATGGCCCGTAAGGGCCCAGGCAAGGCTCCCGATGCCCTCACCATCTCCAACATGGGCTCATGAGCCCTCACCTAGATTCGGCAGGGGCTTCATGACCCTTGCCCAAAGACCAACGACCCTCGCTAGCCCTTGCCTAGTGGCTGGCAACTGTCATTGACCCTATATATATAAAAGAACAAAATAATAAAAAAAATAATAAAAAAATTGAAAAAAAATGAAATATTTAAAAAGTTGTCCATGTCAACCAAACATGTCACATTAGCAATTTTCAGTCAAAATTAGCCAAAAGAACAACAATGGTAATTCGTTAAAAGTTTAAGGACTAAATTGGTAAATCTCTAACAAATTTGAGGACTAAGTTGGTACAATTAAAAAATTTAAAACTAAATTGGCACGATTGAAATGTTTAAAATTAAATTGGCCGCCATACAATGGGTTTAGGACTCTCTTTTTTTTTGTGACCGAGGACTCCGCCACGTGCCCCCCATGCCCGAACGGCTCCTGAGGGCCGAGCCCCTATACCTCGAGGAAGACTAGCACAGCAACCCACCACCATGGCCCCCCACTTAAATCGCTAGCAATGCAAAGCTTCAAACTCTCGACCTCAGCGATGAGGGAGGGACTCTCAACCAATTGCGCTACCCACGGATGGGTTTAAAACTTTGTAAATAATTTTCTCAAAAAAATCATTGACGTGTTGAAAGTGAGTATTCTTCACAGGTGATTAGTAACTTTTCTAGAAATTGTAAAGCATATATTCAAGCGCATCCAGGATTAATTAGCGACTTCGACAAAGGTAATTTCTTTAAGGATCTAGTGAGTAGCGATTATAATCCTTTAGAGCTGGCGCAATCCATCGTGGCTTCCCAGTTTCAAAGCTCGATGTCATTTGTCCATATCTCATCAACTACGTCCAAGTTACTCTAAATCAGGCTATTTAAATTTTTGCAACTTGTGAGGATAATCATCCTCCCGCGCGTAAGGGAGGGAGGGAGGGAGTGAGAGAGAGGTCCAAACATGCTGACGTGCTATCCACACCACTTGCCCACCATGTCATAGACAACTAATCAGAAATTGGCGTTTGCTCCAATTGGAAACTATTCCTCAAGGCAACACCTTCATGTGATAATACTCTCACGGGGTTGTGTAAGCGCCTCCTTAGAATATCATGACATTCAATTAGTATATCTCTTTTATATTTTAATACATTTCCTGCTCCGGTCTCTTTCATTGCACTGTTATATCTCTTCTTTATATGACCATTAAATTGGAAGCGTCTTTTCCTTTTATAATACATATGCCAAAAGCCATGATTAGCACAAAACTAAAAGGGACAAACATAGGGAAAAAACATTGTGAAATTATATGAAATCAATTGCATGCGGAGCACTTTGTGCTGTGTTGGAGTTGTTGTTATGGTATTATATATTTTAAATAAATTAATAATATCTTTTGTCATTTCGACTGAACTAAAGAAACTTATCCTAATATTCACATGTCAAGGGGGGAATGAACAATCCATATAAGACACCCATGTTCGAACATATCTTTAAATCTTTAAACTTCACAGCTCATCGGATGTAATCGGAGATGAGGTATTTTACAATACGTGTAATAAGATAATCATTACCTAATTTGCCATTAGAAAAGACGACTAAATTTGTTCCTTGATTTAAGCTCATTTCCGTCGCTAACTCATATGGAACACTAGTGGTCGCGCTTGGACCACCATAAGAATCGCGACACATTGCACTTCCCGGTTCACAAGCCTTTCAAAATTAACACTTCTATATCACATTACGTTCTTTTCGTCCACCGAACCGTGTCTTAGATTCCGTTGCCTTGGACCCACATTTTTCTTTTCTTTTTTTCAAATTTTGGTGAAAGAAATAAAATAATAACCCTTTGTACCTAAGCCCGGGAGCTAGCAAGATTAGAGTAATGTAAAGATAGTGACAACTGTAACAGCAATGACAAGCATGCCTTGTTAAAAAAGCCAAAAAGCGCATGCTTCAAAAACTCGGTCTTATTTTTATATGTTATGAGTAACTTGCAAATTGGTGGAAGTCCATGGCGGTTTCTTCCCCAAGGAGTGGGGCCAGTAGAACATAGTTTTCACAGGACAAATATAAAAATTATGTTATCTAATACATTGCCGAAAGGGTGAGTAGAAATGAGTATAATATATGTTAAATATGTGATGTTGTGTTCATATCCGGCGGAGGCATGAAGAGGGACTTCATTTCTTATCTATTTCTTAAGTTTCTTTTCTTGAACTTTTGTCAACTTGGTTTTAAATCTAATTTTTTTCAAAGGGTGTGACTGGGGATCTTCACTTTACCTCAGATTATTTTTCTGCATACAATTCTGGTGGGCATGAGATGCAGAATGTGCAGCCTCTTATCCCCGTTTTTCGACCGAATATGATTGAGAATTGGAGCCGATAAAACTATTTTGAAAGCATAAACTCATTGAAACAATTTTCATGGGCTTGCCAACAAAGTCCTCATCGCGCATATGTAAAAGACTACATATTTATCGTTTTAGGTGTTTCATATACATTTATTCCCTCTATTAGCTTCACAGCAAGCGTAATTGTCAGTAATAATTTACTGCCTCGGAGGTAATCCAGAGTCAAAGAAAAGGTCTTCAACCATTCATAGGGCCTTCTCTTTCTTTTTCACGATACTACTTTGGCAGATGTTCGTGTTGTTGATTCGTCTCATCGCGCAAACGTCATCGGTAACCATTCGCCTCCATTGAAGGTCACTACAAAGCCGAAGACAATAGCCTTCCACGAAGTAGTTGTACGTGTTTCACTCTTCTTCTTTTTTTAGGCATTATGCATTCGACTGCATTTCAAGTTTTCTCCTGCCTCTTCCCATGACCAAAAGTTGGAGATATTCACAGTTCAAGGAGAGAATCTCTCTTTAGGACAACGTCTGTTGTGAATGCGATGTATGTTGATCTAAAAAGAAGGAAGGAGTGACCAAAAAACAAAAGAAAAGAATCGTTTGATGAGGTGAAATGATATTCTACTTTAGTACATCCATGATCCATCCGCCTTTATTATTTTTCTTTTTTACCTTATATCTTGTCGTTATCTTATCTCTACTTTTATCATGTCTCTCAATAGATTCTTGTTAGGCATCGGACAACGGACAAAATAAGATAAAGTTAAGTAGGAAGCATGAAACTGTATTTATTAGGGTTTTATCAGTAGTTTCATTTAAGGAAGAATCGAACTCAAACCACTAAAAAAATTTGTCAAAATCAAAGCGTTGACCATAAATATTTGTCTTGCTCTTTTTTGTCTTTTCCCGTCTTGTCTAGCCTTAGTCAACAATAATCAAGGTTATGTGCTCGAGTTATACATATCATGTAAGCAATGTGTTATAAGCTCAAAAGAAAAGGGAGGGGCTATTTCTTCTGTAAACAAGGCTTTTATGGTTGAACGTTGTAAAGTCAAAATATCTCTAATTTATGCATGAGTCATTGCATTAGTTATAGAAACAATAAATCATTAGCAATATGTCTAAAGTTTTAGGACCTTACAGATTGTTTGGTGGGCCCTCCGAGTAGTTAGATTTTCCATGCTCATGTCTCCAGATCAATCAAAAATACACATACATATAACTAAAACATATATAATCATATAAAAACAAAATGGAATTAAATCATACATGGAGAGAGCGTGAAAAAAGCCCTTCGGATTCCCAAAGGACAAAAAGAAAAACAAAACTAAAGGAGTTAGAGGCTAGGAAGGTAGTTGGGGAAGTCAGAATGCAACTGCATATTTTTTTTAAAAGTTTAAGTAAATCGATCTAACAGGGATCAAATTAATGTTAATCTTATCAGGACATCTTTCTAATCTTTCAATAAATTTGTTTGAAAATGTTCGTGGAAAGGTGCGGTAGAGCAAGTAGATGCGTCTAGGTCGAGTTAAGTTTTCACCCGACATAGTTTCATGTGTATTCAAATACACATAAAACTATTCATTTAGCATATTATATACACAAATTAGGGAGGTATGAGAGACACCATGTCAACAAAGCAATTAAAAACCATTTTTGCATCATCTTGTTGACTCAGTCTCACCAGGGAGAAAGAATATACTAAAATTAGTCAAATTACAATTTAAAAGGCACAGGAAACCAATCGGAGAAAAGCATGATCTACACATTGAAAAATTTTCTTCTAGATGCATATTGGAAAGTATATACTACAATTCTTTTATGTCATGCCTGTGAAGTTTCTAAGGCATTCGATCTATGATAGAAAATTCATAATTTTGCTATGGCTATGGTCGATGTATTTTCTGTGAAACATTCATAAATTATTTTAGGATCATCGTTAGGTCCAAATCAGTGTAAAAAGATATTTGCACCTTCATTGTCAGATGTGTGACATGCACATTTAGAGTTGATTTTTTTAACTAAGTTGTTCCGCATAGCGATTATTCAATAGTGAATGTGTGAAATATATTTTACAACCACGATGAGACTAATAAAGTTTCATTAACTTACTCTCAATATCAATTAATCGTCCCAAAACAGTCCTTAAAGACTTTCTATAAAAAAGAGGAGTATTTTTTCTCTGTCGATGATAAACTCTATGACTTATCCCAAAAAACAAGGAAACTTTTCAATTTTCGAACACTGAGTATATAAAGTGTCGCTAAAGCACGTTAACAAAAATCATTCCTTAGCTACTCCATGCCTATTCGCGCATACAAATGTATTGAATCTGGACGCAAGAGATCATCAGCTCATTTATGGTCCTTCGCCTCATTAAGTGAATTTAACATTTTCTATGTAGAAAATTTGAAGGTGTGATGAATCATGGCCATGCAATGTACAACAGTTGTACGATTGAGTAATCAATTACGGGCGCAGCTAACAGCAACCTGTCGTCACGACTCTCAACTAATCTTCGTTAAGAAACAATTAAAAAAAAGCGGCTTGTGATGGACTTTATGAAGGCTTGTCTTTAAGCAAGTAGAGATAATGATTCCTCTTCCGCGGTTAAATCGCGTTCCACGTCTACTTCCGTTTCCATTTCTAGATAGATGTATACTCGCACTTTATTTGTAGTTTTACGTTAGGGCAAGCAAAAGGCGGAGGAATAAAGAACTTTGTGTCTTAAAAGGTAGTGAAAAAAGGGCCATAGTAGTGGCACAATAGGAGGAACGTGACCTCATCTTCGAGATCCCACTTTTGTTCTGATTCTTTTCATCCTTTCTCTTCCATCTAAGAAGTGAAGATCTGAAGTTTGTAATGGTATCAAAGTTCTTTGACACACCAAGATGTCCTTGAGGCTCTGTCTAGAGGACTAGAATCACCTAATCTGTTGCATCTCTTTTTGATCTTTGAGATAGATTCATAGGACATTGGAAAGGTGAATCCAGAAGGGATTGATGGGATTGTACAGAGGAAACCACCCTATTCTCAAAGTCGAAAGATTCCCAACTATTGATGGGATTGCTGCATCTCTCCAATTCTAGGTATTTATAAGACCTACATTCAAACCTACATAACCATATATACTCAATGCGTTTAAGAGCTAAAAGGACAAAAAAATAATCGTAACTTTATTCTTGAAGATCTTTTTATCAAAAAAGCTAGATGTTTGAGATTTTTTTAGTATCCAATTGTTATTAGATGTAACGATCTTAAATAATAAAGATGAATGTACTGACAATGTAACTAAAATTTATAATTGTTGAATATGATAGAAACCTCTAGTAAAAGAAGACAAAATATCATTTATTATTATCAAGTTGCTGCCAAATTTATGGTTGTCTCTTCTCTAGAACGGACAACCAATAGAAATGACCGCACAACGGAACGTTTGGAAGACGTATGGATGAAGTTGGAACCCTAGAGAAGAAAGGAAAATTTGAAATCTGAGGGGATGAAAGTGAAACAAAAAAAGAATGCCCAAAGGGAATCTCCGCCTCCTCCCACTCTTTCGAGCTCCATTCCCTCCACACAGATGGCGCCAAGTGGCATAGACCAGAGAAAGTAGCTTAAGATGAGTGCAATGCGTCACCAACCCACGATGCAGATTCCAATCAATTCCCTGCCCGCAGCAGATTTTGAGGTGGAAAGGAGATGGCCCATAGAATGTCCCTCCTTTCTATTTTTCTCATTTTTTTAATTGTTATATTCTTTTGCTATTTACTTTTTTCCCTCAGTTTGTACAGTTAGTTAATCAGTTTTTTTTTGTGTCCCCCAGCTCAATCCCAAAAGACATCCTCTGGTGATGCCCCCAAACTCAAGCCAAACGAGGTATACTGCTGGGCCCACACCCTTGGTTTTCTAATCGCTAATTTTCTACCAGATCTAGAAAAGGACAGCTATTATTTTCTCAATTGTGTATAGATTGGAGACATTATTGATTAAGGTTGAATTATGGTGGAGCCTGCTGAGCTTTGTGATAACATTAACAATGCAAACCCAGGAAATGATTTAATTAGCGAGGGTATGTTTTTGTACTATTGACTCTAATTCAGCACCAATCATGAGGGTTTTTCTTTAATATCTTGGTTGACAAATAGATATGTTTGTTTTCTCGTTTTGGTTGTCAACCATCCTCATATGGTTTAAACTAAGCAACTTATCATTTGTATAATATCACGAAAAATTGCAAGGGTAATGTTTTGTGATTGGATCGAACATGTATTGGATGATAAGGTTTTGTAATATGATATTCATGTAAAACAATAAGGACAAACACTTTTTGCATAATTAAAGATAGTGGGACTCAATGACCCCCTATTTTGTTGATGGATACTAACTGGAAAAGGTCAAAAAGCCGAAATCGAACATGTGGGTTTCCGAGAAAATCACATGCGAAGGATTAAAATACTTGCAACTAAACGCCAAGAAATTTCTGTTCAAAATAAATAAATAAAAAAAACGCCAAGAAATTGACTGGAGGCTGAGGACTTAACTTTTATGCAAAAGAAGTGGACTGCAAATTCCCCAAATTATTAATGTCTACATACATCCATTCTAAGTCAAATCATTCACGTAAAAAAGAACCGGTAAATGGGATTTGAAGAAAGAACATCGATATTTATGCATTTCTAGCATTGTGATTTTTTTTTCCGCCGTGCCGTTCTGGGACTGAGTTTCTGGAATAATTTTCCCCTTAAAAGACACAAGAGCGAGGAGTTTTCAAGCATTCAACTTCACGTAGGTCCCACGTCATCCAGTGGTTTATTTTATCTCTTCTCACATATTGGAGGTGCAGCTAAGGCTTTTCCGTGGACTCAAAGGCTGGTTAGTATAAATTAGAAGGATTAGAATGCCAGAGGAGAGAGATGCAAAAAGTTTGTGTTATTCTTTTAGAAGTAGACGAAGCAGGGATCTGACTCAGATGATGACTCGATGAAGTGGGTGGCTCCACAATTTTCTAAAGCACTTTTGAGTAAAGCTTGGTTTATATAAAGTCTTGGACTTGCTCATTTTGCATCATTTCCTCTCTCTTACTCTACCCCAATCTTTTGTTTCTCTTACTTCCCATACATCTCGACCTCACAAAAATGGAGAACGAGATTCCATATATGGAAAGATTGTTGGTGCACAAGCAATTCTCATCATCAGCAGCATCACCATCATGTTTCAATAATGGATCATCATCAGGAAATGGATCACCAAGATCCCATGTGGATCCGTTCTTGTGGGGTTCACTAGGCACGATCTCTTCACATGCCTACCAGAATGATTCAATTTCCAACGCTTCTACCGACAAAGTTCCATTTTCATGTGGCGGTGATCTCAAGGAGAGCATGTTTCCTTTCAAGGCATTCTTAAATCCACTTGCAAAGATTTCTGCGCCAAACCCGCCATCTCCGTCCTCACAGGGCTCATCGTCATCGACATCGAGGGTCCCGAGTGATCTAACTTTGTCCTGGCAAGAACCCGAGAAAAAGACTCCATCAACGATGGATTTACTCGGAATGGACACAATTTCTGAGTCCATAGCATCTTCCACAAACAACCACCTGACTCAGCACGGTTATGTTCTGTGGCGACCTGGATCGGACTGGCCCACAACAGACCGAAGTTTAGACCATCTATCAGATCGTTCATCATCTAGGGGTTCCGGCGACTCTTGCTATTGGCTCAGCAATACCAAGATTCAGCCTATGAAGTACACAGTACGGAGATCTATGGCAAGCAAGAAGGAGCACAGGTCGACATCATCGTCTTCAATCTCTTCGTCAGGAAAGTTGTTCCGGGGAGTGAGGCAGAGGCATTGGGGGAAGTGGGTAGCGGAGATTAGATTACCAAGGAACCGGACAAGGGTGTGGCTCGGGACTTTTGACACGGCCGAGGAGGCAGCCCTGGCCTACGACACTGCAGCATACATGCTTCGAGGCGACTTTGCACACTTGAACTTCCCCGACCTCAAGCACGAGCTGGTCAAGGGCAATCGCTCCCTGAACAGCACCACA
This sequence comes from Eucalyptus microcorys, assembly GCA_014182515.1. Lineage (NCBI taxonomy): Eukaryota > Viridiplantae > Streptophyta > Magnoliopsida > Myrtales > Myrtaceae > Eucalyptus > Eucalyptus microcorys. The sequence goes on along the minus strand of CM024569.1, from coordinate 25,908,371 downwards.
GCTGCACTCCTTGAAGCCAAGATCAGAACCATATCGCAAGGGGCGTCCTCGAGAAAGAAACTCCACAGAGGATCGCCGCCAAAATCCGTTAAGAATAAGGAGGAATTTGCCTGCGAAAGCCCAAGCACCTCAAGCCCGAAAGACCCAATGGAAAGCGAGTGGCAACTTGAGTTCGAAGCAAGAGTTGTTGGGTCTGAGATGATGAGTATGAGCAAGAAGACACAAGAGGCCGTTGTTAGTGCTAGTGCTGATGCCGATGCCGTTCAGCTTAGTAGAATGCCTTCACTGGACATGGAGATGATTTGGGATGCTATTTTGGTCTCGGATTCGTGAAAACCCTCACTTTTTACGGTCGGAGAAAAGGATCAATAGAATGGTTTCGTGAAATTTCTTTCTTTTATTGCTTTTTCTTAGAGCAGTACGATAAAATCGTGTGTCCAACTTTACAGATTCTTCTTCTTCTGAGCTTTTTTGAAGTGTATCTTCAATTTCATTACGTATATGACTTTGAATTGTCCTAATAATTGCTGTTTCTACTTTCTTTGTATGGTGTTGGTATTTTGAGAGCCGAGTAGGACGAAGTTTGATCTTTGATAAATCAAGTTATTAGTATAGACCGGAAATATAATGAATCCAATGGAAAATTTTTAAACTCTCTAGGAGAAGAGAGCTAAAGAGATTCAGAACTATTTGGCCAGAAAAACAGAAATCAGAAATTTTTCTTTTTATTGGTAAAAAGGTTTCGTTACATCATTCAATAAAACATGAGATATATATACCTTCTGGCGACAAAAATTAGAAATTCAGAACTAAAAGCATAGATACCAATTTGAGTGTAGACCACACTACTTTCTTGTTTAGAATAATAACAGTGACTATCTTAAAAGCACCGTAGAATCATGGGAATAGCTAATACTTGCTCTGGGAATTCACTTGCGTCACCAGTCATCACAAATCGACGGGTGTGCTGTAAAAGTATAAAAGTATTTAATTATTGATCTCACCGTACAATTATTCTAGTATCTCCAAAAATCGGCTTGTGATTTTAATTGTTTTTTCCAGATTGTTTTTTCCTAATTGATAAATCAGTGCCTTTACTCCCCCTCAAATTGAGAATAGGAGAATCCCAAATTCCCAATTTGCAACATAAGTTTTCAAATGCCTTTCTAGTTGATAGTTTCATGAAGAGATCTGGTAAATGCATACAAGGAACATACTTAGTTACAAGTGTTCCAAGAGCCACTTTTTCTCACACATAATGATAATCTTATTTCATATGTTAGTTCTTGCATGAAACACTAGATTAATCGATATATAAAGTGCACTGATATTATCACAAAATAACATTTGTGAACTAGAGGGATGAATACCCAAATCTCCTCAAATGAATGACATCCATGTAATTTTTGCAGCTGTCAATGCCATGCCTCAGCACCAGATCGAGCAACCATACATTGCTTCTTAGTATTCCATAAAATATAGTTGCTACTTAAGAAAGTACAAAATCCGGTAGTGATCATCAAGTCAAGCGACAACCTACCTATCTACATGACAAAAGACATAAAAGTCAAAATTTTACTTAGACAAGATTTGCATGTCTCAATCTGTTGTGTCATTGACATAACATAAATGCACTTCACAATTTAAAAATGACTCACGACGTTGATGCATGAATTGTCAGACAAAATTGACTACATATGAAATATCCAGCCATGTCATCATGAGATATTAAAAAGCTCCGATGATATTTTGATATAGCGTAAGATTCGAAAATAGTCTTGCATCTATTATTAGAATGAGAACTAGCGGCCATAGGTGTGAAAATAAGCTTGTAGCCCTCAATTTGTGCATGTTTAAGAATTGACAAAGCGTATTGTTGTTGGCACAAATAAAGGCCACTATACAATATCCTAACCTCCACCCCTAGAAAATAGTGTAACAACCCCATTTCCTTCATTGCAAATTCGCTACTCCATAAGAGATGAGTTCATCAAGCAATTTTAGATCATCACATATAACAATCATGTCATCTACATATAAATGCAAAGCTAGAATGCCATGATCTAATTTTTTGTAATGAACAACGAAGGATCTGTAATACAAACCACTTGGTGTTTGATCAAGGCACAATACAAAGTTCTCTCTAGTTTGCAAGAAAAGGACACTAGAAGTGTCATAAGTAGTGTACCACGCTTACTTTAATGCCAAAAGTTTCTTTGGATCACTTAAATGCTACTTTAAAAAAAAAAATCATTTAAATGATAATTCTGATCTGAGTCACCGAAAATTTGGCATGGCCATGTTTTATTAATTTCTCATTCTTATATGACTCGCCGGCATGTCCAGTCAGCGTATAACTCCCAAACAACATTAGTAGGTTTAAAAGTAATCACTTTAGTGTTAGCCGTTATTAAAAAATGATCACTTTAGTGTCAAATCATTATTAAAAAATGATCATTTTAGTATCAAAAAAATGCCACCTCAACTAAAATTTTTAATTATAAATGTCACATAATTTCTTTATCTAGAATTCTTATTGGAGGCACATGAGTGATTGTTTTTTTTTTTTTTTCTGATTTTGGCACTCAAAGTGAACTAGCAAAAACTTTGACACTAAAGTGAGCACCAAACATAACTTATAACACTTTAGAATGTCCTTCTCCCCTAGTTTGCAAACTTAAGACGAATGATTTGTGTCCTTAAAACCTAGCGGTTGCTCCATATAAACAAGTTGTGCTATAAAACCATGTAAGAAGGCATTTTTAACGTCTAGTTGATTGATAGGCCAATGTTTAATTCTAGCAATTGTGAAGATCATTATTGTATTCATGGTCGAATAACTAGCAAGAAACTCTCAAAGAAATCTACTCTTGCTACTTGACTATATCCCTTGGTGACCAATCTTGCTTTTTAATCTTTCTAATGTACCATATGCCTTTAATTTAGACTTTAAAACCCATCTACATCCCACAATATTAGTATTTGAAGGATGTGGAACAAAAGTCCAAGTTTTATTCCGATGCAGTGCCTCAAGTTCCTCTTTCATTGTCGTCAACCACCCTGGATGTTTCAAAGCAAAGTGTACATTGTTCGACTCCTTTGGTATAGAATCCATCATATGTAAATTGGCATATTTTGGATTAGGCTTCACAATACCTGCACTTGTTCGAGAAATTGTTGTGTAACATCCTCGATTTCAATCATTACTTTGGTTCCAATTAGTAGGTTAAGGATTGACATGCTAATGCCAGGAATAGGCCCAAGTCGACCCGAGAGTCGATTATGAGCCGATTGGCCTATTCAGGAATAGGTGACTAAAGGATCGGCTATACTTCAATAAAGTATTTAACCATCGATAGGTTACTCGACTATAAAGATTGGTCGCGGGATGATCACACACCATCATGAACCAATCAATGGATGGTTATGGATCGATTCCTCATGGCTGTGTACAAGTCACGGGTGATTCCACAAGGTCATTGTACTAGTTGTGAATGACCATGAACTGATTCAATGCGACCATGTGTCAAGGTGAATTGATCGATCCCATATGACTAATCAGAACCAAGTTGAATCACTTGCTTAGGTGTCCCTAATTGTTTAGGGCTAATCATTCTCCTAGAATGAGACTTGAAGACCAAGTTGTCATCCAACTAATGTCTTCCCCGAATGCTTCTTGACTTGAGATAATTGGAAGCAAATAATGGAGCCTTTCAAGAAGCCCTTGGACGCCATTTATAGAGAGGATTAGGAAGACCACTTCATTAATTGAGGATCATTATTATAGGGTGAGATGAACCAATTGGAAGTTTGACACATAGATTCTAGAACCTTTTAGGGTGATATCATAGCCTTGCCACCTTGCTTATTAGACTTGCCGCCTAAGTCCTTGACATTAATAGCCTTAACAAGACAATTATTGGAGGGAGCTCTATAAATAGGGAGAGAACTCATTCTTTCCCAAGGTTTTAGACACATAAACCCCTCTCCTTCTCCTCTCCATCACCAACCGCCTCTCCCTCTCTCTTCCTTTGGCTTTCTCTCTCCTAGGCATCCTTCAAGCCGCCGTTCGCCGACGCCATTTGGGCCATCGCGAGGCCACCGGTTTAGATAGTTGTAAGTGAACTTAATGATATTTGATTAGAGCATTGTGTTATGCTATTCCAAGTGTGTAATGAGTCCTTGTTTGAAATTATTTGGAACGTTGTTCTTACTTGATGAGGTTCTGCTAATGTCCTATTTGGGTCGGTTTAGACCACAATTCTTGTTGGATGAGTTTCGGTCCTTACTTGTTGAGCTTCGACTCGTGCTTTTCCTTGAGTTGCTTTGGAAGAAGTTCAACTAGTGTGCTTATTTGATTTACTTCGGTTATGCTTTGATTCAAACCAATTTGGAAAACGTTTTTGTGAGACCTTGTTATTTCCTTACAAAACTATATCACTCTATTTCACAAGTGCATGTTCTAGTTCACATCTCGAGCTCTATAAAAAGGATTTTGTCAGCCTGAACGTATGTGGGATCACAATAGATCAATCATTTCTTAGTCTCGATGTGGTGTTGAGGCGTATCGTTTCCAAGCTAAGTTTGATACTAAATCAGTGTTCAAACATGTCGGATCGACCCGCAATCCTTGATTCATGCATGACATGTTTAACATCATAGTTTTGATAAGTCATTCTACACACTTATGCATGGCACACCTTCAGGCCCTTCTGACTAAAGGTGAAGATAAGAACCGGGTTATTTGTTTAATGCATGGTCACACGATGGACTAATTTTTAGCCATCAATCAATAGATTTTGGCAACATTTCCCAATGGATTTCGGTTAAGCCATCGACCAATGGATTTTGGATGCTCGAATGATTTTGGATGGCCGGTGGATTCTAAAAGAATCGATGGATTTTGGCTATTAATAAATGAACCCCATTTGCATGAGTTCCTCATATTATGATTTGAATCCTGGTTATGCTTGCATATTATTGAGTGAGGCATGAGTTCCTCATATTATAGAATGGATCTTGGTTTATACATTGAATGATTTTGAGTGGGTGAACGCACTATTTAAGAGAGGAACCTCCATTTGCCAAATTGCATGGAAAATTAAGCAAATCACTACAATTTTCAACATGATTTTGGTGAACATTTATTCACCTCCATCAACGTTGTCTTCATGAAGTATCATGGATAGCAGAATTTAATAAGTCACCGTGTGATTGATCGAAGAATGCACCTTGTTGCAAATACAAATGTAAAAGTTTTGAGTCCAACGTTGTCTTGTTTTGATTTGGCAAGCTTATAAATTCACTTATCCCCCTTTATCACTTTGGCTGCGTTTGGCAATCGGGATAAAATTTGAGATAGGATATGATAAAATCATATCCTACGTTTGGTGCTCGCTCAGGAAAGGATAGAGTCAAATATAATGGGGATATAGGCAAGATAAAATTATTCCATGCGGGAGGTGGGATTAAGGTGGATAGGATTTCTAATGTTCATAATAAGAAAGTTACTTTTCTATAATAACAAACTTATTAAATTAACAAAATTGAAATTATATTTCAATATAAATAATATTTGAATTCTAATTTTAAGAAATTAAAAATAAAAATATAAATTTATTTTTAATTAATCTTATATTAATTTATTTATTTAATTTTAATTATATCTTATAATAAACATTTAATCTATAAATTAAATATTTATATTTATAATATATTTTAGGTATTTTTGTATTTTAGGTATGTTAGTACAATTTACTATTTGATAAAATTTTATTAAAGAATGATGAAAAGGGAAAAAAGAAATAATAAAGAAAATAATATAAATAAGAGGAAAAATAAAATAAAAATAAAATAAGAATAGTGTTACGAGAGATTTTCACCATCTTCGTTTATGAACATTCAGGTTCATTTATAATGACATGCCATTTATATCAAAAAAATATACATGATATGATGTGAATATATCCGACTTTAATACTACGATTCACCAAACAATTGATAGGATATAAAAAAATCTCAGGATTTCATATCACGTCCTATCCAATCCTATCTCGATTAGAAATCTGGACGACCAAACGTAACCTTTGATCTTAAAAGAATGAGCTAGGCACGAGATAAGGAAATATGATTTCATCAAAAACGACATGCCGTGACATGTAGATTCAACCAATTGGAGGATAGAGGCACCGGTATCCCTTATGGGATCACTATAACCAAGAACTACACATGGCAATGTCCGAGCATCGAACCTATTTTTGGTGTAGTCCCAAAGATAAGGAAAGCATCTACAACCAAAAACTTGCAAAGAATTATAATTTGGTTTTCTGCCAAATAAGAATTCATATGGCAATTTCATGCCCAGCTCCTTTATGAGAAGCCAATTCAAGAGATAATCTGCCGTTTAAAAGTCTTCAACCCAGTATTTTTTAGGAATTCAACTTTGATGAAGCATAGTCAAACCAAATTTACATATGTACCCATGTTTTCACGCAACTCCATTTTGCTCGAAGTATTTTGGCAAGATACTTGATTAGTAATGCTATTCTTTTGCAAATGAAGAAATCTTCTTGGTTAAGCTCTCCTGCTTCATCGATTGAAAGATTTTAATAAACCCTCCAAATTATTTTCCAAATATTTCTCAAAATTAAGAAAACATGCATAAAAGTTGGACTTTTGCCAAAATGGAAACAACCATTTTTATCGCATATAATAATCCACAGAACAAACATAAAATTGAAACCTTTGAAATGAGATTATCGAAGCCTTTCCCAACAAATCACATTGTATCTTTTCAAAAGGCCCTGTAGTACTAGATTTGGAAGGCAAAAAAAGAAATTTAGATGCTCGATCCATTTGACAACTATTACATATGGTAGTAGGTTTATTCCAAGTAGAAACAGTAATATCACCTTTACTTTCATCACTATCCTAACCTAATTTGAGGATAAGTACACTAATGGTGCCATAAGTTGTGTACGGCACTCACTTTGGTGCCAAAAGTTTCCACCGGATCACTTAAGTGCCAAATCGAAGAAAAAACAATCACTTTGGTGCCACCGGCAAAAATTCTGGCCAAAATGATTACATGGCATTTATATTTTTAAAAAAAATCGACAACTCTTAATATTGTCCACGGTGGATGACATAAAACGACGCCGTTTCCTTTTCTTCGTAAGAAACAATGTCGTTTTACCATTCCACGTGGATTACCTACAAAATGATCGTCATATAGTGGATTCAATACGGTAAAAAATGACGTGGGCCAAAAACGGTGTTCGTATAGGGTTCTTGCTCGACATCGCCAGCCGTAGCTCGCTGACCCACCGTTGTTCACTCGCCCGCCGTCGCTCGGCCACCGCTGTAGTTGCGCCATCGTTCACGTTCGTTCACTAGCTGCGTCCTCAACTCTTGCTCACTCAGGTTTGTCATGTTCTCTACGTGGGTCAATTTACTGAAAAATTTAGGGTTCTAACGGGCAAGTTAGGGTGCATGGAGGGCAAATTGAGGGCTCGGCTCAGGGGGAAAGTCGTGGGGAAAGTCGTGGGGACCGAATAGAAAATTTGAGGGTTTCGTCATTTATTCTCTTTCTTTTGTGGGGACCGAATAGAAAAATAGGGTGCGGAGGGGAAAATGGGGCTCGACTCGGGGGGAAACAGTGGTGGGACTGAATTTATTTAATTAATTGGACTACTTCTGTGGGGGAAGCAGGGGGACCAAATGTGATTGAATTGAAAAATGGGTGGTGGGACCTCACTTTGTTTATTCAATTCGGTTTCTTTTGTTTTTGTAAAAGCATTGAATTGGGGAGTTGCATTTGTTTCTTGACAACAAAATGACAAGAACCTCCATGTGAAGTTGTTGATTCTGTCATGTGGTCCTCACAAGTAATGACATTTGTTTTTTTTTCATTGGGTGCAGCATTGACATGGACGCGAATCAAGTAGGCATCATTGTTTGTTATGGTGGAGAGTTTCTTATTGGGACCGATAATTGGGAATATACTGGTGGAAATGAAGGTACTATTTATGTCAATATTTGGAAGCCATCATATATTGATTTTCTGAGGGATTTTGTGTATTTTTTACGATGCAAAATGCAAAAACTACATTACTGTGTTCCTGGGAAGGAATTGAAGGATGGCTTGAGATTTTTTAATGACGATAATGGTATTAAGGATATCATTTACTATTATCTTCACGGCGAAGAAGCTAAGGTATATGTTGAGTATTATAGTGATGGTGAGGATGAGGATGATGATGAGGATGGAGATGAGCAGATCACCACTAAAAGAGGAGAAGTGAGGGATCCTATTCAAGCGAGTAATCAGGTCGGGGATAAAAGGAAGAGAACTCACATTGATAGATGAACAAACAATGACATGTCCTGAAAGCTTGGGTAAAGATTTGGGCGATGAGGACTTCATTGGATTAGAATGGGAAATTGCTTTATCCAGTGAATCGGAAGATGAATATTTTGCTTCAGTAAATTTCCCAAGTGACAAAGATGATGATGAACTCGCACAATCAAGACAAAAGCAAAGGGAATTTCTAAGAAAAAAACTTGTACCTTCAGCAAGGAGGCCCGAGCCAGTAAATGGGGATGGAGTTCCAGCTAAAAGTAATAGAAGTGAAGATGAAGAAAGCTGCGGCAATGAAATTGCTGGTTCGGAGAATGAGCTTGACAATGATGATGAAGAACCTGCTCATTAAAGAAAAAGTAAGTACCATTGCTATGATCCGACTGTTGATAAACCTATTTTGTCTGTGGGCATGAGATTTGACGATGCCAAACAGTTCAAGGAAGCTATTGTGAAGAACTCCATTGGTGAACAGAGGAGTGTTAAATTCATTAAAAACACGAAGGAATTTGTGAGAAATAAATGCTCACAACCCATTTGTCCATGGAAGCTCTATGGCACGCTGAGTAAGAATGGGTCATTCCAGATTAGGTCCTTGCAGGAGAAACATACTTGTCCAATTATTTTTAATAATAAAAGAATAACGAGTGTGTGGTTATCGAAGCATTTTTTCAATACTATCAAAGCAATGCCTGGGATCAAGAGTCCTCAATTTCAACAGTTAGTGAAGGAGCAAGTAGGGGTTAATGTGTCAAGGAATCAATGCAAGAGAGCTAAGATGAGGGTGATGAAAATACTGATGGGTGGGTCTAAGGAAGAATATGCGCAGGTATGGGACTATGCTGGTGAATGCATATTTCGAAACCCATCTAGTAAGGTGTATGTAGAGGTTGTGGAGAGGCCACTCCCTGATATTGGGCCTAGATTTGAGAGATTTTATGTCTGTTTTGATGCATGCAAACGGGGCTTCTTGGCTGGTTGTAGAAGAATTATAGGATTGGATTGATGCTTTCTAAAGGGTTTGTGTAAAGGGGAGTTGTTAGGTGCTGTGGGGAGAGATGCCAATAATCAAATGTTTCTGATAACTTGGGCGGTGGTGAAGATAAAGAACAATGATATTTGGTCCTGGTTTCTCAAAAATTTTATGGCTGACCTTGAGATAACCGATGGGGGGATGGGAATTCATAAGCGACCAACAGAAGGTAATTTCATTGTCAATTAATTCACTCACTTTTAATATTAATCATTTGCATATTTTTCGTGACTTGTATTTATTGGTTTGAATTTTTGTAGGGACTTATTCCTGCATTGGCTGAGTTGATGCCACATGCTAAGTATAGAATGTGCGTGAGACACATATATACAAACTAGTCAAGGAACTTCAAAGGAGATAGGCTCCAGAAGCAGTTTTGGTAGATAGCAAAGAGTACCAACATGGCTAATTTCAGATTAACCAAACAAGGATTGTTACTGCTGACAAAGGAAGGTTTTGATGCACTCTTCCAGACAGAAGCTAAGCACTAGTGTTGGGCCTTCTTCAGCGAAGAGTTCAAATGCGATATCATTGATAACAATCTTAGTGAAGCTTTTAATGACAGAATTTTATAGGCCAGGTGCAAACCAATTATCAGCATGCTTGATGATATTTGAGTGATGGTGATGACTAGACTACATAGGCAAAGAGATGAGACTACGAAATGGACTAGAGACTGTGGCCTTAGGATTATGAAGAGATTGGATGCAAACATTGCTACTAGTAGGTTCTGCCATCCAGTTTGGAATGGAGATAATGGATATGAGATTATTCAAAATTAGGATAAGTATGTTGTCAACCTGGATAGAAGAAAGTGTTCATGCCGAGCTTGGCAATTGAATGGAATTCTCTGTGCCCATGCAATTTGTGCTATTCAGATGAAGCAAGAAAACCCAGATGATTACCTACATGATTGGTACAAAAAAAGCTCATACCTTGCTTTATACCAATTCATGATGCAGCCTACAGAAGCAGCAAATTTTGGGAGCGAACAAATCATAAAAGCCTTTTACCTTTGCCGCTGAAGAAGCAAATTGGAAGGCCAAAAAAGAAAAGAAGAATGCAACAGGAAGAGGCATCAAGTCAGAGGATGAGTAGGACTGGCTCAAAGATGAAATGCTCATATTGCCGCAAGGAATGGCACAATAAGAAAGGTTGTGAGCTGAAAATGCAGCATCAACAGCAAAATGTAATGGCTGAAGGTAAGACAGAAGGCCCTACTGAAGAGCTTCTTGTTGGGCCTAGTGAAGGTAGGACAGAAGGCCCTACAGTAGTGCCTACTGAAGGGTAAACAGAAAGCCCTGCTGTAAGGTAAGTATTATCTTTACCTCAGTAACTTTACATTTCCTATTTGATGGAGTTTAATGGTTGACCATGTGTACTGACTTCTCTTGTGCTTTTCCTCTATCATGCACTTGTAATTTGATAAATTTTCTCCATTTGTTTCCACCATGAAAATGAGTAGATGTCTAATTATTCATTGTAGTTGGTCATAATCCTGATATAGTACATTATTGTAAGGCCTTATAAAGGGCCAGAAAAAGGCCCTGTTGTAGGCTCAAGTGTAGGGACAGGGACTGGAATAGGCAGGACAGCAACAACAACTGAGTCCATTGTTAAGCAAACGAGAAGAAAAAAAGTTCATGTAAGTTGTACATCACTGTGTTTGTATTTTATGGGCTGAATTTTAAATTTGTTATGTGTTTCTCAGGTGAGAAGACGAGCAACTGCACGAGTTGCAGAAGATGCTCCCCCATCTGTTGCTGCTGAAAATGATGCACCATAGTGAACAAGATGGGCTATTGGAAAAAGATTAAGGCAATATGGTTATGGGATTTACACAGATGAACGAACTGGAATGACTATTTTGAATTTAAGATTTGTAGGCCTCATGCATTTAATTTATTGTACTTCCATTTATTTAGTTAACAATATCGCTATGTTCTTGTAGCCTAAGAGAACTTCGGAGGTACTTCTCTCTTAAGGTGGGCCAACTCAAGAATCAAGGGCGCAGCTAAAGAAGAGTGCCCAAAGAAGAAGACAGTGGATATAGTTGCAAAATAGCCATCCAAACAGAACCCAGCACCAGTTCCATCTCAACCAACGATTGGGCACAATAGTGATGATATGGACCAACACATGACACGTGCTAGAACAAGAATAGCCACCGTCAAAAACAAGGAAAATGAGGTGATAGAACGCCCAGTTAAAGAACCTGCACATCCAATTCGAAAGAGTGCTCAGATTATGAATCAATTCAAAGCCCCAAGATGAAAAGGAGATCATGGTGTTATCCATATTGACTTATGGGAGGGTGCTGGACTTGATCTCTTTTTATGTGGTGCTGCTGATGGGAGGGTGATGGACATAGTTTACGTTTATTTTTATGTGGTGCTAGACATGGTCGCATCTTTTTATGTTTTCTTTTTTTAGGAGAGTGTTGGATATTATATCAATGATGGTAGTTGCTGCCTCCATATTGACATTGGTTGTTTTTTAAGAGGGTGTTGAACCTTCAGTGATTGGGGAGTGAAGTTCATGTTTTTCTTTTCTTTTGTAAACAATCAATCAATATCAATGACAATAGCTGTTTCTATATATTTTGCTGGTGGTGCAATGTTCTTATGAGGTTGTTATTATTTTTAGATTTAAATGTGTGCATATAGTGTTGCTGGTTGAAGTCGTTAATGTGTTGATGCTATATGTGGGGTTCTGGTTGTATGTGTTGGAATAAGATACAGTTTTGGGTGCTGGTGCATCTTGTTGCAGGGCTGTTGTGTTACAAGAAAATGCACCAGCAAGCCAACTAGTGCAAGAACAAAATGCAAGATGCACCACGACTGGTGCAAGTTTGAAATTGGCACTCAAGCGATCACTATTTACAACTTGTGCAATAGAAGTGATCACTTTGTAATCGCGATTAGCACTTAAATGATCACTTTTATAAAAACTTAGTACTCAAGCGATCACTATTTATAACTTTTGGCACTGAAATGGTTAATTGTTAATTTGCCACCATCCCTTAATTTTGCCATGGTTTGCAGTTGCAGCAAACCAGCAAACCATTACAACGATAAAAATTCAACAACTATTCTATTTGAAGCAAAAACTAACCAAAAAAACATTGCCAATACACAACTAAACAATAAAAAGTGCTCAGAACTAATGCATTCCAACTCCAACCTTCCATTTCGCCATGGTTTGCAGTTGTAGCAAACCAACAAACCAGCAAATCAGGAGAGCAAATAAAAAATGCAACAAGCAAACATTGCATTTCTGAAGTGCTCACAATTAATGCATTCCAACTCCAACCTTACATTTCTACCATGAATTACAACAAAACCTTCTGCTTCATACAAAAATGGTAGACATACAAACTTCGACTATGGTAGATATCCAAACTTCTTTTCATTACTTACTTCACATTTGAATAAACTACACAAGAGAATAAGAACACAATCAACGCTCGATAAAAGCTTCTTTCAATTTTTAGCCTTGAAACCTCCATTTTCAAATGATCGACCAGAGATGTTAAACCCTTCATTTGAGCTTGCATTGAGTCGACATCCTCCAACTCGTCCATTAATGCAGGTGGAGGTTGATTTCGGCCTTTAAGTAACTCCAAGATCACCTCTATCGCTCGATCAAAGAATTTCCTATCAACCCATTTGAAATATTTGCACTTCGAGCCTTCTCTATATCTGCCGCACCCATGGAATCTTCTCCCGAGATTCAACCAAGTCCAAGATGTTCTTCTCGAACTTGGTAACCCACAATAACAGTAACACTCACCATCTAATTCGCTTTTTTTATAGGAATGTGAGCCACTGCTGAAGCTTCTGCCCTTCATTTGCAAGAGCAAGCTGATAACTTTGAGAGAAAATCAAAGTATGCACTCGAATTGGTCGAATTGGGGATTTAGGGTTTTCAATTTCCGATTTTACTCGAATTTGGGGATTTAGGGTTTCTTATTTGGGGGAAAAGATGCTTAATGGCGTTGTTTTGATGTTTGCATGCTGATTGTATTCTCCGGCGATCCACATCGGCTTCAAATATTAATAAAAAAATGCCATGTTAGATTTCCGACCAATCAGATCGGAGTTGGCACCAAAGTGAGCATTTTTCAAAATTTTTGGCACTTAAGTGATCCGGCGGAAACTTTTGACACCAAAGTGAGCGTCATACACAACTTATGGCACCATTAGTGTACTTATCCCCCCAATTTGAAGATAGTGTTTCTTTTGGTGCCTTCAAGGTATATAGATCACCTTCACGGTCTCCAACTATCAGAACATTTTCCATTTTCTTGTCCTTTATCACAAAACCAGTGGCAGAGAACTCAAAATTTAGAGGATAGTCAATTGTAAATTAGCTCACTAATAATTTTTTTTTTCCATTTGAGGAATAAGTAGAACATTTTTAAAGTCAATGTTCTTTTGGCCCAAATTCATATGAGCATCACTAGTATGGAAAATTTTAAGCGAATCACCATTTCCAACCATTACATTATCTTTCCCAATATATGGTCATAAGTTGAGAAGGTACCTTCACTTCCGATCATGTGATTTGAAGCTCTAGTATTAATGAACCATTCTGAGTCTTATCATCTCCAACAATAAGTGCAACTAATGTCTTTGGCACATCTAATGGGAGGAAAGATTGATTAAAGTGATTAAAGCAATCTAAAGCAATATATTCCTGCTTGTTACATATTTGATAGGAAATGACTTTGTTTGTTCCTTTCATGAGCTTCTTGGTCTTGTTTTGTTTGAATTGTGGCTTATGACCCTGCGAATACATAAAATCAACACGAGAATTTTTCATTCTTGGACCATTGTGAGAAACTCTTTTCCATGCAAAGATAAATAATTGTTGTTGGAATTGTTTTCCCTTTTTGCTGCTTTTAAAATTACTCCTTTGACCTAAGATATTCATCCCATGTTGAATTACAAGGGAACTTTTATTTGTGAGCTGACTTAAGGGTTGTTGGCCCGCGGAATTTGGTGGCCTGCCTTTGGCTCGCAGGATAAAAGCTTGGGAGAACTCACACCTACTTAAGGGTCGTTGGCCCACCTTTGGGCATTACCTTTGAACCCATCCATTTCTACAACCACGTTGGAGAAGAGGGTCGCAACAGCTTTGAACTCATCAATAGGTGAATGATGTTTACTAGCTTATCAATCCATATGCTTTGAATTATTGCCCTGTGTGCCGGCCACCTAAGGACTTCCATAACTCTTGCATGCCCTTATCTTTGGTTATATAAAAGGGCAAAGAAGCGTTTGAATGAGGGCAGAGTGAACTTTTATCATGAAAATTAGCTTGAAAGGTAAATTAGATTTTGGTCCTTGTGTTTGGCAATCTTTATTTTAATGCTTGGATAGATTTTTTTAATCTGGTCGATCACCGTATTAATTTTTAATCGGTCCCAGTGATACAGTTTCCAACCAAGTTTCTTAGTATGCAATCGAGAGATAAAGTGGTGATTTTCTTTTTTGGTTAGCAGATAAAGAGGCGATTGGAAGAGGATGATATAAAGCGTTATTTCCATGTTAACAAAAGAAAGATAAAATTTAATTTATGCTATCAATAAGAGATCATGTCACAAGTTATCCATGTACTTTTACGAGAAAATTGAGATTACCCCTTTTTTTTCCAACATAGTCCTTGTACTTTATGCCAAAAGTATCAATTTTTTCGTCCCCATGCTAGCAACAGAAGTTCCTGATGTGGGAAACTCATACGTGGAATTTTTTTGGACAATTTGATTTCAAATTTTCTTTTCGTAATGGGCATTTGAAAATCTCCCAACATCGTAATTAACTGCTCCAACCTGGAGTTTTTGTAGTAGCTTCCTAATTTTAATATTGATGTATCCTCACTGCTCTCAAAAGTGAATGCGGATTCCGTCAAGTTTGAATTAATTTTTTGTAATTTTGACGCACTAGCTACTGTGCAAGATTTTTTCATTTATATCTATCATCTATAATCCAGTTGAAGGTTTGATTATCACATTTGATTGCATCTTTTAAGTAACATATTTTCAAAAAGAGACAACATTTTATCTTGACCACCAAATGAAAAACGAAAAACAAAAAACAAAAACTTCACAGATCAAACAGAGCTTTTTTTAAGAAGTAATAGCATGGCACGCACCTGAACTTTTGTCCATTTTACAGTCATATATCTACACTTTTTTCTTGTTCAATCAAGTACATCAACTTTTCTAATGTAGATCAATATGAGGCCTCTATTATCATAACCGATGGAAAATGCCAACGTGGACACTAATTCCATTATATAGCCACTAATTGTCCACATTAGTGTCCAATGTAGCCACTTGAGATGATGTCTTGTTGGGAGAGATATATTAGATGATAAAATCATCCAAGTCAGCAAACTCTCTCTTTTCTCGTCACCTAACACCTAACTAGAGATGACATAACGTTTGTTATGTAAGCAAGCAACATCACTAATTGTGCTTAATTCTTGCCACGTAAGTGAGTCACATCAGCAAAATTATATGAGATGACAAGTAATTAGCGGAGATCTTACATTAAGCCAATTTTGAAAAGTTGAAGTACTTGAATGGGAAAAAAAATGTAGATACTCAACTTCAATAGATGGCAAATGTTTAGGTACTTGCAATATTTGTTTTTCACAGAGCTAAAATGCAGACGCCCAAATCCAGAAGGCCACCCTCCCATTTTCTTTCATAGAAAATGCAAACTATTCATCAAATGACCAGGAACCTAGATAGTTTGTCCATGTCCTATTGCAAAATTGTATGGTCCGTTGGATGCATTTTTTTGATAAACTATTGTATTATACAGAGAAGCCCAACACATCGTATATGAGTAGAATCAAGCTTTCCATAGATTCGTTTGCTCCAATACTCATCGAGAAGAGATGTCATTGGATTATTCCACACATATAAGCCACAACTGATGAAATCCATTAGATCCTAAAAGAACGTAGACGAAATCAATAAAAATATTGGTTTTTTCCAAGCACTTGGGATTTTGGAAAAGCATGTGAGGAGCCTTATCTTGATGACACGTGTCAAGAGGTTTGTGACTCAGAAAAGGAACCTAATTTGGATAGACACTATGAAGTCATCAATAAATGAAGAAATTTTGCCAACTTATTATGGGGCAAAAAAATCAATCGAAAAGAATAGATTTGAACTTTGAGATGTGAATATACTATCTTTAAAGAATTATTTGTCCTATAGTATTACTAATGGTTACTAGCAAAAATTTTCAGAATACAACAAAATTCTCAAATGAGAATACCCAATAGCAGTTTTAGTATATCTCCAAGAACTCTCAAAAATAAAAAATATTGAGACAGAAATGAAAAATTTACAAGAGTTTTTTTTTTTTTTTTTTTTTTTTTTTGAATAGATACAACCATTTCTCTGAAACATTGCATTTTTTAACAGAAATCATCTTAAAAGACAAACTGTAAGTATATTTTCATTCGAACATGCAATCAGTTTTAAAATTTGATTATTCAAACAGTATACTGGACAAGTTTCATACTAGATCAAATTGCACATAAAAATATATAAAAGAACGGCAAGAACCTAATTTGCACACTAAATTAGTACCATAGAGACATCAATATGTGCTATCCAGCGGAGAAGCGTTCCCAAAAAATATATATAACGTCTTTCAAAGTAAGGTTAACGCATCACTTTTAAATTGGATCGGGCATTACCCAGGCAGGTTGCGTAAGAAGAGCTTTGACCAAGAAACATAAAAAATTCTTGGTTCTTTCTCTCGAAATCCAACATTTGTCGCTCTTGTCGCAAATCTTCCAGCAGTTTTTCCTTTTCCACTTCAAGTCCTTCATCCGGTTTTCTATCTCATGGTAATTTGTAGAACGACTGGATGCACCTGATGATACTGGAAATCTCACATCCACATCCTCCCTTAAAATTTATAGGAGGGACAAATGCAGCAGAAGAAAATTTCAGTTATTTTTAGTCAGAGAAAGAAACACACTCTACAACCTGACTAAAAGCAAATATTTTAAGATAGTAGATACTTTCCTAACACACGAAAACGACAGAACTTTTTGTAAATCTAACCATCTATGCATGCAAGTCTTCACTTGTAGCTGCAAGCATACTCAACTTAATTCTTCTGAGAATCATGTTCAATACTCGAGCAAGACACAATTTTGTATCAATGAGAACATAAATGATTAGATATGAACTGACGTGATCAAAGAAGCCATAAAGATCAGGAGGGACCGTGAATGACCATTTTATGCAGAATTTTGTTTTATATAAAAACAAAAAAAGACCTTCCCAATGTGCAGGAATTGCTTACAAAAAATACTTCAGGATTTGTAAATGGATGCACATTGTCAATGATGATGGGCAAAGTTGTCCTACCGCCTGCCTAGGGAATACATGCCAGGAGCTCTGATTATTCCACCATCCAAAGAGATGGCTCCATCAGTAATTAAAGGACGAGCACATAGCATGTCCACCCTTGTGCTATATACTTGAGTCCGAGAGAAAAGGTGATAAAATAGAGTTTCCCTGAGACCATGACCACTGGGTGTTGAACAAACCAAATGGGTGGTTTCTATGTTGACCATATTGACTGCGAAGTCGAGGAAACCAGGCGGACATTCCCCACTCGGTAACCTGGGCTTAAAGAGATCAAGCCGCCTCTGCGGATCATCAGCTACAAAATCACCAATATATGGTCTGACCAAATTAAATGAAGTAAATTAGTTTCTGTAAAAGGTTGAACTACGCACTGTCCATCAAGACAGATAAGAATCACACCTTAGATCTTCTAAGCAAATATACAGAAATCTTCCATTTAAAATCCTCCCGGTGGAAGAACCTAGTCCATGCAGACCAGCACTTTCATCAATACTGCCTGCTCCATCACATGTTTCTAGAGCCTTGAGGCCTTCTCGAGTATGGCAAACAATGGCAAGCATTTTCTCCGCTCCTAGATACTCAGAAAGAAGCCTAAACCCCAGCCAAGGAGAATGATGAAGTGAGATTAGAGCAAGATCATGAACTAAAGCAACACATATTCATTCTAGTAAATGCACTTAGCAAGTTCGAGACTATCAGAAATTGTGAGTTTGAGCTACGCTAATTGCAGCCATATCTCATGAGCATTCATGAGACAAGGCTCACTGCTTCTCTTACAACAATCCTAAATATTGGCCTCAAGACATCAAGTGCAGTAACTTCCAACCAAAAAACAGATGATTCAGTTACTTGCAACAAAAGGAATTTCAGTTCTAACTATTGATGACAAACTAAACAAACCTGCTAAGATTTTCATCATCAACATTGCCTAGAGTAGCAACTATGCCAATGACATCCGTGGATAAAGCAAGAATGGGAGCCTGAGTGCCATGAATATTTTTAAGTTGGCTCCAAATTCCAGCAGCAGATTTATCATGCTTCAATATTTGCTCAGTTGTTTCATCCTCACCTCCATCGGAAAGGCTACTATCTTCAGCAATAGGTGCAGCAGAAGAATGATACATCCCAAGAATGACTGAGAAATGATCAGTCAGCAAGAAACACGTTAGAAGACGCCATAAAAATCAAAGAAGTGGCTACCGCGCTTTGCTTTTCCTTTGAGAAACTCTATGACCTCACTCCACTTGATGACATGCATACTATGCTAAGTTGCTAACCCATTACGAATATATGAGGCTGTCTTCAAGGTCTTGCCTCCTGATTTATTTAAACTAATATT
Source organism: Eucalyptus microcorys (assembly GCA_014182515.1). Taxonomy (NCBI): domain Eukaryota; kingdom Viridiplantae; phylum Streptophyta; class Magnoliopsida; order Myrtales; family Myrtaceae; genus Eucalyptus; species Eucalyptus microcorys. The sequence continues at coordinate 25,889,233 of CM024569.1, read as the reverse complement.
CTGTATCATAAGTGACCATATTGCAAGGAAAGAAGCCAGATTTCGACTTCGATATAAAAAGCTCTGAACGGTCTAAGAGGCATCCATGCCACAGGCATCAGATTTCAGATAACATACCTCGCTTTTCAAGAATAGAGTCATATAATATGTTGCTCTGAGCCCTCAGAGATTTTATTTTATCCTCATGCTGTTTGATTTTAAGACTGAGAGACTGCAGATCATCATGAAGTCTCTACAGAAACACAGGTGAATATCAGTTCGATTGACCTGTTTGATCTAAATAAGTTATGGTCCCTGTATTGACTATGTACTAAGTCTATAGAGACTGAAGAGGTCAAAAACCATCGCGCCTAATAGCCTAGATGTAGATAAATTTTCGACTAGTATGACTCTCCAAGAAGCTCCGGAGCCATTTCAAATACAAACCTTCGAACTGTTAATTGACGTATATGCCTGTAAATCACCTTAATTGACGTATATGCCTGTAAATCACCTCCACTTGGCACTCTGCTGTTCGCATTAGCAGATACTTCATTCTGATCAACAACCAACAGAGCCAACGAGTCTTGGCCAGGTAATGCTGTTGTGTTGACAGAAGGCTGCAAAGTGGTGGACATCATCAACTAATTATGTGCATCTTTGCAAACAAACAAGCTGAAGAATGCAGGTCATGCGATATGAAGTAAACTTGAGCTGTAAGTATCAAAATAAGTATATAAACATCACTCGTACACGGAGAAATTCCGGGAGATGGTGCATAATTCGAGTGAAAACATTTGTACTTTTCTTACTTCAGACCGTCAATAGTACCATGATGAGTTACAAAATATGTGCTTCAATAGATATCTTCTCATGTGACTTGAGAACCCAAAGAACAGGACTTTTGATATTTGAACTCATAGCAGTATCTGCCCATTTCTTTCCGGTAAGGTCAGCAGATCGTCATGATTGCAACAATGAACTTTCTTTGTTGCATCAGAATCAAAAGTTCGATAAAAGTGTGGAGCTTATAGCAGTTTGCATATTCAGCTCGTGTTCCAAAAATGACATGCAGCTTTTCCCATATTGATAAATAGCAAAAAATCTAGGTGACAAATTGGAATGACAATGTTCCAACTTTAAAATGATCTTCCTAATCAATGAATGTAACCGACTACGGGAGGTCATCCACTTTATACCCATGTTCACCAACACTCATTCAGCGAATGCTCAGTTCTTTCCGCAAAATATGCATAAAATTCCGGTCAAGCTCCTAATTTTTGTTGAGACTAAATATACTTTAGCAACTGCACATCTTACCAAAATTCACTCGAAACACAATACAATATCGCAAACATAATTACAAGTAACCTCTACAATCGTTACCAGAATTCTTCCAAGTGATCAACCACATTGCCCAATCCAAACACAAATTTCCAATTGCAATCCAAATTTCCAACAGATAACATCGAACTCCCATGTACACGAAATCGTCCACAGCCAGCTCCACCATGATCGTATACTATTTGCATATTCAAAAATCTTTCGGGGCGATTAAAAAAAAAAACCCGAATACCTCCGAAGGTCAGAACGAGGACATGCAAGCACGAAGTAGACACAAAAGAATCGGTATCTTCTGTGACAATAACACAACTTGTCGAGAAATCGAAACTCCCGAGACAGTCTAGTCAATTTTCCCGTTAATGGGTACAGCATTTTTTTTCACAGTGATCAAACACAAGGCAAGAACAGGTAGCGAAAGATTGCGCCGAGTGGAGTGCGTCGCTCACCTGGTTGTCGTTGTTTGACTGAAACGTCGACATGGCAAGAGGGTTCAGTTGAAAATGGGGCGCGCGCTCTCTCTCTCTCTCTCTCTCTCTCTCTCTCTCTCTCACACTCAGGTACGACAGCTCACGAATGGACAGGCTCTCCAAGACCGTGCAGACGAGTAGGGTTTTAAATTCGGACAATTTTGTCAAATCTCAGTTTTTTATTTATAATTTTAATTATCAAAAACGAGAGTTTAATTTTCGGTCGCCTGCATTAATAACTAGGATAAGATACTATATAAAATCCAGATATTTTACTATATAAGCTAGATATTTTCATATTCTATGATCTGTATATCAATTTAAATTATGAATATACCCTTTTGTGCTGCCTATGAAAAGACACCACCATTCTTATCATCATTACCTGCCATATCCAATCAAAAAAAGGAAGGAAAATAGAAAAAGAACTCTCAAATCCGACCACTTTTAAAACTTCGCATATTAATTGTAAAAAAGAAATGTCATCGATCAAGATGTAAGAAAGGTTTTCAATTGGAGGAAAATAAATAGGAAAAAAATGTTCCTTTTTCTTTAAACCTTGCTCATAACATCAGCAAGTGAGCCAGTGGAACCAAATTATGAAGTCAAAGCATACAATAACAAGATTGAGCTACTTTTGAATGATTCTTGCATGATAGAGAATGAACATTATTCTCCTCTAAAATTAATACAAACATGAATACAAGACAGAGACCACCATTGTCACCATTCTTTATTGTTTCAATGGTGAAGGTGACAAGCCAGCACCTTATTGCACTTGTCCAATAACTAGAAAAAAAAAAAATCTTACGACACAACTCTTACAACAATGACAACAAATGATTCTTTAAACAATGTCAAATCACATACCTCTTCATGTCCTCCACGTACACTCCACTCATTGAATATATATACTGTCAAATTTTTCCTTCATGTCTTCAAATAATCCGACAGTTCAATAATATCAATAGTTTCTTCATCTTTGATGGTGCATCTGAATGTTGAGGAATTTATTCACTATTATTGTGATCCATATTTAATAAGGAAAAGAGCACATGAGATACTAATCAATAAGTGAGATAATAGCAAAATCCAGCAAAACCCCATGATATAACTTTTATCAAACCAATAAAAGCAAAATAAAAACATAATAACGTAGGCCTAGGGTTAGAATGGAAGGGCATAGATCCTTACTGAATCAATTCATGATCATTGCTGGAAATGCACAAACTGAAAGTATTGCCAATGGTTTCTCAGATTCATTGCGAAAGAAATTAAAAATACACAAACGGAAATGGTAAAAACTAATCATAGTTCTCTATTAAAAAAAATAAAAAATGCACAATTTAAAGACATCTACCAACATCAATATCTAAGCATTAAATTAATTTTATCATTCTAAAGCCATAGAATTGAATACGATAAAAAATGTAAATAGACTACAGCAACATCGACAAGATAAATCGGTCAGAGAATTTCAAATCTAATTAGAAAGAGAAAGTATGATTTTTTTTTTTTTTTTGTGCTGGAGGAACCGGCTTGCAACCGACAGCCGCGTCGTAAACCCCCAGATGACACTTAAGCAGGAGGACCCACCACCCCTGAGTTTTGAACCCTTCACCTCTGGGCTGAGGATCAGCAGGGCCTTATCCAGCGGAGCCACCGCAGCCGGTGGTGAGAAAGTATGATTGTTTACCTTCGCAGTTTCAAGAAGTATAATAATCAGATTTTTTTACCCTTCTAGATTCAACATGAGCTAGAGAGCTACAAAGGAGAGAGTTTCGTCTTTTTCATTATGGAGGAAGAGAGGCAAAGAATAGGGTTTTTCTAGAAAATAGCTTTTATACCATGGGCACCAAAATCTATCTCGGCTTTTATCTTGATTGGAAATGGCAAAATGGATGAAATGGGTTGGATTTGGGTGAGTCATAAGTGAAATTCAACCCAAATTCACCCATTTAACTCACAAAAACCGGAATAAGAACAAGACATGGACAGCACCGGTATGACAAACAGCAAAGCGGCAGCGAAGGCAGCATAGGGCGACGGTATGACAAAGAGGGAGCAAAGCGGCAGCAGAGGGAATTTTGGGGTGGGGGAAGGCAGCATAGGGCGATGGCGGTGAGCAATGGGCCTTCCAAGTGCAGCTCAATTACTAGACTTGTAATGATGAATTTCCTAAACTTGGTGAGCAGAAATTGATCTCCACCTTGCAAGTGTCGCCCTATGCTCTCTTCTTGTCTAAGATTGATATTCAATCTTCAATGCCCAATTAATGCTTATTTGCAAGAGAACTAGTCTAGTTACCCCAAACTAGATTTGTTCCTCCTCCTATTTCCATACTAAGTGGTGCCTATCCCTCCTTGTAAGGCCACTAGATTTTTGTCTCATCTCAATTTAACGTCAAGAAGCTAAATTGGTTTCATCCCTAGGGTTATTAAGGTCTATGTCCATAAATTAGCACATTTTTCCAATTAATGCACTAATAGACTAACCTCCAAAATTCTAAGGATGGTTTAAATCCTTGCAAGACAACTTATCCCCTACTAATTCATTCCAATTAGGTGTGTAAAGAGGGGGTCTTATTAGCTTCCAAGTTCACTCTCAAAAATACAAAATCAAGATGATAAGACATAATAAAAAGGACTAGATAATTACTATCTTAACGGGACAAAAATATCTTGAGATCATCTACAATTGACACCCGTAGTCAGACCGGGTATGTGATTAAGTTCAATTGGAAATGGCCCTAATGCAACCTACGCTAATCAGGCGGCATTAACAGTGCTCACATGGCTAGACCTAATCTGAGTTCGGCGACTGTTCGGGATTCTACACAAAACCTATGTTTGAGCCTGGTCAATCCATGAATGACCTTCGGTGGTCATGTAATTATATAGGATCGATCAACTTATCTTGGCTCACGATCATGGAATTGGATTAGGGTCGTTCACGAAAAGTACAGTGATCATGCGGAGTCACCTGCAACTAGTATATACTCGAGCTAAATCGATCTATATCGTCCATTAATCGACTCATGACAACATGTGATCGTCCACATCAATTTTTATGGTCGAACAGTCTTTCATGATCTAACACTCTGGTCTAATGTAATCCTGATCCTGAGTCACATTGCCCTAAACAGCCAATTAGCTCATGAAAAATCTCTAAGATCGACTCACAGCCTATTCTCATTATTAGCATACCGATCCTAAGTCCATTCCTCGTGCCCGAGATGGGAGTCCAAATCAAGGATGTCACAATTTTATTTTCATCAATTCCTCTTTTGTTGAGATGATTTTTCTCTCCTGTTCATTGAGGTTGCATCAGCACTTAAGCGGTTCAAGATATCCCTTTGAAATCTTGCCACAAAATCAAGTACACGAAACTACCATGTTATAAGCCAAAAAAGGACCTTATTTCATCAATGTGCAGGGATCTCTAAATTTAAAGTATAAATTGATATTTTCAGTACATCCTAACTCGATTTGATTCAATTCAAAGTCTATATGATATTTATGCATTCACCAAATCTGTAAAATTACTTTATCAAAAACAAATTTATTAAACTGTCGCTGAATCTACGCATTTTTCAATTTAAAAAAAAGTACTTTTTTTCTGATGACATTGTGTGTTTGTTGACAAATCTTTATGTTCTCTGGTGCATGCATTTCGATTTTCAAACCAAATAATTTTATTTGCTCAATTAATAACTTAATTCCATCATTTTCTTATCAACTACTACATATGCGTAAGAACATTGCAAATAAGCCTCTTTTAACCTTTTTATTATTCATCATTTGAAAAATTGCTTTTCTGATGTTCCGTGCAGTATATGTTTCACAAAAAGTATTGAAGAAAATGTAGGCGGAAGCACAAATGCTCGCTTAAGTTTGCAGAGCTAGCTCTTATTGATGAGAAGATTCGTATGAACTCCTGAAATTCTCGAGTTTCTATGAACCTCGGGCATTGTCCTTGACGCTGCATCTCGCGGAATCTTTGAAATTGTGAAGTTACTACACGTTGAGAATTTTTCGAATTTGATGGGGACACAAATTTCACAAAAGAACTGTTAAGAGAAGTTATGAACAGACCGTATGTTGAGATGTCCAGACTAGTGAAAGCATACTACATCCCATTTTTGATAAACGATATTGGGATGAAACAAAGCCAGACGACGGCTCACGAATGGTTACCAAGATGTCTATCCCCAGATGTTTCTGGAGATACTTTTCTTCTGCAAATGGAGTTTTCTGCAAAGGGAACTCCAGTGGTTCAAGGTCAGTTCACCTTCGTTGTTTGCCAGCTTTTTGTGCTCTTTAATTTGCATTTACATAGTTAGGGTTCTTTATTTTTTTTATTTTTTTTGGTAACCCAGGAAAACCCGTAAGCCCATAAGTCAACAGCCGACGAGCAAACCTGGGGGAGCGACTGCAGGACCCACCACCACAGTACTCCAAGTAAGAATTCCTAACGACACCTCTAGGATTCGAACTTCTCCCCTTCGTGAGGAGGAGAAAGCATAAGCCAACTGCGCCGCTGAGGGCGATGGTGTTAGGTTCTTTATTTTTCTTTTCTAAAGGTAATAAAAGATAGGAGCGATCTATCTCATAAAAGTTTGGAACATATTTTTGCCTCTACATGAATAGGCGTCCTTTATTTTTCTGAAGGTACTCGAAGATATATACGAGTGATCCTTCTCATAGAAATCTGAAATTGCTAGATGATCCATCAACAAAAGAAAGGCAAGCAAAAAATGCTGGGAAGGCTCTGTAGAAAATCAGCAAGATTTGCTCAAAGAGGCAAGCAAATAGATCATGGATACATTATCATCATGTAGCCTTGTTGCAACTCTCATCACAACGGTAGTTTTTGCAGCGACTTTTACAGTACCTGGAGGAGATGATGAAATAGGAATCCCAATCTCTCCTAGTTTTTGCAGCAACTTTTACAGTATCCGGAGGAGATGATGAAATAGGAATCCCCATCTCTCTAAAGAAGAGCTCATTCTTGGTATTCACTGTCGCAAATGCTCTTGCTCTCACTTTCTTCTCCCTTGTCCCATCTACAATCTGCAGGCAAAAGAATACGATAGAATCCATGACCCAAAAAAATTGAGAAACCAAAAATTGCATAATCAAGTAACTCAATGGTAAAAAAATCATTTCAAAAGCATATAAATAATGCAACTCAATAACAAATCCCACATGCATGTGAACAAAATATATACGGGACCCCACTACCTGAGAAAAGGCAACTTCTGAGGCCAACGTCAACTCTCAGAAACAATACAATTTTTCAATTAAGCCATATTCAAGATTTTCATGTCGAACCATCATCCTGTGCACATTAGATGCAGTTCAAAGGATCCAACCAATAAACATACTATCTCTTCACCAAAGTCCACTAAAAAGTACCTGGATAGTTTAAGATGGCTTCCACTCGATCTAGCGATGCTTGCAACTGTCCAGAGTTCATGTTGAATAATGGCTTATCAGTACCAAGACCCCTGTTAAATAAAACACACAACTTGAACCATGGAAAAAATTAATAAAAGAGCGACATATGGAATGGAAGTGAATTACCCACACCATAAGATCACTGTATATTATGAATTATCATACTTTGTACTAGCAGAATTTTAATTCATGACATCAAATAGGTGATAGAAATAGAACTTTTTTGGATGTTATAGCTCATCTAGTTTCTTCCAAGAGCAAAATAGTGGAATTGAGAAGGAAGAAACTTACCCTGTGATTTCTGGAAGAACATAATCGGCCCTCCACCCAAATCGAAAATCTACACCTGGACAAAGTCCAAGAGTGGTCTTGTTTCTGATTCGAGAGACACCATCTCCACCCAAACATGTGGTGAGTTTCCATTGCCAATTAATTGCATTTAACTGAAAATTGTGGCCCACACCAACCTGTAATTTTCAAAGAGTATCAAGCTGACTCCCCAAAAGCATTACCAATCATTGCTCAATAGCCATAGAAGTTCTGCACCAGCACAAAACAGAGGTGAAATTAAAGAAGCCTCAAACCTGGAGATTCAGGAATTTTGTGACAGAAATCTTTTTCGAGAGAATGCGCACGTCTTGATGTATAGGCTCATAGACAAATTTCCACCGACGATCTGGGGATAGAGGCTTGAACACGAGCTTTGCTTGAAAATCATTCCTTGGAGCATTGTAAAACTGAATCAAAATGTTAAATCAATAATGTCATAATGAGGCTACATTCCATAACTGCATTAACTGAATAAGCAAAGTTAAAATCCAGCCTTAAGGCTCCAACAGAAGTTTTGATTGATGGTCAATCCTTGGTGCACTATCAGACAGACCCAAAGTGTCGAGAACCATGAATCATAATGAGTCATAAGGATATACACATAAAAATTAAAAACAAATATATTATCAATTGTTCCGTTTAAGCTGAAGTATGGTGAACAAGGTCACAGAAATCAAAATACCCAATGAACTAAAATTGCAGTCAGAGCTTAAATGAAAACAAAAGAGACAACAACAAGAAGAAAGTCTAGGTTCATCCACTTTATCATGTAAATATTACTGACAGAAGCTGTATTAAGGAAATAAGGATGAAGTAGTGAGAACAAAGCCAAGCCAAGCCAAGCAATGTATTTACAGAAATTATATCAAGTAGCATATGTCGATAGAATCTATGTAAATGACTGGAAAGCTGTAACATCCTGTGTGACAGATCTTATACAAGTTTGATTAACATACTCAGCCAAGTGAGGTTGAAGCTCATGGAGATCATACAAAGAAAACTCATAAAAAAATCCCCCATTAATCTACTCAACTTCTAACATCTTCACTAATCAAACATTAGTGACAACCATAACAAAACCTCATTTAAAAACATGAAAGCATGGATTAATATCTGAACAGTTCAACACTCTCCGGATTCTCGCCTGCATGTGAACTGACATCTTGACTTCACAGGGCCCCAAAATGGAGTTTTACACACGGAAGCAAATGAGAAGCCTTGAGTATCTATAGTTCACAAAGTTGCCATGTCAATTTTTCAGGTCAATCTATCTGAAAAACTTAAACTAGATGTAGGCATCATTGAAAATCTTTCAACATTTTCAATTCTCTCCAGGAACCACATCTAATATGCACACCCAATCAATCTAAGTCAGCAACATAGTAACCAGATATAAAACAAACAAGATATTCGCGATTAAAATTGGCAAATGACCTCAAAACGAAACATTTCATTCATTCCTTCCAACCCTTTGGCGAAAAAGGTTTGCTTCATCTACCCAGAGCTCTCTCGACAAAATTTAGCTACTAGATCACCCTTTTTCACTCATCCAGGGGCAATCATACTGGCCAGAGAACAAACTTCAAATATGTGGCAACACAAACGCAAGCAAAATTCAGAAACATCAGAAGAGACACCTCCAGATTAACACCGACTCGGAGTCCCCGAATTTCTTTCCGAAACTTGAGGACCAACTCGGAGGGCATCAAATCGATGTTGTACCGTTCGTCCCACGAGGTGGGTTCTTCGCTGGCTGGGTTTGTCTCCATGTTCAAGCTCTCGACACTGCAAAAATCAATGAAGAACAGTTTCTTTTTAACGGTACAAGAATCGCCAACCCATTTCACTCAAGACCCAACTCTCCAAATCGAGAATTCGACACTCATCACTAATTCGACACTTCTTCGGGAGACGATACAACCCACGTGGAATCAGTTTTTGGGTGCCTTGCCTTGCAATGAACGAAGCTGCTCGGCATCTGTCAAATTAACCTCACAGTTCGCGTCAAAACAGGGGACAAGAGTCTGAAACATACCTTCGAATGGACTCTTTTGGCGACCATCGAACTGTTGTTGAACGGTGAATCAAGATTGGGACGTAAGGTCTCAAGCCATGAGAGGGAAAATGATGATGGTACCCGGGCAATTTGGGGTTTGCGTTGGCTGAACTAAGCGATATCACGTCTCATACGAGTTGTGAACGAGTCTCGCTTTAAAAAAGGAGAAATTATTTACTTGGCCAAAAGAATGTTGTGTTTTTTTTTTTTTTTTTTTTTGTAAAAGCAAAAAAAATAACAATAACACTACGTTCTGACGTGTCTACATACTGAGTAATCACAGTTAAAAGCCATTAAAAACCCTAAAGTATGCCCAATGTATTATATTTACCTTCAAAAAAATTTTGGCAAAAATCTTAAAATCCTAAACACATTTACTTTCTATCAAAATTCTGTTGAGAACCATTAGAAATCTACTTACAAGATGCTAGAAAGCAAATAATGTTGGCATGGCGTTTATGATTTAAATGAATAAAAAAACAATGACTTTTAGTATGTCACAAAAGCACAAGTTTTGGTTTTTTGTCTCATAAGAAAAGTTTAAAAAATATATAATTTTGAGTTTTTGACATCACAAAAAAAAAAAATAGATAAATGAGTCACAATAGAGAAAATTTAGGCTTTTTTGTGAATATTTTTTTCCTTATTAACTATCAAATATGTGAATGGAAGTTATACCGCATTTTGCGAAAAGATTAATACCATTAAATATTTCAAACTAGTCCAATCTTACAAAATTCTCAAACTGTGTATTAGTGATCCAAATCTACCCTCTACATTATATCCTGAATTGCTAATGAAAGGTAAATTTTGGGCTAAATGTGTCATAGATACCAATTTCGAATTTTTCATGAGACAAAAATTTGTGAGGAAATTATTCCATTGGTCATAAACCTATGGATATTAATTCAATCATAAATTTTCTATTTTTATCAATTTAGTCTTAAATCTTTTTGTGAAATTTTAATTTGATCATTCTGATCAATTTTTTATGAAAATCACTAACATATCCCATGTAGGACAACAAATGATGACTGAATTGCTCCATAGTGGTTATTTCCATCAAAATTCGATCAAAATGACTACATTGGAATTTCACCAAAATATTTAGTATTAAATTGGTAACATTAAAAATTTTAAGACTAAATTAGCATTCATACAATAGATCAAAAATTGGAAATGTAATTTTCCATTAATTTGGGTAAATGTGTCATGGGTACCGATTTGGAATTTTAATGGTGTTAATCAAAACACAAACATTATGACATGCCTCTAGAGCTTTTCTTAACAAATTTATAATTTGGTGAGTTGTGATTTTGAAAGTTCACTACTACAAATGTAAAAAAATCAAAGTTATAGTAATGAAAATATTTATATTTATAAGACCAATTTTAGGATAATAGTTCTAACTAAACATCAAAATTGTAGTGATGAGATTCTCATTCCTTGAATAGTCTACTTCCCTGGTGAACCTAAAGATCAATCCCTCCCATCTCATCAAGAAAGCTTAGGGGATGAATGATAATTATTATGTGTTATCGGGAACAGATTTGGAACAAAAATTTATTTGATATTACAAATTCATTTTTATATATTTGAAATAAATTTTTAATATAAAACTAGATTTGTAACAAAAAATGAGAAGCAAAAATCTTCTATTGTCCATTTTTGTTCCATTTTTCATTTTTGGAACAAAAAAGAAAAAAAATTTTTTCTTATCATTCCTCCTCATTATTAGCCAACCATGCCCACCCACTGCGAAGTGCATCCCCCACCACTCATCACAACCACTTGCCCGTTGCTCTAATATCCATCATCATTGCTCACTGTTCTCAATTGCTAAAGTGGATGTCAATTATTTTATGTAACATAACCGGCACTTCGTTGACAATCTTTAATAATATTTTTTAGTTTTTTTCTTTATTCTTGTTTTTTTACTTTTATTTTTTCTTCTTCTTCACTTTTCTTTGAGGGTATTTGGGTCCTCACCAACTACTGACAAGGGCTGCAACACCTCGGTCGATGCGGGCAAGGGTCATGCATCTCTCTCCACCTCACTCGTGGCCATAATGGCCTTCTAGGCAAGACCTCGCTTGTGGATATGATGGCCTACTAGGTGAGGGTCGCGATCACTGGCGAGGCCTAGGCTAGGCCCTCACTAGGTTGCATTGTGACACTTGCTAGCTACAATATAAAGAAAATAGAAGAAAAGAAAAAATAATAATTCAAAAAAATTTTAAAAACTATTAAAAATAATACATCAGCATCAACCATATTACATAGGACAGTTGGTGTCATCATATGCAAAATTAACAGATTTATGTTTGAATTGGTAAAATACAATATATTTTAGATTTTTTGGACAATTTTCCTACTCTCTTATCACCAAAAACTTGAATAAAGATAACACAACTTTTGCTAAATAAACAAGCCATTTATCAATTGTGCTTAACTTTTCTAAGTAAGTGAATTACATTGGCAAAATCTTATGACAAGACAAGTTGTTTAACATAGGATCTCTTGTTGAGCCAATTTTGAAAAGTTGAGGTACTTGACTTAGCCAAAAAAAAAAAGAAAAAGAAAAGAAGAAGAAGAAGTTTAGATATTCAATTGTAAAACAAACAAAAGTTCAAGTACTTGATGTGTCATTCTCCATTGATAAAGTCTAATTTTTCCCTAAGAGTTCTTCACTTTAATAAAGTCTATTTTTTACAGGGTTCCCTAGTTTTTCATGGGCCGGATCAATGGGCAGGTTGAGCTAGAAATCAGGCTAAAAGTTCTCGACCATAATTCCCAATGATTCAAAAATTGTTAGATTTTATCAATAATTAGGCCTTGAGTTGGCCCAAGAGGGCTATTTAGGCGGGCTTGAGCCGAAGCAGGAAATTGGTTTACGAAGGATGCCCGGTTTGTGCTTGAGACCTTGTTAGCTTGACTAGCTTTAATGGATGGCCAGGCCTATCATAAAGTCTACTTTAATGTGTCCTTGAGAAATACTAATATTTCTAATGCTTTGCGATAAGGAAAAGCTTTGAGCCACTTTGGAATATACAGGACACATTAACTGTTTGAACATTATTTTTAATAATGTATGAGCAAGCACATTCAAATTTCCTTAACTGGAGGGAGTTTAACATGGTAACTTGACATCCTTAAAGTGACATTTTTCTGTGGAGGCAAATAATTAATCCTATTGCCAAAAGTCATATAGGACCCCAGCCATTTCTAGTATATCCATCTAGAGTGCAAAACCTACCATATTTGAGTGATTTAACTTACCAAATTTACACATTTCCAAATATTCGTATCTTACCAATTAGGTTTGCTTAAAAGTGGATGTGCAAGAAGAATGTATAATCAAACAACATGCTTTATTTCAACATTATAAGCAACATGGTCTCACTTATTACGATATCAAACCACGTTATTTCAAAGACATTGAACTTTCCTACGAATCAATCCTAGAAGGATCATCGGAATTGTTGTTGTGAGAATCAGTCGCCCGATCTCCAATGGATTGGATCAACATCTTGCGCAATTCTTCGAACCTTCTCTCGTGAAGTTTCAGCTCCTCCAGGGAAAGTTGCTTGATGGGTTCCTCCCACCAGCCTTTGACCGGACATTTCTCTACCTCTCGCTGGAGTTCAACCCCGCGCTTTCTTTCAGCCCTTATTTTCTTCTCCAATTCCAAGTTCTGTTCGTATAGCTCACGTAGGTTGGCCCCAGGTTCGTCTTGAGATTGCCTAAGAGCATGAGAAGCCGATGTGCCAAGATCTTTGACCCGGCCAGTAATTTTAAAGCCACGAGAGCAATTTTTCGGAGCAGCCTTCTTCTGAGTTTTCTCCATAGTCGTAATATATGTGGGATTGTCTTGTATTACTCTCGCACTCGCACAAGATTGAGTGGACATTAGCTACAATTTATAGGGCCGTGACACCAGTTCCACAACTGGTTAATTAAATTTTCCATGTATACAGCATATTCAAGATAAAAAGTTCTAAATTAATAAACTTTCCTATTTTTAGATAAATACTCAATCTTTCATCTTGCTTGTTTTATATTTCTTCACCAATTATGACCACACCTAAAAATTATTATCCATGAATTCATCTAATTTTTAACAGGCCTAATTACCAAAAAAAAAAAAGAAAAAGAAAAAAGAACCAACTTTATCTTGAGGGACAATTATGGTTCGAACCTTTTTCATCCAAATTTGGCCCCATTGACTAGGAATCTTAATTGTCCAACATGACTATTCCACCTCAGCAAATAAATTCACATTGCTTGCTAGCTGGACTTAAAGAACTATTCATTGTCTTCTTTTTTGAGTCATAACTTGAAAATGAAAATATTTATAATCTCCTTTACTTCACCAATAAGTCAAAAATATCTCCAAATTGAATCTCTTAGTCTAGCTTTTGCCGTTTCATCATAATATGAAGTTGTCGAGCGCCACCCGTCGAGAGGCATCATGGATGAAATCCGTCAAGCTCACGACCAAAACCCTTTTTTATAAAACAAGCCCAAGCCCTCTTCCTAAAACTTCAAAGTCTACTTTGAATGGACATTAATCAATTGATCTCATTTAATATATTGGGCTCTAGTGATGGACACTAATAAATTGATTTTGTTGGGAAGTATAGTGAAGTAGATTTTTAAGTTGTGCCCCGCCAAAGTGCTTGTAACAATCTACAAGATCCCAAGCATTGATTAACAGAGGCCATATTTGGGGCTCTAGTAATAGTAGGTGATTTTTATTGAGACAAAAAAAAAAAGGTTCGAGCCAGAATTGTAACTCAAGATAAAGTTGGTGCTTTTTAAAAAAAAAAAAAAAGTATTAGCCCATTTTTAATAGGTACCAATGATACAATTTTCTTGGTATGCACTTTAAAGATTAGGGACGATCGGTTCGGAGGTGAGTAGGTTCCATAGCTAAAACCTGAAATCTAACCAATTATAACCAGTTCCCAATTTTTGGATCCTGAAACTTACTTTGTTTTTCCGGTTCAGTTTCAAGGTCTATCCGAGGACTTACTTTATTTTTTTTGTTCCTTTTTTTGGTTCATTTTTTACAGCATAATAGACTATGAGTAACAAAATGATTTAAAATAAAAAATGAACATCTACCAAAATCAACAATCTATAAGATAAATACATAACATAATTATAAAATGATAAAAAGTTCAAACATGTAGCATAAAACATAAATTATAAAACTCAATTCCCTATTCATCCATAAAATTTAGGGGAAGAGGAGTGCTGAGATTAGAATTCAGGGGAAAAAGAAATTAGGTTTTGGCTTTTTAGCTTATAAAATCAATTCGAAACCAATTTCAAATGGTCCAATCCGGTTCTCGAGTGAGTATTTACTCAGAACATGCTCCCGGACCGGTTCCAAAATTTAGAATTTGTTCCTGAATGGAATCGATTCTCCGACCTGTTTTTCGGGCGGTCCAATTCGATTCTTGGGTAGAATCGGTTTGGCTGCACACCCCTACTAAAATGATTGGAAGAGTATATTTGTGTAAAACAAATTACATTTTGTTACAAAGAAAATGTAATGTCGGAGAGTAATATCCTTATTTACAAAAATCAAATAAATATGAATCGATACTATCAATAAGAGATTGCGTCACTAAAGGCCATTGTATTTTTACCCAAATTTCAAAATTGTTTCTCTATTTTTTCTTTTCTGTACATTCAAAATTAAATCTATCGTTTGTCACATCTCTCTCTCTCATCTAAACATCAATTGATATTCATTGTAAGGTAGTCCATTCAGAACTTATGAGCGTGTTTGTTCAAGTGAAAATGTTTTCTGCAAATTCATTTTCGGACTTTCACACATTTGATTTATTGAAAATGATTAATCAATTGTAGTAAATACTCGTGCTTAGAATTAAGAAAATGGATTTCCTAGTCTTGGAAAGGGAAATCATTGTCTGAAGAACAAAAGTCACTTAACGAACGTTCTTATTCACTTTGTTGACTTTTCTTCTAGTGAAATGCTCGTTGAAAGTCGACAAATCGAACGCGCATTGTTGCAAATATAAATAAATTAGTGGACAACAAAAAGTGATGAACGAATAAAAACAACCGCCGAAGAGAAGGCCTCAAATCCGATTCGGTAATGTTTCGAAGACTCAGTCCAGCCCATTCTATTCATCGGACTAGTCAGTCGAAGCACATCAATTTTAGTCTACTTTTGACCAATTCAATTGAGCCCAGACCAAGCCCATTACTCAAGATATTCATGTTAATTCCCTCATCTCGGCCCATTATCCGGTTTTTATCGTCGTCGTTCGTAAGAAGCTCCGTCCGACCCTGTTTTGTGACCGTGAAAATTGAAGAGCCGCAAACTCACTTGAGATTCCTCTACAAGCTCCGACTTCCTGTGGGTGGAACATTTAAAAGCTTTGACCGACTTCATTGCCAAGTCTTTTTCTTTTTCTATGTTTTGTGCGATCTTGAAGAATTTCATGGCATTCGTTGAATCCACCGCTTACCATGCCACATCACATCCGTGTTCTTCAATCAAGATGTTTTCGCGCTTGAGCTTCAAGTCTATGCTAATGCCAGCAGTTAGTCCAGTAAGGACTCATTGAGCCCTCTCACCCTCAAAATGGACATGCGAAGTTTTTTATGTGACCAAAAGAGTTGAGCAGAATAGAGGAAATAAGAGATTGGTAATAAACTGCCAATCTCTAAATCATTTCCTACAAGATGATAAGTTTCCTATGCCTAAGAGAAAGGCTTTGTTTTCATGTCTGACTAATGCCAAAATCTACTCTAAGTTTGATCTCAAGGCGGGAATTTGGCAACTTGGAATTCAACCTAAAGATTGCCACAAGACAGGATTTTGCATTCTCAATCGCCATTATCAATGGAAGGTACTCCCTTTTAGATTAAAAACTACACCTTCCATCTTCCAAGAAAATCATGTGCAAGATTTCCAATCAATTAGTGCTAGTTCTCAAATTCCAATCGATGATATCCTATTATTCAATGTCACTGTAAATTACTAGTCTAGTTTGCTCATTTTATCAAGTAGTATGGCATAACGCTTTCACAAAGGAAGATAGTGATAGCTTAGAAAGAAATTGAATTTTTTTGGAATGCATCTCAAGGATGGTTCTTTCTATCAATGGGAGCATATTACCAAAGAATTACTGAAATTTCCTAATGAGAATTTATCCCCTAAGTAAGTATAGCAATTCTTGGTATTGTTAATTACTTGAGGGACTTTGTGCCAAAAGTTTCAAAGTTCATGCATCCAATGTAAAAGATACTCAAGAAAGATCCCCTCCTGGGGAAAATCTTAGACCATTGTGATTAAAGCTCTAAAGAGAAGCTCCATAATATGCCTCCATTGCAAATTCCTTCCGATGATCAAAGGATTCTCTAGACATATGCTAGAACTAAATATTGAGCAACCATTCTCTTAGAAGAAATTGAAGTTAAGAGGCGTATTTGTGGATTCAAAAGTGGAACGTTCTCATATGCTGAAATGCATTATCACTTCATTTTTAAAGGAAATCTTAGCTGTTAAGTATGAAACTAAGAAATTTAAATTCTATTTTATTGGTTATCATTTTCTTGTTGAAATGGATATGTCTTCCTTCAACTAGATGATGAAATTTAAACAAAAGCAATTGCATCATCCACAACTTCTTCGATGGGCAGAATAATTTTCAAAGTATTCTTTTGAACCCAAGCATATTAAAGGAGACAAGAATGTCCTTGTAAATCTTCTTTCCAAACTCAAGTAAGATTCCTCATTGTTCATGTTAGTTTCCAGCAGTCCGATTGGTGGATTTTGAACACAAAATATGAAACCACCCAAGTACCAACACTCTCTTTGATAATCTCATAACCTCATGAGGGAATATCGATATAATATCTTTAGGAAATATGGTGGGCAAGTCTTTTATCAATTGACATGCAGTCGGATTATCCGTTCATTCATCCTTTGTCCTATTTTGTAGATGATGAATTTTTGGAACAACTCAAATGGTTTTACCAATATGCATTTGATTGTCGTACTTTGGCCATTCAGTTTCCAACAGCAAAAATGCCAAAAATTATCCAACTAAGCAATCTGAAAAATTGGCAAAGGTGATGGTGGAAGGTACTACCACTTTGCGGAAATGCTTTGTTGGTTTAAACCCTTAAGAGCATGGAAATCCTTTTCCACAAAACAATCGAGAGCATGTTGGCCAAATCCAAAGCTACACACAATCATTTTCTTTTATAGGCCACGGGTGTATGTCAAATCACATAGCAACGTTTCTAGGTACTTAGTGGACATAAGAGTTTCAACCTATAAAGCTCAAGATGTTTCTACCAAATTTTATAAAATGATTTCTTGTTGTATTGGAGCTAATCCATGAGATTATAGAAAAATCCACCAAGTCCTTTGTGAGACTAATCACACCATTCCTTAAGGAGTTTGGTTAGATGATAATATTGATGTACCTTGGGTTTATTCTTGGGATTCTCTTAAGACTGGACCTTCATTAAAATTGCTCTAGCATAATTCAGAAAGGACAATCTAGCCCAACCATCATCATGACAAGACCCATGGTGTGGACCACTCTCTCAAGATCTTTTAATTCTAGATTGTCATCAAGTCAAGGGAGTCTATCATCATTGATGGATTTGGACAACTAGCCCAAACCAATAATGCTTGGAATGCATCTATCTCTTAATGTACAAGATTCTACAATAAAACTTAATCCCAACAAATATTTCATTAGGATCTAGAGATGTTTAGGGGTGTGCAAAATATCCAGGAATCGCCCGGACTGCTCGGAACTGGACCGGAACCGCCCGAAACCGGCGGTTCTTGAGGGAACTGGTTCGGTTCCTGGTTCCAATTTATGGGAACCAGTGGGTACCGGTCCAGTTCCCGGTTCCATGGGCGGATCCGCTTGCCCGCCCACCCGGACCGGACCGATTAATATTTAATATTAAAAAAAATACTAAAACAAACCCTAGCGAAACGGACCATTTTCCCTCTTTTCTCCCCTTTTCTTCTTTTCCCTCACGCGGGCTGGGCCCAATCCATTTTTCTCTTTTCCGTGGTTCGGCCCTCTCCTCTTCTTCTTCCTCCTTCCTTCCTCGTGCTGGACAGTGGACACCACGCTCGGTGAAGACTAAAGGCATGCAGGACGACCTAGGGCATAGAGAGAGGAGGGTAGACCGACGACGGAGGGGACGCCTCGCAAGAGCCATTAATGCCACCGAATGGAGCAGCGTGAGATTTGGCGAGAAACCCGGACGGAGGGGATGTCTTGGCGGACGCCTTCGATGTTGAGCAGGCCTACGTGGAGAAGACAGCCGAGATGCTGGTTCGGCCAAGAGGGAGGCCGGTCGGCGCGCCCAGATCGGTAGCGGAAATGCCCTGTCAACTGACCCTCCGGCCTATAAATAGGGCCTCTTGGAGCTCGATGAAGGGGGGTCGAGTAGAGATGATGTGTGTGTGTGTGAGAGAGAGAGAGAGAGAGAGAGAGAGAGAGAGAGAGAGAGAGAGAGAGATCTGTGAGACATAGAGAGGGGGAGATCGAGTGAGATCTGAGAGCTACGAGTAAGGGTAGAGTCGATAGAGTGTGAGGGAGAGAGCCGCCGTCGACCACCACACTTGAACCGTAACCGACGACCCACCCCGACTTCTTTTTCGCGTCAAAATCACAGTAGATTTCGTCCCCTTTTGTTCTTCTTGACTTTTATGATATGGGGTCGGTTTCCCAAGGATCTTGGCTCGGAGTTGCGCAAGGCGGACGAACGTAGCCCAATCTATCGAGCTTGTCCACCACCCGACGTCAAAACCCTAGTGACCCGTGACGCCATAGCTCGCCTCCGCGCCGACCACCGCGCCAGCAGCGGCGAGCGCCCTTTGCTCACTCGCCCGTCACTGCGATGCCACAGCTCGCCTTCGCGTCAAGATCGGTTTCATGGATCCACCCGGGAACCGGACCGAACCAACGGTCCAGTTCCCGGTTGGATCCCGGTTCCAATTTTTCGGAACCGGTCCTTAGCGAGTGATTCCCGATTCTAGGTCGGGAACCACCCGCCCGGACCATGCACACCCCTAGAGATGTCCCACCAAATTTTTATTAGTCTACTCTTAAAATGTCATAACTAGAGATCCTCCCCCTGGATTTTTGCGACCTCTAGAAGAAAGTTTAGAAGAATGAAGAAAACGGGGGCACTGGGAAGCTAATACACGTCGTTTAAAAAAAAGGGAAGCTCATCTCCTTCATCATCAGATAGTGTATTAATAGTGTGTCATAAATATCACATTGATTAGTCACACGTCATTAATATTTCATAATGGATCAAGTCATGGTATAATTAATGTTTTAAGATAAGTCGTGGTGATAATTTCATGATGTAATTAATGTTTTGATGTGAGTCATGATGTTTTAATTAATGTCTTAAGATGACTCATGGTTAAAAGTCATAGATGTCTTAGTATGAATCATATGTTTTTATTTTATTGATGTAATCTTACTTGCCTTTTCTTTCCCTTATGCCTATAAAAGGCATGGTGTTTGTAAAATATTGAGACAAGACTAACCTTTATCAATAAAATTGTGCGTTTGTGTGCTCAAATCATGCAAATCTAATCCTCTATTTTTCTCTTCAAATTTTTATTTGGTATTAGAGATCTTAGAATGGTAAGATGCACCTTATCTTGGTAGTTATCTTGGTAATATGCTATGCACTTGCCTTCATAAGAATCTTGTGCATCATAAACTAAGGCTAGAAATCCTTATTTTTGGGATGAGAGTTTAGTCGGATGCTAAGAGTCAGTCCCAATTGGAGAAGGCCTAAGAGAGGCATTGCAAGAGAACTGAATACATACATTTGCTAAGTTGTTGTTTTGAACAAAGTCTCTTTCATGGACAATGCTTAGCTTTGGAACTCCAAACTTAAGAATGCTTAGGTGGGAGATGGAAAGGTGCCCACTTGTACATTAAATGACAAAATCATGAGGCTTGATATGAGACTGGTCAAAAGGAACAATACTTCAAGTGAGTTAAATCTAGGCAATAATATATGTATCAAAAGAGGACCCTTTTGTTGATATATGGCTCAAGGACAATCCAAACGGAAGCTAGTAGGCCTACAACGACCCGGGCAAATGAAAGCGGGGAGTGGTCACTGAGGTTAGAGAGCCTGGATAAGGAGTGCCTATCAATCCCTTTTTCTTATGTATAGAGATCTAGAGTACCCATCTTTCCTCCTTTCATCTTATCTATGATAGAACTACTAAAAGCATCTTATATAAAAAAAAAAAATGGAGCATCCGCCTCCTATCTTCTCACCACTTTATCTTTTTGGCTTTGCTATTGAATGTTCATCCCTTTCCTCGATCAGACACTCTCTTTCCTTCAGTGTCTCCTTAAGAAGGACCGGGGCAAAAAGAGGCTTTGTTGTAGCATTGCGGTACCAAAGCATGCAAAAATGAGGAGGGTTGATAAACTCAGTTTGGAGATCGGGAATGGAGACTCCAATGTACATTGCATAATAAGCGAAAACAAATGGAAATGCGGGAGATGTTAGAGATGTTTACATGGAGCTTTGATAAGAATAAAACCCCCTTCAAGCTACCTCTCCCCGGGTGAATGCGTAAATTAGATTCTTCCCTCCAAAGCGCAGCCGAATTCCCTGTGTAAAGCATATGGGTTCTGAAGCCCAGTGAGCACTTTCAGACGACTGCCTGAATCAAATAGAAGTCACTTTCCCATTTGACTAAGCTTCTAGAATGATGAAGGGGGCATAAACTAATCAACCTATGCATCGAATAGAAGGAGAGCAATTCTTAAGATGTGCGCGGGCGCACGTGTGAGAGAGAAAACTAGAATTAACTCATCAATGCACCTTTTAATGTGATAATAATGTTTACCTTTGGAACTTCAAAGTTAAGCATACTTAAGTTGGAGCACTCCCAAGATGGGTGACCTCTTGGGTAGGTACTCACCCGTATGTCAAAAAATAAAACGGTGAGACTTGATATGGGAAGGGCCAAAGTGAAAAAGACCTCAAGTGAGTTAAATTCAAGCATCATTGTGAAATCTCCTATGTGATCGAAAGATTCAAGGAGCAAGCAATTTGAAGAGGTTTTAGAGATAGAAAAGTAAAGAACAATAGTCTAAGATGAGGTCATCGCCAAAAATGTGGGGGCCAAGAAGGTTAAGGCAAGGGAGAAGGAGAAGTCCTCAAGCTAGTCGAGTGAGAAGTCAAGGAGTGTGGAAACCAAGAAACCCAAGAATGAGGTAAGACGCAAATACCCACATTTGTTTGATGGTTGAGGAAAATGCAGATTTTAAGGATGAAATTTCTTTAAATATGATAAATTGTAATATATGATGCCTTTGACTCAGTAAAAAAAGGATAAGAGAACATTTTTTTTTGAAAAGTCAAAGGAGGAAAAAAGGGGCACTCTACTCATGCATAAAGGGAAGCGCATGCAAAGAGAGAAACACTTGGGAAAGAAAGAAAAGAGAAAAAGGGAAAGAAGAATAACGAAAGGGATATAAAGAAATGGGGTTTCACACATACATGCCATGGAAGCCTCGTCAAGCTAGAGTTACTTAGATTCGCAATGCTTGATAAGTATTTGCACATCTCCTTCTTTCATTTAGAGTACTTTTCAGAACTAGGGCTTAACTTCAAAGTTTTGTGAAATTCGAGTTATGAGATCCGATTTTTGAGTTGCTGAGCTATGAGATTTTGTGTAAATGGTGGATTATGATGATGTAGAACCATGGGATTTGATGGGAGTTGTTTTAAAGCAACATTTTAGTCGGAACAAAATTTTAGAGTTTCGCATTTGAGTTCCACATTGCACGTTTAGGTTTGAATAACGGCTTGGAGTGAGCGATCTATCATCGTGTAGAAGTAGTGGGTAGTTTGGCCGATTCATTATTTTTGTAGTAATTTATTTTAACATCAATTCTTGTTTAATTGTTAGGATTACAAGATTGCTGGCGCATATAGTTGTGTTGTGAGAATAATCAAGTCCTTAGATTTAAATCTAATTGCCTAGGAAATGAGATATCTTCCCATATCTTACTTGGCTCCTAGTTGGCCCAACAAGCTAGTGGTAGCTCTTCATTATGTTGAATTCATATACGATTAATCAACTAAAAATGAAAAATCTCAACATCATGAGGCAAGGGCTTTAGGAGAATCCATGCATCGATTCTCAACGTGACACTACCTTTAAACCGATCTCCTTGGACCACTCGGGATGATCTTGACAATGCTTAATCAATTTTTCACCTTAAATAAGGTGCACTCTTGTTCGTTCTTTAGTTATTTTCTTCGCTTTCTTTAGCTTCACTTTCTTTACCAATATTCAACATCTTCATTGAAGGTTCAACTCTTCTTCTTTGAAATGAGCAATGAACTCAATCTACTAGCTAGAAAAGACATGGCAACTAGAAGCATTGCAAAACAACTTGGTGTCAACTCACCTCCTATTGTGGAGGTGGACTACCCAATTGGATTAGTCATGATAGTGAGAATATTGAGAAATGGATAGTCTCTCAAGGCTTAACAGAAAGTGAAGTCATGCCACTAACAAATAGGAGAGGTTGCTCTCTACAATAAACAAGTTGAGTCAAAATAATTAGATATTTCTAAACTTTTGAAAGTATTTGGCCAATAAGGATATATTTGTCTATTTCCTTTATTATTCTGTTTATGGTGACAATGAGGGAGATATTGTAATTTTGGCCTCCTGACTTTATTATAAATAAATAATTTAGTATTACATCTACCTAACCAAACATTTAGTTTTAGTTTTTTGTCTTTTAACATGAACTTACAAAGAAGTGATGGTGGTTGACAGTTTTGATGAAATTGCCCACAGCTTTGATTATCCAGTGGATGATGAGGGAGCTGCAAAAACATTCATTGTCAAAGAGTGTTAAAGCTGAAAAAATTATGGCTTGAAGACTTCTTAAATAGAAGAGAAAATAGATATTCGATGAGATTGAAATCATTTTTAAAATAACATCAAAACACCATTAAGATATTTTTGTCACAAGTATTCAACATACCATCAAATAAATGAAAATTAATCATTTTTCTAAAAAATAATTTTTACAGAAAGTATTTTCTTTTATTATGAAATTTTCCCCAAATAAGCACACCATAATAAGAAAATGTTTGATTTTCATAGAAATAAGTGTGCCCCAAACCTTAAAATTTTTAAGTGAAGTGAGAACAAAATGAGTACATAAATAGCATATTAAAAATAAGAATAACATGTTAAATATTCCAACTCATAAGTCATAAATTTAAATCTATAAACAGAGAGGGGTTACGTATATATAAATAGCATGTAAATTCCATAATTATAATGATTGTAGCACATTTTAAGAGTGTATGTTAGATAATTCAATTACTCGTGTCTCGAACACTTTTTTACCATATCCTTTTATTTTAACAATGAGAAATTTTAAATGAGAACAAAATTTTTAGCATTTTCTCCCTTTTATTTTCGGGTCGGGTCGGGTCGGGTCGGGTCGGGTCGTAATGTCAGTACAAGCAGCGCAATTTATATTTTAACCCCGAAAAGAGGGCCCAACGATAAACCCCACTCCCGTTCTCACGCTCTCCTCCTCCTTCCTTCTTCCTTCCCCCTGCTTCTTCTCGCTACGCTTGTAGCCGGAGAGAAGACGCCGGCGCTGCTGCACCAATCCCGCCTCCGCCCGTCAAGCTCTTCTCACTTGCCCTGCACACCTTCTCCTTCTTCTTCTTCATCGCCTTCCTTCAAAAGTTGGAATCTTGAATCTCCTGCTTGCGCCTTCCCATTGAATCACCACCGATCGTGTCCCACCACCATCTTCGGGGCGGCTCGTCCTACTCCTCTGCTTCTCGTAAGCCCCGTTTCGATCTTTCAATCTTAAACATGTATTAGTCGGTCGGGATGGTTTGCTGGGTAGGTTTGGTTTCTTGCTCGTTTCGTTCCTTTTGGGGTTGATTTCGTGGTCTGTCATCGTCTTTGGATCCAAATCATGATGCATTACAGTTTCGGCGAACTGGGTTTTTCCTCTTCTTTGTGTGATTGTGTTTCGATGGTATCGGCTTTGAAACTGTGGATGTTGAGTTGGGTTTTCTGTTTCTTGAGGTGCGTGCTCTTTCTTTTTGCCGCTGATGATTGTAACAGGCGTGTTTTTTTTTTTCCTTTAAGTTTCGAGCCGCAGGTAAAGAAGGAACCTAATTACTCAAGGGTAGTGAGTGAAATGAGGTTTGGAATCCTAAGAAACATCATCCAACCGCTGTCCAGAACCCTACAACCCCGCACATTCGTCTCTTCGGGGACGAACCAGTTCCGGGTCACGCCTCTCGAGACTAATCCCCAGCTCCTCCATGGTGGGAGCTCGCTGTCGAAGCTACTGGCTCCGTGGAATCAAGCGTTCTCTCGCATCCACAGCTTGACCGACACGCGATACCCCAAGAGAAGGCCTGTTGACAAGCCCCGTCGCAAAAGGGCCAGCCTGAGACCCCCAGGTTTGTCTACTCTCCTTCTCTCTCCCCCTATTCAATGGTGTTCGTTTATATGTTCTGCAATTGATTGGAGATTGAAGAAGACTGGTTCTGCTGTGGATACATTTGAAGCTAATTTGGTTGTGATTATGTCAAATTGAAAATTTAGTTTGCCTGTATTTTTCATTAGATGTGTGTGATAGCATTGGGTGGAGTTGAAGTGGAGTCAGAGGCTACTAGCCAGTGTGCCTCGTAGTTTCAAGGTGGAGTTAAAAACGTGCATTTGATGTTTCTGGTATTGTAGGTCCATATGCGTGGGTTCAGTATGTTCCAGGTGAACCAATACTTCCAAATAGGCCCAATGAAGGAAGCGTCAAGAGGAGGAACGAAAAAAAGCGCATCAAGCAGCGCCATGCTTTTATAGTGGTGCGTGCTCGTTTAAATCTAATGGCTGCTACTTGAACATCCCTGGGTGTTTAACTGTGTTGTTGTACGGTTGATGATCCCAACACTGTCTATCTGAGATTTCTTCAATTGTGTTTTCGAAATCTCTGAGATTCGGCTTTTCCCCTTATGTGTATGCTAATGTTTGATACTTATGATCTTCTCTAGAAAGTTAGCACATTTTGCTTTGTTGTGATTAATGGCTCTGTTAATGATATAACCTCATTCCTTGTAAAGCGTTGTATCCTTTTATTTCTAAATCTTAGATGGCTAAGTGCATCATCAAGGACTATTGAAACTAAATGACAATGAGGACCATGGCTCTAACATTTTGCATGTTTTAGAAAGTTGAGTCCTGCCCATATATAAATTTGCTGGATGGTATCATCTTTTACTAATATTAATGGGTTTTGAGTTCTGGTTGGAGGCTGAGTTTTTGGGTCTGATTACTACTGGTTACCCATGAAAATAGCTACTGTACTGTGTAGGATTTGTACTAGTTGAGTCTGATATTTCAGTGGTTTCCTCCATTGTGCAGTCTGTGTATATATTCACTGACCTAAAGCTCTGATGGGCAATGAGTATTATATCTTGTTGGCACTGATGGGGAAGTCTCCACCCAGTCAGTTGAGCAAATTTATGAGTAATATATTATACTCACCAAATTGCTTGACTTTTCCTTAGGTCAAATCGGGTATATTTTTCTGAAAGATTCTCTTAAGTGTGTAAAATGCCTGGGTATACCTAGAATGAAACTTTCTCTTATGTGTTAAGCTTAATCTGTCTACATAAAATTTTTATTGATGCTTCTATTGAGACGTTTTGGTACTTCCACATATTAACAAACAAAAAGGAGGTATAAAATCATCTAACCATCAACCTCCACTGTTAGAGAACCTCCTTGGAATGAACATCCCTAATGTAGTCATGGAGTTCATTGTAGAAGTTTGGAACCCAGGAAGTATATTTGAGAAGTGTGTCAGTGAATTTTCCTTCTTTGAAGAGAGGAGGTCATGGATTCAGTCCTCAAACTCAAGATAGGGTAAGGAAGAGTAATTCCCTAAGAAATCACTGAAGCGTTGTATTACATAGCAAAAACTAAAACCAGAGAAACATCATATCTATGATTTGATGAACCTGGGCCTTTATTTTCCTTATTCAATGCCGTGAAAACTTAACTCTCTTGATTTGTATATGCTTATTCAACATAGTCCAATTAAGAAAGAAAGGTAAGGGGAGAGGTCACTAGGGCAGTTGTAACTTTGCATAAAACAAAATGCAATTTGAGCAAGTACGATGATTTGAGTACATTTAGAAATTAGAGGAACTAACACTCTCAACAGTAGTACACAATTTAATCAACTATTGAGTTGCCCACAAGTGGCTTTAGTGTGCTCGCTCATGCTCTTAGGCACCAAATATGCAATCATGTCTCCATCTCTCTTCTAGTCCTTGTGCCATCCTAATTTTGCTTCTGGAATCTGAATTTTAAACTGACAAGAGAACTTGAAGAAGTTTATGGTTGTGGTTGTATATTAATCTAACATGCTTCTTCATAACATCTGAATAGTTAGCAGTTCTTTTCTTGCTAGAATGATTAATTCCTTGCGTTCTATGTCATGCAATGGTCTGAGTCAACAAATGTACAATACAGACATGATTTGAAGAGGTTTCTCTAATCCAATCACCAAAGACTTTTAGGAAACAGTTATAGTGAGTAGCGTGGATGGTTGCATTGTTGAATAATCAAACTTCATTTCCTTAAAGTCCAAGCTAGAGTAAAAATCTGAATTGACTGGGAAAAATTGAAGCAACTTAGAGCTGGGATTTTCTGCCTTTCTACCAAGACTAATAGATCTTGATATCAAGTCCACCTACCCCCTTGTTTATTGCCTAACAGAAAGATGGATTTAGCATTGTTTGCATTGGTTTAGGGAGAAATTCCCAGAAAATTATGTTTCTCTTGGGATACTTTCAGTTGTAATTTTGCTATTCTTAACATGCATTCTCTCCACTTGCTTGACATTTATGATTGTGTTTATCCTAAATGCCCTGTTTGGAGTCATGCACAGGCCGAACGGAAGAAAAGAAAAGCTCTAGTGCAAGAAGCTAATAGAAAGAAAATCAATGCTCGGGTAGAGAGAAAGATGGCTGCAGTGGCAAGAGACAGAGCATGGGCACAGAGGTTAGCTGAGCTGCAGCAACTTGAGGAAGAGAAGAAGTCCATGGCTGAAATTTAGCTTGCTTGGTCCATTGAGCAGACAATGGTTACTGTTAAATTTTTCTTCTTTTTTTTTTTCCTTTCTTTGGTGGATCATTGTGGAAAACTGTTGTTGCTGGAGCTCCAGTTTTAGGTTTACCCCTTGATCAGGTGAGTTTTGTAAACTAATAAAAATTGATTGATTCTCGTCATGTTTTTAGTACTTCATGCCAATTAGCTTCTCAAGCAAAAGGGGCTCTTAGAACATGTATGACGTCTAGATAGTTGATGCCGGAGCAATCTCGATTATTTTGTCATAGTCTCAGTTGATGAGATGTAATGCAGTTTGCTCACAGAAGATACAGTAGAAGCTGGTATCAATTTGGTGAGGTAGGTGCTCATATGCGCAAGGGATTATTGGATTGTAAAAAAGCCTACTTCTAAACCTGATCTTTAATGTTTCTGGTGGATCTTCTTGGAATCCTTTTAATCTTTTTTAGTAACACATAATCTATCAGCTAATGATTTCAATTTTTCTTACTCTCTTGCTGTCTTAGATTCTGAGAGATGAGTACTTTGGAGATGATATTCATTTCCCTCCTACCCGATCATCCCTAACAAGCTTCTTTATCCCTTAAATTTTATGACTGAATGGGTATTGACATTTCAATGTGGTTGCCAAAACTCTCTTCTTGGATACTCTCAATCTGCAGCTTTACTCTTGCTTTAACAAAACCAGGGTCTGTAACATTGATTTGATTGCAATCTTTTCAGTCGGGGACTATTGATCTATGACAAAGGGCCATCAGTTATGGTGCATCTCTTCTCCTAAACATCGTAGCAATTGGTACACTTCCTCGTGCTCGTCAGACATTGTCTCGGGCACTTAGACAAACAAACAAGAAACCTGTGCTTGTTTATTTTCCAGTACTGTTCTCTGAGAAACTAAAGAGTAAGATCAGGAGCTGCATGTTCATGACTTGCCCAGAGCTATTTCCTTGAGAAAACATCCTTTGTTTGTGGGTGGCATGTCCATTTGAATTATGGGAGTGGATGTAATTTATTTGCTTCTTGTTTAGATTAGCTAAGCAGGGCTCACTGGCGTTAGTATATTTCATCCTTTGCATACATCTCCACAGGAGCTTGTTTCCTGCGTTCAGTTTTACATTCGAGGCATAGTTGCAGAACTCAGAAGACCAATTTTCTTACTGTGCCTCTTTCATGGTGATGTAACCCGGCACACAAGTGAGCTCAGCGCATCTGGTATGAAAATGCCTGGCCATTTCATTTTCTTGAACAGGCGCTTTGGCCAATAACTGCACATGAAGCATCATTCATCACAGCAAAGCATTTGGCCAAGCAATCGTCATCACCAACTCGTCATTCAACCATCATCCTCAACTCATTATTTGATAGCAAGCGTTTGGCCAAGCAACAACCGTAATCTGGTCATTATTAAACGCTTGAATTCATTAAATTTATGTATTTGCTTTACAAAAAGGGAAGGCGACAAATTACGAAACAATCCAACTTCCACTCATCACATTCATTGGTCACAGCTCATCTTAAAACAATCAATCTAAAGCTCTATAAGACTTTGCAACAACCAATCATGGCTCCAAACCATTACATCAAGAAGCAATCATAGTCCTATTACTTTCCACATGTTCTTAAAAGTAGTACATTATCGCCCGTGAAACTATTAGTCCACCCAACAGAATCTAATTCCCAAGAGCTGTGGGAGTTCTCAGCATCAATGGGGCAATTAATCCAGTCGAAGAAGCCACAATTTCCTCGCTACAAGGTTAGAGGAAGCGACATTGTCATGAAGAGTGATGCGAAGAGAAATGCAACTGGATTACTCAATTCAAAGTTGGTGAATCATAAACTCTAACTAGATAACCAATGCGGGGACCAATCAGTCTCTAACCTTGACTTCGATTATAGCCCTTCATGTGCCCTTCTCAAAGACACCATCTAAATTCCCACAACATTCTGGGGAGGTTTCTGCCAAAACATATCAACATCAAGAGCATTAGTTACAGCCAGTCTTATTCTCATGCTAGAACAGCCCTTGACATCTAGCATTTAAAAAGGATGGAACTTCCCAGTTTTTACCCTTTTTTGGGAGTAGCTAAATCCTTGTATTGCAAAACTCCAGAGGTGCTAAAATTATCCCATTACCTACTCAAATCTCCTAAGACTTAAACGGCGAATCACTCCAGGAAACTGACAGCTCCATCCAAACTCATAATCCAAACAGTCAGCAAAGCAACTAGTACTATTCAAAAGCAACTTTTTTTTTTTGTATGGTTCAAAAGCAACTTATTCTTGTCTCTGTATGTTGAATTTTTTTATAGGCAAGACTAGAACAGAGATTCTGTCGTCAACAAAAGCGGGGGACTTACATATGGACATACCTCATGTGTCGGAATTATGTTCGAGAAAAGCGTGCTTTAATTGAGGTGAACAAAACAGTATTAACTCATGAAGCAATGCAATCGAACTCAAACCTAACAGAGTGAGTGAGGGCACAAAAATTGCGCAATGCAGCAAATTTTGGTCCGACCACACCAATCTGAGCTGATCTATTTCAAAAGCGCCTAAGTAAGTTGAGACCAATCTCAGGTCAAGTGATAAAGGACAAAGCCGTTAAGTTTAGCTAAAAATGAATGACAAAATTGCAAGCCAAAAAGAAAAAGTTGCGACACTCGTGAGTAAAAAGATGAGAAAAGAAACTTCATATTCCTCTCAGGCGGATCTTACATTGCGGACCAACGACATTAGTGGGTCGAGCTGCTAGAGTCTTACAACCAGAGTGTCGGCCCAAAGTTCTCTTAATTTGCACATTCACTCGCGCGACTTCATTGACAGTGAAAAGCTCCTCACTGGAAAAGAAAACGTGTGCGAGAAGGAGAGCTAAGAGGATTCCCTCTGACGTGATTGGGAGAAAAATCTAGTGAGAGAAGTAGCATTGAACCCTTCAATCAGAACTCGATTCGAAATTTCTGTTTTTAGCATTTTATTCAATTTTTTACTCTGTTGGAAATTTTTAACCAAATCGCTTAAGCTCCAAATGTTAGTGTTAAAAACTGAGTTTAAATTCGGTAAATTAAATTTATCAATAAATTTTTTTCTTCAAAGGATTGGAAATTGGATGAAGAAAGGAGAAATAATTTCCAAAAAAAAATAATAATAAAATAATTTCATTTTTTGGACTTTTTCTTTTGGATGTGCAAAATAAGACAAAAGAAGAAATGAGAGATAAAAGAAAAAGGAAGGAAAAAAAAAAGGAAGGTTTTTTCCATTATGCAGTGTACGAATCCCTCTTTTAAAGAAGGAAAGAAAAGTGGGGCAAGGTCCAACTTTTGACTTTGGGCACAACACACACGTAGCTTTTCTTTTCTTTCTGCAAGTGATAGACATTCCCACAAGCTGCAGGAGAACAAGCTGAAGAGAGCTACGCATGAAGAGAGAAGAAGCATATGAGTTCTTCTTTTCAGCATACGTAAAACATTGAATTTGAATACGTGATAATTTTGTGCCGTGAGTTTATATCCAAGTGAGTTATTTATTTATAAACACTCTAGATTTGCAGTTAAATTTAGGTGTGGGAAACACTC
This sequence comes from Eucalyptus microcorys, assembly GCA_014182515.1. Classification (NCBI taxonomy): domain Eukaryota; kingdom Viridiplantae; phylum Streptophyta; class Magnoliopsida; order Myrtales; family Myrtaceae; genus Eucalyptus; species Eucalyptus microcorys. The sequence goes on along the minus strand of CM024569.1, from coordinate 25,857,827 downwards.
GAGTGTGTGAGTAATTGTAAACTCTGATTCTTCGATTATAGTGAATTATTTGCTACTGGCTCTTCTCGTTAACGTATGTACCGATACTTGTTTAGTATCCTTATCATTTTCTCGTTTATTTCTCTGGTAATTTCGCGTTGACGTAAATTGCAAGATCCTGTCATTTCGTATATTATATTACAACATTTAGAATAAAAAATAATGACACAAATAATCCCTAAATAATACAAATGGTCAATATGTAATGTGATCCCTAAACTTTAACATAATATTTAATGTAATCTCTAATCTATTAATTGATTTAACATTGTTTATAAACTTTTGATACATGTTCTAATAGTCCCTAAATTATATGAAAATGTTCAATGTTGTTTTTCCATTAATTTAATATCAAGAACAACATTAAATGTCATAAAGTCTAAGGATTAAATTGAACATGTACCAAAAGTTCATGGATTAGATTAAATAAATTAAAAGTTTATAGACCAATTGGGCTAAAGTTCAGATACTACATTAAACAAATTAAAAATTCATGAACCACATTGCATATTGAATCGAAGTTTATGGACCATTTATGCTATTTTCCTTTAGAACAAGCCAGCTGTTGAAGATTTGGCTAATTGACGAGATTGGACCCGACATGGCCATTTCAAGTCTTCATTTAAGATAATGTTTATTTTTGGTCATTTTACAAGAAAACGGCCTCATTTCAAATATTTATTCAAAATTCTCCATCAATTTTAGGTAGGTTTGCCAAAAAATCTGACATGTAGATTCCCCTAATAAATAATTTGACTTTGTTAGCATAATATGAGAATATCAATTTGTTGTGAACCGCAAATTTTTTAAAAATAGGTCTCATAATAATTTATAATTATTTATGATTTGATTTTTTGTAGTCCAAATAAACTGTTATTCTCACAGTAGATTAAAGACTATTATGCAATCATTTCTCTAAATAATTTACCTATAGGTGGTCTCGAACTCGCTGAAAAAAATGGAACAATAAAATAAGAAAAAAGAGTCAACTTTCTTTCTTCTAATTGTCCATTTGTATTTTCTTTCATTGGTTATGTAATATTATATTTGTTGCCTCTACATCATGGCATACTCCATAATTTCATATTGTTTACGACATCATATGTAAAAATTTCTTAGTAAGAGTTAGTTAGAGGCTCTCTCATTTATTTGGATAAAAAAAATATTATGGCATGGGCATTCCAATTCCAATGCCCATTGGAATGCTTATTCCATTTATAGATGATTTCCTACTACTTTTCACAAAAATAATTATGGACACAATTACTAACTCCTATTAGTTAATACTGTATTACAATTAAAATTATTAATTATGGAATATATTAAATATTATAAATTAATAAATTAATATTTGTAACTAGATGATTGCATAACATAACCAATTATATTAATGACAGCTACTAATTAAATATTATTAATAAATTATGCATTTTTTAATTAATCAAAATAACTATCATACTTGATTAAATCAAATTTTGAATATCGAATAAACTTATCAAGGAAGTAATTTAAATTTTCAATACATTGTGAGATATAACTGGAACTTCATGTAAAATAAGTAAAATTACTTCTTAATATATTTATTAGATGTGGGAAAATTTTATGTTTTTAAACTATGTATATAAAACTCTCATTTTATTCCACTGTCAAAAAAAAAAAAAAATCATACAACTAAAAACGAAAAATCTTTATTCCGTTTCATACCATTCCAATTCTTAATTTCATTCCATTCCGTAAAATGCAACATTATACATATAATGCCAATCTTACATTGATCTTCAACATATAATTTCGAATTTTGTTTGTGATGTTAGAGAAAATGTTTAACTGAGATATATAAAAGTCGGTTCATCTCTATCAATTCTCAGATTTCCATCTCTCAAATTTTCTTCCGATAGGGAAAACCAATTGGCATTGCCATATGATTATGAAAAGGTTGTAAGCCATGCGATACAAAACGTTACAGCCATTCAAACCATTTCCAATCTCTGAATAATCCATGTAAATTGAATCAAATTGTAATTCCGCATTCCAACAATTGGTCATTTAATCTGAATGCTTGTTTGGTGTTACCAACGGAATAAACTCTTAACTTGCTTCATCATTATTCTCATTAAACCCACGCCCAAATTCATGGAGAGATATGCATTATTGAAGCTACAAATGAACTTGCCATAGGAAGCAATCAGTACGACTTGATATCAAGATTTTCTTAATAGGATACCGATTGAACATCTTCCTTATTGATGAGGATATACATAATCTTCCCATCTTCGCAAATGAAGCTTCTTGTTTCTCCCTAAGTGGATTCCTCAGACCATATTCATATTTCATATAAAAAACAAAGGTTACAAACATGTACATGTCGACTAGACATTTTATGGTATTCATGGTCACTCTTGCTCTCCTTCAAGCTAGCTCCGAAGCCTCTTTCTTATGTGGGAAAAATGTCCAAATTGTTGATAATATGTCGGTATGAATGACACTTATGGTTCATTGCCAATCTATAAACTATGATTTTGCCTTTCATCAGATCCACCCAAATGGCAGCCGGGAATTTGTGTTTTTACCCAAATTTTTGGGAATAGTTGTTCAAAAAGTCCTAAACCTATTGTACGGTTACTCATTCAATTCTAAAAATATTAATTGTGCCAATTTAATCATAAACCTTTTGACGATTTGCTAATGTAGTTTTTCTGGCCAACTTTTGGCCAAAAATCACTAAAGTGGATGTCGGTCGTCTCATGTTGCATGACCAATACAGTTTTGGACGATTTTTTGAGTGTTTTTAATTTTTAATTTTTATTGTTTTCCTTTCTTTTCTTTCCTTTTCATTTTCCTTTCTTCTTGTTTTTCCCAAGCATAGGCAAGGGTTGCGCTCGCCGGCCGTAGGTGAGAGTTTTCTTTTCCAAACTTTGCCCAATCTAGGTGAGGGATGGCCAACAAGGGCTAATAGGAAAAAAAAAACTTAAGAAAGCTTATAAAAGAAATATAAACAAATAAATAAACAAATAAATAATTCATAAAATAAAATAAAAAATTGTAAAAATTGCCCATACTAGCACTATCCTTGCCACATAGGATTGCTGAAATTCATGTCAATAATTTCCAATCAAAATTGGCAAGAGAACTACATTTGCAAACCATCAAATAGTTTATGACTAAATTAACACAATTGAAAGGTTTAGGACTAAATTGACTTTCGTACAATAGATTTAAGACTTTTTGGACAATTATCTCCCACTCTTCCAACTATAACAACTCTAATCGGATTGGAATCCACTATGAAATCTTCGGGAAGTTAAAGCACTTGTGGATGCTTTCTTGTACTCAGAACGATTTAATCCTACATTGACAAGGAGGCCTTAACATATTTGTCACTCGTCCCTCAGAGTACAAGCAAGCCTTACTATAACTCCATCTTTTGGCAGACGTGAAACACAATTTTCATTTTACTTGGCATGAAGAACATTGCAGGCACAGCTTCTAACTCGTTTTTATCTGTTGATCGTCTCCAACTTGGCATCCCTCAAACTCGATTGGGATTTGCAACCTTCTTAGGTCTTCCAACACCTAGGGAGACTCTTCGTGCATGTGCATGGTTTGTAATAGTAAAGACTTCTTTTTTTTTTTTTTTTTTAATCAATGAACCAGCACATGGATTATTTTGTCATCTTCAAAATACATTGGGTGTTTTCTCAACAATATTCACATAAGGCAGTTAAATCAAATATGACAAGAAAATGACATGATGAGACAATAATCATATGTAACATGATATAGATGTCAATTTTCTCCAAAGCTAACTGTTGATCCCCGCAAAGTCAAAAGTAGTGCTTGATGAGCGTTATGTGAAAGAGATTCCAAATGACCCGCGACTAAACGAACTTCTTCGATTGCAATGCCCTCGATTTTAATAGATTTTCCTTTCGACTCTCTCTCTCTCTCTCTCTGCGCAATCAGGCGCAGAAGACTAATTTGGGGCATTGCACGACGATCTCGTTTTTGCAATCAGGCGCAGAATAAAAAGACATTTTCCATCTCACCGTTTGGCTAAATATTGTGGTTGATCAAGGCTATTTTCTTCCAAAGACAACTTTAACCTAAATTTTAGTTAAACTAGATTAAAAATTATAAAAGATAAAAAAAAAATGCAAAAATATAGGCCTCGTGGCTGCCGCCTCATCGCCGGTGGGGGCGGTGATGAAGGCTAGTGACCCTTGCCTACCAAAGACTAGTTAGCTCTCGCCAAAACCGGGAGAGGGACACTCTCCTAAATATGCATGGGGTCAGCACTCCCATAGGTCAAGCGGCCCTCCCTCAAACCAAGGCGAGGGCAGGCGACCCTTGCCTAAATTTGGGAGAGGGTCGTCGCCCTCTCCTGGTTCTCTAGTTGATGAAGGTCGCCAACCCTCATCGAGCTATCAACAACCCCACCAATGATGGGGTGACAGCATAGGTGAAGGAAAGCTTGTCTTTTTTTTTAAAGCCCTTTTTTCTTTTTTGAATATTTTTATGGAAAGAAAAAATCAAAAGGAAAAAACAAAAAATCAAAAAAAAAAAAGATGAAAATGCCCTTAACTAGCTAGCGAAACTAGCATGGCCACTTCAAAACTCTTATTTAAAGACTCTTATTTGAAAAAAATGAAGATACTTAGTGCCCTTATTAGAAGAAGGACCTTCAATGGCGAAGAAGATGCGCATCGTTGAAGAGCCGAAGAAGAAAGATGAGCGAAAGAGTGAAGGGAGACAGCGGCGTACAGAGAGAAAAAGTGAAAGGTCAGAGAGAAAAAGATAAAAAGGGAAAATGTTTTCACCTTCTGAAGCGGAGGAATTGGTTTTCCTAAAATAATACATAATATTTGTGTTGACTAGAAAGTATTTTCCGTTGACCAAATCTTTTTTAGAGAATCAAACGGCTGAAAATCCGAAAAACACTTTATGGTAAAATACTTTCAGTGAAACAAACACACCCTAAGATCCACTTCAAATTCTTATTTGATAATTGAGGACACTTCGAGACTTTATTTGAAATTTCCCCTATATTAGATGTTTAGGCTACTGTTTTCTAGCTTCATAATCATGTCTTCAATTTCGTCTTTGAATTGCTAGTCATTCGAAAAATGCATATGAAACATAATTTCAAAATATATATATATATATATATAATTTCTAGTTATATATATAACTAGAACATTATATTCTATTGTATTGCATAACATAAGTTGCCTGAAATGGGCAAATTATTTCATTTGATTTCAATGATCTTTTACATGACCCATAATAAGCTACATAAAATCAAGAACTTATTTTACTTATTGTCGACCGCCTTTCATTTAATTGAAAAAGAAGATCACAATTTGTATCTCTCGATCTATTACTACCGATGGTCATATTGCTTCGAGATTACTCAATATTCAAGTTACTCCCAATCAGTGCATGAAATTTGATTTATTTGCAATTGATGCACTACGGTCGTCATTCTAAGATGAATTTTTCACCAAAAAAAGGATACGTTTGTCATCGAGATACTAACTAGAAGACAAGCGAGGTCGATCTAGGTAGCGTGGCAGGGCCGCGTACCCCTTGTACGTTGATGGCAATGATTGTGCGAAGGTCATGTTCCTTATCAAGTTGACTTCTTGATCCAGCATACTAACTAGAAGACAAGCGAGGTCGATCTAGGTAGCGTGGCAGGGCCGCGTACTGTACGTTGATGGCAATGATTGTGCGAAGGTCATGTTCCTTATCAAGTTGACTTCTTGATCCAGCTCGAACTAAGATCCAGCTGTAATTTAGTTAGGTCAAGCTCGAGTGTATATCGAATTGATTATATACACCACTGCAGCTGTCCGTATCGATCGATACATGACCTTCGCACAATGGAGTTTTAATAGGGTTAATATCACGATAAATCCCAAATTAGTATATTTGTAACAAATTTATCCAAAACTAATTTTTTGACAAATTTACTGTCTTTTAGTTTTTGTTGAATTTTGCTGTCAAATTGCTAAATTGGATGACACGTAATAGTTAATGAGTACCATCCATTTGTCACATGTGTAATCATTTTTTTTTTTTTTTTTCGTGATATTTAATAAAAAAACTAATAGGGAGTAAATTTATCATAAATGTACCAGTTTAGAATTTTTGGTAATTAAAAAATTAAATTAGGCTAAATTTATTACAGGCATATCAGTTCAAGATTTTTTGTGATATTAGTCCATTTTAAAAAGTTCTATTTAGTTCTTACCAAAAAAAAAAAAAAAAAAAAAGTTCTATTTAGCTCTTTAGAATCATAAAAATTGTTTACTAAAGAACAAAAAAAATCCGAGTCCAACCATTGCAACGGGAGGGTCCATTTGTTGAACGCTGATAAAAGCAAGTACCTAAAGTTCGAATCCATGCAGTCAAACCTTCACTTTATTAACTTTTGCTGATTGATTCTAGTATTGTACGTGAAAATTGACCTTTTCTTTGGATTTTGATAAGGAACACCTTTAAACTATTTGTAAAATATGTCTAGTAAGAAAATATTCTACTTTCGATGATGCATATCACAAGAATTCACTTAATCAAAAAATGTCACGAAAGCTTTTTAATATTGTCTTTCCTATTTGGATTAATATTACGAAAAATCTTAAACTAATAAATTTGTCTCAAATTAACTTTTTGACCACAAGAATTTTTAAATTGTTACACCCTGACAAATTTATCTAAACTAATTTTTTTATCATAAAAATCCTAAAAATTATATATATATAACAAATTTATTCTCTATTAGTTTATATTGAATTTTACCGTCAAAAAATTGAGTTGATAGCATGTGACAATCAACAAGTATATAAGTTTAGGATTTTATTATTCGTTTGTCATAAATGTAACCATTTTCATTTTTTTATGATATTTCTAAGAAATGGTACAAATATACTAGTATGTGATTTTTTATAATTAAAAAAATTAATTTGGGCTAAATTTATCATAGATATATTAGTTTAGAATTTTTGGTGATATTAGTCTGTTTAAAAAAAAAATGCTATTTAGCTTTTCAGAATAATTAGAAATATTTACTCAAAAATGAAAAAATCCGAGCCCAACCATTGTAATGGCAGGGTCCATTTGTCGTACAATGGCAGGAGCCAGTGCTTAAAGTTCGAATCAACGCGATCGAACCTTCACTTTATCGTCTTTTGTTGACTGATTCAAGTATCGTACGCGATAATTGAACTTTTTTTCTTTTTTTTTGATTTTTGAAAAGGAACACCTTTAGACAATTTGTAAAACATATTAGTAAGAAAATATTGTACTTTCGTAATATTGAGAGTGCATGTCATGAAAATTCACTTAATCAAGAAATGTCACGAAAGTTTTTCAACATTATATTTTCTTTTTAGGTTAATATCATGAAAAATCCTAAACTAACAAATTTACCCTAAATTAAATTTTTTATCATAAAAATTCTCAAATTGTTATATATGTAACAAATTTATTCTAAATTAATTTTCTTATCAACAAAATTCCCAAATTGATATATTGATGACAACTTTACCCTTTGTTAGTTTTCGTTAAATTATATTAATACCACAAAAAATCACAAATTGGAATAAACGAATAATAAAACCCTAAATCAATACGCTTGTCAACTGTCATGCATCATTCAACTTAGTAATTCGACGGTAAAATTCAACGGAAACTAATAGATGGTAAATTTGTCACGACATTCCATTTTGAAGTTTAATTTCGGATAAATTTATCATAGATGTATAATTTCGAGATTTTTCATGATATTAATATTTTCTTGTTTTAATAAGGCGAAAAATAAATTTCTTGGTACCATTGGCCTACGGTGGCAGGTTGAATAATCTTTCCCATGATCTTTTGCGAGGAGAGAGGAGTTCGAATCCCATTGGTTTGTACGGGATTTTAAATTACGTCGGGGTGGTGAGTCCTCCCAGGCGTCATTTCCGGGTTTAGCCCTTACCCCACTGTCGGATTGTCAGGTGTTGAGTACGATGCGCGGGTTTCACGGTCTAAAAAAAAAAAAAAAAAAAAAATTTCTTGGTTATTTTTCCTTGTTCATATTGGACTGTAATAATGCAACCCAAGTTTCTACCTCCAAAAAGAGGAGGGCCGAAGGTAAAATCTCATCTCTCCCCCCTCAAGCTCACGCTCGCCTCCTCTCCTCCTCCTCTTCCTGTACCATCTGCTTCTCCTCCTCCTCCTCGCTTGTGGCGGAGAGTGAAAACGACTGGCCGGTGCTCCCAACCCCAAGCCCACCTGCCCCACTCCCGCACGAGCTCTCCACGCCTCCCCCTACGCAGCCCTTAGCAGCCGGAGGCTTCTTGAATCTTCCCTCGTCTGCTGCCCTTCACGTTGAATCGCCGATCGTGTCCCCGCGGAGTCTTCGGGACGGCTCCGTCCTGCTGCTCCCCCAGCTTCTCGTAAGCCCCCCCCCGTTTCGATCTTTCGTCTGAGTTTCTGTTGGTGGGTTTTGCATCGTTTTTGCGCTCAGTAGGTTTAACTTGTCGTTCGTTTCGCTCCGTTTGGTGTTGTTGATTTCGAGGTCTGGTTATCTACTTTGGATCCGAATCATGGTGCTTTACCGGCGAAGTGGGATTTTTCTTTTTTCTTTTTTTATATGATTTTGTCTTGATGGTGTTGGCTTTGTTGCTGTGGATGTTGAGTTGGGTTTCTCTTTGAGGTGTTTGCTCGTTCCTTTTCCTTGTCGAAAGTGGCAATTTTTTTTTTTTTTTTGTTTTTTTGGCCTTTGAGTTTCAGATTTGAATGTGCATACGGAGACTCGGCGGTTAGTTTACGATTGGTTCGATATTATAAATGGGGAAGAAAGCGAAGAAGAAGGCCAGGACTCCTGTCAGGGAAAAGCACCATTTCCAGAAAACCATGCCCCCGCCAAACGTTGCTGAGAATGAGATTGCCAAAGGCCATCCGGTTCAGAATGAGAGCAAAACCTGCGCCCACCGGGAAAAGGGTTTTGATTTCAATGCTTTGTCTGCAAAGATCAAATCTTCTGAATCGGTGAAGTGCGAGGATTGCAGAGAAGGTGTAGCTGATAGAAGAGGGAATAAGGGAAAGGGTCAACAGGGGAAGAAGAAAGGTGGTGCTTCAACGGAATCGAAGTCCGAGTCCAAAGCCTTATGGGTTTGCTTGGAGTGTGGGCATTATGCCTGTGGAGGGGTTGGTTTTCCGACGACTGCTCAAAGTCATGCTGTTCGGCATGCACGGCAAACACGCCACCCCTTGGCAATCCAACTTGAAAAGCCTAGCCTTCGGTGGTGCTTTCCATGCAACGCACCAATCCTGGTTGAGAAAATTCAAGAAAATGGCGAACAGAAGGACGATCCATTTGCAAAAGTCATGAAGTTAATTAAAGGGCGGTCTACACAAGCGCCATCTGAGGATGTCGAAGATGTTCAGCGTGGAAGTGGCGGTGTTACCAGCAAAGGGAATCCGACAAGTAGCGACTCCGGCTGTTTAGACAGTAGAGGTGGTTATGTGGTAAGAGGAATGGTTAATCTTGGGAATACTTGCTTTTTTAATTCAGTCATGCAAAATCTTTTAGCCTTAGATAGGCTAAAAGATTTTCTTGGGAATCTCGACACATCTATTGGACCCATCACTAGCTCGTTGAAAAAACTCTTTTCAGAAGTAAAGATGGAAAATGGTGCGAAAAATGCTATTAACCCCAAAACCTTATTTGGATGTATCTGTTCCAAGGCTCCTCAGTTTAGAGGATACCAGCAGCACGACAGTCATGAATTGCTTCTTTGCTTACTGGATGTGTTGTCAACTGAGGAGTTTGACATGAAAAAACAGTCAAGACTTCCCCAGGAGGGTGGAGTTCCTCATAATCAGAATGTGACTTTTGTTCGATGCTGTCTTTGGGGGCCAGATATCAAGCACTGTTCGCTGTGTTGAGTGTGGGCACTCGTCTACTGTGTATGAGCCATTTCTAGATCTCTCATTGCCTGTTCCCACCAAGAAACCTCCACCTAAAAAGAACCAGCCTGTTTCTCGAGCGAAGAAAGGAAAAGTACTGCCAAAGAAAGGTGCACGGATACGATCAAAGGTTAACAAAGATTCAGAATCCATTACAGCTCATAGTGTGTCCAGAGCATCAGCGAGTGCACAATCTACCAAACCTCCTATAGACACTGTTGCTTCGTCTAGTGATTCTAGGATTGAAACGTCTACTGGCTCAGGTGCTGTAGTTGATGACAGTGTTACTTTTCCACCAGATCACTTGGCTATCAAAGAGCATGATAACACACCTCTCTCTGGAAAAGAGACAGATACGATAGCTGCTTCTATGGAAGAGTTAACTTTCTTAGATTACCTTGATCCTGGTGTTACTGATTTGGATTTGCAAGATACTAATTTTGGGCCTGCGGAAGCATCCAGAAATGGAGATACTGTTCTTGATGAATGGGCTGCAGATTCACAGGATCTGTCTACAGCGAAAGTGGACACTGTTGAAGAGTCCAAGAGTGAACAGGTCTCTGAGAAAGAGTTGGAACAGCATGCTGTATCAGCGGATGGTTTGGCATGGTTGGACTATCTTGACTCACAACCATTCTATAGCGAGATTAATTTTTCTTCACAAGACAATGGGTGTAGGCAGGTCCAGGGAGATGGTATTGCAGATGTGGCTGATGATGGCTCACAACAAAATCACTTTTTTAGCGATAGTGTTAATGAAGCAACTGATCTAAAAGAGGAAATATCTTCCAAAAATTCCTGGGAAGACGAGACACCATTGCAGGTCCAAGATTCTGAAGTCTTGTTGCTTCCGTACAAAGAAAACACGTCAACTACGGGTGACATCACCAGAGAAGGTGTGACATCTTCGATGGGCTTCACACAAGATGAATCAGAATTTGATGGCTTTGGTGATATGTTCAATGAGCCTGATGTTGTTTATGGGCCTGTGGCGGGTCCCTCTTTAGGTGGTAATAATTTTGAGACAAATGACGTTGCAGACTCTGGTTTGACGGCCGGAAACGGCAGTGAGTCTGATCCTGGTGAAGTTGATCATTCAGATTCCCCTGTATCTATTGAGAGTTGTTTGACTCACTTCACTAAAGAGGAACTTCTTTCTAATGATAATGCTTGGCATTGTGAGAAATGTGCAAGAACTCTGCGACAACAGCAGCTTGAATCCAAGAAGAAACAGACAAAATGTGTAGCAAGCTTATGCACTAATGGATGTGAGACAGGAAGCCAAATAATTTCAGCTGATTCGAGTTCAGAATCCTGCTGTCCAGATGAGGCCCAAAAGCTTAGCAATGGAAGTAGCAAAAATGATGATCACTCTGTTGACACTAATCACAAAGAAGTTATCCTTCAAAATGGGAAGCTAGATATACCGTCTCATGTGAGCTCAAGTGATCAAGCTACTGGGTCTTGTACAGGTGATGAACCTAGTTGTACTGGACCAATTATTGAAAAACTTCAAAAGGACAATCCCATGTTGGCTACGAAATGCCAAACGGAGATAGTTGACGATGAGGCTGATTCAGGAGCTGTGAAAGTGAAGAGGGATGCAACTAAAGGGGTCCTCATACATAACGCTCCACCAATCCTTACCATTCACTTAAAAAGATTCAGCCAAGATGCTCTCGGTCGTCTAAATAAATTGAGTGGTCATGTCATTTTCAGAGAAACAATTGATCTGAGACCATTTATGGATAAGAGGTACCCTCACTTTCCTGCTCTAGTTAGAGTGCTTTATATTTATTTCTTGCAATGACCTTAAACAATCGACACCTGCTGAAAGAAAGGAGAGGAAAACTGGTTTAAAAAAAAAAAAAGATTGAAGTGGTCCGTCGCCTTTCTGTTTTTGAAGTATCTATAACTATTGCATGAGTAGAAACACTGCTCTCCCACATGATATCATTTTGCCCTGGAGTTGATGCCTTAATTTATTGATGGTCTTATCGAGTGCACTTATCAACCTCGTGAAATGAAATCTAGGTTTTTCAGTTTAGGATTTATCTTTATAATGGACAGTCTTTTCAACAGGAAAATACAGATGGTTAAGACCATCATCATAATAAGTGATTGATTATTTAGTTACATCTATTGGTTCTGCTGTGAATGATTCAACTCAGATGGGAGAATCTGATAAAAACTATGTTCTGGGATGCTCTATTGTGCAAATTGACAGGCTAAGTCAACTTTCTCTTAGGCCAAATATATACCGATGGGGTGCCAAATAGATTGAAAAACCTAATCAACACACAGAGGCGCACTTCCGAGACAAGTAGATTAATACTTCAATCAGACGCTTCTGTCATGGTACCAATCCTCAAACATCAAGAGAGAGAGAGAGAGAGTGGAAGAGGCGCACTACGGAAACAAGTAGATTAATACCTAAATCAGAAGCTTCTGTCATTATACCAATCTCAAACATTTATAGCCCTTTAAAGTTTTCAAAAGGAAACGGCCAAGAAAAAAATAAAATCTCAAAGGACAAATTTACACTGATGCTGTATTAGTCATAATCATCCACTTTAATTTAGTCAAATTGCAAGTCCACCTTCTTTCATATTTGTCAAATTATATTCAATCCCACTTGTATGTTCTTCGGCTTGTGCTGGCAATATTTCAACCTCTACAAAGATATGCCCAATAAATTGTTGTAGCTTTTTTTGCCCCCTTTTTCTGGTAGTGGTTAGTAATGTCCGCATAAAATTATAAGGAAGGTGTTAGTGATATATATAAATAGGGTGAGTTAAATGAGAGTACGTAGGGAAGGGGCTGTTGGACTGGCTCATGGCCTCTTCTTAAATAGACTGTTAGCGGAGTACACATAGAAATTTTCACTTTTGCAAAATGCAAGATTGAGGATGATTGGCTATTTTTGTTAACAATGACCATTTTTCCTCCTGCCTTTATCAAGAAAACGAAAAGTTGCAATTTCCTGCTTTCAGTAAGCCAAGCATGACCAAGATTATAAAGTTACACCCAAACGTAAATTGCCTTTAACAGTCTCTAGTAATGGGACGACATAGAGCTTCCAGTGACACCTTCAGAAAGCCGTCCTATTCGTAAATTACTTCTAATGTAAAGCAACAGGCAAAAGCACATCGCTTTTCAGCGACACCTTTAGCCAACAAGCTGCAGCATAAAGTTGAAATATTCAGTTCATTAAGGAAGTAGTCTACTGTAGGTTTAGTCAGGAAAATTGGTATGTTAATGCCTTACATTGGATCTAAACTAGCCATTCAAATCCTGAAAGGGGACCGACCTTCCCTCTGCGTCTTCCCTCTGTAATTGACTGAGGTGGAAACATAGCCCTAGGTTGCCCTTCATGCTTAATCTAGAGGCCCAGAACCGCATCTAAGAAGACCCTTAACATTCTTGATTTCTTTCTATACATTGAAGTAGGGACTAGAAGTTTGCAAACTGAGGCACCAATCTTTCATTATTTGAAGTTCAAAGGGGAAATAAATTGGGAGATCCAGAATCTGCACTTTGAACTGGCCTTCCAGATGAAGGCTTTATCATGTGCTTGTGTTTCTGACTGTGCGAGGCCTTTTGTTCTTCACACACACTGTCATTCAGCAAAAACCATTCATACCAAAGAGATATATTAGCAAATACATTTAAGTATTGTGGCAGAAAAAGTATACTTAATATGATCCGGGATTGAAAAAAGAAGTACAAACGGCCTTATTTTTGTGGAACTATATCTGTTTTTTTTTTTTTTGGTGAACTGTGTCTGATTAGGACAGGTAGACTTTGGTATGTGAAATACTCCAGGTACTAGGTACCATGGCAATTTGTGGTGAGCCATTTTAATGTTTCCCAGGGAGAGTAGCCACAAATTATGAGATAGTTATATTCTTGCTAAAAAGATAATGTCCCTGTTATTCCTGGACTCGTGGAAGTCTGACGTTTTTGTTTTTAGAATATTCATTTGTTAGTTGGTTCTTCCGTTTCATTTTACGTAGACATTAGCTCTTTGGTGTGTAATACATAATTGAGAGGTATTTCAGTAATGGGGCTCAGTTTTACTTAAGAAATAAAGGACGAACTGAAATGCCTAAGTTGAACTTTAGAGGCTATGGTTTAGTGGTTGGTAGACTACAAGACATGCAGGTGATTGATGATAGTGGGATTCCATGTGATTGAAGTTTAAAGAATTAGTTATGATTTTGGAGATCATAACTTTTGAAACTACTTTGTTGTTCTTACTTAGAAGTGACTATTACTGGAAAAGTTGTCTTTGGCACCATCAAGTGTAACTTTAAGACATTTTTTGCAGTTACCTTTACTGAAAAGCCAAAAGCATAGGTTGACAGTTCAGAGAAAATGATGCAGTTCAGTTGTTGATTGTTACTGGCTGAGTTTTGACTGGTCTTTTAAACCAAAAGGCATGATGAATTAGAAGCCATGACTCAAGAAAAGTTTGAAGCAGATGTTTGGAAGAAGTCTCTGCCCTCCCCCCAACGGATAATTTGCCAGAAAGAATTTAATTACACAATAGTTATGCGACTAGGCTTTTGAGACCTGTAACATTGGACGTACTTTTTTCCTACAATGACAATGTTTGTAGGAAATGCCAAGTTACTTTTACTAAGCAAATCTAGAATGTAATGAATGAAAAGAACCGTAAGTGTAAAAAACCAGAGTAGTAAGGGTATGATGAAGCCAGTCCTCCGTTGTTAAGATGAAGTATACTGGGATGACGTCAGCTTTTTTAATGAGAAAATTAGGTTACATGGCAACATTTTCAGTATTTAATTCAATGCTTCAGCTGAAAACTTCTTCCACTACCCACTTTCTTTCTAGATTTCTTCTGTTCCATAAGGCAAAAATGCAACAAAATTTCCTAATACCAATCGGTGTGTAGTTTGTCTAATAGCTAGAGGATAGTAAACTGTTTCCAAGGGAAGATTTACTGCTTAAGTATATACTGGGTCATGTCTTGAGCATATCATTCAATGTTTGAGATCCTTGTCTTGCTAACATGCCATTGCACATCATTGTCTTATTAGAGGCATTGTCGGAACAAAAAGCATCAAAGCATACATATTTCGGGTTTCTTTTATGGTATAGCCGCACCAGTAGTCTCCTTTAAGTTTCATGAGGCTTGGCTGTTTCTCCCTTATAGCTTGACTCTCTTTTTCCATTCAGGTGCTTGCATTGACCATGTGTAACTGAATCTTCTTGTATAACACAATAGTGTTGGGTGTTTCCTTTTTGCTGTTTCGCAGGGAAGAGAAGAAAGAAAAGTGTGTCTATCGTCTCACAGGTGTTGTGGAGCACAGGGGGACCATGCGTGGGGGCCACTATGTTGCCTACATACGTGGAGATGAGAAGAGCAAAAACGGAGTTGGGGCTTCCGTCTGGTATCATGTCAGTGATGCGTATGTGCGTGAAGTCACGTTAGAAGAAGTTCTTCGCTGTGAGGCATACATCTTATTTTATGAGATAATTTGAATTCAATCTTCATTTTTGTTTTTATATGTTTTTCTTGATTCTTTGTCCCTCAAGAGCATGTGGACCTTTTTGGAGGGAGATACAAGAAAGAAGGCAGAGAGAGAATATATAGGCTGAGTGAACAACAGGGTTGTCATTTACCCTGAATTACATAGCTACCATTTTTTACTTTGAGATGTTATGAGCTGCAAAAGGTGTACTTGTGAAATTATTTTTGGGAAAATTTTCACTGAATTTTTATATCATATCTTTCAGGCTTAATTTGTAGCCTGAAGATGTACTTTCTCAATGGTAATGAGGAAATGACGACTCTGTCTCTCATTTTGTTCACTTCTGAGCTGGTTAAGGTCATGTTTTAGATGATTAATGTCATGAACTCTGTCAGTTGAGTTCGGTCATATCTATTTTTGTTTAAGCAAAAGAAGAAAAAGCCAGGGAACATGTCGGGAGGACAAGAGGAAAGAAACACCCGATGTTGTATTTTCTAGTGAATATATTTCAATAGCCAGTAAATGCTTGTAGGTTCCCTCCTTCAATTTTGTATTTTCTCTTAATTGTAACGTCAAGACCGACATTCAGAAAAAGATTTCAATTTGGTACGAATATTCTTTTGTACAACTTATATCAAGGACAACAGTGTCTTCACACAGACCGCGTTTACGACTGAAGAAGATGAATACATCCTCTTGCTCACATTCACATAATCAGCTTCCTGTCGAAAACAGTGATAGTTCCCTGTTTCAATCGTAGAAAAGTGACGACTGTCAAATTCTCTTTTTCAAAAATTGCTCTGTTTTGTGAACTATCTGGTCTTGTGCACTTGGTCAGAAGTTCCTCTTTCCCCTGATTGGGCACTTATCAGGTTGCCTAACGATGTAGATGACATCGCCTGCATACTTGTACAAGTCCTGATTCCGATGCCATGTCCACAGAGCATGAGTCTCATTCTTCACCTGCACGAGGGTAGAAGACAGTGGCCATCATGATCTCCCTAAATATGGTTGCTTTCCCAGTGTATAAACTCTTCTAGCACTATACGTGAGGGTGAAATAAGTGAGATGGAATGCGCTAACTCTTACGCATTGTTTGAGGAAAAGAGACTGGTGAAAGATAACGTGCAAATTTTGAATTCTTTTTGCAAATAGTGGAGGGAAATTCAATG
The DNA here is from genome assembly GCA_014182515.1 of Eucalyptus microcorys. Classification (NCBI taxonomy): domain Eukaryota; kingdom Viridiplantae; phylum Streptophyta; class Magnoliopsida; order Myrtales; family Myrtaceae; genus Eucalyptus; species Eucalyptus microcorys. The sequence goes on along the minus strand of CM024569.1, from coordinate 25,841,161 downwards.
TTGTCATCCATTTTACGCCTCCATGCATTGCAAACTTAGGATTAAGGTCATGACCAAATCTTCCTAAGTGATGGTGTGGCATAAGCTCTGCCTGATCCACCCAGCAGTTATTAGGAAAACAAGCACCGGCTGACTTGATCCCAAACACAGGTTTCACAAGGAGAAGCAACCCTTAATCATGCTTTGCAAAATGCACGGACCATCTGCAGATCACCGCAAATGCACATTGAAGTTGCGCATTTACCCCACAAGCAGCGGCAGATTATAAAGATCACGCATTGAGCATCTTAGCATGTGGAGTAATCATGGCAGTCATGAGTTTTTACTGAGAGTTTCACATGTTAAAGTTGTGCTGTGCTTTCTTACTCTACTGTTTATATACAGCCAAAACGCGGCATGGCCTTCATAAATCTTAACAAGATTACGGAGTGCATTTGGTGTATACGTGCTGATACAGTCATGTAAAGTACCTAAGGGATTGTTAGGTACCTCAAAAATGCCATGCCCGAAGCTGCTTTCTCTGTAAGCACTATATTCCGGTTGCCTGTCCCAACAGAAGTTGCCTTCAGCGGGGCCTGATGTGAAATTAAATGCACAGAAACCACCCATGTACGTATCGGGGGTGGTACTTGGGTCTGGACAGTTTCCAGGTTCATCTGCATGTGTAATTGCCATCTTCTCTCGGTTACCACCATCTCCGACAGTGATGTGAACAGGGCCACAGGGATCCAGAGTGTAGTTGTACACTCTATTTGACCTTTCATAGGCATGAACCTGTTGATTATTTCCGATAGAGATTCATGTCAAGTGTTGATCGCATCAAAACAAAAGAAGAGGGCCTCCTCGATCACAAAGATAAGGACACATTGCAAAAGACTAATAGAAGAACGTCATACGCCCATGTCATAAATGTTTGAGCATGTCATATTGCTGAGATGCAGCTAGTGCTCAGAACCAGATTATGAATCGATCTGCCTAAGAACATTTGCACCCTCTATTCCGAGTTGGAAAACAGAAACAGTGGACCTATCGCTGGTGCAGAAAATTAAAGATAAATGATAGGGAATAGTGACTTACATGTCCATTAAAGACAACATCAACCCCGTAACTGTACAACAAATCCTCCATTGCAACCCTCATGCACTCTGCCTCTCTGTAATGGGCCGTGTAAGTGCTGTACCAAGGAGGGTGCCATGTAGCCACCAACCATGGTGTGACTTCTCTGTCGACCTTAGCTAGGTCTTTCTCTAACCATCTGTACTGAGCCGCTGATGTGAAAGCATAAAAGTGTCAGACACATGCTTCAGAAGATCCTACTATTTGAGGGAAAAACAAAAGGAAGAAGCTCACATGATTTATTATAAGAAATATAGGCACCAAGCATTAAAAAGTGTATGCCGCCTGCATTGAAGGAATAGTAAAACGTAGACGATGATCCACTTTCTTTAGATGGAAATGCAAATCGAGAACTATAAGCAACAAAAGTCTGATTCTCAGCCTGTTCTTCAATCTCGTGGTTCCCTTCTATGACCATGATGGGAACTTTAGACACTAGAGGCTGCATATACCTGAAATTAAAAAAAAAAAAAAAGAGTTCATGTTATATTAGACTCCAATGAGTAAGCGAAAGCCAGCATACAAAGAAAATTAAATGCTTCATCAGGAACACAATGCTTGATGCCAAATACACAATTTTCAGAAGCATCCACATGAGCTATTAAGAGAAGAACCAATATAGTAAGAATGAGGAGTTCCTTTCACTGGACTCTCAGATGAGTAAGTTTGAAACACCATCAAGATCAGTTGGCTCTATTTCCATTTCATATAAGTAAGAATGAGGCACCCTAAATGCTGATACAACAGTATTTTTACTTTTCATGAGATTCAAAATGAACAGAACTCATCACAGCCAATTAGTTAGTGACTTAGCTGTGCTAGTCAAGACTGAAGAAAAGCGACTCATTAATTTCCATCTAGAAAGAACAAAGCAGTATGTCAACCTTCCCCAATAATCCCATCGTGGCTGGTAGGTTTCATGAATAGGAGTTTGTGGAAATGAACAGGAGTAGCAATCGGCCCCAGTTCCATTCGTGAGATACAAGTTAGCATAACACACATCCCCGACCAAAAGAACCAGATCAGGATGATTACTCAGCATGTGGTCGACTGTGGAAGTGGTATTGTATGTAAGACCCAAGTCACCAACCACTGCCACTCTGCTGGGGTAACTGCTTGGGCCAGTGACAGGCATAGTCGTAAAATAATATACTTCGCTCATTGCTATTGAAGGATCTCCACATTGGTAAGAGTATAACGTGCTGGGCTTCAACCCTGAAGATAAACCAAAATCAATAAGTGATGTCAAAGTGGAAAATATCAGCAATCAAAATCCCTTGAAATTCAGAATTGTAAAAATCGGTGACAGTATAGTGCCAAAAACAAGCTGCACATTTCAGAAAATGATGTTAAGATTACTAACTGCAAGACAATCAGACATTCAGGAAATTTCTTCAGAGATTTTCCTCACATTTTTGTTTTCAGATGAACTTCCAAGCTCGAGAAAATTAATGACAGAAGAAATCGAACTGCAAAATCAAGTGGAGCTTCACATATGACTAATTGAAAAGGGAGCCTAAAAACTTGGGATGACTAGGAAAGCCAGGGCACAGACACCAATAATGGACAAGTGAGAAATTTTCATTTGGCACTTTCCTTTCTTTATGACCAATTGCCGTAAGAAATAATTAGACAAGCCATAGATGAGAAGGTTCAGATAATACAGTGCAACTTTACTGCTCTGACAGCAGATAGTTGAACAAAGCTTTTGTTACAGGTGAAAGTATAAAGTTCACACTAGCTCGGCAGTCAGAAATCTCCGTCCTTCACCATAGTTAATCAGATTGATTTTTGTCAGTAGCCTTACCACCAACTTTCAGCAAAAAAGGAGAACAAAAGAAAAGGGCAGAGCAAGATATTTCTCACAAATGCTATAAATGCTTCGACACTAGAGCTTGAAAACATCATTGATGCAAGAAAAATGATGCATACAATACCTTTGAGACGAACATGGTGTATAATGCCAGAAGTGTAGTTCTCGAGGCCTTCGAAGGGATAAAGTTGGTTGTAAATAAGCGAATAACCGGTTGCCTGATGACTCCGTCCAGATCCGGAGCCCCCATAGTAAACAACACTCCCGACACTGTTCGGATCCAACGGGGTGATGTCATCACCTATCTGGTATTCTCCTGCAAACATTTCGAGAAACATCGATCGCAGACACAACCAAGTAAGTAACAATCACAACCATTGCACTGCTCCTTAGCACAAAAATCATCAGAAATAACAAATACCCGAGTATCAGAATCTCTACCCAACCATTGAACAAATTACAGTCAGAATAGATTCCATGCTCCACGTTATATTTACAATCTTCACCTCAAGAACAGAGGGTAGTCCATTTTATGAGCTTGCGATTTCAAAGTCCAATCAAATCGAAATACACAGCATTGCTTACTAGAATAAATCCAACTCTGACCCACCAACACCACCTTTATCTAAGAACAGAAAACACTAATCACTCACGCTACCCCCACCTAAACATGACTAAATGTCACATAATTTGTCTCATCCAAGTCTAAAAGTCAAGCTCCATTTAATCTCTCTTACACATCAGTTTCCTCCTCACATTTACCTCGAACACAATCCAATGAACAAAACCCAACAGACAAACAGATGGATATTATCAGAAGTCGGAGCGAATTTGGCAACAATGGACAAAGCACAAGCAGAGGCGAACGGACCTGTGATCCAAGAAATCCAGACGGAGTCGTAGCTCGTGGAAAGGGAGACGGAGATTTGCTCCGGCTCGAAATCGGAGACCGTCCTCTGGACCCGGCGGTCGGTGTCCGGCAAGTCGACGGCGTTCCCACGGAAGCTCTTGTCGAGGGGCACCGTCACCGGCGGGAACGGCCCCTCGAGAGTCGTCGGGATCCCTCCGGCGAGCAGTGGCCCGGAGGGGCAGAGCAAGAAGAAGCAGAGCAGGGAGAGCGAAGCACCCGACGAGGCGGCGCCGCCCGCATTGCCGCCATTGCTCGCGCGTCGAAAGAGAGAGAGACGGACGGACAGATGACGACGGCGACGGCGGTGGCAGCGAGGAGTTTAAATATGCGGTTGGATATGGAGGGAGAGGTTAGCGGTTTCCCATGTGAAAGCGCATCACGCGTTCACCGTCGAGGCCATGCGGAAAAAGCAGGGAAGCGGGCGTGGTGGGTACTGCGCCAGAAGCCGCCAAATGCGAAAGGTTGACGAAGAAGCTGTCACCGCCATTGCCGCTAGCTCGTGAGTTTGACTTGCTCGTTGCAGAGAGAGAGAGAGAGAGAGAGAAATCGGAGTCGAGGAAGACGAGGACGAGGAAGTTGTCTGGTAGTTAGTTTCGGATCTTTTCACGTTGTGATTCTTTTCGAACGTGTGAACTATTTTCTGCACTTTAAAATTAAGATTAAGTCGGTTGATACACATTTATTTATATGATTGGATGCAAATATAAGATGTTATATGTAACAAGTAGTTTTGCTGGTTGGTTAATTTTTATTAGCTTATGTCAGAATTGAGAGATTCTATGGTTTGAATCTTTAGTATTTTCTTTTAATTACTTGTGTTTATTATATAGGTAGAACATCATTATCCATTGTTACCATAAAATTCAAAGAAACCTTACAAATGGAAGAATGGAGAGAAGGCTGGGAAGAAACAAATTTAGAAATAGAAACAACGACATGATTTTATAGAATACGAAATTTTGAAACCAATTATGCTATGATTGTCAAATGTTCGATGCTTCAAGCTTTCTATAAGATAAAGAGCAAGACGTGGTTCTAAGTTTAAGATAGCACGAGACTAATCCACTTGCACTTTGACAAAAAAACAAAAAAATTTACTAGTACGCAAGCTAAGGTCCAGGACAACATGGAATTAAAGACATTTGGACCCACATCTCCTCCCTAGCCTTGATACCATTGAAGGCGGGTCCACTCAGACATACCAGCAGCATGATATTGCCATCATTGGTCGCGACTCGCCCACATTCGCATCGACTTTTAAATGCGTCATTTTAGTTGAAGGTTGCGCAAGACTTATCTATCAATACAATAAATCGGGTCTGGACAGCATGAGTCTATAAATACAACTCAAAATTCCTTTGATTTGGATTGAAAATAGAAACCTCGGCGATCTAAGTAATATAATGATTAGAAAGCGAATGTACTTTTGGATTTAATCGTATTGGTCTTTGACGCCGTCTTTCGGGTGATGCGTTTCTTCCGCGACTCGATTTGGAACGCATTTCTCGGTCGACGTGGATGAGTTCCACACGGAAATGTTCGATCCACCTCAAGCCGGGTCGACAAATAATGCGATGCAAATCGAATTTGATAATTCTTGTTTCGTTCCGTTCAAAGGTGGTCACGATGAGTTGATTCGCAATTACGTTAAAGAAAAGGATTTAACATATGTTTAGCGCCGCGTAGTATTTATCAACGTCGAACAAAAGACAGGTTTTTGATAACCTTCGGATAGAAAGAGCCATGAGATCTATATAAAACAAACATCATATAAAACCATGAAGAGGAAAATAAGCATTGTACAAGCCCCTGACAAATCGAACCAAACCATCAAATGGGGAATATTGTCCAAAAAATTCTAAAGTTTTTACCGATACAGTCATAAACATTTTAATTTGTTAAATCTTTAACATTTTCACATTTTGTTAAATGAGTCCATCTCGGCCAATTTTTCAAAAAATTGTTAACGTGGATCTTTGGCCGTCTATATGGCACGACGACCGGTGTTAAAATAGATATTTTTTAATAATATTTTAATATTTTTAAAAATTTGTTATTTTTAGAGGTTCATTTTGAATTGGTTTGGCGAAATCACACTCACCGTAAGTAAAAAAAAAAAAAAAAAAAGAATAAATTAATAAGAAAAATATTAAAATATTAATAAAAATTATTAACATCACTGCTGATCATGCCACGTATAATGACGAGCATCCACATAGTAATTTCTCATTAAAATTGGCCGGATGAAATTGATTGGCAAAACATAAAAATGGTTAAAATTCAATTAACAAAATTAGACAGTTCATAACTAAATTTGTAAAAATTGCCGATCATGCCATGTATAATGACGAGCATCCACATAGTAATTTCTCATTAAAATTGACCGGATGAAATTGATTGGCAAAATATAAAAATATTTAAAATTCAATTAACAAAATTAGATAGTTTATAACTGAATTTGTAAAAATGCAATAGACTTATGATTTGTTGGACAATCTCCCCCTCCCCCACCCAAAAACACACGCAAATAATAATTAAGATAATGAGTTAGGGGGTCGAAAATCATTATGATGATGGGTTAATTTTGCGGTTGGACAGGGAGGGAGAGAAAGAGTGGCTTTATCACGTGAGAAAGGCCGTCACGAGATTGTCGTCGTCATGCAGAAAAAAGTTAAAAGAAGCGGGGCGTAGTTGGTGCTTGGCCAGAAAACGCCAAATGCAAAAGGTTGAAGAAGCCAGCATACCATTTTTGTCGATGGTTGCTACTTTTTTGGACTTTACATTCTGACTTTGATTAGAGAGAGAGAGAGAGAGAGGAGTCGGAAACGAGGAGGGCGAGGAAGTTGTCTGGTTGCTACTTTTTGGACTTTACATTCTGACTTAGATTAGAGAGAGAGAGAATCGGAAACGAGGAGGGCGAGGAAGTTGTCTGGTTGCTACTCTTTGGACTTTTTGACATTCTGACTTCGATTAATTTGGCTTCAACGTGCGAAATATTTTATGGGGCTATTTCCATTCCTCACACAACTAAGCATCCCTTCGTTTCAATGAAAATATCGCCTTTTTGGAAAATATTTTTAGGAAGTCATTTTCTTGGAAAATGACTATATTTTTCAATGTTGGACTAGAACCGAACTTTGAGTGGAAAATATTTTCTTTGGGAAAAATTATCAAAAAATTAAATTTTAATACTTTTAATTGACCAAAAACTTAGTTTTATTTTTTATATTTTTAAAAAATCAATTTTTAATTATTTGTATTTTTACAAAATCGAAATTTTTATTATTTTTTATTTTTTCCTTCTTTTTATTTTTTCCTTTTTCTTTTTCCTCCTCTTTCTTCCTCCTCCTTCCTCCGCCGCCGCATGCCTAATGATGGTCGGTTGCCGGCGATTGACCAAGACGCGATCGCCAAATCTAGTGAGCTCGAGGCTCGGCCGATCCGGGCGAGCCGCGAGCTCACGATTTGGCGATGGAGCTTGGGCTCGCTTGAATTGGGAGCCCGAGCTCCGCCGCCAGATCCGGCGAGCTCTTAGCTCACTAGAGCTCGGTGAACGTCTGGCGAGCTCGAGTGAGGCCCAAGCCCCACCCAGCTCGTCAAATCTGGTGAGGCCCGAGCTCGTTGGGCTCATACGAGCTCGGCTTTGCTAGATCGAGCTAGGCGAAGCCTCGCCGGCCTAGGGCGAGGCTCGAGCGGCTCACGGCCAGTCACCGACCGCATTGCTATGGCCGACGACCAGCCAAGGCCAAGGAACAAGATGAAAATGAAAGAAAGAAAAGAAAAGGAAAAAAAAAATTGATTTAAAAAAAATAAAGAAAAAGAAATCATAAAAATAAAACGAAAATGTGTTTGGTAAAAGGAAACAAGGTGGAAGAAGTTATAGAAAATGTTTTCCACTTTTGAAAAGTGGAAAACATTTTCCTTAATTTTAAAAGTTATTTTTTTCCAATAATGAAAAATATTTTCTTTGGCTAGTTTATTTTTTGTGAAACGAACGGAGCCTAAGTTTACTTGCTTTTTGCTAAAAAAAAAAAGAATTGCCCTCAATTATTCAATTACAATTAAAACTAATGACCCTAAATTAATTTACTTTCCTTTTTATTTGGTATATCTATCCCTATGTAGGATCTGGTTATCAAAAAGACAAGATTGTCATGTATGTTATAGGCACTATGTTTTCTTTTATTGTTAGATTTTACTTCCACAAAAGTTAATTTTACCGAAAAGAGAAATTCTCAAGAAACCTAAAAATTTTCTATGTTGTGTAGTGGATTTGTGGATAAATTGTTAAGTAGAATTTAGAAAAGATTTGACGTAGACAATTTCTTAACGCAATCATTTTTTTTATAAATTTTCACTTTTGTTATACATACCACAATCAAATCCCTTTTTATCAATCTTCTCTCATATTCATGTACATATAGTGGGATGATCAATTGAAGGACAAAAAAAAGAAAAAAAGAAAAGAAAAAAAGAAACCCTTCTTGAAGATTTTCCAAAATAAAATCACAATTACATTTTTCAACGTGAAGCTTTAAAGATGAAATTTAATTAAATCATAACATTGCATAAAATAATATAGTTTTTGAAATGCCAGTGAAATCTCATTATTTTGAATGGACAAAAATTAATAATATTTATAAAGTGTTTATGAAAAGATATTAGGATTTTTAATTGTACATGATTTTTTAATGTATTCCTAAATAATTTCTATAACATCTTACATCTGTGCATAAATATCTCACCAACAGTAAGGAAAGGGATACATTTTTAAATAAATTTAGTAAACAGACTTGATATATATTTTAGACTATTGAAACTAAAAATAAAAAATTCACCAAGAAAGTAAGCTTTTGAAATAAGAGAGACAAAGTTGACAAAAAAAAAGTTAAAAGAGATAAAGAATAGATAAATTAATACAAGAGCAATTATGAAAAAAAAAAAAAAAAAAAAAGACTTAAATTTTTTATTGTATCAAAGAATTTGTCTTTTTCCTTATCATTAGCGAGATACTTTTACATAAGACATGTAAATCGTAATAGGAATATTTAAGAATACACTAAAAAGATAGAAAAAAAGAAGGAGTTAGACCATCACTTTGCAATTGAATTAGGTTCGCGCTATTTCCAACTCCTTATTGGCTCTCAACACTCCATTTTATATTGAATTGATTATACTACCCCTTGCGAACTTCACTCTAAATTTAAAATTGTTTCTTTCCTTCTTTTTTTTTTTTTTTCTTTTTCATTTGTTTCAATTTTACTAAGACAAACTACCCATACCCCTCTCAAATAATATTTATTAATATCAAATGTGGGGTCCACTATTGATTTAAGAGCAAAGCTTGCTTTTTATTTCTTATTTTTGGTTTTTTCATTTTCTTTCTCAATTTGGAATAAAATTGGTGCCCTTCTTTTAAAAAAATATTTATTTGATAGATAGCTATCTATTTATTATTTTTCTGGAAAAAAAATAACTATTTTGTTAATATTTTTTATATTTTTTTTTATATATTAGGAAAGAATTATTCAAAAAGTAATTTAAGCACAAGTAAGATGATAATATTGAGTAAATTGTGTATAATGCATACATCAACCACAATATTCAATCTTTGAGTAAATTTGTACCAAAATTCAAAGTCGAAAAATTCACTATCATGATAATAATCTATGGAAATAGAGTAAACAATTTGCAGATAAAATTAACATTTCTTTACTCCAATACATTATTAGTACAGAAATAGTAAAGAATAAGTTTTGAAGAAGACAAACATGAAGGAAAAGTTGAAATATAATAGGTGTGGATGAATCGGCGAGGGTAAAAAAAAAAGTTGTGCAAAAGTGATGTGGGTAAGTTTTTTATCTAATAACATTGAAAAAAAAGAATAGAAATAAAGGTAAGATATAATATTCAATTAAAAGCGAGAATAGTTATGGATAATATAGTTATTTCAATGTGATAGAAGATATTAGGAGCCAATAATAAGGGGTGAAAAAAAGTAAAAAATAATCTTACACCAAAAGTGGGACCACAAAGGTTAATATAGTCAATTCAATGTAATGGAGAGGTGTCGAGAGCCAATAAAGGGATAGAAATAAGGTGAGCCTTGAATTATTAAGGGCAATGTTGTATTTTTATGCAAATAAGGTGGATTTAGTCATTAAATGGTGAGGGAAAAGAATCCAAAAAGTTTTAAACATATTGTATTTGTATTAATTTAGTTATAAACCTTTTAATGGTGCACATTTAGTCCTAAAACTTTTGACTTGATGTCAAATTAGTCTTAAACATTTTAATTGTGCCAATTTAGTTTTAAACTTTTTGAATTAGTGCTGATTCAATCCTAAACCTTATAATTTTGTGTCAATTTAGTCATTCTAGTATATTTTTGTCGAATTTTGCTAATGTAGATACTAGCTTACTTATATAACACTGCTAGCATTGACATAAATAATTTTAATAATATTTTAATATTTTTTTCATTTTTTTAATTATGTTATTTTTCTTTCTTTCTTTTTTTTCCATTCTCCTTTCTTTTTCTTCCTTTTGCTGGTGACTAGCCACTAGCCAGTGCCTGGTCCTGGCGAGGGCAAGCTGAATTTGGCCTGGGTGAGAGCAATCCGAGGGGTGAGGTAAGAAACTAAGACTCCATTTGTTTTGTAAAAAATAATTTTCGAAAAAATATTTTCTGGATTTTTGGCGTTCATTTCACGGAAAATGAATTCCTCGGGAAAATGTTTTCCACAAAAGGAAAAAAGTCTTCTAAATTAGGGGAAAATGTTTTCACTTTTCAAAAGTGAAAAACATTTTTCTCATTTGATCTCTTTTATCTCACACTTCTACAAATCCTCAGTTCCTCCTCCTCTTTCTTCTTCTTCTTTTCTTTTTTTATTCGAATTTTGTTTAATTTTATTTTTTATTAGAATTATTTTTAATTTCCTTTTTCTTTTTACTTTCTTTTTCTTTTCTTTGTTTCCCATCTTCTTCTTTCTTAGCTAGTCGTCGGCCGTTGCTAGGTGAACCTCGAGCTCGTTGATCTCAAGTTCATGCTTTGCACTCTTGCTTATCTTTTTCTTTATTTACTCTACCTTGCGGTTGTACATTACTCAAGTAAATAACTCTACATGATTTGCTTCTTTTCTCTTTTGCTTCTTTTTAAAATCCATACAAACATTTTTTAGAGTAGATGAGCGTTTGGCAATAATGAAAGAACAAAGATATGAAGCAAGCTTGCCCAGATTTAAAGGCAAGTTCATATTTGATGGATTTATAAGTCAATAAGTGATGCATGCCTAAGTGGTGAGGTTTTAGAAAATATTTTCCTTACCAAATATTGAAAAATCTTCCGAAAACATTTTCAGGTTTTAGCCGAACACCAGAAAATATTGTTATTTTCCTGGAAAATGACTTCTAGAAAAACATTTTCCAGAAATGGTCAATTTTCCACGAAACGAACAAACCCTAAGTGATTTATGTGATATAAGAAAACGAAAGAAAACGAATGTACATTTAATTTATTCTGAAATGATTACGGAGTTTTATCAACATATGAGACGATAAGAAAGCGAATGCACTTTTGGATTTGCTGGCATTGATCTAATCAAAGTGATGTTGACGATTCGCGTTGATCCACAGGCATAGTATGTTATCTACGTTCTTCACGACCATTAGAAAGTAGATTTAAAAACAAGTGTGCCCACTTCGTCCATTGCTCTCTTCTTTGACGCATTCTTCTGGGTGATCCATTCAGCGAGCGGTGCGGTCTTTATTTGGAATGCATTCTCGACCAATATCGATGATTTCACATGAAAATGTTTGACCAACCTCAAGCCAAACCGAGATATAATATGATGCAAATCATAATTCACGATTCATGTTTGGTTATATTTGAAACTGTTGTCGATGAGTCAATTCACAATTGTATTAAAAAGTAGGGGCTTTAACATAAGTATAGCGCCGTATGGTGTTTACCAATGTCGAACAAAAGGAAAGTTTTCGACAACCACTGGAAAGAGTCGTGAGATCCATCGAACAAACATCATGTGAAACCATGATGAGGAAAACATGTGTGGTGTAAGTGCTGACAAATCGAACTAAACCACGTAACGTAATTAAGATCATGAGTAGGCGATCAAAAAATGATTATGAGGATGCAGAAAGTGAACATTCAGGAACTGAATCTTCTCAATTTAAGGACAGTAAACTGAATTATCACCTGATAACATGGTAATCATCAAAATAATGGATGGTAATCTATGTAATGTTCTTGAAAGCATAAGTTAAAAGTCAATTGATGATGATCGCGATTTTTTCTATAATATTCTAGGCCCCCGAAAATACAATTTCATACGTGTGTGTGTGTGTACGTATGTCGATAAGTTAGTAAATACGAATTTTCAACCTAACTCCAAATTAAATTATCAATTTGGGTTACTTTGCGCCGGTTTTGGCTTATTGGTTTTCAGCTCTGTTTTAACCGTCCTCGCCCAATGTAATATGTAATCTAGTGATGGTGGCTTGTCCTTATGATTTAGCTAGGGCTAGAAAAGAGTTGGAAGCATGTTCGGAAGGCGAAAAATTTGTTGCCTTGAGGCGGGCTTGCATATTATAAAGTGTTGAGTCTACTGTCAAAAGTAGGATTGAAGATGATCCTAATTTTGATGGAAGAGTCACTTGAGACATTCATAGAGCTCTGCGCAGGAATTGGCATGCCTGGTTTTGTGGTAAGTGTGCCACATCACCTTGTAGCCGGAAAGCATGAAGTGGTATCTCCTGCACTTCCAAGTTCGAGCTAATGAAAGTCCACTTACCCATCAGAAGAGAAGTGGTCATTGTATATATCATGTTCTAGTTCATTGTTAAGGCTAAAAGGATCAACTGCAACTAAGTCGATTTCTCACAACCCCAAGTCATGTACATTCAGATCTCGTTAAAACGATGATAAATGGTAACAGCAATAGCAATAGTTGCAATGAACAAAATATTGCTCGAGTAAATATAAGATAACAATGCATCTACATTGGCACAACTGAATCGTTGGGTTAAAAGACTTTTCCATTTTTTGCTGAAGTTACAATTCCGTATACCAACCTTTCAAGGTCAAAAGAATTAACTGTCAGAAATCTATACAATCCTCTTAAAGCTCCATGATTAGTAGACCATACTAAATCCGCAAGGTGTAAGCTCATCAATTGTAAGCCAAAGAAAAAAAGGGAAAAAGCAGTAAGGTGAGGCGTGCAAGCAAAAATATGCACCTCGATCACACATGATCCATTTACAGAGAACCTAGACAAGATGTAATCATGTATCTATGAAATCTGCAGACAAAATAGTCCTGAGAAGCTCCTTCAGATTAGCTAATACATAGCGTGGTCCTAAGCTCTTAAGACCGATGAAATTCAATAGCTGCTCTAGATCCTACAGCACAAGAAGATTATATAAGAAATATGCAGGAGAACAAAGAGAAAAAGGTATAACAACAATTGGATCTCAAATCTTTTAGCACGCCACTACAAGTCCATGACAAATCACATGTATGTGTAATGCAAAATGAGTGCCAAAGCACACTGAAGAACCAAGGCAATATCGATGTAGAGAGCCACCTAGATTGTATAATGAACATAGAAGAAAGTTTGTCAGATTTGGACTTGATTAAAAGTGCACAACATGCTATGATAAATAGTTGTCCAAATGCTGATATGAAATAGCAGTCCATCTTAAAACAAGCATCTACCCACAAAGTCAACATATAATGATGCAGCAGCACACTCCATTATTTTTTAAATGCGTAGTGCATGAAATCAAGCTTCAGAGTATCTTCAGTAAGGATGCAAGCCAAAAAGCTTTGCAGCTGCAAGTAAATGGCAGAAAACCCTGTATGGTAAATATGCTACATTTACAGTAATTTTTCTGATAAGCAGTCCAGTGGTGGAGCAAATTAAGTATACCTTGTTCAAGAGGAATACAGCATAAGCTGCTCTTGTCGTATCCTGACCTTCTAAAAATAGTGGAAACTCTATGGGTTTCATGTTTGAAGGTAGGGTAGTACTTGATGAAGAATCAATTGGCATTGTTTCTACAGAAGGGGCATGATCAATTATATAGGAATGTGATCCACCTAAACGCAAAGGATAACGCAAAGGAACTTTTAAGTAGGAAGCTATGAGAGAAACGGCCTGCAATTAGAAAAAATGCAACAGTTAAATCAAAGTCAAATAACATTTAAAGCAAACAAAAGTTCTCCAGCATAAGCTGCATTCTACTTTCAACAAAAAACACTGAATCGCAAAGGAAAAGTGTGACTGAAGTTCCTTTTTAAAGATATTTCTCATATCAAACTCTCCTGATCCCCAACTCTCTCTATCACCACCCACTCACATGCGGCGCACGCGCATACAGAAGTGCCAATATAAGGTTGATCCAGAAGAAAGAACTTACATGCCCCACATATGCCAAAGCAGTCGCAGACCTCTGGACCTCTTTTTTATCCATAAAGAAACTCATCTTTGTAAATGGAAGCATGGTCAATTGCAGGCCGAGAATCGTCAAGGATTCAAGACTTACAGGCTTAGAACCAGCAGAGCTACCTGAAACTATATACAACTAAAGGTCAGAAACTACTGACGCAAGCCTAGAAATGAAGAAACAGCACAAGTTATTAAAGGTTAGGCTCATGAACATCATGGACCATTTGAGTCCTATATCTGCTAAGATGTGGATACAAAACACAGTCAAAGAAAAATTAAATCTAAACTAAAGTTGGAAACAGATGGAATTGATATGTGATCGTGATTGTGCTAAAACAGACCTAGCTCACATTGACTCACTAATAAGACCATGATCTTGACCAATAATGATCTTAGATTTGTTCGATAGAGTCCACAAATCATATTGCAAGTCATATCTTAAATTAAATCCAGAGAAAAGAAAGTTGTTTTTAGTGGGTTTCCTAGTCCTATTAGCCTAATGGTCACACCAGTTACTTTTCTCTTGGAAAGTGTTAGAAAGTCCAACCCAAAAGCTTAAGCTAATAGGTAGAAGGAGACACACATGAATATAAAAAGCATTTAGGCCCTACGTCAAGCGATATGGGATAAAACTTCAGCACCCTCTCTCATGTGCAAGCCAGATTACGAGCAGCACATGAAAATTTAACAACACATTCCTGTGGAATTTTGATCATGCACACTCATGAAAAAGGGATAACACTGGCTCCAATACGATGATAGAAAGTCTAACCCAAAAGCTTAAACTAATAGGTGGAGAGAGACCACATGAATATAAAGAGCATTTAGGACCCTAAGGCAAGCAATGTGGGATAATACTTCAACAGAAAGCTTCGTGTGAAGTACCTTATTGTGCCTTAAGTGCCAGCAGAACTCTCTAAAGAAGAATGGAAGCCTTTAGTAGAGAGTATTGCCAGAATCTTCAACTGGACAGAATAGCTTGTACACAGGCAGACTACGACTCATGAATTCAGTTCTGTAAAATTTGGCTAATTACTGATGTAATATCTTTATCCTACCAGGGTAGGTGTTTTGATTGCTTGAACAGATACGTAAAGCCTTTTTTTCCATCAAGGTAGATGCTCATGGTAGCAAAATCACATGTGGACAGAAATTGTCCTCAGAAAGAAAACGATGTGAAGCTGAAGAATAAAAGAGTGGATAAAGCCAGATTGCAGGATACATATGTAAGTCTATTTGCTCAAGTAGGTGCTTGATGCTAGGAGGAATTGAAACTTGGGCAGATTAAAAGATCTTTTCACAATCACAGTATAACCTATATAAGAAACAACACAAACCATTATGGCTTGATAATAGGCATATTGGTGAGCAATTTTCCAGAGCTATCATCACAAAGTGGTTTCTGACTGGATATGCACCATTTCAAAGTTTCTGCTGTAATCATATTCAGATTAGTTTTAGCCCTGCCCCAGAAAGATCTGAAGACCTGCTCCAGAATCAATCAAGGGTCTGCATCAATATGCACATGTCTCTGATTCAGCTATTCAGATTCCAGCTGCAAATGGCCAATTTTCTGTTTCAAACATGTGCAATCTGAAGTGAACTAAAACACAAGGGTTATATGGCATAAGGTTATTAGGTTTTTCGATTGCTTCATAACCTCTTTTAAGTATTGTGATAGACTTGTTACTAATAGCTTCCAGGTAAAACAGGGAAGAATATCTTCACTCTGGTTTATAATGCTTTTATCTGGGGTCAAGAGACCATCTCTTTCTTAAATACCCTTACAGCCAGAATATCTGGACCAGGATACTAAACTTGATAAAGAGTAAAGACCTGCAATGAGCTTGGACCAAAGAACAGTGATGGATAATAGTGACTTGAAGGGAAGGCAATTAAGATTCTTACATGAAAATTAGCAAGGGCTACTCAGGGATTAATATTTTAAGTTAAATCCGTAATTCTAGAGATTAGAAGTAAAATACCAACATAAAGAACTTATTCTGTAATGTTGTCAAAGAAAACCAAAGCTCTGTAGGTAGCAATTGGGAAACATGGTATCACTTTTTTGTTCCTTTATGCAAACCAGTCAACTTGTTTACCTGTAAAACTAAATGGCCTGTGGCAGGAGTGATTATGCGGCAAGCTTTCGTTCCAATAGTATCACTTAATTATCCCCTACAAATAAGTGTAAAAAAGGTACCATCTACCCAACAAACCTTGACAGGATATAGCTATAAAAAGGTTGAGCCAGTTTAGTTTAAACATAAAGATCCAGCTTGGTAAGGCCAGAATAGCACATCATGTGAAAATAGAAAAGCCCACTACAACAGCGGAACTCTTAAGGCCAGAAAAGCTTATCCATTGCACAATCTTACCTGGATATTAAATGCAAAATCCAGGTGAGCATGGAGAAAATAAAATAAAATAATGAAAACAAAGCAACCTTTGATTGTATGTATCTGAAAATTTCTGTAAATACATTGTATAAGAACTCGGAAGAAATTTCTGTAAATTTCTGTAAATACATCCTTATGAGGGTTACCCTTGAAACAGTAAGAACTTGTATAATAAACTTGGCAGCTCTAATTCCAAACTTATCCTTTACCCAAGAAAAAAGAAAGGATCGTGTCTTTATGCATGTCTTCTTAATCAATCAGCAGTCAAAATTGTTAACCTGAAAATTCATAGTCCCTTACAATTGACAACTAATTTTGGCTTTGACTAGAAACCTTTTCACTCTTGAGATTGACAAACTCATGATTCAATCACACAATTGACAACTAATGCCAAATGCATGGTTTTCTTTAATCAAATACGTCCAAATTATTAAAAGGAATCTCGTAACTGTCTTGTCTATTACCTGATTTAGTAGTACTTGGAAATAATTCAAGTTCTTGCTCTTGTGATTGTCCAGCAAATATTCTAACAGGATAGAACACTGAAACTTGTGATACCATGTACTGCTGCCTCATTCTTAGCATCTTTTGCAAATTTTTGAGCTTGCCATAACCCCTTTGCCCAAGTAACCTATTTGATTCCTGCAGCAACAGTGCCGACCACATTGGCAGGATGAAAGAAATATACCCACAGTATGCAATTAAATAAACAGAAGAGAAAACCAAGGGAGAAAAACAAGAAGAAACTAGAATATTCTGTACGTTGTCTAAACTAAGATGAAGGACACCCGGTGCCAGCTACTGAATGTGAAACAGCAATCCTACCCTACGATGACCGATTCATCAATTACAATCCCACGGTAAGCCGTTTTTCTCATTTAGTCAAAGAACACATTGGCTTTGTAATGGTCAAGAAATTTCCAGCATATAAATTCTTTTATGATGCACCTCCTCATTTAATAAATATCGATAAGTCAAACTTACTATAATAGAAATGCTGAATCTAGATAAAGCCTGTATAACGGATGGAAGAAGAGAATGAATCTTCACTTTTATCAAAATATATCTGGAAAGCAGCAAAGCATGAGCCTGAAATAGACAGGATAGAACAGATAAAACAGAAGCCAGACTATGCAGCACTATTCGACCACATTGGATACATAAGTTCAAACAAAAGATGTTTCAAAAGAAAAGAAGAATCATAGGAGATCAGAGAGATATTAGAAAAGGCCATATTGTATGGTCCTCGGATGTATGCAGGCATGAAAATCAAAGAAAATACAGAAATTCCAGAAACCATCCCCTAATATGATAAATATCCAAAAAGGCATGAAAGACACACCAAAGTAACCTAGAACATGGAAACGCAGTGTGGGAACCTCTAGACTCAAGATGATGGAAAATATAAAAGCGCTTTACATAATCTTTCATGAGGACACACCAGCATTTCAAAGTATTCCAGCAGAGGCTTTGAAGAATTGTAAAATTCACTTCCTTCATATCTTGCAGTACAGCATCAGGACAACTAAAAAAGCCTTTTACAAAGACTAAAGAAAGCCTATAATCTTTTTAACCTACAAATTCTGAACAAAATACTTAAGCACAAGACAATATAGTAAAATAGCAGTAGAAAGTGGCACCTGCAGTCGTTTCCGGGCAACTGAGAGAGCTGTGCCTGAAACTAACAATGACCTAACTTCAGCTGCAAGATCTTCCTCTTTCCTTTTAGCGTCTTCTACAACAACCTTCGTACGCAATTGCAAGTTCTGCATCACAAGCTTTCTACCTTCCACTTTTTCCCGCATTTCTTCGAGCTCATTCAATCTTCCCAAAGACTCATTTTTAACCTGCCAAATACGTTTCCACCCGCTAGCACGCGGGCTATTCAATCAAAGCTCGATGCAAAAATCAACACGCGCAACAGTTTCCAAACAACAGGCATAAACACAAACAAAGCAAGTCGAGATAAGTAATTAGGTCTCCAGAAGCAGCCTATACAATTAAATTAAAAGCTTCATGCCATGTAAATTTCTCCACAAAGGAACCACCGATCCTTTCTTTCCAAGGACCCGAGTAATAAAGCTCTCTCGATAATCACATCCCCGCTAATGGCACAAAGAATCCAATTTTCCGCTAGCTAAGCCGAGACTATCGAACTTCAACCGATGCGAAGAGCGAAACTGAGCTAAATTCGCCACAAACACGGGCCGTATCGTCAAGGAAAGCAAAACCCATCACTCAAAACTCGATGGCGAACCCAACAAAGACAGGAAACCATTCACAATCTTGACATCGCCCATCAACACCATACCTGAATAAGCGACTCGAGCTTCTGATGAAGGACCTGCTTCTTCTCCTTAGCTCCTTCGAGGGCGCAGGAGAGGCTGACGAGCCGGGCGAGCTCCGGCTCGAAATCTTCCCACTCGATCAACTTCGGCCGGGGGGGCGGATCGGTCTCCCTGGGCTCTCGGGCGGAGGAGGAGGCGGCGGCGGCGGCGGCGGCATTCGGTTTCGTTTCCATCGGCGGCTAGAGATCGAGATTGGATGAGGGGTTTCGAAAACACTTCATGGGTCGACCTCATCGTCCTCCGGCGCCGGCGAATTAGGGCTCGGTTGTCAGGACGGCCGGCGGCCCATTTTCCGGGCGATTTTCTCGAGAAAAGTTTCTTGTTTACTTTTCTCGGGAAAAGAAAGTGGAGTGGGAATCAGGGGAAGAGAGAGAAAGAGAGAGAGAGGGACATGGCTTGCCGTTGGTTGGGGGCAAAAGGCGAGAGGAAGAACGACGGGTGGGAAGTTTCAACGGTTTACTTTTCACAAATTCAAGTATTTATATGATTTTGGTGCGCTAAAATAATAAGTACATTGAAAACCGTAGAATTTATTATTATTATTTTTCAATGGACGTCCCTCGGGAACTCGTTCTCAAGATGAGAAAATGGCACGGTTGGTTTTTGAAATTGGACTCAATATGTAACATGATACTTGAATTTTTAATTTGTTCAATATAGTATTTCTAATGGGTTAATACCTGAAAAATCCCAAACTAGTACACATGTGATAAATTTACCCAAAATTATTTTTTTGATTATAAAAAACCCTAAACCTATATAACAGTGACAAATTTACTCCGACTAATTATAAAAAACCATAAACTGGTAAATTTACCCCAAACTAATTTATTTGACCGCAAAAAATCCCAAACTGGTAAATTTGAGACAAATATACTTTCCGCTAAATTGGATTACTATCATAAAAAAAATCACAAAAATTATAAACTGTGACAAATGGAGCGTAAAATCTCAAATTGGTATACTAGTCAATTGTCACATGTCATTTAATTTAATAATTTGATAGTAAAATTTAACGAAAACTAACGGAGGGTAAATTTGTCACAAATATACTAGTTTTGGGTAATTTTGTCAAAGTACACTAGTTTGGGGTTTTTAGTAGTCAAAAAAATAGTTTGGATAAATTTGTCACGAGTATACCGGTTTAGGATTTTTCAGGGTATTAACCATATCTAATTATAATATGATATGAAGTGTAGTTCATGAATTTTCAATTTGTTTAATATAATCTCTAAACTTTTAATTAGTGTTCAACTTAATTCCTAAATTATATAAAAATATTTAATATCGTCATTCCTTTAATAATGTAAAATTGTTCAATGTTATCCTCGAACTTAAATAATTTAATGTCAAATCAACCATTACAAATTTTAAATCCATTTTCAATAAATGGACCTGAAGGCTTTGATGGCTCGATCTCAATTATGGGTCATGTGGTGTAGTTATGCAATATGGCTTATTACATAAATATCAATTGTAAAGGTAAAGTTAAGTGTCACTTGACAAATAAATAAGAGAACATTCCCTTAATTCCGACTTTTGACAATATAATAAATGTTAATCACACTCTCTCATAAGCATTTAGGGAATTGATGTTATTAGAAGAAGATTCTAGAATGATACTGTCATGTGTTTACGTTGATTATAATGAATAGAAGCTTGTATGCTAAATGCCCCCCACCATGTCAAAAGATTTGATAAAATGGCTCATCTACGATCATATTACTCCTTTGTACTTTTTTTAGGAAAAATAATATCATATAAACATTTCAATGATTATGATATGAGCTCATGAAAATTTTGGTATACATATAATTGACATGTTGCGTTTCAATTGAAGATCAACGAAAACATATAAAATAAGTTGAAATTGAATTATTTTTATTATGATGAGAAGTGATATTAACATGTATCTTTCATTATAAGGTTAGAAAAAAAATTGCCAAAGATGAAAATCTTATTGAAAGGATTGAAATCCTTTCATTTACTTCTTAATCAGGCCTCGTCTGGTTATCATAAATTAATTTTCATGCACGCCCTACCTGCATGTGTGATTATTTCATTTATTCTATGACGTTATAACGAATTAATAATGAAAGCGATTTCTTTAATTGAATGGCAAAATAAAATACTGACATTTTCTTCTTCTTCTTCTTCTTTTAACTGCTATATGAATTCATTTTAGAAAGCAGTCACTTTAAAATGAACATTTTGCTATTCTTAAAAACAGTTTATTCAAATTTTAGCAAAAGAAAACGAGAGAAATAATTCTTTTTCTGTTCAACTGTGGAACTTCGCTGAGTGCACTTTCAGTGGAAACTGTTAATTAACTTCTTGCTTTTAACTTTACCATGTTATTCTTTTTATTTAGTCATTTTACATTTATTTTTCTATTTAAAGTTAAAATGTACTGCAATATTAAAGTAATATGTCGATGATGGCAGAAGGAGAAATCAAAAAGTGAGATACAAGGGTATGTGTGTGTGTGTATGTATGTATACTTAAATGCCCTAGGCTTTACGAATAATCAACTCAAAACCCTAAATATTCCCTAAATTTTCCTCTCCTCCGTCCTTGCCTCAACTGTGTTTCATCAATCTCGTTCTCGCATCCCGCTCACTCGCCACCCATAGTTGGCCGATTGTGTGCTCCTTGGCGCGGCCATGTTAGGAACGCGAATATATGAAGAGAAAAAATAGAGAAGAAAACAAGTAAGAATTTTTTATGTGAAAAATCATTCCCAAAATCAGGAAAAAGAAAAACCTTGGTGCTGTACTAGGTAATCTTTCCACTATTAGCATCGGTGTTACAAATTCTGGGGTTACTAGTTTTAGTGTTACATCATAAAAGATATCATTTCTATATATAGTAGGAGTTTAGGACATACATAATTGATATGGAAATTACATGCATGCCATTAGCAACAATAAAAATCTTATTGTCTGCTTTAACATGATAGGATGGGTGACTGCCTAAAATAAATTGTTTCTGTGCTTGAACATTATTTTCCTTTATCAAACTTTACAACTTCATCAATCTCCTACTTGGAGGCTGATCTTAAGAAAAAATAAAATAGTAATAATTGTCTATAGTCTTTATCTTTGTAGCTCAAATTGTCCCAATGCGGCAGTCTCCCTTATCACTTACCATGGAGGCCAACTGAGGCAATGCACAATCTCAATTTCTCAATGGTGACAACTTTTGTTAACATATTTGTTGGATTTTCTACATCAAGAATCTTCTTGAACGACAAAGTCCCATTATCTATCAACTAATGAATTTGATGATATTTTAACTCAGTATGTTTTGTCTTTGAATGAAATACTGGATTCTTTGCAAGACAAATAGCAATCGATCGTCACTAAAAATAACATTGTTATCTTGCTCTTTGCCTATCTCATTCATAAATTTTTCAACTAAATCATTTCCTTAACAGGTTTAGATATAGCAACATGCTCTGCCTTAGTGGTTGGGAGAGACACACATGTTTGAAATCTAGACATCCAACTGATTACAGTGCTACTTAAGGTAAAAACATAACTCGAGATGCTCTTCCTATTATCCAATTCACCGCCAAGATTTGCATCAACAAAACCTTGTAAAATTACACCGTTTTTCATAAAACATAATGACTCATTTGAAATACCTCTGAGGTATCTTAATAACCACCTTATAGCTTCCCAATGCTTTATTCTTGGATTTGCCATGTATTTACTCACAACTCTCATTGCATGAGCTAAATTTGGTTGAGTACATACCACAACATACATTAAACTACCAATAGCTGATGCATAAGGCATCTTAGCTATATATTTATGCTCTTCATCTATCTTTGATGACCGCTTCTTTTAGCGCTTGAAGTGACTTCCGAAAGGAGTACTTTTAAGCTTTGCATTCTGAACTCCGAATCCATCTAGCATCTTTTTAATGTACTTTTTTGATATAATTTTAAAATTCCTTTGAATTTATCCTGTGTGACCCTCATCTCAAGAATCTAATTAGTTACGCCCAAGTTATTCATCTCAAAATCTTTTGACAATTGCTGCTTCAGTATATTGATCTCCCTCATGCTAGATCTTGCGATGAGCATATCATCCACATACAACAAAATAATATAGCAACTATCAAATTTTTTGAAGTAGTATCAGTGATCCATATCACTTCCAGTGAACTTGTTACCACACTAACTGTCAAATTTTTTACCGCTGTCTAAGAGCCTATTTCAAGCCATATAGACTTTTCTTCAATTTGCATAAATAATTTTTTTTTTCTAGGAACTTGAAAATCTTTTGGTTGTATCATGTAAATATCCTCCAAATCCCCATAAAAGAATGCAATCTTAACATCCAACTGCTCAAAATATAAATTCTTGAGAACAATAATACTCGACACCCGAACCCCTAGAGTGCCAAAAGTTGGCATAAAGGGATACTTAAGTGCCAAAAGTTTTGACCACCGCCTGTGGTGGCTACGCTGGATAAGGACTTTCGTGAAGTCTGCCTGAGAAGGAAGGGTTTGAAACCCAATGTACACATTTTGGGGTCTTAAGTGTGATGCCGTGGTAGTGGGTCCTCCACTAGTGTCACTCCAGGGTTTACTCGCCGGCTGCCGGCTATACGAGATTCCCTGGGTATAAAAAAAAAAGTGTCAAAAGTTACGAAAGTGACACTTAAATGTCAAAATTGGAGCAAAATGGATCATTTAAGTGCTACCGGCGAGAAAATTCGACCAAAACACTAACGTGTCAATTTTCAGGCGAGCTGCGTGTAAAACGACGACGTTTTACATGTTGATGTGGCTAAACAGTGTCAAAACGATGTCGTTTTGGTATAATTCAAATTTTAATATAATAATTAATTAAAGTAAATTTTAATTAATTAATTAATTTTAAAAAGGGGGGGGGAGGGAGGAGGAGGAGGGAGGGGCGGCGGCGAGGGCTGACTTTTGGCCGGGAAGGTGGGGGATTGTCGGCCGGCGGCCCCAGCCCGACCGGCGGCGAGGGCTACGTGCCTTCGCCCGGATCTAGGGTGAGGGTCACGGCCGGTCGGCTGGGGCCACCGACCCCTAGCAAGGGCTCGGCGGCCTTGGCCAACACTCTCCCACCTTCCGGCGATGGAGGGGAGGCGGCGGCGGCGAGGGCTGAGCCCTCAGCTACAAGCTGCCTCCTCTCCTCCTCCTCCCCCTTTTTAAAATTAATTAATTAATTATTTAAAATTTACTTTAATTAATTATTATGTTAAAATTCGAAGTATACCAAAACGATGTCATTTTTGTGTGTGGTTTGCTGAGTCAACCTTCGAACGAGCCACATAAGTGAAAAAATTAATAAAATAATGCCACGTAGGATTTCCGGCAAGCTTCGCTGGATGTGGCACTCAAATGTCTCATTTTTCGTAAAAAATAGCACTTAAATGTCACTTTCGTAACTTTTGGTATTTAAATGTCCATTTGTGCCAACTTTTGGCATTTGAAGCAATCTTTTGCTCCCAATAATACTCAATACTAACTTGATAGTAGTCAATTTCATAACTAGAGAAAAAAATCTATATGTAATCAATTCCTTGTGTTTGTTGAAAGAATTTTACTATTAACCTTGCTTTATACCTTTTCCTGCCATCAAGTTCTTCTTTGACCCCATATACCCACAAATCCTACACTGCTTTCTTCCTATATGGTAATTGAGTTAATACCTAAGTTCTGTTTTTCTTAAGTGAGTCTAACTCATCTTGTATTACTAATTCCCACTTAATAGAATCTTTAACCTGCATTGCTTTCGAAAAATTTTCTAATTTGCCAGCATCAGTCAAAAACAAATAATACAATGACAGAGAATATCTTTATATATGTTTAGATGTTCTACTAGATCTCCTCAAAGTGGGTTCAGGTGTACGTAATTCTTGTTTTGGTTTTTGATCTGAGTTGACAACAACAATTTCAGGATTTTCAACCTAAACACTTTTAAAAACCTCCTCTAATTTAATCTCTCTTTTCCACTGTTTGTTTCTTCACAATAGATTCTACTACAAATTTGTCCTTATATAACATGTTTTCATTGAAGGGTTAATACCCTGAAAAACCCCAAACTGGTACATTTGTGACAAATTTGCCCAAAACTAATTTTTTGACCACCAAAAATCCTAAACTAATACACATTTGACAAATTTACCCAAAACTGATACACTTGTAACAAATTTACCCTATATTAGTTTTCATTAAATTTTACTATCAAATTATTAAGTTAAATGACACGTGACAGTTAACTAGTATACTAATTTAGGATTTTACTCTACGTTTGTCATAATTTACAATTTTTGTTATTTTTTTTATGGTATTAATCCAATTTAGCATGTGATATATTTGTTACAAATGTATCAGTTTGGGATTTTTGGCGGTCAAATAAATTAATTTGGGATAAATTTGTCATAAATATACCAATTTAGGGTTTTTTTATGGTCAGTTGAGATAAATTTGTCACAGATGTACTAGTTTAGGGTTTTTCATAGTCAAAAAAATAGTTTTGGATAAATTTGTCGCACATGTACCGGTTTTGGGTTTTTAAGGGTATTAACATTTCATTGAATGTAACATCAACAGTTCTTATTATTTTTCTATTTAGTCTATCCCAAAATTAATAACCAAAATAATCAAAACCATATCCAATGAAAAACATTTTTTAGCTTTTACATCAAACTTATCTCCATTTTTAGAATCAATGAAAAACATTTTTTAGCTTTTACATCAAACTTATCTCCATTTTTAGAATCTACACAGATATACGAAACACAACAAAAAACTTTCAAATGTGAGAGACTTATCTTCTTTCCACTCCATTATTCTTCCGGTAACTTAAAATCAAGTGGAACTAAAGGTCTTCAATTAACTAGATATGCTGTGTGTTAATTGCATTTGCCCAAAACGTCTTGGGTAATCCCGCATGCAATATATACTTCTTGCACACTCATTCAAAGTTATGTTCATCCTTTTAGCAGCATCATTTTGCTATGGTCTGTTTGGAACAATTCTTGTCATTCTGATTCCATTCTCTACAAAAATTGCTCGAACTCCTTTCCATCATATTTACCGCCATTTATCGGATCTTAGACAATTAATTTTTAGGCCAGTCTCATTCTCCACTTCAGTTTTCCATCTCTTAAAAGTATCAAATACATCAGATTTATTTTTCAAAAAATAAACCTATATCTTTCTAGTGGAGTCGTCAATGAATGTGACATAATAGCGCAAGCCTCTAAAGGAATGCATAGGGGCTAGTCCCCACACATCTGTATGCACCAAGTCTAATTTTCTTTTCTTTGGTTTTCTCCCAATCTTTGAAAAACTAACACATTTTTACTTGCCCAGAACACAATCTTCACATAGACTAATGTTTATGGACTTCGGATTAGGCAGTTTTCCCTTAGATACTAATAGCTTCATCCCTTTTTCACTCATGTTCCTAAGTTTGTGGTGCCATAATATAGAATTGACTTCAGACTCAACAACTGCTGCAGTTTCTCTACTACTTTTAGTTATGTAGAGCATTCTTGACCTTGTTCTTCGTGCTACAATCAAAGCACCTTTAACTATTTTCCAAGAGCTATCTCCAAAAATAGTTCTATATCTCGTGTTGTCTAATTGACTTATAGAGATTAGATTTCCTTTAAGTCCTTAAACATATCCGACATCATGCAACTTTCATGGATATCTGTTAGTAGAGTTTACATAAACATCACCCTTTCTCGTAATATCAAAGGTTTATCATCAACAAGATAAACCTTTCCAAATTTTCCAGCAATAAAATTGTGCATTAATTCTTTGCACAAAATAGAGTGAAATGACGCACTTGAGTCAATTGGATTGTCAATGCTCAAAATTAAAGCATCACTGTCATGCATATCTTTAAAAGTTGCATTTATAGATTTTTCTTCCTCTTGATTTTGGTCTCAATAGTGAAATTTCTTCTTTGGGGCTCTAAAATTTCGTTTTAGATGGCATTTCTTTTCAAAATTCTAGCAAATTATTTATCCATGAGGTCTCAATTTACTTCTCCCTCTGGACATTGATCTATCACGGTATTGGTTCCACCCTCGTTAATTGCTTCTCCCTTTGCCTTCAGTATTTAAGGTAAAACTCAAAAATTCATCTGATTATCTTACGCGCTCACTATGAATCAAATCTCGGATTGCTTGAAGCTTCAACTATTTCTTTCCAAACAAACTGCTCGCTGCAGTCATAGCTGCACTTCAACTTTCAAGTAGAGAAGATAATAAAATTAAAGCCTTTGCCTTGTCATCAAATTTGATATCCATCGAACTCAACCAAGTCATGATCACGTTAGATTCAGTGATGTGATTTGTCACGAAAGCACCTTCGTCCATCTTCAGATTGAAAAGACAACGCATCAAATATATCTTGTTTGATGCAAAAGGCTTCTCGTACATGTTGGACAATGCCGCCATCAAATCTACCATTGTTGCCTCATTGGTAATGTTGAAAGCAATGTTCCATGCCAATGTGAGACGAATCAAATCTATAGCTTGCCGATCTAACAATTTCCACTCTTCTTGCTTCATAAAGTTTGGTTTCTCTCCATACAGAGGCTAATGTAAGATCTTCCAGTGCATTTTCCATAAACCAAAGCTCTTGCCATTGAATTGATCAATCTTCACCTTCCCTTTGTCCTATTCGCTCCCACTATTTCGCCAAAACGAGGCTCCAATACCAATTGTTAGGAACACAAATATATGAAGAGAAAAAATAGAGAAGAAAACAAGCGAGAATTTTTTACGTTTTGTGCCAATGTGAGATGAATCAAACTCAGAGCTTGTCGATCTAACAATTTCCACTCTTCTTGCTTCATAGAGTCTGGTTTCTCTCCAAATAGAGGCCCATGCAAGTTTTTCAAGAAACCAAAGTCCTTGCCATGGAACCAATCGATCTTCACCTTCCCATCGTCCATATCGCTCCCATCATTTTGCCAAAATCAGACTCTGATACTAGTTGTTAAAAACATGAATATATGAAGAAAAACAAAGAAGAAAACAAGCGAGAATTTTTTACGTGGAAAACCTTTCCCAAAATCAAGAAAAGAGAGAGACCACGTTGCCGAACAAGGTAATCTTTCCACTTTTAATATTAGTGTTACAAGCTCTAGGATTACAAGCATTAACATTATAAATATGAAAGATATTGTGCCTATATACAGTAGGAGTTTGCGCTTGAACGTTACTTTATTCTATTAGACTTCACAACTCCATCAATTCTTGTTTGTTGAGAGTGCGCAACAGAATTCCAATACCTTAACCTTAGGAGATCGTCAAGAGATAGCCCAAAATCCGAGCCCGTCAATATATTCAGTTAGATCCACCTTAACTCAAAGCTTAAATCAATAAGCTATGGATCAACTATCCACTCAACACCACATCAATTCTCCAATATGAGACTTCTCTAACACAACTAACATGTGCATCCTAACAATCTCTCCCTCATGTGTGAGCTCCAATATTAGGTATGCTCTCCCTTGATTCACGTATCCTTCTGGCTCAACTTCATCCTTGGGCTTGCATTGCTACACCACAGCACCTACCAACCCAAAAATTTCAACTATTGGCTTTGATACCATTTGTTGGGAGCGCGCAATAGAAGTCCAATACCTTAACCTTAGGAGATTGCTAAGAGGGAGTCCAATTCAAGCTCATCAATATATCCAATTAAACTCACTTTAACTCAAAAGTTTAAGTTAATGAGTTATGGATCAATTATGATATATCAACTACTTAACACCATATCAATTATCCGATGTGAGACTTCTCTAACATAACTTACACGTGTATCCTAATATGCCATCCTCGGGTTGTTGTCCATCTCTAATGGTCACTCATCTCAAATGATATTCGAGGTCACATGAGGTTGATGACCTCGGATTTCAAGTGAAGACCTCAAATTAGGAGATTGTGGACTCGAACGTGAACTCGAGATTTAGCGGTTAGGATCAATAGAGGGAAGAAAAGTTCGATCTTGTTAGGAACAATGATACAAATGGATCCTATTTTTTATAGCCCATGAATTTTAAATTTGTTTAATATGATCCATGAATTGTACTCCAATGTGCAATGTAATTTATAAACTTTCAATTTATTTAAGTAGTCCATGGACTTTTAATATATGTTCAACTTAATCCTTAAAATCTGATAAAAAACAAAAACTTAATCTCGAAACTATATGAAAATATTCACTATTGTCGTTTCCGAAATTTGTAATGTTTGATTTGGCATTAAATCATTAAGGCCGTTGAATCATGTTCGAGATAGAGAATTAGATGATTTATATAATTCAGCTATATATATTCTTCTTTTTTTCTTTTCGATCATCACAAAATGCATACACGTCATCCATATTTAGACAAATACGAAACGTGTTATCTGCAAAACAAATGTTAGTGCTAGTTAGTTTTTAATTTAATTTGCAAATTTTATCTCTTTTGGTATGAAATCTTCAAAAAGAAAAAGTTGATATCTTGAAATAATTTTTTCACTAAAATATACTATTTTGAAAATTACTCATGATCGTAAATTTGCCCATTCAGTTCAAAGTTAACGTAATATAAGTCATTATGTGAATATCATAATAACATATTATTCAGAAAATAATTGATAATATTAAATTACATATAACCACGTAACTATACAAATAAATCATGGATAAATTCCTCATATTCAATATATTTAGACAAAACCATATTCAAATACATTTTAGAAAGCATGAGTTAGTTAAAAAGAAATCATGATAGTAAAATCATTAAAAATGAACTTAAAAAAATAGATGAAGATAAAATATCCTAAAACTTATTTCTTTGAATATAACTTATGATGGAAATAAATTCATTTATTTCGAAGTTAAAGTAAAGTGAGAAATATTGTTCATTATGTCAATAACATAGATGACCCAAGTTAGTCTGAAAATAATTGATGACATCAAACAATATATAATTATGGCTAAACAATGCAGGTAATTTATAGAGTACTTACTCCTAATTTTATATATAAATTATGGCATTATGCAATTTAACTTCATTTGTTATTTGACCTAATTAAACTATACGATGAAATTAGTTTAAATAACTATTTAAAACATATATTTAGAAATGGAAATGGAAATCAAACAAAACAAAATATTGACACTAATAACAAAAGAACAGCTGCCTAACTAGTTGTATACACTTATTTAACTTATATAGAGCATGGTTATCTACAGAAAGAGTTTCGACCTAATAGGCATTTGAGTAGGATTTTTCTCCAAACCCCTCCCTGTTAATCTATGAAAAATGATCAAATTGAATCTAAAACTCATCTGAATTTAAAAACATTGCGCCCTCTATTGTCTGGTGCAACAATGGGAAACAAATTTAAGTTTTGGTTTCAATTACAAAATCTCCTCAAAAGTTCTAATCCAAGAAAGGATCCGACTCTGGACTCGTTGGCATCGTCTTCTCATCCGAATGAAAGGAAGAAATGCAATGAAACAGGTAAATTAAATCACATCCCTTTTGCTAATTCCCACTGCCATTCTAACACACCTCGTGATTCAAAGAACAAGCACTTGTGCAACGTAAAAGACCTGCTCAATACTAGATGTATATTCAGATACTTAAGACCCTATACTGTAAAAAACAGAGAGCAGTACACAAAATGCTACAACTGAATCTCTAGATGCTTGAAGCATCTCATGGATGTGACCCCAATCACCACACCCTATCCTGAGGGTGGCGGCGGTGGCGGCATGGACATGTGTGGCATGGGGGGCCTCCCGAGCATTTGTTGCTGAGGTGGTGGTGGTTGCCAAGTATGTCCCGGTGCTACCATCCCAACTGGTGGTGGAGGTGGTCTCTGGAGGACTTGAGCTGCCTGAGGAGGTGGCGGGGGCATGCCAGGAGGTGGCCGGAACTGCTGCATAGGTGGTGGTGGCATTCCAACTTGGGGCATTGCCTGACCAGGCTGCGGAGGCTGACCAGGCCACGCTGGCCGAGGGACTTGCATAGGTGGGAAAGTCGCTCCTTGTGGAGGAGGTGGTGGCCGAAGCATTGACATTGATGCTGGGGCAACGGTCCCATTTGCAAAGGGGCGTGGAGGAGCTGGAGCAACCATGGCACCATTGGCCTGAGGACCGGGAAGAGTTGGTGGGCCACTCGCAAATAAAGTATGGGGCCTACTCTTCGTGGCATTTGGATTGCTAGCTGCCAAAACTCTCTCTGCACCATGAATGTACTTGAAATTAACCACTTCATGTCTTAACCATGAAAAGAAATGGTACCAAACTAACACACTGTCCATTTATGTCATAATAGCACGTGTGTAGGGTGTGAAGAAAGCACCTCAATCAGAGAGACATACTCCATGAACAAAGCAACTTACCTGCAGGAGTACCATGACGCTCCCCTTTGGTGTCTTTCTTATATGCATATGAGACTGTAATTTGTCGATTGCAAAGATACTGGCCATTCATTGCCTTGAATACAAGATACAAAAACCAATTACTTACTTCTCTAGAGAGCGAAGCAAGTTTTTACATCATAAGCATTAACATAAAAGTAACCATGCAGAAACGTCGAATCGATAATATCTAATACATTTCATTTAAGAGTACTTGACCAGCAATCCACATGTTGATGTTTTACCACAAACAATAGAGTGTCACTGCAAAGTAACAATCTCTATTGTCACCCTAAATCATTATTCATCAATAAAATTCCCAGGGCAATAAAGAATGAAAGATACCTCAATAGCTGCATCAGATGCCTCAAAAGAATCATAACTGACGAAACCAAAGCCACGGGAATTTCCAGTCTCAGGATCTCTCATAATCTGGAAAGAAAGCATGCAAATCTACAAATGTCAGTGGTTCTCGAAGATGATCCTCACATTTCATGCAGAAGGAAAGATGCTTAAGCTGTTGACACTAGAGCCTTTCCAAATCATCCATTCACTCCATTACTCAAATCTGAGAGCAGAAGAAGGACCTCATACTGCTTACTCACTCCAGGGATTTCCGTTATCTAAGACATTCTGAAACTATGCGGCATACCAGGAACAAAGATTTCAGCCTCACATATGTTTTATCTATTGACACAGAAGATAGCATAATTCTCCCTAAGTAAACCAAGTTTACAAACAGTGGTCCATTCATCCTGGTACCATAGGCAAAATGATTTCTTCAAGCCAACAAGAGTTCAGAAATGGTGCATTTTGTCCATGGAAATACAAGGTATAGCAATTAATGTAGATGGCACAGCAATCTTCAAGATATCACAATGAATATTCTTGCCTCCTGACCATCTAAGTTTTCCTTGAAAGGAGAACAAAAAAGCTGAGATTAGGTTGAAAACTCACTGGAGACATGCCAATTCATCTGGACTGTTTCAAACCAGTTTACAAAAATCTAAACACAAGAATACATCCCTCAAAGAAAACATTGAACACCAAATGTAACCAAACTTACCACGAAAGCTCTCTTAAATTTGTGTATGTACATACCCATTGCAAAATATTAAACAAGTTACATAATTCAAACCCAAACCTAATGTAATTAACAGATTAATACTAGCACATAATCTGAAAGTTTAACCCTTCGAAAGGCGTCTTTCAAACACTTCCTCAGACAAATTGCGCCTCGTTGCAAGACTCAAGACAAACCCCCTATATCAACTAGACAAATGAAAGTGAGTTCGGGCAAGAGGATATTAGATTTTCGAGTCCTAAGCTCGTAAATAGTAACTACCTTCATTGATAGCAGACCCAAACTAATTGGTATTGACATGAAAACAAGACACCAAACAAACGCTTAAAGAGGCCTGAGATTGTCAATTTGCACCATGTAGTCTAGAACTTTATGCCTTCTAAAGGATAGCAAAAGAAGGGGTAAAACCAAGAAGAAATGACTGCTCTACCCTTCACCTTACCAACCCCATAATGTTACTTCTATTCAACGTACCAACTTGAGAGAATTGACCATAAAGCACCATGAAAACACAGACAAAAATGCCCAAAAACACAGATAAAACAGAGAAAAACCCAGCCATGTAAAGAGAATATTGCAACAAGACTTAATTTAAATACAGCAACATTTAACACACACAGGGAAACCAAAGAGAAATACAGACACATAGAGAAAGAGGTAGCAAGTCCAAAGAAGCCACACATCAATTCAAGCAGAAGCCAAACAGCAAAGAGGAGAGATAAAATCAGAAAAGAAATTACCAGCAAATCAAACACAACCAGAGAATCAAAGGTGTACTGCACCCTCTGTTCAAACAGAGCACACCCAAGCATGCGACTTCTCACTCTTGTAACACATTCACTCTTCACACAACTAACATGTTCATGTGCTGAGTACTCTCATGCCACAAAGCACATACATAACATGGCAGTTTTTCATGGCAGGGGCTGTTACCTTCTCCATACTTAACCAGCTCCTGAGCCTATCAACTCTGGTAATGGATAACAATGGTGACCAATCATTATCCAATAAAACATTCACAGCAACTACTACTAATTTTGACATAATCTATGTACTTAAAGCGCCCACCACGACATCTCTAAACCACAGCATGGATACAACAGCCACATCTCAGTCCTTCAGCACTCATAGAGACACAACATAATGCAGGAAGCAACATTAAAAACACAATTAGAGTTGTTTCGACTGATCTTAACGAACACATTAATAGTAGACACACGGAGGCAAGTTCATGCGGTTTCTCTTTGCATTCCATCCTTTTCGTGATGAGAGATTCTCCCACAACAATTGCAAGAAAATCTTCCACGTTTTTTATGTATAACCCAGCGAGAAAAAGAAGAATTTTATTTAAAGAACCGTGTTGGGTAAATATATCATAAGAATTGATGAAGAGATGGCATGAATGAGCACAAATTGATCAATCATAGAAGTCTCCAATTAGAGTCTATATCAAGCATCTTCAAACTTTCAAATGAGCTGTTGTGATTTTGTATTCAATCCATGGTGTTCACTTGGGTTCTTGATGACAAGCAGCAAGAGGATGTCAAGCCCCAACAATTGGAAAACTTTATAAAATGACTCCAGAGACATTTTCTGTAGTGTGAGTAAGAGCATCTTTTTTTTTTTTTTTTTCTGGTAGTACCACAGGAATATCGAAATGGTACTTATAGAATTTCCTTTTCATCAAGACTCACTGGAAGTGTTAAATGTCCTCATGATATCTACCAGAGAAAATCACGTTAAACTAGTGATTCCATACAGAAGGGCAAAAGTTGAAGAGGAAAAGCGTTTGAATGCATTTGCAAAATCAGGTAACCAAGAACAATGCACCAGCAATACAACAAACTATACAAATTTTCAACCCCCAATTGTTTCACCATCTAGAGGGCATAAGAATCTAATAAACAGATTCCTTCAAAACTCAAATAAACGACGCTGCATTTGGAAGCAATAAAATTACATAAGAACACCCCTAGTAGATGGGTAGTAGAATCAACGCGAAAAGCTGCATTCCCAAGATACATGTAATCCATCTAGTAGGCAGGCGTTAGACGGTGTATATTCATATTTGCTTATCAACTGGCAATACCAGGACATGGCGCTCATAACTATCCAACTTAGACTGCTGTCACAATCATCATGCCACACATGAAATAGAGATCGATTAACTATACAAAGTAAGCTACATTGCAAGAGTACGACACAGCAATCGTAATCAACCCAGGTACTTTCATGCACTACAATGCTCTTAAAAAATTTACACGCTTGAGAAATCAAGAAATGATTGACTACTATAAAGGTGGGACTTCATGCAAATCAAGGAAAAATCCAAAGCATCACCTTTGGGTTTGTAACAATTACACCAAATGCACTGAAAGTATCATACAGAAGCTTCTCATCTACATCCTGCAGAGGATATGCCATAGGCAAGGAATTAGGACTTCTATATTGACAGACTTAGCCCATTAATAAAAATCATAGTATCTGACTACTTACAGGGTCAAGATTTCCAATAAAAAGGTTTGCTCCCACATCCAAGCTCTTTTTATCTTGGGTTGCCTGAATTTGAGCACAATAGCAACATGTTTAAAAATTGAACAAATACAGATTCAATAGATGGTCCGGGGAGATATTCCCTTAATCAAAAGATAACCTCCAACACAATAAAGACATGTAAATTCGTATACCTTATTCACACGTATAGGCTTCCCATAAAGTTTTATCATGTTCAACACCTTAATTGCCTGCAATCATCAAAACGATCAGTAAGCCAGAGATCCAGAACTAGCAATGCAGTTACTTAGACTAGTACTTACATAGTCAGCATCTTCTTCGCTCCGGAACTCGACAAATCCATATCCTTGGTGAAGGTTTGTCACTCTATCCTTTGGAACATAAACATTAACTGAAACAAGTTACAATAATGGTGAATATTCATCCTCGATAGTCTGAAACCTCAAACAAAGCAAGGAAAGGTGTGGGGGCTTTATTCACACAACAGGAAAAATAAATTACAACAATGAGCTCAAAGGAAAAGAATAGAGAATTCTGCTGGATTAATCAACGCCACTACCTGACAATGCACAGAGGCAAACCCATCATTTATATTTTCCGAACTCAAACTGAATTAAAGAAACCCATCTGGGAGAGAAGAAACAAAGTTCCTCGCAACACCAAGAGAAAGATAACGACTGACTCTTCACACATGACCGGTTCAAACTTACTGTTCCACTTCAGAGTAATTCCAAAGTAAGTTAGCAGAGAGATTTTGAGAAAAAGTTCCTCGGTTTTTTTTCTGAAAGCACAACAAAGCGGCAGCTTAAAGGACATCGTGATCAAATACACCAGCAACAGAAAGCTATGAAAACTGCAGCTACAAGCTATCGCTTCCATGGCATATTCTAGAATTTCGTCGAAACCAGGCATCGACCCGAGAAAAAGGAGCCGAACTTACCAACAGGACCGGCTTGAACAAACAGCTCCCAGAGCAACTCCTCCGACACCTGCAAGCCAAACCCGCGCCCTAATCAATTCACAACCACATCTCCCCCTAGCAAGCCACCATCGAAACCGCTCCCACGAACGCTTCCCGAGACGGGAACGAAGCGCTCGGAGCCGGAAAAAGGAACTCGAGAGGGAAACGAAAAATTGGGTCCTGGGGAAAATGAAAAGGCGGGGTGACCTGAGGGTCGAGGTTGCCGACGTAGGCGGTGGCGTCCTGGTTCCGCTCGGCGGAGTGCTGGCCGAGCAGGTTCGCCCCGACCCCCGGAGCGATCCGCGTCGTCATCGCTCTGCGCCGCGCCGATGCGGTTCGGGCCCGCGCTTGAACTCGAAGAAGAAGAAGAAGCAGCAGCAGCAGCAGCAGCAGAAAGCCGAAGGAGCTGCAGCCTAGCGCGGAGTCTCTGCTGTCTCTGCGCAGAGATTTCGAGTCGCGAGGATGAAGAAGGATGGCGAACTGGGCCTCGAGCCCGTTAAAGAGCCCTAACCACGTGCCAGGCCCAACCCGGCCTTTTTTTTTTTAATTAATGGCTTTTCCTTTTAATTTTGTTGATATTAGCTTTTGACAGAATATTATGAAATTGGAAAAGAAAATCAAAAGCATATTCAATTTCTTAGGCATTGGATTCACGTGCCTTGCCTTGCATTTCTTCACCTACCTACTGCCATATTCCATGATCGGAGACATGATATCATTTACTATCGACAACCGCTATTGACATGGTATCTTGATTCATCAACTTCGCATAGATGTACTTATAAGGGAATATAATCTGTAATTGCAACACAAGAATCGTACATTCATTAAATATTAAAACAAACTTCCATTCATAAAGATTTGAAACCCCTATTTACACAAACATTCAAATCACAATCTCAAAATATAAATACCACTTCGAGCCTTCTCATTCATAAAATCTTATCCCGAGATTCAGGCCTTATTTGGTTTAGCTTTCCCAAGGGGGCTTTCGGAGCCCAAAGCCCCTTGTAGAAAATATTTTGTGTTTGGCATGTGTTTTTGAATGCCCATTTGCCCAATGCCAACATCCCCAATGCTGAAAAAACCGCACGACCCAGGCGACACCGCCTGAGGTCACGGGGTCTCAGGCGTCGCCTGGGTCACGCGGTCTCAGGCGATGCTCGCCTGAGGTCACACGGCTTCAGGTGAGCATCGCCTGGGCGACACTCGCCTGAAGCCGCGCGACCTCAAGCGACGCCCGGGTCGCGCGATCTAGGGCGTCGCCTGAGGTCGCCGACCTCAGGTGAGCCGCCTCCCCGCCATCGCCACTAGCCGCTCTCCCATGATCACGCAGCTGCATCTCCTCCTCCATTTTCTTTTCTTTTCTTTTTTTCCTTTTTTTTTTAACCTGAAAATTACTTTGCAAAATATACACTTCCAAACACATTTGCTTTTAGAGAATGCCCATTCACTCAAGGATACTTGGGGAAATGCAAAGTCATTTTCCCAAAGTTGAACCAAACGGGCCCTCAATCGAGTCTAAAATGTTCTTCTTGGACTCAATAGCGCACAATAACGGCAATGTTTAGCTTATTCTTCACTTTTTGGGGATGAATTTGAGCCGCTCGTGAAGCTCCAGCTTTCCATTTGCAAGATTCAGCTATTAATTTGCGGGGCAACTCGAATTAGGGTTTCAATTCTCAGTACAATAGTTATTAGGGAAATAAAAAAATAACACGAATCTTAAACGATCCAATTAAGACTAATAAGATATAAATGTGATATAAACAAATCATAAATTACCGAAAAAAGAAAATAAACAGCAAATACAAAACAATAGACGAATCAGATGAATTGCTTTAGCTAGAAATTAAAACCTTAAACCGAAACGAAGTACCAAATTGAGAGCCCGGGTAATTTGCATGATGTGAAAGGGTTGTTTGTGCATAAAAAAAAAAGTGACAAATTTTGGTTATTATTGACAAATATTTAGTTGATGAGAGTAGAGTTTGATCATCCATGAATATAATTATCGACAACTTGATGAATCAATAGCTTAGAGTCAATAATCTCGTATGCATCAAAAAAACTGTGAAGGTAGTTGAGATAATATAGGTAATGTAACCGTTCAGTAACCGTTTATAACCTTTGATTGTAACTCTCTTCCTTTTGCAACCTATTTGTGACCTTTATAACGTCCCTTGAAAATCGTCAATTATAAACTTTAAATACCTATATCATGCTCTCTAGAGGCCCTACGCACAAACAAACAAATATGTTATTTTTCAATTATCGTTGCATTTTTGCATAGTAGTTATAGTTTTCAGACTTGTGTTGTCGATTAAATTCCGGCATGTTTCTTGGCTGTAATTTTAAAATTTGTATCGTCAATTAAATTCTAGTGTTGTATTTTCACGTTCTCAGGCTTTGTCATCGACTCAATTCTAGCAAAGTTTGTGTACGTTTGGTTCCGTTTGAAATACTTACGTTCTCAAGCTTTGTTGTCGATTAAATGTCGTTAAAGTTTGTGTATGTTTGGCTTTGTTTGAAATGAAATTACCGACCACCTTTTCTACCTATGATATTTCTTGTCTGGAATTGCTACAAAACCTATCTCCTCTAATATAACAGAAGAAGAATTTTTGGTGAAAGATATTTTGTCGCAAAGTCAAATTTAGATGAAACACCCGGCACGCCTAATGGAACCAATGTGGTTAGTTTAAAGAAGTACAATGCCAAGAACAAGGAATCATCTAAAGCCTAATCATGTTGCGAACAACAAACCTAGTGATATGGCTACCCATTCCGAGACCTTAATCACTGCAAGAATAGAGCTAAGCAAAGGGGACAACATCGAAATCCCATGAGACTTTGTGGAGGAGCAAATGAGGGAGTTAGTACCAAGTCTTACTTTGGTGGCTACCATGAAGAGACTATGAGGAACATCATAATAAGATTACGAATCACACAGCAAAACACGTTTTTAATGTGATTAGGTTGACAATAGTCAATGTGATCAATGATGTCATCTCTAGGCTTAGGACATTCAACTAGTCCATATCAATCCAACTGAATGTAGAAACGTTTGTGTATGTTTCTCCAACTCTTAATGAATTAAACAACGGAAGTAATTTAGGTCACGTGGTCCCATCACTAGTGAGTAATTTACAAAAGGCTTGAAAATCCTTTCTACCCCGAAACTAGGGGCAAGAAGGTCAAGTCTATTAATCTATATACCCTAAACCTAGGTGGCAAGGTGTCGACTTGCGAATCCTAAGCAAGTGGCTGAACTCATATTATAACAATTAGGCGCCAATAGCATAATGTTTAGGCCAATATATAGGAAGTCACATCTCGATTGGGTTGACACTATACCTTACCCTAAAATTTCAAAACTTCTAACTTAACTACTCGACCTTCAAACACATTGGTCGATTTATTGTCCAATGTGGAGAAGCAGGAACAAATGAATTCCCAAGACTTAGGTTGTTCTCTATGTCTTTATCAAAACCTATCTTTATTTAATATACAAATTTATCTCCTAATTTAATCCATATGTAGGCTGAGATGGAAAGATAATTTCATTCTCAATTATATAAAATGATGCCTAAAGTATCAATTGCTGACTTGGCCAAAATTTATCAATACGATAATGAATCAATTGATCGGTTTGTCACTCGACTCAAGAAGGCTAGGAATAGATGTCTTACTTCACTCTCGGAAAAAGAATTCATAAAATTGGCTTTAATGAATTGAAATTCAATCTTAGAGAAAAATTTAGAAGGCTGAAATTTTGTCGATATATTCCAATTGGCAATGAGAGTCTACGTATGAGCAACTACTTTAAGGACAAAGATATAGGACCACATATAGAGTTTACATAAAATGTGCTTTTCACGGAAAAATATGAGCCATATAATGAATTTGACAAAGATAAAATTTAGTGAGAAAAAAATCAAATTTGCCAACGACAATGGGACATGTGATGAATCTTGGTTACCTAATTTAAAAGAATCAAATGATAAATGAATTATTCCATTCTTTTAAAATGAATATTCGTTTGCACCAAAAAATGACCAATTTTGGTTATTATTGACATGTGATAAACTTAGTCGATGAAAGCTAAGTTTCGTCATTCATAAACAGTATTATCGACCATTTGAAGAATTGACAACTTGATGAATGGGCAAGTTGAAGGAGCAAACAAAAAGGTGGAGTCGACAATCTCAAATATAAACGTCGAAAAAGTAATCGTCAATGTAGTGGAATGAAGTAACTATCACGACAGTGGAGTTGAAGAAACCATTAAGGTAGTGAAATGTAACCGTCAATATAACCATTTAGTAACCGTTTGTAACCTCTATTGATAGCTACCGATTATAGACTTTAAGTAACCACATTGTACTTTTTGAAGCTCCACACATCACAAACAAACAAACATGCTATCTTTCTGTTTCGTTAGAATTGTTCTCATGATGAAATATCTTTCATCAAAAGTAGTTCTTAAGCTTTTCTTTAAGGAGATCAAGATTTAGCACTAATTTCGGACTAAGAATATCTCATGTGAAAGGGAATTGACTTCTCCAATTCAAACAGCATTGTACAATGCCAAACCAAGCTGGAATTTAATCGACAAAATGACCCAGAAATGATAGATTCGATAATGTAACAAGATATGGACAAACTGCAATTATTATTGACTTGTGATACGTGACATCCTGAATTTTCTGACCCTATAAGTATAATTGGAGTATAATGGGCTAGGATTATTTCAAAGCGGGCCAAATGACTATGCACTTGAGTAGTTAACGGGCTACACGAAAATATCGAGCATGGGCTCGATTGGCAAAGGATGAGCTACGGACTTGGGCTTGATTTGGAATGGGCCAAGAGTCGGGTTCATTAAAGTTGTAAATTAAGTCTAGTGGGCCGAGAAATGTCATGGGATGAGCCTGGTGGGCTAGAGACGGGTATTTAGGCCCGAGCACTTTAACTTTTTTCGATTAAGATTATAGGTTAAGCCTTATGCAAGATTTAATTAGGATTTAATTAAAATTTATAAGCGATTGTAATTTTGTTATTGAATACTAACTTTAGTAATTTTTTGCAATTAATCCTTATTTGTATCATAGATCAGTGTCGAGACGTTAACGCATCAATTCGATTCGTGCGAATTCATGGACTCACATAGTTACGAAAGGATTGAAAATTTTGTGGATTTGAAATGAAACTAAGTGGAAGACGTTAGAAACTAATAAACCAACTAATGACACGGATTATAACTTGATCTTAAGCAATCTCGAGTGCCAGGTGTCGACCATGAAGAAGAATGCATGCATGGGAGCCACGACTTTCATCTCTTCTCTCTCGGTTTCTCTCCAACCCGAAGTCTTCAAAGGAGACATCATCATTTCTTCCTAATAATATCTATTCTTGGGATTTAAAATAAAATCTACACACTCATATTGGGTTTTCCTCAAGACTCACGCCATTTCTTCTCCCTAAAGACAGACCTAAATCCTCTCTCCATCTCTCTCTCTTTTCTCTCTCGCGTGGCTTGCATGGAAGTAAAGCCGACGG
Source organism: Eucalyptus microcorys (assembly GCA_014182515.1). Taxonomy (NCBI): domain Eukaryota; kingdom Viridiplantae; phylum Streptophyta; class Magnoliopsida; order Myrtales; family Myrtaceae; genus Eucalyptus; species Eucalyptus microcorys. The sequence goes on along the minus strand of CM024569.1, from coordinate 25,799,563 downwards.
CCCCAGCGTCTTCTTCTCCTTCTTCTTGCGTGTGTTTGAGGGTAGAATTCCGAAGAGTAGCAAGCCACCCACGAAGCCGAGCCACAGGTAAGGAAATGATGAGGTCCTAAACTCGAAGTTATCCACCGTTCGTTGAGGGAACTTGCGGAGCATGCTAGATGGTAGGAGATTAAGTCTTGATGCTTTTGTTTTGAGTTGGAATAGGTTAGATGGATGCTCAAATGGAGTCGTTGGTCTTTGCATGTGATGATCGAGGTTCAAATGGTCAAACCGAGCGTGAGGGAGCTATGTTGGTCGAGATGGTGGGTAGATGATTGTTGAGTTATAGATGGGTGTTGCATGTTGGTTTTGAGGGGTTGAGAGGCGAATTTTAGTCTCGGGTTGAACTATAGGTTGTTGTGTGTAGTCTATGAGCTATTGAGATCACTTTTGGGTTCTGTTGGAGTAGTGTCGAGGTACTAAAAGAGCTTGTGGACAAACTAAACAACTTGATGTAGCTGTAGATGGAGACAGGGGCTCGAGATGCTCTATTCGGGGGGGACAAGGGTAGAAATTACTGTTTTATGCATCATTTTGGGGTCTTAAATGTGTAGTCGATGGAAATAACTAATTTTCTTAAGAGCGCACCAACTATCTTAGGCTTCGACTACTGGTGGTTAGAGATTTCTTGCAGAAATTGACTTGTGTGGACATTCCTCCCTTAGAACAACAAACTGACCTGCAGTAGAATCTTAGGTAGTTCTATGAATTTTATGAAATTTTCTAGATGGAGTTGGACCTCAAAGCCTTCATGAAAGTTGTAGGTCATATCTTTAGGAATAACATATTAAAATTTGAGAACAAATGGTCGGGGTTCGAATATTGAAACGAATTTTCTTCAATAGGTGTGTAAACTGGAAGTTGCTGCAAAATTTAGGGGTAAAGACAGCAAGTTACTACTCTTTATACAATGAGAAATAGGCTTAGGTTTCTTCGTAAAAAATGTTAATCTATGTCTCTTCTATAACATACTAAAATTTCGTAGCATTTCGATGAGATTTGATGCACTTTTTGCCTCTGTGATTGAAACTGCTCACATTAGTCTTTATTCTACCTTGATCCAAGACTGTGCAATAGATGATGTCCCTCATGTACCTGATTTTCATGGCATGTAGGGAGTCTAATGGTCTTGTAATAATGGTTAGTTTGTGCATGAGCATGTCTCTTCCATAATTCGAAGTGTGATAATTGTATGATTACTAATTATGGCATATGTGTGCAATAAGTACGACATGAATGAAATGCGGTGTAAGCATTAAGTGTTGCTTAAAGTGATTGTGTGCTCTTGAGATCATATGCATGCTGTGATGTGATATAATTCAGAGGTGTGATGTGTGGAATGTGTAAATTAAATGAGTAAGAGATTTCCATTGGTACTGGGGTACCGGTGATGCCCTAGGGAGTGGGATGCCCATGCTGTGTGATCTCGGATGCCTCGGTTGAGTGAGATACTGGGATGCCTTAGAGTTGAGATGCCCATGTGTGTGATCAAGGATGCCTTGGTTGTGGGATACCGAGATGCCTTAGAGTGACATGTCCCGTGCTGTGTAATCTTGGGATGCCTTAGTTGTGTGATACTAGGATGCCTTGGAGTGAGATGCCCGTGATAGTAATATCGTGGAAGTCCAGATGTGATATTTCAAAAGTAACTCGATCGGGCCAATTTGAGTTTCGGTGGGTAAATTGATCGAGGGTGGACTTTGACATACACACTTAATATAATTCCACTTGGCATGTGAGTTCGCCTGTTGTTGTTGCATCTCATCTAGGTTTTGGTTAGAAATAGGAGGCATGCATGCATATTTAGTGTGCTTGATATGAAGTGATCATTTATGTGACATCTTAGTATTCATTTAGCTATACCTGGATAATTCAATCTTAGTAAGTATGTGTTATTTGGTTATGTTCTCTTGCTTTCTTTGGTGACTGTGGATTGTCTAGTTTAGGGTCTTAGTATTTCTTTACTGGACGTTGCTCATTCCTTTCTATTTTTTTAGATCGTTAGTATGGACGTACCACTGATCTCTCATTATGGGGTGATAGCATACATTGATGTTTCTTTTCACGACATATATGACCTCAATATCGAGCTGACCTATACACGATACGAGACTACGCTCTAGATGGATGACGGCAGGGTAGACTGGATCCCTATGAGGTTCGTTGCATAGTTCATAAACAATGAAGGGAAGTTGTTTGGCCCTCTTCAGTTCGACGCTAGAGGACCTGAAGCCGAGGCAAGTGGTGCTTAGGCACCCAGTTCATGATGAAGCCGGAGAAGACGTCTTTTGTTTTTTGATAGACGTGGGCTTGTTTAGGAGTAATGAAGTTAGGAACTCTTCTCACCATTTCCCTGGCTGATTACTTATACTTTTGCTTATGAACTTGTAAACATATGATGTACTTTAGTGTAGAACTGTAAGTAATCCAGGTCGACGTATGCAAGCCAGAGTGAATTCTACAAAAAAGCTAACCAAGCCCTTCGCGATCTTTATATTATTTCTTAATTGGATTGTCTAATGCTTGGTGACAAGACTATTACAGGATGATCGTATGTTAGGAAAATTTCATATCATAAAATATCCATGTTATACATGCTAACCAATTAGGTTGAGATACTACAGTGTGATAATTGAAATCAATAGGTCCTGTCTTGACAATAATCGATGTAGTTTCCGCTTGCGCCTAGCATGTGATGCTGCTGGGACGTCACATGATAAACTTAGTCAATGAAAGTAAAGTTTGGTCATTTATAAACAATATTATCAACAACTTGATGAATTGGCAAGCCAAAGGAATAAACAAAAAGTGGAGTTGACAATCTCGGATGTAACAATCAAGTAACCATCAACATAATGAAATAAAGTAATTGTCGTGACAATGGAGTCGAAGAAATTGTTAAGGTAGTGAAGACAATGCAACCGTCAATATAACCATCAAGTAACCGTTTGTAACCTTTATTGATAACCAATGATTGTAGATTTTAAATAACCATATTGTACTTTTCGAAGCTCCCCACATAAACAAACAAATTTGCTATATTTTTGTTTTCGCTGGAGTTGTTCTCATGACGAAATAACTTCAATCAAAAGTAGCTCTTTGGCTTATATTTAAGGAGATCAAGATTTTTCGCATACTTCGGACAAAGAATATCTCATGTGAAAGGGAATTGATTTCTCCAAATCAAACAACATTATACAATCCCAAATTGGGCCAAAATTACAAACTCGATAACATAATAGGATATGGACAAACTATGCTGGAATTTTATCGACAACGCAACTTAGGAATATAAAGATACAACATCAAAATTTAATCGACAACACAACACCAAGGTAAAGATGTACGCCTGAATTTAATCAACAACGCAAACATGAGAACTACAGCTAAGGAAATTAAAGTACAGTGTAGATAGCGGTGTCAATGGGTAGGTCGGGTTGGGTTTCGATGTTATCCAAACCAACCCAACCCAAAAAGCATACGACCCGAAGCGAAAATCTGAGTAGGGGCTAGGTCCTTTTTTCTTTTTCTTTTTTTGGGTGGGGTCTTGCTCACCTCTTCTTTATCAGGCAGCAATTTTGATGAACATTTTCCAAGTAAAAATCATTTCAACTTTGGAAGAACAACAAATTTGGTTTTCTCACACAAATTGGAAATAACAATTCCTACCATTGCAATTCCAAGTATGAAAAAATAAGATCTAGTATGAAGCATTCAGGCATATAGAAAGAGTTCAATCATCTTTCCTTTCAAGAAGAAAATTCTAATTGAAGCTGGCACTAACAATAGTAATGGGAGGCTCAGAACAAGAGGAAGAGATCACACAAGCATAGGGATCTTTCTCTTCTATATATTATCCACAGAAGAGTGCGAAGAGCTCATTGGCCACTTGTTTTTCATATATGAATCAAGAAAACCATTCTCCAGCATCAAAAGTTTATTAGATTGTCTCTTCCCGAGTTCTCCATTCCTAGAAATAGAAAATTCAAATCTTTTCTCAGTTGGCAGTTCTATCCAACCCAATTACTTAGCCTGACCTTGGCCGCATTCAATATACATGATTTCTCATGCAAGTGACCTATCAATTCCGCAAATCACAAATTAAAAACAAACCCAGATGATAGAGCATAGAGAGAAGCACGAGAGGGAAAAAGACGAAAAAAGGGATTGACTCCATCAGTACTTCAAATATTTTTTTGTACTTTCTTTTTCAAGCAAGCGAACTCTGTCTCTCCAAATCATTCGCCCCTTATGATGAGAAAATTTTCTAACAATCATTTTATTCTTTCCTTTCAAGAACAATACATTCAACCAAGACAAGTCAAACCTAGTTTGCCAAAAAGTAAAGATAATCATGCTACTTAAGAAGAACCAACTCAAAATGAACGAGAACTTGTGAGAATTATTTAGAAATCTCAGCTGAAAAAAGCAGAATAAGAAGATTAGTATACAAAAACATTGAACCAAACAATCCTCACCCTAACCCATCTAAAGCAGCACTCATCCGAAACCAAAAATGCAAAAATTCAGAGAAAACAGAAGCTCATTTAGTCACATTAGAACTAAGTACTGAAACATGAACTTATCTCCTACAAACTCCCGATAGGGTCCTATTTAAGGAACCCCAAATTTAACTAAAACTCATATTGGGCAAATCCACAAACCCTAACGACGACTTGAGCAGCGACGCCGAATCCCACGCCACCACGAGGTGAGGCGAGAAGCACACCCAATCAAGGTGAATTGAAACCCTAGAATGCTAGGAGAGCATAAGAGATGGATGCAAGGGACAAGAGGAAGCTAGGGAGATTCGACAACAAATGCCATAGAATCAGAGCGTCCATTGAGTTAGATTACCGTCAACGACGGTGGAGTTGCAAGGAGGAGAAGACAACTAGGGCGTCCGTCGCATCAGAGGTAGCACTGGCTCAAAGGTTTTAGAAATGTTTGTTTGTAAGTAATGTGTTCGGGTTAAACAATATTAAGGCTCAAGTAAGTAACGTGTTTGGGGTTGAATAGTGTTACGATCCTAACCGACCCGAAATATATATGCTATTTGTTTTATAACTATCACGCGGACAATATTAAGACCCGACCCCAAAATATCCTATTTTTGTCTTCGACTCAAGTCGGGTTTTATTAACACCCCTAAGTGCAAGAAAGCTTATTGAAAAATAACATTTTGTTTGATTTGTGCAGATTGTCATTCTAGTGAGCGACTTGAGATATTTATAATGGTTTAGGGTAATTGCCTTTCAACAGTTTTCGGTGATTATAATTTCCAAAGTAACTTTTGCTAATTATCTCCATGTTTGTAAATTTTATGTGTACAACACTGGCACTTTTATTGTCTCATGGCAGGATAGATAGTGGTGCTTATGCCTTCTGCAATGAGGTGCCTGATTCGATTGACCACTTGTTTTTTGGTTATCATGTTACGGCCAGGGTTGCTTTTTCTTGGGCGGCCAGATGCAATCTACCTTGGCGTAACAGATCATGGGAGGAGAATCTCCACTGGGCCACTACCTTTCTGATGGGAAATGATTTTTATAAGTGCATAGCTCGTTTCTCCTTTGGAGTGCTTTGTCATATTATTTGGAAAAATAGGAACAACATCCTTTTTAGAGGACAGTCTCTTGCTATTCCGGCTATGAAGAACCATCTTTTTAAAGTGGTCAGAGATAAGGCGATCAATTTTAGGAATGTCGAAGATAACTTCAGGAATAGAAGGTTGCAGGGGAGCTGGGGCATTGACTCGGTCATCTTCTCTAGGGATCCTTAGTTGCTTCCTTTTCAGTTGGTGCGTGTTTCTTCTAGCCTTGTGAGCAGCGACTTGCTATTTTTGGCGGTTGTTCTCTTCCCTAGCTAAGGGTTTTTGTGTTTCTGGGGGCCGGTTGTCATGCCATGCTTTTTGTATCCCTTTGTGTTTGCTGTTTTGGTTGCCAATTGTGGCTTTTACATCCCGGCATCCTTCCACTCATAACATTCCATCGTCTTGAGTGTAAGTTTTGATGCCGTGATCTTTTGTACACTTGGTCATTGCTTTATATATTCATTACCTTTCAAAAAAAAAAAAAAACTAATCCATGACGTGGTTTTTTTTAAATCAATGTATATTCATAATCTTGCTTTCAGGGGGTAACTATTCCCTTAAAAAATTTGTGACTTTGGTCTCAACTGACTCATCAGATGAGTTGGCTTTCTTACGCTAATTGTTATCTCCAAAAATGTGTGCCTCTAGTCTCAACTAATTCATCAGACGAGTTGGTCTTCAAATGATAATTGTTCCTTCCGATATTGTATGCCTTTGATCTCATCAATCTCAAACTTCAAAGCAGCTTACTAACATTCTTTTAATAAATATTGCTAATATTTGGGGTAAGAACAATATAAGTGTCGTATTGTGCTCACTTGAGTGCCAAAACTTTTTTTTTTTTGTTGCTCAGTTAGATGTATTTGAGGAAAATTGATCACTTAAATACCATTCTTGGCAAATTGTCCTACATGGATTTTTTTTTTTAATTGTTTTCCCATTATGATGTGGATTTTATATAATAAGTTGAACTCCTACGCGGAAATTTGTGTACACTTGAAGAGCAACATCGTCGTTTCCTGAGGCTTTTTCAGGAGAACATGAGAGAGAAAAGCTGCAAAGGGTTCGAGTCATCGCTGGCACTGTCGTAGCTCTCTACTCGCCGGAGTCGGAGGCCAAATCAATGAGAGGGCTTTCTGCGCACTCGCGTTCATGGTGATTCCCTAGGGTTTCTCACCCCTTCCTTCCTTCGTCTACTCGCTTCATTCCCCTTTGTTTCTCGGGGGAAGACCTTGGGTCGGGAAGATGTTGCCGGAGCTTCGAATCGTCGCCGATTCCCCCATCGCCGCCAGCCATCCAAGGAGCTCCTAGGTTGAGCGCCGCGACCTGATTCCACCTCCACCGACCACCCTTCTCCCCCGCGCTCTCCAATTGGCCTGATTTGCTGCTGCTGCTGCTGCTGTCTGCTCGGGCTCTGCTTGTGCGGGCTGCCGTTGCTTCCTTCGAAGTCCTTGTGGGGGAGGTTTCGATTAGCCCCTGCCTTGGTTGTGTTTGAAGCTGCTCTAGGTCCCGTCGCTTCGCTACTACGGCTGTCTTCGCGAGCTCTGTTCGTGCGGGCTGCAAGTGTTGGTTGGTGAGGCTTTGTAGTGGTTCTTTGGCTCTACAGCCCTTTTCAGCCTGGTTCTTCTCTCGACCTACTGCTGCCTTGGTCGAGTTCAGAGCTTCTCCGGGACCTGACGTTTCGTTGCTACGGCGATCTTCTCGAGATCTGTTCATGCGGACTACCGGAGCTGGTTCGTGGGGCTTTGGAATCTTCTACATACCTCTTCAGATCGATTCTTCCTTTTTCCCTGGTATGGTCCCATTCTCTGCAATGCCTGTACTATAGAAGGGTTGGACTGTGTAGAGGACTACTGGTGAGCTATGGCTTCTTCATCTGCTGTGGTGGGTGGAGTGAGTATTGAGGCTCAGCCTGGTTCTGGTTTTGAGGAGGGGCTTAGCCCTTCTTCCCATATTCGTTTGGGCCAGCCTTCCCTGGCCATGGGTAAGGCCCCTGCTGTTGCTTTGAAGGAGAAACGAGATCCCCCGAAAACTTTGGCCCGTGCTGGACGATCTAGAGGACGTAGCCGTTCGAGGTCTGCTTCTAAGAGACCTCAGGCCCCTCATAGCCATCTGACCAACTCGAAGCCCCCCTTGCCCGTTCTTGGGCGAGCATTGCTAGGCTTGTTGCCAAGGGGTACAATCTCACTTATGTACCCCCTTCCTTCGAAGAGGATGGCCCGGCTATTAATCTCTTGGAAGAGGTGCTTGATGCAGTGGATCCTAAGTGGCATGAATGCCTAGTTGGTTATTTCATGGGGAGAAGGCTCCTGTTTTAGCTCAAGGAGCAATCACTCAAACACACTTGGGGGCCGAAGTTAGTCGAGGTCTTGGCCAACGATCAGGGGTTTTTCTTCTTCCACATTCCCAATCCGTTATTCTGGAGGAAGATTTTGGAGGATGGGCCTCTAACGGTTGCAAGAGTGCCACTCATTTTGCAACAATGGAAACTTCTTTTAGAGCTGAAAAGAGACAAGTAAACTTTGATGCCACTTTGGGTTAGATTGAAGAATTTCCCCTTTGATTTGTGGACCGCGCCGGTGATTAGTGCTATCACAAGCGCCGTTAGAAAACCCCTCTATGTGGATCAACGTACGGAACAAATGAGGATGATTTCCTTCGCAAGGGTGTGTGTGGAGATCCAAGCCAACCAACCGAGAGTGTCTTCGGTGAAGGTAACCTTAAATGGGGTGACTCGATCAGTTGCTATTGAATATGAATGGAGACCCCCCCCCCCCGGCTTCCCGGGTGCCCGAACCTGATCTAGTTGGGGTGGATGGACCTTGTGACGCCGACCTAGCTTGGAAACAAGTCAAGGGGAAGAAAAAGAAGCCTTCCCCTCCTATGGAGTTAGTCTCGTCCTTACCAGTCACTTCAAGTGAGGAGGGCGTTCACTAAAGATGAAGGCTGCTGCTATTGAGAAGAGTTTGCCCTCCACATCAACTTTCAGGGTTCAGAGTGGCTTGCAAATCCTCACAAAGACGGATGTCTCCTTCCCCACCGCAGTGGATGATCCCATCAGCCCTATGGATAGCTCGACACGTCCGTTCAGCCCTGGTGAGGAGTCTATAAGTGTATCCAGACATGTTGGCAATTCAAATGATGACCTGCTCTCCTCTTGTCTGTCGCCGAAGGCCCCTCCGTCTAGTTCGATGGTTGTGACCATGCAGGACAAGCTTCTGGCTCCGTCTCCAGACCTGCCTCCTCCTCCACCCCGTACGGCACTACCTCCTTCTCGGCGCAAGCTGCCCTCGAAAAGGAGGTAACCCTTGGTCCTTCTCCTTTCTTGTATATATGTATATAGGTTGTTGGAATGTTAGGAGCCTTATTAACCCCGTTAGACAGGCGGAGGTCCGTAGTCTAGTCATTTCAAATCAATTGCTGTTGGTTGGTCTTTTGGAAATGAACGTGCCACAGACTTTCTTCAATTCCATTTCTGGGAGACTGTTGAGAGACTGGTGTTGGATTGCCAACTATGAATTCTCCCCTAGGGGTAGGATTTGGGTTGGTTAGGACCCCTCAAGAGTTAAACTTTGAAGTTCTCGCTATGACCAGTTAGGCGATTCATGGCTTTCTTAAGTTGTTGGACTCGGGAGTGTCCTGTTGTGTGTCAGTTGTTTATGGGGAGCACTCTTTTACACTCGGAAGACAACTTTTGGGGGATATTATCTCTAGAAGTAGTGCCCTACAGAATTCAACTTGGCTAGTGATAGGGGATTTCAATGCTATTAAGGACCCCTCCGACAAGTTGGTGGCTCTGATGCTTAGATCCCGTGCTTCGATGATTTCGGACAATGCTTGGCGTAGGCGGAGCTGGAAGACCTTAGGTGTGTTGGCTTCAGATACACATGGACAACCTCCTTAGGTTCTACTAGAAAGGCTAGGAAGATTGATCGAGTCCTTGTGAACTCTAGGTGGTGCTTAGATTTCTCATACTCGGAAGCTTCCTTTTTAGCCCCAAGTATTTCGGATCATACACCTATGGTGGTTGAAGTGCTTAACCCGATTCTTCGGAGGAAACCCTTCAAGTTCTTTGATTTTTGGATGAAGCATCTTGAGTTCCATGCAATTGTTACTCGAATTTGGGAGGACCCGGGGAGGGAGTACTTATGTTTAGGCTTGTGCACAAGCTCAAGGCTCTCAAAAGTCATCTCAAGCAGCTTAATAGAGAATCTTTCTCTAATATATTTACCAAGACGTCAGAAGCAAGGGTTGTCTTGGAGAACACGCAAGCCGGTCTTCAAAGGGATCCCCTCTCGGTTGATCTTGCGGAGTTGGAGAAGGACTAGCGGCGTATCTTTGCTAACCTTTGATCTAGTAAGGAGTTTTTCTTCAGATAGAAATGAAGAGTTAGGTGGCTCAAGGAGGGAGATCACAACACCAAGTTCTTCCATCAATACGTAAAAAAGAGACAATTGCGGAATAGAGTTCTTTCTGTTTTGGATTTCTCGGGTAACCAAATTACCCGAGCCGCAAGCGATTCAACAGTGTTTTGTGGAGCATTTTTAGGACATTTTGGCACCGCGGGTGGAGCAAGGAGGGCCTTCGATTGGGGAGATCCGGAGACTATCCAGCATCCTCTTTCGGACGAGCAAGTTAGCTTTCTTACTCGACCGGTCACTGAGGTGGAGATCCGGGATACATTCTTCTCTCTAGCTAGAGGTAAGGCCCTTGGGGCGGATGGCTTTACGGTTGAATTCTACAAGGAAAATTGGGAGACGGTTGGACAGTTGGTCATAGTAGTAGTGATGGATTTCTTTGTCACGAGGAAGCTCTTGAGGGAGATTAAATAACACCATTCTAGTGCTTGTGCCTAAAGTGTCCAATGCAACTTCTATTGATGACTATAGGCCTATTGCCTACTACAACACCATTTATAAATGTATCACAAAGGTTCTGGCTAATCGAGTTGCAACTGTTCTAAAGACTATTATTAGCCATTTTCAAAGTGCATTTGTAAAAGGTAGGCGGATCAGAAACAATATCTTGATGGCTCAAGAACTCTTTTCTGGTTTCCACCTTGAACCATACCTTCCCAAGTGTGCGGTTAAGGTAGACTTCAAGAAAACTTATGACACAGTTGATTGGGGTCTCCTTGAGAGAGTCCTCATTGCTTTTGGATTTCCTGACTTTGTGACTCGGCTTATTATGATATGTGTACGCACTCCCATGTTTTCCATCGCTTTGAACGGGGAACTTCATGGTTACTTTGCAAGTGGACGCGGCCTTCGCCAAGGTGATCCTATCTCTCCATACCTGTTTACGTTGGTTATAGAGGTGTTGTCTGGAATTCTGTTTAGGTGCTCTTCCAAGCCGAGTTTAAGTTCTTCTAGAGATGCAAGGTGACGAATCTCTCACATCTTTTCTTTGCAGACGATGTTTTTCTATTTTTTGAGGTGAACTTAGCTTCAGTCAATCTTCTCAAAGAGGGCCTTCAAACCTTCTCGGCATGGAGTGGATTAAGTCCAAATCCTTCCAAAAGTGAGATCTTTTTGGCTAGTGGTTCGCCTTCTTTAAGGAATCAGATCCTCCTCGATCTCGGTTTTCAGGAAGGCAATTTACTGGTGCACTACCTAGGAGTTCCTATCATCACCTCGAGGCTCAACAAGGTGGATTGTTGTGTTCTCGCCAACCGTATTACTACGAGGGTTCAAGCTTGGACTTACCACTTTCTCTCTTTTGCTGGCCGACTTTAGCTTATTAGGTCAGTCCTTCATGCTATCTAAGCATATAAGGCGAGTGTTTTTATATTACCTACAGCTGTGCTGGATCAGATTGAGAAAGTCCTTAGAAATTCTTCTGGAAAGGACCGGAATTAGGTAGAGGGGGAGCTAAGATTGCCTGGGAGGATGTGTGCCTCCCAAAAGTGGAAGGGGGCCTTGGTATCCGGAGGCTTCGGGATTGCAACAAGGATGCCATGCTGAAGCATATCTAGGCTCTATTTTCAGACAAGGAGGCTTTGTGATGTAGGTGGATTCATTCCATGTTTTTAAAATCAAGGAACTTTTGGGTTGCTAAAAAACCCACTTTCTGTTCTTGGGCTTGGAAGAAAATCTTATCTTTCAAAAGTGAGGTCTGAAACTCTTTCTTTTGGAGGATTGTGAATGGCTTCTCTACCTCTCTTTGATTTGACAAGTGGCACCTTAGAGGTCCCCTGAACTTAATCTTTTCAGACTCAATCATCTATAGCTCCGGACTATCTAGGCAGGCGACAGTGCGAATCTTTTCTCTGATGCCGGGCAACCTCTTAGGTTGGTGCTTGAGTCGTGGGATCACCATTTCCCGAGCCTCACTCAGAACTCAGATTGCTTTTGTTGGAGGGAGAGTTCATCAGGCCAGTTCACTGTTGCTATGGCTTAGAAGACCTTTAGGCGGAAGAGGACTCCGGTCCAATGGCATACATTCGTCTAGAACAATGCAATGGCACCGTGGTATCAACTAAACCTGTGGCTTATGGCCAAGTGCAGGCTTCCCATACAGGCGCTTTTATTGTCTCATGGCAAGATAGATAGTGGTGCTTGTGCCTCTGCAATGAGGTGCTTGATTCTATTGACCACTTGTTTTTTAGTTGTCGTGTTACGACTGGGGTTGCTTTTTCTTGGGTGGCCAGATGCAATCTACCTTGGCATAATAGATCATGGGAAAGAATCTTTGCTGGGCCACTACCTTTCTGATGGGAAAGGATTTTTATAAGTGCATAGCTTGTTTCTCCTTTGGAGCGCTTTGTCATATTATTTGGAAAAACAGGAATAGCATCCTTTTCAGAGAACAGCCTCTTGCTATTCCGACTATGAAGAACCATCTTTTTAAAGTGGTCAGAGATAATGCAATCACTTTTAGGAATGTCGAAGATAACTTCAGGAATATAAGGTTGCAGAGGAGCTGGGGCATTGACTCGGTCATCTTCTCTGGGGATCCTTAGTTGCTTCCTTTTCAGTTGGTGCGTGTTTCTTCTGGCCTTGTGAGTAGCGGCTTGTTGTTTTTGGCGGCTGTTCTCTTCCCTAGTTGAGGGTTTTTGTGTTTCTGGGGGCCGGTTGTTCATGTCATGCTTTTCGTGTCCCTTTGTGTTTGCTGTTTTGGTTACCACTTGTGGCTTTTACATCCCGGCATCCTTCCACTCATAATATTCTTTTGTTTTGAGTGTAAGTTTTAATGCCGTGATCTTTTGTACACTTGGTCTATGTTCTATATATTCATTACCTTTCACCAAAAAAAAGAAAAACATCGTCGTTTCCTATGTTGGTAAAATCTGTCACTCTCTCTTTAACAAAAAAGCATCATTTCTATACGTGTAGCATCCTAAAACGACATTGTGGGGCTTGTCACTCACCCAATGTCTTCCATCTCTCTCTATTTGATTTCTTTGTCTAATCGCAAATTTAGGGCTACCATCTTCTTTGATTCCTCAACATTTCATCTCTAAAGCAAATCGATCTCTCACTAGCACTCTTTTCCTTTTGTTCATGTCTGAATCTTAGTACGCCCAAAATCCCAAATTGATTTCTCTTTATAATAGCAAATTAGGGCTTCGAGCTTGTTGTTGCTCGTCATCCTCTCTCATTGGATGGAGACTAAAAAGATGATAGCCTAGAGGAAAAAATTAGAGCTTGTCATATGACGAATCTTGGTCGACAGACAGTAAAGGTTAGTGATTTGTTGTTTTGTATTGATTGACCAACAAAGTGAACGAATGCTTATTTAATTTGGTGTTGTTTGACAAAGTGTAAAAGTGTGGGAAAAAGTGAGATTATGGAGGGTAAATAAATAGTAGGGTTTGGTGCTAGAGTGTAAATGTGAGTACTTTAGTTTATTGATCGTTAGATTTTGTCGTTATGTGTCCATTGATCGACATTTAAATTATTGTTTATTGTGATTGTGGGGACGATTTCTATTAGTTTTTGCTTCAATTATGGGGATTGATTGCTATTATTGTTTGTTTGTGTTTTGGTCCCTTATTGTAGAAATAATTTTATTTTATTTGATGGAGTGTTAACATGGGTGATACTAGTGCACTCACTAAAGTTTGCTATGGTGGAAAATTTGTCATTGGGAAGAAAGGGAATATATTAGTAAATAAGTCATTGTCGTCCTTACTAGTTTCAGTAAGTTGTCATATAAAGACTTTAAAAAAATATAGTAGACTAATTAAGATGCAAAGGGAAATTACATTATTAAGTACTTAGTAAGAGTTTGAAGGATGGTTTAAGGTATTTGCATAATGTTAATGGTGTGAGGGATATTGTTTATCATTATTTTTATGGTCATGATGTTTATGTGTATGTTGAACATCATGGCGATGAAGATGAGCAAATAGTGTTAGAAGTTGGTATTGAAACCTAGGTTGGTGATGGAGCTATTTTAGAAGAAGATGTGAAGGTAGAGCACACCAAGGCTTCACATACAGCTCATGTGTTAGAACTATTTGAACAACTTGAGAATACTAGTGGGCATATCTAATGGTGAATATACATTATTTGAAGAATCAACTAGAATAACCTTGGGCTGTTGGGAAATTGCATTGTCTAGTGATGAAGATGAGGAAACATTAGTGCATACCAATTGCACGAGTGATGTTGATGATGAGGACATTGCATAAGCAAGGGAAAAAGTGAAGGCATTTCAAGAAAGAAAAAAAGCATCATTTGGGGTAATAAATAAAGGCATTTTAGTAAAATGGGATGAATGAGCTCTTGTGGCTAATGGTGATAATATTAATCATGAGGAAAATGGTCATGATGATAGCGACAACTTAGAAGATGATGATGAAGATGGTGCAGTGCAACATTGAATGAGAAGTCAATATCCTTCTTATAATTTAACTAATACGAATCTTGCTTTTTGCATATTCGATGACATTTGATGATGCAAAGTAATTTAGAGTTGTAATTGTCAAGCATTCCATCACTTAACAAAGAAATGTTAAATTCATTAGAAATAACAAAAAGTTTATTAGAGCAAAGTGTGCACAAGACAATTGTCCATGAAGAATATATAGTGTATTGAGCAAGAAGAGTGGCTATTCCATATCCGATCACTCCAAGAGGAGCAAACTATGGTATTGTGTTTGATTATAAAAGAGTGACTAGTGTGTAATTGGCCAAGCACCTCTTTAACATCATCAAAGTAATGCCAAATATCAAAAGTCTTCAATTGAACAGCTAGTGAAATTCTAAAATTTTGATCTTGGAATTTTCGATTAAGCTAATATTTTCAATGGAAGTGAAATCGGGCTGAGTGGTTAACTCGATTGGCCTTGTGGGTGAGCCAAAGTGTGTGAAGGATTTGGGGGCCTAGTTTTGGGTTGAGCTTGGGTCGGTGAGAGGAAGGAGGGTTGTGAATAGGGTCCAATGGGCCGAATGGGTATGGAAGGCTTGATTGAGGTGGAAATGTCTAAATTTTGATCAATGAAGGTCTTGTGCAAAAATTGAATGATTTCGGATGTCCAATGGCAACCTCTTGTAGTTCAAATGATGATGTTGTGATGTATAGATTATTAGTGGACCTAAAACCTTTGGACATTAGAAATAGTTACTTGAAGATATTCAATTAGCCTAGATTAGTCCTTAGATTAGTTGAGTTGTGTGAGGATATAAGCAATTTCATTAAGTTTTGGCTTATAGTATTAGTGGAGGCCCCTTGAAGAAAGTGGCTTAATTGGATGCCCTAACCTCCTATGATGGCCAAATCCTTGGGGGTGGATTAAGGAATAACTTTGATTTTGTTTAAGTTCAAATTTGTTTAAAGCATATAAACCAAATAGAAAAAGACAAATCTAGGATTTGCATGCAAATGGGACAAATTTTCCTTTGATTTCCCCATGCAATTTTCGATTTTTCCTTCCCCCTACCAACTAGCCAGCTTAGCCCTTATGATTACTCCAAATTTTCCTAGCCAATCTTCTCTTTTGCATGGCTACTAGTAAGGGAAAATTCCCAAGAATTGTAATCATTTCCCCTCACTTTTCCCTTTATCTTTCTTCTCTTCGGTTCTTGTTCTTCCTTTTTCCCCTCACTCACCCAACGCCCCTCTCTCTCATTTTCTTCCCCAAACTCTCTCGTTTTCTTACTATTCTTCGAGGGACTAGAGAGTAGAAGAGTGACTAGCCTTCAAGATAGCTCGAGGAAGCCGTTTTAAGTCCTAAAACTAGGTAAATGAGAAGTTAGGTATTAACCTTCGACATCCTCTTGGAACTTGAGAGTGGATTAGTTTGATCTAGTGGGTTTTTGGGTCATAAGAGCTAGATCCTTGGATAAGCTTAGCTTGCATGTGTTCTAGGATGAGTGACAAGTCGTGCATGTGAGTTTTCTTGGAAGTTTTGGATGACAAGCTTGCATGTGGTGCGATTCTAGAAGCTAAGGTAGGATCTTTGTAGAATCTATTTTTCTAGACCTTCTGTGATTTTCGATCTTGTGGATTAAAATGTGTTGCGAATTTGTGGTATTTTTCTTCATGAAAAATGTTTTAAACATCTTCATTTATAACATATATTTTACTTGGAATTTTTTGGATTTAAAAACCCAAGTTTTCAACTTCATTGCATGCAAGTCAATGAACTGTTTTGTGTTGGAATCCATGACCTTTTGATGTTCAACAAATTTTTATCAAGTCTTGTGTTTTGCATTTCAAAATGGTTTCTTTGCAAAAGTTGTTCAGCACATCTTGAAGTACAACATAGTCAAATGAACAAGTTTGGGGTTTCAAAGCAAGTTGGTTTTTAAAATGTGTTTTTTAGATATTGAAATTATTTTGGTAACCGTTTTGTGCGAGTTGTTGCTCTTATTCCAAAAAAACTGGGTCAAACTTTCCCGTGAAAAATGTTTGTTTAAGTGTTGATTAGTTTGTTGTCTTTGATCATTCTCTTGCTGGAAAACGCATATTTAGTGATTGTGGATGAGTTAAGCATGTTGTAAATCTGTGATTGATGATGGTGCACGAGTAGTGTTTGTTGTGTGTGCAAATTGATGTGGAATGATCTAGGATGGTGGTGTAGGACAACATGTCTCATGCGTGGTGTGGCATTGCGATTTTGGCACATGAGCATGCTATGTGAAGGTGTATATTTGTGTTGGTGATATTATAAGTATGCCTTAATGAAAGATTGTGGTGTAGTGAAATATGCAAATGAATCAAATTAAGAGATATTCCATCGGCCAACGTTCCGATAATGCCTCAAGGAGTGGGGATGCCTTAAGTTGTGTGGTTTGGGATGTTTCGGTTTAAATCACAAGGCCAATGACCCTTGGATATTGAAATGCCTCGGAGGGAGATGCCCAAGGCCAGCATCCCTTGGAAGTTTGGCCAATAACCCAAAAGTGATTTGAATGGATTTGGGCAGCATCTTGGATTAAATCCGTTTCAATGGTGCAAATGAAATGTTCGCACATTGAAATTAATTCACAAGGCATGTGAGTACATGTGATGGTGAAGATGTGTGCCATATGATGCATGGACGGATTTGTGTGTGCCCTGTGGTGTGGTCTTCATGTATTTTACTCACTTTAGCGTGTTTAGTCCACATGATATTGTTGGTACCATATGCTGCCCTAGTTGATCTTGTCTACGTTCATGAGTATCACCATTTTGAGCTATGTTCACTAATGAGCGAAATTAGGATCTTGTTGTTTAATGCCATGCTTTATCCTTTGTTGGGCCTTGTTGCTTACCCCTTATTTTTCCCTCTCCAATCATTTGTGATGAATATGCCACCATTGGTGACTAATGGTATGCCAACGCACGTGGTGGGTGCATATAGGAACTTTAAAGATGAAGAATTTGGCCTTACTTTGACTCGTTATGTTTGTACTGTATGAATAGATGATGGGTGCCCCAACCCTTTTCCCATACGTTTTATGTATGTATCTCAACATGAATGGGAGGTTGTATGGCCCCATTCATTGGTGATGTTTTAGGTGTGGAGATTGGAGGTGTGCATAGTAGGGAGTGATGTGATGGATGAGGAAGACTATCGGGTAAAGGAGTTAGGCATCCTTTTGGTCTCTCCTAGGTGTTTTGTTTTGGTCATCTTGATTGTATTTTGGCTATGTTAGTGTCTATTAAGATGTTGTTTTCCTCATGTAATCCATGCATATGATGAATGAATGAAAGGAAGTTATTATGAATCTTGTTTTAGAGTGCATTGCTCTTATATTATGAATGTAAATTGATGTATACTCTTCCGCCTGTGTAAAATGAATAAAAGATTATAGTCAGGGTCTAGAGGGTGACAGCCTGGGACATCACAAACTATGTGTTAATGTTTCTAAAAATCGATGCAAAAGGGCTAAGATGATGAGTACATTGATAGGCATGTATAAGGAAGAATATGCAAAGATTTGGGATTATATTAGGGAATGTAGGCTTCGAAATCTATCTAGTAAAATTCATGTAGAGATTGTGAGTTGCCTAATCATGGGACACAATTTGGTATGATGCTCATAAGCTTTGATGCATGTATAAATGTATTTTTGGTTGGTTGTAGGAAAGTGATTGGATTAGATCACAATTTTTTGAAGGAGTTGTGCAATGAAGAGTTATTGGTTGCCTGTAGGAGAGACGGAAACAAACAAATATTTATAATAGCTTGGGCTATGGTAAAGGTGGAGAATAAGGACAATTGGTCATGGTTTTGGAAAAATTTAATGGCTGATCTTTGAATAATTGATGGAAGATGTCGGGCATTTATGAGTGATAAACAAAAGGTACTTGTTGAGTTATTGTCTTGCTAATATCATTTATTTAGCTTACAAATGTTTGCAAGTTTTGTAGGGACTTATTCTAGCTATAGTTGAGTTAATACTATTTGTCGAGCACAAATGAATGCTTGGTGCATATATGCAAAGAGCATAGAGGTGATTGACTACGAAAGCAATTTTGGTTGATTGTAAAGAGCATAAATATGGAAGCTCTAAATGCCTTTCAATTGAAGCTTGTGAAGCATTATTCCAAAAGCAAAGTATTGGTGTAGAACTTTCTTTAGTAAAGAATTCAAGTGTGATATCGTTGATAACAATCTTTATGAGGTTTTCAATGGCATGATTATATAAGATAGGTGTAAATCAATTGTTAGTTTGCTTGAAGACATTAGAGTTATGGTTATAACATGACTGCAAAGACAGAGATGAATGTTTAAAGTGGCCTAGACAGTGTGAACCTAAAATTATAAAAAAGTTAGAAGACAACATTATTGCTAGTAGGTTCTATCAATCAATTTGGAATGAGGATGATGGATATGAGATCATGAATGATAGTGACAATAATGTTATCCATTTGTGGAGAAAAAAATGTTCCTATTGAGCATGTCAATTGAATGGAATACATTGTTCACATACAATTTGCATCCATCCAATGAAGCAACTCAATCTAGAGGATTATATAGAAGATTGTTACAAAAACAACAAGTATCTTTTTGTATACCAATTCATGCTACATAGCAAGTTCCTAGACAAAACAAACCATCAACCCCAGAGTTTCTACCAATAAAGAAGCAAGTTGGTAGGTTTAAAAAAAAAGGAAAATGCAAGAAATTGAGAATAGTAGTAATAAAATGGTTAAGGTTGGTGGACAATTTAATGCTCATTGCCATAGGGAAGGGCATAATAGGATTGGTTGTCCAACTAAGAAGAAACTACATGACCAACTTAGTCCAATAATGTACAATAGATGAGTAAATGTTAAGTAGAAAATTTTTCCTTCTCATTTATGTTCCAGATTTATTTTTTGACTAAAAAATTATTCCATAAATTGAAAAATGAAATTATCTTATCAAATGAATTTTTTTTCCAAACCTATTTTCAATAACAAAGAAATAGGTTTGGAAGTTGTGGCACCTGCTTCTACTAGAATTTTCAAAGTCTGTGGAAAAGAGGGACATATCCATTTTTACTAGAAAATGGAGTTTCAATAGACTTAGGATTCGATTTTGAACCAGCTCATGATAGGTTCCACTTCAAGAACCGTACTTGAAAAAAATTTAAAATGGGTATATCAGAAGAGCCGGCCTGAACCGAGAATCGAACCGGTCAAGGCCCAATCTCCCATCTTTTCACTCTGGAATTGAACCAATACCCATGCGAAACAGCTTAAATTAGGCCGAGTAAGTCCGGTCCGATTCGGTTCCCGGTTCAAAACCGGCCCATTGCTCACCCCACCTCAAGTTCTTTTCCCTTTCCCTCTCCAGCAAGAAAAGCCAAGCGAAAACAAAACCAGATCCCCTCCCCCCTCTCTTTCCTGGCCATATAAAACGGAGGAGGTCGGTCGCCGATCCCAACCGCTTCGTCCGGCGATCGCGAGCCGTATCGATCCGAGCGGAAGCGATCGTCCTCTCTCGATTTCCCTCCGATCGGAAGGGACCGGAGCCCATGGCCGGCGTCTCTCTCAAGTGCGGCGACTGCGGCGCCCTCCTGAAGTCCGTGGAGGAAGCTCAGGAGCACGCCGAGCTCACTTCCCACTCCAACTTCGCCGAGTCCACCGAGGCCGTCCTCAACCTCGTCTGCGGCGCCTGCGGGAAGCCCTGCCGATCCCAAACGGTGCGCGAATCCCCCTCGCCCCTCTTCTTTTGGGAGTTCTAATCTGAGCGCTTGAACGCCTGCGTGGGTCCGAGGGTGCTTCCGGCGCCGGTCTTTCGTTTGTTTGGATTGATTGGGAGGACTGTTTTTGCGTCGAATTGTGAGTTAAGGGAAGCAGATCGAGTATTGCGGTGGAGGAAATAGCTGTCCTGCGGAAATCGAATTGTGTCCCCTTTTCGTGTGATGAATGAAAGGGATTCGTGGTAAAATTACAGTTTTGTAGCCTTGTAGAGGGGAATTTTTAGCTTTGACTCAACTACACTACGAAAAAGAAAATAATTGTTTGTGAGTTAGAAAAGGCTGGAAAAGGGAAGATAGTACAGTTGCGGGTGCGGCTTATTCTGTCCTTGTCAAATTTTGAGAAGGAAAGCCTGTTTTCCAGAACATTTCCCTTGAGGGGGTTGGTTCTTGATGGTATGATTATGTCCAGAGCTTAAGTGTTGCTATTTGTGATTCTATTGGATAATTTGTTATATGAAATATACATGAGTCAGTTGACTCCATTGTGTATTCCACATTGGAAGATTTGACTTTAAGGCGCTCTGGTATTGGTAGGAATGATCTGCTGGGATCTTAGCTATGTTTGATATGGTAAGTAGAAAATAAATGTTGCACTAATTGAGATAAGTAGGAGAAGTGAATTGAAGCTACTGTGAACCCTCAATTTATCATTTGCTTTTTTGTTAAAGGACGAATTCTTTCTCACTGATGTCATTCTGAAAACCTTGTAAGGTGAAAATATTTTGATACTCATCAAATAGTTCAGGGGCAGACCCCACTTAGTGGAAAAGGCCTATGTTGTTGCTGTTGAAATGTTTTGGTCGTGTACAGTGCAAATATGAAGGTTCCCTATTAAGCTTTTGAGAAATTCCCATTTTAATTAGGAAACAAGATGAAAAACGATGTTTGAACTGTTTCATCTCTACTACCTATTAGGAACTTGAAGGTATTTTCGTTTATTGAATTCAATAAATAAATTTCTCTTACCATCCTCGGTAGTCGTCATTTTAATCAAGCTAGAATGGTAGCCACAAGTAAATCTTCAGTTACCTCCTCTCTCTATTTCAATAAGTACTGCACATTCACTATCTCCCTTCCTTTCTCTAATTTTGCTGGAGGTACGTCTTTTTCCTTTAAACTAGTTATTGGAATAAAGGAATTAGGCATTGTAATGTCTTTACCTTTTAGGACAGAACGTTCTACCGGTCCATGGGTTAATAAGTCTTTACTTCTAATTACCAAGGAAAATCCAAATGTTGGGAAACTTTTATTTCTAATTTGAATATGTTCTTCCTTGATCTTGTTGTCAGGAAACTGATTTGCATAAAAAGAGAACTGGGCATACTGAATTTGTTGATAAAACTTTGGAGACAGCAAAACCAATAAGTTTGGAGGTTCCAAAGGTTGCTGCAGAATCAGCAGATGCTCCAGATGTAACAACTAGTGACCAGACTGAAGGTACCTTTCTGGCTTGATTAGCAAAGTGTGCAACTTGAGATTTACTAGCTGGTGGATAATGTTCTGAATGTCTTTGGAATAATCCTTTTCCATGTGATTGAGTGTTTAGCATGAGGATGGATTGCATGTACTAATGTTCAGGTTTCCATTTATTTAGTCTGATTATACATTTTTTTTTCTCTTTTTGGTGCTCTGATTATATCCTGCACCACAGATTGCCAAGTTGTCTGCTAGTGATCAGTCATTTGAACTGCCAGTATGTATCCTCTTTTTGTCTGAACTTAATTTTGCAAAAAGGAGAAGAGACAGTTCTGGCTCTTTGATATATATCAGTATGAAGCTTTACCTTTTCTTGAAGCTTAACCTTTAGTTGAACACTGTCAATTCTTATATTTTTGCATATTATGCTTGTACATGCATTATATAAAGTTTGGGAGTTGCTCAGCCATGTATCTGCAAAGTTTGATGTAACCTTTGATTGTCCATTTTCTGTTCTGCTATTGTTTGACCATGTCTTCAAGTATGTACATGAAGTGTTGTTGTCAAGACTCAGGTGGTTAATGGGACTAAAAGCATCACTGGTTGCATTTGTCTGGTGATGCTGAGGAGGATTTTGCAATAATTGGAAAAGGGTGATGGCCCGTTGGATTTTATGCATTTTTGGACCCTAATGAATTATCTGGTTTTAGGTTTTGGGTTGTGGGACTGGCTCAAGTAAATTTAGGAAAACCTAAGGTTTGGATTCATTTGGTTGTAATCCTGTAGCTTGAAGTCAACTTGCCATGTGACAGACAACACATGTACCTTTGTAACAGTTACGTTTGTAATTTCATTTATTTATGAACATAAAAATATTGGATCTGGCATATGTACGGTTCATGTGTATTGTACTGGATTAGACTTTCATTAAAAGTGTATACTGGGAGAGAAATTGTAATTGAGCTGGTTCACGATCCTGCATAGCCATAATCATATCTTTACTTTCACTCCATATTTCTTGATCTTTTTTTACTAGATCCGCTTGTATCCATTGGCCCTTACATTAGATTTCACTTGAGACAAGCAAAAATCTGGATCGTGAAGGGAACATCGAGTACTTTTTTTCTTTGCAGATAGAGAATTACAAGTTTGCAGGCCTGCCTCTTTCTCTGCCTCTGCTTTGTATATTTAAACTAAACAAATATTCGCCATCTCATTGTGGCTGTGGGTCGAGTAGCAAATGGACAAATGTCCACTTAGTTGACAATAACAAGATTAATGATGCTTTGCTTTTTATTCAGAGATGATTGTGCCTGAGGTCAACAAAGAACTTCTGCAAGAACTTGAAGTAATGGGTTTCCCCACAGCACGAGCAACTCGAGCTCTTCATTTTTCTGGTGAATATAAATTTTACTTGAGTGTTAATTGCATATTGTTGAGGTGAATTTATGAAGTACTACAAATACGTGTCTTCTTAATCATGGCTACTGCATTTAGTTTGATGCTTGGTTTGGAATTGCTTCTGATAATTTGAGTGTTCAGCAGTATATTTGAAAGTGTTAGCTTTGGGTGCTGTGGGCTTGATTGCTGTGGTTATTTATAGGCAAATCTTGGATTGCTTGGTAGAATTGATCAGTTGTTGATTTATGTGAAAAAGCTCCAAACATACCTATCTAAATCACAAAGGAAAAAACTGTGCTATATGAATTATTTGATACCAACTAATTTTGGTAAACTAGGAAAAAAAAGAGCATATATCCATTCCAAGCAAGTGATTTTTGCAGATGATTTTTTCATTTTTTCTGGTGAGTTTATATAATAGAGTTTCACTTTTGCTGAAGGACTTGAAATCAATTTCATTCGTGGATATGTTTTTGTATTCTGAGGCTTGTGCCCAGAGTTTAATATGATGACTTGAGAATGGAGTTTAAATTTGGATTACCATGTTTTTCCTCTTCTGGTTCCTTATAGTCCTTATGTCTGATTGCACTGGTTTGATTCGATACATTTGGGAATGACGACACTTAGCCATTAATGGGAAAGAAATTTGGTTTACTTCATGTTTCTTTGGTTTATTCTAAATTTATGCTTTGACCATTTATGGTTTAGTTGTTTGTTTCTCTTGTGCGGAAAACATTGGTAATGATTAAGGCTCTGATTTGGCTAAAAATGATTACTTGCTAACATGATTTATCAGGCTGCCAGTATTGGAGGCTCTTCTCATGTTTTGAAGTGATATTTTCTCCGCTGTCCTACACCTTGAAGTAATTGATTTTAGGCTTTTTATTTATGGGGACTATATTATTAAGTTTTTATTGGCAAGTAAATAGGCAGTGTGTGGTACAATTCCATGCTTGTAAAAAAGAAAATTGTGATGAGACATTTTGGCCTCAGAATTTTGAGTTACCTTCACTTTTGGATTGGGAACAGAAAGACTTACAGTTAAAGCATTGAATTTTTCATGATGAAGTATCTCAACTCTTGATTTTCTTTTCATGCTTGTGTCAATGAGATAACAGTTTAGTAAATCGTGATTTGTTTTTTAAGGAAACTTAGCTACTTAAAATAAACCAAAACCAGTCGGTACTAAATGATTAAGTTGGAATGTTCATCTGATTAGCATGGTAAATCTTTCTGTGAGGTTGAGGTATAGATGCTCACCTTTATTAAGATTTTTTTGTAGCCTGATAGGTTTATCACAATAAAATGGTGGAATTTTTTCCCCCCTGATATGTGCATTTGGGATTCTCTTTTCTTCTTGGTTGATCCATGCATAGTACAGCTGATGGACCGCTTGATTAATGCAATCATATCCAGCCGAGTGGTTTTGTGATGTGCATGTCTGCATTCAACTCATGGAGACGTGCGGCTATTTGAATAATGGATGATCTCTTTTGTCTCCTCAGGCAATGCCAGTGTTGAAGCTGCTGTCAGTTGGGTGGTTGAACATGAGGATGACCCCGAAATTGATCAGATGCCTCTGGTAAGATAACTCTATCAACCTTTTAATGTTTTTGATTTTCTTTTCCTTTCAATTGACACAGATTGCATCACAATTTTCAGCCATGTGCCCTAGCAAATGCATAAAGCCCACTCCCTGTACACATATGAAACACTTTCCTTCTTTGATAATTTAGGGCAGCCAAGTTGGCCCTGGATATGGAGGCATCAATTTGATCTCCTAGAATGTCAAATGCCAAAATATTGCAGGGTTTTTGTTGATTTTGGGTGACATTTATTCATGTTTTCCTCTGTTGAAGGTAGAGGTACTTAAATTGTTATTAGAGATATATCTGGATATGAGGTTGCACCTTTAAATAGTTGAACATGCAACAAACAACAAAAAGAACCAAAAGCAAGGGTTTGAATTGAGAAGAATTGAAGCGGGAACAGAAATTAGACATTCTAGGATTTAGATAAACTGATGGTATTTATATAGAAGAAGAAACTGAAATCAAAGTGATTGAAAAGACCTCACAAGAATTGTAAAAGGAATATCGAAAATTCGAGCGGCTGAAGCAGAAGCAGCTAGGTTCAAGCTTTCCCTAGCCCGTACCTGCAACTAATTTACCGATGTTACTAACCATCTAAAAAAAAAATCAAATCATTAATGACTGGGCATTCTTGCACGTATGGTGCTGAGCCATGTAAGATGATCTCAACCCTTAAGTAAACATAAACTGTTTCTATTGTCAAGATCATCTACCATCAAATCTCATTAAAAAGTCACATGGCTATTACGTTAGCACTTATTAACCTAATAACATAGGGAAAGACCAAATAAAGAAGAGACACTTAAAATTACTAGAAAATTATGTGCTCATGCATCAGCCTTTGTTCTAAAAGAAAGAGGCTATACATCATTATTTGAAAGTGAAGGAGCGGCATTGATTCTTTGAAAGAAAAAATGAGAAATATCATCAGGTTGTTAGTTTGAACTTCTATTCAGTAGATGATAGGGTATTATCATTTTTACATATCTGTTTGGCTCCTACAAATAGTTTACCTGGCATTGATGATGTTGGGTTTAGTACCTAAAGACACCTTTAATAGAAAGAAGAAAAAGGGACGATGATATTTAGTCATCTGATATTGCACCAGCTCACTGTGGTGGATCGATCTTTCTATACTTCTGGCCATTTTATAGACTTATAGTAGTCATGGTATCATGATTATACTACACATTATGCATGCTTGTTGTATTTTGTTTGATAGATAAGCTGCAGGACATTGAACATCGCTATTGTTTACTTAAGCCTAAGTTTTACTGAAGTGACAAACCTCTTCTATGTTATTGAGCTTCAGCTTGTCCTCGTATAATTCTGTTTAGGTCTTTTGAGTTTGTCAGGTGCCTGTTAACACCAAAGCTGAAGCTCCTAAGCCGTCTCTCACGCCAGAAGAAATGAAGCTTAAAGCTCAAGAACTTAAGTAAGGAATAATGTATATTGTTGGCAGTTTAGACCACGGTATTCATCATCTATGATTACTGTCTCTTTTTCTGTGCTTTTTACTATTTCCTATAATTCCTAAATTTGAAAGGATTTTGATTTAATTGAACGGATTCTGGTACTGCTGCAAGCATGAGTGTTTGTGCACTTTCTAGCATTCATCTGTTGTCAATTAAGGCATGGTTTCGAGGGAGACATGTTGCTTGAATATTATTTTTCTCTGACTTCTATCTGCGCATGTTGACATTTTTATCTTATCTTGCAAATGATTAAATGTTACATTCATATATGTATTCATGTTTACTGTATCTGCATTGAATACAAGACAAAGTACTTTGATAAAACTTACTTTTTATTTCCCTAATTGGTAAAATCATAGCATAAACATTTCATTTCACTGCATGGTGATTTTTCTCTTAATTAAACTATAGGGAACGAGCTCGCAAGAAGAAAGAAGAGGAAGAAAAGAGGATGGAAAGAGAGAAAGAAAAGGTAATTCTGTTCTTTCACATATTTTTCCAAGTCATTTCATCACTCTTTTTTCTTTTTTGCAATGTTGGTGTGTTTACTAACTTGGTTCATATCTTGATGTGCATGTGACGCAGTTCCATATTTTGTAGTAATCTAGACATTCTTTTATAGTGAAACATTGAACTACCATTTGTCACTTTTTAACGATAAAATGTACAAACTTTAATTGGTCTTAGAAATTATATTTGTTAAAATGATTTTAGATTGTGAAATTTATTAAGGATTAAAAATTATGATAACATGGTGATTTCAATTTGTCTGTGAAAATGAATCTTGTTTTTTTTTTGGTTGCATCAGAGCAGTGGACTCACTAGGCTTTCTTTTAGATTGAAAAGATGAACTGTAAGCATGAAAATCAATTTAAGCAACATTCTGGTAACAAATTAATCTAATTCATGACCTGCTGTGGTTAAAGTTCTTTTGACCTAAGCTGGATCATCTAGCTTATATCATTCTTTTATACTTGATAAATTACTTAAGGTGATTGAAGAATAGGAAAAACACAAGAACTTGGGGTGCATGAAGAATAGGAAAATACATGTTCAACTCTGGGATGGTCTTCTATTGTAGGCCCATAGATTTCGATACGTTTGTGGGCCTAGCTCATGAAAGTTGAAGCTGACAATGAAACTGCAAACTCCATTCCATTGTCTTCCACTTGATAAGGGGTAAATATGGTTACTGGATGTTGAGGTTATCATAGTATGGCAGTTATCAGAAAAATAATATATATAGTAATCGTACTGCTGGGATATGCTGGGATATGTCTTCAAAATATGAAGCAAGAAGTTTCATGCATAAAATGACTAAAGAAGCTGCAATGTGTGGTTTTTAATCCCATGAAAGTTCACTTATCTTTCAAATATGTAAGTGGGCTTTTGAGATAAGCTAACAAAATTTAACCAACAGAGTTGAAAATTTATTGTTTTTGCTTCAGTAATAATGGAGTGGAGAGCAGTACTCTTAATCAGTTTCTATCTCCTTATTTTGGTGATGACAAGCTCACCAGAAGTATTCAAGATGACATTTTACAGTATTTGTTAATTGTATAGGCTAGTGCATGGAACTCAGGCAATTGTTAACTTTTCCCTTTACTAATGTAAATACCAGAATATATAGTGTGTCTTCAGCAAAGAAAAGGTTCAGCAAATTAAGGAGGGCTTAAGTCAAGGACTTGAAAGTTCAACAGGCTGATGATTCTGAGTACTTGGGTCTTGCCAAAGCATGTTATGGCATGACTATCCATGCGGCACATGTCGCTTTGTAGTAGAGGAATGCTTAAAAGGCTTGGAAAATCTCACTCAATTACCTTTCTTCTCAGTAGAATTAACATTCAAAATTTGGAGCATCATTGTTATGTAGCAAATCTAAAGGGTGTATCCCAAATGCAATCTGGATTCTGCATAATGCAATTTGGAGAGTACCTGTCGTTAAGGAACCCGTCATATGCTTGTCTGTCAGGTTTGCTTGTCTAGGGGTTTATGTAGGCCTTCGATACATGTAGTCTTCCTCCTCCAATAGCTTAAGTTCTTCAATTACATATTTTAGCATTTACATAACTTGATGTTATACGGTTACTTAACCTTAATTTGAGGTATTGTATCTGTGTGAACAAATAATCAATAAGCAAGAAGCGCATCATTGTTATCTAGGTTGTACCTTTCGGAATACTCTGCAGCAGACCTTCTCAGTGGTTTTTTATATGAGCTTTTAAGCGTGCGTGGCAAGGTTGCCTCTGGGAGTATATTCATAGTTTTCTTTTCATCTTTCATTGTGAAAACCGCCTGCCAAATTTTGCAGGAAAGGATTCGAGTGGGCAAGGAACTCCTAGAGGCAAAGCGAATTGAAGAGGAAAATGAAAGGAAACGGTTAGTTATCAATTTATATTATAAATAGTTTTAGAATGCAAACATTATGAGGAATTCTCCTAAGAATACTCCAAACAGTTTTCTGTTGCTGTGACTAAGGCCTTTTTTCCATTCTACCAGTTTGATGGCTTTGCGGAAAGCTGAGAAGGAGGAAGAGAGGAGGGCTAGGGAAAAAATTCGTCAGAAATTGGAAGAGGACAAGGTATAGAACATGTTCTGGTTGTCGCAGCATTCTAGTTATAGGATCCCGTTATAATGCATTACTCATCTAAATCTCTTTTATGTGGGATGCACATTGTTTTTCTTTCTTTAGGTAGAGATAACTTCTCAAGCTGTGTGTCATATACAATGAAGTCACTTTCACATGATCATCATTTTTTTCTAACTGTTGAGTGCTTAGTTCAGATAAGTACGACCACCTACTGCAAGCATTAGATGTTTTATTTGTAGTTTACTAGAAAGATAAATAATTCCAAGAAGGAAATTCAAGTTTTAGATTCTTTAAGTTTATATATCTGCCTAGTGATGTTCCTTCAAAGATTCCAGTGGATGTGATTTTGATCGACATTACTATATACTAAGAACTGCAAAAGTAGAGTAACAGAAGTGCTTGTCAGCCAATGCTTTTGAACACTTGTCACCGTAAGCTGGTTTTGAAGACAAATAACTCAATTCCTCCAACAACAAAAATGCTATATGGAGATTTTGCTTGATGGCTTTTTGGTTGTAAGAACAATGATCACCTCTAAAGTTTAAAATAGCAATTGGAGGGCAGCAGCTCGTATGCCTGCATTTAAATTCTTGGGATTAACTGAATTCAACCAAAATGAAAAAGCATTGAGATGCTTTCTAAACCAGGCGTCGTTCTGAAACAATTTTTGAGACAGTAACTACAAAGCTACTTGCGGATCAGGTTGGCGCTGTTACCGAGGGAAAGCAAAGAGCTGTTTTTAAGACCATTTGGACATGAGGCAGGGTCTTATGTCTGATCTGTTTCTGACTATGAATTATACGATCGTTTTCTCGTCATGACCTGTGTTTCTCTACTGAACATACTGAAACAACGGGAAAATGCCATTGAGCCGTGGGTGATGTCGATATTCTTTATTGGAACCATCTTTCGAACTGTACAAGTTTTATAACTATATACAAGTTGGCTTAACAGCTGCTTGATCTCTTCACAGGCAGAAAGAAGACGGAAGTTGGGACTGCCACCGGAAGAACCTTCAACTGCAAAACCATCTACACCTGTTATTGAGGAAAAGAAGGTAATGGGCTTTACTGATGAAACAATCTTCTATCCTTTTGTTGTTCTTTAAAACTATTGGGGATTCTTGTTTAAGTTCTTTGTTGTTTCACGTCCTAGAGCTCACTGCCTGTTAGACCTGCCACCAAGGCTGAGCAGATGAGAGAATGTTTGAGATCACTCAAGCAGAATCACAAGGTAAAAAGCCGACATGTACATTGTTCTGTAACTATTATATGCTGTCCGTATGGCAATGTCCTCATGTTCCCTGAAAAATTATGCGCTTCTATTGTTTCCCTTCTTTATTTGAATCAATTGCTTTTGATTTCTGATGCATGTATCAAGAATTTTGAATGTGATAAGAGAGTACGACTTTACTCTTGAGGAGAATGCTATGTTTATGCTCTTCTGGCAATAATTCTAGATGGCTTTTATGGATAAAAAATTTCTATATTTTTTAAGTGTTAATCTTTTGTAGTGACTATGCTGCGTTGCTGTTGCTGTTTTTTGGCTTTACTTGAAATAGGAGGATGATGCTAAAGTGAAGAGAGCATTCCAGACTCTGCTAACCTACATAGGGAATGTTGCCAAGAATCCTAATGAGGAAAAATTCAGAAAGATCAGAGTCACTAACCCATCCTTCCAGGTTTGAATCTTGTTATTATTATTTGGGTTGTTGGAAATGCATTAAAACCTTCTCAATGGATTGCCAGATATATGAGAAATTTAAACCTACTACTGTCCTTGAGACCCAAAGTTGCCGGTTTTGGTGGCTTCTTTTCTTCCATCTATTTTGCCCCAATCTGGCAATTTTATCAAACAAAAGCATAATTTTTTTAGCTGCTGTATATTCTACATCTCCCTTAAGTCCTTTTTCTTTTCCCTCCCTAGTTTCTCTCTTTCCTTTTGGTGATGAAGCAGAGCAGCATAAGAAAAATTATTTCCACATGCATTAATAGAAAGTTGTGGACATTGTAGCAGCCACATCTACTGTAAAGCTCGTTATTCTTTGAGTCGAGCTATCATACTTGTCATTTGTATGCAACCAAGTCAGCTACTTGTGCATGCATAGTCCTGGCAGCTTGCCCAAATCACTTAATTTCTTTTGCTAGATCAGTTGAAAAACGTAACTATATATAAATCATGAATATTTGAGCCATGCAGAGTTGTGATCGTTGATGGTAATAGGTTTTCCTTGCTTGCGTGCTTCTTCAATAAGATTCTGACCTTGCCGCACGTGTCCATGCAGGAGAGGGTGGGTGCATTGAAAGGAGGCGTTGAGTTTTTGGAGCTCTGCGGGTTTGAGAAAATGGAAGGCGGTGAATTCCTGTTTCTGCCTAGGGACAAGGTTGACATGGCTGTGCTAAACTCTGCCGGTTCCGAGCTGGACTCAGCGATTAAGAATCCCTTCTTTGGGATACTCTGAGTCAAAGTTAAGTTCCTCATTTGTAGAATCGTTGGAACTATTCAGTTTAAGAAACACATCAGAGTTCATAAGATGGGTGCTGACTTTGCCTGAATTGGTGTTTGGTTTGGGGGAGTTCGACCAGATTTCTTCTATTTTGAGAATGGCATGGGAATTATCTATTTATTTGGAAAGGGAAGACGGTAGATCTCTCAACCATACTCCAATTGGACCTGCGCAAGTTCTTTGTTTTACTTCTCATTACAGACTCATGTTGGAAGAAAGAGCAAATGCATCTCCTTATTTTCTCTTGTCAATATTCGATTAGAGCGCAGATGGACAAAGCTTCAGTTTGAGTCTGTTCCTCTTTACCTCAGACCCGGTGCAAGGGACAGAGGATCTTTGTCCCATACGGTGCTTTTGTCGGTGTTTTATTCAATTCTCGGTCGCCATACAAGTAAGGTCTCCTTAATCTTTGGCCCGATCGCTTCGACTAGTGTTCAGGGTATTGGCATTCGTGTGATTCGGTTGTCTAAACGCATAGAGTTCAATTAACTCATTACCCAAGCCATCGTTAAATGCATCATGATGGACCATGAAGACATGAGCAATCGCTAGCCAACCTTTACAAATTAACTCCCTTGTCGAGTAACGCTAGCAAGCGGAATAGCAGTTTATGGAAAATCCATCCACTCAATGAAGTTCTCTCACCTGATAAATATTAGTTGGACAGCTCCACTAAATAACTGCCTTACCCTTTTATAGATCCACTGAAATGTCGTACCTTTTAGATTTCGTCTTATTAAATCTATATTATCAAGGCGGATGTTGCAGCTACTAAATTTGACGAATCAGTTCGTTTCAAGAAAAGCCTACAAACAGAATTCAATAGCTGCTTGTGCTCTTTCGAGGTTTTTGAATAAAAGGTTTAATATCATGAAAACGCTAAATTTGCTTGCATGTGACGAATTTGCTTCAAATTAATTCATCACTCATGAGAAATTTACTTTTTGCTAGTTATCATAAATTTTTGTAGTCAAGTTGCTAAGTTGGATGTCATGTGGCAGTTTGTAGGTGTACCAATTTGCAGTTTTACATTTTGTTTATTAAATGTGTATTAGTTTATAATTTTTTGTTGTATTAAATTAATTTAATGAAAACTAATGGAAGGTTAATTTGTACAAATATACCAGTTTGGGGTGTTTGATTGATGTCTAAAAATTAGTTTGAGGTATATTTATCATAAATGTATTAATTTAGAGTTTTTCACAGTATTAACTCTTGGATAAATTTAGCGGTCAACCACTAAGCTAGTTCCTAGTTCACTTAATGGGCGAAGTATCTTGTCCGAGATGCAATTTGAATCCCCCTCTCTTTTTGAGCCCCATGGTACTAAGTTGATGAAGAGTTGGCCACGGAATCATTTCATTAACATTCTCAAGACCGTCTCGAGTCCATCAGATTTTAGAAAGTCGATTCAAATCTATAAATTGTGGCATCCCAATTTGCCACGTACTAACATGAGTTATTAATCTTTTCACTTTGTAACACAAGTGGAAGTTGAAATTGAAGAATCAAACAAACAACAATAATGAATGAATGCAAGAGAAGAGCAACGATCAACTTTCATTTCGTATATTATTTATAAACATGGGTGATTTTGTGACATCCAGATTTCGCTGGACCTAGGAAAAGTAACGGTCCATCATGGATTGACGACATAGTTATTGGATTTCGTCATTGGCACCAATTGCGGACACTATTTCATCATCATCATTGTCGGTACCGCATTCGGCCATCGTTTCATTATCACCCGCCGTCCTAGACATCGACTTTCGGAAAATTTTGTCCATGCATGGCCATATTCACGTCCATTGGCCGGTCAAATGATAGAAAGGATGGCTGACCCATGCAACAAATAAAGACACGTTTGTGCATGGGAAGGGAAATTGATGGCTAGAGTTTTCGGTGGAAGCCACGTCTCTCTTTTGCTAGTCAACGAAATGTTAGCTAGGTTCACTCCTATGTGGAGGAAGCCTAATGAGTTGCAAGTCCAAAAAGGGGCTTGAGCCCATATAATAAGTTATATGAAAAAATAGAGTTTCTCACTATCTATATAAAGTGGTAGCCGTAAAAGGAAATAGTAACAATAGAAAAATAGATAGCAGAAAATTCGGGGGTTGGGGCAATATCTAATTTATATCAAGCTGGCATCGGAGGTCGATTCGTGGTCTGATTGAGCTGAAATTTTGTCAGCATGTATATGGCGCAATTTTCTCAAATTTGAACGGTTTGATTTTCGTTTGAAGCTCCCTAAATCAGGTTTTATATGGATTGATCAAAACCTACATTTTTGGTCAGATTTATCCTTGATCTCTTGTGAAATTCAAGTGTATTGTGAAAAATTATGTTCTTGAGGCGTTTACTGCTATATACCTCTAGTATCTGCTAGAGAAGAATATTGTTAACCCAATTTTGTTGATAGTGAAAAATTTCAGGTGAACTCCGGTCCCGTGGTTTTTGATCTCCTCACATCGAGAAGGTTTTCCACGTAAAAAATCGTCTTGTGTTCGCGTGCTTGGTATTTATTTTACTCTACTATATCGATTCCTATTAGGTTTACACAGGAGGGGAGATTATTTTATTCCACTGCGTTGATTCGATATTGTTCGAATTGTTAGTGTTCTCCCATCAGAGTAATATCAGTGCATCAAATTATTGCTTGATTTTTCTGCCTTGTGTTAAACAATGGAAACAAATACAAGTAGAATAGTTACACTAAATGGTTCGAATTATTATATTTAGAAATGGAAGATGGAAGACCTTTTATATGTGAAAGATTTTTATTTGTCTGTATTTTCCGAGGAGAAACTAGAGAATAAAACTGATACTGAATGGTCTATATTTCATCGTCAAGTGCGTGGTTATATTAGACAGTGGGTGGATGATAATGTTTTGAACCATATTATTGAGAAAACACATTCATGCAGTTTATGGGATAAGCTCGAACAATTATATGCTCGAAAGACTGGGAATAATAAGTTATTTTTTTATAAAAGAGATGATGGCTCTGAGATATCAAGATGGTATTCATTTGACTGATCATTTAAATTATTTTCAAGGAATTATAAATCAATTAGCTGCAATGGGAATCAAGTTTGATGATGAAATACAAGCACTATGGTTGCTTGGTACTTTGCTGGACTCTTAGAAGACGTTCCGAACATTTTTGTCTAATTCTGCCCCAGATGGTATGATTACCATGGATTTGGTCAAGAGTAGTATTTTGAATGAAAAGATGAAAAGGAAGACACAATGATCGTCCTCTTCACATTATGATGCCTTGGTTGTTGAGAAAATGGGAAGAAGTGAGTTTCGAGGTCCAAGAAATAGAGATAAAAGTCGAGATAAAAGCAAAGGTAAGTATAATAAATTTGCTAATGTTGAGTGCCATTATTGTCATCAGAAGGGACATATTCAGAGGTTTTGTCGCCAGTTAAAAAGGGAGAAATAAAAGGAGAAAGGTAAAGAGAAGAAAAGTGATAATAATAGTGATGACAATCGTGTTGCTGCACTGAAAGAAGACTTTCTCACTATTTTTTATGGTGATGTGATGAATTTTGTATCTCATGAGACCAGTTGGGTAATTGATAGTGGTGCATCTGTTCATGCTACGTCTCATAGGGATTTTTTTTACATCATACAGGTCAGGTGACTTCGGATCTGTGAAGATGGGAAACAATAGGCTAACTCAAACTGTAGGCATCAGTGATGTGTGCCTAAAAACCAGTAATGGCACAAGGTTAGTATTGAATGATGTTAAACATATACCTGATATCCGCTTGAATTTGATTTCTACAGGCAAATTGGATGATGAGGGGTATTGCAGCACCTTCAGTAATGGTCAATGGAAGCTCACCAAAGGTTCTCTTGTTGTGGCTTGAGGTGAAAAATATTCTTCGTTGTACATTATCCAGGCAAAGTTGTCCACAGACAAAATTAATGCAGTAGACAACGAAGATGCAGCTGAGTTATGGTATAAGAGGCTCAGCCACATCAGTGAGAAGGGTTTGTCACTATTGGCCAAGAAGAAGATACTTTCAGGATTGAAAAGTGTGGCGCTAAAGAAGTGTGCTCATTGTTTATCAGAAAAACATAACAGAGTTGCATTTAAAAGCTCCCCTCCTTCAAGAAAGCCGGGTATACTAGATTTAGTGCATTATGATGTTTGCGGTCCTATGAAAACAAAATCACTTTGTGGCTCTCTTTATTTTGTTACGTTCATAAATGATTTTTCAAGGAAAATTTGGATTCATACCTTGAAAATTAAAGACCAAGTGTTAGATACTTTTAAATAATTTCAGGCTTTAGTTGAGAGATAGATTGGAAAGAAATTGAAATGCATCAGAACTGATAATGGGGGAGAGTATATTGGACCTTTTGATGAATATTGCAGACAACAAGGTATTCGACATCAAAAGACACCTCCCAAGACGCCTTAGTTAAATGGCTTAGCTGAGAGAATGAACAGAACACTTGTTGAAAGGGTAAGATGTTTACTTTCACAGTCAAAGCTACCTAGATCCTTTTGGGGTGAGGCTTTAAGTACAATTATGCATGTATTAAATCTTACTCCATGCATTCCTTTAGAGTTTGATGTTCATAATAGAGTTTAGACGGGTAAAGATGTTTCTTATGATTATTTGCGTGTCTTTGGATGCAAAGCATTTGTGCATATTCCCAAAAATGAGAGGTCTAAACTTGATGTGAAAACACGATAGTGCATATTTATTGGTTATTGACAGGATATGCTTGGCTACAAATTTTATGATCCGATTGAAAAGAAAATTGTAAGAAGTAGAGACATTGTGTTTATGGAAGATCAAACAATAGAGGATATTGAGAAAGCAGAGATGATTTCAGCACTACAGGTTAGTGATAATTTGGTTGATTTGGATCCAGTTCTTCTTACAAATATTCCTACATAGGTTGATGAAGAGCAGCAAGAAGTCAATGTTCCAAATAACGCACATGTTCCTGAACATGTTGAAACAGATAATAATATTCCTGAATCAGAGGCTCAATTAGATGTTCCACTGGATGTTCAAGTCCGGAGATCCGTTAGAGACCGACGACCTTCCACCAGGTCTTCTGAAGATGAGTATGTATTATTGACTGATGCAGGTAAACCGGAGTGCTATGCAGAAGCAATAGAAGATGAGTACAAAAGCAATTGGTTTGATGCTATGCGAGATGAGATGCAATCACTTTATGATAATCGTACTTTTGAGTTTATGAAGTTACCTAAAGGTAAAAGAGCTTTGAAAAACAAGTGGGTATATAAGTTGAAGCAAGATGAACATACTTCACAACCACGGTACAAAGCTAGATTGGTTGTTAAGGGATTCGATCAGAGAAAGAGTATTGACTTTGATAATATATTTTCTCCAATAGTGAAAATATCTTCTATTCGTGTGGTACTAGGCTTGGCAACTACCCTAGATTTGGAAATTGAGCAAATGAATGTTAAAACAGCCTTCCTACGCGATGACTTGGAGGAAGAGATATACATGAAATAACTTGAGGGTTTCAAAGTGAAAGGGAAAGAGAATTATGTGTGTAAATTGAAGGAAAGTCTCTATGGCCTAAAACAAGCACCGAGGCAGTAGTACAAAAAGTTTGCGTTAGTTATAACAGAACAAGGCTATAAGAAGACTTCCTCGAATAACTGTGTATTTGTCCAAAAATTTTCTGATAATGACTTTATCATTCTCTTACTTTATGTTGATGATATGTTGATTGTTGGTAGAAATGCTTCAATAATTGAGTTATTGAAGAAACAATTGAACAAGTCTTTTGCCATGAAAGACTTGGGCTCGGTGAAGTAGATTCTTGGCATTAGAATTACTCGAGACAGAGGTGCTAAGAAGTTGTTTTTGTCGCGAGAGAAATATATCGAGAAGATACTTCAGAAATTTTACATGGACAAGGCTAAAGTGGTTAGTACTCCTCTTGCTGTCCACTTTAAGTTAAATATAAAGCAAAATCCTACGACTGATAAAGAGAAGAAAGATATGGAAAGTGTCCCATATGCCTCAGCTGTAGGAAGCTTAATATATGCGATGGTATGTACATGCCCAGACTTGGCGCACGCAATTGGCGTTGTTAGTTGCTATTTGTCAAATCCAGGCAGAAAGCACTAGAATGCAATGAAGTGGATTATGAGGTATATTCGGGGAACTTCAAATTTGAAACTCAGTTTCGGGACCGGGAAACTTAAGTTAGTTGGATACACAGATTCCGACTTGGCAGGAGATATTGATACTCATAAATTTACTTCTGGTTACTTGATTTCTTTTGCGGGTGGAGCTGTGTAATGGAAGTCAAGATTGCAAAAGTGTGTTGCACTTTCTACAACTGAAGTTGAATTTATTGCAGCGACTAAAGCTACTAAAAAGATGTTATGGATGAAGAAGTTCTTAGAAGAACTTTGGTTCAAACAAAAGAGGTATGTGCTATTTTGTGATAATCAAAGCACAATTCATCTTGGTAAGAATTCGTCTTTTAATTCTAGATCGAAACATATTGATGTTAGATATCATTGAATAAGAGATGTTCTAGATGAAAAGTTGTTGGAACTTGAGAAAATTCACACGGATCATAATGGCTCTGATATGATGACGAACACTCTACCAAGAGAGAAGTTTGAACATTGCCAATTGATAGCAGGGATGGTGAATCCTCTACATTGTCGTGAGGGGGAGATTTGTTAATTGGATTCACTTCTATGTGGAGGAAGCCCAATGAATTGCAAGCCTAAAAAGGGGCTTGAGCCTATATGATAAGTTATATAGAGAAATAGAGTTTCTCATTATCTATATAAAGTGGTAGCCGCAAAAGGAAATACAAGAGAAAAAGAGAAAGCTGAAAATGGGGTTGGGTAGAGGTGTTAAATGGGTGGGTCCGGTCGGGTTTGGGTGGGGTCATTAATGGGTCGACCCAAATTGACCCATTAACTCATTTATGACCCATTTAAGCCTAATGTAAATTTTTCGACCCATACCCGACCCATACCCAACCCGACCCATATAAATAAAATATTTTCATATTTAACTAAATTTAGAAAAACTTATTCTTATGTTTTTTTTAAAAAGATTATATTACTAAAATACTTCCAAGCAATACAAATCTAATCAATAATTTTTATTTTTTATACTTTTCAAAAAAAAATTCTTTTTTCTTTTTCTTTCTTTTCCTTTTTTTCTTCTACTAGCCAACCTATTTAAAACCCCGTTAAATTGCTAAGCATCCACCAACCAAAAAAAAAAAAAAAAAAATGCTAAACAACCCATTTATGACCCATTTAAACTTGTTTTTAAAATAGATGTGGCATAATGTGTGTGGAGTCCACATTTGATGATACACACAATACCCAACACGTCTGGATCCACAGCACCTAATTCTTGACAGAAGCCCCAAAAAAGAAAATTTAGTTCAATAGTAGATGTTGATGTCTCAAAGTGACTCGAGAAACAATTTGTCAGTCACTTAATAATGCATTTGGCCAACAAGTGGACTTCTCTTACATTTTCCCTCATCCACAAAATTTAAGCATAAAAAAGCCACAAGAAGTTACATGTCAAAAGTGCATTATTGAAGCAAATATTACGCACAACAAGATATTAACTATGCGCATCAAAAACCAAAACAAATATGCTGGATTATGTGAGTCTCAAGGGGAACTTAGAACTATAAAAGTTAATGTCCTCATTACTTTGTCACATTGTTGCACAATCTCATCATCACTTGGATGGAACGTAGCTTCCGGTCCTATAGAGGCCACAAACGACTGCATGCATAACATCAACTGCCAAATGTAAACAAGGAGCAAACAGAAAATAAACTCTAGAGGATATATATATATATATATAGCTTAGCAAATTCATGTAACCTTTTTTGCCAAATGTAAACAAGGAGCATAACATTTTCTACAATATGATCATGGAACATGGATGTTAATGAAAAAACCCAAGTCTCTAGCATCTATCAAAGAATCTGACCAATGAAAAAAAAAGCAGTCATCAAATTCATCCTTACCTTCTTTAGAGAGCACAAAACATAATAAAGGCATAGGTGCACAAACTTCCCCCTCAAGAAAATGAACAAAAGTTCAGATCATTAAACTAACAAATGGCTCTAAGGTTAGCTAATCAACAATGCTCTTAAACCGTGCTCTGTTCCAAATCCAGATTCCCGCAAAACCCAAATATCATTTCAGTTAAATGCTCCCTAGTCATAAACCCACGAGGCAGACCGCGATCAAGAACATCTATATACCCGCACACCCTCTTCAATGACGACAGCTCAACATGGAACATGATTGACAATAACAAACTATAAATGGGCATTAGCAACACTATGAGACCAATGGAACCATTAACACGAAAAGACAATCTGCTCTAACAAAGTGCAATTCGGGCACCCTTTCAAATTCACAGCAGAAAAAACACACATCAACCCAAGCCTGAGAACAAACCACTTCCACCGTCGAATCGATTCGAGCAAAATCACCACTTCCGCAAACAAATTGACAACACTAAGCAACCGGTGATCGATCAAACATGCCGTCGGGACCATCCTGCCACATGTGCGCGCTCGATTACGTAAAACAGCAAGCCCAAACTCAAAATGAAATCCACGAATGCGTGTTCAACGGAGTACCTGAACCAAGCGACTTTGTCCTCCGATGATGGATCCGCGAGCCGTTCGCGGCGAGCAGATAAGTGCTGCTTTTAGGGTTTTAGTCCAGCTGATTCACGAGACTGATCGTGGCGACAAGGCAACGATGGGCGGTGGCGAGCGGCGACGAGGCGACGATGGGCGGTGGCGAGCGGCGACGATGGGTGGTGGCGAGCGGCGACGAGGCGACGATAGGCGGCGGTGAGTGGCGGCGGGCGATGGAGGTGGCGGCGAATCAAAAGCGAAAAGGGGTAGGGTAGACTTGTGGGTTACTGGCTTCATCTTCAATGGGTTGGGGAATGGGTCTTAAATGGGTCCAGAATAGACCCATTTAAGACCCATATAATTTTAGTCCTTTTATGTTTAAAACCCATTAACGAGTGCCTTGAGAAATAAGCCTGACCCATTAACGACCCATTTAAGTAAATATGGGTCCATAAATGGGTTTATGGACTCATTTAACACCTCTAGGGTTGGACAATATCTGATTTATATCAAGCTGGCATCGGAGGTCGATTCGTGGTTCGATTGAGCTGAAATTTTATCAGCATGTTCGTGGCGCAATTTTTTCAAATATGAACAGTTTGATTTTCGTTTGAAGCTCCCTACATCAGGTTTTTCATGGATTGATCAAAACCTGCGTTTTTGGTTAGATTTATCCTTGATCGCTTGTGAAATTCAAGTGTATTGCCAAGAATTATGTTCTTGAGGCGTTTGCTGCTATGTACCTCTAGTATTTGCTAGAGAAGAACATTGTTCACCAAATTTTGTTGATAGTGAAGAATTTCGGGTGGCCTCCGGTCTCGTGGTTTTTTATCTCCTCACATCGAGGAGGTTTTCCACGTAAAAAATTGTCTTGTATTCGCATGTTTGGTATTTATTTTACTCTACTATATTGATTCCTATTAGGTTTACACAAGATGGGAGATTATTTTATTCAACTGCGTTGATTCGATATTGTTCGAATTGTTACTGTTCTCCCATCACAAAAGAAAGGAAAAGTTAACCGAGAAGAACCGCACGGCAGCCACGTTTTCTGCTCACTCAGCAAGCCGAAGAAGCCCATGAAGACACGTATCGATGGCCACTGACTTTGCTTAGTTGACCATGCAGTCAACAAACCGAAAGAAGAAGCCACGTAGCAGCTCATCGTGCGCTGGCAAAGGAAGGCCCGGATGAAGGCCCACGTCTTCTCCACCCGGCTCCGCTTCTTACCGCCACGACACCTGCGTTTATTGACTAAATTAGTCAACTAAAAGAAAAAAAAAAAAAAAAAAAGCCAGCTAAAGAACATAGCAAACCGAGAGAGAGAGAGAACGGCGAACAGCGAGCGCGCGAGAGAGAAACCGAGAGTGAGGGAAAGCACGAGAGTGAGAAAAAAAGAAGAAGGGCAATCGTTCCCTTTGCCCGTGCATGTAGCCACTGCCCCCGCTGCACCGATCCAGCCGACTTGACCGAGTCCACAGTTGCCGCACCACCTCCTCGTAGTCGACGTCACAGGACTTAACGCAAGTCGATATTCACTAACCTATATCGCCTAGACTATGTCGTTGCTTGATAAATACATTTCGCAACTTAACATTATTGTAGGGTACTTACAATGGTTTAGATGTAGTCGACCTAACCGAAATATTAGGAGCCCTATGTAGAGGATCGGATTGTAGAGAAACTTCAAATCTTGGAAATGTGAGTAAAGTTGCTAAACATCAGTCTTCTTGACCCATTGTTGCTTGGCGGATTTGTATGGTTTTGGAATGTACCCTTTCTACGCCATCTATAGGAAGTTGAATAAGTGATGGTGCATGCATTTGATCTTTAGGTGTGTCCGTGAACCATAGATTCGTGTGGTATAAGGTTTGTGAGCAACTCCAGAAACTGGAGGTACTGGGCCACTGTGGTTGCCGATTTTTGTAGAGCCTTCTATGCTTCGAATTTAGGATGATTTTCTGCATGAAAGTTGTGTTTTGTACCTAGAACTACAACATATATTTATTTCAGAACTTTTGGATTACGAAGATCAACTCATGGACCTGATTTCCTACCAAGATTGAATTGTCTAGAACTGCAGTTTTCATGACCCCCGAGACTACACAAATTTTTATAAACTCTTCTAGTTGAAATTTTAACATGCATCTGTTTTGAAAGTTGTTAAATATATTTGTAAGCAAACCATTAAAAATTTTGGGGCGACCGATGAATTTTTGTCAACGCTTAAATGAACTGTTTTCATTAGTGCGAGCTAGCATATTTTAAGAGTTTGTTTGCATTATAAATATATATGAAATTATCTTATTCGACTACTACACCATAGTTGTGAATATTGCTACCGTCGGACCCTCGGGTCGACGATGCCCCGGGAGTCGAGTTGCCTAGAGGGTTGTGATGGCAATGCCTCTAGATGCCTAGGGACAGGTGAGCCGCAGAGGTTCCTCGGGAGTGTCGGGATGCCCAGATGTATGACGATACACGTTCCGGAGGGCAGGGGCAACCATTGACATGGTGAGCCCCGGTGATTCCTCGTGATGTTAGGTGAGGTGCGAGATGACTGGAGGTGTGACGTAACACGCTCTGGATGCCCGATGACTGAAATATGGAACCAGAGGTTTTTGTGATGTCAGGTTGGGTGCGAATGCCTAGAGGGACGCAAACACTGGTCCTTTGGGAGTAGATGTTAGTGAACTACAAAATCTATTGAATTCTAAGGTTTCATGGACCTGCTATATCATACCCTTTCATAGACAATCTTATTGGTTTAGTGCCTGTCTACTTCTTCAGTTATGTGTATTGTTTTAAATTACATAAATTGGGTAACGATACCTTTATGTAATATAGTTTAATGGAATTTTAACTGCTGAGTAGTCGTACTCACCCCTTGTGGGACTAACATATTTCATAATAGGAAAGAATGCCGCTGCTGCCCCCACCTCCCAGCACCTTCTACGGTGTCCCCATTGACATGAGATGGGAGCAAACTGAACATCCGGATCTAGACATGCTGGGTGTGACTTTTATCCGGGTGCAAGAGGTCCTAACTTTTGATTCCAGCCTTCCTTCGGGCCCAGTAGTCCAGAATTTTGTCGTCCTCTACGTTAGCTGGGACAGCCACACGATGGGACCATTGCCGCCACCACCGGAGGAGGATGACGAATATATATGTAACGAATGTCACTTGTCGGTACAACTAAAAAGCCAACTACTTCTATATTGGCTACATATATATTCCAAAATAAGACCAACTATTTGGTTAGTCACCTATAGCGTCATCCGTCTACAGTGTTGGTGTCCAAAATTTTTCCTATAGCCTCTCGCTCTCTCCCCCCCTACTCAATCCCGCTGGATCCTTCGTCATCCTCCTCTAGTGGCGACGGCAATGGTCCCATCATGTGGCCGTCCCAGCTGACGTAGAGGACGACAAAATTCTGGACTACCGGGCTCGAAGGAAGGCCGGCATCAAAAGTCAGGACCACTTGCACCCGGATAAAAGTCACACCCGGCATGTTTGGATCCGGATGTTTAGTTTGCTCCCATCTCATGTCAATGGGGACACCGTAGAAGGTGCTGGGAGGTGGGGGTAGCAGCGGCATTCTTTCCTAATCTGAAATATGTTAGTCCCACAAGGGGTGAGTACGACTACTCAGCAGTTAAAATTCCATTAAACTATATTACATAAAACTATCGTTACCCAATTTATGTAATTTAAAACAATACATATAACTGAAGAAGTAGACGGACACTAAACCAATAAGATTGTCTATGAAAGGGTATGATATAGCAAGTCCATGAAACCTTAAAATTCAATAGATTTTGCAGTTCACTAACATCTACTCTCAGAGGACCAGTGTTTGCGTCCCTCTAGGCATTTGTACCCAACTTGGCATCACGAAAACCTCCGGTTCCATATTTCAGTCACTGGGCGTCTAGAGCGTGTTACGTCACACCTCCAGGCATCTTGCACCTCACCTAGCATCACGAGGAATCGTCGGGGCTCGCCATGTCAATGATTGCCCCTACCCTCCGGAACGTATATCGTCATACATCCAGGCATCCTGACACTCCCGAGGAACCTTTGGGGCTCACCGGTCCCCAGGCATCTAGAGGCATCGCCATCACAACTCTCCAGGCAACCCAACTCCTGGGGCATCGTCGACCCGAGGGTCCGACGGTAGCAATATTCACAACTATGGTGTAGTAGTCAAATAAGATAATTTCATATCAAAATTTATAATGCAAACAAACCCTTAAAATATGCCAGCTCGCGCTAATGAAAACAGTTCATTTAAGCATCGATAAAAATTCATCGGTCGCCCCAAAATTTTTAATGGTTTCCTTACTAATATATTTAACAACTTTCAAAACGGATGCATGTTAAAATTTCAACTAGAAGAGTTTATAAAAATTTGTGTAGTTTCAGGGGTCATGAAAACTGCAGTTTTTAGACAATTCAATCTTGGTAGGAAATCAGGTCCATGAGTTGATCTTCATAATCCTAAAATTCTGAAATAAATATATGTTGTAGTTCTAGGTATAGAACACAACTTTCATGCAAAAAAATCATCCTAAATTCGAAGTAGAAGGCCCTACAAAAATCGGCAACCACGGTGGCCCAGTACCTCCAGTTTCTGGAGTTGCTCACAAACCTTATAACACACAAATCTATGGTTCACGGACACACAGAAAGATCAACTACATGCACCATCACTTATTCAACTTCCTATATATGGCGTAGAAAGGGTACATCCCAGAACCTTGCAAATCCACCGGGCAACAATGGGGTCAAGAAGACTAGTGTTTAGCAACTTTACTCACATTTCCCAGATTTGAAGTTTCTCTACAACCCGATCCTCTACATAATGCTCCTAATATTTCTGTTAGGTCGACTACATTTAAACCATTGTAAGTATCCTACAATAATGTTAAGTTGCGAAGTGTATTTATCAAGCAACGACATAGATTACGCGATATAGGTTAGTGGATATCGACTTGCCTTAATGTCAGTGGTGTCGGCAGCAAGGAGGTGGCGCGGTAGTGCAGCAGCGGTGAGCTCGGTCTGGACAGCTGGATCGGCGCGGCGGGGG
Source organism: Eucalyptus microcorys (assembly GCA_014182515.1). NCBI lineage: Eukaryota > Viridiplantae > Streptophyta > Magnoliopsida > Myrtales > Myrtaceae > Eucalyptus > Eucalyptus microcorys. The sequence goes on along the minus strand of CM024569.1, from coordinate 25,754,579 downwards.
CGGTGGCTAAGTGCACGGGTGAAGGGAACGATCCCTTTTCTTTCTCTCTCACTCGCTCGCTGTTCTGTTTCTCGAAGCCTTGGCCTTCTTGCTTCCGTGGTCTGTCTTTTACCCCACCGTTAATTGACTAACTTAGTCAACAATTGTGGGTGGTGTGGCGGCAAGAGAAGGAGGCACGGTTGGCAGGCGTGTCACGCCTGAAGCAAAAGTACGGAGAGCTGTTGTGGACGGCTATGTTAAAATATGTCTCAAGTTTAAGCTCAAAGCGAATTGCTGAATTTTAAAAAATAAATTAAATTAAAATAAAGTGAGATGGATACACAAATTAGTCTTCTAGCGGACGTTATTCTTAAAGCTAAAGCTGGTCAACAAACCTTGGAAGTATTGACCGAGGCAGTCTGTTTCTTAATGGAGTTGGACGAAAAAAAGGGAAAGTCAATCTTTTATTTTTTGTTGACCGAATCTTGGATTATTCGGTTTCTTCATGCACGCAATTATCTGGCGGTGGATTATAGTATTATTTTGAAGACTTGCTCGAGGGACTCTCTTTACCGAAGCATAGTTGTTGATCGAAGTGCCGTTCTTATTTGAGTGCCGTGGTTTTCTCTGTTTGAGAGAGACATCCGTAGGCGCTGGGTGCTTGATAGTGGGTTTTCGCGTTTCTCATACGGCAAAGCTTATTCGTGATTTACATCCAAGAAAGATTGGTGTATTGGGTGTAATTGGGGTTTGGGAAACACCGAGAGAGTGTTTGAGTAACTTGAGCGTGTAATCTCCTCAGACGCTTGATCTATAATGAAATTTTTCTTCGCTCTCCCCGTGGACATAAATCTTTACGACTGAATCACGTAAATCTGGTATCCGATTTATTTATTTTTCTGTCTATATTATTGTTCGATCGCTCCCTTTCGCAACAGGCTCTGCATACTGGGCTCTCTCTTTCCCTCTCTCGCCGAGACAAATTGTCTCTCCATGCAGAGACGTGTCCGTGTTATTGACCCTCATAGTCAACTCAGGAGAATTCGGTGGCAGCAAGGGCGACAATTGCTGGGGAAGACGTGGGCTGCCACGTGTCTCGAGCATGCATGCGGAGGGCTTCATTTCTGCATGAAGGAGGCGCCGTGGACGTAGCTGGAGAAGGAGGACCATGCATGGCTGCTGCATGGGTCAACTTCTTCTTTGGTTGACCCCTAGAAGCGTGGCCTTCGATTAATGCATGGAGTGGGCAGCTTGTGTGATTGCATGGAAGAGATGGGCAGCTCAATCGTGGCTGTATGGTGATCGATAAAGGAGAACAACGTGCAAGGTTGCTGCATAATCAAAGTCAACGTCTTCATTTGCTCGAGGGGTACGTGGTTGGACGTGTGCATGGCCAAAATTTTCCGAAAGTCGATGTCTCGGAACGGCGGTTGGTGATGAAACGATGGCCTAATGCGGTGCCGATGATGATGATGAAATAGTGTCCAAAATTGGTGCCAATGACACAATCCGATAACAATTTTGTCAATCTCCGTGACGGACTATTACTTTTACGAGGTCCGGTGAAATCCGGATGTCACAATTTTCAACAGTCTACACTAGAAGGTTAAAAAGATATACACCATCATGACTAAGCTCCACGACCTATCTACACCATCCATCACTCAATAGCGACGGTCCTATCTCCAAAAATTGTCAAGACCATGCCACCAAATCTTGGCGTAGATCGCCACGAAGCTGTAGGCAATGCGGCCAACAGGCGAGCCTATGTCTACCCATAATGAGGAAATGTCTACCCATATCAGGAGTGAGCTCATACGATCGCCCCTTGAAGTCTATTGGGACGCTGTAATGCGAGATAGGGGTAGCAAGAACCGCAGCCATATCTATGGATCTGAAAAATGTGAATATCAACAAGAATGAGCTAATGCTCAGTAAATGAAATATCCAAAAATCTATACCATACGATTCACCCATCATACGTACAAAAAATCTAAGACACAATGTGATTCACCCAACGACAATGGCATAAACAGTGCTATATGAGACTAAGGATAGGTGAATTATAAGAATAGGACTCAAATATATCTAGATTCATGATATAAGAACCTAATGACCTTAATGAACGACTCGACTTCGCATACACATACGATTCACATGTTTTAGTTTTCAGTATGAATCAATATTTCCACTCCAAGACATATGGGTGGTGCGCTCACTGAACCACATAAGGAGGAATAAACTCCTGTCTAGCAGAATTCTGGTGCACCCTTCGATCCGCCACGATGTATGCTGGTATGCTCTCCGACCATGCAGGCTTCATGGTCCACTGAACATGGCATCCCAAACTCTAGGGCATTTAGGTTACCCTCTTTTTGGGTATCCTGAATTTCTCTCCGAATTCATGGGGCATTATCGGTATGCTCTCTAATGGTATTCATTACACTGTATCTTAAACATGCAATCCGTGCGTAATTATCCTATTGTTAAACATGCATACTTTACCCCAAAAAACAACTCCTAACTAGGATTGACAAATCCCAAGGACTCAATCCCAAATACACGCGTGCATCCTTCGGATTATCTAAAGACTAGTTCGACTCAAAATTGACGACTACCGAAGACACAATTCGGTTACACCAACCACACCACTTAGCCAAACATATCTTGCACTTTTTTGGCACAATTTTAAGTCTAGAATCATAAAAAAAACTGACACTACTAACGACCTAACCGAACCATGCACTAGTCGAACCTCTTCCAAAGCTTTACCATCGCATAATTTCAAACATAACACACTACACCTCTTGCAAATTCATCAATCAAACACAACACCACCGTAGCCGACCCTATCTAAGTTCTTGCCACTACCATGCACATCCAAAATTACACCCAAAACGATCTAATTAAGGAGCCTAGCAACCACACGATCTTACGGCATGACTTGCGCACCACCGGGACCACGGAGCCTCACACCGAAACCACCGAGACCCACAACCAAGAACCTCACACCGAGACCCACCATCACCAAGCCTCACACCGAACCCACGACCACATGCAAAGCCAAAATCGAGCTTAAATTGACCAAATTGTAGCCCTAACGATTCCTCGACATCTCTCGATGCATTGCATGTAATCTAAACTTTGATCAACCTGCGACAATAACATAATCCGCCTCAAATTACTATAAACCAAGTCAAGCCAACACAGACAAGCAACCCAGCACATCAAAGGCAAGATTCATCGATCCGCATAATGAGCAAATCAACATAGCATAGAGAATTGAAATCCCACTTGCCTCAATGAGCAAACCGAACCTAAACTCGCAGAAAAACCTAGCTTCCACTCCTCGCCTTGGTTGGACATGAATTGACATAGCTTGAGTGCCTTGATCTCGTGAGCAAGATCAAGAAAATTAGGGGTAGCAAGCGATCGGGAAGAAGAGCGAGTGATTGGGAAGAGAGAGAGAGAGAGAGATAAGTTGAGAGGAAAAAAAAAAGTGTTTCATACCCAAACTGATACTCATGCAATTTCATTGGATGCATGTGGCGGTGGTGCCAAGCTCGCTATTTGCCACATGGCGACGGAGAGGGAGGGAGGGAGGGAGGGCGGTCCATGAGAGAAAATGGAATCATTGTGTCTAATTTTTCCTGTACGTAAACTAAATCTAGAATTAAAAAAAAAAAAAACTAAATCTAGAATTGATCTAATAAGTCCCAAAAATTACTGTTCAAAAACCGTTGTCTTCAAATTTCGCATTGACGCATTTTTTAATAGTGTCAATTTAACCAATCTAATTATCATTGTTAATTTCCATGTTCCTAACTGAACATATACCAAAAGTCTACTAATTACATCGAATAATTGAAAATTCAATGACCACATTATATATTGTAATTTACTTGAAGTATTTTTAAGAATCACAAAATTAAAGACTAAACTAAATTATATTCACATTGAATAATTGAAAAGATAAAATTCGATAATCATTGGCGTCATTTTCCGTATTTAAGGTCGAAAGACGACCATCTTCAACCATCTTTGAGTCGGGGACAAGTCCACTCTCTTTCTTTGGCATAACATGCGCCTTTTGGGCATGTTCCCGGACGGTGCTTACGAGTGGTGCGGTAGGGTTCCACCGAGAAGAAAGAAGAAAAATAGCGTTGTTCATGGGGCTGTCAACGTGGTTGTCAGTCTGAGCACATGATTACACTTTCGATTGGCGATGATGTATTACGTGGAGCAACACCGGTTTTTGAGATGCGGTATGATTCCGCGAGAGAGATCGTCGATTGACTTCGGTATTTCATTTTTTTTTTTTTGGTAAAGTTAATAAGAGAATAGAAAAAGAAAAAACCAACTATACAAAAACACGAGCAAACATAGCGTATATCAAGCTCCCAACAGCACTAGCATAAGGAACATGTTTCATTTGTTCCTTCTCGAGTGGAAGGGAAGCCGATGTAAAAGAGGAAACTCATCATCTAAGAATGTGACATCCCGTGATTCAAATTCAGTTATACTCCCACTTTCTTGCTCACCTATGAACACATACCCTTTTGAGTGTTCCGAGTATCTTATGAAAATACTCTTCTTTCCTGCGGGACCCAATTTCCCAAACTTGTGAGAGGACTCATGTGTATAGGCAGCACAACCCCATGGCTTAAGAAAACTTAAGTCCGGTTTCTACCTGTCCATAACTCATATGGAGTGGAAGTAAGCCGATTTGGAAGGCACACGGTTAAGTATATAGGCAGCAGTTAACAACGCATCACTCCAAAGGTAATAGGTAAGTTAGCATGCGTCATCATGGACCTAACCATTTCCGAGTAGGGTTCTGTTTCTTCTCTCCGCAACACCATTTTGTTGAGGAGTATATGGAAGCAGATTTATGAGAAATCAAATAGACATATCCGAATCGAGTATAATCATCAATAAAGGTGATGAAATAAACAGCCCCATGCCTTCCTCTCACATTCATTGGACCACGAGACATCGAGAATGGATTAAATGCGAGAGGAAATTCAGCTCTTTTACCTTTTCCAAATGGTTTCCTTGTCGTTTTCCCTTCTAGGCAATGCTTACATATGGGCAAATCGACTTTTTCAATGTTGCCTTGACAAGCCCTCTTTGGCTAGTCTATTCATTCGCTGTTGGCCAATGTGACCAAGTCTAGCATGCCACACATTCACATCATTATCATAGGCATTAGGAGACGTGATAAGGGAATAACAAACATTTGCATTAACATAGTCAATATCTAATACGATGAAACCATCCAGAAAATAACCACAACCATAGTAATTTGTATCTAAAAACAAATCCACACCTCTATTATAGAAGTTCATATTAAAACCTAATTTAAGACAATCGGCAACAATAAGCCTTTCCCTTTAATTATTAATGCCTATCATTTATGCATCCCTATTTGCATAGACCCATCATATTAATGAATAATTTCAAGTAAGGCTTCAGAATCAAAAAGGTCACTATGTTTCCAATCAACCTCCAAAATCCTAACTTAAAACTATCATTAATATAATTGTCTTATGCAAAATAAATTCTATGAAGTTACAAAAAACTTCTATAACTACCTGACTAACTACCTACAAACCAAACAATAACAAAAAGCAACGAGATAATTGACATACAATATAATAATGCTTTCATATAATACAACTAACATATAGGTTGCTACATCAACAACAATCAGGTAGTAAGCATTACATAAGATGTCCACAAAGCACACTTAACTAAGAAAACAACCAATACATCTAACACCAAAACAAAGACACGAACCTGGAAAGATCCTCTTTTGTTCAATTTCTTGATCTTTTCCCTTGTAACAATGCAGTAATATTCATTTACAAAATCCATCACAATTTTCTTATATGAAGCAACTCCGTTGACATCCCATATGCGATTCAATACATCTTGTCATTCAGGTGGAAGAGTGTTTATAAAAAATCGCACTATCTCTAACCGTGGCATAGGACGACCATTCCATATGACCTGTTGAATTTTCCCATTGACTTCCAGGACGTGATCAATTAAGTCACCACTCTCCCATCGATGATCGATCGGCTCGGCTATCAACATAGACATGACCTATCCTTTTGTTCATCGGTAGCTGCGCGAATAGGTGTGCGCATCCTCGGGGAAGGCATTGTTCGTGCAACAAATGCAGAATGCTTGTTCTGCAACAAATGCAGAACAAATAAGGGATCACAAATAATCCACATAGACTTAATTCAAAAAGAAACACATTCTTTTCCCTTTTTTTTTTTTTTTTTTTTTTTTTTTTTTTTCGGGTCAACGGTCAACGTCAAGTCAACGGTCGTCGGTCAACCGTCAACGGTCAGGTCAACGGTCGTCGGACCGGTCGGACCGGACGGTCGGACCCGGTCGGCGGTTCGAGCGGGCCGGCGGCACGTGCCGCGCGCGTGCGCGGAATGACGCCACGCAAACGTCATCCGCACGTGCCGCGCGTGCCGGGCGTCCGCGTCGGGTCGGTCGGGTCTCGGTCGGGTCGCCGGTGACCGCCGGCAACCGTCGTCGTCGACGCGTCATCCATGACGCGTCACCTCGCCGTTATCGGCCGTTGGGTGACGTCATGCGGCGACGCTGCGTCGGTCGCCGATCGGCGCGAACCGATTCGCCCGGCCGGGCGCGTGTGTCGCACGCGCCGGGCGAGCCGGCGCTTCCGGCGCGTCGCCCCCACGTGCGGCGGCTTCGCCGCGCGTGTGGGCGCGTGCGGTGTCTCCGGCGGCGTTCGACATATCGCGGACTCGTCTCGACGACCTCTTCCTTCCTATGCCATCAGAATTGAATTTCGACATACGAAAATACAGAAAAAAGGACGAATAACGCTCGGGTGTCGGGATTTCTGGCCCGATCCGTACGGCCGAAAATTTTTTTTTTTTTTTTTTTAAAATCAAAAAATTCAATCAAAAACACGATAGGGGGTCGGGAAAACATGAATCGGGGCTCGATACCAATGTTGGGGATAACGGATCCCGAAACCGGATTCGACACCAAATCGAACCCCTAAATGCAATGCGGAAGACAAGCCCCGGAATTAACATTTATCACCGATCCTAAAGCACACCACAGTTCGAGCGTACCTTGTTAGCCACAGATTAGACACCGACGCCGAGAAGAGGAAGAAATCGCCCGTTCGATCCGATGGCACTTTGAATCGAAGAAAAACTTACTGTTTTTTTTTTTTTCTTTTGAGAGAGAGAGAGAGAGCGTGAGGGAGGGAGAAGACGTACGTCAGTTTTGGCAAACGGTAACTTCTCCCTCTCTCTCCTCCCTTTTATATGTCCCTCCATCCACGGGCCCTATTCCCGTGGGCCGGGCTTTTAGGCCCAACATGGGCGGACGGGCCATAAGCCCATTAGTCATATAAAACCATCACTTTGGCATAACATGCGCCTTTTGGGCATGCTCCCGGACGGTGCTTACGAGTGGTGCGGTAGGGTTCCACCGAGAAGAAAGAAGAAAAATAGCGGTGTTCATGGGGCTGTCAACGTGGTTGTCAGTCTGAGCACATGATTACACTTTCGATTGGCGATGATGTATTACGTGGAGCAACACCGGTTTTTGAGATGCGGTATGATTCCGCGAGAGAGATCGTCGATTGACTTCGGTATTTCATTTTTTTTTTTTTTTTGGTAAAGGTAATAATAGAATAGAAAAAGAAAAAAACCAACTATACAAAAGCACACGAGCAAACTGAGTGGAAGGGAGCCGATGTAAAAGAAAGAAGGAACAGCTGAGATAATCGGCAACAATAAGAGCAGACGCCATCAAGTTCGAAGGAAGCAAAAGGGGTACACATCCAAAAGTAGCACGAGCGCAACAGGTGCAGCAATGTCCAGACGAAGAACATGAGCAACCCTAGCACCAATCGAGCTAGCGAAGAACAAACCCAGCAGCTTATTAGAGCTCAGCGGGGCTAGTAACGAAGACTGAAGGGTCAAATCCCCACCCTCGTTGAAGCCTCCTATTTCTCGAGTTGTCAGGCATCGGTATTTCATTTATATCTGCTAAATGCAATATTAGTATAATGTAGTCATTTTGATCGATTTTAGTTGGTAATGATCAACATGGATATCAAGTGTCTTATGTAGCATGAGTAGGGCTAGGGTTGATAATTTTTGCAATCCTTTTAAATTTTTTTAGAATTTTTTAATAAATCTTTTGATAATTTTCCTTTTTTTTTTTTTTTTCATTGTTGGTTAGTGATTGCTAACCCTCACAGGCCAATGGTGGGAAAAAAAAAAAGAGGAAACAAAATTATAATAAAGTCCATAATATTCTTTAAAAGAATTGCAAAAATTGTCCACATGGCGCTGATCTTGTTATGTAGGATGGTTGAGCAAAATTGGTAGAAAAGACTACTTTGGCAAACCATCAAATGGTTTAGGACTAAATTAGACAAATTAAAGTTTAGAATTGAATTTATATCCGTATAAAAAATTTATGATTTTATTGAGGCAAATTTCCATTAATATAAAAGTATCTCGCATGGTTTGGTAATTTAGTAATTTCATTCAAATTTGAGAACTTCAAATGATAGATCAGAGAAAAGTAGAAGGATGAGTCGTAGTTAGATAAAGTTATAGGGATTATGAGTGAAAATACAGAAGCGTCCTTGAAAAAGAAAAAGCCAAAGTGATGTAAGTAATTTTTAAACTTTGACCAAATATGTAATGTCATATTTGAATTTTTAATTTGTTTAATATGATCATTAAACTATTCCTAAATGTTCAATTTAGTTTCTCAATTTTCCTTAGAAAAGTCAGAAGTTTAGATAGTCACATGAATTTTGGATTTTTTTTTTTTTTATTTCATTCCATTTCCTCTATAAAAAAAATAAAAATAAAACATGTTCACCTTTTTATTATTATTATTATTATTTTACCTTTTTGGTCTTTACAAATATTACGATGGTTCCATTTAAGTATATTTTTACTTATATCTCCACAAACCTCATTTAGAATTGAATTGGATTGATATTCTTGTTGTTTTAATTTCATGATTTACAGATTTAATTATTTTAATTAAAAATACATGAAACACAAAATTTTGGAAAATTTATCTATCTAAAAAAATTTGAAAGAAGAATGAGATTAAAATAAATAATAGAAATTTATTGATAATTTAGTATCGTCGATAAGATATTCTTATACAAACACTTACTTTTAAAATAAAGAAATATGAATATGATATAACTCTAAACAAGGTTATATTTGTACTATTATAAAAATAATAAGCTAAAATATATTCAACTGGAACAATAGTAATATTTATAGAGACAAAAATGAAAAGGTAATAAAAAGACATCATATTATTTTAATGATTTAGGAAACTGATTGAAATGAAAAGACATCGCAAAATCCAGGCAATAGTATGAGTACGAAAAACCAATGACTAGCTGATTTGACTTAGTTATAGAAATTGATGAATTGGATTGAATTAATTAAAAATTTAGGAATCAGATTAAATATTTAGAAAAAGAAAAAAAAAAAAAAAGGTCCCATGATAGCAATAGTAAGGAAGACTGAGCGAAACATTGCCAGCGTGAAGGCCGATCACCAGCACGAGCGTATCACGTGATCTCTTCCTCCTCCAACTGCTCTCTCTCTCTCTCTCTCTCTTCCCCATTTCCGCCGTCCCTTTCTCTCTCTTCCCTTCGCTCCCGTCGCCGACGGCGCTCGGATCATCGCCTCCCGCGAGCTCCTAGCGGAAGCTCGGCCCTGGCGTCGGATCTCCTCCCGCCCGCCTCCGCCTCCGCCGCCGCCGCCGCCGTTCGCATTTCTCCCGCATGCGCGTCCATGGACGCGCACCAAGCGGCGACGACGACGAAGAAGAAGGTCCCCGATTGGCTCAACAGCTCCATCTGGATCTCGGCCCCGCCTCCCGCCGACGATCGCCCCCATCGCCCCGCGCCCGATCCGCCGGCCGCCCCCGCCGAGCCGCTGACCCGGCCGCCGCTGCCCGTGCCGCCCCCGTCGGCTGCCCGGCGGGAGCCTCCGCCGGAGCCCGAGGCTGAGGAGCCGAGGGATGGGGACGGCGACGAGAGCCGGGAATCCGGTGGCCCGTCGGCGGAGGAGATTTCCAGGCAGTCGCAGCTCTTGGCCGAGGTGAGGGAATCTGTCTTGTTGTTCTCTTTCTCTGCAGCGAAATTTGGTTGTTTTAGGGAAGGTTGATGTGTTTGCGCTGGGCTGTGTTCGGTGATATTCAGCTGTCGAGAAAGGTTGTGGATATGCGGGAGTTGAGGAAGATTGCCTCTCAGGGCATACCGGACGGTCCGGGAATTCGTTCCGCTGTGTGGAAGGTATCGCGCACTACTTCCTTCACTCTACTTTTCCTCCTTTATCTTCTGTACAAAATTGTGGTCTTGAATAGGAGGAATGCTCTACTCTTCGTTTGTATGTCGTTCGTTCTGGTTTTGATGAAGTACAGTTGTAGATTCTTACCCTCAATTTGGCTTAGTCTTTCCCATATTTCTGGTTTCACTTTTATTTGCAAGATTTTTGAGACAAAGACAAGTGTTTCTGCATTCTAAGTGCTTTACAATCTATAAGACTGGGTTTAATGGACAAGTTCTGGTGTAACAGCTTTTGCTGGGATATCTGCCGGCTGATCGTGGGCTTTGGTCTTCTGAGCTGGCAAAGAAAAGATCTCAGTTCAAGAATTTTAAGGGGAGCTCTTAATGAATCCTGTAAGCAAATGGCTAGTCCACAGCATTGTTGTTTCCCCATGTTTGGCATTCCTTTGCTTGCAAGAATAAAGTTCCTCTATTACCACTGCTGGTAGGATGCATATTGTAGGGAAAAAGAAGAGAAAAGGTAATTAGAGGTAAAGAAGATGTTGATATATTTAGTTTCGCGTCCCTGATAGGATCATATACAGTGGAAAAATATTCATTAAAAGAAAATATGGATAGTCTATTAGAATGTTCTTTGATTGGTGAGTTGAGTGAGTTCCTTATGTATTCTCTCTTTTCCAGGACAAGCTAGTTAACTATTATAGGCTGCTTGGTCATAGGGAAATACCAGAGTGAAATTACATCTAAGACATGAAAGCGAAATCGTAACTCACAACTCTCGGATTAAGGTCATGCCAATGAAGGGGATAAGGATTGGACTAGTTTAGGCCTAAAAGGAAACAATAGCCATAAGACAAGATTGTTCACTTTTAACTTTGGAAATGTCGAGCTCGCCGTATGAGACCATTTTGCCGCTAGAAGTAGAACTTTGTACTTCCTCGGGAGAATTTTCTAAGTTCACATTGACAAATTTTCATGCAAATTAGGTGGGTCATCGCCCTTCTTATGGATTCCCCGATTGAACTGGTGAAGAACCGATTAAACCCTCCTCTCCTGTCAATATAACCTTTGGATTTACTTCATGCACCCCTAAGAAAAAGTAAGAATGGTAATAGCTAAGTGCTCTGACGAAATATTTTTCTTCCATTTTCTCCTACTCCTGGTTGGAAATGAGATGGGCTCCAAGATAATTGTGTCCCCAGTTTCCACCAATTTCCTTCTTCTTTCGATAACAAACAGAGGAAGTACTTCTTACAAGCCAAACAGAGAAAACATTTTATTCTGCGATTATACCTTCCCACTTCTCTTCACTTTCCTGATCAGAACACTGCATGCTTGACTGAAATGTCAGAGGTTAGAAACACTAGGTTTGTCTTTCTGTTTGTTGTCATGAAATTTAGAAGGAAGGACAACTCATGTATTTTTTTTTTAACTTCACTTCCTTTTCCTAATCAAATTTTTTTCCTCTGGGCCATATATCATTTCAAGTTGACAATCGGTTATCTCTGTCTAGTTTCATAGCCTAATTTCTGTAAGGGTCCATTCAATTCATGAAAATGGTTATCGTATGTGAAAGATTTTCTTTGGAACAGTAGTTGTCATCTAATTAGAGGTGGTAGTTCTGGTGGCTGTCTAATAAACAGTGGTCATGCCGTTATTATGTCTAGCGATGGTTACTATGGACAGTATAGTGGCGATGATGGTCAATTAGTCCTTGATGCTTTGAATCCTCTGGTAGCTGTTGAGAAATCCATTGTGGTGGCTGATGATGGCGCCGATGTAGCGGCGACTTCTTTAGTGATGATAGTGGTGATTATACAGTAGCCACCAAATTACAGTTCTTGAGGTAGGTTCAAAGAAGGACTCCTGTTCTTTGATTTGGAAAACATTTCTTCTGACAATCCTTTTGCCATTGTTTCCTATATCTGCCTTGGCGTCAGAAAAGGAGACCCCAAAAGATAGCCCTTAACCTTTCATCAATTACTGATTGTTGTCATGAGATTGCTGCATAATGAGGCTATACTTTTTTGTCCTGATTTTGTTTTTCTTTTTTTGTGGTTTTCAACCTTTGCTCTTTGAAAGAGGATTCTGACCTTTTCCATCCTGGTCAGTCAGAAATCACAAGGAGGTTGGAAGAATGCACAACTTGTGACAATGAGTTACGATCTGAAACCAGTGGGATGCTTTCAAGATCAGATATAACTCATGGAGAGCATCCATTGAGTCTTGGAAATACCAGTGTATGGAATAAGTTCTTTCAGGTATGAAATAAAATCATTTATTTTATTCGTGTTTACTTTGATGCTTGCCCCCTCTTTTTGCTTCTTTCATGTGTACTTCGTAATAAGTGGATGCTTTGATTGTTTCCTCTTTTCTTTGATTAGCAGTGTATGTGATTTTGTAAATGGTTTGGTATCCCCTTGATGCCTTTTAAATGAATTACCTAACTATTAGAAAAAAGTGACATGATTAATGTGATTTTAAAAATGTGCGGTTGGGATGAAAAAAGGATGAGAGCATAACATGATCTTAGTTAACTTTGTATGGAGCAGAAAAAACGATTATTCAATGGCATAAACTTTAGATCCATGGCAGTTTGCAGTTATTGACAAAGCCAAGGGAAAATTTAGTAAGATAAACGCGGGCCTGCTGCCCGATTGAAATACTTAATGCCTTGAGATCTGGGTGGTACTCCTTTAGGTTGACTAGTGGTTACTCTGATCTTTTACTTTTGGATTGTCAAGGTTATATAGATTGCGGATTCGTGAGGTGACCATTGTTCCATGTGAGACTGCATTGGTAGTTTACTGTCATTCTTGTTAGGTTATGGCCATCTTTCTCCATCATGAGATAAGCTCTGAGTAGTTTCTCTTAGTTCTACGGACCAAACATACTAACATGGAAGAGGAGCGGACTATATGATAATGTTCATCGACTAAATTAGGGAAGGCTAACTAATCACTATTTGATGGAGGATTTTAAGGGTAAGCATGATGGTTCAAGGCATAAGATTGCCTTGTTAGTGGCATTGCGGTTTGTTACTGGCATTGCGGTCTGCAAATGGCAGTAAATTGGAAGGGCTTCTATCTACTCATTAATGTCTTAAGTATGTTAAGCTAGAACCTTTTGTAACAGTTCTGTGATGGGTTGCGGTACACCCAGACCCAGATTTCTGGTGAGTGGGCTTAGGGGTTTCTGGGTGTGGGGAAATAAATTGCTGCATCAGATTATAGCATGACTTGCTTTATATAATGTGCAAGTGCAGCTGTTTCATGGCCTTTGAGCTGTGAAGATATGCTACACTTGAGGCAAGTAATGGGCTGCTGTCATAATCATGATGTATGATATGGTAATTGGGTGAGTTCTACATGAAAGTCATTTCCAACTTAACTGATTTCATGTTGCTTACACAGTAGGTCATCCTTTTCTTGTGGAAGGCTAGGTCCCTCTCAGTGGTTGGTCTGTATGAACACCTCACAGTTATCGACTCGACAAGAATTAGTTTAATCATTGTGAAATTAACTAGCCTGACTTCTGCCTTTCGCTAGTTTGAGGCCCTCATCTGCATTAGACATATATCTGAAGCTTGGGATCCTTGATAGTTAAATTTCTTAGTTCTGGTTAAAGATGTGGATAATTGTTATCACAGTGTGTTTGGATAGGTAAAAATAATTGAGCTAAAGGGTACCAAGGGGGTACAAAGCCATTACAAAGCGAGCTGAAGAAACAAATAAAAGAATTTATCACTGTATTGAACAATCATTGTCAGAACGATCTATACGTATATGCATAGCCAAAGAAAGAATGTTATGTTCCAAGACAGTAATAACGTGAATAATCTGCTGTTGCTGTTGCTGATACCTTGGTTTGTAAAGACTTCCATGGGAGAATATAGATCATCTTTCTGCTTTAGCTAATGACTGAAATCCTTTATGCCAGTGAACTTTGATGCTACCTTTTAAGTAGCATGTGCACAGATTATGAGGAAAATAGTATACTTCAACTTTGTAGGATACAGAGATCATTGAACAGATTGACAGAGATGTGAAACGGACTCATCCAGACATGCACTTTTTCTGTGGGGACTCGTCATTTGCAGAATCTAATCAGGTTTGTGTTTGTCACTGACTCAAGTTGTTAATGGGAAAATAGGATAGTTGACTGACTTTATCATCTTACACATCTCCAGGAAGCTTTGAAGACAATTTTAATTATATACGCAAAGCTCAATCCTGGCGTAAGATATGTCCAAGGGATGAATGAAATTGTGGCTCCTCTATATTATGTATTCAAAAATGATCCAGATGAAGAGAATGCAGTATGTATTTTTGCATCACTTTTAGCCATTTTTTACAATGCTTTAGCTGTCCATTGATTGAACGTCTTGACTGGGTAACCTTATTCAATGAGGCTTTGTGGTTTATTGATGTATCTTGTTATTGATTAGAACCAGAGTTGTAAATTTTCTGATTCACAATTCGAATTGCATGATTCAGTTTGGTTCACCCATCTCTTGCACTCTTGAATCATAAGAGTGCATGAATTGTACGATTGGGTACAAATCATACGATTCAACAATTCTCTACAGTTTTGGAGAACAACCACACTTTGCATTGTTGGGCTTCATGATAGTGGTTGAGCGCAAAAGTATTGGGTCATAAAGAGAAACATGGGCTAAAAATTGAAAAAAAAGAAAAAAAAAAACCATTGTTAATAAAAGGTAAAAATTGTGCAAGCATGCTGGAGGACGTTGATTTTCTCAGCCCTCAGGCTAGCAAAGTACCTTGGAAAGCTGCTAGACTGCTTCTTGTCACTTCTTGACCAGCTGTCGCTGGCTAAGATACCAACTGTTGTTGCACCTCTGGCGACAATGCCAGCCATTGCTGGCCATTATGCCTCCTTTGACTTGTTTAAATCGCATGCTTGGACAACAGTCACAGCATGAGTATTTAAGATTAGTCTCCTCTCTTTAGCTGGTTTCAGTAGACTATAATAGTGTTTTGAATTTTTTTTTTGTGTACATTGAGGTTTCTAAGTGTTGTTGACAGTGTTTTTTTTTTTCTTGTAAGTGTTTAGGCCTTTTTCATTTTGCACTTCTATATTTTTGAGAAGTTAGAAGTTAGGTTGGGCATTGACAATGGAGTAGCGAGTATAATTTTCTCAACAATATTTACTATAACATGCTTTTTATGTATTTTGGCACCTAGTAGCTTAATTTTAGTAGGAATGCTTATTTGTTAGATTTTTCTACTTTTTTTCCTTCACTTTTTACTGATCTTGCGAAATATGATTCCATTCAACTCATGATTCAGAAAATGAGTTCTAAGATTCACAACTAGAATCTCGATTTAACAACACTGATTAGAATTATATGAAGTTATATCTTTGGTCATCTGTAAATCCATGGGCAATCTTTCCTATTTGATTTGTGGGCATGGTGCTTTTCTATATGTAGTTTGAGGAGCAACTGGCTGATTGCTGTATCTGTTGCAAGAGGATTTTTGTGCGGTAAAAAGTTATTTTGCTTATGCAAACTCAGAAAGAGTGAATCAAAGGGAATACCTTGATTTTTTTTTTTCTTTCTGATTATGCTACCTTTATCTTGTTTGTAGTAAGTATTAAATAACCGAGTCCTTTTTCACATTTTTTTTTCTGTGATGGAAAATTACTTCGTATCGCAGTTCTTTCAGTAATTGGTAATGCAAGTATCAACTAGTCGGAGCTGTGATTATTATATATTTTCCACTTAGGTAGGCATGAATTCCTAGCTATGCTAACTGCTGAATGATGCATCTTGTACTAAATCTTTATATCTATGATTCTTTTCTCTTATATATCTATGTGACTGCAACTGCATCAAGAATCTCCTTTGTGTGTGGATCCATTAGCATTTTTGTGTCCTGATTATTATTTTTTATTTTTGGATCACACAGGCTTCTGCTGAAGCAGACGCTTTCTTTTGCTTTGTTGAGTTGTTGAGTGGGTTTCGGGATAACTTTTGCCAACAATTGGACAACAGTGTTGTGGGAATCCGGTCAACAATATCCAGATTGTCGCAATTTTTGAAGGAGTATGATGAAGAGCTTTGGCGTCATCTTGAGATTACAACCAAAGTAAGATTGTGTGTAAACTGACATACTCAAGTGTTCAGTGGTCGAATACTTTTATTCCCAGCCTCCTGACTGGTTATTAATCGTCTAGTTAATATCTTGCTTGACTGAAAGAATGAAATCGGTAGTCAGGCGGGGCGAATACTTTTGTTTGCGCTGACGTCAATTTTAAATGCGTATCTCATAGCTTTCTATATTTATATTATAATCTCTGCTCCGACCAAAAGAATGTACATGTTGTCTCTCTTTTCCTCTTGACACATTCTTTGAGGAAAATCTGGATATATCTCTTACATTGTGCATTCTTAATGAAGTTGTATTTTTGATTTTTACAAATGAATCTTAGATGTCCCTGCAAAGGAAAATAAATAATATTGTGGGGGTAAGATTCATTACAGTAGTTTAGGGCGCGTTTGGTAACCATTTTATTCTCAAGAACAATTTTTGCTCAAAAATGATTTTTTTTTTTTATTCTATTCCCGGGAATAATTTCTGAGTTTTTGAAGGCGCTTGATATCTGTCCAAAATTTTTGTTATTGGGATAGATATACGTTTAGTAGGATTCTTAAATTTTTTTTGTTTCTTTTAATTATTAATACTTCTATTATATTTTTCTTATTTTTCTTATTTTTCTTATTTTTTCTTTTTCCTTTTCTCTTCTTCTTCCTCCTTTGTGGCCAGTCGCGGGCCACGGTGATGACCACGACTGGCTGGGCGAGGTCTGGTAAGCTCGCCGGAGCCTTGCTAGGCCAAGAACGAGGTCTGGCAGGCCTCGCCCAGCCTAGCGAGCCGAGCTTGGCCACTAGCGAGGCTCGACCTTGCCTAGGTAGCATGAGGTCGGCCTCGCCAGCGAGGCTCAGCCTTGTCGGGCCACTGCCAAGTGACGCCGACCTAGAGGTGGCCTAGCAAGGCCCGAGCCTCACTGTGGCTGGGCATTGCCGGGGGCTGGTTACGCTCCAGCAAGGTCGCCAGCCCTCGTCTCGCCAGTTGTCGACCTCAACCGAGGCTCAGGCTGACAAGCCTGTGGCTCGGCGTCGTCGGGGGCTGGCTACGCTTTGGTGAGATCGCCGGCCCTCGTCTGGCCGGTCGCCGGCCATGGCCGAGGTCGGAGACTGGCCAAAAGGAAGAAGAAGAAAAGGAAAGAGAAAAGAAAAACAATTAGACTTGATTCTAGGAATTATTCCTAGAAACAAGAAACAACTTTTTTCTGCTTCTTGATTCTGTTCCAAATCTTTTCTCGGGAACAAAAAATTTGATTTTTTTTCCTAGGAACAAAAAATTTACCAAACAATTTTATTTTTTTTTGCTTCGGGGAACAAAAGAATCGAATAAGTTGTTCTTGGGAGTGTTACTAAACAAGCCCTTATTCTACTAACTGACCTCCTCCAGCATCTGTAGCTAATAGGATTCCGGGAGCTTCTTGTACAACATCGGAAAAATAGGAGCTTCTACATGAACATTTCTAACAGTGGTTCCTCCCCCAAGAGCAAGCTATTTTTCATTGAAGATGGAATACAGTGAAGCTTGGTTATATTTTATTCTGAAAAGGGACAAGTGTGAAACTTGGATAGGGGATATTAAGAATATTGACTATTAGCTACAATGTGCTTGTAATAAAGCTCTTACTTTGGTTGTATATGTTGGATAGGGTTTTAAGTTGCGATATGTCCTTGTTGGTTTCCTTTCATTGTGCAAATGATTATTTGGACAATGCTACCATGAGTTGCTTTAACTTTTTAAAGTTTTGACAGATGCTTCTATAATGTGGTTTCCTTTCATTGTGCAAATGATTATTTGGACAACGCTACCATGAGTTGCTTTAACTTTTTAAAGTTTTGACAGATGCTTCTATAATGTGGTTTCCTTTTGCACAAGAGGTTCAGTTTTTTTTTTTTGGTTTTCTAATCCCTCGTTGTTTTCAATGTCAGGTCAATCCCCAGTTTTATGCGTTCCGATGGATTACTCTCCTCTTGACCCAGGAGTTCAATTTTGCAGACAGCCTTCAGATTTGGGACACCCTTCTGAGTGACCCTGATGGTCCTCAGGTATGAACTTTTCTTTTAGAGTAAATTTGCCAAAGGCATTTGATGGAGTTTCATGAAATCATTTCTTCCTGACTTCATGAGATGCTGGTTCAATTGAGCAGAGTTAAGATGGATGAGAGAACCTGAGATATAACAAGACAGGAATTCATGCTTACCAAAGTCTTCACTGAACATTAGGCTCAGTTTTTGATTCCCAAGAGTGCTTAATCTGCTAGAGCTGTGTTAGGGCCAGAGTACAATCTGTATTCTCCTTTTTATGTAAGGCTGTCAAGTTAAATACAGTTGGGATTAGTTCAGTGTGCAAGAGAATATTTAGTATCTAATAATGCAAAGGAAGTGAAGTCAGACAAGTACTGATTAGGTAAATTCACCTACCTAAAGGTGCCCTTCCTCCATTATTTTGGGGGAAAACAAAAGAACTTAATGGAGAAAGAAGCTGCAACTTGCAAGTATTTGCCCCACTGCCACTTGCTATCCAAGGCACAATTGTGGGAGATTAAAAATTCTGTTTCCTGATTTTTTAACCATACAATAGTTGTATGCTTGGTTGGAGGAGCTCTGCTTGACCTTTATGACAGCCTCACTATATGCAATTTTTCACTGCTAGTAAAAAGGAATCTGTGAAGAAACGGGTTCTATCACCATCACTAGGTTGAGGAGTAGGTAGTAGGGAGTGTTGGCAATAGTGATGGTTGGTTGTTGGAGGTTATGGTGAAGACAGAAGATAAGTTGTGATGGTGTGATTTTGGTGATGTTGGTGTAATGGTGATTGTGGTGAAATGGTGGATGACCAAAGATTGAGGGCAACGGTAAGATGAGAGTTGGGTATTTAAATTTGAGAAAAGTGCTATAGGATGTGATAAACATATTTATCGATGGTTGAATGAGTCTTCAAGACTACTTTGGTCAGTTGATTCTAAAGCTTATAAAAGTGCAAGTAAAGCTTAACCTCTTCGGCAGTGACATTTAGCCATCGATAAATGGCCCCTTTTCAGCTCTTCACAAAATCAAGCATGATTTTCACCATAAACAAGGAGTACAACACAAGTTCTGTAGATGATTGAGTGACACATTTAATTCTGTGGATCAATTGGAAAACAAAAATCTAAGTTAATGGAGGCGAAGGAACAATCCTAAACTTTTTCATTTTTTTCCTTGCCCTCATAAAACTCATGATTTTAACTGGTGCTCAGAATCAAGCTCGCCACTCTAGAATTGATCAAACCTCTGTGTTTTATTCCTTAATTATGGATGAAATCCTGCTTGATCCAATGAGAAACCAAAATCATGCATCTACTTCAAAATGTTTAGGACTTAGTTGACCAAAAAGTAGAATGTTCAGGACTCAACTGCCCAATGGCCGAAATTTAGAGGAGGATTTATGTTGACTGTCCCTTTTTAACTTTTGACCTGGGTAATACAGAATAGCTAGTAGTGGAAGGGCAGCCTTGTCTGGCTAAATTGGGAAAGACTGGTCTGCATGACAGCAAAATTGAGAAATGAAGTCTTGTTGGTAGATGTGTTTTACGAATGATTCATGGTGGTGGAGGTTGTCGTGTATTGGAGGAAGAGGATAGGCAAAGGTGATGATGTTGCAGTGAGGGTAATCAGGCCATGCCATTGGTTCAGGTTGAGATGGTGGAAGGGTAGTGGTAGTGGGTTGCTAAAGGTGATGGCAAGTTTGGGTGATGGTAATTACTAGAGAGACTTTTGTGGAAGGAGATTGATATCTCATGGTTATGGCAGAGTTATTCTTGTTATATCCTGTTGTGGTGACAAAAGGATCCTGTTCTTGAGAATATAGACATATTTTGTCATAATTTTCCGTCATTCCAAGATTTGCACACATGCCAAGGCATTACATTGAAATCAAATCTGGGTTTAGACTATTTCGCACATTTTCAAGGAGTATCATCATTATATGACTGTTGGCTCCTGAAGAGATTGGTTATCAACACATGGTAATTTTCTTTAGGAGCACTGTGACCACTGATAATTTGCATATATAATTATAAATATGGGATTGACTTAATCTGCGTAACAATAATTTTACATTTTCACCATGTGTCATCCAAAAATTTTCTGTCTGAAGGTTCTGCTGAAAAGGATTCTCTGTTCAACCATTAGTTGAAAGTGGAATCAAAGGCTATAGATGTTGGTAAAAGTTGGTCCCGACTCGTAATCAATTAAGCATGAAGAATAAGATGCAAGTGAATTTAATTCCATAAGGTATTGAGGCTTGGCGTGTTAATGAGCTGTCATGCAATCCATTTAGATTTAACAACACCCTTCCCAAACAACTGTGTATGATCCTTCCCAAATTTTGAGATTTGCCTAATGTTCTCCATTTGATTTTAGGAGGTTAATCTGAAATTGGGCAAAACAGATGCGCTTACCACGTCAAGTTTATGAATTTTCAGAAGACACTTTTTGGCTTTTGATAACCCGGTGATGGAATTTGTGTTGCATTTCAGGAAACTTTGCTCCGAGTATGTTGTGCCATGCTAATTCTTGTTCGGAGGCGCCTTTTGGCTGGTGATTTCACTTCCAATCTCCGGCTACTCCAAAACTACCCTCCCACAAACATCAGTCATCTGCTGTATGTGGCCAACAAATTGCGCGTCCGAGGATCAAATTGATACGGCAGCCCTTGCTTTCCTTGTGCTTTCTCTCTTTCTTTTTCCTTTTGTTTCCTCGTCGATGGATGCTTCTATGTTTTTGGGGATGTAAATGCTATTGTCATCAACCAACCGGAGTTGTGTTAGCCAATTTCATTCTTTTCTCTTTTCGGTTGTTGTTATCCTTCACGAAGGGATGAACTTGTATCTATCTTCTCTTTGCCTCAAGTAATTATAGCTCGCTCGCTCTCTCTGTACGGGCCAATGTCATCTGTTTCTTTTTGTTGCTGAATCAGCTGATCACGGCATTCATTCTTGTGATGGGGTTGCTGCTCAATTTTGGCTTTTGAGCTGTACCAATGTTGGTCGCTCAGTCTCTGCACTCAAAAAGCAGACAAGAAAATTCGCACAATTTCGATTTCGAACCTCTGCATTTTCACGTTGTATTAGATTACATGCAAAAGAACTCCTTAGAAAAGTACAAAGAACATAACAGAAATTACCAAAATCATATCTTGAATATCATCCGATTACCATTTTCGTTCCCCCTGTTTTTCTTTTTCTTTACTCTAGAAGAAATCCTACAATAAAAGAAACCAATGGTGTGTTTGTTTGTGTTTCTTTTTTTGGTTTATGAACACAAATCTTGTTATTTTGTTCCCAAGAACAAAATAAAAACAGAAATGCATTTGTTTATGTTTTTGTTCCAAATATATTTTTTTGTTTCCAGGAACAAATTTGAAACAGAAACAAAAAACAAGAAAAACTTGTTTCTTGTTTAACACTTTGGAGAAACAAATTTTTCTATCCTCTTTCTTTTCTTCTCTTTCTTTTCTTTTTCTTTTCTTCTTCTTTTTTCTTTGGCCGATCGCCGGCCTTGGCCATGACCGGCGACCAGCCATCGAGGGCTGGCGACCTCGCCGGAGCATCGCCGGCCCCTGGTGAGGCCGAGCGTTGCGGCCCCTAGCGAGGCTTAGCCTCGCCTTTGGGCCGGGCGAGCTCGGGCTCGCCGAATCTAGGCGAGCTCGAGCTTGCCCGGCCAAGGTGAGGCCGAGCTTCGCCCAACCATGGCGAGTCTCGTCGTGGCTAGGCAAGGCCGTCGGCCAAAAGGAAAAAAAAAAAAAAAAAAGAAAAATAAGAAAAATACAATAAAAATATTAAAAAATTAAAAGAACACAAATTTACCAAATATGTTTCCGTTCTCTTTTTATTCCAAGAACAAGTTTACCAAACGCGTTCTTCTGTTCAAAAATTGTTTTTGAAACAAAAATATATTTTTTTTTATTTTTATTTTTTAGAACAATTTTTAAATAGAAACGTTACCAAAAGCATCTCAAGTTGCTCCCTCCTACAAATCCGTAAAGCTTAACTCACGCTCTCCCACATCAGCAAACCCTTATCTCTCCACTACACACGGACATCCGCCGCCACCGACTCCTCACCCTGCCGCGATTGTAATGGCTACCGACTCTCTCTCTCTCTCTCAACTGACCCCATCAACAACCTTGTTGTCCACGGCCACGGTGGTGCCTTATGACCTTAGTTTGAGGTTGCCAGCCGCTATGGCCGACCTCGATGAAGGTTGCCTATGGCCACGCAACTACTTAAAACCTCAACTGGAGGTTTTGAGTTGGGATTGGGCAACCTTAGACAAGCACTCAATAGTCGTCAAGGTAGCATAACCATGACACAAATTACCTAACTACTAGGGGTGAGTATGCTTAGGATGGGCGTAGAACTGGGAATTGCCCACTAAGGACAGGTTCCAAAAAATCGGAATCGAAAACCATCCATTGATTCTGTGGATCCACCCAGGAATCGGATCGCTGGTTTAGTCCGGTTCCTAGGTAAAGATCAACCAAATATCTCCATTCTTTTGACCATAAAGTCCATACCATGAACAACCTCATCAAGCATTGAGTATATATAATAATAGCCCTATACATTTATCGTCACAACATATAACAAGCAAAATCAGAAATCTTATTTATTTTATGGCAAAATAAGAAAGTAAAACAAAAAAAATTTTGTGGAACCGGTCTCACTATAAGCCAAAATCAGAAACTATAAGCCAATTTTCTTAATAAGAACAAAAGAAAATGAAAGAAATCACCACAACAACTAGAAACCAGAAGCAGCTAGAAGCCAGAACATTATGTGGAAAGCAAAAGAAACTAACCAAATCAAAAGTCACAAACCAAATTAATAATTTATTAATTTGTATATTAAAAATCAATATATTATTATAATGTCGGTCCGATCTAGGTGGGCGGTTCCGCCCATGAAAAAAGGAACTAAATTAGTACCCATTGGTTTCAATAAATTGGAATTGAGAATAGACCGGTTCCCTTAGGAACCATCTATTTCGGGCCGGTCCAATCCGATTTCGAGCGGTTCAAGTGGGTCCCAATCCTTTTGTACATCCCTACTAACTGCACCACTCAGCTGTTACCACAATAATGGTTGCAACTTTCTTCTATATTTTAAATATGTTTATTTTATGTTATATTTTTATAACTTTTTAAGATACACATAATTTTTTAAGGGTAATTTAATTGCCATATCATTATTATTATTTACTTTTTGAACAAAAGGACTAAGCTAATATATATGTATGTGGATTAGAAAACCTCAAGGGTTTATGGAGCAGATTCATGAAGTGTGGAGACTAAAAGGCAGTCTCTAGTTAGGGGTTGATGTGTTTTGCGGGATACTATATTTATTTTGGACATTCATGAATTCTCCATAACCCTTTCACGGAATACAAGAAACGTCTTGAATGGATAAATTGAAATGTACGGGAATGACCATTACCCTTTATCACTATTCTTTCTTCTTCATCTCTCCAATCTTAATTTTCAACATACAACATGTCCTTTTTTATTTTTTTTTTTATTGTTCTCCCAAAAACAAAACAATTTGGATTGACGCCATGTTTTAGTGAAGCTATTATGAATTTCATGTGACATCTTTAGAGTCAACCCACTTTAATCAACACAATTGAATTATTTCTCTTAATATATCAAAATAATGTTGAGTATCTGGAATTATGCATTATCAATTTATCATTTTATCTTTTAAAGAATTCTTGTTTAAATAATTAGGATTGAATTGCAATTTGAATAAAAATTTATCTCAGTTATTTTTTATAAATTATGAGGGGACAATGTGATGTCTTTTCTTTATGACATGTCATATCCTAGAGTTCTCTTCTTCGATTTCAATTATTTTGCTAAATACAGTAATCGAAAAATCGAGTTAATGTCTTTATGATATGTTTCAATGTGTTCTATTAAACAATTACCGTACGAGGTGGCAATATAATTTCTAATCTTTATTACTAGCAAAATGAGAGCACATAAATGCTTATATTTTGCTAGTAAGAAAGATAAAAAGAAATTACCAAAAATAGGATAAGAAAACTTTACTTTAGTAGCTACAAAGAGATTTTTCGGATATTATAACAGCTACATTGAATTTTAAGATATTGCTTTGTTCATTTTAATGAAAAAATTCAGTCATTATTCACCTCATAGGAAGTATGAGTTTCATTGAATTTCTTTGTCAAAATTCAACTTAAAATGATTTATTAGATTTGCTTTTCCGTAGGGAAAGCTATCTTCCACATATTAAGTCAAAATCATTCTCTGTCTCACTTTTCCTTTGCCCGACAATAAATAAATAAATAAATAAATAAATAATATCTACGATTTATCCTAGCACTAAATAGCAAAAAGAGCATGACAATAATTTCCTATTATTATTGTAATCACTAATCACATACTTTTGCGTCAATTTACATACAAAAGGCGATTTAATCATAAACTTCTACAAAGCTCATACCAATTAACCACAAAACGACGTCGTCAACGTCAAAACTCCGCCTTCCAGTTTTCCACTGCAAAAAGCGAGCAAACGAAAATCGGATCGGCGTCGGGAAGAAGAGCTCGAAGATTTCCAGGATCGGAGAGCTTCGAATCCGCGGCGGAAAATGGTGAGACCCGAGCGATTTCGATTCAGCATTCTCGTCGATCGCTTGCTCGGCTGTTGTTGATCTCCTGGTCGGAACGAACCCGATGAGATCGCGGCGGAATGGAGTTGCCGAGAAGCTTTTTTAGATCGTCTGAAATGGTTCGGCGATTGATGATCAGTTCGACTGATTTTTTTTCTTGTTTTTCGCTGTTGTGTGTGTGTGTGTTCTTGGCAGGCCAACTCGTTGCGGTTGTACTTGACTTGCATCCGGAACACTCTCGAGGCGGCCATGTGTCTGCAGGTGAGGCAAGAATTTGCACAGTCGCGGCGTTTGGGAACTAGGGTTGAGTTGAAGTAGACTTGTCTCGCCTGTAGTGTTGCTGAAGATTTATCTCCAATTAGGAGGCAGATGAACGTTTGAGTTGCATTATCGTAGGGTTCGCTCTTGATGCAAATGGATAAAGTTGTGTGTGTGAGCTCCAGGTAGTACACTCTCGTGACCCGTCGCGTTTTGGTCGAGACTAACGATGCAAAATCCCGCCAAGATGTTTGATCATGAACCAGTCGATATGGGTTTTCGAAAAGCTCTTTACTTTTGCTAGACTAGGATATTACTCAGAAATTCATAAATTAGTTTTCTTACCCAATATGACTTGTGGCATTACTTTGTTGTGGTTGCCTTTCCAAAGCCTTGTAAAATATAACATAATCCTTCGTAGATTGTTCTTGACCAAACTGTACAGGGATGAATTTTTTTTATCTCATTGGCACGCCTGATTTCTTGACCATTTCCTGATTGCAGAACTTTCCTTGTCAAGAAGTTGAGAGGCATAACAAGCCAGAGGTTGAGCTAAAGTATGTCTATGTCTCCATGGTTGGCAATAGCCAACTTTTAGAATGTCTGAACTTGGAATTAAAGAGATGATATTCTCATGTGCGTAGCTCTATACAATCTAACAGAGTGTTATTATTACCTCCGTGGGAAGATATGAGTGATTATTGAGATTGATGAGTACTCTCCTTTACTATAGAGCTATGGATGTACTCTTAATACTTGCTAGTTGCTAATAGATGTCTCATGCAGGAGATTTAATGCCATTTTTTCTATTTTGCAGGACTAGTCCTGAACTTCTGCTGAAACCGGTAAAAAGCAATTTCAGTGAGATATCATAGCTGAGTAATTCTTTTTTGCCTTCTACCTTTTGTCATTAGAAAGGCTTATCGGATTTATCTAGCTAAAGAGAGAATCTATTTTCAGCAACTCTTGTACTTTGTCATTGTATAAATTTTTGTGTCGAATCTCTTTTCAGATCTTGATATGCAGAAATGAAGCTGAAAAATGCTTGATAGAAACTTCTATTAATTCATTACGAATAAGCCTCAAGGTAACACTAAACTTTCTTTGTTTTGCATTTCTCTTGCGTGGAAGCTACTTTGAGGGATTATCTAGAATTGAGGCATTTTAGTTGACTCATGTTTTTGTTATATTTAAATAGCGAAGATGTAAAGCCCTTTCCTTTTAACTGGATGCAACATTACTAAAATCCTGATCATGCCAATTGAAGTTTACCTTCAATCAAGTCGACTAAAATTTCACGCTATTATGTCTTTTGCATCCTAATTTATATCATAGTAGTACACTCTATATATATCTATCATGTTTTGTACTATTTTTTAGGCTAAATACTCAGGTTTGTGATTGAGTGCCTTGTGGACACTATTAACAGAATATGAACTAGAGGATGGTCTTTAAATCTGGGCTAATCAAAAGTAGGAAGGATCATACATGAAATAGGGGTTATTACAGTTAGAAGTTGAAGATGTTTGTTCAAGTAGAGTAAAGACTTTGAAGTTGAGTATGGTTACCTCAAATTACAGTTCCCTGCAT
Organism: Eucalyptus microcorys; assembly: GCA_014182515.1. Taxonomy (NCBI): domain Eukaryota; kingdom Viridiplantae; phylum Streptophyta; class Magnoliopsida; order Myrtales; family Myrtaceae; genus Eucalyptus; species Eucalyptus microcorys. Next base: position 25,727,628 of record CM024569.1, on the reverse strand, counting down.
CATTAGGCTTTGAATGCCAGTCTCATTCATTGTCCATGTGCTGGCTACTTTTTCATCGTATTTAATTCTCAATGATTTGTGGATATTATTTTGTGATGCAGATGATCTCATCATTATTGAACGCAAAAAGATAAAAGAACTGAGGAAAATATAATAACCCATAAAGCATTATAGGAAGCCCATGAGTAACTAGTCATGTTCCCAAGGCCTTGTATGGAGAGTTGATTATCCATATTTCATGATTGAAAATGCTGGTAATTCCCTTTTCCTGCATCTGGACTGCCAGAGGAAGGATTTTGAGGTGGATCTGCATCTTTAAATTTCTGACTCTAAAGAGGAAAAATTTGATTGTCAGACAGAGCTTTAGAAAGCTATTGGTTAGGGTCTGCTGAAAGTTGATGCATTAGATGTTACATTTGTTCCCATAATTAGGGCATTTGCATCCCACTTTGGCAATTTGAATAATAGCCAGAATAATCGGATAAGCAAGCATCAGAAAAGGTGGGCAGTGACACGTAAAATATTGTTTTCTGGTAATATGGTTATCTGAATTCTGAAGTCCAATGATGTGTTTCCTTGCTTCCCATTTATTTTGAATTTTTCAATGTGGCATTTGCCAAACATTTAAGTACCTGCCAGGTGATTGGCATGGCCTGTCCTCTTGAGTCTCATGATTGCATTTTGACTTTGAACACCTAAGTTTGAGTCTCCATGCTTCTTTTTAATATGTTTTTATTTACTATTTGCTAGGTAAAACAGGCAGATGAACTTGAAAACATATTGACCAAGAAGTTCCTAAGATTTTTGTCTATGAGGGCAGAAGCATTTCAGGTGTTGAGGAGGAAGCCAGTACAGGTAGATATACATTTATTTGCCGTAGAAAGATGCATTGCCCAATATAAATTGGGAATGATGTCCTATTGAAGACGTTCAGACATTTTTTTCCTTTTTGTATGGAAAGGTTGCATTTGCATCTGATTTAGGGCTTACCTTAATTGGTGAACTTGGCTTAAGTCTTGATTTATTGATAATGCCAGCTATTTCTCTAAATTCTTTTCCTAGGTGCATCCTTTTCAGTTTACTTAGTGTTCTAGAGAGTATAGTAAGAGATAGTCTGCTTAATGTACAAAACCATCATAACCTGGATCGTTAGCACACTTAGCTCTTGATAACTGGATTCAGGGAACAGGTATTTAATAGGGTACGTCACTTGTCGTGTCAATGTAGCATTACAAAGAGGGTAGGTTTAGTGGTATGCTAATTTGGTACAATAATCTTGGAGCATTCATTTGGGATCATGCACCATTAATTGTTGGAGTTTAATAGTTCTTTCAGAAGGCTTTCTTTTGAAATTAGAGTCATACTGGATAGCTTCAATAAATCCAAAAAGTTCTGAAGATATTTTCCATAATTTCAGAAGCTGTTAAAGAGTAAAAAGATGTTTTGCTCTATATAAACCCATGCCACAAGATTCCTTGTCGATATCTTTATATTACATAATGTCAGAAGACAGTTGTGGCTGATAATGACTAAAGGATTCAGCAACATTCATGGTGAAATAAGCTGAGCAATAGCAGGCTGTCAAACTTTTTCGTGGAGCAGTATCTTTATATGTTCATTTGTCCATGGATTATTTTCTGCTTTTCAGATGGTAGGAGTAAAGTTCCTGGATACTTATATTATACCTCTTTTAACACTAAGAAGGTTTCCAGTGTGTAATAAGGCTTGAGAGATTTACTTATGTGGCCTACTGTGTTCATTTTTAGATAACAGACTTTGTAGTTGCTTCTGTGCATTGTGGATTTATCTATTTCTTGCCTTTGCTTGAAGGGTTATGACCTAAGCTTCCTTATTACGAACTACCACTGCGAGGAGATGCAGAAGCATAAACTCATTGATTTCATTGTGCAATTTATGGAGGCAAGTTTTCACCCTTTACACTTGGTTCTTTGGTCTGTGGTGAATTACTTTAAATATTATGCTTTCTTGTGGACATATTAACCTACTTACTTTTCTTCATCTACCCAGAGGTTCTCGATTGAAAAACTTTGTATTTTTTTCAAAAACAAAACCATTTCCCTGCCAGTTCAAAAACTTGTATTATTGTTTATGACTAAAGCTTTACAAAATAATGCTGCCTTCTATGATATAGGCAATTAATATGGAAATAATTTTCTGCACATGTTTACCTCATAAGAGAGGTTTTTTTTCCCATGAAAAGTGAAGTAGCTCAAACACTAAAATTTTTAATCGAAGCATCACTACTATTCCCCCTAAAAAAGTGAAGATGGCAGATAGCTCTATGAAAATGTAGGGTCTTGGTTTCCTTTGCGTGTCATGACTGCTCTTTGAAACTAATGGATGTATTGGAGTTTGGTTTGCAGCTGTGTGTCTTGGGAGGTGCTGAAGTGGAGCCATATTAATAGTTTACCCTGAGTTTGAGACTTTTACTTTCATTTACATCTTGAATAAGCCTAATGAAATAAATTATTAAAAAGGAAATAAATACGATAACAAAAAATATTAACAGGGAACAACTCGTGCAGTTCGCAGGATTGGCCAATTAAAATGTATTGAATGCAGCAACGTTAGTTAGAGGTCAATGGGCTCAATTTATTTCGTCTTTGACCCTTGGTCCTTGTTTGGTTTTCATTTGTTATGCATCCTTCTAATGTTCAGATCGGGGTCTTGTGACTTACAGGATATAGATAAAGAGATAAGTGAACTCAAGATGTCTGTTAATACACGAGGAAGGTTGGTCGCTGCAGAGTTTCTGAAGCAATTTATCTGATCCATCTTATTGTGCTATTGACTCATCAAGTTTCCCCCTGAAAGATTTTGTCAAGCCGAATTCTCATGTCATTGTGATGCAGCCGCAAGCTCGGACTGGCATTGTCAGTCCCTTGCTGATTGCTGTTTGTGAGTAAGTAGTCATTTAATTTTCAGCTGACAAAAAAGAGAGTAAGCTGGGCAGATTGTGATATTATACTGTTTTGAGCATGAAGAAGATCGGACTTTATTCTGTTTGCCTGATTCAATGGCTGTATAGTATTTGATTTGTTAGAATTGCTTATCGCTCAGTCTATTGTGAACTATATTTTCTTATTCAGATGATGCCAGTGCCGATTTCTACTTTTTAAACGAGCAAAAGCTCCTGTCGGAATCAGGAGTTGCCTGAGTTGGGCATACAGCCCTACCTCACTCAGATTCCTGAAAAGTACACTAGTTTAGAGCTCCATTGTGCTAGAGCAAGAAGAGCATTGTAAACCCTGGACTAGCTCTGGATCTTTGATTGGTAGTACAAGCATGGATGATGCAAGAGATGGTGATAGAAAAATTCTTAAGGTGCAACCTCTTGCATTGTTTTCATTCCAAATTCAGCGGCTGACAATTGATATTATATGGTAGGAGGTGACAAGATTAATTAAAGTACTAGAACAGACAATCATAAATGCCTATGATCCACTTGTTTATAACCCAATTGACCTCGTGATCTCTAGTAAGAAGACTTCTAGATCTTAGTTTGGCTTTGGATTCTTGAGATGATTCCACGATAGGTCCCCTAACTTGTGTGGTTTTGGCAATTGAATCCTCAAACTTTAATTGGTGCTTTGAGTAACCTAAATTTCATTAGTCGTTCGAATAAATTCTATACTCATAAAAACGCACTATTATGTTGATGTCCCTGTTGATATGGCATTTTTGCTATAAAAAAAAAATAATGAAATCCTGTGAAATATCTAGAAAATTCTAAAATTCATCCGAAAATGGGAATGAGAACTTGAAAAAGGAAACTTCGGGAAAAATCAAGGGAAAAGAAAGGAGAAGAGAAAGGAAACAGAGAAAACTTACTTGAAGAGAAAACGTCTTCTTTCTTCTCTTCTTCTTCTCTCCATCCAAACAGTCCAAAGAAAGGACTATTTTAACGATGGTTGCACTACTTTTAACCATTAGAGTTAGACCGATTAAAAATTTAAGATTCAATTGAGAAAATCATACAAGTTAGGGATCAATTGTGGACTTTATCCCTTTATTTTAAAAAAAATGAAATCAAAGATAAATAAATCCGACTGGCACTATCTAGAAGCAACTCAGATTACCTATGATTGTTCAATTATTGTTATGTGTTGATAATCACAGTTATTTTATAGTTACTTCTAACATCGGAATCCTATTCCTCGTAAAGATTTTAAATTCAGGACTATAATTTAATATATCTAGTATACATTTCCATTATTGACGCTTACATTTTGGCGAATCTTTTAGTCACTCAGTGCATAGAAAATTAGAAATTGACCGCAACTCCTAACAAATATATTATTAATTTGTATTTACATATTAGGAGCATTTTCATAGTAATAAGCCCACAATGAATTACGTTCTAATTAGACTGGTGCAGGAAGGCTCCGAGCTTGATTGAATTATTTGGTCCGAGTCTGTGAGATTGTAATTTTTGGCCAACCTCGTTGAAATATCCCGGTGATTGAAATTACATGTGAGGTCCACATGGGACGGTCTTCGATTGGAAGATAACAGAATAAGTGTCAATGTGTACCTTTGTTCACAGACCAAAAAAAATATATCCCTTCGGTCCAAATTGGAAAAGTAAAGGATTCTTGTTCTTTTTGAGACAACCATAAATCTCTCCTATATAAAGGATCTCTCTCTCTCTTAAGATTAAAGGTGGTTGATCAATAGAGAAAAGAAGAGGCACATTCACGTGATAACATTGGAGTCAACCGATCGAACTCTCTCCTTACCGTGCCTATGCCATTGCTGCTACGCCTCACAGCCACGCCCACCGTGCCAGACTCTCCGGTGAATTCCTGCAATTTTTCCGGCGACGCCTGCAGCACACCTAGCACCACCACCGTCGTTGTAGGCTCGCCCGTGAAGTTTGGAGTTGTCGTTCCTCTTGCTGCTTGTTTCTAGTCCCCGCGCCATCGTTCGCCACCTAATCCTGACATTATTGCCAAGACTGCCAGCTTCTCCGCCACGCCCCGACCAAACCCTTTGCCTTGTTGGTTATCGCTGTGATCCACTTGTCGCGGTCGTTGTTGGAATCAATTGTCCAATTTAGGTACTTTCCAAAATTACATTCTATTTAAATGGTCAATTACCTAATTTGAAGAACTGTGATTCCAATGTGTTTTGGTTTGAGTTTTAGCTATATCTCGAATATGTAAGTTTCCATGTTTGAGTTATATAATTAGGGATTTGACCTTTGAGACTAAAAATTGGATCCTTGATTAAATTTGTTTCCTATTTTGGGTGTGATGAATATTTAATAAATCTTTACTCGTTAGTTTAGGAACATTCATGTAACATAAATATAAAAAAGATTGCATTGCATTTAGTTTAAATTGCATTCATGAATGTTTCCTAATTTAGAAATTCATATCTTTAGTGCATTGGAATAATGTAATAAGTTAGGAAATTACCTAATTTAGATTAAGATTTAATATCAATGATTTTCTAGTTTAATTTAGGTCATCATGTAAATATAGACAATTTCCTAATTAAATTCATAAAGAAAATATAAAAAATATTGCATACGTATCCATATAGAATTAATTAGTTTATAATACCCATGTCATATTATCATGTCATTTTAGTAATCATATGCTTAGGGTCAAATAATCTAACTCATGTCATGTAGATTAATAATTACATTTCATGCATTGCATATAGTTTAATTTTCATAAAAATAAAAATGTGAAAAAGAAGATTAATAGTCATTGCATTTAGAAATCATGTTTGGAGCATGCATGCGTTGTTTGGTCTTTAAGTAATATTTTGCAAAAACACTAGGGCTGCGTTTGGCAGTCAGGATAAAATTCGGGATAGGATATGATTTATCCTATCCTTCGTTTGATGCTTGCTCAAGATAGGATAAAGTCGGATATAAAGGGGATATAGACAGGATAAAATTATTCCATGGGGAGGTGGGATAAATGTGGATATGATTTTTAATGTCCATAATAGGAAAGTTATTTTTCTTGAATAACAAAATTATTAAATTAACAAAATTAAAATTACATTTCAATATAAATAATATTTGAATTCTAATTTAAGAAATTAAAAATTAAAAAATATTTTTAATTTAATCTTATTTTAATTTATATATTCAACTTTAATTCTATCTTATAATAAAAATTAAATATATAAATTAAATATTTATATTTATTATATATTTAGGTATTTTTGTATTTTAGGTATGTTAGTACAGTTTACTATTTGATAAAATTTTAGAATGATGAAAGGGTTAAAAAGAAATAATAAAGAAAATAATTTTAAAAAGAGGAAAAAGAAAATAAAAATAAATTAAGGAATAGTGTCATGAGAGACTTTCACCATCTCTGTTTATGAACTTTTAGGTTCATTTACAATAATATGTCAGTTATATTAAAAAAATATATACATGATATAATGTGAATATATCCGACTTTAATACTGTGATTCACCAAACAGTGGATAGGATATAGAAAAATCCAAGGATTTCATATTAGGGGTGATCGGGTCCAGGGTGGGTAGGGTTTAGACCTGGACCCTGTACCCGACTCTGTTATAACCGATTTCACTTTTCTAGACCCTATACTCGACCCTATTTGTATTGGACCCTATACTCGACCCACTATGTTTTTTCGATTCGGTTCCAGGGTTAACCCTATTTCCACTAGAACCTGTTTTGCAATCTCCCGATATCTTATATGACTTCGAATTTTATATTAATAAGCGAGAAAATAATGTAATCCTCCTAATTTATATTGAAACATTAAGCACTAGTAATAAATTAATACGTGAACTTTTTGACTAAATGAAAAATTAAGGATCCATAGGGTTAATTATAATAAATAAAATCATAAGGCAAAAAATTAGCAACAAACATGAGTCTAATATTAGTCCTATTCCCACAACTACTACATGAAGTTACTCATTTATGTAAGCATAACTCCTCCTACAAAAGAGAAATTAGGTGAGCCAATCCATGTGACGGCGACGAACACCGTCCATCCATCAGACGGTGCGAGAGGGAGCCGGTGAGGGTGGGAAGCAAGTGAGGAAGATGAATGACAAAGGAGGAATGCCGTGCGTGTTTGAGAGAGCTAAGAGGAAAAACATTGTGTGATTGCTGGAGTAAGAATAAAAATCGGGAGAAAAAAAAAAGGGTTTTGGACCTCTACTTACAAAACTGGTCCGGGAACCGGTTCCAAAACCGGTCAAGGAATCGGTTTCCGGGTGGGTAATCACTCGGAACCTGTTCCCGGACCGGTTTAAACCGGTTCCAAATTTTGGGAACTGGTTCCCGGACCGGTTTCAATGGGAACCAGTTCCCGACCCTATTTTCCGGGTGGGCCGGTCCGGGAACCGGTATACCCAGTCCAGTTGCACACCCCTATTTCATATCCTATCATATCCAGTCTTATCGTAGTTAGAAATCCGAACGACCAAACGTAGCCTAGATGTATTGACATAATGAAGCTTTACTATTGCTAAGCCCATCAAGGTTGTTCTATTTCCCGTGTTTGGTCGTTCATATTTCCAGTCAAGATAGGACTTGATAGGATAAGATAACATAAGAAATCTAGGATTTTGTCATATTCTATCAACTATTTGGTGAACTATAGAATTGAAGTTAGATATTTTCATATCATATCCTATCCCATCCATTGTTTGATAGAAATTGTAAATAAATATAAAGGATATATATGCCCCTACATGGTGCTCATGAAATGATATTGACCTTATTATCATAAAAATATCATTCTTATGCGCAAATATACTTGAAAACATGTACAGCTAATTAGACTCACGAACTTTCTTTGTCATCCACACCACGCTTAGCAAAATTTTCTACTTGCTTAGCCTAAGTCTTCTCCATACCATGCTTTTAAAAAGACATCGCTGAGAACGGACTTGCTCTGTCTTCCAAATATTCAAAAAGCACTTTGAATTGTGTATTCCATGTGAGTACATCGCACTAGCGACTAACTCTTCAACGAGAATTAAGTACAAAATAAAGAGATTGCTTTGTGGACTTTATATTGTGGGGGTCAAAATTACCAAGATACATAAAACAAATTATAGTGGCCAAGGAATTGCTAAGAAAAAATATAGAGAGCCAAAAAATTAGATGGTGAACAGCCTTGAGACTTGATCATAAGCCAAAGGGCATACCACAATGCAACCAAACCCGAGGCAACAACTGGCCATAGGTGATGCTCCATAAGTAAGGATGTCCACCATCACTACCATTGATTGCAGCTCCCATTTCAGTATGGTTTGTTAGTCAGAATTTCTGTACTCTTTTCATTTTGTATTAAGGTTTATGATAACGCTCTAGAAGGAGACACATACTACAGCAATTATGAATAAAGCTCTGGACTTCACAAGAAATAACACATTCAAAAATCATATGATTCCAGTAAATAGCAAAAACAACATTGTTCGATGTTTTTCATTGTCTTGAAACAACAAAAAGACTATACATGATGCCTATTACTTATAGACAAAATTATACAACTCATAGCTCCAACTCTAGTAGTTCATTGAATACCACAAAAACCATAAACCAAGCTCCACACCTCACAAAATATAGCACCCTTAGAAAACAATTAATCCCAGATTATTAGTAATTTTTTCAATCTCTTAAAGAAGTAGGTCCACAAGTGCCTTTATGTCTTCTCCTTGAATAAAAAAAGAAAAAAAGAAAGATGAATAATCTCAAGATCCTTCACAATTTCTTCTGCATAATTTTATTCTATCCAAAGTATGTAGAGACATATGAAGAAGCTCCTCATTGATTTTTCTTTTATCATTATCAAAATCTTTAGCATGTCTGATGTGGCTAATAATCATATCCATCTCCGCATTAGCCTTTTCCAAGAAAGAGCCAAAAGTGCGCGCAATCTCAACTGGCCTAGCAGCGCATTTATCACCTGTTTTAGCCTTTTTTTCTTCTTGAAGGATCAAAAACATTTTGTGTTTGAATAGATGATTGTGGCGATAAGCTTTGTCTTATACCATTAGTTTTCATATCATCATTATTCTCACCTTATTCATGATCTTACAACCACATGAGCTTCTTAAGGGTATTCACTAAAATTTCCCTTGGCATAGTCTTTTCCAAGTACAGTTGCTAGTCAATCATATTGAGGAAAGGACTTCTCTCTCAAAGAAGCAGCTCCTAAATAAGTCTACAAAAAAATATATTGTTTTGTTAAAAATTAAGCAAGTAGTAAAGAAGAAAAGTGAGAAGAAATGACAAAAATCTTGATAGTTTTTTTTTTGCCTACTATCCTCTAAATGAATATCAACACAATGTTTTCGTGACCCCACCCCAAGCCACTTTGATCCTTCAAGTCATATATTTAATTGTACAACTTTTTCAACTTTTTCATCTTCAACTCTATGTGACATTACCCTTGATGCTTGAACCAATGAACTTTTCTTCAAACCACTTCTAAAACGTAATGATGTAACAAATTTTGAAGCCGTTATTAGCTTCCATTCCTCACACAATTAGCTCTTTAAAATAATCTAAAAGTGCATTATCTTCATCTATTGTCCATACATGCCGTTCTCTCTTTGTTTCCCATCCTTGAGTTTGACTGAAATTGCTACCTTCAATTCCTAAATAGTGTGGTAGAGAAAATTTTACGATAGGGACAACATGGTACTAAAAATTTAAAATGATAAAATCATAATTCAAACATTACATAAGGAATATATGTTTCAATAATGACAAACCATTACACTTGTCTAATAGAAATGAAAAAGAAGAAGGTTACAATGCAAGTCTTACAACAATGGGAAACACATGATTTTTTTTTTTAAATAATGCCAAATCATGCAACTCCTCCATGTCCTCGACTTGCATTCCACTCATTAAACATTTGCATTGCCAAATTTTGCCTCCATGTCATCTAATGATCCAACGGCTCAACAACATCAATTGTTTCCACATCTTCAATGGTGTTAGCAACTTCATTTGACCATGCCTCAATTGGATCAATGGCCATTTCTCTTCTCATCAAGTTGTGTATAAAGCAACAAGCTATGATTATTCGACCTTGCATTCTAATTGGATAAAAAGATGGACTCTTAAGAGTAGCCCACCATAACTAAAGTAGATCAAAGCATCTTTCTATGACATTTCTAGCTTGAGAATGCTTTATGTTTAAGTACTCCTCAAGGGAATTTGGCATACAACCTTCTGTCCACTTGAATAGGTGGTATCGAGTACCTCTATGAGGAGCAAGAAAGCCCTCCCCATTTGTGTATCTAGTATCGACAAGATAATAATTACCTAATAACAAATGATAGCATTATTAATTGTCTTAGAATCATCAAAACCTACATGATAAAGAATGCAACATATTGATAAAGGCTTGTCTTACCAATAGAAATCTTCACACCATTGGGTTTAACTCAAATATCTCGAAGCACTCTAGAATCTACTATTGAGCCTTCCCATTTAGGTTAAACATAAATTAATCTTATGTCACGTGAGCAAACTCCTAATACATTGATTGCTACCTCACCCTTTCTATTTTGATACCTTGGTTTATCAACCTCCTGAACACATATCTAAACGTATGTGCCATCTGATGCTCTTGAGCAACCCTAGAAACATGAAGTTAATGAAATAACCTTTCTTTCAAGTATTAAATTAATCCATGTAATAACATAGCAAACATACCTTAAACCATTTCTCGTCTATACATTCCTCTAGAACTGGTTCAAGTGAGACACAAAGCTTACTATGCATTCTTATTACAACATTTAAAACTAAATTAAAATACCTATTTATTGTCTCCCCTTACCTCATAAATCTAAACTTGATGACAGAATTTTTCACATGATGGGCAAGTATATGTAGGAAAATTATCACTTATTCTTCTATAGTTACAAGTGCATCGTTTTTTAACCCACCAATTGTACGTGCCAACTTGCATAGTAGAGTAAATGTTCGTTATTCCACACTTTTCAAGTCACTACTGTTACTATGGCAGTCAAGGTGATCTAACAAGCTTGGCTTCTAACAAATGTGCGATCCTTCAATATATGCTTACAGTAGTGCCTTTAAGTAGGATTGGACACTACAATCATATACATCATAGACAAAAGCAACATTTGTAGGTTCATCTTCTCTAATATTAGAATGGTAAAAATTTCCTCTCTATTGATCCATTTCTAATAAGGAAAATAACCATAACATTAGGCAAGTTTAGATAATAACAAAGTCATCCAAAACAACATCTCTTTCAAATCAACAATTTTTCACATAATCTCACTGAACAAATCCCTGATTATTGCTAGAAATATATTCATGCAAAAGAAACTAACTAAAGTTGATTCATGATTATTAATGACTCTGTGAAGAGATAATTGTTTTCTATTATTCAATAAAAAATAGGGTTACGATATATATTCATAACTAAATTACTATTTTACCCTTATTACTCACTACATTTCCCAACACTCCCCATCAAGTTGGGATGTAGATTTCGAATAATCCATAAGAGGCTCACTCTAATCCCCCGTAGAGATTTCGTAAAAGTGTCTGAGAGTTGATCCTCCATCTTTGTGTGTTGAAGAATAACCTCCCTTTCTGAACTTTTTCTCTCACAAAATGACAGTCAACCTCAATGTGTTTAGTTCGCTTGTGAAAGATGGGATTAGATGCAATATGAATAGCGAATTGATTATCATAATACAACACTTATGGATTTGATGGTGACATTTCATTCTTTGATAGTAACATTCTCAACCATAGTAATTCACTTGTCACGTGCCATAGCTTGATATTCAGTTTCAGTTCTTGATCGGGAAACTACATGTTGTTTCTTGCTTTTCCATACAATTAAATAACCCCCAAGAAACACACAATAGCCTGAAGTAAATCTCCTCTCCACAAGACATCTAGCCCAGTCGACATCAGAGAAGCTTGTAGTGTTTAGATGGCCATAATTCTTGAATTGTAATCCTTTACTTGGCGTTCCCTTCACATATTTGACAATTGGAAGCACAACATCCCAATGAGTAGTACAAGGACAACTCATGAACTGATTTACTACACTAATTGCGAAAGATATATCAAGTCTTGTGACAGTAAGATAGCTTAACTTACCAACTAATCTCCGATACTTCGCTAGAACATGCAGTAATTATCCATGTTCTGCATCAAGTTTTACATTGAGATCCATTAGGGGTATTTATTGGCTTTACTCCAAGAAATCCAAACTTACCAAGGATGTCCAGTATATACTTTCGTTGCAATAAATTAATACCAGCATGTGAATAGGATACTTCAATACCAAGAAAGTATTGAAGACGTCTCAGATCTTTAGTACTAAATTCTTTATGTAGAAATTGCTTAAGTTTTTTAATACCACCTGAATCACTGCCAGTAATGATGATATCATCTGCATATACAACTAGAAGGATACAACCAGCTGAAAACACGAAGCTGAAAACTGAATGACCTACTTGATAATGCTTTAATCCAAATTTGATAATCGTATCACTAAATCTACCAAACCAAGCACGAGGAGATTGTTTAAGTCCATACAAAGCTTTGTGTAAACGATATACCACATTCTCCCCCTGAGCAACAAACCCATGTGGTTGCTTCATGTAGACCTTCTTAGCTAGATCACCATGTAAAATGACATTTTTCACATCCAATTGATGAGGGATTCAGCCAAATTGAGCAGCTAGTGAAATAAAGACACGGACAAATGGAATTTTGGCCACCAGAGAGAAGATGTCGTCATAGTCGACACCATAAGTCTGAGTATACCCCTTCCCAACTAACCATGCCTTCAATCGATCTAGAGTACCATCCAAGGGAACTTTAATGGTGAAAACCCAAGGACAACCAATAGGTTTTTTTTTTTTTTTTTTAATTATCAATAGATAAGGATGTAAGCTGCCAAGTTTTATTCTGAATTAGTGCTTTCATCCTCCATGGCACAACACCAACCTGGATGAACAAGAGCTTCAACAACACTGGTAGGCATAGAATAGAAGACAACGACGAGATCAAGGCAGAGAAGCTAGGAGATAAATGATCATAAGACAAAAAAAATTGAAATAGGATGATGCGTACTAACACAATCAGAAAAGACCAGAATAAGGAGCATAACGATCAACAGGACTGCCAACATAAGAACGTGTACCTCTTTTAGGAGCAACAGGCAAATCAGGATCAAAGGATGGCACTACAACTAATGGGGAACAGATGAATCAAGTGCTCATGAAGACTGTATAGTCATAGCTGGAATTGTACTGCGTCGATGATAGATGTAGTCAGCAAAATGAGATTTTATGGATATAGTTGGAGAGATGGAAGGTAGTAGAAGCATTGGTGTTGACATCTAAATTTTGATGACCCGGTCATTCGTTTATTGCATAAAAATTAGGGACTAAAATTTAGCCCCTAAACAAAAACATTATAATAAACTTGCAAAACATATAGTTTTAGGAGCATTTTTCGTCATTATTATTGCATTCGCATTGGACCGGTGACAGACAGGTTTGACTTAATGGTTTTGAGCTTTAATTTAGCGAGTTGGATTAAGCCCGCAGTGAGAGGGAATTGGCCCAAGCCTGTTATTCTTTAATGGCTAAGAATCGACTTGAAAGGAATGACGAGTTGGAAGATCGATATATTTTGGATTTATATTATTCTTCCGATATTCGGTGAATCTTTCGTATATTTAGTGAGGACAAGCATAGGAAGGAGATATTGCGAGCTTATCTTTACAAGATTTGGAATTTAGGAAAACTCTATTACAATCTTGAATTTTTGGCAATACTCGATCAATTTGTGGGCCTGTATTTGGGTTAAAGAAATAAAATCGGCAGAAAATATTATCTTGCATGGCCCTATGTGGAAAGATATGAGCATATGCACAAAGGAAATTCGGAATAGAAAATATCAGCATGAGAAGGGAATGTTGGGCACGTTCTTCACTACGGGCACATGGATTTGCAAAGAAAAGATATATCCCTACAGAGAAGGTATTCAGTCAATGAGGAAGAGGAAAGGAAATAGAATATATTTTAAAGCATGCACATAAGGAAACAAAATATGCTTTCTTTTCTCGATGGTTTACACCCTTCCACTATAAATGGACTCATTACAGGACAACAAGGGGAGGCCACTCATTGAATATCCGGCCACATTATAGAGAGGGCCACAATTCTGAAAAGAGAGAACGTGAGGTCAAAAAGTGGTCTGACAACGCCCCTTGACACCTTGGCCCGACGCCCCGCCGTTCCGCCATCGATGATGCCTCCTTGTGCCCTCCACCGTGGGTCTCACGTCGCCGCCGCTCTTGACGACGAGGAGCTGTCGGCCCCCAGTCCCTGCTGTCACCTATTGCCGCGACGAGCGAATTCCTGCTACTTCGCACGTGTCGTCGCTGCTGTGTCGTTCGAGCCGTGACGATACCGCCCGTACCATTGGCGCTAGAGCTTCTTTCTCGACGTCACTGCTCCCCTCTACGCAACTTGAAGGTTCGTTGGGCCGAGGCCGCTTCACCAAGACGAGTCGTGTCTGAACACCAATCCACCGTGGCGATCCCTGCTTCCCGTCATCAAGCTCTCGTTGAATTCGTACCCAACGGAAGAGGGTTGCCTTCTAGTTTTGCAAGTGGTCTAGAGAACTATTCTCGGCTGAGACTCACCAAAGAGAACTTTCCTACTGTGTGCAGTGCTAAGAATTCCAACGAGTTAACTCATTGCCATCGCCACTCTAAAAATCTACGAGCAACCAGCAACCCCATTGCATCTGATCATCGTTGTTGCATCCAAATCTAATTTTGCAGATTCCTTGGTTGTGCCTGATGAAACCTGTTAGTGTTTGGCCACTGTCCAAGAAGTGCTACCGTGCCGAGTCCACTTCGACGCCAGCCACCGAACTCACTCCTTGCTGTCGCGTCCCGTTTTGCAAGCAAATAATCCAAACAGGTAATTTTCTTGAACCAGATTCAATCTCGATATTATAAATTAGAATATTTGATGTTAATAGTGATTTTATTAAGACTTTAGGCATTATCCAATAGGATATTATTAGCAAAAAATCACTGTAATTACTAATTTGATCCATAAGACTTCGGATCACTTTTTTTTATTTAATTATTTTGATTTTTTGTGGGTTGATGATATTTTAGCTTTAAATCATTAGAATTATTAATTTGATTCCTAAGATTTCGGATATTAATTATTTTGAGTTTTTTTTTACATGTTGTGATGTTTAGGATTATAATAATTGTTAATTTAATCCGTGAGACAATGGATTATTTTTTCAATTATTTTAACCCTTTATTTGAATTCTCGACAAATATCTTGAGTGGGTTGGATATAATGCTTATATTTGGAAATTGCTTGTTTTGAAAATCACCCAAAAAAAAAAAAAAAATCAAATTGTGTATAAGAAAGAATAGTTTCCTTAATTAGAATTGCATGTTTTAGATTAGATTGCATGTTAGAATATATAGGATTCCTAGATAACATTGCCTAGTTTGAATAGGATTGCATGTTTAGATAATTCTATAATAAATTAGATTAGATTCTAGATAGCATTTTCTTTCGTAGATAGGGTCCTAGATAATGCTTGCATGCTTAGATAATATTGCATAATTTATTTGATTCATTGAGTGTTCAATAATATTTGCGCATTTGCATGATCACCTCATTGCATGATAGTAATTTAGGCTAAAATCAATCCAGATTGTCTGCAAAAATATTTTTAAAAAGAATGGTATTGAAAGGGCATTAGAAAAATCTAGTGTCACTAAGTTCCCATATCCAAATTCTCTGGCTCGTAGGAGTAAAATAATTTTCCCATTATTTTACTTAGTGTCTAGTCGACCTATCGTAAATTGATTAGTGGCGACTCCTAATTGAAAAATCATTTGCATATTAATAATTTGAACCGAAGTCGTGAATTGGTATGGGCTTGGGAGAGCCCGAGCTAAGTTTAGTTAATAATTCATTAGCCAAACCTTAGGTGGTGCACCCAAGGTCAGTTCGCAACAATTGGTAGGACACAAGCATCACTATCACCATGTGTCGATGAAACTTTATGGGAAAAAAAAAATATGACTGATCTTCAAAGAACGTCATGTTTGTAGACATGAAAATACGATGACGAGTAGGACTATAACATTTGTATCCTTTCTGAGTCCAAGAGTATCCTACAAAGACACATTTTTCAACACGAGGATTCAGTTTACCAAGACCTGGAGTAAGACAATGTACAAAACAAACACACACAAAGACCTGAAGAGGTAAGGAAAAGAGAGGATGATTTGGATGTAAAATTGAGAATGGTGTCTCCACCTAAAGAACAAAAGTTGGAAGCCTATTAATTAAATAACACACCGCAAGAACAACATAGCCCCAAAAATATTTAGGTAGATGCATATGAAACATGAAGCAATGGGCAACATCAAGAAGATGGCGATTTTAACGTTCAACTACGCCATTATGTTGTGGAGTGTATGAGCAGGAGTCTAATGAATAATGGCTAGAAACCAGCAGTTGCAGCAAGGTATTCTCTAGCATTATTTGATCGTAAATGTTTGACAGAGATATTATATCAATTTAACACTTCGAAATAGAACAATTGAAAGCAATGGAAAAATCTCTGTATAGTCTTTTATTAAAAATTACCAAGTCATTCGAGAAAAATGATCCACGAATATAACAAAATATCTAAATCCAAAGACATCAGGCACGTGACATGGACCTTATACATCCGAGTGATTCAACTCAGGTAGACTAGACACACGACTCTAAATGCAGGAAGGAAAAGAAGTTCTATGATGTTGACCAAACTGACAAGCTTCACGCTGAAAGGAAGTCATAGACTTAGATTCAGGAAATAGACATCAAAATATGCTTGGTGGTGGATGACCAGCACGACAATGCATCCGATATACATCAGTGGAAGTTTGTTTCATAGTTGCGGCAGCTAACACCTTCTTATCAAGATAGTATAGGCCATTTGATTCATGTCCCCCACCAATCATCTGTCCAGTCCTCAAATCCTGAAAGACACAACGAGAAGAGGAAAAGGTTACAAAACAATTTAGTTCTTTTGCTAACGAGCTAATAGAAATCAAGTTATAAGGATATTTTGATAGGTGAAGGACAGATGACAAAGAAAGAAAAGGACTCAAATGAGCAACTCCCGCACCAATAACTTGAGATTATGAGCCATTTGCTAATGTAACTAAGTTTGTTAATAAAGGAAATGTATAGTGAAAAGAAGACAATAGGTTAAAGTTACCAGTCATGTGATTGGTAGCTCCAGAGTCTATAATTGAAGAATCAGACGTTGTAGACAACAAACATGATGAAACTACCTTTAGAGGTTTGTGCCAGAGTTGCAATAAGAGCTAAATATCCCCTCACTTGTTGGGAGCGAACCAATGTATCATACTTAGCACGTGTCAATGTAACTAAATTGCCTATATTCTAAACTTTAGTTGAACTTCATGGAACCACTGAGGGAGGACCAAGAGAATCCTCAACCTTTGAATATGCAACAAGGGGTGGTTTGAGCTATGGGTGAAGCGTATAGCAATAAGCTTCTGTATGTCTAGCTCTTTGACAATAATGGCAATATTGTGAACCATGACCATTCTCAGAACTAATGGTACCACGAGTCCCAACTCCCCATTCACGGCCTCCACAACCTCCACCATGAACAACATCGTGTCCACGACCTCAATAACCATGACCTCGACCTCCACGTCCACTGGGACGGTGGGAAAGCATAGCACTAATCTCCACCATCGGTGTGGAAAAACTATTCTCAAGAATTGTAGAATGGAGAGCATGGGAGAAGACTTCATCTACCGTGGGAAGAGAACTTTAAGATGTAATATGTTGACGAAGAGATGGATACTCAGGCCCCAGTGACTTGAGATATAATATTACCCTCAAATTCTCATGGCTTTTAGCCAAAACATCTAGATCGTTCCAGGTAAGAAGATAAGTATCCAATCGTTGGTAGAGAGCCGTGAACCGAGCATAATGATCGGATAAAGATTGATCTTAACGCTGAATATCAAATAACTTCTCCTATGTGTCACATATTTGCATCATATTATTCTACCCCAAATAGAGTAATGCACATTTATCCCAAACTGCTTTAGCGGAGTCACATTGAATAAAGTGAGGACTGACATTAGGGTCCATGCTTCCACAATATGGTCCATATCATCGCATCTCCCGCAATCCAATCGGTAGCTTTACTCTTGTCAGTCGGTATTGTAGACGTGAGGTAGTCAAGTTGTTTAGTGGTAGTAAGATTGACCTTGACCACTTTAAACTAGGATGGATAATTAGTTCCATCTATCTTGACAAATGTTAATTGAAAATAACCAAAAAGAGATCCAAAAGTTGATCCAATGGTCACCATTAGTGAATAAAGAATGATTGAGCCCAAGAAATGAACTTTACAGATACCAACACTTAATTCCAATAAGCTAATTAAATACATAGTAACTTTGAATAGAAATGCCTCAAGCTAATCATCATATGAATCACCAAAGCACCAACGTTCTTATTCTAACTATCTCTTTCGATTCAACGCAACATCACACAAATATGTATATAGAATCCTAATATTCAATAGCAAAAAATCAATGAGAAAAGACATAAATACGTCACTTTTAGGTGCGGAATAGCAGCTCTAACCTCCATAATGGCCACTTCTAAAATGGAGAAATAAGAAATTGGGTTTCCGTTCACCACCAGAAAGTATTTCATCCTTCGCCGTTTTTAGGAGCCTCTCCAGCACCAAATCATCGAGAACTGTCCCAAGTACTCTACATTAACCTTGGATGAAGATATTGCTCCAAAGCAAAAGCAAAAAGTTCATGAGCTGAGCCCAAGGATATGGTGGGGCTTTATTCTGGGAATAGGCACTTAACTCTATCTTGCAAGAGCAGGGGCTCATAAGATGCAACAAAGTTCAAAGTTCTATCTACTGAAAAAACTCAAGACTGAGCATGCTCTCCTCAACATTGCCAAGGTCACTCCTAACTAGAAAACTTTTAGGCTGCGTTTGGTCAACCGGATAAAAACTAGGATATGATATGTTTTATCATATCCCATGTTTGGTAGCTATCTAGGATAGGATAAGGTCGGATATAGAAGGGATATAAACCGGATAAAAATTCCGAGGGGGGGTGGGATAAGGTTGGATAGGATTTCTTTTATCTGAAACATTAAACCCTATGCTTTTTTTCTTTCTCCGTCGTTCACCCACAGACGACTCCAACTCCTTTGTTTCCAAAGTATCGACGTTGAAGCCTTCTCCTCAATAGCTCTCCGATTCACATCAAAATTTTACGAAAGCGACGAATTTTTGAAGGTAAATAATCATAACTTTATAGTGCCAAAAACTGCTCTCTTCTTGGTAGTTTTGAATCTGTAGATTTATAAAGGCCTTTCTGTTTTTGTGCAAAATATTTGATATCTTCAACGCGAATTGTTCGTTCTTGGTTTGGTTCTTTGATACCCAAAAATCATTCGATCGATATTGATCAAAAGCAACAAATTTGTTATTTGGGTATACTTAAAAGATTGGCTTTGATTGCTTTTGTTGCGGTGGTAGGTGAGTCTCGTGCTCGCGGTACATTTTCGTGCTTGATTCTTGAGAAATTTGCTCGGATATGAGAGGGGAGTGATTTGGGAGTGGTGAGAATGCACAAATTATATACCCAAATGTTCGCTGGGTATGCTTAAAAGATTGGCTTTGATTGCTTTCATTGCGGTGGTAGGTGAGTCTGTGCTCGCGGTACATTTTCGTGCTTGATTCTTGAGAAATTTGCCCGGATATGAGAGGGGCGTGATTTGGGAGTGGTGAGAATGCACGAATTATATACCCAAATGTTTGCTGGGTATGCTTGGAAAATTTGGCTTTGAAAAACAGTCGAAGCAAATTTGCTGATTTGAAAAAAGATATTATTGTATATTTTTTTCTATTATCTAACCTATTAATTTGTACTTGTCTAATGTTTTTTTTTTTCCTCATTAGAAATGGATCACAATGATAGAGAGGAAATTTTCACCATTCTTATATTAGAGGAGATGAGCCTCCAAATGTTGCTTTTGTGTATGATGTATATGCTAGTAGTGTCCACTGCTGCTGAAAGGCACTACCGCAAGCATATATTGAAGGATCAGACATTTATTAGAATCCAAGCTCGTTTAGATCACCTTGACCCCCTCATTAAGAGCAATGACTTGAATTGTGTGGAACAACTTAGGATGGATAGACGTACATTTACTCTACTATGCGAGTTGGCACGTACAATTGGTGGGTTAAAAGAAGATGGACTTGTAACTATAGAAGAACAAATGGCCATGTTTCTACATATACTTGCCCATAACGTGAAAAATCGAGTCATCAAGTTTAGATTTTTGAGGTCTGGGGAGACAATAAGTAGGTATGTTTAACTTAGTTTTAAATGCAGTGATAAGAATGCATAGTGTGCTTCTTGTCTCACTTGAACCAGTTCCAAGGAATGTGTCAACAAGAGATGGAAGTGGTTTAAGGTATGTTTGTTATGCTATTTCATGGACTAATTTAATACTTTAAAGAGAATGTTATTTTATTAATTTTATGTTTCTAGGGTTGCTTAGGAGCATTAGATGGCACATATATAAGGGTACGTGTTCTAGAGTTTGATAAACCGAGGTACCGAAATAGAAAGGGTGAGGTTGCGTCCAATGTATTAGGAGTTTGCTCACGTGACATGAGATTCGTTTATGTTTTACCTGGATGGGAAGGCTCAGCAGCGGATTCTAGAGTACTTCGAGATGCTTTAGTTAAACCCAATGGTTTAAAGATCCCCGTTGGTAAGATAAGCCTTTATCAATATATTGCATTCTATGTATTGTAGGTTTTAAATGTTCTAAGACAATTAATAATATCATCATTTGTTATTAGGTAATTATTTTTTTTGTAGATGCTGGATACACAAATGGGGAGGGCTTTCTTGCTCCTTATAGAGGTACTCGATACCATCTATCTGAGTGGACAGAAGGTCATACACCAAATTCACCCGAGGAGTACTTCAACATGAAGCATTCTCAAGCTAGAAATGTTATAGAAAGATGCTTCGGTCTACTTACATTACGGTGGGCTATTCTTAGGAGTCCATCTTTTTATCCAATTAGAACGCAAGGTCGAATAATCATAGCTTGTTGCCTTCTGCACAACTTGATAAGAAGAGAAATGGCTATTGATCCAATCGAGGCACAGTTAGATGAAGTTGCTACCACTATTGAAGATGTGGAAACAATTGATGTTGTCGAGTCGTCGGATCATTGGACAACATGGAGGCAAAATTTGGCAGTACAAATGTTTAATGAGTGGAATGCAAGTCGAGGACATGGAGGAGTTGTATGGTTTTATATTATTTAAAAAAATAATTTGTTTTCCATTGTTGCAAGACTTGCGTTATAAGATGCTTTTTTTTTTTTTTTTCCATTTCTATTAGACATGTGTAATATGGTGCTGGTTTGTCATTATTGAGACATATATTTCCTATATAATGTTTGAATTATGACTTTATCATTTTAAATTTGAAGTACTATGATGTCTCTATCATCAAATTTTCTCTACCATGCTATCTTCCATCATTAAATTTTCTGAAATTGCAATGAGATGTTTAGCAATGGAAGGTAGCGATTTCAGTCAAACTCAAGGAAGGGAAACAAAGAGAGACCGACGTGTATGGACAATAGATGAAGAAAATGCACTTCTAGATGGTCTTGAAGAATTAGTTACACAAGGAATGAAAGCCGATAACGGCTTCAAGAGTGGTTACATGATTATGTTAGAGAAGTGGTTTGAAGAAAAGTTCTCTTATTCTAGCATCAAGGGTAATCCTCACATAGAGTCGAAAATGAAAAACTTGAAAAAGTTGTATAATCAGATATATGACTTGAGGAATCAAAGTGGCTTTGGGTGGGACCATGAAAAGCATTGTGTTGATATTCATTCTGAGGATAGTTGGCAAAAATATTGCAAGGTTTGTGTCACTTCTTCTCATTTTTCCTCTTTATTAATTGTTTCATTTTTAACAAAATAATATATTTTCTTTGTAAACCTATCCAGGAGCTGCTTCTTTGAGAGGGAAGTCCTTCCCTCAATATGATCGACTAGCAGTCGTATTTGGAAAAGACCGTGCCAAGGGAAATCTCAGTGAAGACCCTTCAGAAGCTCATGCGGCTGTAGATCATGAGGAATGTGAAAATCATGATAATGTGGCAACCAACGGTGTAAGTCAAAACTTACCGCCACTATCATCTTCTCAGACACAAAATGTTTCTGATTCTTCAAGAAGAAAAAAAGGGCTAAAGCAAGTGACAAATGGGCTGTTGGCTTAGTTGAGATAGCATGAACTTTTGGCTCATTCTTGGAGAAAGCTAATGAGAGAATGGAGATGATCGCTAGCCACATTGGAAATGCCAAGGATTTGGATGATGACAAACGAAAAATCAATGAGGAGCTTCTTCAAATGTCTTTAGGTACTATGTATAGAATAAAATTATGTAGAAAAATTGTGAAGGATCCTGAGAATATTCATCTATTTTTGGGATTTCAAGGAGACGACAGGAAAGTATTTATGGAATTACTTCTTCAAGAGATGAGAGAAGAGAATGAGTGATGATTGGGAGTGATGGATCGCAATGAATGAAGTCGTATCGGATTAGCACTTTAAGCTTTGTTTCAAATTGGACATCTGTCTTAGAGTCTTATATTTTGTGTTCATGATTTTAGTTATATTGAGTTGTTTATGAGTTTGTAGGAGATATGTTTTCTCTCCCTACTTTTTTTTTTCTTCTTTATTTTTTTAAAGGTTTTTTGGGGCTAGCTATAAGCTTTAATGTTATCTTTTTGGACCTTTCAGTTGTAGCCATGACTTGAAAAGAGGTGGATATGGCTTGAAACTTTATCTCTAAATAGTGTCTCTGTCTCTTTGGCAAAAAACCTAGCCATGAACTTAAAATAAGCCTTAAGTCAAGATAGTTCGCATCTACTGCTTTATATGGACGTGAACATGAGTTTACTTTGGTCCAAATGCAGCTGGCCGATACTCAACAAATGTAATGTATTTTATAAGAGAGAAAGAATTCATGTTTCAAAGTGAATATATTGAAATTGAGATTATTCTAAAAACGTTTGATGTTGAAGGGGGTAGCCAAAAGATTATTTCAAAGGAACGTAAAAAATTATTACGATGCGTAATCATGAAATTTGATGAGAATCTGTTAATTTGAAAAAGATATATTGTTTTAGATGATTTTGTGAATATTAAACCTGCAAATTTGTACTTGCCTAATGTTATTGTTTTTAAAATATCTGAATTTAAATCCGTAGTTCACCAAACAATAGATTGGATAAGATATGAGGATATCCGACTTTAAATCCATAATTCACCAAATAGTAGATTGGATAGGATATGAGGATATCCAACTTTAAATCCGTAGTTCACCAAACAATGGATGGAATATAAAAAAATCTATGGATTTCTTATCATATCCTATCCAGTCCTATCCTATTTAGAAATCCAGACGACCAAACGCAGCCTTAGGATGTTCAGGTCTAATCTTGGTCGGACATCACTGGATTTAAACTGCATTAGGTTTGGCGAAATCTGGCGATGCTGAGATGTCTTATGTAGAGTTACATCTTGTTGCCAAGGCTGAGTGGCAGAAACCACAAGGCTGGTCCATGCGTTCCTAGGGTTGGTCAACACAAAGGGACTCGATCAATGACAATTAAGGCCACCGATCAGCATCGTGGGTCGCCAACTGGTGGCACAGCTTTTTCCTAGTGATGGAACAATGTCACCGGTTGGATATAATTGTTTTCTATTATTCATAAGAAAAAAAGGTTACAAACATATATATATATGCTTATTTGTGCTTAACCCTATTCATAACTAAGTTACTATTTTACCATTATTACTCATTATATTTCCCAACACTCTTTCTAAGCTCTCTTAACAAATAGGAAGTGAACTGCCAATACCAACTCAATCAATAATTTAAGAATATGCAATGAATTTGGTCTTCAAACTAAACATTGCGCATTTGCATGATAAAGCAAGAAGAAAATATGGGCAGATTGGACATCGGTAAAGCAACTTAGTTAACAAAAAAGAATGAGTGGTTGTAAAACAATCTGTACCATGATACGATATACTAATATTCAAAAAGACAATACAACAGGCAACCCCAATTTCTCAATATTGTCATCTTCTGCTCTTTTGCTATGCAACCTCAAAGATTCCTTTTGAATGATTGACATCATTCTAAGAGCCACGTTATAGTAAACAAATAACCATTGATCTTGTCATGGATTTAATGTGAAACTAAAGAAACCCTACAAAAAATTTAAACCTATATGTTGTTTTTCCAACCTAAAAGTAACCCCAAAGCTTTGAGATGCCAATCATTAGTGAAGACAAAACACTAGTGTACCAAGACATACATTATGCTAAACATATGTTATGGAAGCACCCACATCATGTCATACCTGAATACCGAAAGGAAATCTGCACTAAATCGTTGTTAACACCTGCAACAATGCTTATTCTGATATTGCGGCATAGGTTTGGTCAGCTACAAAAGATACTTATGGTCAATTCGAGAATGATGCATGAGTGTATGAAATTCAAAGAAGGGTTCACAACACCACTCAGAAGGAGATGTCTATATCACAATATTATGTTGAACTTTGGACTTTGTGCCAGGAGCTAGATCATTATGTTGATTATTAGCCAAACATTCTGCAAATAATGTTGCTTACAAGAACCTTGTGGAGAATATTAGAGTTTATGATTTCTTTGCAGGATTGGATGTTGAATATGATCATATACGTGTTCAAGTCCTAAGCTGATCTCCATATCCTACTCTGGAACAGTCCTATGCCTTAATTCACTCTAGAGAAAGCCATTGGATAGCAATGCTCCATCCCTCTACTGATTATCAATTTGCTCTACAAACTAGTGTTGGAACTATTACCAAATATGGTTCAATATCTTGATTTAACGATATCTCTAAGGAGGTTGTGAAGTGTGAACACTGTTGAGGCTGTATCATACTAAGCCCACTAGCTGAAAGTCACATGGAAAAATTGTAGATTTTGAGGCAAAAAGGGCACAAAGAAATGCAAAAAACAAGGGAAACCATATTGAAACTGTTCCTACTACACCTAATACTGATATCGGTTTATCCTAGGAAGAACTTTAGGCATTTTGATGTCTATCGAAAGCTTTTGCTGTTGTTGCCACCTCTTTCACGGTTGCCAATTCTTCTTCCCCTTTTGCTTCAAAACTAGCCATTTCATGTATCTTCTTGAGGAGGCGGCGGCGCCCGGGGGGTTAATACATCTATTTAGGGGTGATCAGTTCCTGATCCCATCAAGGAACCAAGACTGAACCAACTTGTTGTTGGATCAGACTAGACCAATCCGATTCCAAGTGGTCCAATGGAACCAGTGAAAGATTACAATGAGGCACTTGAGTTACATTTCCTTTGAGTGTTTCCCCTTCTTTAAAATAAAGCCTTTGCTCTTTACCAAACAAAAATAAATCAAAATGCTTCAAAAAGTGTATGAATATGACACACTTAACATATACTACACTTGGTCTTAGCCAAAATGCAAAGAAAGGCATGCTTTGGCAGGTGCATGGCTTGGTTTTTACTCACAACTTATCTTACTGTTTTTGTGTGCCCATTTGATATGGTACTCTCGGCATTCACATGGAAGGCTCTAATGACAAGCCATGCAACTTCTCTAGAGAGCCTCACATTGAAGGCGTTCGCATGGACAACTAGACATAACAGCAGAGACAAACCAAGAGTCCTACATTGAAGACCTTTAGATGGAAGGCTGGATACCACAAAAGAGACAAGCCAAATATGCGGAGAGTCCCATACATCAAACGGGCATGCAGAGACCGTAAGAGGTGTTATGAATAAAAGTTAGGCCATGCACCTACCCAAAACATACCTTTCTCAGCCTTTTGGCTAAAAATTTTCATCACAACAACATTGAGAAAATCTTTAATAATTAAGAGTTCAAATACTTTTTTGTATTAATCTAAAAGAAATAAAATTGAAAATTTTAAAATCCGTCTGGTCTAGGCGGTTCCATCCCTGGAACCAAGAACATAGCCGAAAATCAATTGTTGTAATTTTATCGAATCGAGAATCGGACTGGTGCCTCTAGAAATTGGATTGAACTCGTTTGATTGGTTCATTTTGGTCACCCTTACATATGTTGTTTCCAGCCTATGGATCATTTATACATGGGTTACATATCACATGATAGGTTCTTCTAGTCTCTTTCATCAATACACCCCTTCTTCTGACAAACATAAAGTTCACGTAACTAATAGAACCCTCTCTTCCATTGCTAGAAAAAGGGTCTATCAATTGTTCCTTCACTCTTTCATTATCTTCTATCTTACATATTTCATCATTCGCTACTAATCTTCTTTTTATTAGTAGTCTAACTCGACTTAAATTGTAAAGTAACCTCTTTTTCCTTCTTATTGTGTTTTCCAAGATCCGGTGACGGATAAGGAGATTGGATATGGTAAATTAGATTATGATTTTTATGTGCTGGAAGGTAGTGTGTTTCTACTTCTATTTTGTCTTCTACGACTCATCAAGTTAATTCGGTGTTGATCAGATCTTCATTAATGGTACTATAGATTAGGTTATCCTCTTGTCAGAACATTTATAAAAAAGTTTTCCTAGTCTTGTTTTAGCCTGCAAAAAAGATGACCTTTTTTTTTTTTTTTTTTTTTTTTTTGTGAAGCCTATATATGTCCATCTTCAAATAATACAAAGTCATTTTTCTTTTCATGTGATTCATACTAATGTATGGGATCCTTTCCAGCGTACTTCTATTTCTAGTAATTGATGGACTATCGCTGTTATTGATTGTCATTCTTGTACAACTTATTTTTAATTGTCAAAATATAAAAGTGACGTTTTTCCCTATGTCCAAATCCTTCACAAAATGGTTCACACTCAGTTCAATGCCACTATGAAAATTCTTCATAGTGACAATGGCACTGAGTATACTGATGGTCAGTTTCAGCGATATCTCTCTAATCATGGCATTATTCATCAGATCAGTTGTGCTAATACCCTAGCACAAAATGGTGTTGCCGAAAAAAAGAACCATTATTTGTTAGAGGTTGCTATCTCTTATGTTTTCCTATCATGTCCCAACTTAGTATTGGAGCAATGCTATCTTAATCATTACCTATTTAATCAATCGGATATCAACTACAATTCTTGATTCTCACACACCTATTGATATTTTATAAGGATCGTTGATTTTTATTCTTCCCTCAAAATTTTTTTTTGGTTGTGTTTGTTATGCTCATAACACCACCTTTAAGAGTAAGCTATGGTCTCTGCTACATATTTCTTGGATATTCGATTACTCAAAAGAGTTATAAGTGTTATGATCCTCCTTTTAGGTGCACCATTGTGTCTATGGATGTGATTTTTTACGAGTCTAATTTATATTATTCTACTCCACCTCTTCAAGAGTGTCCTTTTGTAGAGATGCTGCTTATTCTATATGTTCTTGAGGATGTTATATACCTTCCTCCTCTGATAGTATGGTTCTCTTCCTTCTCAAGAAGAAAAGATTGCAACACAAGAAGAGGATAGTACAATACTACGGTACCTTAAGAGGAGATAACAGAGCAACCACTTCAAGGGGAGACCACACTTGTTAGGCAAAATATTGGTACATTTCAAGGGTGAACTGATAGTGGTGAAACACAGAAGACATATCATCATAAGAATCCTACTACCAATACGCAATTTAAGACCACTGATATATTGCCTGTTCAATTATCATCTCCAGATCTGGATTGTACTACTCCTGGTGAGTTTTCTCTTTCTGACTTCTTATTGCACTTTGAAAGGGTACTAGAATTTGTACTCAACACTCTGTTTTCCATGTTGTCTCATGAATCTTTGTCTAGCTCTATCGTACTTTGTGTATTCTTTATCTTCTATCTCTCTTCCATGAAATTGGCAAGAAGTTTTTACAGATGAGAAGTGGAAGGCAACAATGGTAGAAGAGATGCATACTTTGAAGGAAAATGGCATGTAGGATCTTGTTGTTCTTCCTTGTGGGAAACAACTAGTAGGAAATGGGTGTTTTTAATCAAACAAAAGATGGATGTTATTATGGACAAATATAAAGTACGGTCGATGGCGAAAAGATTTACTCATACTCATGGGATAGACTATCAAGAAACCTTTGCTCCCATTGCCAAGTTAAATACAGTTCGAGTCCTACTTTCATGTGTTGTTAATTACAGATCGGATCTTCAGCAATTAGATGTGAAGAATGCCTTTCTTCATGGAAAGTTAGAAGAGGAGGTCTATATGGAGATTCCTCCAGGTTTTTCTTTTGACAAAACATAAGATAAAGTGTGTAAGCCAAAACATGCACTTTATGGTTTAAAGCAGTCACCTCAAACATGGTTTGGTAGATTTTAAAAAGCTCTAATCTTCGTGGGGTTATAAATAGAGTAATGTTGATCATACTTTATTTGTGAAGAGATCATGTGTTAAAGTCATTATTCTCATTGTCTATGTAGACAAAATTGTTGTCAAAAGGAATGATAATGATGAGATCATCCGGTTGAAGAAGTTTCTTGGATAAGAGTTCAGAATAAAGAATCTTGGAAAGTTTTGGTACTTTCTTGATATTGAAGTTGTCAGATCTTCAAAATATTATCTTTTCATCCCAAAGGAAATATGTCCTTGATCTTTTGATAGAAGTTGAGTTATTGGAAATTGACTACATTGCTTACATTTGCATTGCATATAAAATCACTCCACTTATCAAATATCTTTTAAATTATAATTTCAAAAAATTGAATTTCTCATGTACTAATTTTCTAGGGCAACTCGATTGTTTTGTCGTCTTCTCCAGCTTATTACATGTTTTACCGGATGGAATCGCAAATAATTTTGCTTTCTGTAGTCCATTCTATTGTAAGCAATGGACTCAATTTTTGTCCCTATGTTATTGTACAGTTACAACTGTAATTTTTCAGTGTATACAATGTCACTTCTCGTGCACAATCGAGTCAACTTTACTCAAATTTATAAACATCGATATTTTCTCATTCTTGTAAAGTTTATTTATCAATATATTGTTTTGGATTTAGATATTATTAGATATGTTATTTGCATTATTTATACAGATTTTCCTACTAAACTTTAGGGAGCAAAAAATAATCATTCCTTGAAATATGAATGCATTTAATGTGCAAAGTCAATTTTAATATAACATGGTTTTCTTAAATTAGTTATTTTTCTTTCTTGTTTGCTTTCACTAAAGATTATGTATTTATATACGTATGTGTGTATGCATGTAATTTGATTGGATGCTGGAAAGACTTGCTATTAATAAACAATAATATTGAGGCAAGTGCATTATTGTAGAAGTGCTTTCTACGAAGAAAAAGGAATCGATTTTTTTTTAAGGGAATTGAGTAGAAGTGCAGTAGACTTGACGGCGAGAACATAATGTATAGTTTTAACATTTCATGCAAGGCTGATTTGGCGTAAACGTATTTGATGAGTCTATTCAATGCCAGAGTCCAAATTTGCATACAGACAATTCATGTGAATTATGTATTGTAGAGTCATCTAAGCCAAAGTTCCATTAAACTTTTTTGCCAGACAGGTCTCTATCCCGGTGGATCAATTCTTGCTACAAGTAGAAATCCAAAGCAACTCCATCATCACCAAATAGTTCCCTTTTCAAATTTGCTTTGGCGCAATTAAGTTTACAATCGCCATGACCAATTTCCCCAGAATCCTTGTAAAATTAAAGACTTCCATCCACAAAACATCAATAATAAGACACTGAAAATTGACAATTCGTGAAACTTTTCTTCTGATCTTTTACTGTAGTCTCTCTCTCTTCTGTCAATTTCTTTTCTTCTACTCCTCTCTTTATCCCTCAATCTATCTCCAGCAAGCAACATGGTCGATGTCTCGCTCGGCTTCAGCGACTTTGACAACTGGGCCTCTGTGCACGTGGCAACCGATGACTGGGTTCAAGTAGATCCAACATGGCATGTCTCTAGTAACAAATATTTTCTCATAAATTATGCAAATCAAGTTTATCTCAATCTTATGAAGACAACATTGGTCCTGCTAACGTCGCGAAGAAGAAGAATTTTACTGTTCACTTTCTCTCTATTTTGGGTGATTTTTTCACTGTTCCTGGCTTCTGTCGAGTGGTTGATTCTGGTTGATTTTCTCGATGATTGGGGCTGATTTTCGGTGAGAATGGTCGTCTGTGGACCGCCTTCAGACCCTTGTGGAGCTTGATTCGTATTGTCTCAAGTTTGGGGAGCATGGAAGGCCGCGACTAGGGTTCTGCTTCTAGTTTGCTGTGCAGCTATCGCTACTGGTCGTTGGGCTTTGTGGGGCTTTGACTGGTTGGTAAGTGTTGGTGGCAAGCATTGTCTTTTCCTCCCCAAATCGTGACCGAACACCTGGTATGGCTTGATTCTCGACTTCCGAAATCTTGGCTACGGTTTCTGGTTCTTTTTTGCTTCGTTACTGCTACTGTTGGGTATGGCTTCTTCCTCGAACCCTACAAATCGTATGGGCCGGCCTTTTGAGAAGTCCAAAGCTGGGAATAGGCATAGCAGAAGCCGCCTTAGATTTGGCTCTCTTGGCCCTGCTGTGGCTCGGCCTAATGCCCAAAAACCGAATATGCAGAAAGCCCCCCCAACCTGATCCTGGGCTAGTGTTGCTAAACTTTCGGCGAAGGGCTACGAACTTAGCTATATCCCCCCAACTTCTATTGGGAAAAATGCTGTTGTCCACCTTTCTGAGGATGTTGTGCATGCTGCTGATTCGAAATGGAACCACTCTTTAGTGGGTTACTTTGTTGGCAAGAGAGTTCCTTTCAAAATGATTGAATCGGTACTTAAGGATACTTGGGGATCTCATTTAACGGAAGTGCTAGCTAACGATGAAGGATTCTATTTCTTCTTTATTCCGGATCATGATTATTGCAGGAAAATTCTTGATGAAGGCCGCTAACGGTTGATAGAATACCACTTATCCTTAAACAATGGCACCCTACTCTTGAGTTGAGGAAGGATTTGCAATCCTCTGTGCCCGTTTGGATTCACATGAAGAACATCCCGTTTGCTTATTGGTCAGCTCCTGGTATTAGCCAAATAGCAAGTGCGGTGGGTAGACCGTTGTATGTAGACCCTTTTATTGAAAAAATGAGACAACTATCCTATGCAAGGGTATGTGTTGAAGTGTCTGCTAAGCTGGAAAGATGTGAAACAGTGGAAGTCTTCTTGAATGGTGAATCCCTCATTGTCCCCATCTTCTACGAATGGAGACCGATCTCCTGTCCCAAGTGCCATGTGTTTGGCCATAACTGTGAAAGAGTAGAAGTCCCGGTTCCCCTTGTTGTGGATTCCCGGGCGCCTGTTGTTGCTGAAGTCCCGGTCCCTCCTGCTGTGGAGTCTCGTACTCCTACTGTTGCTGAGCCTTCTTCGAATACTCAGGTTCATGTGGGCCAAAGTGACCAGCGTGAAGGATGGAAGCAAGTGACCCACAAGAAAAAGAAACAACAACCCAGTACATTAGCGATGGGTAAGTCTTCTACACCTCCTGTTTCTGCATTGAAGTCCAAAGACAATGTGGATTCCTTGTTTCCACCTTTGAGCAAATCTGTCTAGAAAGACCAAGAGATCCTTAAGCCTAGTGATGCAAGACCTTCTTCTTCGATTGTCCTAGTGGAGCCGATTTTAAAAAATGCCTACGTGATGTCCGGCTCGTTGGCTGAAGATTCTGAGGACGTGGCTAATGCAATGAGTAGTAGCTCTGAGGAGCTTGAGCCAAACGAGTCTCGAGAGCCTGCTATTAATGATGATCATATTGCTGAAATTGAGACAACTCCTATCAAAGAGGATATCCCTCAGGTTCCAGCTCCATCAATTGAGGTGACTGCTCTTCCGAAACAGGGGACTAGTCGGAGGAGGCCTCCTAAACGCCGGTAGCTCCTCTCCCTCTCTTTTTATATATATATTTATATATAGCTATGATTATAGGAGTTTGGAATGTAAGGGGTCTATGTAATCACTTGAGACAAGCGGAGATTAGGAATTTCATTAGATCCAATAACTTATGCTGTATTGGGATAGTTGAAACTAAAATTTCCCAGGGTGCTTTTGGTCCGGTCTCTGCTATGTTGTTGCCAGGTTGGAATTGGGAAAGCAATTATAATTATTCCTCTAATGGAAGAATTTGGGTGGGGTGGAATCCTCTGGAAGTTTCGTTTATCGTTAACTCTTCTTCGGATCAAGCTATTCATGGAAAGCTTTCTAATGTTAGTTCTGGTAAATGGTTCTTTCTCACGGTGGTTTATGCTGAGCATAGATTTGTCTCTAGACGGCCTTTATGGACTGATCTTATTCAGACCAGTTCTCTTCATTCGGTTTCTCCTTGGAGCATAGCAGGAGACTTTAATGCGATCCGTGACCCTTCGGATAGGTTGGGCGGTTCTAATGGCTGGATCCCAGCTTTTGATGAATTCCGTGAGTGTCTCTTTCAAGCTGGTTTAGATGATCTCAGATATACGGGTAACAGATTTACTTGGTCTACGTCGATGGATCCTAACCGTAAGCAAAGGAAAATCGACTGTGTTCTGGTTAATTCATGCTGGTCAGCTGAATTCTCCTTCTCTGAAGCTTCGTTTTTGGCCCCTGGCATTTCGGACCATTCTCCGATGGTCATTAAGATCCTCCCTGCCCCTAAGTCTTGCAAGCCATTCAAGTTCTTCAACTTTTGGCTTACCCACCCGGATTTCTCTAATATGGTTTCTCAAGTTTGGAACTCCTCGCTTAAGGGTACTCCGATGTTTATGCTTTGCTCCAGGCTTCGTCTCCTTAAATGTAGATTGAAGCAGCTCAATAAGAAGTCTTTTTCGGATCTCTCCTATAGAACGGCTGAAGCTAGACGGGTGTTATGTGTTACTCAGGAAGCTCTACAGGTTGACCCTTATAATATTCAGCTTGCTGAATTGGAGAAACTTCAGCTCCAGTCTTTTTTAGATTTGCACCTTCAAGAAGAATCTTTTTATAGACAGAAATCCCGAGTTCGTTGGCTGAAAGAAGGGGATCTCAATACAAAGTTTTTCCATCAATCGGTAAACAAAAGGCATCTTCATAATAGAATTATTTCGCTATCCAATGGGAACTACACCACTTCAAATCCTTCTGAAGTTCAGAACCTTTTTGTTGATCATTTTCGTGAGCTCTTGGCGTATTCTCCTCCAGTTGCTCGGCCTTCTTTGGAAGAGATCCGTGCGGTTATAAGTCACACCCTCGATGAGGATCAGGTGCGTTTCATCTCTAGCCCTATTTTTGATGCTGAGATTAGAGATACGCTCTTCTCTCTTGCAGTGGGTAAAGCCCTTGGCCCCGATGGATATAATGTAGAGTTCTTTAAGCATTCTTGGGAAATAGTTGGACCCTCGGTTATTTTGGCAGTTAAAGATTTCTTTACAACAGGCAAGTTGTTGCGGGAGATAAATACGACCATCTTGGCCTTGGTTCCCAAAGTCCCTAATGCTTCTAATGTTAACGATTTTCGGCCAATTGCTTACTGTAACACCATCTATAAGTGTATCACCAAGCTTATTGCCGACCAGCTCTCTCATGTGCTTCCCTCTATTATTAGCTTACCCCAAAATGCTTTTGTTAAAGGTAGGCATATAAGCGACAATATTTTGCTTGCTCAAGAGCTCTTTTGTGGTTTCCACCTTGATCGTTATCGGCCTAAATGCGTGATAAAGGTTGACTTTAAGAAGGCTTATGATACGGTGGATTGGAATTTCATTGATCTTTGTTTGCAAGCTTTTGGTTTCCCCTTGGAGTTTATTGCGCAGATTATGGTCTGCATTCGTACCCCTAAATACTCGGTTTCTATAAATGGGGAGCTCTATGGGTTTTTCTTGAGTGGTAGGGGTATTCGACAAGGTGACCCGATGTCTCCCTACATCTTTACCCTTGTGATGGAAATATTTACCGGCCTCCTGGATATCCAAACTAGGCGTCCTGATTTTCGATTCTTCTGGCGTTGCAAGCCCTCTAGACTCTCATCTTTTCTTTGTTGATGATGTATTACTCTTTGCTGAAGCTAGCTTGCTGTCCATTGAACTGCTTAAAGATGGGATTGACAAATTTTCTAATTGGAGTGGGCTTGTTCTGAACCTTAGAAAGAGTGAAGTTTTTCTCTCTGGGGGCTCCTATGATCTTCGGCAGGATATTTTAAATAAACTGGGCTTCCAGATGGGCACCCTTCCTTTTCGTTACCTTGGAGTTCCAATTATCTCTACAAGATTGAGTAAGGCGGATTGTGTGTCTCTGGTAAATTCAATCACGGCGCATCTCCAGTCTTGGACTCATAGATTCCTTTCATTTGCGGGACGCCTTCAACTTATAAGGTCGGTACTCCACTCTATCCAAGCCTTTTGGGCCAACGTTTTCTTTCTACCTTTTTCGGTCATTAACCGAATTGAACAAATGTTTCGGCAATTTTTGTGGAAAGGCCCGGCGATGGGCCCTGGAGGTGCTAAGGTCTCTTGGTGTGATGTTTGTCTTCCAAAAAAAGAAGGAGGCTTGGGTATTAGAACTCTTCGGGAAAATAATATCGCTTCTATGCTTAAGCACATTTGGATTCTTTTCTCTGATAAGGAATCCCTTTGGTGCAAATGGATCCATTCTACTTTTTAAAGCGGAAAAACTTTTGGGTTGTCCGTGTCCTACTCATTGCTCTTGGGCGTGGAGAAAGATATTAAACCTGCGAGAACATTTCCAGCAATATTTCAAGTGGAATATTGGGAATGGACGATTGGTTTCGTTTTGGTTCGACCCATGGCACCCAAATGGCCCTTTATGCAGGATCTTCTCCAACCAAGATATATACCACTCAGGTATCTCCCGACTAGCGACGGTTGCTGAAGGCTTTACCACGCCCATGGGCTGGTACGTGATCAACATCTTGGCCAATTGGTGGAATCCCCTCCCGGTGTTTAACCAAGAAGATGATCGCTTTCATTGGCTGCCCCACCCCCTCGGTCGTTTTCCTCCGCCTCTGCTTGGGAGTTGATTCGGCCAAAGGGCAATGCTGTCACTTGGGCCTCCTTTATTTGGAGCACTTCCTTGCCCCCAAGATATCAAACTCATCTTTGGCTTATTACTCGCAACCGGCTGCCAACTTAGGTGTTGCTTATCTCTCATGGTAGAATTTTGCCTACCAATTGCCCCCTTTGCTCGTGTAGACCGGATTCTGTGGATCACTTGTTCTTTGCTTGTCACATTTCGAGTACCCTTGCTTCTTTTTGGGCAGCAAAATTTAACCTTGTTTGGCAAAACAAGCAGTGGATGGAGAATCTTGTTTGGGCATCCAAGCGGTTTGTGGGTAAAAGCTTTTATCAAACTATGGCTCACTTTAGTTTTGGTGCGATGTGCTACATCATATGGAAAGAGCGTAACAATGTGCTTTTTCGCAATCAAACCCTTTTTCTTTCGGCGATGAAGATGCACCTCTAGAAGGCGATTAAAGATAAAGCTATGACGTTTAAGCATGTTGTCGACATTCCAAAGAATAGAAGACTTCAACAGAGCTGGGATCTTCATCCTTCTATCTTTGATTGATGGAAGTTCTTTAGTTTGTTTTTAGTCTTCCTTTCTTTCTTTTCGTTGTTTGTTCTGTTTGTTGGGAACCACGGTACCTCTACACTCGCTTAGACTCCTGTCTTCTTGAGTGTCTGTTTTTTGTTGGTGCCGGGCCTCCCCCCTTGTATTCTTCTTCGCAAAATCTATACTATACTTACCTTTTACCAAAAAAAAAACATTGGTCCTGCTTAAAGTCACCATGGCCCATATCATACGAGACCCAGTCCAAAACTGCAAGGGAATTACATTCGGTTTGAGTAGAGCTCGACTTAGCAAAATTCGACCCCTCGAACCTCGACCTACTTCTCTGACTTCATAAAAAATCAAGTATATTTACCGAAAAAAAAAATCAAGTAGCTTTCTCGGCCAAGGGAGACTTCATAGTGCAGCATGTTGTGGCAAGCATGTTCGACTAAGAAAAACATGAAAGTTGTGGCAAGCATGTTGTAGAAGGATTCAAAGAAAAACGAGCAAGCGGTGCGGTCGAAAAAGGAATTATGGGAAGTAATTTTGGTGCATGTTGGGAGAGAAATTATACGGTTGATTGCAAAGCGTTGCGTCAAGAGCTGATGTGACAAGTATGTTTCACTCTTATCAACTTATAAATGGACACTTGTCATTGGGCTAGTGACAATATGGACACTTGTCATTGGGCTAGTGATAATATGATAAATATTGAGAACCCTTCCTCATCCAAGTCCAATGACACAAGAGAGGAATAGATATAGTAGTGAGACATAAATAAGACAGAAAGAGGGGTCAACTTTTTAAAGTTAGGTAACAATATAAATCCTAAATCCAGATGAGTCCTGTTAGCGTAATAGTCTTTGAACAACTGTGAAAGTAATAATATGTTGTTAGTTATAAATTCTTGAAGAAGTAGACTCTACAATAATTTCTAATTATATGTTATTTATGTTTTTGTGATTCGGGACATATTATTATTATCACGGTATATTAAGGACGGTCATTTATTCATTTCTTAATCAAGATCGTCCACGTTAAGGTAATATTTTGCTTTATTATCTACTTCTTTTCCATTTTTCACTTCGGCTGTCTCTGTCTTAGCTACAATTTATGCATGACTCTATCCCCCCCTCCCTTTTGTCCTCTCTGTTTGCTTTCCCTCCTCACATCCGAGCTCTCACGCTTCTCTCTGCTTTTATAAAACTCTCCCTCTCCTTATCCCCCCAATGATCGGCCCAGCTTCCTCTTTAGCACCACAAATCTAAGGAACATCATGACTATCTTGATTTAAATGACGTAGGAACTACCTTAACTTCAGCAACTGGAATGAATTACATGCATTTGTCCACGGAAGGATCCGCAAGGATACATCGGGCTCATCTCCTTTTCATAAATATAAATCAGATATTACTTCTCTACATTATGAAGTAAAATCATCACCACTTTCAACATCCTATTGGCCAAAACATTCTAATTATCTCCATGGTCCGTATCTATATAAAACAATTATAATGAGATCTTTTAGGTATCGTCTCTAAATATTTAACTTAGAATTACATGTTCCTTTAATGGCTCTCTCTTCATTGCAAGAAATTTTCTTTATACTTTTGTTTATGAAAGTAATTGCCACCTAAATGCCAGCTCAGCAAAAAATAATAATCTACTTAATTGCCGAGTTGAATATAGAAGCTGCCGTCGAGTGTAGTGGAGGACCTTGTGACCCCGATTAGTGTAAGCGAAAGGGGGCTCGAGCGGATCCTCAATTATATATATATATTTTCTTTCTCCTGGTAAATTCATAACCTAATAGTTACGTCAAATTTCAGCCCCATTTTCCTAAATTATTAAATTTGGCCAGGGTTGACCAAAAATTGATTAAAGGTTGACCAGGGAGTTTCAAGGAACGCATTTTTAAACATTAGAATCCACACATCAAAACGAATCTTCTGACACTCATATCACCACCTAAATTTGACATTCGATTATTTAATCCTTCCAAACCAATTACCCATTTTTCTAGTGTCTGAAGTTCGTGATTTCCTAGTTTAGATTGCATATCCCGTAACGCAAGCATTCCCACGCAACCCAAATTGGGTCAAACGAATGCTGGACAAGGGAGCAAACGTGGTCAAACTTGAATCAAACATTCCGATTACCGAAAGCAAGGTCCCAAAGCCCAAAACCATGCTGTCTCGAAATCAGACAATGATAAGCACTAAACCAGCACTAAGTTCATAGACCCAAGCCTCATGCTTCAATACAAGTTGGAGTCTGGTTCGGTAATTTCGCTATTTGACCTAAAAATAATGGGCTTGTTGAAAATCTCTCGATAGGAGCACGCAAAAATCACGCTAATCAAAGTCAGACAGGGGAGATATGGGCCCGGAAAGAATGAGCCTGGAGATGAGGCGCCAAAACCCTATAGAGATCCTTTCGTCCATACATGGCAGTGAGTCTATTCCTTGATAAGAACTAATTGAATGATAATTTTTAATCTACTGTGGGAATAATTATCTGTTTTGGATCATAAAAAACTAAACAACAAATAATTATAAATTATTGCATAACAAATTGTTATTCTTATAATAGTGTGAATACTATTATACTAGCAAAGCCCTCCTTGATTCCATGCTTTTCCAATTCTCACATTTCTCTTGTTTTTGCGTCTTTTTCTGGTCGTATAGGCACCAAAACTATTGTGTTGTCAAAGTATGTCCCAAATCTCTCATTTTCAAATTTCTTATAGAAATGCATGTTAGGATGTTGTAAAGTCTATTTAGAATAATATAATCTAGAATATGCCATTGTGCTGCTCGATTAAATATAAAAAAAAAAAAAAATGCATGTTTTTTAGTCCGTCTTAGTGTTGAATTGAAAACTTGAAAGCTTAGGAAATGTCATTGGTGCCTGTTTGAATAGTTGAAAATGTATGTTCGTAGGCTCTCATAATGTCAAAATTAGACCTCCAATTATATGACGTTGTTGTGCTGTCAAAATGTCACTAGGAAGTAGGCCGTCATAATCTGAAATTAGGCTGTTACAATACTGGCTATCGCAGAAATACGATAGAATGCATGTTGTTATTGTTGCCGATATAAACTGTGTAGTCTAGAGGTGATATGAGTTGGTGAATATAAGGTGAAGCGTGACACTAGAACACCTCTTTTATCTGTGAGCCAACCCACATGTCATTTATTAAAGGGATTGGGTTCGAGTGTAGGATTGGCATGATAAAGCGGCTGGAGGTAAAAAAAGAAAAAATATAGCCATCATGATTCGAACACGTGAAGAGAGGCCCAAAGCATGCGACCACTGATTACATGACTTCGATTTGAAAAATGATTTTGAAATCAAACAAAGACTTTGATTTGACATGGCCGAAAGGAAAATGATGCGTTTTCATGCCAACGTCACTATATCCGAGTAAAGCCGTAAATTGAATTTATGAGTCCTTACATCATGGGGTTTGCACTTCACCATTGTTATGTTTTGCATTTGATTTACTATGTCGTGCTATATGTGATTATTTTCATATTATGTCATGTTGTTGTTATGTTTTGAATATGATTTGCCATGTTATGCTACAAGTAATTATTGACATATCATTTCATTTTTATTTTTTTATTTGATTTATCATGTCATTTTTCATATAATTACTGCCATATCATGTCATTGTTACTTTTTGCAATCAATTGGCCATGTCATGCTATATGTAATTATTGTCACGTCATGTTATCTTGTTGTCATGCCTTGCATCTATTTCGCAATGTTATGCTTGATATGAGTATTATCATATCATGTCATTTCATTATTATGGTTTGCATATGATTTGCTATGTCAATTGTA
Source organism: Eucalyptus microcorys (assembly GCA_014182515.1). Taxonomy (NCBI): domain Eukaryota; kingdom Viridiplantae; phylum Streptophyta; class Magnoliopsida; order Myrtales; family Myrtaceae; genus Eucalyptus; species Eucalyptus microcorys. The sequence goes on along the minus strand of CM024569.1, from coordinate 25,687,999 downwards.
ATCATGTCATTTCATCATTATGTCTTACATTTGATTTGTTATGTCATGCTACATGTAATTATTGCCACGTCATGTTATCTGGTCATCATGCCTTGCATCTAATTCGCCATATCATGCTTGATATGAGTATTGCCACATTACATCATTTCATTATTATGCTTTGCATATGATTTGCTATGTTATTAGCAGTCATGTCATTTCATCATTATGTCTTACATTTGATTAGTCATGTCATCAAGTCGTTATGTTTCGAATTTGATTGCCATGTCATGTTACATGTGATTATTGTCATTTTATGTCATCTCATTGTTATGTTGTGCATATGATTTGCCATGTCATGCATGCTGCACGTGACTATTGCCAAGTCTTGTCATCCCATCGTTATGTTTTGCATCTTTTGTGATGTCATGCTGCATGTGGTTATTGCCATTCGCATCATCTTTATGTTTTGCATTTGGTTTGCCATGTGATACTATGTATGATTATTACCATCCACATCATTGTTATATTTCTTCATTTGATTTGCCCTATCATGTTGTATGTGATTATTGACATCATGCCATTGTCTCATCATGCTTTGCATGCAATTTACTATGTCATTTTGTATATGATTTGCCATGTCATGTCATCTCGCCATCATATCTTGCATTTATTGTCATATCATCCTGCATGTAATTATTGCCATGTCATATCATCTCACCATCATGTTTTGCATTTGATTTTCCATGCCTTGCTATATGTGATTATTGCTGTGTTATATCATTCTTATACATCATGATTGAAGTTTGCATTTCAATTGATATTTGCATACACATTCTCACACACAAACAGAGTCACCCGATATAAACGAGAAAGCGTCCTTGTTAACCAATAACAACGTTGGATAAGTGTTTTGCGGACATTTAAAGATTTTCAAAAGAAAAGATCTATATGTTTAAGAAATCAATTGATCGAATGCTTAATATAAAACAGGCTTGCGGTATCAAAAGGGCACTCTGGGATGCCGATTCGTCCCATGCGTAACTGAATTGCCAAACCTCATGTTTAACCAGTCCCTTTACCAGAGCCAGTAGTTGACTCTCCCATATCTCTATGTTGATCCTTTATGTGTCAATCGACTTAGGTCTACCTATATTAGTTGGTGGCGAGGGCGACACTATTATGCCATTTGAGTTTATGACCTTATGTTGATCCAATAGTTTGCTCGAACATAAGGTCTGGAAATATACTAGGGGCTGAAGGCGATAATAGTGTGGCGACCCTCAGTCCACAAGATTCGAGGTGTCACAGTATTAAATTGTGTCAACATATAAATGACATATCATGTCATATCATATTTGACTTTTTTATATGTAATTCTTATTTTACCTGCATCATGTTCGTACTGTGCAAGCGAGTCGTGTCCAATTATTAGTCTTCAATGCTATTTATCACTCAATCATTTGAGAACAAATAGAAGAAGCCTTTGGGTGCCACGTAGATTTTTTTTTTTTTTTTTTTTTTTTTAATAATATATACAAAGTGAATGTAATTGTAACTTTTAGGAATTATTTGTTTCAAGTTATTTGTCATACTTTTGCCTCTCGTGTCGTTTTTCTGTTTAAAAGGCGTAGAAGAATGACCAATGTTGATGGCCACCTAGACCTTACCATAAACGTTTCAACCTATCACAACACATTCAGTCTCCTGACCCAATAACTACTTAGTACATGTGCATTAGGTGCACGGTCAATGTCTGATTAAGGGCAAATTATTCATACTTGGGAGACCTTTCAAGCTGTCTCGCATTTTAATTGGCCTTATGGTTAATGCCATATTTAATGAACTCAAGGTTACCTGTTCAAGGTTAGTTTGTCTTATAATAGAAAAGGTTAACTACTCGACATGACCAGTACACTGAGGTGAGGTGAGGTTCACAATTGGTGAGCCTGTTAACGCGATCCCCCAAGCACGTTGACGATCTTAAATCTCTACTCGTGGTCACGGTGCCAAAGAGCACAAGTGGGTTGGAGGTACAACATTGCTCGGCCTGGGGATTTTGTGGAAGATCTAATAGCACGGTACAATTTAGGCAATTACAATGGCTTCCTAATCTATCTAGAGAGCTCCACTTTTTCCATCATCACCTTCCCTTAAAAAAAAAAATTACGGATGGATTGTGGATAATAGAAACAGAGTTGATAATTATACTATGTTTAATTTTGTGAGGAAGGGTAAAGTTCCATTTGTTTCTTGAAAAATAAATGATTTGAAATATGTTTTCTCACAAAATGATTCTTATATCGCTTACAAAAATGAATAAACAAAAATAATTTTACTATCTACGAAAATATTTAGACATCCATCGATAATAAAAACATTTTCAATGGCTAATTATCTCAAGTTATACGATCGATTACTTTTAAAAAAAAATTTCCAAATAATTTATTTTCCTAAAAACAATCAGAAAAGTTCATCCCATTTTCCATTAAAACTTCCGTTCATCCCATTTCCCTCCATTTCCTAAACATAGCAGTTGGGGCTTGATTGAAAAAGGAAAAGTAATGGAGGAGAAAATAGAAAAGAATCCCAAAGCTTGGTGCTACTTTAGCAATTGGCACGTAAATCAGGCCTAACTTAACAAAGAAGCTACCGCCTTTTCAGTTTGCTCTGCTTTAAAAATTGACCAATAGCCGTTGTCAACTCTGTCCCTCTGGCGCTTCACATGCTTTTCCATCCTGCTTCCGACGATGACGATGGAGCGGTCAACGCCAACGAGCCCTCGCCCTCCCAGCCGCGGCGGCGGAAGATGCAGCGGAGGTGGCCGTGGACCGCCGCCTACTGTGCAGCAACACCTTAATCCTCACGCTAGAGTCAATAGCAAAAAGTGCATGAAAATAATTTCCTATTATTATTATTGTAATCATAAACTTCTGCAAAGCTCATACCAACTAAGCACAAAACGACGTCGTCAAGGTCAAAACTCCGCCTTCCAGTTTTCTACTGCAAAAAGCGAGCAAACGAAAATCGGATCGGCGTCGGGAAGAGCTCGGAGATTTCCAGGATCGGAGAGCTTCGAATCCGCGGCGGAAAATGGTGAGACCCGAGCGATTTCGATTCAGCATTCTCGTCGATATCTTGCTCGGCTGTTGTTGATCTCCTGGTTGGAACGAACCCGATGAGATCGCGGCGGATTGGAGTTTGCCGAGAAGCTTTTAGATCGTCTGAAATGGTTCGGCGATTGATCAGTTCGACTGATTTTTTTCCTTGTTTTTCGCTGTTGTGTGTGTGCGTGTGTTCTTGGCAGGCCAACTCGTTGCGGTTGTACCTGACTTGCATCCGGAACACTCTCGAGGCGGCCATGTGTCTGCAGGTAAGGCGAGAATTTGCACGGTCGCGGCGTTTGGGAACTAGGGTTGAGTTGAAGTAGACTTGTCTCGCCCGTGGTTTTGCTGAAGATTTATTGTCTCCAATTAGGAGTAGTGTAATGGCGGAAAAATAGGATACATTGCCACTAGTTGCAGCGAATGCGTGCGATGAACGTTTGAGTCGCATTGTCGTAAAGCCGAATAGGGTTCGCTATTGATGCAAATGGATAAATTTGTGTGTGTGAGCTCCAGGTAGTACACTCTTGTGACCCGTCGCGTTTTGGTTGAGACTAACAATGCCAAATCCTGCCAAGATGTTTGATCATGAACCCAATATGACTTGTGGCATGACTTTGTTGTGGTTTCCTTTCCAAAGCCTTCAACTATAACGCAATCCTTTCGTAGCTTGTTCTTGACAAAACTGTACAGGGATGAATTTATCTCATTGGCGCGCCTGATTTCTTGACCATTTCCTGATTGCAGAACTTTCCTTGTCAAGAAGTTGAGAGGCATAACAAGCCAGAGGTTGAGCTAAAGTATGTCTATGTCTCCATGGTTGGCAATAGCCAACTTTTAGAATGTCTGAACTCAGACTTAAAGAGATGATATTCTCACGTGCATAGCTCTATTCAATCTAACAGAGTGTTATTATTACCTCCGTGGGAAGATATGAGTGATTATTGAGATTGATGAGTACTCTCCTTTACTATAGAGCTATGGATGTACTCTTAATACTTGCTAGTTGCTAATAGATGTCTCATGCAGGAGATTTTATGCCATTTTTTCTAATTTGCAGGACTAGTCCTGAACTTCTGCTGAAACCGGTAAAAAGCAATTTCAGTGAGATATCATAGCTGAGTAATTCTTTTTGCCTTCTACCTTTTGTCATTAGAAAGGCTTATCGGATTTATCTAGCCAAAGGGAGAATCTATTTTCAGCAACTCTTGTACTTTGTCATTGTATAAATTTTTGTGTCAAATCTCTTTTCAGATCTTGATATGCAGAAATGAAGCTGAAAAATGCTTGATAGAAACTTCTATTAATTCATTACGAATAAGCCTCAAGGTAACACTGAACTTTCTTTGTTTCGCATTTCTCTTGCATGGAAGCTACTTTGAGGGATTATCTAGAATTGGGGCGTTTTAGTCGACTCATGTTTTTGTTATATTTAAATAGTGAAGATGTAAAGCCCTTTCCTTTTAACTGGATGCAACATTACTAAAATCCTGATCATGCCAATTGAAGTTTACCTTCAATCAAGTCGACTAAAATTTCACGCTATTATGTCTTTTGCATCCTAATTTATATCATAGTTATACTCTCTCTCTCTCTCTCTCTCTCTCTCTCTCTCTCTCTATATATATATATATATATATATATATATATATATATATATATATCGTGTTTTGCACTATTTTTTAGGCTAAATACTCAGGTTTATGATTGAGTGCCTTGTGGAGACTATTAACGGAGTATGAACTAGAGGATGGTCTTTAAATCCGGGCTAATCAAGTAGGAAAGATCATACATGAAATAGGGGTTATTACAGGTAGAAGTTGAAGATGTTTGTTCAAGTAGAGTAAAGACTTTGAAGTTGAGTGCGGTTACCTCAAATTACGGTTCCCTGCATCATTAGGCTTTGAATGCCAGTCTCATTCATTTTCCATGTGCTGGCTACTTTTTCGTCGTATTTAATTCTCAATGATTCGTGGATGTTATTTTGGGATGCAGATGATCTCATCATTATTGAATGCAAAAAGATAAAAGAACTGAGGAAAATATAATAACCCATAAAGCATTATAGGAATCCCATGAGTAACTAGTCATGTTCCCAAGGCCTTGTATGGAGAGTTGATTATCCATATTTCATGATTGAAAATGCTGGTAATTCCCTTTTCCTGCATCTGGACTGCCAGAGGAAGGATTTTAAGGTGGATCTGCATCTTTAAATTTCTGACTCTGAAGGGGAAAAAATTGATAGTCAGACACAACTTTAGAAAGCTATTGGATAGGGTCTGCTGAAAGTTGATGCATTAGATGTTACATTTGTTCCCATAATTAGGGCATTTGCATCCCATTTTGGCAATTTGAATAATAGCCAGAATAATCAGATAAGCAAGCATCAGAAAAGATTGGGCAGTGACGCATAAAATATTGTTTTCTGGTAATATGGTTATCTGAATTCTGAAGTACAATGATGTGTTTCTTTGCTTCCCATTTATTTTGAATTGTTCAATGTAGCATTTGCCAAACATTTAAGTACCTGCCAGGTGATTGGCATGGCCTGTCCTCTTGAGTCTCATGATTGCATTTTGACTTTGACCACCTAAGTTTGAGTCTCCATGCTTCTTTTTAATATGTTTTTATTTACTATTTGCTAGGTCAAACAGGCAGATGAACTTGAAAACATATTGACCAAGAAGTTCCTAAGATTTTTGTCTATGAGGGCAGAAGCATTTCAGGTGTTGAGGAGGAAGCCAGTACAGGTAGATATACATTTATTCGCCATAGAAAGATGCATTGCCCAATGTAAATTGGGAATGATGTCCTATTGAAGACATTCAGACATTTTTTTCCTTTTCGTATGGAAAGGTTGCATTTGCATCTGATTTAGGGCTTACCTTAATTGGCGAACTTGGCTTAAGTCTTGATTTATTGATAATGCAAGCTATTTCTCTAAATTCTTTTCCTAGGTGCATCCTTTCAGTTTACTTAGTGTTCTAGAGAGTATAGTAAGAGATAGTCTGCTTAATGTACAACAACCATCATAACCTGGATCGTTAGCACACTTAGCTCTTGATACCTGGATTCAGGGAACAGGTATTTAATAGGGTACGTCACTTGTCGTGTCAATGTAGCATTACAAAGAGGGTAGGTTTAGTGGTATGCTAATTTGGTACAATAATCTTGGAAGCATTCATTTGGGATCATGCACCGTTAATTGTTGGAGTTTAATAGTTCTTTCAGAAGGCTTTCTTTTGAAATTAGAGTCATACTGGACAGCTTCAATAAATCCAAAAAGTACTGAAGATATTTTTCATAATTTCAGAAGCTGTTAGAGTAAAATGATGTTTTGCTCCATATAAACCCATGCCACAAGATTCCTTGTCGATATCTTTATATTACATAATGTCAGAAGACAGTTGTGGCTGATAATGACTGGAGGATTCAGCAACATTCATGGTGAAATCAGCTGAGCAATAGTAGGCCGTCAAACTTTTTCGTGGAGCAGTATCTTTATATGTTCATTTGTCCATGGATTCTTTTCTGCTTTTCAGATGATAGGAGTAAAGTTCCTGGATAAATATATTATACCTCTTTTAACACTAAGAAGGTTTCCAGCGTGTAATAAGGCTTGAGAGATTTACTTATGTGGTCTACTGTGTTCATTTATAGAGAACAGACTTTGTAGTAGCTTCTATGCATTGTGGATTTATCTATTTCTTGCCTTTGCTTGAAGGGTTATGACCTAAGCTTCCTTATTACGAACTACCACTGTGAGGAGATGCAGAAGCATAAACTCATTGATTTCATTGTGCAATTTATGGAGGCAAGTTTTCACCCTTTACACTTGGTTCTTTGGTCTGTGGTGAATTACTTTAAATATTATGCTTTCTTGTGGACATATTAACTCTACTTACTTTCCTTCATCTACCCAGAGGTTCTCGATTGAAAAACTTTGTATTTTTTTCAAAAACAAAACCATTTCCCTGCCAGTTCAAAAACTTGTATTATCGTTTATGACTAAAGCTGATCATTTACAAAATAATGCTGCCTTCTATGATATAGGCAATTAATATGGAAATAATTTTCTTCACATGTTTACCCCATAAGAGAGGTTTTTTTCCCATGAAAAGTGAAGTAGCTCAAACGCTAAAATTTTTAATGGAAGCATCACTACTATTCCCCCTAAAAAATTGAAGATGGCAGATAGCTCTATGAAAATGTAGGGTCCTGGTTTCCTTTGCGTGTCATGACTGCTCTTTGAAACTAATGGATGTATTGGAGTTTGGTTTGCAGCTGTGTGTCTTGGGAGGTGCTCAAGTGGAGCCGTATTTAAAGTTGACCCTGAGTTTGAGACTTTTACTTTCATTTACATCTTGAATAAGCCTAATGAAATAAATTATTAAAAAGGAAATAAATATGAGAGCAAAAAATATTAACAGGAAACAACTTGTGCAGTTCACAGGATTGGCCAATTAAAATGTATTGAATGCAGCAACGTTAGTTAGAGGTCAATGGGCTCAATTTATTTCGTCTTTGACCCTTGGTCCTTGTTTGGTTTTCATTTGTTATGCATCCTTCTAATGTTCAGATCTGGGTCTTGTGACTTACAGGATATAGATAAAGAGATAAGCGAACTCAAGATGTCTGTTAATACACGAGGAAGGTTGGTCGCTGCAGAGTTTCTGAAGCAATTTATCTGATCCATCTTGTTGTGCTATTGACTCATCAAGTTTCCCCCTGAAAGATTTTGTCAAGCCGAATTCTCATGTCATTGTGATGCAGCCGCAAGCTCGGACCGGCATTGTCAGTCCCTTGCTGATTGCTGTTTGTGAGTAAGTAGTCATTTAATTTTCAGCTGACAAAAAAGAGAGAAAGTAAGCTGGGCAGATTGTCATATTATACCGTTTTGAGCATGAAGAAGATCAGACTTTATTCTATTTGCCTGATTTGATGGCTGTATAGTATTTGATTTGTTAGAATTGCTTATCGCTCAGTCTATTGTGAACTATATTTTCTTATTCAGATGATGCCAGTGCCGATTTCTACTTTTAAAACGAGCAAAAGCTCCTGTCGGAATCAGGAGTTGCCTGAGTTGGGCATAAAGCCCTACCTTACTCAGATTCCTGAAAAGTACACTAGTTTAGAGCTCCAATGTGCTTGAGCAAGAAGAGCATTGTAAACCCTGGACTAGCTCTGGATCTTTGCTTGGTAGTACAAGCATGGATGATGCAAGAGATGGTGATAGACAAATTCTTAAGGCGCAACCTCTTGCATTGTTTTCATTCCAAATCCAGCGGCTGACAATTGATATTATATGGTAGGAGGTGACAAGATTAATTAAAGTACTTGAATAGACAATCATAAATGCCTATGATCCACTTGTTTATAACCCAATTGACCTCGTGATCTCTAGTAAGAAGACTTCTAGATCTTAGTTTGGCTTTGGATTCTTGAGATGATTCCACGATAGGTCCCCTAACTTGTGGTTTTGGCAATTGAATCCTCGAAACTTTTAATTGGTGCTTTGAATAACCTAAATTTCATTAGTCGTTCGAATAAATTCTATACTCGTAAAAATGCACTATTATGTCGATGTCCCTGTTGATATGGCATTTTTGCTTTAAAAAAAATAATGAAATCCTGTGAAATATCTAGAAAATTCTAAAATTCATCCGAAAAAGGGAATGAGAACTTGAAAAAGGAAACTTCGGGGAAAAATCTGGGGAAAAGAAAGGAGAAGAGAAAGGAAACAGAGAATAACTTACTTGAAGAGAAAAACGTCCTCTTTTTTCTCATCTTCTTCTCTCCATCCAAACAGTCCAAAGAGAGGACTACTTTTAACGATGGTTGGACTACTTTTAACCATTGGAGTTAGACCGATTAAAAATTTAAGATTCAATTGAGAAAATCACACAAGTTAGGGATCAATTGTGGACTTTATCCCTTTGTTTAAAAAAAATGAAATCAAAGATAAATAAATCCGACTTGCACTATCTAGAAGCAACTCAAATTACCTATGATCGTTCAATTATTGTTATGTGTTGATGATGACAGTTATTTTATAGTTACTTCTAACATCGGAACCTATTCCTTGTAAAGATTTTAAATTCAGGACTATAATTTCATATATCTGGTTTACATTTCCATTATTGACGCTTACATTTTGGTGAATCTTTTAGTCACTCAGTGCAAAGAAATCAGAAATCGCCCGCAACTCCTAACAAATATATTATTAATTTGTATTTACATATTAGGAGTATTTTCATAGTAATAAGCCCACAATGAATTATGTTCTAAGTAGACTGGTGCAGGAAGGTTCCGAGCTTGATTGAATTATTTGGTCCGAGTCTGTGAGATTGTAATTTTTGGCCAACCTCGTTGAAATATCCCTGCGGTTGAAATTACATGTGAGGTCCACATGGGACGGTCTTCGATTGGAAGATAACAGAACAATTGTCAATGTGTACCTTTGTTCACAGACCAAAAAAAAAATATATCCCTTCGGTCCAAATTGGAAAAGTAGAGGATTCTTGTTCTTTTTGAGACAACCATAAATCTCACCTATATAAAGGATCTCTCTTTCTTAAGATTAAAGGTGGTTGATCAATAGAGAAAAGAAGAGGCACATTCACGTTATAACGTTGGAGTCAACCGATCGAACTCTCTCCTCACCGTGCCTACGCCATTGCTGCTGCGCCTCACAGCCGCGCCAGACCAGCCCTCACCGTGCCAGACACTCCGGTGAATTCCTGCAATTTTTCCGGCGACCCCTGCAGCACACCTAGCACCACCACCGTCGTTGTAGGCTCACCCGTGAAGTTTGGAGTTGTCGTTCCTCCTGCTGCTTGTTTCTAGTCCCTGCGCCATCGTTCGCCACCTAATCCAGACATTATTGCCGAGACTGCCAGCCTCTCCGCCACGCCCCGGCCATACCCTTTGCCTTGTTGGTTATCGCTGTGATCCACTTGTAGCTGGTCGTCGTTGGAATCAATTGTCCAATATAGGTAATTTCCAAAATTACATTCTATTCAAATGGTCAATTACCTAATTTGAAGAACTGTGATTCTAATGTGATTTGGTTTGAGTATCAGCTATATCTCAAATATATAAGTTTCCCTGTATGAGTTATAATTGGGAATTTGATCTTTGAGACTAAAAATTGGATCCTTGATTAAATTTGTTTCCTATTTTGGGTGTGGTGAATATTTAATAAATCTTTACTCGTTAGTTTAGGAACATTAAAAAAAACATAAATATAAAAAAGATTGCACTGCATTTAGTTTAAATTGCATCCACGAATGTTTCATAATTTAGAAATTCAAATCTTTAGTGCATTGGAATAATGTAATAAGTTAGGAAATTACCTAATTTAGATTAAGATTTAATATAAATGATTTTCTAGTTTAATTTAGGTCATCATGTAAATTTAGACAATTTCCTAATTAAATTCATAAAGAAAATATAAAAAATATTGCATATATATCCATATAGAATTAATTTGTTTGTAATACCCATGTCATATTATCATGTCATTTTAGTAATCATATGCTTAGGGTCAAATAATCTAAGTCATGTCATGTAGATTAGTAATTATATTTCATGCATTGCGTACAGTTTAATTTTCATAAAAAAAAAAACGCAAAAAAAGAAGAAGTTAATAGTCATTGCATTTAGAAATCATGTTTGGAGCATGCATGCATTGTTTGGTCTTTAAGTAATATTTTGCAAAAACACTGGATGTATTGGACATAATGAAGCTTTACTATTGCTTAGCCCATCAAGGTTGTTCTATTTCCCGTGTTTGGTCGTTCATATTTCCAGTCAAAATAGGATTAGATAGGATATGATAAGATAAGAAATCTAGGATTTGTCATATTCTATCAACTATTTGGTGAACTATAGATTTAAAGTCAGATATTTTCATATCTTATTCTATCCTATCCTATCCTATCCATTATTTGATAGAAATTGTATATAAATATAAATGATATATATATATGACCCCACATGATGCTCATGAAATGATATCGATTTTATTATCATAAAAATAACATTCTCATGCGCGAATATACTTGAAAACAGTACAGCTAATTAGACTTTCAAACCTCGTTGCAATAAAATAAAATTAGACTCACAAACTTTCTTTGTCGTCCTAACCACGCTTACAAAATTTCCTACTTGCTTAGCTTAAGTCTTCTCCATACCCTGCTTTTAAAAAGACATCGCTGAGAACGGACTTGCTCTTTGTCGTCCAAATATTGAAAAAGCACTTTGAATTGTGTATTCCATGTGAGTACATCGCACTAGCGACTAACTCTTCAACGAGAATTAAGTACAAAATAGAGAGATTGCTTTGTGGACTTTATATTGTGGGGGGTCAAAATTACCAAGATACATAAAACAAATTATAGTGGCCAAGGAATTGCTAAGAAAAAAATATAGAGAGCCAAAAAATTAGATGGTGAACAGCCTTGAGACTTGATCATAAGCCAAAGGGCATACCACAATGCAAACAAACCCGAGGCAACAACTGACCATAGGTGATGCACCAGAAGTAAGAATGTCCACCATCACTACCATTGATTGCAGCTCCCATTTCAGTATGGTTTGTTAGTGAGAATTTCTATACTCTTTTCATTTTGCATTAAGATTTATGATAATGCTCTAGAAGGAGACACATACCACAGCAATTATGAATAAAGCTCCGGACTTCACAAGAAATAACACGCTCAAAAAACATATGATTCCAATAAATAGCAAAAACAACATTGTTCGATGTTTTTCATTGTCTTGAAACAACAAAAAGACTATACAAGATGCCTATTACTTATAGACAAAATTATGCAACTCATAGCTCCAACTCTAGTAGTTCATTGAAACCACAAAAACCATAAACCAAGCTCCACACCTCACAAAATATAGCACCCTTAGAAAACATTTAATCCCAAATTATTAGTAATTTTTTCAATCATCTCTTAAAGAAGCAGGTCCACAAGTGCCTTTATGTCTTCTTCTTGAATAAAAAAAAGAAAAAGAAAAGAAAGATGAATAATCTCAAGATCCTTCACATTTTCTTATGCATAATTTTATTCTATCCAAAGTAGGTAGAGACATATGAAGAAACTCCTCATTGATTTTTCTTTTATCATTATCAAAATCTTTAGCATGTCTAATGTGGCTAGTAATCATATCCATCCTCGCATTAGCTTTTTCCAAGAAAGAGCCAAAAGTGCATGCAATCTCAACTATCCTAGCAGCGCATTTATCACCTGTTTTAGCCTTTTTTTCTTCTTGAAGGATCAAAACATTTTGTGTTTGAATAGATGATTTTGGTGGTAAGCTTTGACTTATACCATTAGTTTCCACATCATCATGATTCTCACCTTATTCAAGATCTACGATCACATGAGCTTCTAAAGGATATTCACTAAGATTTCCCTTGGCATAGTCTTTTCCAAGTACATTTGCTAGTCAATCATATTGAGGAAATGACTTCTCTCTCATAGAAGCAGCTCCTAAATAAGTCTACAATATATATATGTATGTATGTATGTATGTATGTATGTATGTATATTGTTTTGTTAAAAATTAAGCAAGTAGTGAAGAAGAAAAGTGAGAAGAAATGACAACAACCTCGATATATATATATATATATATTGCCTACTATCCTCTAAATGAATATCAACATAATGTTTTCGTGACCCCACCCCAAGCCACTTCGATCCTTTAAGTCATATATTTGATTGTACAACTTTTTCAAGTTTTTCATCTTCAACTCTATGTGAGATTACCCTTGATGCCAGAACCAATGAACTTTTCTTCAAACCACTTCTAAAACGTAATGATGTAACAAATTTTGAAGCCGTTATCAGCTTCCATTCCTCGTGCAATTAGCTCTTTAAAATAATCTAAAAGTGCATTCTCTTCATCTATTGTCCATACACGTTCTCTCTTTGTTTCCCGTCCTTGAGTTTGACTGAAATTGCTACCTTCCATTCCTAAATAGTGTGGTAGAGAAAATTTTATGATAGGAACAACATGGTACTAAAAATTTAAAATGATGAAGTGATAATTCAAACATTACATAAGGAATATATGTTTCAATAATGACATATTACACTTGTCTAAAAGAAATGAAAAAGAAGAAGGTTACAATGCAAGTCTTACAACAATGGGAAACACATTTTTTTTTTTTTTTTTTTTTTTTTTTTTTTTATAAATAATGCCAAATCATGCAACTCCTCCATGTCCTTGACTTGCATTCCACTCATTAAACATTTGCATTGCCAAATTTTGCCTCCATGTCATCTATAGATCCAATGGCTCAACAACATCAATTGTTTCCACATCTTCAATGGTGTTAGCAACTTCATCTAACCATGCCTCAATTGGATCAATGGCCATTTCTCTTCTCATCAAGTTGTGTATAAGGCAACAAGCTATGATTATTCAACCTTGCGTTCTAATTGGATAAAAAGATAGACTCTTAAGAGTAGCCCACCGTAACTAAAGTAGACCAAAGCATCTTTCTATGACATTTCTAACATGAGAATGCTTTATCTTTAAGTACTCCTCAAGGGAATTTGGCATACAACCTTTTGTCCACTCGAATAGGTGGTATCAAGTACCTCTATGAGGAGCAAGAAAGTTCTCCCCATTTGTGTATCTAGTTTATCTACAAGATAATAATTACCTAATAACAAATGATAGCATTATTAATTGTCTTAGAATCATCAAAACCTACATGATAAAGAATGCAACATATTGATAAAGGCTTGTCTTGGTTTAACTCAAATATCTTGACGCACTCTAGAATCTACTATTGAGCCTTCCTATTTAGGTTAAACATATATGAATTTTATGTCACGTGAGCAAACTCCTAATACATTGGTTGCTACCTCACCCTTTCTATTTTGATACCTTGGTTTATCAACCTCTTGAACACGTATCTAAACGTATGTGCCATCTGATGCTCTTAAGCAACCCTAGAAACATGAAGTTAATGAAATAACCTTGTCTTTAAAGTATTAAATTAATCCATGTACTCACATAGCAAACATATTTTTAAACCATCTCTCGTCTATAATTCCTCTAGAACTAGTTCAAGTGAGATACAAAGCTTACTATGCATTCTTATTACGACATTTAAAACTAAATTAAAATACCTATTTATTGTCTCCCCATACCTCATAAATCTAAACTTGATGACACAATTTTTCACATGATGGGCAAGTATATGTAGGAACATTGTCACTTATTCTTCTATAGTTACAAGTGCATCGTTTTTTAACCCACCAATTGTACGTGTCAACTTGCATAGTAGAGTAAATGTTCATTTATCCATCCTAAGTTATTCCACACTATACAAGTCACTACTGTTAATAAGGCAGTCAAGGTGATCTAACGAGCTTGGCTTCTAACAAATGTGTGATCCTTCAATATATGCTTATAGTAGTGCCTTTCAGGAGGATTGGACACTACAATCATATACATCATAGAAAAAAAAGCAACATTTGTAGGTTCATCTTCTCTAATATCAAAATGGTAAAACTTTTCTCTCTATTGATCCATTTCTAATAAGAAAAATAACCATAACATTAGGCAAATTTACATAATAACAAAATCATCCAAAACAACATCTCTTTCAAATCAACAGATTTTCACAGAATCTCACTGGACAAATCCATGATTATTGCTAGAAATATATTCATGTAAAAGAAATTAACTAAAGTTGATTCATGATTATTAATGACTCTGTGAAGAGATAATTGTTTTCTATTATTCAATAAAAAATAAGGTTACGTAAATATATATATATATATATATATATATTCATAACTAAGTTACTATTTTACCCTTATTACTCACTATATTTCCCAACACTCCCCCTCAAGTTGGGATGTAGATTTCGAATAATCCATAAGAAGCTCGCTCTAATCCCCCGTAGAGATTTCGTAAAAGTGTCTGAGAGTTGATCCTCCATCTTTGTGTGTTGAAGAATAATCTCCCTTTCTGAACTTTTTCTCTCACAAAATGACAGTCAACATCAATGTGTTTAGTTCGCTTGTGAAAGATGGGATTAGATGCAATATGAATAGCGTATTGATTATCATAATACAACACTAATGGATTTGATGGTGACATTTCATTATTTGATAGTAACATTTTCAACCATAGTAATTCACTTGTCACATGTACCATAGCTTGATATTCAGCTTCAGTGCTTGATCGGGAAACTGCATGTTGTTTCTTGCTTTTCCATACAATTAAATAACCCCCAAGAAACACACAATAGCTTGAAGTAAATCTCCTCTCCACAGGACATCTAGCCCAGCGCCATTAGAGAAGTTTGTAGTGTTTAGATGGCCATAATTCTTGAATTGTAATCCTTTACTTGGCGTTCCCTTCAAATATTTGACAATTGGAAGCACAACATCCCAATGAGTAGTACAAGGAGAACTCATGAACTGAATTGTGAAAGATATATTAAGTCTTGCGATAGTAAGATAGCTTAATTTACCAACTAATCTCTGATACTTCGCTAGAACATGTAGTAATTATCCATGTTCTGCATCAAGTTTTATATTGAGATCCATAGGGGTATCAATTGGCTTTACTCCAAGAAATCCAACCTTACCAAGGATGTTTAGTATATACTTTTGTTGCAATAAATTAATACCAGCATGTAAATATGATACTTCAATACCAAGAAAGTATTGAAGACGTCTAAGATCTTTAGTACTAAATTCTTTATGTAGAAATTGTTTAAGTTTTTGAATACCACCTGAATCACTGCCAGTAATGATGATATCATTTGCATATACAACTAGAAGGATACAACTAGCTAAAGACACAGAGCTAAAAATTGAATGACCTACTGTTGACACATAAATTTTGGGCAACCCATTTAGTAATTTATTGCATAAAAATTAGGGGTTAATTTTTAACCCCTAAGAAAAAATATTATAATTGCATAGCATATAATTTTTTAAGTGCATTTATTTTTACATGTTTTGCATTTTTATTTTTAGGACCAGTGCGAACGGGTTCAAATTAGTTGGATTAAGCCCACGAAAGGAACAAATTAGCCCAAGCCTGTTGCTTTTTAATTAATTAATTATCTTATGAGAAATTAAGATTTGATGTGATATTAGGATGAATTTTTTGAAATTTAAGAAAATCACATTACAATTTTATCTTCAGCAATGGTGATAAGATCCTTGGGAATATTAAGGAGATATGGAAAATAGGAGGATTTTGGGTGATCGGCAGGTTAGAGATTATCTTCGTGTATATTGAAAAGGCGAGATAAAATATTCTACGAAGATCACCTATTTTTACCTATAAAAGCAATCGTGTACGATGAGAGAAGAGGGGGGGCTTTTGTAGGGTTTCTTTTGGTCGATTGAAAAGAAAGAAAAAAAGTGAAGGAAAGTGAAGTAAAAGTAGAAGCAGCAGAGGGGAGGAAGTGATTGGACATTTACTGTTCATCGTCTTCCCCATTCGCTGCCCCCATCCGCTGCCCCGGTCGCCGGCTTCTCTTCACCTGCGTCCGCGCTGCGCCGACGCCATCAAACCGCAAGCCGCTCGGACTCCCTCGCCGCCCGATCCGTCGCGCCTCCGCAGCTGTGAGCACCGCCGCGACCGGCGTCCAGCGACCGCATCTCAGACCGCCCCCGGCGCCGCCTCACCGCGCCACCACACCAGATGGCCCCGCTTCCGATCTACGCTTGCACCTGAAGTTTCTCGGCCCGCGACGCCCTTCGCCGGTGGTCCGAGCTACTGCCGCACGCATCTGCTCTGCCCCCGATCCGACCGCGAATCTGCCCAGCCCGAAGTCCGATCTCGCGTTCGCAAGACTACCCTGCCGCGTCTCCGTGATCTAGCCGTGAAGCCCGACGCCAGAGCCATTCCTGCTCTGCTGCCGAACCTTCCGCCCAGACGCAGCAACGCCGCCCCGCCTTCGCCGGTGGTCCGTTTCAGCCAGCCCTCCACCCGAGCGACCATCCGAGCCGGACCCGAGGTCCTCCACCTGCAACGCCCGCACCTGGAGTCCCCCGCGCGCGCCCACCGCCGATTCACCTCCTCACCGCTCGCCCGCTGCCGGTTCACCCTTGCCGGAGCCCCTCACCGGACCGGCGACCCTCTGCCCGGAGACCAGTCGCACGAGCACAAGCCGTGGGAAGGAAAAGAGGAAAAAAAAAAAAAAGAAGGATAAACCAAAAAAGAAAAAAGGGAAATTAGGTAGTTTATTTATTTATTTATCTCTTTCTTGAGTTTTTATTATTTTTCCTTTATAGCTTGTTTTTTTTTAGTAGAATTGTTCTTTAAATATATGATTGATATTCCGACATAAAATAGTCCCTCAAGTTTAGGGATTGACGGTCCGATTTTCGCGCCCGAAATTCGACTCGCAATCCTCATAAAATCGACAATCCAATCTCTGGCTCGAGATTCGATTCGCGATTTAATTTTAAATTTGGTCAACCCGATCTCACGCGAGATATGGTTCGCCAATTTTGGATATCAATATTATGTCTTGCTTGATTTGATTTGATGTCGTGGCGTTTGGATCAATTTTATTTTCATAAAAAAATCAAAAAAAAAAAAATCAAATTAGGGTTAAGTTTGTTCCTAGTCTTAGGGTTATCTTGCACGTTTAAAATTGCAATCTTATTTTGAATTTTTAAATAAGAATATCCAAAAAATGTTTGAATTAAGATTATGTTTGTTTTAGAATATCTCATGTTATCTTGCATATTTAGAATGGGGATCTTATTTTGAATTTTTAAATAAAAAATTCAAAAAAAAAATGCTTTCATTTAGGATGTTAGTTTTCTTTAATTTAAATGGCACGTTTAATTATTTTGCAATTTTAAATTTCGAATTTTACAAAAAAAAAAATCATCATGCATGTATCATGTATAGCATTAGGGCATTCTTGGCACATCATTGCATATTAGGTTGATTGCATATTTAATTTTATTTAGGTAGATCCTTTAGATAGATTGCATTTTAGGTTAGAGATTACTTGGTTAAGATAATATTCTAGTTTAAATTAGGATTTGGCTTAATCTAATTCCTAATACGAATTGAATAGAATCTTAATCTAGCTAGATAATCTTTGCATTTTTCTAATTTCGAATTTCATGGAAAATAAAAATTGCCTTAGAATTAATCAATTTCATTCTTTAGGATAGATTGCACTTTATTTATGTCATATAGTTTAAGTTATATTACCATGCCATATCATTCCATGTTAGATTAGTAACATTGCATTGCATGTAGATTAGATTTTCATTAAAAAATGAAAACAAAAAAAAAGACTTTGCGTGTTAATTAGAAACCATATCTAGGATTGTTGATGTGGATTTTAATTTAATACTTTGCAGATGCTTTCGTTGTTTTGAAGTAAGTTTTTGCAACTTCTTCATTTGCTTTCTTGAGTGTTAAATTGATGGTTTTGCACTCGCGTAGTTCCCACATGTTAGGGAATTAAAATCAATTCAAGTTGCTTACCAAACAATTTTTCAAAATAAAGAGAAAGGTACCGAAAGGGCGTTAGAGAAATCTAGCGTAACCAAGTCTCCAAACTCATAAATCTCGGTTCGTAGGAGTAAAGTAAAACTCAAATTACTTTACTTGGGTTTCTAATCGACCCACCAAAAATAAATTAATGGCGACTCCTAATTGAAAAATCAATTGCATGTTAAGAACTCGAACTTAAGTTGCTAATTGGTATGGGCTTGGGAGAGTCCGAGTTAAGTCTAGGCTTAACAATCCATTAGCCAAACTCTAGATGGTTTACTCTCGAAAAATTGGTCGCGACACCTACCTAATAATGCTTTAATCCAAATTTGATAATCACATGTCACGACCAAATTTTTCGAGTGTAAACCACCTAGGATTTGGCTAATGGATTGTTAAGCCTAGATTTAACTCGGGCTCTCCCAAGCCCATACCAATTCGCGACTTAAATTCAAATTTTTAACATGCAATTGATTTTTAACTAGGAGTCGCCACTAACCTATTTTTTGGTGGGTCGATTAGAAACCCAAGTAAAGTAACGGGAGTTTTACTTTACTCCTACGAATCAGAGACTCTAGGTACGGAGACTTCGTTACACTAGATTTCTTTAATGCTCTTTCGATACCATTCTTTTATTTTCAAAAATGCTTTTGCAGGCAACTTAAATTGATTTTAAATTTAATTCTCTAACATGTGAGGCGATCATGCGGGTGCGCAAACCATCAATTTAACACCCAAGTAAAGCAGTAAATAAATTGCAGGACTTTCCTCATAGCAACGAAAGCATCTGCGTTGTTAGATCAGAATTCACATCAACAATCCTAGATATGATTTCTAATTAACACGCCATCACTCAATTTTTTGTTTTCAATTTTAACGACAATATAATCCATATGCAATGCAATGCTTCTAATCTAATATGAAATGATATGGCATGGCAACATGTCCTAAAATATATGAATGAGTAAACATTTTTATGATTTCTCAATGAACATGTGATAATTAAATATGGAATCTAAATTAACAAAAATGACCTAATTCTGATGACATGCAATGACGTACCAAATTATTTCAACTAAAATGACATGCAACATGTAATAATATGCGAGCTATATGTCACACGACATTTATTAAATGACCTAGTCTAATGACGGGCAATTTTTAATTAAATGAACCTAACGATAATCACTAAATGACGTGCATTTCATGAACCTAATTCTATATGACGTGCACATGATTTTTTATTTCTTAATAAGCATGCAATCTATCCTAATATGCAATGATGTGCAAAGAATGCCCTAATTCTAATTTTTTCTTTTTCTTTTATGAAATTCGAAATTAAAATTGACACATAATTAAACGTGCAATTTAAATTAATGAGAAGAAAATATGATATCCTAAATTAATGTTTTTGGTCTTTTTATTTAAGAAATTCGAAATAAATTTCCTATCCTAAACATACAACATAACCTTAAAACCAGTAATATCCTAACATGCATTTAACCTAACTCAAATATTTTTTTTGGGTTTTTCCTTTACGGGAGCAATCAAATAAAGGCATCAAGAACAACATGGCAACAAATCAAGCAAGATATCATCCATGTCCATTTAATTTTGGAAATAAATTGACGAATCGTATCTCGCGCATGAGATCGGATTGGCCAATTTTTAAATAAAATCACGAATCGTATCTCAAGTGTGAGATCGGATTGGTGATTTTTCCGTGCGATTGCGGATCGTATTTCGAACATGAAATCAGACCGTCAATCATATGCACGTTGCGAAATTAGGAAGATTTCCTAATTTAGAAGGCTACTCGAGTTTACAGACACCATTTCGACGAAATTTTCGGAAATCAAATTAAATAAAATTCTTACCTAATCCGAATATTGGCTTCCAAATTTGGACTTTGCGCAATCGGACCGGGATCGCAATCGGGAATGGCGGTGCCTAGTGATCGATGAAGTGCTCACGTGGTGATTTGGCCGCAATGCTTAGCGATTTGGGCCATGGAAAGGCTTGCGGGCGTCGGTGATGGAGTTGCTCACGGTGGACCCGTGCTATGGAAAGCCGGGCATCGAAATGTCCAGAACCGAACGAGAATCCGAGCTGCGTTCGATGTGCATTGAACCACGGTGCAAGAGGTGGTGGGGACTCTCGGTTTCGACTAGCTCGTGGTGGGATTGACCAGCATGGCAGCGGCTGGAATCATGCAAAGCGAGGCCGAGTGCTGAGGTTACCGGCGGAAATTGCCTGAGAACTTGCGGGAAAATCAACAAAAGTCCACTAGGCGTGTGTCACGGGCCTAAAGAAGGTCGACCTGAGAGGTTCCCCGAGGACGACCGTGACTCATTCGTGGTGGACCTCCTATGCTCGCTCGGATTTCCTACGAGCCTTATTCCCGAAGTTTCTAGAAGACTCTAGCCCCATTTATGTCGGTAGCTAGTAGTTGGTATGTCGGTAGCTAGGAGTTGGCATTTATGTCTAGTAGTTACCGTTAAGTGTCGGTAGTTGAGGCGGTGCGATCTCGTCCGCCGGTTAAATTCTAGATCAATGGATGTAATTCGAGGCCCTCAACTATAAAAAGGGGTGTCCTCCTTCATTTGTAAGCATCCACTACTTCCGCAATATAAAGCTTCTTTCCAGAGCTCCTCTCTCTAGAAATTAATCTCTCTACGATCCGGGTAAGGTGAGCGAGTGAGCATTCGACCGAGCAAGGCTTGGCTTAGATGCTTCGGCGATCCATTCCGATCCTAAAGTGCACGAGTCACCGCGCGGTCACGATCCCAATCGATCGGCCCGTGACAAGTGGTATCAGAGCTAAAGAGAGATCCGTTTCCAGAGATTGAAGAGCGCTAACTGTTTGAAAGAATGTCAAGCCAAGAAGCGGCTATAGTTGGAGAGGCCGGGCAAGTCAAGGAGACTCGCGGTCGATCAAAGAAGAGGGAAACCTCGATGGATGCTGCGGCTTCGTTCGATGAGAAGATCGGGAAGGTCCGGAGTGCCGTGCTCGAACTCATGGAAGGTCTTGACGATGTGCGAGACTGGATCATGGAGGTTGAGGGCTCGCTCCGTGAGGACTTCACGACCGGCATCAACCAAGCCACGGCTCCATTGTTCGACAAAGACGAAGCTCTCGAAGCATCGATCGATGGTTTGAACGAGCGCGTCCAAATAATCGAGGAGGTAAGCCCGTGTAGGGAAGAGGTTGAAGCCATGAAGGCGGAGATCCAAGAGCTCAAGACCGAGCTCGCCCTATGCAAATTAAGCATCACGAACGGTGCTATGCCTACTCAAGCGGTGCCCAAGATCGAGGTGCCAAAACCGAAGGAGTTCAAAGGCAATCGGTCCGCCCAAGAGGTGGATAACTTCGTGTGGAGCATGGAGCAATACTTCGGCGCCGTCAACATCCGAGACGAGTCGACCAAGGTACGAACCGCTTCCATGTTCCTGTCTGATACGGCAATGCTGTGGTGGCGCAATAGGTGCGATGAGATTCGACGCGGCGCCGATCCCGTGAACACATGGGATGACTTTGTGAGGGAGTTCCGGGACTATTTCTTCCCCGAGTTCGCTCAACAAGAAGCCCGAAGCAAGCTCCATCGCCTCGAACAAAGAGGCGCGATCCGAGAGTACGTGAAGGAGTTCACGGAGCTCAAACTCCAAATTCGCAACCTAAGCGAAGAGGAGGCTTTCGGAGCGTTCATGGATGGACTGAAGCCATGGGCACAACTTGAGCTGAAGCGACGGGACGTGAGTAGTCTTGCGCGAGCGCTGAGCATGGCTGAGTCTCTCATCGACCTCACCAAGGTTGAGCCGAGGAACAACCGAGCAAGAGATTGGAGGTCGGATTGACCCGAAGACGACACGAGAAGAACTCCCCGAGGCGCGCATGATCAAGGTGGCCGAGCCAAAACGTGGGGAGAAGGGACTTCTAAGCCGTCCTTCCAAAGAGGTCGACTGCCAACGGACTACACGAGTAAGTTCGATCAACCTCCGCCCTCTCCTTGCTTCATATGCAAAGGTCCGCATTGGACCCAAAAGTACCCGAAGAAGGGTCGAATCAATGCCCTCCTAGCCATAGAAGAGGTAGAGGAGGAGCCCAAAGAAGAAAGGCGACAAATCCGGCTTGGAGGCGTGAAGACGATCAACTCCGTCCGAGCTCGATCGCCGTCCAAAGAAGGAATCACACCAAACACAGACATGTTCTTCGTGGAAGTCGAAGTGTGTGGCCGAACGCTTTATGCTTTGGTCGACACTGGCGCGTCGAACATGTTCATGTCGACCGAGGTGGCAAAGGCCTTAAAGCTTCATGTGGAACCGACTGGGAAGACGTTCAAACCCATCAACTCAGACGGTCTCCATGGCATAGGATCAACTCCCGGCGTGGGCGTCCAAATCGGTGGATGGAAGGGCGAGCTATCGTTCGAGGTAATTCCTCTCGATGATTATGATCTCATTCTTGGTATGCAATTCTTCAATAGTGTGAGATCCATGATCGACATGAGGACCAAGTGCCTCGTGATCCTCGACCCGCAATACCCAACGACGATCCCCATGATCAAAGGGATGGTCGACACCAAGACCATCGCCACGATCCGACGCCTCGACAAGAACTTGAAGTTCGAGAAGCGACTAAACAAGCTGGCCGAGGTGAAGCCGAAGGTAGAGTTGGATCCTACTCCAACACATGCCATACCCATCCAAGTACTCTTCCCCGAGGTTAAGTGCGCACCGCATGCTCCGTCCAAGCCAAAGATGGAGCCTCGTGCCAAGTCTGAGGTCACCATTGAAGGTTGCGGTCCTTCGTACGTGAGCGTCCGCACCAAACAAAATCAAAACAAGAGAGCCCGTGCCAAAGACCGCGCTCGTACCAAGAAGGCCGCCCGTCAAGCTGAGAACGACGAGGACGTCGCTCGATTGAGTGGGGGAGAATGTCACGGGCCTAAAGAAGGTCGACCCGAGAGGTTCCCCGAGGACGACCGTGACTCATCCGTGGTGGACCTCCTATGCTCGCTCGGATTTCCTACGAGCCTTATTCCCGAAGTTTCTAAAAGACTCTAGCCCCATTTATGTCGGTAGCTAGTAGTTGGTATGTCGGTAGTTAGGAGTTGGCATTTATGTCTAGTAGTTACCGTTAAGTGTCGGTAGTTGAGGCGGTGCGATCTCGTCCGCCGGTTAAATTCTAGATCATTGAATGTAATCCAAGGCCCTCAACTATAAAAATGGGTGTCCTCCTTCATTTGTAAGCATCCACTACTTCCGCAATATAAAGCTTCTTTCCAGAGCTCCTCTCTCTAGAAATTTCTCTCTCTACGATCCGGGTAAGGTGAGCGAGTGAGCGTTCGACCGAGCAAGGCTTGGCTTAGGTGCTTCGGCGATCCATTCTGATCCTAAAGTGCCCGAGTCGCCGCGCAGTCACGATCCCAATCGATCGGCCCGTGACACATGGCTCATGGCGGGCTAGAGATATACCAAGACTTGCTAATGGATGACCCGATTAACTGCTTCGTGGTAATAAGTAGACATTGGTCAGAGCCTCCACAGAGAATTGCTGACGTTAATGTGGTGCGGTGGCGCAAGGAACAGCCGCAACTTCTTGAAGGAAAACCCGCCTTACGATCCGAAATAAAATTTTCTTTGGTCTCCTTGCTTTGACCAATAACAAGCTTTGCTGACTCCTCAGCTTTTTGACCGTGGACTTCAAGGCAGTGAGAGGCGCGGCTTGGACGGTTAATGACACTCGGCCAGGCTAATCACGGACAGATACGGTTGCGGTGAGGCTCGGCTCAGTGGCTTCATGGATCATAGGTGATGGCTTGGCCTTGGGGACGTCGCTGTGGGTGGCAAAAATTGCAGGCTTGATGGCGAGACCTCGGACATGACTGAAAAAGCCTGCAAGAAAGTGAAGCAAAATTAGCAGAGCAAGGGTTGCGAGCGCTGGGATCACCGGAAACCTGCAAATAAGGAACAAACGACTGGACGGCGACTTGATTTGGGACTGAGGCTCGTCGGGTTAATTGATCTCGCTTGACTTTCTTTTTTCGGATGGTGTGCTTTCTTATTCGCTGAACGTCCCTTCCTCGGACTGCCTCCGATTATTATATTTTAATACAACCTCCACTAAAGCTCCTTTGATCGCCGTTTGGAGTTATCCTCTTAACCTGCAGGGGCACAAAGCAATTTACTGCGAAGAGCACCGAGGCGCGTTCGTTGTGACTCAACACCAGCAGCGTTGTCGAGAGTGGGATGGCGATGAGCTCGAAGTCGCTGGTGTGGTTGAGTCGAGCGGCCGGGTGTCGTTGACGGCGGAACGGCAATCGCGTCGCCGTTGGCGATCGAGCAACTGCAGGCGGAAGCTTTGGGCTGCAAGATTCACGACTTGTAAAGGGAGCTGAGGCACGTGTCTGGGACAACGAGATTCACAAGGAGCTGCAAGGTGCAACTGCAGAGAAGGCCCGTCGCTCACTAGAATAGGCAGCACGATCGTTGGGTGTGAACTGGAAATTGTCGCAAAAGAGGTTGGACTTTTTGATCTCTGAATGTGAAGACTCTCTCTCTCGTGTAATAGCTGTGTGTTCAATTCTGTAGCCCCCCTCGAATTTCTCCATACGGGGTCCCTTTTATACAAGCGAAGGATTTAATTTTTTGGCAAATGTTCCTTATTTTTCCTTTCCTTTTCAGCTCAAGCACGAAATCCCTTTTGATTATGTAATATTTCTTATTTTAAGTCAAAGAATATATTACTCAATATATGCCCCCACGTGCAATATTCTCTTTATGTTTTTTTTCCTAATTTCCACTTGAAACTTTCTTTTCTGCCAAAAAAATATATCCTTCGGTGTATATTGCCTGAATATGTGAAAAATCTCCCGTCGTATCATTGAATTAACGCTCATCTACCGCCGGTCGGTCCAATGCAAATGCAAATAAAAAAAATGCTCCTAAAACTAGATGTTATGCAATTTTAATTTCATATATATATTTTTAGGGTAAAAATTAATCCCTAATTTTTTAATGTTAAAAATGACTAAATGGGTCGCCAAAATTTAGGTGTCAACATCGCATCACTAACTCTACCAAACCAAGCACGAGGAGATTATTTAAGTCCATACAAAGCTTTGCATAAGCGACATACCACATTCTCCCCCTGAGCAACAAACCCATGTGGTTGCTTCATGTAGACCTTAGCCGAATCACCATGTAAAATGGCATTTTTCACATCCAATTGATGAGGGATTCAGCCAAATTGCACAACCAGTGAAATAAAGACATAGACATATGGAATTTTGGCCATTGGAGAGAAGGTGTCATCATAGTCAACACCACAAGTCTGAGTATACCCCTTCCCAACTAACCGTGCCTTCAATCGATCTAGAGTACCATCCGAGTGAACTTTAATGGTGAAAACCCAAGGACAACCAATAGGTTTTTTTTTTTTTTTTTTTATCAATAGATAATGATGTGAGCTGCCAAATTTTATTATGAATTAGTGCTCACATTTCATCCTCCATGGCACAACACCAATTTGGATGAACAAGAGCTTCAACAACACTACTAGGCATAGAATAGAAGACAACAACGAGATCAAGGCAAAGAAGCTAGGAGATAAACGATCATAAGATAAAAAATTTGAGATAGGATGATGCGTACTAACACAATCAGAAAGACCAGAATAAGGAGCAAAACGATCAACGGGACTGCCAACATAAGAACGTGTACCTCAATTAGAAGCAACGGGCAAATTAGGATCAAAGGCTGGCACTGTAACTGATGGGGAATAGATGAATAAGTGCTCATGAAGACTGTACAGTCATAGTTAGAACTGTACTATGTCGATGATAGATGCGGTTAGCAAAATGAAATTTTATGGATATAGTTGGAGAGATGGAAGCTAGTGGAAGCATTGGTAGGACACAACCATCACTACTACCATGTGTTGATGAAACTTTCTGGGAAAAAAGATATGACTGATCTTCAAAGAACGTCATGTTTGTAGACATGAAAATACAATGGCGAGTAGGACTATAACATTTGGATCCCTTCTGAGTTCGAGAGTATCCTACAAAGACACGTTTTTCAACATGAGGATCTAGTTTATCAAGACCTGGAGTAAGACAATGTACAAAACAGACACACGCAAAGACTAGAAGAGGTAAGGAAAAGAGAGGACGATTTGGATGTAAAATTGAGGATGGTGTATCCCCCTAAAGAATAGAAGTTGGAAGCCTATTAATTAAATAACATGCCATAAGACCAGCATGCCCCCAAAAATATTTAGGTGGATGCATATGAAACATGAAGCAATGGGCAACATCAATAATATGGCGATTTTAACAATCAGATATGCCATTTTGCTGTGGAGTGTATGAACAGGAGTTTAATGAATAATGGTTGGAAACCAGCAGTTGCAACAAGGTATTCTCTAGCATTATTTGACCGTAAATGTTAGACAGAGATATTATATTGATTTACCACTTCGAAATAGAACAATTAAAAGTAATGAAAAATCTCTATATAGTCTTTTATTAAAAAAAAAATCAAGTCATTCGGGAAAAATCATCTATGAATATAACAAAATATCTAAATCCAAAGACATCAGGCACATGACATAGACCTTATACATATGAGTGAACCAACTTAAGTAGACTAGACACACGATTCTGAATGCAGGAAGGAAGAGAAGCTCTATGATGTTTACCAAACTGACAAACTTCACACTGAAAGAAACTCACAGACTTAGACTCAGGAAATAGACACCAAAGTATGTTTAGTGGTGGATGACCAGCATGGCAATGCATTCGATAGACATCAGTGGGAGTCTGTTTCATAGCTACAGCGGCTAACACCTTCTTATCAAGATAGTACATGCCATTTGATTTGTGTCCCCCACCAATCATCTGTCCAGTCCTCAAATCTTGAAAGACACAATGAGAAGAGGAAAAGGTTACAAAACAATTTAGTTCTTTTGTTAACGAGCTAATAGAAATCAAATTATAAGGAGATTTTGATAGGTGAAGGACATATGACAAAGAAAGAGAAGGACTCAAATGAGCAGCTCCCGCACCAATAACTTGAGATTATGAACCATTTGCTAACGTAACTGAGTTTGATAATAAAGAAAATGTAGAGTGAAAAGAAGACGATAGGTTAGAGTTACCAGTCATGTGATTGGTAGCTCTAGAGTCTATAACCGAAGAATCAGACGCTGCAGACAACAAACATGATGAATTACCTTTAGAGGTTTGTGCTAAAGTTGCAATAGGAGCTAAAGATCCCCCACTTGTTGGGAGCGAACCAATGTATCATACTTAGCATGTGTCAATGTAACTAAAAATTAAAATTAATTAATTAATTAATTGATTAACTAATTTAAAAAAAATTAAAGCTTCATGCATGTGCACGAATTCGTGCACATGCACGAAGCGTAATGGTCAGCGGTTGCTGACCATTATGCACGAAGCATGGATGGTCAGCAACCGCTGACCATCATGTATAGAATCGTGCATGAGCGGTTTGCTCATGCACGATGTCGTGCATGAGCAAACCGCTCATGCACGATTGTTCGTGCAAAAAAAAAAAAAGCGGACGATCAGCAACGGTTGCTGATCGTCCATCGATCAAGAACCGTTGCTGATCGGTTTTATTTTAAATAGAAAGAAGAGAACAGAAAAACGGGGCTGCTAAAATAGAGAGAGTGTGGGCGTGCGTTTTGTTTTTGAGAATGAGAAGATGCTTTGCTGAAAATAGAGAGTAAAGTGTGTGCGTGTTCTTGAGTCTTTGAGACGCAAGAAAGAAGAGCATTATCTCATTCGGGCCGTGACTATTATACATCAAGAATACGACGGATTATTTCCACGTGATTGCTAGCACGATCGAAGTGGTGAATATCCGAAAGCTCTCTCTTCTGTTCGACGTTCGTTGTTGGTGTGTCGAACTAGAGGTCCAACGCTTGTGGGACTCGAACCGTAGAACATCCCAACCGACTTGTTTCAAAGCGCGCTTCGAGAGGTATTTCGTTTAACTTCCTTTTATGTTTAGATATTTGATTAAAACGCACGAACAACGCCTTAGGAGAATCATGTGTAAAATATATCTTTGTTTCCGCTGCGTTTTTCGTTAATTATTCTTATACATGATTCATGAAACCCCAACAAAGTGGTATCGAGCCAACCTTAGGCGTTTTTCGTGCGTTTAATTGATATATAGTTCAAATATGTTTTTGCAATCTAATGGCCAATTTATTTTTGTTAAGAGAATTGGTTCTCTTGCTCTAATGTGGCCTATAGAAGTTGATTAATTTATGTGATAAATTTAATCAACTAAGCAAAAATTAGAACTAAATCAATTTTGAATCAAAAATCTGTAACTTGTTATACTTTGTGTTTATATTCTACAAATGATATGCAGAATTTTATGCATGCCTTCCAGAGCTTTAAATTTTGAATTTATGGCTCGTAAGGAAGGGTGGTGATCATGGAAAAATCCCTAATTGTTGTGATTGTTGTATGGATGAATGTATGATGATTACAGGTATTCTTTTTGGGGATGTAATTATTAAATGGAGGCTGCGTCCTTCTTTTTATATTTATTTTTTACGAAATGTAATTTTAGTATAGTTTAGTATTTCAATTATTGATGTAAATACTACAAGAAAGGAGGAGCCATTGGAGGAGCCATTAAACCGGTGAGCTCTCTGGGCCCGGTCTTTGAAGAGTTCAAAGATTGAAGAAAAAGTGAAGAGCAGGTCCATATTATTAAAACATTAAAATGGCTAAATGGGTCTCTTTGGCTCGAGACCCATTGAACCATAATTCCATGATCACCACATAGGATAGATGTTTATGTGATATCTATTTATTTATTGTGTTTATGGTATCATGCATGTTAAACCGGTTAATGTGCAAAGTGAGACCATTAATAACGACCAAAATCTCCTTATTAATAATATTAAGTCGAAACGGGTTTCGGACTCGTGGCCTTCCATCGTCGTGGTTTGATCCAATATTATAGTGGTTAATTAACCGGTTATGGATACATAGGGGTTGATTACCATTTATAATATTGGACCACTCCATTATGCATATGATGATGTGGGGTTGGAGCCAAATGATTTCTAATAACTGTTAGGTGAGGGAATCATTTGTGTTTTCAATACTTGCATGAGACGATGGGCTAGACTTAACTATGATCATGATGCCAATAACTGTTAGGTGAGGCTTTCATGGTCTAGAGGCCGAAGTTATGATTGGGACTCGCATATGATGCGTTGAACAAGCTGGTTCACTCACTAAGTTCATAGGACACCAATAACTGTTAGGTGAGGTGAACTTTGGGCTAGTGGGACTCCAATCCCCACTAGTAATCTTTACCCAACAAAGATTACCGCTTCCCATCTTAAGGAGTATGGGATTCGAATATAAATTTAGTGGGAGGATCTATTTCATTTAAAGACCAAAATGAAATAGTTATTATGAAAAGTACAACGGCTAACAATTTATTTTCTGCAACAGATATATTATTACTCTGAAAAATGGTGACCGCAAACCCACTCGCTTCTATACTTGACAAGAATTGTTTGACTGGACCCAATTTCACCGATTGGGTGAGGAATTTGAGAATTGTTCTCAATTCAGAAAAAATTGGGTATGTGCTTGATGAAAAGATGCCAACATCCTTTCCGAGGGTGGGACCCAAGAGGAGCGTGTCACTTATGATAAGTGGCGTGATGATGACTTAAAAGTTAGGTCATACATGCTTGCTTCTATGAATAATGAATTACAAAAGAAGTATGAATCAATGGAAGATGCTAAGTCGATCATTTTGCATTTAAAGGAATACTTTGATGAGAATGGTCGAACCTCTAGATATGAGATATCTAAGGCATTGTACCGTATGAGGATGGCTGAAGGATCATCTGTTAATGATCATGCTTTGAAAATGATCGGCACATTGAAGAATTGGCTAGGCTGAATCTGTGGACAATGAGTTAGCTGTGGATTTGATCCTCCAATCTTTACCCGATTCCTTCTCTGGTTTTGTCCAAAACTTCCACATGCATAAAATGGAGAAAACTCTTGCTGAGTTACATAGCATGCTGGTAGTTTATGAGAAGGAAATGCATAACACGAGGCCAAATGTAGTGGCTATGGCTAAGGCTTCTTCTTCAAAGGGTAAGACTGTTTTAAAGAAGAATAAATGGAAGAGGCCTGCCAAACCTGTTGTGCAACCAAAACCCAAGATTGATAAAGGGAAATGTCATTACTTGTGGTGTCAAAGGGCACCGGAGGAGGAACCGTAGGAGGTACCTCGCGAGCTTGAAGGTCAAGCCCAAGAACCAACCTTATGAAGGTATGGTGTCTATGCTTATTGAAACTAATCTTATGGTTAGTGCTGAATCCAGCTCATGGGTTCTAGATTCTGCTGCAACTTCACATATTTGTATGTCTTTGCAGAATCTGGAAATAAGCAGGATGCTAGGGCGAAATGAGATTGTCCTGACGTTTGCCAATGGAGCAAGAGTTGCTGCATTAGCTATAGGGACTTTTCATTTATGTTTGCCTTTGGACATGTAATGGTTTTAAAGAACTGTTTGCATTATAAGAATGCTGTTAGGAACATCATCTCTATACCTCGTTTGGGTAAAGAGAATTATGAATTTTCTTTTGCTGATGATGTATGTTCTATTTATCATAATAGAATATGTGTTGGTTCTAGCTTATTAACCAACAATCTTTATACCATTACAATGCTCGGTAATGCGATTACCAATGTCAATAAGCAAAATAGAATTGATATAAATGCCATAACTAATAAACGCCCTAGAGATGGTCCAAATAAAAAGTATGTTTGGCATCTCCGATTAGGTCATATTGGAGAAGACAGAATTAACAAGTTGAGTAATGATGGATACATTGATCCTTCAAATTTTGAGTCATACTCAACTTGTGAGGCTTGTCTTCTAGGAAAAATGACCAAAGCGCCTTTTGTGGGACAAAGTGCGCGAGCTGCTGACATATTAGGATTGATACATACAGATGTATGTGGACCAATTAATGAAACTGCTAGAGGTGGTTATAATTACTTCATTACCTTCACCGATGATCAGTCACGGTATGGTTATTTATACCTCATGAAGTATAAATCTGAATCCTTTGAAAGGTTCAAGGAATTCAAGGCTGAAGTTGAGAAACAAACAGGAAAATGTATTAAGGCTCTTCGATCGATCGAGGAGGTGAATACCTTAGTACTGAATTCATGGACTTTCTTAAAGAGAATGGCATTTTATCACAATGGACACCTCCGGAACTCCGAACATAATGGTGTATCGAACGAAGAAATCGTACTTTATTAGATATGGTACGATCTATGATGAGTTACACCGATTTGCCAATATCCCTTTGGGGATATGCCCTTGAGACAGCTGTATATATACGAACAGAGTGCCGTCCAAATCTGTTCCAACTACGCCCTATGAGATATGGCATAGTAGGAAACCTAGTCTTAATCATATTAAGATTTGGGGTTGTCCAGCTTTTGTGAAAAAGTTGAAAATGGAAAAATTGGAGGCAAGATCTGAACAAGGTCGCTTCATTGGATATCCAAAGGAAACTCTTGGATATTATTTCTATTTTCATTCAGACCAAAGAATTTTGGTATGCAAGCATGCTTCTTTTTTGGAGAATCAGTTCGTCCAAGAAAGTGGTGCTGGGCGGAAAATAGTCTTACAAGAAGAAAATAATGAAGTACCAAACAACCGAGTTCAGATACCAATCTCGATTCGGTGGGAGCTTCGATACACAACCTCTTAGGAGAAGTGCGAGAACGTCTCGCCCACCTGCTCGTTATAGACACTCGGTTGATCATATTGAACCATTATTCATTGTGAATGATAGTGATCAACCCGGTGATCCTAAAACCTATGAGGAGGCGATGTTGGACATCGATTCGGTAAATGGCTAGAAGCCATGAAATCCGAAATGGATTCAATGTATTCCAATGAGGTTTGGACCTTGACTGACCTGCCTGATGGTATTATACCAATTGGCTGTAAATGGATCTTCAAGAGGAAGATGAATGCTGAAGGTCAAATTGGAACTTACAAAGCACGGTTGGTGGCGAAAGGATATCGTCAAAAGAAGGAATTGATTATGACGAAACTTTCTCACACCGTGGCCATGCTAAAATCCATTCGGATTATGTTGGCTATAGCTGCACACCTTGATTATGAGATATTCCAGATGGATGTCAAAACGGCTTTTCTAAATGGTTTTCTCGATGAGGACATCTATATGGAACAGCCACAGGGTTTTGAATCCAATAGTGAAAAACGGAAGGTGTGTAAGCTTAAGAGATCCATTTATGGACTCAAACAAGCCTCCAGAAGTTGGAACATCCGTTTTGATGAGGTAGTCAAATCGTTTGGCTTCATCAAAAATCCGGATGAACCTTGTGTATATAAGAAGATCAGTGGGAGTGCAATTGCATTTATAGTTTTGTATGTCGATGATATACTTTTGATTGGAAATGATGTACCAATGATATCATCGATAAAACTATTCTTGTCACAGAAATTCTCCATGAAAGATTTAGGAGAGGCAACCTACATTTTAGGTATCAAGATCTATAGAGATAGATCAAGACGATTGATTGGCCTCTCACAATCTACGTACATAGACAAAGTGTTAACACGGTTTAACATGCAATGTTCCAAGAGAGGATTATTGCCTTTTAGGCAAGGGATCCGTCTTTCTAAGGAGATGTGTCCCAACACTCTGAAGAAAGAGAGCGGATGACAAAGATACCATATGCATCCGCTATTGGAAGCATAATGTATGCTATGCTATGTACTAGACCTGATATTGCACATGCTATAAGTATTACTAGCAGATATCAGTCTGATCCAGGAGAAGAGCATTGGATAGCAATTAAGAATATTCTTAAGTACTTGCGAAGGACTAAAGATTTATTCTTGATATATGGAGAAGGAGAATTTAAAGTTGTAGCTTATACGATTCCGATTTTCAATCGGATCCTAATGATTATAAGTCTACGTCCGGGTTTGTCTTTACATTCAATGGTGGTGCAGTTAGTTGGAAAAGTTCCAAACAAAGCATAACCGCCGATTCCACCACCGAGGCGAGTATGTAGCTGCTTCGAAGCAGCAAAGGAAGCCGCTTGGATGAAGAAGTTTATTTCTGAACTTGGAGTCGTTCCTTCAATTGAGCAACCGATCACATTGTTTTGTGACAATAATGGGGCGATAGCTCAAGCTAAGGAACCAAGGTCTCACCGTAAGTCCAAGCACATTGAGAGACGCTTCCATCTCATCGAGAAATTGTTGGGAGAGGTGATATCGCCTTGCAGAAAATTGCCTCAGCAGAAAACGTGGCAGATCCCTTCACTAAGGCCTTACCTCAGTCTTCTTTTGAAAGACATATTGACAAAATGGGTTTGAGGTACCAGACAAGTTGGCTTTAGTGTAAGTAAGAGATTGTTAGATGTATGCCCTAAAGCTGCTATGTAATAGTTACATATTAGGGATTTCAGTTGTATTTTCATTATTATTATTTGATTAATGAAAATGACGTATTCATTCATTTGTCCAATTATTTTATATTGATGAATGATTCCATAATATCAGTTGCAACTAGACCTATTTTTGAGACGTCAAGAATATATATGACGGGTTCATAGTTAGACTGAATCTTTAAATCGTTCCCGGTCGATGGATTATTGAGTGGATATTAATAATCCTGTTGAGACCGGTGTGTTCTTAACTTCGCCATTAAGTATTGGATACTTAAGGGAATGATGAGTCACATGTCATTGGGTATTATGATTCCTGAGTTAGAACATAGGTGTTTGTATTAGACAAATTCACTGAACGTGACGCATATGGAACGATTAGCGACATGGAAGCTTTTAGCGTGGTCAATGTCTAATTGTTCATGCTTTGGTCTTGTGTAAATAATCCTTAGACCTGAGGCACAGTGTTAATTTGTGTATTGAACAACTATGGTTCACGGGTGCACATAATGCCGGGTCATTGATCCGTCTTTATACCTGATGGTCATAGTTTGTTCATATATGAAGTTACACGTGTGCGCAATATGGAATCTGTCTCCTTGTTATATGCAAGGTATGATAATGATGTCCTATGCAATCTAATTGTGACAATGCATTGAAATCCTCGGCCGGGGTTGTAATCGAGAATAAATTATTTATGTCTCAAATAAAATGCATGTCAATTAGATTTGTGCATATGATCGAATTAATGACTTGACAAATATTCCATGGTCTTTGTTTGATCGGGACATAGTAAGACAGAGGGATTGAATTACACTGTAGCCAAAGCTGACAGGTTCATTATGTTCTTAAAGTATTCACACTATTTGGGTAGCCATGACATATTGCTAGATGTCAATCGTGGCTTGTAGGACCTAAAAGATTAATCGGGACAATTAATTCTTTTGGAAGTACTAATGTGTTAGTACAAGTCTTACTACCAGCTTAGTGATGAACCTAGGGATGTCACACACCATAAACAATTAGGATGACGTGGAACAAGAGAGAAATATTATTGCAAATGTGTTTGCAATTACTGCAATCGAATTGAGTCGATTTGAAATTAAATTAAATGAGATTTAATTTAATTTGTATTATAGTCACGAGCCTACTTGCATATGATGCACACGCATGCCCAAAGTGGATATATGTTAACATACCCCAATTGTGTACTTTCATTATTATTATTTAATTAATGGCAATGAATTGACCAAATGGGTTTAAGGTACCAAACAAGTTGGCTTTAGTGCAAGTGGGAGATTGTTAGATGTATGCCCTAAAATTAATTAATTAATTAATTGATTAACTAATTAAAAAAAAAAAATTAAAGCTTCATGCATGTGCACGAATTCGTGCACATGCACGAAGCGTAATGGTCAGCGGTTGCTGACCATTATGCACGAAGCATGGATGGTCAGCAACCGCTGACCATCATGTATAGAATCGTGCATGAGCGGTTTGCTCATGCACGATGTCGTGCATGAGCAAACCGCTCATGCACGATTGTTCAAAAAAAGCGGACGATCAGCAACGGTTGCTGATCGTCCATCGATCAGCAACCGTTGCTGATCGGTTTTATTTTAAATAGAAAGAAGAGAACAGAAAACGGGGCTGCTAAAATAGAGAGAGTGTGGGCGTGCGTTTTGTTTTTGAGAATGAGAAGATGCTTTGCTGAAAATAGAGAGTAAAGTGTGTGCGTGTTCTTGAGTCTTTGAGACGCAAGAAAGAAGAGCATTATCTCATTCGGGCCGTGACTATTATACATCAAGAATACGACGGATTATTTCCACGTGATTGCTAGCACGATCGAAGTGGTGAATATCCGAAAGCTCTCTCTTCTGTTCGACGTTCGTTGTTGGTGTGTCGAACTAGAGGTCCAACGCTTGTGGGACTCGAACTGTAGAACATCCCAACCGACTTGTTTCAAAGCGCGCTTCGAGAGGTATTTCGTTTAACTTCCATTTTATGTTCAGATTTTTGATTAAAACGCACGAACAACGCCTTAGGAGAATCATGTGTAATATATATCTTTGTTTCCGCTGCGTTCATTTCGTTAATTTCTCTTATTCATGATTCATGAAACCCCAACATTGTTCATAACTAAGTTACTATTTCACCATTTGTAGAAAAGAATTTGTATTTTCTCATATCATCATTGAGTGATTACATGGTATATATATACAGGAATAGATTATCTAAATTAGGTGAGAAAATCAAGAATAGAGGACCTAATCTCTATCAGTAGCTAATTTACAGCTAACAAACTCAGATCGCATAATCAAATCAAATAATATCACATAATATCCCAAATGATTTCGTAGAGATTATAGGAGATTTTCCAACACCCCCCCTTCAAGTTGGTGAGTGAATATCTTCAATGCCCAACTTGCTAATTATCTCCTGAAATCTTAATAGTGGTAGACTACTAGCTGATCTTTGCTAGGAGTGTAGGGAGTACCGATCAAACTAGATTCAAGCTTCTCCTTTATAAAATGCCTGTCTATCTCAATATGCTTGGTTCGATCATGCTGAATTGGATCATGAGCAATGTTGATTGCTTATTTATTATCACAATAAATTCTCATAGTTCTTTCGTTTCCACTTTGAGGTCTTCAATGACAATCCTAAGCCACAAAGTTCACATATCCCATTCATCATTGCCCTGAATTCAACTTCAGCACTCGATTTAGCAACCACATTTTGTTTTTTACTCCTCCAAGTGACAAGATTTCCCCCTAGAAAAGTGCAATAGCCAGATGTGTACCTTCTATCTACTAGTGACCCAGCATAATTTGCATCAGTATAGACTTCAAGATTTAGCTTGTCACCCTTTTTAAACAAAATACCTTTTCCAGAAGTAGCTTTGAGATAGTGAAGAATCCGGTAGACAGTTTGCATATGTTCTTCTTTAGGATCATGCATGAACTGACTTACAACTCCCACAGCATAGGCTATGTCTGGCCTAGTATGAGATAGATAAATAAGCTTTCCTACTAACCTTTGATATCTCCCTTTATCAACAATGTCACTCTCTCCGTGTCCATTCATTTTATGGTTTGCATCAATAGGAGTGCTCACCACCTTACTATTGAGACATCTTGTTTCCTTGAGAAGATCAAGTACATACTTCCTTTGGGATATAAAAATACCTTTCTTAGAGTAGGCCACCTCAATACCAAGGAAGTATCTCAACTTTCCAAGGTCCTTGATATCGAACTGTTAAGCAAGATTGCTCTTAAGAGACTTTTGTTCAGCTTCATCATTACCGGTCACAACTATATCATCTACATATACAAGTAGAGCTATGACCATACCTTCATTTGAATTTTTGATGAATAGGGTGTGATCCCCTCTACTCTGCTTGTAACCCATCTCAAGCATTGCCTTTGTGAACCTTCCAAACCAAGCTCTTAGGGAATGTTTGAGACCATATAGAGCCTTTTTAAGTCGACACACCTGATTGTTTCCAAAATTCTTGTCAAAACTTGGCGGAGGCTCCATAAAGACTTCCTCCTCCAAATCTCCATGTAAAAACGCATTCTTTACATCAAATTGCTACAAAGACCAACCAAAATTAGCTGCAAGAGAAAGTAGTATCCGTACTGTATTCATCTTTGCTACTGGTGCGAAGGTTTCCTGATAATCCACCCCATAGGTTTGGGTATACCCCTTTGCAACCAACCTTACTTCATACCTCTCCAAGGTGTCATCAGCTTTGTACTTAAGGGTATAAATCCATTTACATCCCACTGGTTGCTTGCCTTTGGGTAAAGTCACAACTTCCCATGTATCATTCTTCTTCAATGCATTCATTTTCTCCGTCATAGCTTGTATCCAATTCCTATCCTCAAAAGCTTCATGTATCGAGTTAGGAATAGTAATTGAATCAAGAACAGTAATAAAGGCTTTGTGTTGAGTAGATAGTCTATGGTATAATACAAATTGAGAGATAAGGTGTTGGGTACATTTCCTGGTAGCTTTTCTCAAGGCAATAGGTAAATCCAAATCACTTAACTTAGGTTCATTAGAAGAAGGGTGAGTAATTTCATTACCTGATAATGGTTCACATAACGAGACTTGATTTAGTTCCGGATTGAGCTTCGTCCTTCTTGAATAAACTTATAGTTTGGTTGATTCATTCTTAGGAGGACTAGATGAAGATGATGATGAACTAAGTAGAGGACTTGACGGGGAACTAGGACTGGTTAGAGCACTAAATGGACTTGATGAAGGACTAGGAGGACTAAGAGGGCTAGGGCTTGATAGAAATGGTGAAGGAGACGAAGTTGGATTGGATGAAGTAGGATTGAGCAACGCACTAGGTAGTGAAGGCAGTGGTTCAAACCCACTATCTTCATTAGGAGTCTCCCCCTGAAGATAGTGGTGGAAAGTGAAAAACGATTGGTTTTCATTGAAAGTGACATCCATAGAGATAAAAACTCGACTTGTTAAAGGGTTATAACATTTATAACCTTTTTGAGTATTAGAGTACCCAATAAAGATGCACTTTAGAGCACGAGGGTTGAGTTTGTTTCAATTGTGATTATAAATATGTACAAATACAACACAGCCAAAGACACGAGAGGAAATGTGATATTTGTTCGTAAAATTCTAAATGCAAGTAAACGTGTCGATCAAGTAATATAATGATAAGAAAGAGTATCGTCCCACGAAGATGGATGATTAATAAACTAATTAAATACTAAAATAGATTAATTCTAAAATTTATCTAATAGATCAAAATATAATTGAGAATAAATTAAAAATAAAATTTGGAGATTAAATTCAGTAAATCAATCAAATAAATATGTTAGAATATCCGATTTCACCATAACCACTAGATATAAATATCAGATTGTTGTGGGTACAATAACGATATCAAACATGTGATAACGAAATTTCGTAATCTATTTACTATCTTATCTCTAGGTATAGCAAACCTACTTAGTTTATTAATTCACTATATCTCTATATGAATTAAAATAAACATAAGTCCATTAAAAACTATGAATATTCCTAGCTTACAATGAGTCTTTTAGATCATCTTATCACCGAAAGCTACACAAATAACGTTGTATATCTTTATCCACGTTTAATTCATGGTTATATATTATAATGAGTAATTGCATATTATCACTTCTCAATCTCAAACATGCACATCAGATCATTCAAGTGGTGGCCAGTCACTCAAAAGCATTATGCATAATAATATATAACTCACATGAATGAAATCAATTGTAAAACATAAAAATCAGGAAATTCATATCATCATGGTTAGGCTACATCATAGCCCCAACAAAAGAAAATTAGAACATAATAGAACAAGAAATAAAAATATAAATCAAATCTAGCATCTTGAATCAAAGAATAATAATTTTGTCACCACTTTTGTTTTCTCTTCAAAATACTTGAAAAACTATCAGAAGAATGAAAAACGATCTAACAAAAACCTAGCTACTCTCTCTGGCTTTCAATGTTCTCTTATTCATAGGCTATATCCAAGATCTTTATCTCCAAGCAATTGTGCATAAAATTGGGGAGTAAATCAAAAGATCTTTTATTTGATATCTATCACTTAACACTTGTAGATAACATTAGGGAACGAAATCAAGGATTCCTTGATTTGATATCGATCTTCCACTGCTTTTTTATTTGAATTCTTGATTTTTGCCATTCTTTTCCTTATCTTCTCCATATCTCATTATTCTGTATAAACAATGAAAATTCAAATAATCAGAAGGAAATTCAAATATTTTTTCATAGATATTGCATTATTTGTTGCCTAAAATAGGTAAAATAACTCTATTTTTATAGAGTTATCAATATTTATGGGAGACATCGGGATAAAAGGTAGACAAGAGCTATAAGG
The DNA here is from genome assembly GCA_014182515.1 of Eucalyptus microcorys. NCBI lineage: Eukaryota > Viridiplantae > Streptophyta > Magnoliopsida > Myrtales > Myrtaceae > Eucalyptus > Eucalyptus microcorys. Next base: position 25,647,961 of record CM024569.1, on the reverse strand, counting down.
GACTTCTATTTCCTAAGGTTTTAGAAGAAACCCGATTAATAAGATATGCTTAAGTAAAAATAGCTTCCCCCCAAAAATGCTTTGGAACAAACATTTGAAAGAGAAGAGCCCGAGTAACATTTAGGAGGTGCCTATTTTTCCTTTCGGCTACTCCATTTTGTTGAGGGGTATCAACACAGGAAGACTCATGAATAATACCCTGAGTTTGGAAAAAATGGTCAAGATACTTATTGAAATATTCTTTCCCATTATGAGACCTAAGTCTCCTAATTGACACCCCAAATTGATTGACTATCATTTTATGAAAGTTTTGAAAATTAGATTGAACATTAGATTTGTCTTTCATAAGATATAGCCATGTAATTCGAGTACAATCATCAATGAAAGAGACAAATCACTTAGCTCCTGTAAAATTAGCAATTCTAGATGGACCCCACACATCAGTATGGATAAGAGAGAATGGTGGTGAAACTCTAGCATTATTATTCAAAGGAAATGAAACACGATGATGTTTTGCAAGTTCATAAACTTCATAATGAAGATTTTCAATAGCAACTTCTTTAAAAATGGAAGAAAACATAGTCCTAAGAAGACTAAATGGTGGATGTCCCAATAGAAAATGGTGAAGCCAAATTTGAGATAAGTTGATAGGATTACAAGAGCTGTAAGAGGTATTATATCCCACAAGAGACCAACCACTTCTGCTCGAATCCTCAAGGTAGTAGAGCCCATTTCGTTCCTTAGCAAATCCAATCGTCCTCCCCGTTTTCAGGTCCTGCAAAATGCAATGATCAGTAGAGAAAAGCACCTTACAATTCAAATTTTTGGTAAGTTGATGAATGGAAAGGAGATTGATGGACAGCTTAGGAACATGAAGGACATTGTTAAGTTTAAGTGAGGGATTTAAAATTATAGTTCCTTGGCCAGCTATGGTAATAGGAGATCCATCTGCTATGGTAAACTCCTATTTCCTGGTGATGGTTTATAAGTTTCGAATTTAGTGGGATCATGTGTCATATGGTTGGTTACTCCTGAATCAAGAATCCATGAATTAGGGTACTGAGAAGCTGTTGAGTTTTCGGAAATTAGATACGCACCTAACTGGACTAATGAACACATATCAAAAGACTTAGATAGGGAGTCAAGGAGAGCCCTGATTTTACCAACTTCTTCTCTGTTAAATATCTCCTCATTGACAGGTTTGTGTTGGACCATCGAGGCGGCTTTACCTTCATTGGTCATGTGAGTTTGTGGTTATCTTTTAGCTCTACCGAGCACCTGCGTTCTTCCATGAAGCTTGAAGCAATTTTCTCTTGTATGGCGTGGTTTCTTGCAGAAACTACACCATAAACCTTCATTGCCCGTTGTCTTAATCGGATTTGGTCTCTTGTTTTTGTAAGGATTTGTTTCCTCCTTAATTGCTTTCGTGGCGGATCCTTCGGTGTGTCGGTCTTCAAGCATTATAGTCCGTCAGCTTTCTTCTCTTCTTACAGTAGAAAAAACCTTATTCAAGGATGGTAGCCGCTTCTTTCCGAGAATCTGAACTCGAATATGGTCAAAGTTTGCATTTAGACCTGCCAAAAACTCAAAAATCCTATCTCTCTCCATATGGTTTTGGAGAGTATTAATGTCTTTAGGACACCTCATCTGGATATTTAGATTGTGATCTATTTCAAGCCAAAGACCTCTCATGAGATTGTAGTATTTCGTAACAAAACGATTACCTTGTTTTGTTGTTGAAGCTTTTGTCTTGAGTTCATATATTACTGCTGCATCTTGGACCTTTGAATAGGACTGACGAATAGCCTCCCATATGTCCTTGGCAATAGGGAGAAACATGTAGTTTTTTTTTTTTTTTTTTTTTTTTTTTTTTTTTTTTTTTCTGATTTCAGGTTGCATTGAGCTCCACAATCATGACATAATTGAGGAATTTCTTCATCCCATGTCTGAAACTTGGGATCACCTTACCCTAAACCGGTGCCTTCTAGATAACTGAGCTTCCCTTTTCCTTTAAGAAATATGTCCTCACAATCTGTGCCCACTGAAGATAATTTTTTCCATCCAATCGATACTCCTTCATGTTGGGAAAATCTCCAAATGATGAGTTGGATTGATTCTGAACAGAGGACCCAGTTTGGTTGGAGATAGCCTTCCCTAAATCTTCCATTCTAGCAACTTTAAGGATAGATTATAGAAGGAGACTAAGAAGGGATCGAGAGACAAGGGTGGTTATCACACAATTGAAGGCCAGCAATAAGGTTGGTTAAGTCAGCAATAAGGCTGAAACAAAATAGCAGTGATAAGGCTGAAAAAAAAAAGCTGTAATGAAGCAACAGTAGTGGAAAAGAAACAGAGGCAGGAAATATAAATCAGAAAACTAGGCTCTGATATCATGTAGAAAAGAATATGTATTTTCTCATATCATCATTGAGTGATTACATGGTATAGATATACAGGAATATATGATCTAAATTAGGTGAGAAAATCAAGAATAAAGGACCTAATCTCTATTAGTTGCTAATTTACAGCTAACAAAATCAGATCGCATAATCAAATAAAATAAAATAATATCACATAATATCCCAAATGATTTGGGAGAGATTATAGGAGATTTTCCAACACCATTATTACTCATAATATTTCCCAACAAACTCTTTCTAAGCTCTCTTAACAAATAGGAAGTGAATTGCCAATACCAATTCAATCAATAATTTAAGAATATGCAATGAATTTGGTCTTCAAACTAAACATTGCGCATTTGTCTGATAAAGCAAGAAGAAAATATGGGCATATTGGACATCGGTAAAGCAACTTAGTCAACAAAAAAGAATGAGTGGTTGTAAAACAATCTATACCATGATACGATATACTAATATTCAAAAAGACAACACAATAGGCAACCCCGATTTCTCAATTTTGTAATGTTCTGCTCTTTTGCTATGCAACCCCAAAGATTCCTTTTGAATGATTGACATCATTCTAAGAGCCACGTTATAGTAAACAAATAACCATTGATCTTGTCATGGATTTAATGTGAAACTAAACAAACCCTACAAAAAATTTAAACCTACGTCTTGTTTTTCCAACCTAAAAGAAACCCCAAAGCTTTGAGATGCCAATCATTAGTGAAGACAAAACACTAGTGTACCAAGACATACATTACGCTAGACATATGTTATCATGCCCCGAACCTCAAGCGGGTGCCCATTCCTCGGTGGTTGATAAAATTTGCGACTTCCCAAGACGAGTCGCTGACCCTTTCATTTTATTGCACATGTGGAAGCAAATAACAAATCCTTTGATAGTAACCATCTCGGGATAGAAAAGCAGGACACCATATTCACAAACAAAACATGCTTTTATAAACATACTGAGTCATATACAAAAGTTTACGACTAAAAGACTTCAAAAGACCAACTCTCAAAAGAAGCTATCCTATCTGACCTACATTTTAGATCCCCTTAGCTCGGCTCCAGATCCTCCACTCTATGGTCCTGAAAAGAATTGAGCTCATAATGGGGTGAGATATAAATCTCAGTGAGTTCACACTCTAAACCCCGATTAGGAGGATAATATGCCTAGAGGCATCCTAACCACACAACCATACAATCACAGACTTACCTCATCTCAGATCCTTCAATTCATATCATAGATAGCCACGAAAACATGAGCATCAAATAAGCTCATCAATTATGACATTTTCTCATACCGTATGACATATCTCATACCGTGTCACATAATTTTGTCCCATAATCTGACGCATCTATCTCAATCAATCATGCATTTCAATTGATTATCACTACCCATACAAGCAGTTTTACCCGACACACATCGATCCTCTGGCATAGCCAGGATTCGTCTCACTCCTTTGAGCACAACTACATCCTTCGGCACACATCGGGGACAGCATTCCTTATGGCATTCCCGAAGGAGCTTCGGTCCAGAATCTATTGCAACCGGCTTCCCTTGACCAGGGGTGTCCCATATAAGGGTAACGTCCACCGACACACACCGGGACGAGTTCTCTTAACCAACACACGATCATTCAATTTCGGCCAAAGACGTTGTGCTTTGCACTCACATGTCTCAATTAAGATAACGACCTTGGCCCATTTTCTTCGTATTAGAAATATGCGGTAAAATAGTCGTGTATGGGTACACAGTTGATTCACACCGGAAAAATTGATACTCTTCATTTTCAAATCCCACTATTGGATATAGTATTTAAAACTATTTTCGGTGTCAAAACCCGACACCCAGGATTTTATGAATAAATATTGAAATTCACAAATTTTGGAATAAATAACCAAAATTTCAATCAGTACTCAATTTGCACAAATTAAAACCCAATTACATAAACTGAACACACCATTGCAATTAGCACGAAATTCCAGTCACCGGCTATCCCGGTCTAATTTCCGAAAAATAATTAATAATTAATTAAATCCAAAAATTAATTAAATAAATACATATTTATTCAATAAATGCAAACTTAGGCTAAAAATTGCTAATCTAATCACCTATTGAACTAATTAAATTATCCTAACCATTCTAACTACTAGGCCACACAATAAACTAACTAATTACAATTTCTAACCACCTAAATCACTAATCTAACTAACTAACCTAAATTAATTAAACAAACTAATAACTACCCTAATCTAATCTTAATCTAATCTAAACATCCCTTAAACGTCATTAGCCTACTAAGTAGAGTTTAGTGCATAAACTCACCAATTTAGTGCAAAAATCGGTTCACGGCGACGACGGCACAAGATGCCGGAAACTTGGGCCTATGGCGATGCCAACGGGAGCTTGGACTAGGCCGAAAAAGCTCACGAAGTCTGCAAATGGGCTGCTCGGTTCTGGACTTGGGGCTAGGCCGAATGTGCGGAGAGCCAGCGAAGCAGGATCGGTGGGGTTGCTGCACGGGGAATGGAGCAGGACTGTCCGTCAAAGGTTTAGGGGCAGTGAAATGGAGATGAAGACAAACGGCTGCAGGGGTTATTCGGTGGAGTGGTGTGCGGACGTGGAGGAGAGAAAAATGAAATTGAAGCAGAAGCAAAAAGGGGGTCTATCGTGGGCTGCTTCAATGGAAGGAAGATACGTGGACGATGCTGGCAGCAAATGGAACCGCGTGAAGAAAGAGCTGGCGGCTGACTTCGCATGGGATGGTGAGATGAAGTGGTGGTTTCGGTTAGTGGATGCTGGGTTCTTTCGAAAGAAATCAAGGAAAGCAGAAGCAACTCATCCAAGAAAGGAGAAATAAAAGGAAAGAAGGAAACAGCAGCGTCGGGGGAGGTAGACGCTTGAAGAAGAAGGGAGAACGGATAAGGGAGAAAGGGAACCAAAGCCTTGAAAGTCGAACTAAAATATCTAACTCAATTAAAGCTTGGTCCCTAATACTTTCTAGCAAGATAAATCCCCAAATAATCAATTTTGGACAGCAAACATGGCCAATTCCCTCACCCATCCGAATTTCATTACTTTTTCCGATTTATCCGAAATCCAATTTTTTTTTTTCTGAAAAATCCTGGACTCGACAAAATTTTTCCGAAAGACAAGATGACATCCTATAAATGAACTATGACATGCTTGAATGTCCGATTCCCGAAACTGAATTCAATTTCGTGGTTAATTTTAGTATGAGGCGATTTTAGCGTAACCTAACCTACCGAGTAGCTTTTATGAATTTTTAGCGCATTTGATCCATAGTCAATTATTTTGAACCACATTGTGCATCTTTGACACATTGGCGACTCTCGATTGTCAGGAAAATCTCGAGATTTCAAATACGGATATAGGGTACAGAAATGATAGAAAATCGGTCTAGTGCCGTTCAATGGAAGTTTAGCAATTAGGTGGAATCACCCACGCACTAATCACATATCTCTATCGAATCGACCTATCTCCGGTCTCTGATCGATTTTGACGGTGCCGTAATGACCCTTGCAGATTAACACGGTCGAGCAGTCGAATTTTCAAGTCTATTGCGTTTAGATCCCTTGATGGCTTCACTTGAAAGACTAGTCATCTCGTGAGTGGCCAACTCAAAGAAAAGAACCATAGACGTGTTGATGAAAAGCCCAACTTATTCGATTAAAAACAGACCTTGAAATTCAGGATGTCACATATGTCATGCAAATACCCACATCATCTCATACCTGAATACCGAAAAGAAATCTACACTAAATCGTTCTTAACACTTGCAACAATGCTTATTCAACCTCTATACCTAGCCATCGTGCATGAGTCTTTGTGTGTGTGTGTGTGTGTGTGTGTGTGAGAGAGAGAGAGAGAGAGAGAGAGAGAGAGAGAGAGAGAGAGAGAGAGAGAGAGAGAGAGAGAGAGAGAGAGAGTGAGTGCATGATTATTTTCCTCCTCGAATTAGAAAAACATGATGCTTCAACTATTTTCCTACTTCTACAAAGCTTTGATGTGAACTGAAGAGCTACCAAGAAGAAGGTTTGAACTTTGTTACTTTAGTTACAGAGGAGTCGCATGGGTTAATGAAGGAGAGGGAAAAGGACATTGCACGGTTTTCTCAAAATAGCTTTTATATAATGGATAAGAGAAATTCAATTCGACTCTATCCCATCTCGCCTTGGATTTTTTTATCTAGGCTATATTCCCCTTATATCTGACCTTATCCTATCTTGGACAGCAACCAAACATAAGATAGGATAAAACATATCCTATGCCAACTTTCATTTGGACAATTGAATGCGACCTAAGTAGTTTATTTATTGCTTTGACTATTGAGTGTTACGTTCTTGTTTATGCACCCGCATAATCACCCATTATATGTCAGTGGTTTAAGGTTTAAATTGCTAAGGCTACTTACACTAAACTAAAGAGAAAAATGTATTGAAAGAGTGTTAAATTTACCTAGCATAATCTAGTTTCAATACCCATGAAATATTTGGTTCGTAAAGTAAGATGATCTCTTGCATATTACTTGGGTTTCTAATTGTTGAGAAAACTCGGCCAATGGGGGGCATATTTGTCTATTTCCTCTATTTTGTTTTTGTATGGCGACGAAAGGGATCATATTGTAATTTTGGCCTTTGGGCTTTATTATAAATAGATGGCTTGCGGTCATATTGACCTATCTAAGCATTCGGTACAGTTTTTTTTGTCTCCCAGCGCAGTTGGAACTCTTAACCCTAATCTCTTCTCTATGCAACCTTTCTCTCTCTTCTCGCCTCCTCATCTCCCACGGAAATTCTTTCTCACCTTCTTCTTTGCTTTCTCTCGTAGTGTAGGACAATACTAATGAGGTGATTCTTTGAATCTATTGTTTGCCTTAAACCTCACGTCTATTAGAAAACAAAAACTTCTTGCCATTTGTGATAGGTGGTTCAACCTCTTCCGTGATTTTTTTTTTTTTTTATCTTCTTATTTATTGCCATTGGCCTACAAATTTATCATGTGTGAAGACCAAAGCACTGCTATTAGTGGGCCACCATAATTCTTTTTTTTTTTTTTTTCAGATTCTTTGGGGAAAAGTAAATTATCATTTTTTTTTCAGCTAAACCCTACAGAAATTGATTTTTGCCTTCCCTCAATTTGATTTGGTTATTTTTGAAGGATAACTTCAGCCTACTACCAAAGAACTTCAATCCAATTTTTCTAACTAGTTTTGGTGGTTCAATTGCTCCTTTCACACTTTTCGAGGCGATTGTTAAGACACAATATTTGAGAGTTCAGTTGTAAGCTCTCTAGCTACAGGAGATGGTTGAACAAATAATATTTCTTTTGTTACGAATTCTGTGAAACTTGATGGCACAAATTATTTGATATGGACTCAATCTACAATTTTAAACATTGTAGGCGATGGGCTTACAGGACAAATTAATGGCACTTTTTTGAAACTGGATACAATAGGAACTACTTAAGACAAATGGATATGGAATGACTCTTTGGTAATGTCTTTTTTGCTTAACTTAATGTAGCCACATATTGCAAAAGGATATTTGTTTCTTGATACTGCGGCATAGGTTTGGTCAGCTATGAAAGATACTTATGGTTAATTCGAGAATGATGCATGAGTGTATGAAATTCAAAGAAGGGTTCACAACACCCCTCAAAAGGAGATGTATATCACAATATTATGCTGAACTTTGGACTTTGTGGCAAGAGCTAGATCATTATGCTGATTATTAGCCAAACATGCTGCAAATAATGTTGCTTACAAGAACCTTGTGGAGAATATTAAAGTTTATGATTTCTTTGCAAGATTGGATGTTGAATATGATCATATACGTGTTCAAGTCCTAAGCTGATCTCCATATCCTACTCTGGAATAGTCCTATGCCTTAATTCACTCTAGAGAAAGCCATTGGACAGCAATGCTCCATCCCTCTACTGATTATCAATTTGCTCTACAAACTAGTGTTGGAACTATTACCAAATATGGTTCAATATCTTGATTTAACGATATCTCTAAGGAGGTTGTGAAGTGTGAACATTGTTGAGGCTGTATCATACTAAGACCACTAGCTGAAAGTTACATAGAAATACTGTAGATTGTGAGGCAAAAAGGGCACAAAGAAATGCAAAAAAACAAGGGAAACCATATTGAAACTGTTCCTACTACACCTAATACTGATATTGGTTTATCCTAGGAAGAACTTTAGGCATTTCGACGTCTATCGAAAGGTTTTGCTGTTGTTGCCACCTCTTTCACGGTCCCAATTCTTCTTCCCCTTTTGCTTCAAAACTAGCCATTTCATGTATCTTCTTGAGGAGGGGGTGGCGGTGGTGGTGGCGCCCCATGGGGGAGGGGAGGTTTAATACATCTATTTAGAGGTAATCAGTTCCTGATCCCATCAAAGAACCAAAACTAAACCGACTTGTTTTTGGATCAGACTAGACCAATCCGATTCCAAGCGACCAATCCGATTCCAAGCGGTCCAATGGAATAGTGAAAAATTACAATGAGGCACTTGAGTTACATTTCATTTGAGTGTTTCCCCTTCTTTAAAATAAAGCCTTTGCTCTTCACCCAACAAAAGAAAAAAATCAAAATGCTTCAAAAATTGTATGAATATGACACACTAAACATATACTACACTTGGTCTTAGCCAAAAGGCAAAGAAAGGCATGCTTTGGCGGGTGCATGGCTTGGTTTTTACTCACAACTTCTCTTACTGTTTTTGTGTGCCCATTTGATATGGGACTCTCGGCATTCACATGGAAGGCTCTAATGACAAGCCATGCGACTTCTCTAGAGAGCCTCACATTGAAGGTGTTCGCATGGCAACTGGACACAATAGCAAAGACAAGCCAAGAGTCCTACATTGAAGGCATTCGCATGGAATGTTGGATACCACAAAAGAGACAAACAAAATATGCCGAGAGTCCCATACATCAAACGGGCATGTAGAGACCTAAGAGGCGTTATGAATAAAAGTTAAGCCATGCACCTACCCAAAACATACCTTTCTCAGTCTTTTGGCTAAAAATTTCCATCACAACAACATTGAAAAAATCTTTAACAATTAAGAGTTCAAATAATTTATTTAATAATCTTAAAGAAATAGAATTGAAATTTTTAAAATCGGTCTGGTCCAGACGGTTCCATCCTTGGAACCAAGAACATAGCCAAAAATTAATTGTTCTAATTTTATCGAATTGAGAATCGGACTAGTGCCTCTGGGAATTGGATTGAACTGGTCCGATTGGTTCATTTTGCTCACCTTTACATATGTTGTTTCCAACCTATGGATCATTTATACATGGGTTACATATCACATGATAGGTTCTTCTAGTCTCTTTTATCAATACAGCCCTTCTTCTGGCAAACATAAAGTTCACGTAACTAATAGAACCTCTCTTCCATTGCTAGAAAATGGGCCTATCAATTGTTCCTTCATTCTTTCATTATTTTCTATTTTACATATTTCATCATTCTCTACTAATCTTCTTTTTATTAGTAGTCTAACTCAAGAAGTAACCTCTTTTTCCTTCTTATTGTGTTTTCCAAGATCCGGTGACGGATAAGGAGATTGGATATGGTAAATTAGATTATGATTTTTATGTGCTGGAAGGTAGTGGTGTTTCTACTTCTATTTTGTCTTCTACAACTCATCAAGTTAATTCGGTGTTGATCAAATCTTCATTAATGGTACCGTAGATTAGGTCATCCTCTTTTCAGAACATTTATAAAAGTTTTCCTAGTCTTGTTTTAGCCTGCAATAAAGATGAGTTTTTTTTTTTTTTTTTTGGTGAAGCCTATATATATCCATCTTCAAATACTACAAAGTCATTTTTCTTTTCATGCGATTCATACTAATGTATGGGATCCTTTCCAGCGTACTTCTATTTCTAGTAATTGATGGACTGTCGCTGTTATTGATTGTCATTCTTGTACAACTTGAGTTTACTTGTCGAAATATAAGAGTGACGTTTTTCCTTGTGTCCAAATCCTTCACAAAATGGTTCACACTTAGTTCAATGCCACTATGAAAATTCTTCACAGTGACAATGGCACTGAGTATACCGATGGTCATTTTCAACGATATCTCTCTAATCATGGCATTATTCATCAAACCGGTTGTGCTAATACCCTAGCACAAAATGGTGTTGCCGAAAAAAAAAAAAACCAACATTTGTTAGAGGTTGCTAGGTCTCTTATGTTTTCCCGTCATGTCCCAACTTAGTATTGGAGTAATGCTATCTTAACCATTGCCTCTTTAATCAATCAAATATCAACTACAATTCTTGATTCTCACACACCTATTGATATTTTATAAGGATCATTGATTTTTATTCTTCCCCCCAAAAACAAATTTGGTTGTGTTTGTTATGCTCGTAACACCACCTTTAAGAGTAATCTAGAACCCCATGGTCTCTGCTACATATTTCTTGGATATTCAACTACTCAAAAGAGTTATAAGTGTTATGATCCTCGTTTTAGGTGCATCATTGTGTCTATGGATGTGATTTTTTACTAGTCTAATTTATATTATTATGCTCCACCTTTTTAAGAGTGTCCTTCTGTAGAGATGCTGCTTATTTTATATGTTCTTGAGGATATTACATACCCTCCTCCTCCGACAGTATCTAATGGTTCTCTTGCTTCTCAAGAAGAAAAGAATGCCACACAAGAAGGGGTTAGTACAGTACTACGGTACCTTAAGAGGAGATAATAGAGCAACCACTTCAAGGGGAGACCACACTTTTTAGGCAAAATATTGGTACCTTTCAAGGGTGAATTGATAGTGGTGAAACATAGAAGACATATCATCATAAGAATCCTACTACCAATTTGCAAATTAAGACCACTGATATACTGCATGTTCAATTATCATCTCCAGATTGGATTGATCTGGATTGTACTACTCCTAGTGAGGTTTCTCTTTCTGACTTCTTATTGCACTTTGAAAGGGTACTAGAATTTGTACTCAACACCCTGTATTCCATGTTGTCTCATGAATCTTTGTCTAGCTCTATCGTACTTTGTGTATTCTTTATCTTCTATCTCTCTTCCATGAAATTGGCAAAAAGTTTTTGCATATGAGAAGTGGAAGGCAACAATGGTGGAAGAGATGCATACTTTGAAGGAAAATGGCATGTAGGATCTTGTTGTTCTTCCTTGTGGGAAACAACTAGTAGGAAATGAGTGTTTTTAGTCAAACAAAAGATGGATGTTATTATGGACATATATAAAGTATGGTTGATGGCAAAAAGATTTACTTAGACTCATGGGATAGACTATCAAGAAACCTTTGCTCCTATTGCCAAGTTAAATACAATTCGAGTCCTACTTTTATGTGCTGTTAATTACGGATGGGATCTTCAGCAATTAGATGTGAAGAATGCCTTTCTTGATGGAAAGTTAGAAGAGGAGGTCTATATGGAGATTCCTCTAGGTTTTTCTTGTGACAAAACTTAAGATAAAGTGTGTAAGCCAAAACGTGCACTTTATGGTTTAAAGCAGTTACCTCAAGCATGGTTTGGTAGATTTTAAAAAGCTTTGATCTTCGTGGGGGTATAAATAGAGTAATGTTGATCATACTTTATTTGTGAAGAGATCGTGTGTTAAAGTCACTATTCTCATTGTCTATGTAGACAAAATTGTTGTCACAAGGAATGATAATGATGAGATCATCTGGTTGAAGAAGTTTATTGGATAAGAGTTCAAAATAAAGAATCTTGGAAAGTTTTGGTAATTTCTTGATATTGAAGTTGTCAGATCTTCAAAAGATATGTTTTTATCCCAAAGGAAATATGTCCTTGATCTTTTGATAGAAGTTGAGAATTGGAAATTGACTACATTGCTTACATTTGCATTGCATTTAGAATCACTCTGCACTTATCAAATATCTTTTAAATTATAATTTCAAAAAATTGAATTCCTCATGTACTAATTTTCTAGGGCAACTCGATTGCTTTGTCATCTCCTCCGGCTTATTACATATTTTACCGGATGGAATCGCAAATAATTTTGCTTTCTGTAGTGCGTTCTATTGTAAGCAATGGACTTAATTTTTGTCCCTATGTTATTGTACAGTTACAACTGTAATTTTTTCAGTGTATGCAATGTCACTTCTCGTGCACAATCGAGTCAACTTTACTCAAATTTATAAACATCGATATTTTCTCATTCTTGTAAAGTTTATTTATTAATATATTGTTTTGGATTTATATATTATTAGATATGTTATTTGCATTATTTATACATATTTTCCTACTAGACTTTAGGGAGCAAAAAATAATCATTCCTTGAAATATGAATGAATTTAGTGTGCAAAGTCAATTTTAATATAACATGGTTTTCTTAAATTAGTCATTTTTTTCTTTCTTGTTTACTTTCACTAAAGATTGTGTATTTATATAGGTATGTATGTATGCATGTAATTTGATTGGATACTGGGAAGACTTGCTAATAAACAATAATGTTGAGGCAAGTGCATTATTGTAGAAGTGCTATCTACAAAGAAAAAGGAATCGATTTTTTTTTTTAAAGGAATTAAGTAGAAGTCCAGCAGACTTGACGGAGAGAACATAATGTATAGTTTTAACTTTTCATGCAAGGCTGATTTGGCGTAAATGTATTTGATGAGCCTAATCAATGCCAGAGTCCAAATTTGCATACAGACAATTTATGTGAATTATGTATTGTAGGGTCATCTAAGCCAAAGCTCCATTAAACTTTTTTGCTTGACAGGTCTCTATTCCGGTGGATCGATTCTTGCTACAAGTCCACTATAATAATGTATCAGAACAATCATCTTATTGATAGTCCAAAACTCATTCAGAAGGCTATAAAATCAGTAGTGAAGTGATATTCCCCCCAAAAAATTGAAATCCAAGTAATTTATACGAAAGATCAATAGTACATCTAAAAAGATCATATTAATATGTTTGGAAAATGACGGGTTCACCGTTTTGAGCTTTCCTCGTGGAAATCCAAAGCAACTCCATCATCACCATATAGTTCCCTTTTCAAATTTGCTTTGGCGCAATTAAGTTTACAATCGCCATGACCAATTTGCCTAGAATCCTTGTAAAATTAAGGACTTCCATCCACAAAACATCAATAATAAGACCCTGAAAATTGACAATTCGTGAAACTTTTCTTCTGATCTTTTACTGTAGTCTCTCTCTCTTCTGTCAATCTCTTTTCTTCTACTCCTCTCTTTATCCCTCAATGTCTCCAGCAAGTAACATGGTCGATGTCTTGCTCGGCTTCAGCGACTTTGACAACTGGGCCTCTGTGCACGTGGCAACCAATGACTGGGTTCAAGTAGATCCAACATGGTATGTCTCGAGGAACAAATATTTTCTCATAAATTATGTAAATCTAGTTTATCTCAATCTTACGAAGACAACATTGGTCCTGCTTAAAGTCACCATGGCCCATATCATACGAGGCCCAGTCCAAAACCGCAAGGGAAATACATTCGGTTTGAGTAGAGCTCGACTTAGCAAAAATCGACCTCCTAAACCTCGACGTACTGGACCGACCAAAAAAAAAAAAAAAAAAAACAACCTCGACGTACTTCTCCGACTTCATAAAAAATCAAGTATATTTACCGAATAAAAAATCAAGTAGCTTTCTCGGCCAAGGGAGACTTCATAGTGCAGCATGTTGTGGCAAGCATGTTCGACTAAGAAAAACATGAAAGGTTGACCGGGGAGTTTCAAAGAACGCATTTTTAGACATTAGAATCTACACATCAAAATGAATCTTTTGACACTCATATCACCACCTAAATTTGACATTCGATTTTTTTATCTTTCCAAACCCAGTACCCATTTTGCTAGTGGCCACCCTTCCAACTTAGAAGGGGGAGGTGGAGAATTTGAATTTTCACTTTTTCGGGGGATTGAGGTGGGGACGAATTAGTTTCAGGTGTGGGTTTCGACTTCCACGCCCTACAAGGAGGCATGGCAAAAGTCTTAGAGCGAAAGTTAGAATGTGAATATAGTAGGACCGACAAAAAAAAAAAGTTCTTGATTTCCTAATTTAGATTGCATATCCCCTAACGCAAGCATTCTCACGCAACCCAAATTGGGTCAAACGAATGCTGGACGAGGGAGCAAACGTGGTCAAACTGGAATCAAACATTCCGATTACCGAAAGCAAGGTCCCAAAGCCCAAAACCATGCTGTCTCAAAATCAGACAATGATAAGCACTAAACCAGCACTAAGTTCATAGACCCAAGCCTTATGCTTCAATACAAGTTGGAGTCTGGTTCGGTAATTTCGCTATTTGACCTATAAATAATGGGCTTGTTGAAAATCTCTCGATAGGAGCACGCAAAAATCACGCTAATCAAAGTCAGACAGGGGTTTCGACCAAAAAAAAAAAAACATGTCAGACAGGGAAGATATGGGCCCGGAGAGAATGAGCCTGGAGATGAGGCGCCAAAACCCTACAGTGATCCTTTCGTTTATACATGGCAGTGAGTCTATTCCTTGATAAGAACTAATTGAATGACGATTTTTAATCTACTGTGAGAAAAATTATCTGTTTTGGATGATAAAAAACTAAATAACAAACAATTATAAATTATTGTGGGATTCATTCTTTTAAGAATTGTGACTCATAATAAATTGTTATTCTTATAGTAGCCCAAATACTATTATACTAGCAAAGCCCTATTTCTCATTTTCGCATATTTTTCTGGTCGTATAGGCACCGAAATTATTGCGTTGTCAAAGTAAGTCCCAACTCTCTCATTTTCAAATTTCTTATAGAAATGCATG
Source organism: Eucalyptus microcorys (assembly GCA_014182515.1). Lineage (NCBI taxonomy): Eukaryota > Viridiplantae > Streptophyta > Magnoliopsida > Myrtales > Myrtaceae > Eucalyptus > Eucalyptus microcorys. Next base: position 25,632,741 of record CM024569.1, on the reverse strand, counting down.
TTAGGATGTCGTAAAGTCTATTTAGAGTAATATAATCTAGAACATGCCGTTGTGCTGCTCAATTAAATATAAAAAAATGCATGTTTTTTAGTCCATCCTAGTGTTGAATTGAAAACTTGAAAGCTTAGGCAATGTCATTGGTGCCTGTTTGAATAGTTGAAAATGTACGTTCGTAGGCCCTCATAATGTCAAAATTAGACCTCCAATTATATGACGTTGTTGTGCTGTCGAAATGTCACTAGGAATTATACATACTAGTAGGCCGTCATAATCTGAAATTAGGCTGTTACAATACTGGCTATCGCAGAAATACGATAGAATGCATGTTGTTATTGTTGCCGATATAAACTGTGTAGTCTAGAGGTGATATGAGTTGGTGAACATAAGGTGAAGCGTGATACTAGAACGCCTCTTTTATCTGTGAGCCAACCCACGTCATTTATTCAAGGGATTGGGTTCGAGTATAGGACTGGCTTGATAAAGCGGCTGGAGGTAAAAAAAAAAGAAAAAATATAGCCATCATGATTCGAACACGTGAAGAGAGGCCCAAAGCATACGACCACTGATTTCACGACTTCGATTTGAAAAATGATTTTGAAATCAAACAAAGACTTTGATTTGACATGGCCGAAAGGAAAATGATGCGTTTTCATGCCAACGTCACTATATCCGAGTAAAGCCGTAAATTGAATTTATGAGTCCTTACATCATGGGGTTTGCACTTCACCATTGTTATGTTTTGCATTTGATTTACTATGTCGTGCTATATGTGATTATTTTCATATTATGTCATGTTGTTGTTATGTTTTGAATATGATTTGCCATGTTATGCTACAAGTAATTATTGACATATCATTTCATTTTTATTTTTTTATTTGATTTATCATGTCATTTTTCATATAATTACTGCCATATCATGTCATTGTTACTTTTTGCAATCAATTGGCCATGTCATGCTATATGTAATTATTGTCACGTCATGTTATCTTGTTGTCATGCCTTGCATCTATTTCACCATGTTATGCTTGATATGAGTATTATCATATCATGTCATTTCATTATTATGGTTTGCATATGATTTGCTATGTCAATTGTAATCATGTCATTTCATCATTATGTCTTACATTTGAGTTGTTATGTCATGCTACATGTAATTATTGCCACGTCATGTTATCTGGTCATCATGCCTTGCATCTAATTCGCCATATCATGCTTGATATGAGTATTGCCATATTATATCATTTCATTATTATGCTTTGCATATGATTTGCTATGTTATTAGCAGTCATGTCATTTCATCATTATGTCTTACATTTGATTAGTCATGTCAACAAGTCGTTATGTTTCGAATTTGATTGCCATATCATGTTACATGTGATTATTGTCATTTTATGTCATCTCATTGTTATGTTGTGCATATGATTTGCCATGTCATGCATGCTGCACGTGACTATTGCCAAGTCTTGTCATCCCATCGTTATGTTTTGCATCTTTTGTCATGTCATGCTGCATGTGGTTATTGCCATTCACATCATCATTATGTTTTGCTTTTAGTTTGCCATGTGATACTATGTATGATTATTACCATTCACATCATTGTTACATTTCTTTATTTGATTTGCCCTATCATGTTGTATGTGATTATTGCCATCATGCTATTGTCTCATCATGCTTTGCATGCAATTTACTATGTCATGTTGTATATGATTATTGCCATGTCGTCATCTCGTACATGGTTTGCCATGTCATGTCATCTCGTCATCATATCTTGCATTTATTATCATATCATACTCCGTGTAATTATTGCCATGTCATATCATCTCACCATCATGTTTTGCATTTGATTTGCCATGCCTTGTTATATGTGGTTATTGCCATGTTATGTCATTCTTATACACCATGATTGAAGTTTGCATTTCAATTGATATTTGCATACACATTCTCACACACACACGGAGTCACCCAATATACACGAGAAAGCGTCCTTGTTAACCAATAACAACGTTGGATAAGTGTTTTACGAACATTTAAAGATTTTCAAAAGAAAAGATCTATATGTTTAAGAAATCAATTGATCGAATGCTTAATATAAAACAGGCTTGCGGTATCAAAAGGGCACTTTGGGATGCCGATTCGTCCCATGCGTAACTGAATTGCTAAACTTTATGTTTAACCAGTCCCTTTACTAGAGCAAGTAGTTGACTCTACCATATCTCTATGTTGATCCTTTATGTGTCAATCGACTTAGGTTACCTATATTAGTTGGTGGCGAGGGCGACACTATTATGTCATTTGAGTTTATGACCTTATCTTGATCCAATAGTTTGCTCGAACGTAAGGTTTAGAAATATACTAGGGGCTGAAGACGATAATAGTGTGGCGACCCTCAGTCCACAATATTCGAGGTGCCGCAGTATTAAATCGTGTCAACATATAAATGACATATTTG